>CM053783.1:588926338-590273838 GCA_028749045.1 Cupressus sempervirens | reverse complement strand
GTGGTGGTGGTGGTGATGATGATGATGATGGTGATGATGATGAGATAGATGAAGAAGATGATCAATGACATGATTGAAATGTACAAGGTATGTGATCAATGACTCCTATTAAGCTTTGATTGTTAAGTACAACATACACCAATTTTTTTTTTCAAAACCATAAATGCAGATATAAACATTAAGTACAACATGTCCAAATTTTTAAAGACATACATGAATCCTAATAAGCTTTGATTGTTAAGTACAACATGCACCAAATACACGTGACTCCTAGTAAGCTCCAATCATTTCACACATAGGTGTCTTGAAATAAATTGAGTGAAATGTTCATGTTGTCTTCTAAGTTATTTGTAGCTAACTTAAGATAAATGATTAACATATGCAATAAATTTAACCACTTTGGTGAGGATCGTGCAAAGTGACATGGATCAGTAGGTATAAGTCAATAAATAGACATAATTTTCTTATATTCTTCTTTTTTAAATAGACAAAGAAGAACCATATAGACATGTAATTATATAATCACTTTCAACTTAGTACATTTTATATCTCTCACGTATAGACTAAGAAGAACCGTATGCATGAGTCATGACTTGATGATTCTATGTATATTATTTAATTATTATCAAAATTCTCTAGTAGTTAAAGTGAGGACATGACAACATCTCATTTGATGGATTTCAGGGACCACCAAATAGGTACTTGTTAGATCTATCTACATCAAATGAGGGAAATGAGGGAATGGTAATGAAAGTTCTACATGTACTATGGCTAAAATGGGGAGATCAACTAGAGGTCAATAAAGATTAGAAAAAAAAATTCAATAAACGCATGTAATTTTTCCTTTCTAAAGGCTCTTATGATGATGAGAGCAAATGCAACATCAAGGTGCCCTTTCGATACACACATATTGAGAAAAAATGGGTACCTAATGAGCTACCTCCAATTAACAATGATTTTTGTGTTAATGAGAGGATATATCACGTAGCTCCATCCTCATTACATGGTTTGGGCCTATTTTCCATGGATGGGATAAATGTATGTTTCAAAAAAATTGTTGAATTGATGAAGTATGTCAGTCCTTGTTACAATTACAATGATTGGATGCAATTTGTTCAATATAAAAAAAGTATGCGTAGGTATGCACTATCAGCAAATTATATACAATGGAAAGAAAATGATCAAAGAAAAAGATTTTCTATGTACATTGATGGGAGACCAAAAGCAATAGGTACTTTTGTGGGTTTTATAAATAGTACATGACAGAGGCCATGAGGATGCTCCTCCTACCCATTCTTGAGTCACGGTAAACCTTATTGAAATTGTACAAATTATATAGTTGAAGAATGTTATATTATTATCAAGGTTGCACATGGACAGGGGTACTTTGGGTACTTAAGGTACTGGTACCGATACCATTATGACTATTTTTCATAATAGGGGATAGAGGTACTTGGTTATCAAACTTAATTTTTAATTATACTTTTATATTCATAGAAAATATGAAATTATGAGTCATTAAAAGTTTTTTTAAAACAAGAACAATGATAACATTTGCTAATGTAATGTATTGTTTTTAGTTTTAGATTGCTATATGTTTGTAATAACAATATATGATAACTATTTAGATGCATAACAAAGAAGGAAGACTTTAAACATGAACAAGAAGATCATAAATTATATGACAATGACATATTGCAAATGATAAACTTCTGACTTGAACAATGACAAAGTTTATTATTAATCAATATTATATCAAAGTTTCAAACTGATTAGGTATTGAATTAAGCTTGATAAACAACAAGTTGATATGCAAACAAAAAATAAAAAAAATAATTAGAAATATTAATCAATGTCCTTAGCTATGGTGCTCTCCACCGAGTACTCGATACTTAGGTATGTGGGTATGAGTACTAGGGGTGTGATTATGAGTACCCATGCAACCTTGATTATTATGTTATTTTATTTAAGATTTCAGAGTTTTTATGAAAGTTTTATTGATATTTCTATCACAATTTGGTGTTTAGGATCGAGGAAGAGCACCTGCAAGAACAAAGGCAACTACTACCCCTTCTAATGAGGATATCGTAGATGTCCCTAATTTAACATACAAGATGAAGAAAAACTAAAAAATATTAATTTAGAAATAATGAGCATTTTTGATGATTGCTAAAGTTTTCATATTTAATCTTTGTCATAGGACAATATGGATCCCCCACAGGATAGAGGCCATGAGGATGCTCCAGATCCCACCCATTCCTCAATGACAATAAGCCTTATTGAAATTGAAAAAAATATATAATTGAAAAATATTATTTTATTATGTTATTTTATTTATGGTTTTGGAGTTTTTATGAAATTTTTACTGATATTTGTGTCATAATTTGATGTTCAGGATAGGGGAAAAGTGCTTGCAACAACAAAGGTACCTACCCATTATGATGATGATATTGTAGAGGTGCCTAATTTAACATATATGATGAAAAAATTGAAAAAAATCAATACAAAATTATGAGCATTTTTTGAAGATCCAAATCCAATGGAGGAGGTGCTGAAGAGGCAATAGGAATCGATGACCATAGCATGTTGTTTTGAAGTAAGCAGTAATGAATCTTTAATTATAAAAAAAGTTAAATAAAGGTTAATTTTATGTTGTGAACTAAAATATGTATGTGTTCTTGTTACAAATTTTTTTGCAAACTCAAGTGCCTGGTCCAAGACATCACAGTGAGGCTGGTACTAGTGGAGCTCCACCTGCCTCAGGTAAAATAATCCTTAAGTTGACAAGTTACAAGAATTTTTTCTTTGATCAAACATTCAAAAAATTCTTAAGTTAACTCTTACCTTTATTATATCTGAATGTCTTTCCTAATAATGTATTGTTCACTAGGTCATCAAGTGCAGGAGACTCCTAGGATGTTGACAGAGTTCCATTAGAGATTGCCGACTGCAATGTCAGCAACAAGGGCCATGCAAACATTGACGCCTTCAGAGTCTATGCCTAATAAATCCTTGTTTTTCTATATTTGGTTGTGTTAATTATGATTTGATAATTTATACTTTAATCATGGGTGCATCTAGTAGAACATACATTGCCGATGTCTGCAATGCCAGATATAGATCATAGTACATGTATTGGTGATAATTCACCATCATTTCTTGGATCTACCCATGTTTCTAGCATGTGAGCTACGCAGTCATCATTGTTGATTGATGACAATGAATTGATGCGTTTGAAATGTCCTAAGCTTCCAGGTACTTTTAAATTATTATTTTTTATATTGTACTATGCATTTACCTATTCATAACAAGTTTTGGATTGATGATCCCATGACATTTTTGGCAGGAAATAATTGCTTTTATAAGAAATTTTTTGACCATGTACTGAAGATATTCGGCCCCACCATGTTGACATATCAGTCAAGTTTGTTATTAGAGACACACTCTTATTCAGATTGTATATAGCTACTGAGCTTATTGTATAGCTATCATTGTTTTCCAAGTATTTTAGCTGTCACTGTATTCTACAATTGCTACCGAGTCCTTTGGACAAATCTCAATGGTTATTGAGTAGTCATAGTTATTGTGAAGATCAATAGTGTAAATTGAGCATCTCAATGAATGTCAAGTTTACCAGTGCAAGCTGAGTTGTGCATTGTTCATCGAGTTCACAGTGTATGTTATGCGAGTCCATGTTAATTGAGCTACTCAATAAGATTCAATTTATATCAAGCTTGAAGTGATAGTGTTTATTGAGTCATACAATGTAAATCAAGAGACTCAGTTTATATGACAAGTTTAATAGTATCTACCAAGTCACCAGTGTAGACCGAGTTCTAGACTACTTTGAAGTGATCAGTATGGACTGAGCTTCTACATCTACCAAGTGCATGATGATGCCGAGCATTGATAGTGGATGCCGAGTATCAGATGCTCACCGAGTCAATCTTTAGAGCCCCAGTATCTTCATGTGGGCCAACTTTGTAATATTTGTGATAACTTGTATTGTGGCCGACTTTGTAATTTGTATAATTAGATTGATATATATGTAATGCATCATATCATATCCAATGTATGGGCATGAGAATGTGAAGATGTAAATGTGAACAAAATCAGAGAAAAGAAGGAGTGAATTACAAAGGCTACAACAGTATAAGGAGCAAAAAAGTCATATCTATCATAGCAAGGTGATCCATTTTTAAAGGAATCTCATTCAATAAACCAAGTTGACAGATTAGAGATCATCTAATATTTCATCCTAATAGGTGGATCAGTGAAATCCTTTAACAAGGTATACCTAACAATCTTTTGTAAATCTCTTTACCGAGTGCATACTTAATTGTACGTTTGTAAATCCTTTCACAAGGTGGACCTAGCAATTCTTATTGCTCCTAACAGGGTAGATCATTATAAGTGATCAATGTAAGCTTTAACATGCTATCTTTATATTGTAGTACTAAAGTTGTGGGTGTCATCCCCACCCCAATTTTACTTTCTATTTGGAAGGTTTCTAGGTCACCAAATCTTTGTGTCACAATGTTATGAATGCTTTCATATTTTTAGTTTCTTATGCATGTAATTAGATCAGAGTTTATATGATGGATTAAATGCTAATTGGTTTAATAGTTGAAGTTGTTGAAGTTTTAGAAGTTATTGATTCACCTCTCCCCTCTCAATAACTTAGCTTAGTCTTGAATATTTCCAACACACCAGATGTATAAGGTACACAACTTTTATTTTAGTATATTCAAGGCACACAACTTTAGTTAATTTTTCTATCTAACAATGTTGTGTTTTTTCTTAAAAGGTGGAACTTGCAAGAAAAAAAATTAAAAGATCAATTCATTAAATATTTAAAGCAAGAATTTAGTAATATTTTTAAGGAGAAGAAATTTTTGGAAAAAGCTGCAAAACATCTGAACATTATGAAGAACTCCTATAGAAGGAGTCTCATCCACAATCCAAAGCATGAGCATCCTCCCTTTACTTTAGTGAGGGATTGGAATGACTTCATTTTGGATGCAAGGAAAAAATGGATGTTAAAAGAGGAGTTACACCTGCAAATGAGAGAAGAAAGTATTCAATAGTATTAACTATTAGTACAATGTAATAATGCACTAATTAGACATCTTTATATCTATATCTTCTAACATATTTCAAAATTTTCATAGGTTGCAGGATATGTCAAAGGTAACAAAGGCTAGGCTACAAAATATTGGGCAACACAAACTTGGCTCTGGTGGATATTCAAAAATTAAAGCATGAATTGTAAGTAGGAGTAAATAAATTCTTGAAAAAAAATATTTATAAAATGGAAATAATTTTTTTAATAAAAAAAATGTAGGGCTTAGAATTTAATTTAGAGGCCATGAGAGAACACCAAAAAATTTCCTTTAAGGAAGGCTATCAAGCAGTGGCTGAGCGCCTATGCCAAGCTTCCATTGGCCCAAACCAAGAGCCCCCTACATCATGTGAATAGTTAAATATGCAAAAAAATAATAATTGGAAATTGAATACTTGAGCAAAAATATATTTGATAATAACGTGTGCATGTCATTGCAATGTAGCCTCCTAATTGTAACACAAATCTTACGCTGCATGATGAAGCCCTTGATATGCATCATAGTGTTGACGGATGCATTCATTTTCTATTTAAAAATAATTATGTAATTATTAATACAATTTAACATCTTAAATTGAACTTAGTGTAATCTTTTTTGTGTATATTTTAGAGGATATAGAATGTCATGCTGAACGAGTGCTAAAGGATGTTCAGACTGATCACCATGTAGATCATGTGGCACATTCAGGTAAATAAAATCTATGTTTTATTCATTTAATATATTTTTTGATTTATAGTTCTTTTTCTTAATTAAATACATGTAATTCACTAATATAAATGTTTTGAATTTAACTCATGATGTAGTTGTTTTTGTAGCAGACTCCCCTTTGGTGCAGTGACCACCTGTTCCTGAACAGATGAGGAGGAGACATGCATTAGCATTAGAATTAGTAAAGGAGGGGAATGTCGAGGAAATTGATATTCTTCTTACAAGATTCTTAAAAAAAAAAAAAACATTAAGAAGCCCAAAAGGAAATGATGTTAATAAATTTTATGTGTTAATGAATTATTCATGAATGTTGTGTGTTAATGAATTTTATGTGTTAATGAATTATTCATGAATGTTGTGTGTTAATGAATTATTCATGAATGTTGTGTGTTAATGAATGTTATCATGTGATTATAATTATTGAATGTTATATTTCAAAAATTGTTGAATGAATGTTATTAGATGTTATGGGGAATTTAGAGTGATGTTAGGGGGTGAGGGGAGGGGCCAAATGAGCTTTCACCTTCATGTGGTTGGCCTTGTTAAGAGAGAATATTAAACTATTCTTGAAACCAGGTGAAGCTAAAACTAAACTAATCAAAAAACAAATTTCTAAGGCCAACTATCCATGGCAAACATCTAGTAGCACCAAAATCTATAACACATGAGAAATGGCTTACTTGTCCAAAATGGGCTAGGTGATATTTACTCTAGCAAAAATAATAGCTAGTCACAACATTATTTAGAATATGGATGGTGTCTAGTTTGGGATATTTGAAGACTTCCTTTGTCCTCCCCCAAGTATTGAATGTAGTGTTCTAATGATTAAAGGCCACAAGTTTGAAGAATATGAGGTACAGTTCCATTTATGATCCATAGTTTCAATCTTTTCTATTATATCTATGGTAGTGAAGTATGCTTATTCATCCACTTCAAGGTAGTCTTAGCATGACAATCATATGTTTTGAAGTAATTTTTCTAAATAACAATGATTTTAATGCATTTTGTTGATCCATTCTTATAGATTGTTATTGTAGTCTCACTGTAGCAGGCCCTTATTCTTTCCCTCAAGAAGTAACAATTATAGATTATAAATAATAATGGTTTTTAAAAAAAAAATTTAAATTTTTTTTCTCTATACATCTATATCTCAACATTCCTAAAACATGAGATCCTTGTAACATGTAGATTAATAGGGGTAGTGCCTTATATATCTAGCCTGAACTAGTTACATATCCATATGTTGCATCTTACTGATTCTCCTATGACTTAAATAATTAGATCCAGATATAAAAGAGTGTTCCTTTTGATGATATGAAGATATTTTCTTGAGATAAGTTTTGAAAGTTCCATTTCAATTTTTATGTAGGAGCCCCTAGCATTCAGAAAAAAGACTTATTTCACTACTAACCAGTCTGGGTAAGCCATCTCTTCAATCTTCAGTTTTTAATATTCCTAATTAAATTAAAGATATGTATTCAACTTTAGATTTTTCTCAATTATCTGATTTATAACTATGATTAATATGCTTCACATTAAGGAAATGATACAAGAATTTAATTGATAGTTTCATCCAAGATTGGGCAGCAAACTGTTTCAAACAAAGATCCAAATCACCATTGTTTCATTAGCACAAAATAGTAAGTTACCTCTTCTATGTTTACATTGTAGTTTTTGACCATGGATGTTTTTTGTAATTAGCAACCATTTTTTTTTCAAAAAAATGATACATGTTCTTTCAAATCTGTCAAAAACCATCATTCTCTTATCACTTGGGTTTTCTTAGATAACACTTCAAGGTGACTAGCAACTCTAGTATGATGCAACTCACAAAATATAGTGCACAAAATATAACTCACATAATATGCACTCCTTGTAATAAATGGTAGAGTGTGAATGCAAATTATCAATAATAATTGGAAGCTTCAAGAAGGAATGAATTTTTTTTAATGTTGGCTGTATATTTCCTCATAACTATCATTATTGAGCCATATATTTGTAGAAATGAGGCATTATTAGTGTCTAGAGGAGGTTCCACTTACCGTAGAAGCAATATTATTTCTTTAAAAACATAATGAGATCACCATCGTCTATTGGAACTTCCAGATCTTGAAGATCATAGAAAAGCTAGAATGTGCCTAGAGCTACTATTTCAAATGTGCTTGTTTTTAATATAACCATTTCTAATTATATTGTTACAGATTCATTTTCATGGGACCCTTTAATCCTTAATTTTTTTTGTATACTATGAATAGTATAACAAACTAAATGTACACATATCTGGACTATCACTCCATGACAATGACTTCTAATTCAATAGTTTTTAAAGCTATTGAGAGCAACTTATTAATGGAAATATCTTCACCTTGTTGGTTGTTGCTAGAATTCTTAAGTTATTTATTGATTTTGATTCTCTAAATATCAAGTGTCATTGTTGAACACTGGACCAACAATTCCCTTCATTAGGAATTGTTTCTTATTTTATCAATGCAAGAATGATTGAATGGAGATTGTGATAGATGCAAGGAGTATGGTTATGTATTCTCATCATTATTTTTTATACCAACATTTTGAATTTTCTAGTTGATAAGCTATTACTTGGCAAGGGACCCCTTATCATGATGTGAAATTTGTAGTACATGAGCCTAAACATGCCATGTTCTCTGCAAGGTTCTTTTGTTCCCAGATATTCTTGAAAATTATTTCAAGGAAACTAATAGAAAAATTTGAGTTTTTAAATAATGAATGCTTCTGTAATAACTTAGAAGAAGAAAGCCCTAACCACTTCTCGTCAAGATAGAAGTTAGAAAGAAGTGCCAAGAAATGTATTTTACTCTAGCACATCCAACTGTGATATCAATAATAGTGATGACTTTAGATCTATGGAAAAAAATCATCAACAAGAGTCTCACAAAATTAATCCCTAGATGATTCTTATTACTAGGAAACCTATGACATTTGATAAAAGTGTGAAGATGATTCCATTGGGAAGTGGATCAAAAATTCAAAATACAAAGTCACTCCAGGTAAAGAAAAGTGATTAGGTTGCAGGACAAAAAAATCAGAGGCCTTCATTGCCAATAATGAGTATACAAATAATCTGTAGAGCATAAGCTATGAACTAGGAAAAATGGCAGAGAAAAGGTTGAAATACATAAATTCAAATCATCATTCTCTTTAGCCCCTAGAAAATAAAATATGTAATATTAACTGCAAACTATGTACTAGAAAAAAATAAAAGGGGAAAAGCATTTTCTCAACCCCAAAATAGAGTAGCACCCATTCTAAAGTAGAAGGATGAATGTTTAATTAAATGCAGTAATAGATTCAAGGAACTCTTGAAACTTCATAGGAAATAGGGAGGAATATTTCACATAAGTGAACCCAGCTGACTGAAATAGACCACAATGCCCAAAAATGGGTAGATTTTCACAACCCACCCAAAATACCATGTAATCTACCAACAACTACAATAGATCAGACAATGGCATGTCTTATAAATTAGAACAAGTAGAATACTTATTAGATAGCTTATTCCTCCACAAAATATTAAATATTAGTTGCTTTTGCTCATTCATTAAAAAGATCAGAGCCACAAATCAAGAGAGCTTGAGTGAGTCCTATTGGCGCTCAAAATTGTAGCCCGAATTTTGAGCAATTTTGAGAAATTGAGCCCCATAAAAGCTTTTTTGGTGCACATGTACCTCGCTGTCAAGTTGAGGCATAAGAGGTGTTCAATGCTTCTAGCACCTTCCATTCAACCTGTCTAAGTTTCCCATGAAGTTAAACTGACATTTCGAGCTATTTCGTGAATTCTATTTCAAGCATATTTCAAATTTGCATTTTCACCTTAGTGTCAAACAGTGACGAAAGGCCTTGTTTGCATCTGAATATCTTGTACCCATAAATGTTTTGTGACTTGCCGCTTTGGGAATGTCTAGTGTCCATACCTGAGAACCTATGTTTCAAATTTTGAGTCATTTCAAGTCCATTTAACTAGGTTTTGAATCCCTCAAAGTTGGTCATTTACTGTTTTCATGCTTTTGCAATTAGTTCAGAATTCTGGGAAGCCCTATTTGACATGCTATAACTTTTGACTAGTTGACCAAAATAAGAAAATTCCTTTTTCTTTGCATTATAAAGATCATAGAATTTTTATGTTTCAAGTTTTAGCTTATGATGAATCCGTTTGATCAGTTTCCAAACGTGATTCCAAATGCAATTTCTATCTTTTTACTGGTGTCAGCAAGTGCAGATTGATTGGAACCCTTGTTCGTGATGCTATATCTTGAAATCCATGATAGGTGAGATCAAATGGATTGTACCATCATGTTGTCCACTAAAAATACTCCAAGTGTGTCAATTTTCAAGCCTTGATGAATCCATTTGCACACTTTTCTAGGACAATTCCATTCGAAAAAATAACTTTTCTATCACTGTTTCCAGTTTGTAAAATCTGAGTAGCCCACTTTGACTGATTTCCATTTGCATCCTATTATTTGTGATGAGCCCAAATTGCAGATCCATAATGTCCTCATGACAGAGAACCAATGCCCCAGTTTTCATCTTCCCACATGTCAATTTGCTTAGTTTTTGAAGCCAATTCCGAACCCAATTTAGTGTTTTTTGACATGTTTTCTTGCAAGAAGTTCTGAAAGGTCAACTTTGAAAATGAATATCTTTTGACCTTGAATTTTTCATGAGATGAGACTTGGCCAGATAAAAGTGTGCAGAAGAGAGAATCAGTATCCCAGATTTCAAAGCCCAGTTATCCATTTGGATTAGTTTTTAAAGCCAGTCAACGGACCTCCTGGCGCAAAATTGATAGGTTGCAAATTAATGAAAAATGAGTTTTTTAAGGATCAGTCGGTGCTCGAATTGGATTCCAATAAGTCTAAGAAGGTCGGTGGATCAGTTTGAAGGTTCAGTTGTTTGAAAACGAATTTTTTTATAGCCAGATCCACTTTGGGTCCGGGCTGAATTCATTAGATTTATGACCAGATTAAGGATCGTGGAAATATCTTGTGTGTAAGAAAATATGTAGAGTCCAAATTTCAAGAAACATAGAGCATAATCTCTTGCTTTTGAGAAAGGTTCAAGTGATCAGTCCGAGTACAATGAAAACATGGCAACCCATGCTAAGGGAGAGCTCACTAGGGAGGAAGTAATTTCAATGATTCTGGAAGGTACTCCCAATAAAAGATTAAGCTACATGTTAAACATGTCTTCTCAGCTTCTCTGAGGTCCTATCCTGCAATTAGCATGTCCCTAAGAAAATAATTTGATTCCAAGAAAAAGGACAAAGATTTAGGCCATGTGAGTAGCAGGGGCAGGGGCCAGATCAGATAACTTAGATTTTAGGAACCCTTCTATCTACATGGATCTTTCTAAGCCTGTTGGAGCTTTGAATACTGAGCGACTGGAGAAGATCCTTGAGAGATACAATACTTTTGATGATCCTATTATTCCAAAATTTTCATTATGGATCACATTATTCAAGTGCTGGAATGGTTTGTTAACTTCCTTGCATGTTCATAAAATTTTTTTATGTGCTTCTCGAGCCGAGTGTACTCTCTTGGCAAGATTTATTACAACTTGCTAAGATATTTTTCAAATACAATAACTGGCTTTAGTAATTGAAGCCCACACATGAGAGAAAAAGGGGAGCCCACGTGGAAGTGTAGAGAACGTTTGAAAAGAGAACTACTAGTGATCTCTTTGCAATAAAGAATAATGAATTCATTGATATTGCTCACTATGTAGCCAATGCACAAATCAATGAAGGAGTAGCATAAACAAGGAAAAAAGATGATTAAAGAGACATTTAGACCTGTGAATGGATGAGCTCCTTCAATCAACAATTGAACAAAGATTTCCCACGTAGACAAGGAGGGAAGTCTGCAGTTGAACTCATCAGAGGGCCTTGCTTTGGAATAGGGAGAGCTATGAATCTGCAAATGAATGGAGAGGATATGGGGAAAAGGGGTGGCTATGACATGAAGCAGTGTCAAAAGCCATTTAGAAGCGAGCTAAAGGGAAAGGTGTCCACTTTCCCATGTGAGCAGAGGTATTGCAAAAGAGAAGTCATAGTCAAGGTTGGTATAAGGTAGCGTGTGGAGGTAATGAAGCTACTACAACACATAAAAAAGATGCCCAACATATCAGAGCCCTTCCCACACATGAAAGATGGAGCTCGACAGTATAAAAAAACAATCATCTCACTCATTTTAGAGGAGTACACCAGTGTTAAAGACACGCCCTGCAACAAAGATCAATGAAGAAATAGTCAATGCCATTGATAGAAACTTGTAGCCACAGTATTAAAGAGCCTCACGCCTAGCGATTGCAGGGTATGAAGAAAGAAAGACAATGGCAGGCAAACAAAAAAAAAAACATGCCATTAAAGTCAGAAAAACTTCATGCTAAAAGAACATGTAAAAAGGGAGCAATGCATTACAAGGAGAATCTGCCAATAAAATGGAAGCCACTGTGAGTAAACAAAGAAGTTGTTCCATGCATATAGAGAGGCAAGGTTTGGGATAAACAGAGAAGCTTTCCTTTTAAAGCCAATATCCCACATTTGCTATGGATTGGCATTTTCAAATGTTTAAATTGAAAAACACACATATTGGCTTGTGTCCAAAAGATAGGGCCTTTTGGAAAGGCAGCACCTAGGTGGGGTCCCCATGATGACATCAACAAGGGAGGAAATCAAGGTTAAAATTTTAAATGAAAATGCACTAGTAATGATATGCCGCCAAAAAGCAGAGATGCAATGAACTTTTGACACGTGGCTAGAATCTACAGTGGGTGCAAGCTTGCATTATAAAGTTGCAAGGAGGATAAGTATTGCAGGAAAGCAAATTGTGCCATGTTGTAGCACAGGACCTAGGTGTGATGAGGTGGCTTCATAGAGCAGCCCAGGCGGGAAGCACTCAACTCGTGACACGTGTCATGATCTGACAGATGGCGCAATCCCACATTTCAAAGTTGCAAGGTCATTAAGAAATGAGGGCAAGTGGTTGAGTGCCATGTGGCGATGAGGTGGCAGGTTGACCAATCATGAGATGACATGTGGCATCAGCCAAATGAAGGGTTGACCACAAATTTGAAGACTTAAATTTTCTAACAGAGGGGCATTTTTCAAATTGAGATTTAATGGGTTTCTGGAAGGCAAAATATGTGATATTATATATTTTCAGAACCGTGAGAAGACAAACTTTTTGATTATGGAGTTCATTTTTGCACAGGTGCTCATTGGTTTGAATCATAGCCAGAAATGTGAGATTTGGAGCCTTCTCAATGGAATTGGTAAAAACTAAAAATCGAGTTAGAGGACCAGTAAAACTTGGTAAGAATGTAGTTGGAGTTCACTTTGCTCGCATTTACTCAGTAAAACTCAAATTTTACCAAGTTTTTCATGAAGTTATCAGATATTTTTGATGACTCATAGGTTTTCATCATTCAGAAATAGATATTTGTAAATCAGTTGCAAAGTAATGATGAGACCAAATTAGATCAAGAGATAGAGGGTAGAAAGAGGTTGCTTCATCTTCTTGGGAAGGAATTCTGAGTGGACACTTGTCAGCTGCAGAACAGATCCAAGAATTCACTTCTTCCTATATCATTCCCTTTCTTTGTGATTGTAGTGGTTCCAGTTTTTGTCACTAAGAAACCAGTTGGTTCCAATTTTTAGGAGAAAAAACCACTCACTACTGTGATACCAGGTCTTGGTTCCAATTTTTGATGTGTTCCCATGACTATGACACCATATTTTTTAGCATAATTCTCTCATGTGAACAATAGTAGGAAGGAATATATAGATAGTTTAGATCTGTTAGGTGTTTTCATGTTTTCATTTCATGCATTTGGTTGTATTGTTTCAAGGAAATTAATACAAAGAGTAGAAGAATTTCATTAGTTTCATTCTGATTCTTGTCTCCAGTCTTAGTGAATTGTCAATGTTTTATGATCTTTGAACAAAGAGCTTAGGTCATAGTTGTAGTCCCTTAAGGTTGTATGTTGTTTTTTTGTTGCTTATGACTTAAGGAGTTATGTAAATGCTTAAGGGAATCAACAGGGTTGTAGGTTCATTGAGAAGGATATCATGTAAGAATGAGGTTTGGATTGAGCACCGATGTTTATTTACAAGGTAAATAGATAGATCATTTATCTGAATATATACATAAGTATCAGATATCCATATGTATGCATTTGATTCATGGATTTTCCTAATGGATTAGGCACTGGTCAGCTACAGCATCATTAAAGT
Organism: Cupressus sempervirens; assembly: GCA_028749045.1. Taxonomy (NCBI): domain Eukaryota; kingdom Viridiplantae; phylum Streptophyta; class Pinopsida; order Cupressales; family Cupressaceae; genus Cupressus; species Cupressus sempervirens. Next base: position 590,259,735 of record CM053783.1, on the reverse strand, counting down.
CTTATTGCTGCATATCTGAGGGTTTGTTGAATTCAACATTATTAATCAAATGTTCTTTCCCTTTCATGTTGAAGGACCTAAATGTTTAACCCTCACTCAGCTTATAAGATCCATAGCTTTGCATTTAGCTACTGTAGATTTGTGTCATTAGGAGAAATAAGGGTAAAATATGCGTAATAGATTCAGGGATATGTTTTTGCACTGGTATGGTATCAATTGAATCTAGGTCCACCCGCCTAGGTTTTGAAGAGCCTGAAGTAGAAGAAGGGTCAAGCCTAATAGTTGGCCCGGTGTTTGAAATGGCATGTTGAAAATGGGAGTTAGCTGCCCCTAGATATGTCATATTCTCATTAGGATAATTGAACACTTGGTAATGTTTTCAAACACCAATAAGTCCAACAATGCTCTTAGTTTGAATTTGTTCATGCTTATGAGACTAATGAAGTCAGAGAAGTTAGTTTCCTTGTAAAGTGGGGGTTGATGGTCATGCAGTGGAAATGATTACATGTAGAAGTAAGTGCAAAAGTAGAGTTTCCATTTTGGTTGGCTTAGGATCTATGCCTCAGATGTCCAGTTGCTATCAACATCCCAACCTTCTTCAACCAAAGACATTGTATCCTTTCAATAATTTTGATTCAAAAATTATATTCATAAAATTCACACTACTATTTTGCAAATTCATTATTGTTAACTTGAACTTCTAGATTCAAACTAGGTAGTTGATTTTCTTGTTGTTTTCCACTTTATCATCAATTTTTTTATAATTGATGTTCCACATTAATGATTTTAGGTTCTACAAAATTATTTCCTTGCAATACACTTGGAGATATAGGATGTGTCTAAAATGAACATTATGTTAGGATTAAACCATGGACAGAAATAACAATTACATGCAAATATAACCAATATCAAAAAATAATAGATCACACGAAAAAAAACACAAGATGCCAAGATTTAACATGGTTCACCCAAACCCTAGGCTACGTCCACCAAATAGTAAGTCCAATATTTTTATGATCCAGTGATTACAACTTGATTACAATTTGTAATCCCTTACAGCTCAATACTGCTGCAAGAACGAATTTTTGCATCACCTTATGAAACAATCCCTAACTCTAAGCCCTTTTATACAAGTATTTTTACCACTTTAGGGTTATAATTAATAATTACATGTCAGCCCAAAATATCAATAAAATAGGGCCCCAAATTATTTATGAAGTATCTACAGTACTTTCCTAATCAGTCACCACAAACTAACAATCTCCCACTTGGGGATTGATCATGCTCCACACTAAACAACAATCTCCTACTTGGAGATTGATCCTGTAGCTATGTCACTACTCCATGAGGCTCCCACTAGATCAAACCACCATGGAATTTGTTGTTCCTTTACTCATGTTTAGTCTAGAAGACCAACCAAAGCTGAAGATGAGTTCAACTTCTCCCTTGTTCCTACCTTTGTAAACATATCTGCTAGATTTTCATCTGTATGTATCTTTTCTAGCTTTAATTGTTCATCCTCCAAAACTGACCGAATGACATGGTACCACAACTATATGTGTTTGGTCTTTGAATGTAGATATGAATTCTTTGCAAGATGAATGACACTCTGACTATTTGTAAACAAATAATTATCCTTCTAAGGGTACATTAAGCTTCCTACAATTGAAGCATAGGGTACCTTGGACATCTTATCCTCCTCTTCTTGTGTCTTGGGACATGTCTCCTTAGTCAACTTCAAATGACTAGGTAAAGGCATGTTGAAAGCTTTAGCATTTTCCATAGAGAAACGTTAAAACACCTTCTCAACATAATCAACCTGAGATAACATCAATTTTCTGTTCTTCCTATCTCTACAAATCTCCATACTAAGGATTTGTTTTGCTGCCCCCAAATACTTCATAGCAAATGCATGTGCTAACTAGCATTTCATCCCCTTAATATGATCCATGTTAGACCCAACTACAAGCATATCATCAAGATATAAACATAAAATAATGTAGCTATCATCACCCAACCTCTTAAAATGAACACAATGATTTGAATGACACCTATAGTACCCATGCTCATTCATAAAACTATCAAATTTTAGATACCATTTTCGAGGTTCTTGCTTCAAGCCATATAAACTTTTTTTCAATTTGCACACTAATTTTCCGGCTTACCTTTGACCTCAAATCCCTGTGGCTGAGCCATATATATCTCTTCATCCAAATCACCATGAAGGAAGGCTATTGTAACATCAAGCTACTCCAAATGCAAATCTTCAGTAGCCACAAGACTTAAAATAGTATGGATAGAAGTTATTTTAACAATAGGAGAAAATATCTCATCAAAATCAATTCTTTTTTTGGTGCAAATCCTTTTACAACTAACCTAGCTTTAAATCTTTTCTTACCTCCTTCCTCTTCTTTTAACCTGTAAACCCACTTATTTTGTAAAGCTCTTTTACCTGTAGACAACTTGCATAAATCTCATGTCTTATTCTTCAGCAAAGAGTCCATTTCATCTTTCATTGTAGACTCCCACCGAATCTTAGTATCCACCTACACAACTTCATCATAACATTTAGGTTCACCAGCATTAGTAAGTAAAATGGAATACAAAGAGAGATAAAATCTTTTTGGAAGTCTAATTTGCCTTATTAACCATCTAACGTTCACTAGTGTGTGTGGTATTTGTTGTTGCAATTTTGCATATCATGAGGAATGGTTGGAACATCATCTTTTGGAGTATCATCCATCACTACATAATCATCTCCTTTTTTCTCATGTTGCTGCAATAGATCTTTGTACAACACTTTCTCATTGAATATGACATTCCTACTTCTTACAATTTTATGATTCCCAAACCCTATAACCAAATTCATTAATTCCATATCCAAAAAATACACATTTCTTTGACTTAACTTCCACCTTGGTTCTATTTTTAGAATCTATGTGAGCAAAAGCTTCACAATCGAAGGTTTTGAGGAAAGAATAACTCACCTTCTTACTAGTCCATACTTCCTCTGAAATACCACAACCTAAAGGAGTAGAGGGACCTCTATTAATCAAATATACAATAGTATTGATAGCCTCCACCCACATGTGTAAGGGCAACCCAACATATAGCCTCGTGCTCCTTGCATGCTCCATTATAGTCCCGTTCATGTGTTCAACCACTCTATTTTCCTGTGGAGTCCTTGGAACAGTTCTTTGTCTACAAATATCATTAGTGGAGTAATAATCTTGAAATTCATGACCATAATACTCACTCCTATTACCATATCTAAGACATTTTAATTTTTTACCAGTCTCCTTTTCAACCAAGCATTTCCATTTCTTCAAAATTTTGAAATACATTAGATTTCTGTCTAAGGAAATAAACCCATACTTCTCTAGTTGTGTCATCAATGAATTTAACATAGTAATGAGAGCCACCAAGGGAAGATACCTGAGCTGGTCCTCATACATCTATATGCACAAGCTCTAATTTCTCCTTTTTATTTTCCTTCCCAGTCTTCACAAAACTCACTCTGTTTTGTTTTTTGTACACATAACTTTCACATAAATCCATATTAACATATTTTAGACCTAATAAAACTTTCTTTGAATGAAGTACTTTCATACCTTTCTCACTCATGTGCCCAAGTCTATTGTGCCACAACATTGTATCAGAATCTATAACAATTATTTGTTCTCCTTGCTCAATTGCAACAATTGTTCCTGAACATTCATTTTTCTTTGAAACAATTAAAGTAGAAGGAACAATATGACCTATACAAAGATATAAGGTGCCTACTTTCACACCTTTTTCTACTACAAGGGAACCTTTTGAAACCTTCCAATTTTTATCATTAAAAGTAACTACACAACTCTCATCACCAAGTTGCCCTCTTGAAATTAAATTTCTACTCAACCTTGGAACATGTCTTACCTCATGTAGTAGCCAATGATTCCCATTCTACAACTTAATCTTAATTTTTCCCTTTCCAAAAATTTGACAGGGTTCATTATCCTCCAAATAAATAAGTCCAAAATCCCCTTGGACATAATCAAATATGAAATAACCTCTATGAGGTGTAACATGAAATGAAGCACCAGAATCTAAAACCCATGAATCATCAACACTTTCTAAAGATAGAAGCAAAGCATCCTCTTCGAATTTGTTACTTACCACATTTGCCTCCTTGTCTCCATCTGGTTCATCTCCTTCATTTTTCTTTCAATTCCAACAATCTTTCTTTTTACACCCTGGTTTCCCATAGTACCAATAGTTATTCGCTCCTCTTGATTAAGACCTCCTCCCCTTTGACTTTCCTCTTAATTTTCCATGATTTCCAGAATTACTTCCTCTCTCAGTCATTTTTCCTCTACTTTGTGTGTTCAAAGCACTTCCTAATGTAGATCCACCTGAGGTTTTCCTACAAGTTTCCTAACTCAAAACAACACTGATCACATCATCATATCTTAGGGTACTAGATCCAAGAACATAATTACTCACAACCATTACCAAGCCATTCCAGCTTTTAGGCAAAGAATACAAAATCAAGAGAGCCCTAATTTCTTCATCAAAATTGATACCCACAGAAGATAACTGACTAGTAATAGTATTAAAATCATTTAAATGATCTAAAATAGATCTACCTTCTGCCATTTTCATATTAAATAAATGCTTTATGAGAAATACCTTGTTTGAAGTGAAAGGCTTTTCATATAGTCTCGCTAGGGCTTGAATATATTCTTCTATCATCTTCACTTTTGTAATATTAAATGCTAGAAATGGTGCCAAGCATAATCAAATGCTTCCAAGTGCCTTTCTATCCAAAAGATGCCATTCATCATTTGACATAGATCTTTGATTCTTGGTTTTGCCTTCCAACGGCTTCCATAAATCCTTCTGATATAGATAGTCTTCCAGTTGGAAGACAGTTGCATCTTCCATAACTAAAAGTTTCGCTCATTAAACTTGTCAATCCTCAACTTTCCCTCATCTACCATCACTCCCACTCAACCATGAGACTCCCACTCAACTATGAGACTTTCCTACAGAGGATAACTAAAAATTAACCTCGCTCTGATTACCAACTATTAGGATTAAACCATGGACATAAATAACAATTACATGCAAATATAACCAATATAAAAAACTAATAGATGACATAGAAAAGAACACAAGACGCCAAGAATTTAATGTGGTCCACCCAAACCTTGGGCCATGTCCACCAAATAGCAAGTCCAATATTTTTATGATCCAGTGATTACAACCTGATTACAATCTGTAATCCCTTACAACTCAATATCGCTGCAAGAACCAATTTTTGCATCACCTTATGAAATAATCCCTAACCCTAAGCTTTTTTATTCAAGTATTTTTACCACTTCAGGGTTATAATTAATAATTACATGTCGGCCCAAAATCTTAATAATATAGGGCCCACAAATTTTCTTTGGGGTGATGCCTCGAGCCCCAAAGAATTTATGAAGTATGTACAATACTTTCTTGATCAGTCACCACAAACTAACACATTACCAAGACCTTTTTGTTATCTGTGAAACCTATTAAGTTAGACCAAATTCAAACTTACCAAAATCAAAATTTTTCCTTCAAGCACTAAAAACCTATTTTACTTATTTCAAGGTTTGCATCTTAATTTACTTTTTTCAGAATATAAAAGAGTATAAATCGCGACTATTTATACCTCACAAATTTTAGGATTTTCCTAATGATTTTCTAAAGGACTCTAAAATCTTAAGATTAGGTCTATAATATTTAAGGTGCTAGAAAATTTGATTTAGTTATCTCCAACCCATGCCATTGGCTGAGAGATAATGCTCACATGCAAACTATAAATACTGAAACATGATGGCGACCTCTTTATAACAAGCAATTTATGATATGATTGATCACTGGACCAATATTGAAAATTATTTGCGGTGGTCAATTATGCACAAAGAATAAGAATAGTTATATTGTTAGTTATATTGTTTCTAGGATAAGAATAATGCAGATGAAATATAATTTCTACTCTTCAATACTGTTTGCTGCAATAGGGACTCTCATTATATCAATAACAAACAATTAATAGATACCCTTCTGGGTCAGGATCATAAGATTAACTAAATCAGGGAAAATATATTGTGTCATGTAAATGGGTGTCCAAGTGTCACAACAACCATCAATGAGCTCTAGAGCAGGGCCAATGTTCATCAAGCTTCTCTAGACTCATATAATACCTTGCTTGATAGAGAATTGTTCAACACAACAATCCATGAATGGAAACACTCAAGAAATATAGATGATAGAGAGTATATGGATAATATCATTAAGAAATTAACTTGCAATCACCCATGCAAGTCTAGATTATAGACTCAATGTATCTAAGCTAAGAAATCACAAGAACAATTATACATATTTTAATTGATAATATATTATTTAAAAAAAATAGAACCAAACATCACAATTTTGACACAAAGGAGCATAACATTTCAACAAGGATGCTATACGTGTAACGTGAATTTTGACCAGTATTGATCACAATTTTGATGCAAAGGAGTATAGCATTTTGATGAGGATGCTATACATGCAATGTGAGTTTTAACCAATATTCATCAAAATTTCGATGCACAGATGCATAACATTTTGACAGGGATGCTATATGTGCGATGTGTGTGTCAACTAGTTTTCTTTGCAATTTCAACAACCATTGGTTGCATAAGTGGAAAGTGTAGTACACGATGCTTGCAGGTTGAGGCAGATACTCGATAATAGTTTTGTTGATATATCTACTATAGTAACATCACAATTTTGACACACGTTTAGGGTGTCATAGAATTGACAAAAAAAGATTGACGACAATGTTTGTCATTTTGTCGACATAGTGGTGTCTAAATTATGATGAATCCTTGTCAAAAATTAGGTCTAAATTTATAAGTAGTGTGATGGAACATGTGAGGGATGGGTTATTTTGGGTTTCTTATTTGTTTTCCTTTCATGTTTTCTATTTTTTTTTGTGGGGAAAAACTGTTAAGAATGTGTTGGCATTACTCACCATTGGATAGGGAAGAAGTGGCCATATATAGGAGGAGGTCCCTAGTTGGACTCTAGGTTAGTGTAGAGTCTCTCCCCATGAAGAGGAGAGGGAGAAAGTAGGGTGTTATGGGCCCCTACTTGTCAATGTAGACTGTTTTATGTTTTGGGAGATAAGAAGTGAAAGAACAAAAGTTCTTTGTGATTATTAGCTTTAGAAGAGGCATATGTTTTGGTGTTGTGATTGGCATCTCCTACCTTGAAAAATCCACCTTCTCCCTAATCTTGGGTCGATATGGAACCGTTAGAAATGGAAAAAGAAATATTTAAATAAGCAATACCAGGAAAGAATCAAAGCGAGTTAATGCATGAAAAGATATTACCATAAGATAGGAGAGAGAAAGCTTCAAGATCCAACACCATGAGACAAGATATTTGGAAAGGGGAAAGAAAAGAAAACCCCTTGTGACATTATGAATGAGGCATGAAAAGCCTAAGAAGAGAGAGAGAGAGAGAGAGAGAGAGAGAGAGAGAGAGAGAGAGAGAGAGAGAGAGAGAAGAGAGAGAGAGCAATCACTCATACAATAATTGAGAAGAGGAAGAAACCTAATTAGAAATGAGAGAGGATGGTCATCTCTTAAATAGAGATGAGAAAGAGGAATTAGAATGTAACTCCCATGTCTATGAATGCCACCATTCATAAGTGTGTGAGGCCAAGTGTGAGATTCCTCTTAAGGAGGAATAATCTAAATTACAAATTACAATAAATATTTGTCCTCACATATTCCACTAGATGACAAAATAAGATGTAGTGGAAAAAGGACAAAAAAGAAATATATTAGGATACCTTGGCTTATATCCTAATATATTATAACAATAAAGAAAGGAGGTCTAACCTTGGTTTATAAGCACACCAAGGAAAGATTACAACTTCTAACACCCCCTTTTAATCTTTACTTGGGGTAATTATATCAAGGGGTATTAAACCCATAATTTACAACAATCTACAACTTAATCTTCAATATGAAGTAATTTGATTATCTTCAAGACATATGGTACATTTGCAGATCCAAAAGAAGTACACGAGTCCTTTGAATGTGATCAAGTGGAAGCATAGACATGTCTTCATAGGTGAAAAGATGAGAAGGTTCCTTGATGGATCACCTGGAAAAAAAAGCAGAGAACAAAAAACAAGACAACTATCCACAAGTAGAATTACATTGAATGGTCAAGTTAGTAAAGAAGTGAAGTTATAATAATTTAATCAAGAAGGAACTATGAGAGATGAGGATAAATGAACGTGTTCACCAACATGCGGTGGACTTAACATGATATCTAAAATAAGTCATAAGCTCAAAATGATCATAATAGATGAAATAAATCTCTCATGAAAGAAAAATACTAATGCACAAATGACCACAGACAAGGCCAACTAATGAAACCTGCATCAACATTGCGTCAATCACATGGATATAGATAGTCCACTAATGAGTCATCCCACTACAAGTGAATGGGTCGCGACTCCATCACCTACATGACCCATGATCTAGGCAATAGAGTATGTAAAACATTATCACATTGTATATTTATCAAAGAAATATAAGAGAGACAATAATAAATAAGTAGAACATGTGCCTCAAGCACCAAATAATTCAAGTTACAGTTTTCCCAAGAATTATAGCTGAAGTGGACCAAAGGAAGGGTTTATGAGGAGTAACAACATATTGCCTTCAAATAAGAAATCCATCATGAACAAGCAACATCATTGCCACAAGGAAAAAGATCAACATGGGTCAAAACAACTTTCTCAAATACAGTCTCCAATATTGGAGTGCTCCAAGATATGGTAGCCTCGTCACCTATCAAAAAAAGAGCGAGGTGTAGGAAGTCATACCATGAATAAATCACAACTAGGAGCATACACCAAGGAGTTTGGAATGGGAAATCCCCATAAATATCATCCTCGCATTAAGGAACAAAGTGGAGCAAATGGAGGGAAACTCCATTGAAGTAAGTGCACACCAATTATAGGTTGGAGGGATACTCCACGGGCCAGATAATGCAATTATGAGTCAGTTTAAAACTGTCGGGTCCACCATAGTTAACCTTGATAAATTGGCTCCCGATGCAACTTACAAAAAATATATATATAATAAAAGAATGGTATTAAACCATGAAATGCTACTATGAGCGTAAAGAGATGCTATAAAAGCATAAGACTGCAACTATGTGCATAGATAGATCATTAGAACATAGAGAAATCAAATCATTAAATAATGAAGGCAATAGTGTAAGATAACTCATAAACCTAAATAATTTGAGATAAATATGAAGTATTTGGAAGAGAAATAAGCATAAGTTATCAGTTAAAATCTCCATGCAAGGTGAACACAAGTGAGAAGATAGAAAGGATGGGCCCACCAACAAAGACAAGAATCATAAGCAACAGATAAAACAATCCAAGAGAGCTTAATGTGAAGAATATTACCATAAGATAGATGATTTTTAAAAAATACTTTAATGGAAACTAAGATATATAAGATAAACCAAAAAATTATGATTACTTGGTAACATTAATACAAATAATCATAAAGGAGCAAAAAAATAATGAGATAATGATACAAAAGAGACAAATGAATATGATTAATATAGAATTTGTTACAACTAACCCTGCAAAAAAATTAGTAATTAATGATAGAGTTCAGATCTGGCAGATAAGAATATACTAAAAAAAAATTAAGAAACTTTCTAGAAAAGGGAACACAGAAATTGATTTGAATGTTTTGATTTTTGAAAAAAAGTGACAGTGAATGCAGAGAACGAATCAAAAAATGGTACAAACTCATAATAGAGTATGAGCTAGAGTAAAAAAAAAAAAGATCAGAGACGTTATATAAATCATTCAATCCTGCATAACAAGTGTTAACAACTAAAAAATAGAAAGAATATAATGAGAAAATCAGAGGAAAGGAAGAATAATAATTGTGCATGTAAATAATCCAATGCATGTCCAGATAATTCAATGCAATGAAATAAGAAACAAAAAAAATAACTCGGATGAAGAGTGGGGATTGAGCCCAACTAGGAATCAGTAAAATGAATCTGTCAGTTCAAAAAAAAATTCTAGAATACAATCCCGCATATGCCTGTCGTTCGCAACTTTCCTTGAAACTGCGTAACGATTAAGATATCTCAACTGAGGAACTAATTCTTAGGTGTGGCCCCATCATCCCTCTATGCATGCTAACAACTGCTATATAAAATAGGTCATTACCTAAACAATTTGTTCTACTGAAAGTCTTTCTCAGAGGAGCTTAATTCAGATCCCCAAATTGAGAATGGCAAGGCGCCCAAGGGCTGTAGATGTGGAACTCATGGTCATTTTTGCCAAAGATCTGAAGAATGTGAATTGGTGATACAGAGATCTATGTCCTTATGCAGTGGTTTGGGTCGATTCGAACAAAAAGGTTTCGACTCAGGTCGATCAAGAGGGTGACACGAAACCCTCGTGGAATGAAAAGCTCACCATTCTTGTTACAAAGCCGCTGCAAGATGCCGAGCTGAAGATCGATATTGTTCATGAAAAAACCTCTGAGGAGACAAAACCCTTGATTGGAATGGCCAAGGGTGCATCTACCCACAGGAATCGTGATGGACGATCCAGTGTTCAAAACTTGTTGACCGCACACAAGCCCTTCAGTCTCATCCATAGCAATCGTACGCACCATACTCTCTCCCAGATGCTGAGATACCTCCAGAACCAGTCAAATGTTCTGTTAGTAACGCTCTCGAATGTTGAGGCCATGGCGAATAGCAACGCTCTTTCTAAAAAAAATATTTAAAGATTTAAAGAAAAGCAAAAGTTGTAGATAAGAGAAGATTTTAAATTAATTAATTACTTATATATATATATATGAGATAGATTTAACCAAATAGAAAAATAGTGAAAGTACAATTAAAATAATAATAATCAAACTTAGAGTTATGAAGTCTTCCCTACAAAAAAAATTAGAGAAATAATAAATTTTAATTTTAAATATTAAAAAAAATTGCACGCTATATAATAAAAAATACTATTAAAATAAGAATTATAAATGCTACTTGTTAAAAGAAGAACAAATTATTATTTTTTATCAACAATACATCAAAACCTGCACAGATTAGAGCAAACAAAAGTTAATCGGGTTTGGCGGTAAACCAACCAAACCCAAAAAAAATTTTTAATTTCTTCCAACTTAAGAAGATTAAAAAAGAAATTAGTGAAATCTCTCTCAAGAGTCTCCTTCGAATCGTACCTGCATGCAAACACTTAAAAACAAAGATTAAACTACTCTGATACCATGTTAGAAATGGAAAAAGAAATATGTAAATAAGCAATACCAGGAAAGAATCTAAGCAAGTTATTGCATGAAAAGATATTACCATAAGATAGGAGAGAGAAAGCTTCAAGATCCAACACCATGAGACAAGATATTTGAAAAGGGGAAAGCAAAGAAAACCCCTTGTGACATTATGAATGAGGCATGAAAAGCCTAAGAAGAGAGAGAGAGAGAGAAAGAGAGAGAGAGCAATCGCTCATACAATAATTGAGAAGAGGAAGAAACCTCATTAGAAATGAGAGAGGATGGTCATCTCTTAAATAGAGATGAGAGAGAGGAGTTAGAATGTAACTCCCATGTCTATGAATGCCACCATTCATAAGTGTGTGAGGCCAAGTGTGAGATTCCTCTTAAGGAGAATAATCTAAATTACGAATTACAATAAATATTTGTCCTCACATATTCCACTAGATGACAAAATAAGATGTAGTGGAAAAAGGACAAAAAAGAAATATATTAGGATACCTTGGCTTATATCCTAATATATTATAACAATAAAGAAAGGAGGTCTAACCTTGGTTTATAAGCACACCAAGGAAAGATTACAACTTCTAACAAGAACCTATTGTGCAAAACCAAGCTGGGATTAGTTTTTTGAACGTGTTTGTGTGTTTGAGTCTGATTGCCACCTAGTCAGTTTCAGTTCTCCATGGTTGTCTTGATGTAAATTTGTAGATTGCTTAGTTGATACCTTGATATGGAGAAAAAGTAGATTCAAATATTTGGTGTTCTTGAGTCCATTGTTATGGAGACTTCCCCTTAGGAAAAATGATCTTCATGTATAATTCATTATAACTTTATATTTGTATCGACAATGATATCATGATTTCTTCCTCGATTCTTTCTCGATTGAGTCTTTGAATTAGGTTTTTAATTTTATATATAGTGGCTAGCCCATTGTTGTTTAGATAAAGAACATGATACTCCCTTATATGAGGAAATTTTCATTGAGTTTATAATGTTTCAATAGTTCTTCCATTGTAATTCTAGTCTTTAAAATGAAAATAAAAGACATGGTTGTTTAAATGTTGATTTACATTATGGTGAAAAGTTCCCTTGTAACTTGTATGAATGATGGAAGAATGAAAGAATTTTATTTTTAGAATGTTTTATGAATTTTCAATATAAGTTCAAGTGCAAATCTAATCGAGAATATAGTCCTTGGATTAACCTACATTGGATATGATAAATTTCTTAGTATCCTACCTTATTGATTTAATTGATTTACTATTAGTTTCGTAGACCCATGTAAAACTTTAGGAACATAGTATTATCTTGATTATTATTTCAAAATATTATTTCACTATGTCACTATTAAAATTCCTATGGAAAAAAACTAGCACCTTGAATATAAAGAGGACTAATAAATTTCACATATTAAAAAAGAGCCAAGTTGCTCTCTCGAATTTGTATGGGGAAAGTTTTTTTCCCAATTTTTTGATAGAGAATATTCTTTGATAGATACTTTTTAAATAATTATATGATAGTAAAATATTATAAAAAAAAGAGCAAGCAATGCTAAGTCTCCTATTCAAATTTCCCCTTCCCACAAAAGTCCCCACCTATAAAACTTTACCCATAACTACTCACCCACTTTATTATGTTTGAAAACCCCTCTTAGTGATGTCATATCCCCTCTTCAAGTTGGACACAACAAAGGAACTCATTCTTAAAATATTAAACAAAAAAAGGAAATCAACTTGCATGGCTTACCTTTCATGCATTTAATTAAACTCCTCTCATTGGGCCACTAGCCTCTTTGGCCTTGGTGTAGCCTTCTGACATTCTCCATTGCTATGTGTGAATGGGCTGTCATCATGGTTGACTTGGGGAAAATGCATGTCAGGTTGAAACACATGATTGGATACACTTTCAAATGCTTATCCACTAAGAAGACTTCACCTTTTTCCATGAAATCAAGGCCCATGCGTACCTTGTAGAAGCCATCCAATATGGTTAGTATGAGAGGGTCTTGGGGAATTTTCAAGCTGCTTAGGGTGGTGGGAAGAAAGTGGGCCAAGTGGCCATGGTTAGGTGTAAGGTGTTAGTAAGCAAGAGTTTAGGGAGAGTTAAGTATATGTTAGTTAAATGTAGTGTTTTATAAAAGTAAAGACATAGGGTAGTTGAGAGTTGTTAGTAGGGTTTAGTTGTCAATTATAATGGGTTAGTGTGTGGTAAATAAAGCTCAAAATGCTATTAATAAAGTTTGATTAGTAGTTATTTTAAAGTTCTTAGTTTTGGAAATTAGAATTATAAATTAGATATTACTATTTAAAAATTATGGGTTGGTAATTAATAAATTGGATTAGCATAAAGTTGATTTTATTTAGATTATTTAATTAGTATGTGGGTAATGTGGTTGTATCTAGAAATTTCATTTTTGTTAGTAATTAGTAGGTAGACCTAGAAGCTTAGTTTATTGAGTATTTTGGGGAATTTCGAAGCTGCTTAGGGTGGTGGGAAGCAAGTGGGCCAAGTGACCATGGTTAGCTGTAAGGTGTTAGTAAGTAAGAGTTTAGGGAGAGTTAATTGTATGTTAGTTAAATGTAGTGTTTTATAAAAGTAGAGACATAGGTTAGTTGAGAGTTGTTAGTAGGGTTTAGTTGTTAATTATAATGGGTTAGTGTATGGTAAATAAAGCTTAGAATGCTGTTGCTAAAGTTTGATTAGTAGTTATTTAAAGTTCTTAGTTTTGGAAATTAGAATTATAAATTAGATATTACTATTTAGAAATTATGGGTTGGTAATTAATAAATTGGATTAGCATAAAGTTGATTTTATTAGGTTAGTGTTTTTTTATTAAGGTTGGTAAGGAATAGTTAGGGATTATATGACGATGTTTATATGGCTAGATTAGAGGAGTAATTTTATATGCTTATTTTATGGATGTTTTTTTTTACATTTTAGAATTGTTATAATTAAGGTTTGTTAATATGATCTGGCATTAGCCAAAAAGGTTGGATATATCAAGTTTGGAGATTTTAGTTACGAAGCAAGTATAGGTTTTATTTTATGATAGAGTATTGTGTAAAAATATGTATACTTTTATTAAGGAAGTATTTTAGTAGTGATTGAGTGCAAATGTTATAGAATTGGTTTGAGAGAAAAAAGTTAATTTAATTTTATTAATTAAATTACCTTTTCTCCCTTCTTAGGATTTCACTTTATGTGCCTTTTGCATTCTTTATTTAATAATTAATTAGTAAATATTAAATAGATTTTACCTTTTATAAACCCTTGTAACTTTTTAGGTTACCCTTTTGGGTTTCAATCTCCTTTTATAAGGATTAATCTCTTTTTAATTTTATTCATTCACTTTTGATAATAACAATTTCTCTTTTTGCTCATCAAGAATGTCTCGTCTATGGATCTAGATATTCTTGTCTCCATAGCTTTTTCTTCTCTCTTTCTGTGACAGGTGTTTGCATGCAAGTAGTTCTTGGGAGCTGCGAGGTTGATCTTTCATCAACTTCAACATGGTACCAGAGCTCCAAATTTTCATGCCCCTATTTAGTTTATGAGAGATTTTTCTTGGCTTTCTGATCTGTGCTTTTTTTATTTTATTTCAGAGGGTTTCATTTTTTAGAGTTATTTTGTATTGGACCTACGGGGTTCATTTTTTTGGTGTATTTTGAGCCCCAAAAAAAATCACCGTTGAATTTGTAGCACCCAAAACCCCTATTTCCATATAAAATTTGTCCAATTCAGACACAGTTGAAATTTGAGGCAAAAAATTGCTCCCAAATTTGGAAATGCTTCACGAGGTAATGATTTATTTTTTTATTAAAAAATAAATCAAAAAACAAAATAAAAATGAAGAAAGCCTTTGAAAAAAAAAGAAACACATGTTTTTTCCAAAAAAAAATAGAAGTTTCAAAAAGCACTTGCATGCTTTCTTTTTTAAAATTTTTTTAATTTTTAAATCATGTGATGCTTGCATCATTGAAGGATGCATATGTCAAAAAGGTACTGACACATGTCATTCCAAGTACTAACACATCATGTCTAATAACCATAGGTGTGACATTAGTAATTTTGGAGCCAAAATTTGATGGCCTTCAAATCATCTCTTCTTTGAGTTGTTTTGTCCTAAAAAGCCATCTGTGGTGTTTTTGTTGTATCTTTGTCATATAGAGGTATTTTTTGATGAATCTTATATCCTTGGAAAGCTCTTTTTGAGACTATCATGAAGGTGTAGGTTATTTTGACTTTTGATGCTGTTTAGTTTCATATTTTGTCATGCCCAAAACTCGGAGGCAAAAACACACACTTGAATTTTTATTTTTATTTAATAATTAAAGTGCTCTAAGTTTAAAATTGATTTCTAGCAAGAAAATTGAAGGTTCACTATGATGCATCTTAAATTATAAATTTAAGATGGAATACATTGTTAAAATTTTGGAACTTTCGTTAAAAGATTGAATGAATGAATTTTTAAACTAAAACATACTAAGATGCTAATAATAAAATGTTCATACTAAGCCAACTTACACTTACGAAATTTCAAACCTAAACTAACATTTCAACACCTATCTTAAATCAAAAATTAATCATATATTATAACTGACTAATCTTTAATATATATATACTAACTAAATTTAACATATACTATCTAGTTTAATATAAACTAATTAACTAAAACTTAAACTTTCTAACTAATCTATAATCTAAAACTAACCATACAATCTAACATACCAACTTAAAACTTTAATAAAAATTAAACTAATTATATTAACAAATTAAAATTTCATGAAAACTAACAAATATAGATATTTGAATATTATCTACTCATCAATTCATATCTAAAACTAAATACTAATAATAAACTAATTCCTTACACTAAATTAAAATAATTTTAAACTAAGATTAAATAAATAATTAAATAACTTATACTAACTTAAATAATTTAAAAGTAATAACAAATCAACATAGAAACTACCTATTTAAACATATTCTAACTTATTTAAAACTATGCAAATCTAAACTAACACAAACTAAATTAAACATAAAATAAAACACAATTAATAATGCAAGTTATATTAACACATAACTAACACTTATTACAACCTAACACTAACCTATACCAACAACAACTTATGACTAAAACAATTAACAACTAACAATACAAAATAAACTAACTAAAACAACACAACCTAACACCTATCTTTCCCCACCCCTAAACCACCCCTCTATGCCCACTTGCACCTAGGCAAGGACTGGCGCACTGCCCAAGCACTGATTGGGCGCACCATGAGCCAGTGCGCCTACCAAAACAAATAGGCGGATCCCCAAGGTGGCGACCTAGGGTGAAGGGCATATCAAAACAATTTAAACCAAGTTTGAATTTGCCATCCCATCCAAAACAATGAGGTGAACGCTCCAAGGAAAAGATGGAGATAGGATGATGGGATGGGGGACAAACCTGACGTCACCCTCCCATCAGCAATTACTAACAAAACAAAACTTTTTACCATTCATTCTCCACTACATGCGTTCAATGTGGATAGCAAGTGGAAGAAAACAAGATTAAATTACTTGCAAATTTTTTTTTTTAAACACAAAACTTTAATGCCTTCCCTCCAAGTTGAGCGCCCAATTAGGAGGAAGATGGGGATGGGACATGGTGATGTCATCATATGTGATGACAGTTTGACTTGCCCCAAATATTCATTGATAAAGTTTTATAGGTGAGGGTTAGGATATTTGGTTATAAAATTATATTATCCACTTTTTTCTAATATCATTATCTATTTAATCTTAATTTTCAAGATTTTTTTTTTTTACAATTGATTTACAAGAGAATTTTGAAGAGAATATTCTCTGTTTCAAAGGGTATTTACTTTCTTCTCCCATACAAAAGGCAGAGAGTTTTCACTCTCTTGAAACATTCTTTTTGCCTTAATTTTTTTCTAAGTTTATTTTTATTTTTTGAAGTTGATTGATTTACTAAGAGGGGGTATATATATATATATAATAAATCTAATAGGACCCAATTCAAATTTAATATGCCAAGGATTTGAAAGAACCATTTTAACTATAATGCAAGAATTTATTTAACCCCATTAATCACAAAAACTAATCTTTTGTTCATAATAGAATTTTCGTTTCCATCATACAAGAAGACTTGAAATTTTGCCAAATTAAATCAACCTCATTATTTCCATCTTATTTTTATGTGCATCCATCCAAATTAAAATTTACGATTAAATCACATGACAAGAAATTATACTCAAACACCAATTTTATTGGCAAACCTGATTCAAGGCTCAGCCGAGAAAGAATCAAGAAGAAAACCCGGCTTCGTTGCCAATCCAAAAAAGTGTGGAAATACAATTACATAGGATTTCAATCCTGAATTACATCACTTAAATTAAATTTCCTTCATGGCCCTCATCAAGGGTTCCATATCCAATTCTGCAACACATTACTAGAACCATGGAGGGAACAAAATCTGATTGGGTGACAACCAAGCATAACCAAGAGACAATCAACATACAAACTCATACATGGTTTACACAATAAGATTTGCAATGAATCAAAACTAGGAAAAGGTGGATTCTTCCAACCAGGAGAAGTCAAGCACAACACCAAACAAATTCCCAATCGAGGCTATACACCAAGAACTTTCGTTCTTCCATTTCAACATACCAGAATCATACAAGGTTTGTGTTGACAGGTAGGGGCCCATAACACCCTACCCTTTCTCCCTCTTCTCATCCTGAGAAGAGACTCTACACTGGTTGGAGTCTGACTAAATAGACCTTTCCCAAAATTGGTCACTTCTTCCCTCTCCAAGGGTGAGTAATACCAAAACACCCATGCAAGAAAATCTCAAAATTGCAAACATAAACATGTAAGGAAATCATCCAAAAATAACATGGTTTTCAAAGCTTCCCAACCTACCCACAACCATACAAACATTGAAACAACAACAAGGTAGCATAAGCATGAAACAAGAATAAAATCTAAACAAGGGAGATGAGAAATCCAACCTTCACAAAGAGGTAATGGCAATGAACAAGTTTGAGTAGAGTTTCCTTCTCCTTCCTTCACTCTTCAAGAACTCCTCTCTAAATGTAGAGATTGGGGTAACAACCTCAACTAGTCCAACAAAGGCCTCTAAGTAAGCCTCAAACTCAACCACCAAAGGGGATCAATAACTACAACCACCCACCTACAATTCTAGAAACTCCTAACTCAACCCACACCATGGTTAAACCCTAAAAGGAGGTGAGGTAAGGCAACTCAAGATAACTACTTGCAATTTTCGCACAAAGGTAAAATGAGACTTTTTGAGTGATCTCAAAAGTCAACAAAAGGGGCTTAGGGGTTGGAAAAGACCCCTAACCCATACCCATACCCCTTGGGTATAATTATTCCATGTTTTAAAGCCTTAGGAATAGGTTTAGAGCCAAACAAAAATCAGGAAATAATTAGGACCAACTAACAACTCTTAACAAAAAAAAAGATTAAGCACTAATCCGGATTAAGGGCGACTAAACTCGATTAAAAACCCAAGTAGCAAACTGACATTAACTTAACCCGACTTAGGTCCAAAGGTTACACAACTAACCCTAACCAGCATACTGAAGAACATAACCAAATTACGAGTGTCAAGCGACACTAACAGAACATAATCACGAGACATTCACATTTACTGAACATGAAAAGATACATTCATACATCTCACAATAAATTTAGTTACGAACAACAAGGTTTCCACAAATAGCACATAGGGATCAGTTATGTTCCTCTGTCAGTTTCCTCGGCTAAAATATTTGCACACTCATTGCACACATCAGTAGTCCCGAAAATCACATGCACATATATACATATCAGAAATTCACATAAATTGAAACATACATCAATCAGGGTTTCTTGCATCCTACTTACATCCTTCATCATAAAGATTCCAAAATTAATGTGTTAATCCTACATTTTTTTATAATTCATCAACATTCATATACATAAAACATTAAATGACAAACTCAAATATCTGAAAATAACATCACACAGCATGAAATAATATAATATGTTCAAGTATCTGATAATATCTCAACATCTTGAGTCGTGAGTAACAAAAAGATAACGTAACAACTAAGGCTACGAAGGGTCGGGGCGAGGCCTCACATATTTATGCAGTCAAAGCTAGAAGTTCTATTTTTCACTCTAAGAGACATATCTTGAGCATCCGATCTCTGATTTAGAAATTCTTTATATCATTGGAAAGGTCTTTTTGAGATCTTTCCATGGATGCTATTTTTTTTCCAAATTATTCTCCAGGCACATGCTATTCAATGTTTTTCATTTTTGCATTTTGGTGGATATTTGGGTTGTTTCAGGTCCGAGGATCAATTTCGTTGCTTTAGATGATTTTTCCTGGGTTGTACTATTTATTTTATCAGCCTTATATCTCTTTTGATTTTTTTTTGACATCCTTTTGTAGTATTTTTGCAATCACACTAAGATAAAGTGCCACTCTAATACATCTTGGGATCTTGCACATCTTTGTGTTTTGTTGTACTCATACTACATTATAAAGTGCCGTGCGGGGTTTTATGTTGGCCATATTTTCCATCTTCCTTTTTCAAGTGAGTGTTCCTTTGACAACATTATCCTCATGATGTGACGAAAATATGTGCCATTATAGGTGTTTGTACTTCTTTTGCACTCTTGATGTTCTTGATTCTTCCTTTTGCAAGAGATATTGCATTTTGTTTTAGTGTTCATGTCTTACCTCTCAGCATTATAGGAGGGTTATTCTGGTTCTATTTCTTTCTTGGTTTGATGGAGTGAGCTATGTATTCAATATTTGATCTTATGTACTAGGTGATTGCAATGGATAGATACCTATGCATTTCAATGAGATGGAACATTTACCATATAGACATTCTTTCATTCCTATTTTTAGAGGCCATGAAGATACCTTTCATCTTCAATTGATCAACTTTTCAGACTTAGTCTTCTCTACCTGGTCATTCTTCAGATCAACCGTTTGGCAGTGTTTGTAGCTTCATGCTCCAGTGGTGTTCTTCATGAGATCATCTTTCATTCCTATCTTCTAGAACATTCTTTCTATCTCTTTTTGGAGTAGGGTTTTTCCCATGTGGTTTTCTTTATTTCTCCATTTCATAGAGATTTGGTTTTCTCTATTTTAGCATTGCTTTGTAGTTTCTTTGCTCTTTTTGCATTTTTGCTCATCTTAAGGGGGGGTGTTAGAGAAAAAGGTTAATTTAATTTCATTAATTAAATTAGCTTTTCTCCCTTCTTAAGATTTTTCTTTATGCGCTTTTTGCATCCTCTATTTAATAATTAATTAGTAATTATTAAATAGCTTTTACCTTTTAGGTTACCCTTTTGGGTCTGGATCTCCTTTTATAAGGATTGATCTCTTTGTAATTTTATTCATTCACTTCTGATAATAGCAATTTCTCTTTTTGCTCATCAAGAATGTCTCATTTATGGATTTGGCAATTCTTGTCTCCATAGTTTTTCTTCTTTCTTTTTTGTGACAAGTGTTTGCATGTAGGTGGTTCTTGGGAGCTGTTGGGTTGATCTTTCATCAACTTCAAAAATTGGTTATGTATGGGTTTTATCTATTTCAAATTTATTTTGTCTAGTATCAAAAGTGGTAATTTTAAAAGGTCTCGCATGGTTACTTGATAGTTGTATAGGAATCATGTTTGAAAGATAAACAATATGTTGTAAAGGATTCAATAATAAATATTTAATGTCTTAATTAGTTCTAAATGGGTTATGGTAATATCCAAAATTTTAGTATTAATATGTTATGATAGATTAACCCTTCAATGTAGAATTTGATTTTTTTAAAGATTGATCTAGTACAGTGTAATAAGGGATAGTATCATAGTCAACTTAAGAACTTGGAAACCCTAAATTATATTTTGAACTTTATGTTGTACCTTTTAAATTTGAACCTAAGTTTTACTTGATTGATTCATCCAACCTAAACTAAGTGTTCCTATAACTTAGGACTTAGGGTTTCAAATCTGTATGGTATGTTGAGATGTCAACTTTGCATTTTAAGGAAATGTAAACGAAACTCATTTTTAATCATTTATTAGCTTTTCTTAACCTATTTAGTGTAGTATGTTTTAACATGTGGATTATTTATTTAAAAAAAAAATTCATGTGGTTTTGCCCATCAATTTTTGGGCATCACACCATTTGTCTTCTACAACTCCTAACAAGGTTAGAATCTCCTAATAAGGATTCAAAGTTTCCTAATAAGGACTGATATGTAATGAATATATTTCATTGACTCCTAACAAAGTCCATCCTCTAACAAGGAACTTTTATATTAGTACATTATTTTTTTGGTACCATCCCCACCAGGGTTTTCCCTCTGATCAAGGGTTTCCCTAGTTAACATATCTATTGTTATTGTGTATGAGTATCTTCTTATGGTTGTTGATTATAATGATCACATGGTTAAGGATTAATAAGGTTGATAATCATTATAATAGTTGGATAACTAATTCAACCCTCTCCCTCTCAATTATCTTAGACTTTACTTTCTAATAGTGTCTATATGGTAAATGATCCATCTTACTGAAATGGTACCAAGCCACTACATCCACCTAGTACATATGAACAAATACTAAATACATAAATCACTCCATCAAACCAAGGAAGCATGAGAAACAATAGAAACCCCCCCCCCCCCCCCCCCCCCTATTGCATACAAGAGTGAGGTGATGGGCAATTGGAAAAGTGAGCCAAAAGAATTGCATGTCAAGGAACCATGATCAAGATGCACAATAGAATAAATATGTGTGCACAAAGGTAATCAATCTCAAACACATTGTGAGACTAATACCATAGCAGAGAAACTCACTAGACAAAGTAAGATGCAAAAAAAGGGAAAACATCAACCCCCCATGACACTTTAATTAGAGTAGTGCATGCATAATAAGGCACAAGATATGGCAAATCCTAAGAATATAATAATCTACACAAGTGTCCTTTGATGACACTGCTCGAATCAGAAGGCAAAACAAGGGAAAATAAGTGAAATGAAAATATAGATGCAATATGACAATTTTTTCTTAGTGCATTTATAAAATGCATATAAATGATTTCTACAAAGATCAAAAGAGACATAAGGCTAATACAATAGATAGTACAACCCATGAAGAATCATCTAAGGCAACAAAATTGATCCCTAGATTTAAAACAACCAAGATATCCACTAGGATGCAACAATACAAAAAACTAAATAGAACATGTCCGAAGTAGAATCTAGAAAAATAACTAGCATCACTGGAAAGAACTTTGAAAGACCTTTCCAATTGATATAAATAATTCCCAAAATGGAGACTAGATACCCAAGATATTGTTGGAAATATAATAAGAAAGTTAAACTTCTTGGGGGGGGGGGGGTGGGTGTGAATTAGTAGTTTAAGCTTGAACCCATAAAACTTTCACCACACATCCATCTCATGCATTCAATGAGTAAACTAAAATAACATGTAAAGAATATACATCTAAATCATGTAAACATGTAATCATTCACACACATAACACCAGATATGATTACCCAGAAACCCTCCAAGTGAGAAGGTAAAACTGGGGTGAGGATGACACTCGCAAATATTCACTACTCCAATAATAAAGTGTATCCAATGAAGGTTACAATGTTTTGATCACGAGTCATGATCTACCCTATGAAAGGTCTTCCCTATTAAGGCTTAAAAAGATTGTTAGGTCTCACCTTGTTAGAGGATTTCAACACCTTGTTAGAAGTGTGCCTTGGTAGAGGAATTCAACTTACAACTAAGTAAGCACCCTGTTAAAGGATTTCATACAATCTATTAGGACTACTCTGTTAAGAGATTTGACTGAAATCACCTGTTAGAATGTCTTAGTATAGATCCTATAGTAGGCAATTTGATTGCCTGATAAGAGATCACCTCTAAACAATGTCTTCTTGATCCTTCTCGATCATATGTCTCAATGTTGTATCATTTTCTCTATCCTATGTTTTGCTCTAACTAATTCTACAATTCACTCTTTTTTTATAACTTCTAAGTCACCATGAATGCTCTATTTGCACATGCAAACTATCCTCTTCACTCCTTCAATTCCTTACACACATAGATAGTTTAGGGTTTTGTCCTCCTTAAGAAGACATTGGTGGCTTAGGGTTAGGTATGAATCTACAGCTGAGATTCATCCTTTTTTCCACTTAATCCTTCCCATTTTTTGATTGGCTACATGTAATTGCATAGAGAATCCAATTAGAGATTCGTCCTTATCTCCAAAATATCAAAATACAATCTTAAGTTGGCTAAAAAATGATTTACATAGTTGTTTATGTCATTACAAACAAATATGTCAAAACTGTGTCACTTAGCATATGAAGTCTCTAATGCTCGACATGCATTGATCTTCCTAGTGTGACTTGATATCTGCATTTCTCGACATCCACTGTTTACTCGGTTCATGAATCACTTAGCATAGTCTATCTGCTTGACACTTGAGTGACTCAGCACATGAGTGACTCGATGCATGAGTGGCTTGGCACATGAGTGACTCAACACTCACTATAAATTGACATGGTCTAATATTTACATGTTCTGCTCAACATGTATTTCTAGCTTGGCATGAACTAAGTAAATATCTTAAGTGTGTTGCCACTCACTTGTCAAAACCAATTTGAGATCAACAATCTCCCCCTTTGAAATGAGTGTCAAAAAAACTTGAATATACATTATCATCCTTAATCTCAAGAGCATAACATATCCATGATTTGGATTATATACAAAACTTCAAAATTTCAAAATTTTGCAATAACTTAGATACCTCAAAATTTGATACCTCCCCCTGAGTTGACATGTCTATTTTGTAACCAAAATTATGTGGTCCATTCTGAGTAAATGTGTCTCTACTGATACACTTTTACTTCAATGCTAACTTCATGCTCTATTCTTTGATACTGTATACCTAGTCTTCCTTAGCTAATATCTCCCCATTTTACTCTTCTCCCTCAAAAAAAAAATATCCCTGCTACTATGCTCCCCCTTTCTTATTCTTTCCCTTTGCTTATACTCCCCCCTTTTGATACTTATGTCAAATGGGCTATACACTTAATTGTATTTGTCTAGAAAATATTTACGGACATCCATTATTATCTTGAGGGTTGCATCCCAATTTTCACATGCAACATCGAATGACTTGATTTGGATTGAAAGCTTGACAACAAGGTGGACTAGACCATCTAAAGTAGAAAGATTGAGGTCTTTCTTCAATAGAGTTTCAACATAGGCTAGCTCCTTGTGCAATATCTCCATATGTGGGGTGAGGGTTGCTTGTATGCTTGTTAGTTTGGCTCTTATGTTAGCCTCATTTTCTATCAATATAGCTAACTAACTTTGTGTTTGAAGCAATGTCCTGAAATGCTTCTAACTCTTAGCTGGATTTGTTGGTAGTCTTGCACCTAATTAAGATATTTTTCTTTCTAGACTTAGAATGTGACATTTGGTCTCTTGGGTGAAGAATTTTGGATTGCATAATTTTGTGTACAATGGGAATATGTTCTCAAGTACCTTCTTCACATCCTCAACCTTAGTTACCAATACAACTTGTGTAAGTGCTATGTCACCAGATATTTTCTCATTTAATTTATTTTTGAACTTATTTTTTGACCATTCTAATAGTTTGGCATTTGTATCAAGATCTTCATTACTAACCTTCTTTACTATATCTGCCAGTTGTTCAATTAGTGGCTTAGTCTCTTCAGGAGTTGGCAGACTAAATGCATCTGAAAAGATGTCCTTAATGTCTAGTAATGCCTACTTCTACCTCTATTCTTTCCTAAGCATTTCTCGATGCTATTTCCTTTCTAAGGCTTGTTATAATATGCCTATTTGTTCTAATGTCATAGTATCATAATCATATTTAGGTATAATAATTTCTTCATCAAGGATTATATCTCCATAATGAATTACATTTTCAACCTTTGATGAGCTTGGGCTTGGAACTAAGATTTGCAATGGAATGGCATCTGTGCTCGGTTTCTAAAGAGTTTGTGTGGAAGGAGTGCCAGATGCTGGTAAAGCTACTAGAGCTTGAATGGAAACTTGTTCCTTCATCTTTGGTGTTAGCTCACTCTCTTCAAGCTTTCCCTGTTATGTCACTATAACTTGATTTGCACCTTGTCCTTGTGCTATAGGTGTAGATAAATCTATTTGACCTATTTCTTTCTATCGTGCAATGGTGGCTTACTTTATTTTCTACTTCTCAATAGTATCAACCTTGACAATTGTATCAACCTTGGTAGATGTAGCTTCTAGAATTTGGACCAAAGGTTGTACATTTGTGATTGAAGGGATGATAGAAGGTGGTTCTTGTGGATTCCCCTTTCCCTTGTAACATTAGTCATAGACTTTTGTAGTTCATCTACACTTACCAAAATAGGATTGCCACAAAGTTTGGCCTGCAATGTAGATTGATCTAGTATCTTCTTCAAATCTTCTTTAGTAAGAAGATTGATGTTCTAAGCTGATAGATCAGAGACATCATTTATAGTTTTTTTTCAGTAATCTGAGTTGTACCATGTGGAGGACTAACACTCGACAATTGTGTGTCATGCACACTCTATTCTTCTTGTTGCTCAAGCTCAATTATTGCCGTGTCATCTTCTTTCATTTATGTTTCTCCTCCAACAATATTATCTTTGTCATCATCTTCCTCATCATCATCTTTAACCTTAGAAGGTTCAATTTCTCATTTCTTCACTATGGTTAACCCATAAATGACTTTCTATATGTATGTTGATTTCTTAACAACATCCTTAATATTATTTTGTAGAATGCTAAAGGCTCTGTATTTAGGTGTGAACTGAACTACATATTTCTTTACAACCTTAGCAATTTGTGCTTTTGTAAATTCAGGTATTACTTGGGCTAGTGTGGTCTCCTTGATTTGTCTTTACAGATTTAGACTATGTCACATAGACTCTTAGGTACAGATTTGGAAAATTCTAGTGGTGTTTTCTTGAATTTTGACATCATGTCATATTGGGCATCTTCCACTTGGTTTTTCTCCACTTTACCCAATTTTTCAAAATCAACATGACCAAATCTTGAGGGATCTACATTGTTCTTAACATTTTCATATAAATTTTCAAGATTTGAGAGAGGATTGTGACTCACCACCTTAAATTAGTTCTTGTCATCTGACTCTATTTTCTCTTCATCAGAATCTAGTTTTGCCACATACTTCCTTCTCGGTCTCTTTTTCTCTTGACCTCCTTGTTCTATCTAATTTTTCTTTTTTTAAGACTTTTGTATTGTAGCACATGTGATGGCTCTTGTTGTAGGTGCATTGGGCTTTGGCTGACTTGGTTTGAAAAGTTTCTTTATCCTTTCCATAGGTTGTGCCTTGGCCTTCCTCTTCTTTTTCTTTGCAAGAGTAGGTGCTTCCTGAGCTTCTTCTCCCTCGGCACCTTTAGTCTCCTTCTTTTCTTTATCTTCTCCCATGCCCTATGTTAATGCTAGAGATTCTTGAGCTTGAGTTTGTTCTTCTCCCTCTTCATCCTCTTCTTATTCTTCCTCTTCCTCCTCAAAACCCTCTCTAAATTTGGCTTTCAGTTTATTCACTATCTTTTCCTTTTTCTTCATGGAAAAGGTAGTATTTAAATCCATGGTAATCTTAGACTTTACCATCTCATAGTTTCCAAAAACTTTTGCAATTTTGTCTACCTCTTCTGCTAGTAGAGCTATTATAGTTGCTAAGGCTTCATCCACATTTATCTCATAGCCTAAGGGTCTCAACCATCTTACCCTTAGTATGGCAGCTTGTACAAATGTATAATCAACATCCACGAGAAAACATACATCAATATAATGTTTTTCCACTAAAGATACTAGTTTTCTAAGTCTCTCCTTCATTGACTTCTTGAAATCTTCAAAGTAACTAGTCATTAATGATTCAAAATTTTCTCCTAGCTACTCAATGTACTCACCAATCTGTACTGCAATTGATCTATTGGTCTTTCATCCTATAGTACCAAATGAGTGGAATGTGTTTTGTACATAAAAGAATATACAAATCAAAATTGAAACAAATTTGCATTGTGCACTCTTAGTTTTCCTAATTGCTCCAAGGTTCTTCATCAGTTGTTGAAATTGTAGTTCTACTAGATCATACATATGATCTTTCTAAACAATCTTGTATCCAACATCCACAGCTATATAGGGTACAACTATTCAATCTACTAGATTGATAAAACTTGTGTGATATTACCCTTACAAAGTTAATAAGAGGATTAGTGATTGTATCTATTGTCATACCTCTTTTGTTCCAAACAACTCCAGTATTCTTCTCAATCATTTCTTTGGAATCACTTCTTAGTGTCTTAGGCTGATCTAGGGTTGGGTAACTAGTAACCTTATGGATGATTCTCTTAGTTATTTTGATAGGTCTGCTCTCTAGGCATAAGGAGCCATCATGGATTTAGCTAAGCACTATTCTAATCCACTCTATCTTAAATACATTTGGAAAATCTAGGGCTCATGTTAATCCCTTTTTCTCAACAATTTTGAACTCTTCTTCTAAAAGACCATTTTCACATAGTTTGTTGTATGCATCCTTGATTTCCATGTCCCCAATGCTACCAATCTTGCAGTTATAATATTTTCTCACATCTTGTACCATTATTACATTCGATGAAATCATTGACAATGTTCCAGAAGGGTCTTATTCCTTCCCTTCAACATTCTTCAAGCTCGATGCCATTGTGTGAAACTAGGGTTTATAAAAATTTAAACTACATAGCTTAGCTCTTGATAAATACCTTTTGAAATCTAATGAACTGGCATGAGATCATTGCTAAAATCTCTTACAACTACTTTGAATGGATTTACAGATCACCTTCTACTCTACTCGCTCTTTCTCAAATTTGAAATGATGAAAAATGAGCTAAAATTGATCAAATACCCTTTGAAAACCTTGCATTTAATGTTGAGTGCCTACACAACTTTAAGCTCGACATCAACCAATCCTAGGTTCACTCGACATCCATTGACATTTCCATCACTTGAAAACCTCTATGAGCTTGACATCAACTACCTAGTCTGATAGCTTAACATCTTCTAACATTCCACTCAACACATATATAAAATATTTCATGCTTAACAACAACATGAAAAACTTAAAGAACATCTTGCATCTTTATTCATGCTAATGTATTCCTTTTAGTACTATCTCCTTTTGGAATTGATGTATGATATAGCCTTTAAATATTAGTTTCACATACCTCTTGATTGCCTAGTTTGATGAGGTGTGATCACCTGACCCATTGGGTGAAGTAATCCCTTCTCCATTTGATGTGATGCAATCATCTTTATTTTTCTATGTCTTATTCATCTCATCTCTGATGTGTTCAACATCTACCTTGCCTTTTCCTTTATCAAATTCACAACTTGGTGCCTTTGACCTAGTTGGACAATATCTACTAATGCAACTAGTCTTCCAACAACTAAAACATGTAGTTTGACGTAACTATCTTTGGTAGTTACCTTTGACATGTGTCCTAATACAATTCTCAGGAACATGTCCACATTCTTGACAATAATGACAACTATATCTTGTATTATAATCCTAGTTATAAGAGTTTCCATTGTTCCTTACCTTTGTTTGCTTATTTTATGACCGCATGGATTTGGATCTGCATTCAAAAGCTCTATGTCCATACTTCTAATAATTGTAGCAATATCCTTCAAATATTTTGTGTATGCATGGTCCTAGTTCTACATTCATGTGCATAATGAGCTTTCTTGTTACATTTATGGTAGTGAACCATGTTCTTAGGCTTGACATTTTGATTTGTAGTCTTGCTCCTGCACATGTTAGCAGTATGTCCTTTCTTACCACAATTATGACAAGTAGGTTTAGAGTTCTTACCTTTGTTGTTTCTTTCTTCTGCACTTTTGGATGATTATCTTTCTTTAGTACTTATATATCCCAGTCCAGATATATCATTATTGAATCTAGGGGATCTCAGTAGTTGCTCAAAGTATTTGATGGCTTCATTTGGCTTGTTGAAACTTTTAGCAAATTCTTTTTCTCTCTTTAGGCCACTCTGCAATTGTTCATTCTGAAACTTCAATGTAGTTATCTCAATGTCCTTGAAATTCAATTCATAGTTGACATTCATCATTTGACTTAGAGTATCCAATTGCATGTTGGAAATCTTGGTTAGCTCTGTTGACTTCTCTTCCAGTCTATTGGCCAGAATTCTTTTGTCTTCTTCAATCATGGCTTTGTCTTCCATAGCTTTCTTCTTTTGTTCAACCACTTCACATAGAAATATAGCTTGTGATTCTTGCTCTAACTTGAGATTTCTAATTTCCTCAACTTGGACTCTATTCTTTTCCATTATATCTGCAATTGCTACATCAAATTCATTGGAGTCACCATTGGCAAACAACTTAGTAGTGTCTATCTCTTTGTATTGTGTGTCATTATCCACAATACCAATTTATTTCCTTCTTTTCAAGGAATTCTTTAGATCTTCTCTTGCTTGATTCAATTGATGTAGTATGAGATGTATTTCAATCTCTTGGTTCTCAATAATCTTTCCTAACTTGTAGACTTCCATTTCAAGATCTTTCTTCAAAGCTGCAAAGCTTCTCTTTTAGAGAATAAAGCTCTGATACCAATTGTTAGAAATACAATAGGAAAGGTAAACTTCTTTTGGGGAGGGGGGGGTGTGGGGTGTGGGGTGAATCAGTAGTTTAAGCTTGAACCCATAAAACTTTTACCACACATCCATCTCATGCATTAAATGAGTAAATTGAAATAACACATGATTGCATTCACACACATAACACTAGATATGATTATCCAAAAATCCTCCAAATGAGAAGGTAAAATTTGGGTGGGGATGACACCCACAAATCTTCACTACTGTAGTAATAAAGTGTATCTAATGAAGGTTACAACGTTTTGATCATGAGTCATGATCTACCCTATGAAAGGTCTGCCCTGTTAAAGGCTTACAAAGATTGTTAGGTCTCACCTTGTTAGAGGATTTCAACACCCTGTTAGAAGTGTGCCTTGTCAGAGGACTTCAACTTACAACTAAGTAAGAACCATGTTAAAGGATTTCATACAGTCTATTAGGACTACTCTGTTAAGATATTTGACTGAAATCACCTTTTAGAATGTCTCAGCATAGATCCTACGGTTGACACTTTGATTTCCTAATAACAGATCACCTCTAAACAATGTCTTCTTGATCCTTCTCAATAATATGTCACAATGTTGTACCTTTTCTCTATCCTCTATTCTACTCTAACTGATTCTGCAATTCACTCTTTCTTCATAACTTCCACATCACTGTGAATGCTTTTTTTGTGCATGCAAACTATCCTCTTTGCTCCTTCAATTCCTTACACACTCATAGATAGTTTAGAGTTTCATCCTCCTTAAGAAGACTTTGGTGGCTTAGGGTTAGTATGAATCTATGATTGAGATTCATCCTTTTTCCCACTTAATCCTTCCCATTTTTTGATTGGTTACATGTAATTGCGTAGGGAATCTAACTAGAGATTCATCCTTATCTCCAAAATATTGAAATACAATCTTAAGTTAGCTCAAAAATGGTTTACCTAGTTTTTTGTTCCATTACAAATAAATATGTCAAAACTATGTCACTCAGCATATGAAGTCTCTGACGCTCAGCATGCACTGATCTTCTTTCTATGACTCGACATCTACATTGCTTAGTATCCATTGTTTACTTAGCTCTTGAATCACTCGGCATGGTCTATTTTCTTGGCACATGAGTGACTCGACACATGAGTGGCTTAGCACATGACTGACTTGACACTCACTTTAACTCGACATGGTCTAATATTTATATGTTGTGCTTAGCATGTATTACTAGTTTGGCATGAACTAAGTAAATAGCTTAGGTGTGTTGACACTCACTTGTCAAAACTAATCTGAGATCAACAGATATGTCTCCTAGAGTACAAAAATGAACTCCTAGTTTTGACAACAGAAAAAACTAGAAAAAATATCAAAACATAAAACTACCTATACCACTATTATGGGCTAAAAACCAACTTTATGACTATATCTTGTTTGTGGAAATAAAAGTTCATATGCCTAAGATATGAGAAAAAATTGACAGTGGGTCCAAACAACTAGAAGGGGTGACATGAGTGATGATATAGTGCTGACATCAATAAGTGAAAACCATAAATTTGATGGTCAAATGACCATTGAGGCAAAAAAAATGTCCCCTTCCAAGAATATTTTTCCTCCTCAAAAAATAGAGATACAAAGGAGTTGGTTCCAGAAAATAATCATCTATAAATTTTGAGCCAGAGTCGACAAAAGAACTTGGGTGGCTATAAAATCACATAATGTGGGAAAGAACTCCAACCAAAAACCAGTAGTGAAGGGTCGCCTATAAATTCATTGGCTTGGATTCCATGTGTGTCCTATGAATCTACATGTTTCACTTGAGTACACAACACATGGTCCAATGGGGATGCTTGACTATACATGCATGTGGGCCCTAAGGCTCGAATAATCAGTAAAGAAATTAAGAGTTTACACAACTTCCAAAGTGGAAATTGTAATACCCCAAAATTGGCACATTTCCATATTAACCAACTTTGGTTTATTCAACTATTCCTAAGTCCTCTTTTACTAGGCAATTCTAATTCTAATAATTGCTACTTGACCTAGGTGTCAAATGTAGAAAACCATAATTTGCATTA
This sequence comes from Cupressus sempervirens, assembly GCA_028749045.1. Classification (NCBI taxonomy): domain Eukaryota; kingdom Viridiplantae; phylum Streptophyta; class Pinopsida; order Cupressales; family Cupressaceae; genus Cupressus; species Cupressus sempervirens. Next base: position 590,227,586 of record CM053783.1, on the reverse strand, counting down.
ATCATATTATTTATTTAATTCCTAAATATCAACTCAAATTAGCTACACAAACCTATCAATTTAATTTAATTTAATTATAAGTGTTCTACTTTAATTAAATTAAAATTACCTCTTTAGCTAATATACAAAGGAATTAAATATATTTAAATTAATAAGATATCTCCTCTTTTTAATTATTGAATTTAATTATTCAATTAGTTAAAGTTATCCATTTATGAGGTCATATTCTATTTTATTAAATTAGATATTCACTTAAAAAAGGAACCAGTCAGCTCCTTTTATCACTCAAAAGGCGGTTAGTCAGCTCCTTTTATCACTCAATAGGCACTCAATTAACTCCTTTTATCAGTCAAAAAGGACTCAGTTAACTCCTTTTATCACTCAAAAAGGACTCAGTTAGCTCCTTTTATCACTCAAAAGGACTCAGTTAACTCATTTTATCACTAAAAGGCAACCAATTAACTCCCATTTCAGGAGGAAGTTACCTTTATGATTGGCTCTCCTCTTCAATCTTGACCATCCATTTCAATTAATCTTGACCGTCGATCACCTCTTAGATTCTATAAAAGAAGCTCTCCATTCCTCAATATAGAGGATGAATTTTTGAATTTGCATCGAATTTATGTTGAAATTCTTACTCACTTTTCTCACATTTGCATAGCTTTATTTCTTTCATTGTAATATCATTTAGATTTTAAATATGCATCCATTTAGTATACTATGCTTCTTCATTTCTTAGATTAATAATTGTATCTCTCATCTAGATTAATTATACTTTCATTTAGCTTCATAAATCCTTTGTTCTAGAGGTCTGGTTGGCCGCTTCTCATTCTGAGAGCAAAGGCATAATCCTTCTAGTTAGAAGGCAACATGTCGCTCTGTTAGACTTTTCAAATAAACAACACAATGTTTATTTTGGGATGATCTCATAGGTAATGACCATGTTGAAGTGTATGTGAGGATCAGAGGCCCCCAATTTTGCATATACAAAAATCTACAAATTGCCAACTTTAAATGGCTGTTCCACAAATCACTAACTCATGTTGATATCCCTCTATGCATTGACATGAAAAAATCAAACAACAATGTACATTAAGTGGAAAATATAGAGATCACCATTGCAAGGTTGACACATGGCCCAAGACCAAAAAGTTTCAACAACACCAATTGTGGAGCAAAATACATGGTAGTCAGGGGTCGACAAAAGCCATATTCATGGACAAAGAAGCCAAAAAGGTTGGCATGGGGAGTCAAAAGTTCTACCCGAGAAAATGTGCCCAATCAATCACATGCACAATCACATGCCCAATTAATCCAGGAACATTGGCATTATCAAGGAGTCCCATGAATCCAAAAAATAATGCCATTAGACCACTCGTCAAAGGTGTAGGAGGATGATGGGTGGCCCAAAAATATGTGCCATTTCCCATAAATCATGCCATCGTCAGATTGAAGGCCCAAAAAATGGGGTCCCATAGGTTGAGGTAGAGTTTGACCGGGCTAATTAAAAAAAACAACAATGTACATCTCCAACAATAATGCCAAATGAAAAATGTAGGGCTCAAAGATGCATGCCAAAATAAAGAGTGGTCAACTTTTGATAAAAATCAAACCACCTAGGAAGCCACCCTCGGTTGATGTGGCCATAGGTTGGGGACCAAAAGTGGAAATTGAAGGTATGGGAAAAGGACATCTATGAGTGTAGTTGAGGCATTGACTATGATAGGCCAATAGATACCCTATGGGTCTCATAAAATGTGCCCACCATTAATTTTTTTAATATAAAAAAGCTCCTCTTCTATTCACTAAAAAAGAACATGGACCTTCTTTACTATAAAAAAAAGGCCAAGCAATTTTTTGTTTGTAATAAAGAGAGAAAAAATCAAAAAATTATTGTCTCAAGATGTGTGCATAGGTCAAAACAACCTAGGTGCAAAAAATAATTGTCTCAAATTTCAAGAACGTCCAAATTGGATGCATTTTAAATGGAAATAGGGGTTTTGGAGTGCTTTGAGCTTAAGAGTGATGTCTATTTGGGCTCAAAGTGCTCTAAAAAATAGGGCCCCCTTAGATCCAATATAAAATCCTATAAAAGCCACATGATGTCAAATCTCTCACAAATAGAACAAGGGCATGAAGATCTACATCTTTGATACCATGTTGAAGTTGATGAATGACAACCGAAAACTCCCAAGGCTCACCTACATGTTAACACTTGTCACATAAAGAGGGAACCAAAAGCTATTGAGGCTAGAATTCCCAGATCCATACAAGAGACATTCTTGATGAGAAAAAAAGAGATTGCTATAATCTAAAGTGAATTAATTAATAAAAAGAGAGATCATCCTTATAAAGGAGATTAAAACCTTAAAAGGTAAAAGGTCTAGGTTGCATGACAATAATTAATAAAAGGATTAATTATTATATGCCTACATTTTAGCTTAAGTTAAAAAGAGTTAATTAAAAAATATCTAATTACTCTAACAAAAAACTTTCTTACTTTTCTTTTATTTCATTGTTCATAGGCCAAAACATAGGTAAGAAATTAATTTTTAGATTTTTTATGTAGCTGATAAATTTATAAGTGTATACTTCCTTTCTAATTTGAATCCATATTCCTAACTTAAAGCACTTTTATTGTAGTTTCACAAATGCCTTACTTGTTGTAGAGGGTTTTATTAGTCCCCACCATTAAGGCATGAGACTATAGTTTTTCACTTGCTCTTGGGAGTATTAGTTTGTTCTTTGTAAACAATGCAAATTTAAAAATATTGTCTAAAACTACACTCATTAAGAAATCTCATATCAAAAATTAAAATTAGTTTTTCTTATTGGTTAGTACTCTTTTATTTGGTAGTCCTTTCAATATTATATTTTAGAAATTATAAGAAAATAGATCTGCGGAGATGGGTGTGTGGAATTTTTTAAAGGCATGTGGTAGCATGCATGTAAATTTGGTGTATTTGCATATGTGCCATTCCTTTTAAATTCCCCTTCTCTTCCTTTAATTTTTTATATAATCATTCTTAGGTTTCACTTTCCTACTAACTCTAGCTCTTCAACAAAATAATTCTCACAATAAGATATGGAGTGTGCTTGAGTAAAAGAGATTTAGACAGAACATAAAGATAAATTTCTAGTGATGGAAGAATCAATAGATCATGGTCTTCTTGAATGTTTGGGAAGAACAAAGAGGAGAAGACTCATTAGAAGACACATGGACATATTCACACTTCCACTAGGTCTCAAGAAGCTATCAAGAAAGGATTGATGAAAAATATTGAGGAAAATATTTGTGGATATCATGGTCAAGAAAAAGGGCATAGATTAGGCATTTAAAATTGTATTTTTTTTCCTCTTCCCACTTCTGAGTCTATTTTATTTGTAGAATGTATATTTTATGATATGCTTAGATGCTCCAAGTAATGGTGTTTTATATTTACTCTATTAGATTCAATCCTCTTAGTTTGATTGTTTAGTTGAACGAGATTTATTTTCCACTATTTTTGCATTTTGATTGCTTCAACTACTACAAATTATATTTTAAAACTAAAGATTTACACCTATTCTTGAATTTAGATTTCTTCAAGTGTTGCAACTGATGTTGTTTCAACACCTGACACACCAATTATGACAAATAAGGTAGGTTTTGTGGTCTACTTCTATTTCAACATGGATTTATTTTAGGATTAATGGAACAAACATGAGAATAATTTATTTTAGGGTTTAATGGATGGAACAAAGATTATGGTTTATTTTAAATTTTTAGTGGATCAGATGGAGGTTATGTTAAATTCTAGGGGTTAATGAATGGAGTAGTCAAAATGAAGATGTTTCTTTACAGAGTGCGGCAATAAATGCTAGGCGAGGTGCTAGAAGGTTCAAGCTCATCAAGTTTAGTGTTTAAATTATGACAACAAGTGTTGTATATTATATGAAAGTGTTCCAAGTGGGAAATATGGAAAGAAGAATGAGTGCCCCTATTACAGAAATGATACAAAACTCTGAAGGGTGTGTGAGGCCTCACCCGATCCGTCATAGTACCAATGAGATAATTGCATTATGATGATTTTAATCCTATGTTTTGATACACTTTTGAGACTGTAGGGTTATGCCATTTTAATATCTGCATTTTGATGATCTGCAATTACTTCTACATATTATGACCTAATTAATGCATTTAATGATTCTATTCATGTTTTAAGCTATTGACATTGCTTTAATAGAAATTGAATGGTAGAAATGCTTGTAATGTAAGAAGGTAATGTTACAGTGGAAATTAGAGTTAAAAGATAATTTTGGTTATGCATTGAGACCTAACCTACATACCTAGGGATTCAATAGTTGGGGATTCAACATCTTGTTGCAATGATAAAAATAGACTATGAAGTTATTCAGAATATTAAATTTACCATGTTATATTGATAAGTAAAGTTTGATGTTATAGTATTTTGAGCATTTTACATGGAAATTATTAGAAAAAGTAATTTAATTAAAAGGAATGAAGTATGGAACTCAAATGTCGAATGTGATATGTAAGTTTTGATATTTTAATACTTCGAAGGTTATATTTGAAATGATTAAGAAAGGGAAAGTTAATTTGAGATGATGAAATATATGCAAGCCTAATGTTGAATGAGATAATGGTTTATTTTGCATATTCTTATATGATTTTCTTGGACTATTGATGCTCGAGTTTAGTGTGTAGGAATTTGACCATGGGTTTAAAGGGGAATTAAGGCTCAAACTACTACAAACATGACATAGCCAAGGTTGAATCAGTGGAAAAGATTCAAACCTCATTGTAATGTGTTTTATTTTGTATATGTGAATTGTATGTGTGCATAGTAGCCTAGTTCATGTATTATTGTAAAACAAGTCATTTTTAATGTAATGTGATATTTTATGTGTGTCACTTGACACTTGTGTTGTCCATGTGGAGATGCCATATCATTCAGGGTTTGTCAAGAAGTAACATAACCTAAACCTAACCCTGATGAAGAACCCAAGTTAACCTCACATAGAAAAATGCCATGAGGAGTCTCAATCAAAAGAAATTCGAATTTGGACCTGGCTAGGGTTTTTAGGGGTCATTAGGTGGTCCCAAAGTGTCTTTTATGTGAGATTAAGTTATCCATATGATAGTACAACAAGTTAGAGGCCTAATTTTGATCATGTGAGTACCTAGACAACGTAGAGGGCCCATTTACCCATGCATTCTTCCATCAATTCGAATTTGGAGTTGTCATATCTATGTTCCCACTAAGTCAAGAAGAAAAAGGTTAGAGGAGACAAGTTTGTAAGAAGTAGAGGCTTAGTGTGGTTGCTAAAATAAGTTAGTGGGAAGGCTTTATTAGGGGGTCTTGGCCAAACTAGTGGGGTGTCTACCCACTCTCTAATTTTAGAGACAGTTAGGTTTTGGAGGGAGAGGATGGGAGCTCTACTGCAACTATCCTTACCCTAGCTTGGACCAAGGTTGGTATCTCAAACTTGCTTCCTTTCCATTTTCTTTCTTTTAGCATGGTTAAGAAAATCTGCAAGTGTGGAGTTTACTAATGGAGTATGCATTGCATTGCATTGTGGAGTAGCATTCATGTGAGTTTTTGAATGGTGTTCATTCCATGTAGATTAGTGTGACACCATTGTGCATCTTGTTATATTGTATGGAGTATTGTGAGTATGACGTTTGGATTTCCTCTATTTCCTTGTTGTATTATGGGTGTTGATATTGTGTTGTGAAAATGTGATGTGCTCTTGAAAATTTCTTGTTTTATTTCTACTTGGTTTTGTTTTCTTGTTTATGCTTGAGTGTTGTTATGGGTGTGGGACTTACACTCACCCTTGTGGGAAGGGAAGAGAAGTCCAAGGTGAATGGGCAGTAGTTGGATTGCATAGTTGAGGACCTTGGAGTATGGGCTGCATTGTATGCCATTGTCATATTCATATTTTGCCTTGGGGGAGGATAAGAAAAAAAATGGTGAAGGAAGGAAGTAAATGAAGTATGGGTTTGGAGGAAGCTAAAGCTGTTGGTTGTGTGTGGTGAAGGATGTTGTGTTGGTGGTGTGTGGTGGAAGATGTTTATGAAGCCCCGAAAGGGCATGATATTATGAAGCCCCGAAAGGGCATTGTATTTTGTTGATTCAGCCTTGAAAGGGCATGATTTTATGGCAGATATGATATGAAATGGTAAACCTCCTTGTGTTTCCACCTTCACCCTATGTTCAAGGTTCCAATGGTGAACCTTTGTGAAATATCCTTGGGATGGGATTTGTTGAAGTTTTGATATGTGGTGTTTATGTTTCTTACAAGTGTGTATGTGAATCCTGGGTTGAACCTTGTTCCCCTAGCACGGGGGTGGTCTCTTTGAGGCCTATGGTTGGGTGGAAAGCACCCATGGTCCTTGTTATTTTGTTGTGATGCATTTGCAGGTTCTTAGAGAAAGATCTTGGAATCTTGGTGTCCTTGTTATCTTCCATGTGCATAGGAGGAGAAGACAATATTGCATTGAGATGAGATAGAGAGAAAAACTCCATCTTGTTATGTGAGCCTAAATGTATTGTAAGAGAAAGCTACTGTCTTAGTTTGATTGTCAATGGAAAGGTTGTGAGTGCTCATGTGTAGTAAAAGTATTTTCCATTGTGTACATTATGATATGTTGACTTCACCACCTTTTGTGTATCATGAGAGTATCACTGAAGATAAATTCATTGTAATTATATTGTTGTTTTATTGGATAGCAACACCAATCAGGGATTCAAAATACTTGATGCTCTTGAGTGGAATGCAAAAGAAATTTGATATCATAGAAGAGTTGTAATGATAGAGAGATTATCTCACTTGTATTATCCTACTAATCAGCTCCATTGTGTAATAGAGATGCATGGATGTTCAAATTGATTCTCTCTAGAGAATACACAATTAGAGTATGGGTAGATTAAAAGAAACAGTTTGGTCCATATTATGTGATTGATGTAGTAAGTTTCTAGTCTTGCACTTGTTCATATGTGTGTTTGGAAAGTGGTTCATTATGGTTTCAATGAGAGAAATTCAATGTATGATTCTACTAAACTCTTAAGAAAAATATAAATTAGAGTGTTAAGTTGAGTCATTTAAAGAAACCACTAGACTAGAATAGTATCAAGCCATCACCTAGGAACCAATAAATAATTTGATATGAACTGTTTATGAGAGGAACTTGCCTGTAGATGCACTTCTCTTCCTCTCTGGAATTTGTATGAGAAGTAAAAATAATCCACTTCCCATTACAGACCAATAAAATAATTCCTAAGACCTGACAAAACCCATTAAACATAACAGAGTTAATTTACAAAGGAAAAATAAAATAACATAAATCATATATATATTAATGCAAAAGTGAATGATGTTGATATGACCTTGAAGTAACCTAACAGTACTAACCTCTTAAATTTTTTTTTTTAATATAATGGATAATATATATTTGTAAAAAAAAAGGCTAAGCTAGAATAGACCTCCTATTCCTATGCATGGGATGTAAAACAATTTTAAAATGTTAAACCAAGGCAGGAATTCTCAAAAGGGCCCCCACTTAGCCAACCACTATACTCACTCTCATCAAACAAGAAATAAAATAAAATTAAAAAATGTTAATCTCACCCTTCAAGGCGTTACATGCTTCTAGGGACATGTGAATAGACCCTTGCAAACTCATGCCATTGTTTTGACAAAAGTCAGAAAACTTACACCATGTCTTGGTGCCTAGATGATTTTGGGGATATGCATGGTACAAATTATTTAATACATCACCAGCCAACCACGCCTAGGAAGGAGCATAAGCGTTGAAGAAAGAGGTGCAGGTCTGAAATGATAAGTAACCTTGTCCCACGATTACCTTGGGATCCCCACTTGCCAACCCTTTTTTTGGATTAGAAAATTAGAAACTAACAAATGCAAGACTTTTTACCATTAAGAGGATAAGTGGCATGTGCCCCCATGAAGGGAAATTCGAATTTGGGAAGCAGACTTGGGATTAAAATTAAATGGGTGTTAGAACATAGGAATTGCATAAGACTGTTTTTAAACAATAAATTGGCATTTGGTGGCTAGTAAGTTAGTAAAGCTAGGACTAAATACAATTCATTACTTAGTATAGTTAAGTTTTATTGTTAGAAAAGAGAATCATTGTAGATCATAATTTAGTTAATGGCTTTTATTGGTAGGAATTTTTGGTAAGAGGTAGAAAGTTTAGGTTTAATATTAGTTTGAAGGTTAAGAATAGATTAGAATGTTTAGGGAAGAAGGAAATTAGTATAGGTAAGTTTAATTTTTAGTAGTTTCATATTTTAGTAATTTTTATTTTTTATTTTTATTAATTAATTTGTATTCATTTGTTTAGCTATTAAGTCTTGGAGATAGTTAGTTCTAGTTTAGTTCAGATGTTTTGTTAGGATATGTTGTTAATCATATTAATTTTTTTTGTGTTAGTAAAAGGGTAATTAGTATATGTTATTTGGATCATTAATGTTAGATTTATAATAGTGTTAGATTTTATTTGCAAATTAATTAGCTTTTTTATTGGTTGTATTATTTGGTTTAACTTAAGATTTCTAAGATTATTGTTTGGTATTATGTTAATTATGGGGTAAGTATAAAGAGGATGAATTGATTTGAAATAATGGAGAATTATTGTTTACGATTTAATTAATTATATTGATTAGATAATATTAGCCTGAATTTAATAAATGTTGTTATATTAGATTTAATAAACGTGTTAGTATTTACCTTTAGAGAAATAATTAGTTTTAATTTAAAAGTTAGTATAGACTTTAAATGTTAAGAAAATAATTGGATTAACCTAGAATGAATTGTTAGTTGAATTTTGCAAGGGTTATTGTAAGGTAAATGACAAATTGTATATTAGTTTTAAAGTAATGTAATAACGAATGCTCAGTTTTAACGATCTATTCATATCCATTGGTTATAAACTTTTATGATATTGTCAGGACACTGTTAGGGGAAAAGTATTGAATGTCTTGCAATGTACAAGTGTTTCAAACTAATTTAAAACTATCAACTTAGTGGGTTTAATTAATATTATCTCAAAAAAAAAAAAAAAAAATTGGTGTGTTTTTGCCCTTGAATTTTTGGGCATGACAAGGTGGCCCCAAGTAACCTCAAGACTAGCATTGCACTCATTTTCCACTATTTTCATAAGCTGATGATCTTGTTGGTAGCTACTTTATATTTTTTAGGCATAATAATTATAGATCTATTGCATCTTTATTATCTGTCAATCATATTTGCAATTTGTCATCAAATAAAAATTATGAGACTAGATTTGTCCTCGTTATCAACTGTCACTTACAAAGATTATGCTCCACTAATATATTGGTTTCCTTTGATATGTAGTCAATATTAATATTTATAGAGATTGACATATTATGGGTTGGGTTACAATGTAGTAATTTGGCCTAATCCATAGGTGTATGTTGATTCAAAATACTATAATAAGTTAAATGATAGAAATGCCAATATAATGTAAACCATATGTATCTATAAAATAATCACTAATGTGAATGTTTATTTTTTATTTTGATTATTTTAATATTTTATTGGATTTAGCTTATTACTCTATGAAAGTCATGATTTCATTTGGTTTACTAGTCCCAACCTCTATAGTATATTTACTACTTTATTTGTTATTAATCCTTGCTTAGAAACTACTATCTTCTACAACATATTACCTCTACCCTAAGTTATTTTGATTTTGAAAATAAAGAACTATTTTAGAATTTAATTATCTTCTTTCTTATTCAACACTATGGTAGTCTTTTTAGTTTAATGATTGGAAAAATCACACCAAAATTCTTTTATAGTAATGGAAGTACAGACTGGAGGCATGTCATCTATGGTTGGGCTCATGTGGCATTCTACATGACCATCTAGATAGTTCCCATCTTAGTCTATTAAATCATTTGTTTCATTCCTCTAGAATGGAATTTATCTTCCCCCAAGCAAATGTGCTCCAACTTCGGAAAATCTTCATATGTTAAGAGAGTTTTCGTTAATTGTATGTTGATAAAGGCAAAGTAATGACACTCTAAACCTACTTTTATCATTCGAGGTTTTCATGAAAATTTCTCATTCTTTATTTGATAGGTGATAATTTGTTTTATATTAAAAATGGGGTAATCTTTCTATATGGAGAAGGTGAGCTAGTTATAAGAATTGGGAGTGCAATCTGCATTTGTAACTACCCATAGGTATACATTTAATAAAATATTGAAACTGTGAGTTCTTAGATAGGTGAGATATGGGGGTTTACTTCACATACCTAATCACTCAGTTCTTCTATTTTTACCATAACTCTTGACCACTGATGTTATTAGTATTTTTCTATGGCATGACTTTTTACATTGACCTCCTCAATTTGTAGATTTTTCCATGATGTTACCTTCCTTGCACTTCCAATTTTTTGGAAATTATATTTTTTTCAAAGTCACACCTTCATTATGCTTTAATAAATATTCATTTCCTATTCCAATGCTTCTACTGTGTCATACATCGAACATGCTGGCAGAGATTATTGATTTATCTTGTTACTTTTATAGGGATTCTCTAGGTATAAATGTCAAGGATAGATATTGCCTTCGTAGAAGGTGGCATAGCACAAAATTCATAAGTTGTTCCTTATTTTTAACACCCTAAGAGAGACATTGATAAATTTCTAGAGCGAGATCCAAACACATAGATAACTAAGATCAAGTATATTAAAATAAGTCTCATCTATTTCTTTTATAATTTCTATCTTGAGAACACATAACTTGGAAGAATCGTCATCAAAACAAGTTTATTGTTATTTTCACTTCATCTCTCTAGTGATCAAGGACTTATATCCAAATTATTACTTCCAAAATGGGGTTTCCTACCTCCCATTCAAAGAACACCAATAAGTCCTCCTTTTAAAAAATAAAAAATTACCGCAATCTCACCAAGCATTTACTTTCTCACCATTCTAAAACATTAATCATTACTACAACTTTCATAGTGCTAGAGTGGTTCTTAATTATTTCCAAGCCTCATTAGTTGTTCAACTATTTTTCCTTCAAAGATGAAACTTAATACTTACATATTTTTACTGTAAAAAACAAATTTCTCTATTTATAGATTAAGTTGTTTATTAGTGTATGTAACATAACAATACCCATATGGAGGATCAAACAGATATGGAGGATATCAATGACTATATTTGCTCCCCCCCACACGAGACTGCTGAAGATGATTGCGACGATATGCAGAGGGACACCATGCTTACCTTCCTGCATTCTGCTAAGGAGAAAGCTGACACTAGTCTCAAGGTTGATTCCTGGATCTACAACGAAATAATGGGTTTGAAGAAAAAGGTGGAAATTCTGCAACATAACCTGGATACTATCAATGTTAAACTTAGTCATATGGAAGGACAGATGGGAGACATCCCTAACAAACTTAATAACTATGAGCAGAACCTCACCATGCTAATCAATGAGAGTAGCAAAAAAATGGAACAGGTCACCTCGAGTATTTGGGTAGCCGCTGCTAACCTGGGCAAAAGGGCGAATGAAGATATCATTTCGGCTGAGGGTCCGAGCACAAGAACAAGGCAGAGCTCCAGGAAGAGTGCTATGAAAGCTGCTGCTACTATGGATGCTGTTTCCACTCAAGAGACTGCTGCTATTGGAAAGGAAGCAGCTAAAATGGTCCTAGAGCTGCAATAGTGGCTCTAGGGTGGGTTCTCTGGTTTGGTGCCTATCTGGTTTTGGTCGCTGGTTGGGGTCTCTGGTCCTGGTTTCTGGTTTTTTCATAGTTTAGACTGTTTGTGGTTCCAGGTCCCTGTAAAACCTGGGTTAGTTTGTTCTTGGACTTTTCTAGTGGTTTTAGGCCCCTGTAAAACTTGATTTTGATTCTGTTCTTCAGTTTGTTGTAGGTTTTTTCCTGGTTGGGCTGTATTGCTTTATCTTTCTATTTTTTGTTAAAGGGTTTCGGGGTCCCTTCAAAACCTGCTTTTACTGTAATCTAAAACATAACAATACCCATACAAGTAGAAAACAAATTTTATCTCCACAAGAAAACTCTAGGATACAATATGGAGGAAAGGATACAAGATGGAGGACATTATTTTGACACCATTATTTTTTTCTTTTATGTATCGTTCAACTTTTGTTAATTGTATTAATCTAAGTATAACTTTTAGATTCATCTATTATCTTAGGTACCTAATTGTCACTATAAAAATATAAAAAGAAAACAATACTCCCTTGGGTATGATTGTAACTCAATAAAATTGGCCACAAAAATTTAAGAAAACTATTGTTTACAATCAGCTTTTTCTTTTATGTAATTTGACAAGCACAATTCAGATATGATAATAATAAATAAGGGTCACATGTGTAACAACCAATAAGAGTTTGATAATATATTTTCAGATACTTGATTCTATTTCATTTGGATTCAAAAAATAGGAAACACAAATCATATGTTTTCTCAAACCTTGAATACTATCCCGAGTTAAAGATATCAAAAAAATAGGTACCTAAGAGTTTTTGAATTAGACCTTGTATTTCACTAAAAATCTATTCTATGCTATAAAGAATGAATCATAGATAGATTTGCTACATAGAAAGAATCATAGATAGGTTTTCTAAAAAGTGGTAGAGGTATGTAATATTCTAGGGGTATATTTAAAGAATTTAAATGTCTCTCTCTTTTAGCATTTTCAATCATTTTGACCCAATTTCTATTAGCCACATTGTGGAACATAATTTCAGGAGCTCGTAGCCATTATGAAACAACTAATTAATAAGGATACCTTGTTAAACCTTGATTTTATAATCTATTGTTTATCTTTAATGGAACACTGATTTTACTAATAGTGATTGAGGTCTTCATTTCTCACAGTCAGAGAAACCTAGTTATGAATTTACAATTTTGTTGAAGCCTTTCAATGTTGGTTCCTAAAATTCTAACTCAAATTTAATTTTCAATAAAACTTTTATTCTTTAAAGTAGACACCATAATATTATATAACTCTCTAAATCCACCCACACACTTTTCTTCCTTCTACTTATACCCCACTATAGGCTGGGATTCAAGCTATACACAACCCAAGACTAAATTTTGTAGTAGCATTCTTTCATATTAGTTTGTTTATTATAAATTGTACAAACATATTTTATGCCATGCTTTAAGAAAAATATACTATTAAAATTGATTTTTACTTTTTACTTTCTCTTTTTTAATTGATTATCTTCATTTTTTCTGATAATCTTTTCATTTTCTTAATTGAAAAATTAACAAAATTTTAGATCAACTTATTTAAAGTTGGACAAATAACATGTTTACATTGCTAAAATGTGTTTGCAATTGAATTGTTTAACATAACATATGTCATTTGCATGTACCAAACAATAGTCCAAGTTACATGTTTTATCATTGCTTCTACATTTTGCATATCTGGTTATGAGGAGACTCCCGTGGAAATCCTAACCTATCTTGTTTTCCCTTTCACACTTTGCAAATATGCTAGATTTCTCATTATAATCCTTTTTGATACATTTGAATTGGGTTATGATTATATTGCCATTGTTACTCTTGATATAATTTTTCATTGAATCTTTATGCCAATTTCAAAATGCTGCAGTGGTGACAAGGAGAATGAAGTAATTCCTACAGTATAGAAGTTTCTTAGGGTAGGTCCCCATGCGAGTGCTAAGTTGAGTTTGGCTAGCAACCACTACTCCATATTTTTAGCTATTATTTATGGAGCTAGTAGTCTCATGCTTACAAATATTGGCTATCTATTTTCTTAAAAATTATCTTAACAATTATTTTAAAATAAAATTATTAATGAAAAATGATCTGGAGAGAGTTATAGAGACAAATAAAATGAGGGAAAGCAAATTGTAGAGCCACATATTATTTTTCTCAATTAGCAGTGCCTACTTATTTCTAGGCCCCTTTTTTAAATGTTTATTTACATTTTTAAAGTGGTGGCTACTCTACCAAAATAGGTGAAGATTCTATTTTATTCTTTTCCTATTATGTAAAAAATGCATGGGAACACTTTTACTGCTTAAAATTAAGTAGAAATTAGAGTTAAGCAGCTACATGGGGACAAGCGGTTATTCCTTGTGATTTATGAAAGGTAAACTCATCTTTCTATTTTCTTTTTTTCTTTATATGCAGATGGTGATTTTTTGATTGACATGAAGGTAGCAAGAACAAGAGATCAATGCTATAGAGTGGTTGAATTAGAGATGTTCTATAAAAACATTGAGTACATCTTATACCTTGTAGATACTCTACCTTTTTTAAATGAATCATCATAGTTTACATACTTATATTTAACTTCTGATGACAACACTATAGAAATTCAAAAGATTTATGTCTGACCATTTTGTTAATACAATTTTCAAAGATTGGCATCATTAATTATTTTGACTATAGGACATCTTATGGCAGGCATATTACCCATCAAACAATTTTTTTTCTCTTTCAAAAGTTTTCACTAAATTTGGTCTCATTTAATATAAGGGTCATGTTCTTATAACAATGCTTTCTATTTCTGGGGTGGTAGGTGTATATGCTATATTCATACTTCTTTTTTATCTTCATGTTTTTTGAACTATTGCAATCAAGATGGGTTGGCATCTTCACACAAACTTTGGCAATGACTTCCTATTTTTATAGTAAACCTTGTCCATATTTGCCTATTTGAATAAGTTATCAATGCCTTTCATTTCATTCATAATGAATTTTTTTTCAAATACATTGAAATTTAGAATTCATTTATTTCCATATACTACTTTTAGCAAGTACAATATTCTATTGGCACTCTCTTAATTGATTATCAACAAAACATTATGTTGACATTGCTTGAACATTTTGCAAAGGACTGGGGATAGGAAAATATAATATGCCCAATTCATATTTTTATATGGTAGACATTGTATTGTAATACAGAGAGTCATTTTGTTGAGGTATACCAATATGTTTAATTTGTTGCATTCAATTTTGAGATGTGTCTCATTTTCTTCGTAATTTGTGTTTTATTTGCTGTGTAATTTGTGTTTGAGTTTTTTTTTTGTCCTTGTTTATTACTAACAATTTTATTTTAGACCATTATATAGCTGACAACAAGTGGAAGAGGGTCTTTAGGAGCTCACAAACAAGGACACAAATTTAAAACTTTAGGATAGAAAAGTCAACTTGATATTATTATCTTTTAATTTTCCCCAACATGGACATGAAAAAAGAGTCATAGTTTTGTCATAAATAGGTTTATGTTGGAAGCACTAATTATATTTTTGTATTCGGACATGAATTCTTAACTTTATATTTTCCAAGCTTTTTCCTACAAGAGACGTGCAATAATAGTTAAAAGAAAATTATTTTTATTAAATAGTTAAGCATGATTTACTTTAATTTATAGATTACAATTTTCTTTTGAAGTAGTTAATTATTATTTGAGTGTTTAGGAATTAACTATATAACAATAATTTGATTTAAGATTATTAGAAATTTTACAAATTTTGAGACATAGTTTACTAAAAAACTATTTGATATATAAAATTTATTTATTTGTATTTTAATAAAATATTTGGCACAAATTTTTATATTTAATATTATATATATATTTTTAAATTAAACAAATTTTTTTTTTCATAAAGTATTTTATTTTAAATATTTAATTATTAATTATTTTTTATTTTAAATTTTAAATATAATATTATGAAATACAATTCCTTTAAAATATTTGAGACATAGTTTTCAAAAAAAAACTATTTGATATGTAAAATTTATTTATTTATATTTTAATAAAATATTTGCACATATTTTTATATTTAATATTATATAAATAATTTTTTAAATTAAACAAAAAAAATATTTTCTTAAATATTTTATTTTAAATATTTAATAATTAGTTATATTTTTTAATATTTAATTTAAAATATAATATTATGATTATAGTTTATATGTTCCATAATTTCGTATGGATTTCAACTATTATTTATATATATGTCACAATTTATTTAATTTTTTTAATAAATAATAATTGGACTTTACACTTTTAAATTTTAGTTCTACTATTGTTTTTTAAAAATAAAAAATCTCAATTTTGAAACACTACAATCATAGATTTTGAAGTTGCATAGAAAGACATCATATTATTTTTCGAAAACTATGTTTTATCCTAGTATAGAAGATTTTTTTTTATGCTGCATCAAATTAAATACAAAATTATTTCCTCCAATTGATGATATGTAGTAAAATATCTTATTAACATAGCAATTTTGATGATTTATTTGCTACAATATTTTCCTTACTTATTCAAAGCATGAAATCAAGCTCTACGAAGCTCTTGTTTATTTATATTGTCTTTCATTTTCATGTTTCCACTATTGAATTAGCTTGATCAGAATTTCATGTTAGGCTTGATATGTATAAAATATTCTTAATAAGTAATATAATTAATTCTTTCATTTTCATTTTTCTAGTATTGAAGTAGTTTGATTAGGATTTCATGGTAGACTTTTTTTTTGATAAGCAAGAGGCCGAAGCCATATATTAATAGAAAAATAGTTATACAACCCCACTCAAGGGATACTGAGAGGACAAAGATGGGTGTTAGCATGTTAGTATTTCCCTTTTTCATCAAAACCATTGGAGATTCCTTAATTCCTTAGTTCTGCTTTCTATTTGTGTGACCTGAAATAGCACAGATAAACAACCAACAAAACTCTATACTAATTGTTAGGAGGTAAGAGAATCTTAAGAAAGACATAAATCTCCTAAAGACATTGAGATCCTAAAAAAATAAACATCAAGGAAACAATGGATATTAAAGTAAAAAATAGAAAGAAACACAAAATAAATGTAAGAAAGTGATTTAAGAGCTTTTAAAGGGAATCAATTATTGAAAAAAAGAAAATAATTTAAACACTTCTTAGGATATTGAAAGTGTGCCAAGTTATCATAAAATCTATTTTAGATAATAGTTACTATTTAGGGGACTGAAGTGAAAATTAGAACTTTATTTCATTTGTTTATCAATCTTATTCCCTTCCCAATAAATGTGGTTAATTATTATTTTGTTGAAGGCTTTGCATAGTTCTAAAGCTGTCAAGAGCTTTGCATCTAGCTTCCAATTAGAAAGAGCTCCTTTTGTAAGAGCATTGGTAATTATGGTCGAGTCTCCTTCTATTTCTAACTTATTTATTCCCAAATGTTTTCATAACAAGAGTCCTTCTACTAAAGCATAAATCTCTGCCTAGTTATTAGTAGCTTCTCCAATGTACCTTGCAAAATTGGCAAATTCTTCTCCTTTTTCATTGTGAATGCTACATCCTATGCCAACTTTAACTGGGTTTCCTCTCGATGCTCCATCAAAATTTAACTTGAACTATCCCTTTTTTGAAATTTTCCATACACATTCTTCCCTTGAAGATTTACCTTTATCAACCCCTTTTCCTAGAAAGGGTGAGATTTTTAACCCAATCCATCATCTATGCATTTTTTCATCCCAATAAACCATCCTAGCTTGTTTGATGTTAGACTTAAGCAATTTATCATTTGTTAACTCTAATAGTGAAATTTCTATTTTCTTAATAAGTTGGTTAACCAAGATCTTTCTGTCATGCCCAAAATCTAGGGCAACACACAAACACAATTTTTTTTTTTTTTAATAATAAATTTTAAAAAGGGACACATAGGTCTAAGCTAATTTGCAAGTGAAGGAATAAATTACTACATTTCATCTTGAGTTTAAAATCGTGAGAAGGAATACATTATTAAAGTTAAACTCTTGTTATAAAATAGGTATCAACATTTGATTCGTTATTTCATTAACATTACAACAATGTATTAAAATTATTCTAATATCGATCAGGTGAAGTATAAGCCCAATTATTTCATAGCCTAGACCTCGAGAACTAATTACTATGATAACATGAAATAATTGTCTAACTACAGTTAACTCAATTCTAAACTAAATATAATTGAATTTATGAACTATTGAAAAAAAAAAAATAGCGATAATAATAATATAGCTAAAATTGAATTAATTAGAATCTAAATTAAAATTTACTAAGATAATTTTATTTGCCACATAACCATTAACTTCCTTTATAAATGAAAACTAGAGATATACTAATTAAACTTTATTTAGAATTTATTCAACTCACAACTTTATTTAGTCTATAATTCTATTAGAAAAAATAACATTTCTAAAGATAATAACCCTATAAAATTAAATTAATAACTACGATTTGATAACACGCTTGCATAATCTGCCAATCTAACATTGAATCTAATAGAATTATTAACATCATTACATAACATATATTACAACATATAATTAACTTCTAACTAAATCTCAAATTTATCATTTCTAATTTAACTACACTATCTTTAAACTTAGCTAACTTTAATACCAAACTAACATAATACTTATCTAACCTTAATACTTACCATTTAATTTTTAAATCTATATTTACAAGAACTAACATCTAATAATGTTTAAGTGGAGAAGATGTTTCAACAATACTCACAACAATTCTCGCTATTAACAAGCACTATTAAAATTCACATACTAGTTTTCATTTTTACTAACTCCCAAAATTAAAAATATCTTATAACAACTAATATAAGTTAAACAAACATAGACCTTAATCTCACAATCTATTTTTTTATACACTAAAAATTAATCTTAATTAAATTTAAAAGAAACTATACATAAAATAAGATATGCTGAAGCTAACATAAAAAAAAAACTTTTAAATTAATAGAATGCATAACACTAACCACTTAACAAACTTGAAACTAATATTAAATAAAAATCTATCATTTATTATATGCTAACATTAAAAATAATTAAAAACAAAGTAACACTAACTAGTAAAACAATTATAAAAGTACTAACATTAATTTCAAACCATTATAATACACTAAAAAAAAACATAATTTAAAACAATACTAAACTACATTCAAACTAACTTACATAACTTTACACTAATCAAATTTATAACTAACAAAAAAAGAAACTTATAACTAAATAACATAAATCTATACACTAAACTGAACTAACTAAAATCTTAACACTAACCTAGACCAATTAAAAGAGACTAACTATCCTCTCCACTAACTTACCCCCCCTACAACTAACCTACCCAACCTACTAGCCAAGTGGCCTAGCCACCACTTGGCTTCCCCCTCAAGTCTCCATGCAATCCCAAGCAGCTACACGCTGCCCCAGGGCTGCCTCAGCATAGATTGTTCTTCCCTTGCATGAATGCTCGGAGGTGGAGGGATCAGCGCATAATGGGGGGAAGAATATGGGGTATGGGATTAGATTAACAAGGGTTCAATTTTTTTTTTTTTAAAGACAAACTTTCATGTTCCCTCCTTGATATGACAGTGCCACGCGTGAGCTCAATACAAGAATGGTAGGTGGTTGGGATGTCCATGCCTAGCCATGGGAAGGTAGTAATAAGGTGAGAGCATGGGGAAAAAAAAAAGTAAGTGGGTATGCCTCAAGTTTTTTTTGGATTTATAATTTAAATTTACATGAAGTCCTAAGAAAGTACTTTGCCTTTGTGTCACATGGGGTTTAATGCTAATGAGGATTGCACCCAAATTTGGTAGGAGATGATTTGGAGCTAGATTTAGTGATGGCTAGATAGCCAAAGGAGTAAATGCTAAAAGTTTTGTTGTTGAGAGAAGACCATAAGATTTGCATTTAAATGTTTTAAATTTCAAATGTATTTAATTTATATTCTTTTAAAAAGATTTAATAATGATTCTTGGTTGAAACTCAAGGAATAACTCAAAGAATATTATCTGTATACTTGGGGGAATTAAAATTTTCCCCATACATTTTCCAGAGAGGTTTTTACTCCTGGGAATGCACATTCTTCTTGAAGCCAATTTTTTGTCTAAGTGTTGACATATCTTGTTTCTTGCCATATATATATTTTTTCTCTTAAGAGTGAATTCTAACCCAATGACAACATAGATTTTCCTATGAACAATATAATAATACAAGGATTTGAATAGGGTTATTTCTTTCTTTTCTCCTACCATTCATGTTTTATCAATCATCCTACAACAAGGTGTATGTTCCTTTTATTTAGAGTTCAAAGTGATGCATAATTCCTAATCAAATTTGATTGTGTCAATTATGAAATTTAACAAGGAGAGAGTTAACTTTGTGACCACAATGTAGGATTTTTATTTCTTCTTGATACATAAACCTTGAATTGGAAACTTCATCATATCAAATTACTTTTCATTACATAATCAAAAACTTGAGAATTAATAATTTGAAGACATAACATGTTAACCTACTTTCTCACATACATATGCAAAACTTGAAATCACATAAAAGAAATGCAAGGATATTTTCATAATCTTTTTCTTTCTCTATTATTCATCCTAGTTCAAGGCTCCATCGAGAAAGAACTAGTAAGAAAACTTGATGTCTTTGCCAATACATCAAAATTCAAATATATTTTACATAATATTACAATTCAAATGAAATCTCTTCTAAATCCTTCACAAGTGCTTTCTTCCAATATCTTCAATTCTTCAAGGAAAAACAAGGAGAAGACAAGAGCTGACTTGGGGTAAAACATCACAACATCAAGAGCAATTCAAGCATACACCCCGACCCAATTTTTCACAATAGGTCCAAACATAGAACCTGACTAGGCGGGAGGTGGATTTTCCAAATGGGAGACATCAATCACCATACCATAACATAGCCCTTTCGAGGCTAAAACTTCAATAACTTCTTTTTTCTACAAGGCCCTTTCAAGGCTATTGCCACAAGGATTTTCATTCCTTTCCATAGCAAGAATTTTCAATATCAAACAAGGTATGTGATGACAAGTAGGGTCCCATACACCCTACCCTCTTTCCATCCTCTCACCATGAGAGGAGACTCTATAGCATTGAGGTCCAACTAAGGCCCTTCCCCCGTACATGGCCACTTCTTCTCTATCCAAGGGTGAGCAATGCCAAAACAATTCCCATGAAATCCCCTCAAAACAAAACATCAAGACAAGCATAAGAACAACATCAATAACAAATTAAGATCCCTCCAAATCAAACCCAACATACAAGCAAGAAAAAAAAAGAACAACACAATGCCTTATGCATGATTCAAGCATGAACAACATGAAAGAAAAAAATTCAAAGAGTGAAGAACTCCTACCTTCACAAAAGTTATGGTAAGATGGTAAGTTGAGAAGAGCTTTTCCTTTTTCTTCCTTCAACTTTCCAAACTTTCTCCAAAACTAGAGATTGGGTAACAAGCCCAAAACTACTCCAAAATGCCTCTAAGTATGATCCCTAACTCAACTAGACTTCAAGTAACTCAAGATTTAGTTTGAGTCACCAACTCATGTAGGATACAATCAATTTTCGCAATCAACCAAAATTAGAGTTTTTGAGTGACCCCAAAAGTCAACCAAGGAGGCTAAGGGGGTGGAAAGTACTCCCCACCCATACCCTTACCCCTAGGGCACTTAAATTTAATATTTTTAAGCCTTAAAGACTTAATATGAACCAAACAAAAGTTAGGAAAATAGTAAGACCAAATAAAAACCTTCAAAAGATTACAATAAAAGGATAGCACAATTTAACAAGGGGTTCGATTCCATCTTTCCATTGGATTTTGCGGCTAAATTTTTTGCACACTCATTGCACACATCAGTAGTTCAAGAAACACATGTATATATGTAAAAATAAGTATCAAGAAATTAATGTAAATTAAAACATCCATTTTTCTACCATTCAATTGTTTATCTCATTCTATTCATTAAAATTGGAAAAATTAAAGTGTTAGTTCTGCATTTATTCACTACATCATCATACATGTTCATCAGGCATTAAATGATGAAATCAAATATTAGAAAATAAAGCATCACACATCATAAATAGCATATTAGTGTTCAGTGCATCAAATAATGTTCTAACATATTGAGTCATGAATATCGAAATTAATAATGTATCATCAATGCTAGGATGGGTTGGGGCGAGGCCTCTTGAAAAATTCTTATATTCCTCTCCTTCCATAGTTCCTAAAGAACTATAGAAGGGGAAGAGATCCAAAGGCCATGAAAGATACTATATAACCTTAAGAGAGACCAAGACATCAACATATTGCGTATAGATTGAGGGAAGACCATCACTAGGCCTAATTGAGAGAAAAGTCATTGCCAAGAAATAGTTGAATAAGGACAATTAAGGAAGAGATGATATGTATTTTCTTCCTTAGCTTCACATAATGGACATCTAGTTGGACCCTGAAATCCAAACTTCCTTAATCTTTCTGCAGTGAGGGTCCTTTGTTGATGGACTATCTAAGAAAAGAATCCTACCTTAGGGAGACAAAACTTATCCCAACATAATCTAAAAGGAAGAATGCTTTTAGAAAACCCTTGATGAGATTCTAAAAACCTGTAACCTAGTTTAGAAGTGTACTCCCCATTATTACTTCTAGCCTAGATGAGGGAATCCTTCCCTCCTCTGAAGGAAATTTTCTTGGAATGAAGAATTTATTAGAGGATATTTTTATCTTTTAGTGGAATATCCTCAGAATCTAAATCTTTCCATTTCCATTTTATCCTATTGTCCTCAAAACTCACATAATCCCTAACCTTCGATCCCAATTTTGTTTCCAAATAGGATTTGGAAATATGGAGGGAAGGATAAAGATCAAGGGCCTTATATCCTCCCCATGAGTCTTTATAGAATAAAGCATCCCTATTGTCCCCTAGATTCCATGACAAATTATCTTGTATAATATTTTACATTTCAATAAGAAATTCTAGAACCTTGATCCTTTAGGAGGATGAGTCTCTTTGAAAAAATTAATCGGATTTGGAGATGAAAAGGTATTTATGAGTCTCTTTGGAAAATAAATAATCTAAAATTTTAAAGTTGATTTTTCTAATTTATAATTAAAATATACTTCACATTAAAAAAAAAGTAAGACTTTAAGATTATAATAATTATAAAAACCACTTTTAAAAGGTTTTTAGTAAAAATATTTATTTTCAAATTATAAATAAATCAACAATAAATGATGTGAAATTCAAATTTAACCATATAGAAGTTCAATAAAAATAAATAAATTTATATACAATATGAAATGAACATTTAATAATAGGCAAGAGCCTACAACACAACGATAACTTGTGAGCCTCTCATGTGGGAGATCTTGGGTTCAAATTCACTTAACACATAAAAATAATTAATTACAACAAATAACAATAATTAATCTAGGCTTTGACCCTTTACCAATCCAAAAAAAATGAACATTTAATAATGTTTGTTTCATCTAAATTTATTATATTTTAATATTTTCTTTTTTGGTAAAATGATATGTCCCAGTATATTAGTCTCTGTCTTTATCGCATGGAGTGATGTTTTCACCCCTTTATTTGCAACTAGTTGTGCCTCAAAAGTTGCACTTTCCCTATTTTTCGGGTCTAAACAAATCTCCTCATAAAATTGTGAATTAAATAAAATTTTAGAATTTAATTATCTCCTTTGTGATTGGACATCTTGATAGCTTTTTGATTTAATTGTTCAAAAAAATGGAATAAAATTCATTTGTAGCGATGGGAGCATGGTACTATGTAGTGGAAGGAGATGTATCATCTACATGTGGACTCATGTGGCATTCTGCATGAACATTTTCCCAAGAGTTGGGTGTACACATTTATTTCATTTTTCTCCTTTCGCTTGTGTTGGATTAAAAATTCATACATATGCTTACAAGGGTTGGGATGCAAAATAATTACGAATGAAATAGAGTCAATGGGGTCTAGTGCAACCTATTGTAGATCATACTTTTCTAAATTGTTTAATGACATTTTAGAGGCTTAAAAAATGTTCTTAGATGAGGTAATTTGGATCCCAATGAATTTGTTTGTGTAGATCAAAACAACATACAATAGTTTTCTTTCAATATTGTAAATAACATCATTTTAGTTTTTGAGGTAGGAATTCTCAAAATCCTAGCTTTATACCAAGGCACATTCATTATTGCTAGATATATTAAAAAGATTAGGGAATGTAAATTCAATTGCAGTGGGGATACTAGTGATAGGTAGTGCATTAGAAATATTTGATGTAATACCTCTCATTTTCTATCATTATATGCTTAGCTGTTAAAGTTCTATATGACTCCTCTATAGATGTGTTAGCTCTTATTTGATATTTGAAATGCAATACTTTGATATATTGAGTAATTGATTATGTCAAGTTGTAACAATTTTCTACTGGTAGTGATGATGCTTTAATTTCTCTTAATTAGTTAATGAAATTACTTTTATGATGATGTCATATGGTGTGTCTTAGAAAGATGTTTAGTATGTCCTCACGATGATGAGATATTCATGTTAGAATATGATGTTATTTATATTTCAAATTTACTATTATACGTACCCCATACTT
Source organism: Cupressus sempervirens (assembly GCA_028749045.1). Taxonomy (NCBI): domain Eukaryota; kingdom Viridiplantae; phylum Streptophyta; class Pinopsida; order Cupressales; family Cupressaceae; genus Cupressus; species Cupressus sempervirens. Next base: position 590,203,106 of record CM053783.1, on the reverse strand, counting down.
GCATGTGTATGTTTTACATTTATGTTTGACACGCCTAATATAGTTGAGGGAGGGAGTCGTAGGCACTTGCTAGTCGGGGTCTACACGATGTATCACTCTCCACCATTATCTATTTAGCTTAGATATATATGCACATGTACATAGTTGTATTTAATAAATATTTGTAGGTACCAGCTATCGACTTCTCTAAATTGCTACGATGAGTGTGCCCTATCACAATAACTTAATGGTAAGAATGGGGAGATAAAATTTAGGTCCAATCCCAACCATATCCTAATTACTTGTCCTAAGAAGGAGGACATGTATCTGACTTCCACCCTCTTTAAACCCATGAGTTTATCTTTGTTTGTGTTTACTTTTGAATTTTGGTCAGTTTTGGTAATGTTACTTTTATCTGGATTTGTCTATGTGATTTATTTGGTAAATGATTTAATTATAATATTTGGGTTAGTCATATAATATTGAGAAATATTAAATATTATTTGATTAAAAAGAAAATATTAAAATATGATAATATTTAATTAATTGAGTACTAATTAAATATATGCTTTAATTTAAAGACTTAATTTAGAAATCTAATTTAGAAAATTGGTTAAAGAGAAATTAGAATACGATGATATTTAATTAATTAAAAATTAATTAAATATGTGCTTTAGCTTAAAAGATTAAATTTAAAAGTCTAATTTAAGAAATTGGATAAAAGAGAATTAAAATATTAATTAATTTTAAATAAAGTTAGTGGCTTTTGAAATATTGGAGAACAAAAACCCTAATTAGGGTTATGGTTCTTTATATTGGGGTTGGCAGTTCATTTGAGAAAAAAAAGGTATTGGGGAGCAAAATTTAGAATTGCAATAAAATAATTATTGAAAGTTTTAGAAGGTTTGGATTTGCATGTGTTCACAGATTGTCTCAGATTTAAGCTGTGGTTTTCAAGTACGATTTAAAAACCCATTGTAGAATTTTACATAAAGATCTGTCTACTTCGTGTCTTCCTATGTGCTTGCATAATGCTTATTAATTTATTGTATTGATTTTGGATAAAGAATTATGTTGTAGATTTTGAAAAAGAAAACTTGACTGAGGAAAATTGTAGAAAAATCTAGAAATCTATTATGGCTGTATTAGTTTAAACCCCCTTTCTATTATATGGAAAATTCAATTATAGAAAATTGGAAGAAAACATAAAATTGAACAAGTAGGGTTTCAACTTTAATTTTTTCATTAGAATTATGTGATTATTGTGAATTTTCTAAATGAAGATAAATATTCTTCTTATATCTAAAATAATTTGGTTGCAAAATTTATTGAATTTTTTTAAAAACTAATTGAGAGGAAAGCATGTTATAATTAAATGTATACATGCATGTGAAAACAAATATACAAAAAATAGAAAGCTAAGTATATTATGGTTGCATGATTTGAGAGATCAAAGGAATGCAAAAATACTAATTGCATTTTTATTTTTATTTTATAAAAATATAATATAATTTTTAGCTTTATTTATTAAAAAATATTTTTTTAATTATTAATTATTACTTTTGAAAATTTGAAAAACAAAATTGAAAAAATTATTTATTTATTTTGAAAACTAAATAAATAAATACTATTTATTTTCTTATAAGTGGGTTTTTAATATATAAATTGCTTTTAAATTTTTTAGTGATATATAACTTATTATCTATTTATTATTGCAAGTGGAGTTACAAATTAATAAATATATAATTGTGATTTAGTTATATTTTAAGAGAAGTTATATTAGATTGCACTATATAATCATATTGTTATGAATATTTGATATTATCAGAGAAATTATAGATAACTTAATTAAAATTAAAATTTCAAGTTTGAGTTATCTTTAGTTACATTATGAATTAAAGGAAGAGTATATATATATATCAATATTGGACTTAAATAGAAGTCAAATTAATATTTTTGAAATAAAATTGATATTAATATTTAATCTAATAATATGCATTTATGTTATTAATTAAATTATTTATGATTATTTAAGTTAATAACATGATCATATTGCATGATATTTTATATGCACAAAGAGATTAGGTATTTAAATACTTATTGATTTAAATAAGTATATTAGCATAACTTTAGATTAACATGTATATTCTTACTTTATTTCTAAACACATCCTTATAACATGGCTGAAAATTATGTGTTTTCTTAAATATTCTATTTATAGTCTTGTGGTGTTCATTTTTATGATGATTTTTCTTTGTGTGTTGTTTAGCTAACCAAGTTAGGATGTGTGCCAGAGGTGTTTTTGAGATTTCATTTATGATTATTTGACTGGATGTCATTATGTATTTTATGATTGAAATTGAGATTTATATTTTATGAGCTTTATGCTATTTAACATTTATATGAGAACTTCAGTTTTGAGAACCATTGTTATTTTTGGGTTGCCTATTAAGGAACCAAATTTGATTAGTATTATTTTTGTGGTATGAGACACAAATGTGGTTTGTGAGTTTTGGGAAGGTAGTCTATGTGCATGTCTATGGGAGTGACTTGCAATGGGGGCCGAAGCCCAAAGAGGCTGCCAGGGTAACTAATTGTAAGTTGTGTAATAAGTGAGAGCATAGTAATTTAAAATATTTAGATACTCATCAAAAATATAAGTTAGAGATTTTTCCTCACTCATGCCTTAAGTTCCTATACAGGCTAAGGATGGGAATGAGATGATACCTAGTGAGAGATATGACTAGTTTGTCTTGTCTTCATGAGAGATTATTCTAGTTCTGCATGTGTCATGTCAAGGGTTTGGGGTCTAGATTGATCAGTCTAGGTAACTCAATGCTTGAGGGTCTTGGGTATAATGAGAGACCAGTCTAGGGTAACTCAAGTAGTTTGACCATGTGATGAAAATTCATAGTATGCGACTTGAGTCTCCTTCATGTTTTCTTTATATTTGTCTCTAGTGGTGTATTTATTAGTGGTGTACTTATTATTGGTGATTTACTTTTATTGATGACGGTTATTATATGTTGATTATTGTTCTTGGACATGTGTCTTTTGACTTGGAGTGGAGAAATTTTGTTGATGCTCTCTTGACTTTTTTTATTTGATTTATACTTGGTATTTGTATGTTGACTTGGTATGTGATGTTGGTTTGGATGAGTGTCTTTTTGACTTGGGTTATCTTTTCTTTATTAGTAGTTTGTGTTACCCTTGAGGTAGATTTGGCTATTAGGATTCCTTATCTAAGATTGTTTTATGATTTAATTATTTGTGTGTGGATCATACATTATCTCTCCTGCACAATGGAAGTGGGAGACTTATTAGGTGACCACATGATCGGGAGGTAGTGTCTTCTCACCATTTGGGTCCCCCTTAGTTTGATAGATGTTGGATTTTTTTGATGGAGATGTACTATCATCATTCTTATCCCTATCTCAGAGACTTCAATTCATTTGATATATTTATATGTTATCATGTTATTTTGTATTTTGATATACTTGTATCTATTCTTGCATATCCTATGACATGTGCAATGGATGTTATTTATTGGATGCATTTTCATTATACCAGTTGTACTTATGCATTTTATTATGAGAAAATATATTTTTTATTTCTTTATGATTCGTGAATGTGTACTAAAGGCTTAAAATAATTATTATAAACTTCTTAAATGTGACTCAAGTGAAGGAATCCTTAAGGAATGGAAAATTGTATTTGTAGTTGCTTATGTGTACTTGATGTGTATGTGTATATTGCTTATACATTGTTATCTTGTGTTGTTTAAACATAAAAAAATAGTTTAGTAAATATTGTAACATGTTAATTTTATTTCTCTTGGGTTCTCGAATGGGGTGTTACATTTGACTTATTATGCTAGTATAGTGCAAGAGAGCAACCTAGGTTATTTGGTTAAGGCATTTTTAAAAAAATGTCAAAAGTTCTATATTGGGATTTTTGGTTGTATTGTTACTAAAATCCATAGAAATTTGTGATTTGTTCTTGTTAGAGGTCTTAAAAAACATCCAATCAAAATGTCAACTTGATTAAAGGATTTACAATATGATTATTAGGTCTACCTTGATTAAAGGGTTTACAATATGATTGATAAGTCTACCTTGATTAAAGGATTTTTACTACCACAATGGTTAGAAAGTAACAAATAGGTTAATCTAATAAATTGAAAATCACTTTGTATGTTTAGATCTATATTCAACTCATTTCTAGTTCATTGACTGGTCTTCATCACATTCTCCATCTCTAATTTGCTTGGCAACAGCTCAAGCAATATCTCTTTCCCCAACTTCTCACTTTTCCTCTACAACTCTTGTTCTTCACAACTTCACCAGACAACCAACTTGAAAAAAAACCTCATATGCCTCCTTTAATAGACATGTTTAATATTTTGTTTCTTAAACATAGCCACATATCTTAGGGTTTGATCAGATGCATTGAATTTGACCATTATTTGTCTTTCTTCTTCTTTCCTTGAAACTTGTAGAAACTTCTCGTTGAATCTTTTCCTTGGATCACTCAATCAATTTAATTCATACATTAAATTTATGTTAACTTCCCAATCCTCATCTTTCACACATTTTGACTATTCCATAAATTTAACTATTTCAACCACAAATCTTGATTATTTCTCAAACTATTTATGTGCTGACACTCGCTCATCACAATGTTCTTCAACCCAATCATCATTGGGTAGCTTGGTCACTACTGATCTTTCACACATGGCTTACTCTATCTTTCTTGGCAATAATTGTGCTCAATCACTACTTTAGTTTCCTCATTGACCTAGTAAGTTGTCTGTAGTGCTTGCCCCTACTTCACATTTTTGTTATCATTGTTGAACCCTTTTAAGCTAGTTTTATGCTTATGATTAGTGGCATTATTTTGAGATTATTAGATATTGTTTTACATTCAGTTGATTATATGATGAGATTACTCGGTACTCTATATTTCATGTATGCATGATGATTATTATAGTGTTTTTAGTTATTGATGATGATTAGTTAGATGGTTAATTATCCTATATGTTTTCTTATGGATACTTACCCCATACAGCATGTGTATGGTGTGCGTGTTTGTTTTCTTTATGTATGGCATTTCTGATGTGGTTAAGGAAGGGAGTCATAGTCACCTACTAGTCGGGATCTACACGATGCATCACTTCCAGCCATTGCATGTTTAGCTTAGAATATTGTGTTTGTACATGCATAGATTTTATGCAGGTTGAAGGTACTGAGTATCGATTTCCTTGAATAGCTAGGATGAGCGTATCCTATCACATTATCTTAATGGTAAGAGAGGGGAGATAAATTCTTGAGTCCAAATCCTAAACCTTTAAGCCATTTGTCCTAATTGAAAATTAGGACAAGTATCTGAGTTGAGTACCCTCTGAATGCATTGAATGACGTTAATTCATGATTATAACCCTTTAGTTTGATTTTGTATGTGTTTTCCTATGATGGGTTTTCGTATTGTGTTTTATGAGTCTATGGTGAATTTTCTATTAATTAAGTCTAATTAAAAGATTAAATTAATGATTTAATCTAATGAAAGATTATTATGATATTTTAATATTTAATTATATTTAATTAATTGAGAAATTAATTAAATAAAAATAATTAAATTTGAAGATAAAAGTTATAAGTTTAAATTTAGAACGTGAAAATATTTATTTATGTTAATAATAATATATTTAGAGTTCATTTTTAAATAAATGCTAAATATTATTATTATTTAAGTTAATAAATATTTTATCAATTAAGTTTCAAATATAAATTTAAAAGTAAAAATATATTAATTAAAAGTTTTAAGTTTACATGATCTATGCATGAGATTAAAATATAAGAAATTAATTTAAAAGATAAAATGAGTGAATTTAATAATAGTTGCATAATGCGTGCATGGAATTAAAATAAATTAATTGAAAAAGTGAAGTCAAGTGGAAATTAAATAAAGTTATTTAATAACTTAATTAATGTGCATGGAAAAGATTAAGAAAAGTTAATATAGAGTTCGAGTCTTGTGAGCAAGGATTTCTCTCAGGTGAACACACAATTAGTGCCCCGATTTAAGGAGAGAACTATTTATCACAATTGAAAGGTTCATTTTTGAGGGACACAAATTTTGGAAGCAAATTTGGAAGCGAATTTCGGAAGGGAATTTTTGGAGAAATTTTTAGAGAGAAGTTTTGGATAGAAGCGAATTCTCCCACAATCTTTGGGTGGTTGCATATTTGCATTAGGTTCAGATAGGGTCTTGTGCTTTGATCACTGAATGAATTATGTAATTTGACATTCGTGTCTACTTCGTGATTGTAAAAAGATTGTTTTCTCAAGTTTCATTGTATGGATCTTTCCACCCTCCATTCTGAATCTTTTTCTATTCAATTCCATCTAGATATATCTGAATTGAAAAACTATTTAGAAAACCTTGTCTTGCAATTGAAAGAAATTAGTATTTTTATTCAAGAAGGGTTTGAAATAAAAAGAAAAATTTAAATTAGAAATTTGAATGGTTAAATGTATTTTTCCTATCAGAGTAAAATTGTGAATATTATTAAAAAAAAAATAATTAAAATATTGGGGGGGTCTTGTTTTGGAAAATCCTATCTAAAAAATTATACAAAAAAACATTTAATTAAAAAAAATTATAATTTTTGGGTGGGTGGGGACCACCACTCCCCCACCCTCTATTCTCCTCCTTGCCTTTTAACATTGGCAACGACTGCTACAACAAACTGCGGGCCTGCCAATGGCAGACTGTGGCTACATATCCAGTCTGTGGTTGCCTTTGGCAACCCGCGGGCCTGCAAATAGCAATCCGCCTATAAATCTATAAGGGGTGTGTATAATTTTATTAAATTTACATTATTATTTATTAATAAATTTTATAATTAAATTTATATTATTATTTATTGAAAATTTTATTATTAAATTTTATTAATGTTTAACAATTAAATAAATTATTTCATTAACTTTTTTTTACTAGAAATTTTGATTTAAAATAATAAATTTGATTAAAAGTTTCTAAATTAATTATTAATAATTTTAATAATAATTATTAATTAGTAAATTTATTAATGAGTGTATTATTTATTAATAATTATTAAGTTTAATAAATTATTAATGAATGATAGAATGATTAGTTTTATGTATTCATTAATTAGTTTAATTTAATTTAATTTAATTAAGATTAGTTAATAATTGAAGTAATGTAATGAATTATTAATCAATTTAAATAAATGGAATTTAATTGAGATCAAATTAAAGGGGAGTATTTAATGGAAATGAATTCATTTTATAATGATAATGATTTTTAATAAAATCAAAATAATTTTATTGAAAGATCATTAGTTATAATCCTGATGTTTTAAATAATCAAACATTAACCCATAAGGTATTTTAGGAAAATTGATTTCAAAAATTATGGGGGTAAATCTTTATTTTTTTTATTCCAAACAAATATACGAGTTAACTCTAGGGTAATTGTACCATTATTTAAATTAAAAAATAGGATATTTTGTAAGGGTTAACTATGAAACTTATTGCTTGGAAACATATATGAAAATTGGAAAACTTAAACCTTACTGTTTAACTCAACTGCATGTTTCAAATCAAACTCAACTGTGACACTATTATGTTTTCTACGTATTGTCTATGCTTTGGGGTTTTTGGGCTGATCTAGTTTTGACCAGTCTTAGGTTGTTACCAGAGGCTTAGGGGTTATGTGTTTGTGATATCATGCTAATGTTAATCTCAATTGTGATTATTTTTACTCAACCATGGTATGTGATGGTATGCTCTATGTTGAGTGTGTTTATATTGTTGATTACTATGTTTTAGTGTCTTTGTGGGATAATGAGATTTATGCTATGAGATATCTAACTTAACCAATTTTGAGTCCTCGATCAGTTATATTTGGTTACTTTCTAGTCACCTTGATGGGACTAAAGTGTTTGCTATGTTCTTGAGGATGTCATGTTGTGACATGTTTGACTTAACCATTTTGAGTCATTGATCAATATTATGGGGATACCTTCTAGTTGCTCATTGAGAACCGATGGATATTGTGATTTATCTTTGATGCTTTCCAGTTGCTCACAGAGAACTGATGTAATTATTATGATTATCTTTTTGATGCTTTCTAGTCACTTGTACAAGACTAAGGTGATTTTATGTGATCATGGATTTGTGCTTTTATGAGCCTAGGGTAGGTCATCTACTTGTAGTGTCAAGAAGTGGCTTGCAATGGGGGCCAGGGCCCTAAGTGGTTGCCAAGGTAACTCATTGTAAGTTGTTTAATAAGTAAAAACATTACACTAAATGGGGATTAAAATTAACCTAATAAGAGTCTTGTATGTTCTCACCCATACCTCGAGTGCTAGTACAGACTAGGATGGGAGTTGAGAGATTTCTTGGTTGCGACCTTGCATTTCGTAGTATGCCTTGTTAGTATGAAAGGATACTAGTGGCTGCATAGGGATCACTAGGGACCCTGGGGTCCTAAGAGACTGCTAGGGTAACTCCAACATGATTCATGCGATGACACTTGCCTGCTTACATAGTAGATTTCCTACATGTCTTGTGTGCCCTATGGGTATAGATGTCAACCTCTCTTGGAACCCCTGAGTTAGATTACTTTTAGGATTTCCTAGACTTAGAGAGTACTTGTGATATGTGATTTGATATCCTGTTTGGCACTTGAGACTATCTCCTGAGCGAGGTGGGAGTGAGCTATTTAGGTTCCACACGACTAGGTGATAGTGCTTTTTCACTTTTACCATTGAGATCTATCTGTTGTCATCGTGGTTGGAGCATTCCTTGTCTGCATTTACTTTGATTCTTTCTATGTATCATTTGATGGATGGTTATACTTTATGATGGATGTATTAAGTTACTTTTAAAATACTCTAAAGACAACATTTTTCCCCACACTATCATATCACAAGTTAAAAAATTTAAATCATGTTCATCTTCCAAAAAACTAGTTTTGGGTTGTCCAGATCTCATGGATCTATGAAATTTACCTCAATTCATCTTTCTCCAAGCATGAGTGTTACAACCATATTGATGAACTATAAAATTATCTTCAATGTTATTTGGATTGAATTCCTTGAAACTTTTGGTATAGTCATCTCATTTTACAAGGAAGACATTCATCATAGCTTCTTCTCCTCAAATTTATTTTAATTCCCTCACCAACCCTAAAAATACTAGATTCTATGGAAGGGCTCCATTATTCTCATAATTTTCTATAGCTCATCTGTGTTTCCATAACTAGGATTTTGAAGGGCTTTCTTACATCTATAAATGCTTAGATTTAAAGCCTCAACATGAACTTTTCAAATAACTTGATAGTGTGTATATTGTTAAGTGTAAAGTGTTAATAGAAATCTATTATCTTCAAGGTTTAGTCAATCTACATGAATTTTATCAAGCCTACAAGGTTTGTGATAATTGACTTGTGTATAATTCTTTCCTAGTTAGGTCCTAATATGAAAATCACCATCTTTTAGTACAACAATTGTATGCATCCAAGTTCAAGGTAAGAGCTTTTGTATTTAGTTACATTTAAATATTAAATGTTTATTCTTGCCAAAACATGTTAGTGTGGCTTCTCCTGAGAAAGAAGTGTACCTCGTAAGTGTTATCTTACTAGGGAATATTAAGGATTTCATGTCGTGTCCATTTTACCATATTACTTTTTAAGGAATATTAAGGATTTCAAAGAGCTAGGAAGAAAGGATATTAGTAAAGGTTGTGGAATATTTATTTGTACCTAATAATTGCATTTACATGAAAGCTTTAATAGTCATTTTAATAAATCAATTTTGTACATTTCTTCAAATCATGAGATTTCATGAGTTAAAATATCCTTGAGGCATTTGATCAATATCCATGCATCTTGTGATGTATTCTTCCATATACTATACATGTCTACCAAAACATTTCCATTTTGACAAAAAAAACCCTATCTACATTATATTTTAGTGGATGTGCATAGCTAGTTTTGAAGCTCTTATTTGACACAATATGGGAGGATTTTGTGAAAGGTTGTGGAATTTGGATTTGATATTTAAAATGTTTTTTTATAGATAAGCCTTAATTCCTGAGATGACATAATTGATAATTTTATTAAATAATTCATTTATTTTATCAATAATTTATGTCTCTTTTAAATTCATTTACTTTATCTATTTTTTAAAAATATTTATGCTTCTATATTTTCGATACATAAGATGTTAGAAATGCATTGCATATTCTTAATGTAAATAATTAATTATTATGACAATTTACTTAAGTTTACTTAGGTTAATGTATTATTTTATTATTTATTAGGTAGACACCTAGGAGTATGCATACTCATATGAGTTGTCTTGTTGACAACACAAGTGTTAGCAACTCTAATTTAGCACATCATGTCTACAAAGTTGGAGTTTGCATAATCATCTTAGTTGTCATCTAGACAACACAATTGTTCACACTCTAATTAAGCACATGGTGTCTACATCATTTTTTTATGTGACACACCTATGTTAAGCTTATCCTGTCATCATGGCACTAACTTCTATCCTCAATGGAGGATAATCCACTCATGGTGGACATGTGCTTAGTTATGACTCTTATCACTTTTTTGACTCCTAGTCATTCTATAGGGCTTTATATTCAGGCAATCCTAGTGTGTATGAACATCAAATAAATTTTATATTGTTATTTTGATCATACTTTATTGGTCCATATTGTGCTAGTGCTTGAGCTTCTTGATCTTGGGTGATTTTTCCCTTAGAAAAATTCTTACATGGTGTCAGAGCTAAGGGAGCTTCTCTTCACATAGCCATTGGAGACCATTTTTGCTTCACCTCTTGGAGGAACACAATTTAGATTTAGAGTATTTACAGTTATTGTGAGTGTCTAGAGCCAAAGTAGACCTCACCATTGCATCAGGAGGATCGATTTGGTGAATTTTGACTATAAATTTTCCTACCCTAGGCCGTAGTCAAATCTGAGGCAAATTTCTTTTGCAAACCAAAACCCGAACCCCCAATTTGTGGAATTGGTATGATCTCTTTAGATCTATACAATTAATTTTTCAAATTTGAATATTTTTGCATCTTTGCATTTTTGCATTTTGGATTTGCATTTTATTTTCAAAATTCTACGAAAAAAATGGCCTTTTAGGCTAGTAGGATAGATGTTTTTTTACATGACAAGATTGGAACTTGCTGGTGCAAGTTAGATATTGGCATCATATTCAAAAGGTCAAAAAACCCCAAATCAACTTTTGTTTCAACAAAATGAGACATATGAGGTGAAATCTAAAGTCAATTGATTTTTGTGATTCACGAAAAATAATTGAAGAGGTGATTTTCAAATAGCGATATCTCCCTCATATGGACTCCTTTTTTTGAGAAATTTTTGTTTTGTTTTGGGGTAAAATTTCATAATCTACACATTGGTGCAGGATGTTTGAGATCTCTATTCCTGAATTTTTCTACAAATTGCAAATCCCAATTTTTGTAACTTCAAAGGCTTAGTTTGGGTTCTTCTGGACACATTTTTAGGTTTCATTTTTTTTGAAAGTGTTTAATTTTTCATCTACTTTCCACATCTATAATCAAATTACAGGCTTTTGTGAACAAAAATACCACTTTCAAAAATTAGTCCTTTTTTGCATTGTATTGCTTTGATTAAACTTCAAATTGTTGAATATTTGAACTACATTACTAAGTACCAGATTTGAACTCCAAAAGGAGGTTGTAAACGACAAAATCAAAAGCCCACTTTTGTCCATTTTTGACAAGTATTCTATTCTAAGCGGGTGATCCCACAATAATGGGTTCCACTTTTTGATCAATTTTGACACTGAAATCAATATTTTTGCAACAAATGTCACATTCAAGTGACTATATCTCCAAAACTATAAATAATTTCAAGATGACATAGACTAGTGATTTTGAGTACTTTTTTCCTACTTTGTAACCATATATATATATATATATATATATATATATATATATATATATATATATATATCAATTTTTGTTATCTCCTCCAAAAAGTGGTACATAATAAAATTCAATATTTTTAGAGAGTGATAGTCCATTTGACACACATAACTATGTTTATAGAAATGATAATGAAGTAATTCTATCGGCGTTAGATTTGTAACATCACTATCTAGAGGATGCATGTAGTTTGATTTATTTTGGTTGAATATTGTATAGTTTATGAAGTTTTGAAGTGACACGAATTGTAATTTAGACATACATTCCATTTAACACAAATAATTTGAAGTCAATTTATCATAAACCTAAATTTTTTCTTTTGAATAGAAAGGTATCTCAATAAGCCAGTTCCTATATATTTTTCAAAAAAAAATTGACCTGATTTACTAATTTTTTCGAGGTGTCGAAGTCAGTTGATGTTCAATCAATAATGAACTAGTAATGAACCTATAATGAGTTAAACTCATATTTGAAAGTCTTAATGACTAAAATATGTATTACAATTATAGTCATTGGAAAGCTTGCTCTGAGCAACACATTTTAACATTTTTTATTTTACAGTAGGAGATCATTCTCTTGCAATTATGGGAGTCAAAAGAGCAAAAAAGAAAAAAGGAAAAAGAAAAAAGGGTTAAAATTTTCCTAATTTTATGCATTCACACAAACATGGCGTTCACACAAACATATTGGGCATGTTTGCATGAACCCATGTTCGCGCAAACCTATGAGAAAAATAATTCGACAGCCAGAATTTTTATTTAACATGTTCGCGTGAACATTTATAATAATTTGTGTTCGCACGAACATACAAAACGAAAAATTTATCAAGATCTCAAACGAAAAAGTGGAATTTCAATCGCAAAATCACCATTGCAAATATTTTTGTACGAACATATTAGCAAGGTATGTTTGCATGAACATACCTTATTTAAACTTAATATGTTCACACAAACATAGAACACTTAAATGTTCGTGCGAACATAGTTAACACGTTCGGGCAAACATACGTAAAATTCTATATGCAAATTTTTCATCATTTCATGATTTCCTTCATCCCCCAAAAGTGGTACCTAGTATTGTGGGTTCACCCAAGCGCACTACATATAAAGTGCCAAAAGTGTCATTTTTGGGGGGGTTCTTTAATTGAGTAAATATAGGAGGGTGTCATGTGTTCCTATGTCTCTCTTTCTCTCTTGTGCTCTTTTAATTTTTTGCATCATGGGTTCACCTAAATTTTCACTTTTAACTTCACACAATTATACTACATGGAAAGATATTGTATGGAGTAGACTAGTGGAAGAAGGTTTCAATCTATATGTTGATGGTACAATTTTAAAATCGACTGATGCTGATGCACAAGTTGATTGGTAAATTAAAGACAATCAGGCTTTAGGAATTATTAGGAGATGTGTTCATAGAGATCTCTTCTTCCATTTGCAGCTTTAAGGATGCCAAGGGTGCTTGGAAAACCCTTGAAGGTTTGTATGGTAAGGTGGATAAGGAAAAGGGATTCCAAATTGAGGATGATCTACTTCTATTGGATCCTAAGAATTTTGACACAATTCAAGACTATGTCAACAAAGCCAATGAATTGAGAGCACTACTTAAAGATTGTGGTAATCTCCTGAAGGATGATAGATTGATTCATCACATCTTGAAAAGGGTACCTTTAGAGTATGCATCTTTTGTTTCGAGTTACAACACTCATAGGTTGATCATGGGAAGTGCCTTCACTAAGCCTATATTTGATACATTTGTAAAATTGTTGATGTTGAAACAATCCAAGTTGATAGATATGGGAATTCTCAAGTCATCCAAGTCTACAAAATTGGTGACTAGTAATGAAAACCAAACAAATAAAGGCAACAAAAGTTTAACCAACAGCAAGAAAAAGTAGTGGAAGAAAAACTCACAATCAGAGACACAACAATCTTCCTCCTTGCAACAAGATAATTCTTCTTCCAACAAGAAGGGAAACAACAACAACAAGGATAAACTATTTTGTGCATATTTCAAGAAACCAAATCATGATGAGCATCATTGCAAGACTAAAACAATGGATGAGTTGGAAAACTTACTTAGGAAGAACAAAATCAATGTACCAAATGCTTTTAAGGATTCAAATCCATCCACTTCATAGGGAAAAGGGAAAGCATTTATTGCAAGTTCAATTTCTTTAGGGGAATGGATTATTGACTTAGGTGCCTCATATCACATGGGTTCTTCAAAAGGACACTTTTCTTTATTGAAGCAGTCTAAGGTACCTCACATCTTTGTAGGGAATGATACATGAGGAAATTGAAGGGAAAGGACAAATTGAGATTGAAAATGGAGATTTTAAAGATGTTCTCTATGTTCCTAACCTTAGCACTAATCTCGTTTCAATTTACCAAATCACTCACTATGGAGGTGGCAATAAAGTTGAGTTCCTTCCTAATTTAGTAATGGTGTGAAATATTAAGGATTATTAATTGGTTGCAGTGGGTAAAGTTAATCACAACACAATGCTTTATTCTTTCTCCAACCTTGTGCCTAAGTATCCTTCACATGACTTGTTGAAAAATCCAATATCACAAAGTAAATTATGGCATGAGTGGTATGGAAATCTTTCCTTTCACTATATTCATCAACATAGCTCAATAAATATGGTCAAAGATCTACCTACAATCAGATTTACAAAGTGTAAATGTTCAACTTGTTCAATGGATATGCATCTAGAAGAAAAGTATGACAAAGGGAAGTCTTGGAGAGCATTAATTGTTCTTGAGTTAGTTCATACAGTTTTAGTAGGCCCTTTTTCAGTAACATTAGTTAGCAAGGGTCTCTATGTCCTCATTTTCATTGATGAATTTTCATGATACACATGGGTCTACTTTATTAATTAGAAGAATGAAGTGTTTGCTAAGTTTCTAGCCTTCAAGAATCATGTTGAGAAGCAATCAAGTAAAGCCATCAAGGTTCTTTGTATGGACAATGAAAGTAGATATTTGAACTGAAGACTTAGTAAATTTTGAAACCTTGAGGGTATTGATCTTCAGAATCCTATTGCATTTAGTCCACAAAAGACAAGTGTAGCAACAATGAAGTTTAGAACTTTTAAATCAATGGCAAGTTACATGATTCAAGCTAAGTCTCTCGATCCATCACATGAATTAGAAGCTATAAGTAGTTCCAATCATATCCTTAATAGGTCTCCTCATAATGTCTTAGATGGAATGAATCCTTTTGAGGCATGGTGCAAAATAAAACTAGATGTGAAACACTTCAGAGTTTTTGGTTTTCTAGCATGGGCACACATATCTTCAAGGGAATGCAAGGCACCGCAACCAAGGCCTTATACTTTCATTGGATATGATCTAAGTGTTAGGGCATATAGACTTATGGATCTTGAGACTCATGAGATATTCATAGAGAGGAATGTTCACTTTGAGGAAAGTTCACCTAGCTTATCCTCTAATCCTCCCCATACTTCATACATTGTGGAAACTGATAGTGACAAAAGTGATAGTGATCCAACAGGTTTAGATATGGGTGATCCTATTGACAGATGCAAGATGAGGTCACAACATTAGAAAATTCCACATGCATAGATTGCTACAGTGATAGATCCATGTAATTTAGTATAGTTGGATATGTTAAATTTTGTGGATCTCTGATAGATAAAACACTTACAAAATTAATAAGTATAGAAAATATCCTTACTTGAATAGTGTTGAAAGCATTTCCTCCTTTATGACTTTACTAGTGATCACAGTTTGCCTTCCTTTGACAGTATACTGAAATGAATGGAGATGATATATATTTAATGTTATTATATTTTCAAAATAAAATGTTAAACAAATGTCTTTTCTCTTATCACAGGTAATGGAATGCCATGAATTGATTTCTTTTCACTGCGATCAGAGGGCATATATATATAAGAGGGCAAGGCACATGACTCTAAAGAATCATGTCTCTATGTGGGCCAAAGGCCACGTAGAGGTATGGCTCTTTGGAGGCATGTTTCATAACAAAAACAACTTACATGATTAGTTATAAGCTTGACAAACACAAGTCATGTAATGAGGCATGATAATATATATCTATCAATAATAGTAAGGAACTTGATCACAATATATGAAAGGCTATTGATAACAAATGATCACGTATATAAGCATATATATGTGTATATATATCTGTGTGTGTGTGTCTATATATATATATATATATATATATATATATATATATATTCTTACATACATGTAGTTGATATAATCAGTAGTAATTTAATTCTTTCATAAGTTTAGATCAATATATCAAATAATCCATGTTTTGCTTCTTCTAATGCTAAAACATTAAAACTCCCTCTTTAGCAAGGGAGAAGTAAAACATCAATAGATTAGAATCAAAATCATCATGTAATCAACACAATATGTACTAAAATCTCTAAACAATATAAATTATATCCTATGATCTCTACTTGCACTTAAGTAATGTCTAGAGATGTCCATAGTGATTAAATTTTCATGATCTCTACTTGCACTTAAGCAATGTCTAGACATGCCCATAATACTCTCATGATATCTACTTACACTTAATCAATGTCTAGAGATGTCCATATAATTTCTACTTGCACTTAAGCAATGTCTAGAGATGACCATATAATCTCTACTTGCACTTAAGCAATGTCTAGAGATGCTCATAATATGCATAGGTTTATTATTTATAGGATCATCACCTTTTAAATAATTTCCTACTAATGAATATGTCCATGAAAGATCATCACCTTTCATTACATATCAAATGCTACTAAGTAACCAATAGAAGCATAAACTCAAATGAGATAAACATTTTATTTCAAATTTTATTATTACAATTGATCATACCAAGCTTTTCTCTAGAGTATTTCAACTTCACTTTAGCAAGAGGCTTGGTAAGGATATCAATTATTTGCTCATTTGTACATATATATTCTAGTTGAATAACTCCTCAATTCACCATGTCTCTAATGTAATGAAATAGAATTTCAATATGTTTGGAGTGATTGTGAAATACTGGATTAGATGAAAGTTTAATGCAACTTTGATTATCACAATAAATCACAGTAGGCTTCAAATGTCTTTTGAAGAGATCTGATAACAACTTTTGTAGCCATATTGGTTCTCTAGCACACAAGGAAGATGCAATGTATTCAACTTTGGTGGAACTCAATTCTATTGAAGTTTGTTTCCAATTAGACCAAGAAATCATACCAAATCCAAGATTGAAACAATATCCTAAAGTACTCTTCCGCTTAACAGAGGTTCTGTCCCAATTAGAATCTGAATATCCAAGAAGTTCAATGTTGATTTTGTCATATTTGATTCCCATTCCAATAGTCCCCTTTAAATATCTCAATATATATTTATCTGCATGTAGATGTATCTTCTTAGGTGCACACATAAACTAACTCAAGGCATGAGTGGCATAGCATATGTCAAGATGAGTATTTACCAAATACATTAGGGATCCAATAATCTATCTGTAGTAAGTAGAATCTGCAAGTTCAGATCTGTTCATATCATCTTTCAATTTGTGTAGATTTATTTCCATAGGAGTAGCAGTTGGTTTACATTCCATCATCTGAAATCTGGTTAAAATATCAATTGTATATTTTCCCTAATTTAATATAATATAGTTGTCTTATTGTCACACTTCTAATCCCAAAAAGTAGTGAAGTAACCCTAAGTCTTCATTTCAAATTTTATTGTGAGTTCTTGCTTACATTTCTTTATGAGATGTTCCTCACCTATTATTAGTAAATCATCAACATATAATACAAGGATAATCATATCATCACCGTCAGTTTTGAAATATAGATTTGGGTCAGAATTTTTGAATTACCCTAACTTCAATAGGTGGTTATCTATTCTTTCATACTAGGCTCCAGGAGCCTGTTTGTATCCATAAATCACTTTCTTTAATTAACAAACATGAGTTTTGCTATCGTAAGTATTGAACCCTTCTGCTTGTTTTTTATAGACTTCTTCTTCAATCTTGCGATTGAGAAATGTTGTTTTGACATCCATCTGATGTACCTTCCATCCTTTAGATGTTGTAATTGCTAGGATTGTTCTGACTAAAGTGTACCTAGCAACATGGGTAATGTTCCTTCATAGTCAATACCTTCTTTATGAGAGAACCCTCAAGTTACAAATATTGCTTTGTATTTTTCCATACTACCATTTGATGCATGTTTAATCTTGAATAACAATTTGGAAGAGACAACTAATTTTTTTTTTAGGTCTTGGTACAACATCCCATACATCATTGTTTAATATAGAGTTATATTCCTCAATCATTGATTGCTTCCATGATTAATGTGAGAGTGCTTCTTCAAAATTACTAGGTTCATATTTTATGAGATCAAATAGCAATGCAACATAACATGATTGGTTTTTGGTCATTTTCCTTTCCTAAATTACTTCATCTCGTTCAACTTGGTTTTCTTCTAACATTTTCCTAGCCCAAAGAGGCCTTTTTTTATTATTACTGATGTTTTTAGGCTCTCTATGGTTAGACATGGAAGAGAGATCAGAATCATCCTCCCTCTCAATTTTTGTAGGTTGATCTTCTTTAGAAATGGATTCATCACTATTACTAGATATTTTAAAGGCTGTGTCTTCTTCAAATATTACATCTATACTAATTTCAATTGTTCTTTGTCCAAGAATGTAGATCTTGTATCCTTTTGTAGTTTCACTATATCCAATGAATATTCCCTTCTTCCTAGAAGGCTCTAATTTCATTCTTTTCTCTTTTGGTATGCGAATATAAACTAGACATCCAAATATTCTCAAGTGACTTAGATCTAGTTTAACACCTATGAATACTTCCTTTGGGGTGGTATTCTCTAATACAAAGTGAGGGCATTGATTTTGAATATAGATTGTTGTATTAGATGCTTTAGCCCAAAATGAATAATGAAGATTTTGATTATGTAACATAGCTCTAGCTGATTCAACTATAGATCCATTTTTATTTCAGCTATTCCATTCTAATGATGATTATAAGGTACAAAAAACTCCCTCTTAATCCCAACAAAAATGTAGAAGTTTTGAAAGAAATCAGATATGTATTAACCCCCATTGTCTAACCTTAGGGTTTTGATCTTTTGACCTAATTAGTTTTCAAATAAGGCTTTGAATTCTTTGAATTTGGATAAGACCTCAAATGACTCCTTTTTCTTTAGAAAATAGATCTAGGTTATCCTAGAGTAATCATCAATAAAGATTATATAGAAAAGACACCCATTAAGAGAGGGGACTAACATAGGGCCATAGAGATCTCTGTGAATAAGTTCAAGAATGGATTTGGATTTATGATCACTTTTAAGGTAGGAATGTTTAGTATTATTACCTAATGCACATCTCTTACAAATACTTAAATGATCAACTTTCAGATTAGGTAGAAATTTTACAACTTTCCCTATAGATGATAATGCCCGATAGTTAAGATGACCTAGTCTCACATGCCAAATTTTAGGGAAAATTGAATGATCATAACTAAGAGTTAAGTTTAGGTTAGGATTTTTATTATTACAAATCTTATAAAGACTCCCATCTCTAACTCCAATGGAGATTTCTTTTTTTAATATTTGAATTCTTGGGCCAAGATAGAACTCTACTTGAAATGCAATTTTGTATCCTTGATCAACAAGACTAGAGATGGAGACAAGTTTTCTCTTTATTCTTGGTACATATAAAACATTCCTAAGTTGAATTTTAATTCCACAATTTAGTTGTATAGAATAGGAATCAATTCCTTTAATTAGATAAGAGGAGTTATCTCTAATGGTTACTTCTTCTGATGCATGATTAGTGAAAGTTTCAAACTTATCTTTAAATCCAATGATGTGACAAGAAGCTCCATTGTCTATGATCCAAGTATTTGTGTTAGTGTTTAATTCACTTGAGAGAGCTAAATAGAATGCATAATTTTCATTTTCTACTTTCTCAACATTTTCGTCTTTAACTTCCACTAATGCTGCTTGAATTTTCCGCTTCTTTGGACATACATAATAAGAGTGACTAATCTTCTCACATTTAAAACATCTAACTTTGGACCAGTCATGTTGTTTGTGGGATTTGTGATTTTTTTTGAATTCCTTCTTGTTATATTTAAACTTTCTTTTCTTGTTTGATTTAGTATATAGTGCTTGGATGTCTCCCTCTTGAATTGTTTTTAGTCCTCTTGAAGCTAGTTTGGATTCTTCTTGAGTTCATTCATTCTTTAACTGATCAAATTTTGGAAGTTCGAGTTGTGAATTTAAACCTCAAATGAAGGTTTCCCATGAAAGAGGAAGACCTCTAAGAACAATAATTCTTAGCTCCTTGTCATCAACTTGATTATTCATAGTTGCAAGTTGATCCTTTAATTCAGTAATCCTTAAGAAATATGAAGTTATAGATTGTCCATTTTTCATCTTTACATATAGTAGATCTTGTTTAAAAGTTACTAATCTACTAGTGTTGTTGATTTCAAATGTATTTTGAATAGAGGAGAACATTTCAAATATAGTCTAAAGATTAGCTATAGATGGAAGAATATGATCTTTTACTGAATCTATAATGAGCGTCATTGCTTTATTATTGTTCCTTTTTAAAGTTACCTTTTCTGATTCATTTCCAGGCATGGGTAAATTTTATTCAATATATTTCTCTAATTTCATTTCTCTTAATACTATTAATAATCTAATTTTTGAGGATGAGAATTTTGATGCCCCATCTAGCCTATCCTCTATCCTTACATGATTCACCATTTAAATAATATGTTATTAAAACTCTTTCTTTTAGCTTTTGAAATTTTAGATTGAATAGATATTTTGCAATAGTTTTCCTATCAGTATAGCTCTGATACCATGTTAAATTTTGTGGGTCTTTGATAGATAAAACAATTACAAAATTAATAACTACAAAGAATATCCTTACTTAAATAGTGCTGAAAGTATTTCCTCCTTTATGACTTTACCAATGATCATAGTTTTCCTTCATTTGATTATATACTAAAATGAATGCAGATGATATATATTTGATGTTATTATATTTGCAAAATGAAATGTTAAAAAAATGTCTTTTCTTTGATCGCAGGTACGGGAATGTTGTAAATTGATTGATTTTCACTACGATCAGAGTGCATATATATAAGAGGGCAAAGAACATGATTCTAAAGAGTCATGTGTCTACGTGGCCCATAGGCCACATAGAGGCATGCCTGTTCAGAGGTATGTTTCATAACAAAAATAACTTACGTGATTAGTTATAAGCTAGACAAACACAAGTAATGTAATGAGGCACGATAATATATATCTACCGATAATAGTAAGGAGCTCAATCACAATATATAAAAGGCTTTTGATAAAAAATGAAACTTGATCACAATATATTAAATGATTGCTGATAATCAACTTCATAATACTACACGTACCGAAGTATATATATGTGTGTGTGTGTGTGTGTGTGTGTGTGTGTGTGTGTGTGTGAATGCTTACATACATGTAGTTACTATAATCAATAGTAGTTTAATTCATTCATAAGCTTAGATTAGTATATCAAATAATTCATGTTTTTCTTCTTCTAATGCTAATATATTAATAGGGTGCACATTGTCTTCCAGTTCCAACATTAGCAGATGACTACATAATAGATATTTCAGGCTTGTTTGTTGAGTCCTACATAGCAGATCTAGTAGACCTTATTGATGATATATATCTTCTCTTTGATGAAGAAGATCCTTCTCCTATTGTTGCGAGGGAACACTATGACCCTCTTCTCCATCCTCTACATGATCAGTTTTTACATGTTGATAGGACTGTGGATCCTTATGTACAATAGTTGTAGGAGGTCTCTTTATCATTTGAGGAGATACTTGGTTCTTTGGGATATGTTCTACATCCATCCTTGCTAGATCTACATTTGTTCTCTTCAACAATGTTGGAAGGGGCGACTGTCAATGTCGGCACAAGGATAGTTGAGCACTTTTCTTAAGTTTACTTAGGTTAATGTATTATTTTATTATTTATTAGGTAGACACCTAGGAGTATGTGTATTCATATGAGTTGTCTTGTTGACAAAATAAGAGTTAACAACTCTAATTTAGTACATGTTGTCTACAACATTGAAGTTTGCGTAATCATCTGAGTTGTCATGTAGACAATGCAGTTGTTCACACTCTAATTTAAGCACATGGTGTCTACAACATCTTTTTATGTGAGACACCTATGTTAAGTGGATCCTCTCATCATCGCACTAACTTTTGTGCTCAATGGAGGATAATCCACTCTTGGTGGACATATGCTTAGTTGTGAGTCTTATCGCTTTGTTGACTCCTAGTCATTCTAAAGGCCTTTATATTTAGGCACTCCTAGTGTGTATGAATATCAATTAAATTTCATATTGTTATTCTGATCATACTTTATTGGTCCATATTGTGCTACTACTTGAGCTTCTTGATCTTGGGTGATTTTTCCCTAAGATAAATTCTTACACATATCCTTTTAGATTTTGGATACATGTCTACTTGAATAGTTACACGTGCCTTATATATATTTTCATATTTTAAACATAGTATTTTCTTTGATAGTTTGAAATGATTTCTAGCTAAAGCCACAACATTTCACAAAATTCTTGTATCCTTTATCAATGACATATGGGAGGGAAAAAAAAACTTCGTATACTTTGATGGATGTCCATGTCCTATTCCCAACCATTTTCATGCAAGTAGAAAACATACTCTCAAATTGTATTTTATTAAATTTGTCAATATCATAAATAATAAATCAATTTTATACATATGTTCAAATCATGGAATTCCATTAGATGTTCTCAAATTTAACTACTCAATCTTACAACACACATGCTACATTATTTCTTCACCATTTTGAACACCAAAATATAGAGCATTTACAACTATAATATCAAAAAATAAATCAGTTCATCATGCCCTATTCCAAAGTTCTCATTTTTTCTTAGGTAAGGAGGATGATGTCAGAATTGTAATATTGGTTCTACACCAACAATCATAGTCCTAGTTACATAAAGCATCATAGGGTCCAAACCCATACAATAAGAGAAATAGAAAGATCATAAAAAAATAGTATCAAGTTGAAATGATGGGCACAAAGGAATTCACAAGAGGTGAATTGAAAGGGATTTTGAAAGGAGCTGCAACCAAAGGGACCCAAGTTTCTGAACCCTACAAGATTAAATTTTGAAAAATGGAGGTGTTGAGGAAGGAACCCCAAACTAGAAACCAATGAATACCCCTTTCTCTTGAGAAAAGAGAGACAAGGAAGGGAAATAGAGTAGGAAACCAATAGAAGAAACTAAAACTCTAGCAACCCAAAAAGACAACAATATTCCTTCAAAATTGAATGAAAAATATAAAGACTAACATGAAGGGAAACTATAAAATCCAAAAACAAAAAAGGAGGAGAATAAAGGAGACATAAACTCTCAAAATCACGTTTAGGAGAACTCTTATGCCATGACGGGAATTGGAATGGTTCCCCCAACCATAGAGGAGGTCAAAGAGTTTCTCACGATAGAGACTAGCTTCATAAGAGACCAATACAATAGATAACTAGCAAGTAAAAGAGGGTTTAATAAGTATCCCTTAACCAACCAAAGTAGAGAAACACATGTCTCCACAGAAAATGAAATTAGGATTTCATCAAATAACCCTTAGACCTCAATAGAAAGGGGCGTCTCTTCAAAATGGGGCAATAAAGAGGAAAAAATGGAGAAAGAATAGCTCTTGCAAAATAGGGAATTCGTCCAAAACCCAACAAGAAAAATTGAAGTAATCTCCAAACTACAAAATACACCCTTAGAGAAAAATGTCACGAAAGCTCCACCTCAATAGGAATAGAGTGTAAATGATATAACAACTAAGGACCACCATCAAACTTGAAACTCTGCAAGATGCTCCTCAAAATCCATAAGAGGAATTTCAGCTCAATAGAAGTCTCCCCCATCTAGATTTTTTCAAAAAAAAATTAGAAGGAAGAAAGGAAACTACCATGACAAAGAGCTAGGGTCTTCATGGCCACAAAAGAAATCATAGAATCCCCAACTTGGCCATATCTGCTGACTCTGCTCATGACAAGATCTCTCATTCAGCGCTCATCCATAGATTTGTAGTAATAAAGGGTTTTCATGACTTTGGCTTAATTTGTTGTTGTTTCTTTTTTCCTCAGTCATAAGGGATGTTTCCAATTATATTCAGTGATTTATCATTGAAAGTACTAATAAAGGGTTTTCAATGACTTTGGCTTAATTTGTTGTTGTTTCCTTTTTCCTCAGTCATAAGGGATGTCTCCAATTATATTCAGTAATTTATCATTGAAAGAGAATCGCACGAAACATACCTTTAAAAAGGACAAAGTTATAATAGAGGTGAATGGATTGTTTCCCAAATTGCTGTATTTAGTGTCATTTGAGATTAGTGTCCGACTGTTTTCTAAATGTTAAATTCATGAGGATAAGATCTAAAAACATAATAATAGGTTTTTAATAATTCTAATTATTTTATTTTAAATGTATGATAAATTGTCATTCTAACAGTATCTTTTTCAATAGTTGTTTTAAAACAGATTAAATAATCTATCATCGGATAGGGGGAAAAAGATGATAGATTGGATTTTAAATAAACATCGTAAGTAATCATAAAATAAACGTAAAACAATACAGATTTACAAAATCAGTATTCCAAAATTACTGGCGTTAGATGTGAACAAAACAAAATTTATGTATTTTTGAAAATATTAACATATGAAGATAAAAGAAAGAAGAAAATGCATGGAAGCCGCTCTGGGTCTTAAAATCATTAGAATTGCTTCTTATCACTAGATACGCAGAGAATTTGTTTAGACGGAATTTTTTTGTAGTATCATAAATGAATGGCACAACCCCCAAAAAAAAGAAAAAATCCCACCAAAGGGAAAGAAGATGCATCAATCGGGTTTGACGACCATGAGAGAAGAATTGATTGAGTTTGTGTTACAATGTGTTACAATAAACATGAAGACCAATTTTTTCTGACTGTTAATGGTGACTGATTGATAACAATGCTAGACTACCCTGCATCATTTTATATCGTATTCAAACGTAGATAATAGACTAATTGTAGAATTCTTATCCCACCTATCATTTTCAAACTAGAAATTCTTGAGCCGCCCTTGAACACCAGACACTATTGGGTGGGTGGGTGAGAATGGGTACGAGGGGGTGCACATGACAATAGAGTAATTGTGGAATAGCATCATTTTATGCCTTAATTGTGGAATTCATGAGCTGCCCTTAAACAGCAGACACGTGAATGTTCTAGAATTCTTGAGCCGCCCTTAAACAGCAGACACATTGGAAACTGTAGCACATGAAAAACTAGTATTTATACCGTAAGCCTCGGGCCTTAAAAGCCCATTATATCTCAACTGATCGAAGTTGGAAGCATGAGTGAAGAATGTCAACGTAAATTAATTACATCGCAAGGCATGGTCGGCACCGACCAAGATGCTTCCAGAGGCATGTGTGGCCTATCCCTCCAACTGCCAACTACTCACATTAATAATACACCAAAAACCACTTCTAGAGATTTCTATACATTTATTACAGTTGTTGTTATAAATAGACTTGCTGGCCTGGAGTTTTCAGCGCTCAAGTTTGCATTTCCTGAGTTCTTCTGCAGTGTTAATTTCTCTGTTTTTGTTCATGGTATCAGAGCCATGTTCATGAAATTGTGAGTGCTATTTTGGAGATTGCAGCTGAGACTAAAAGTAGAAGAGATTGTTGATAGAAGGAAATTGTTGATAGAAGAGCAGCCCCACGTTGGAGAAGACATCTGCTGAACGTTTGAATAAGATTATTGTTGTGCAGACTGTCCTCTTTACAAAGGAAGTTTGAAGAAAGCAAGGAAGTGTTGATTGAAAGCTGTCCCAAGGAGTTGCTGTCAGAAATCTGCAAGGTGCTACAATACTAAAGACAATTGCGTCTCAAATTGAATGTGGTGAAGGAATATAATACAATTATTGTTGTGGTGCAGTTGATGTGTTCCTTATCTCTCATTTGTGAAAGGTAAGATTTCCTCAATCTGGAAATACAATTTATTTTCATTTGTGAAAAGGCTCGTCTGTGAAAGATAAAGTATTGGATTTGGAATTTTTTAGGACCAAGTTAATGTGTGGGCAAGTTCTAATTTATGGTGGTTCCTTTTAAAAAAAAAAAAAGTTTTTTATGGTGAATATATATTGAAACGGTGTTGTTTTTCTTTTAGTGAGTTGAAATATTTGAAGTGAGAGTATCTTTGGAAGATATAAATTGTGTGTGCTTCAAAGTGTGGAGAAATTTTAAGTGATTAAGAAGTGTTATTAAAGAGTTATTGTGAAGTGAAAGTGGGTAAATTTGTGTGGAAAAGATAAATTTGATAAAGTTATTTTAAGTCCTTGTTTGATTGGTTCATAAGAAGGCCAATATAAAGGGTGGTTTTTGCTAAATGCTTGATGCTTATGTGATTGTGTGTATGTGTTTTGGTAATTGATTGGAAAATTAACTATGGCTAGTGAGATGTCTAATCTTGTGGTTAGTGAAAAATTGGATGGTTCAAATTATGCTAATTGGAAATGTGAGATGGAGTTAATTTTACAAATGAAAGATTTATGGGAACTAGTCACAGAAGAAGAACTTGAGGATCAAGATAAACTTAATAAATGGAATAAAAATGATATGAATGCATGTGCTACACTTTTGTGGCAAATTAGTCTAGGGATTAGGCCTCATGTTCAAGGTTTAAAAACAACAAAGGCAATATGGGAAACTTTACAAACAATGTATGAAAGAACAAGTAAGTTAAAAGCAATGGATATTAAGAGGCAATTAACTCATTTGAAAATGAAAGAAAGATATAGCATGAATGATCATATTGCTAGATTGAAAAACTTAAGAAATCAACTTGCAATGATGAAGGTTGAGTACGAAGATGATGAAATCATAGAATTTTTAATTGAAAGTCTTCCAGAGGAGTATAATAATTTCATTCGCACTTTAGAATTAACTGAAAATTTTGAAAATATAAAATTGCGAGAAGTCTATGGTGCTTTGTTAAATGAAGAAGAAAGGCTTCACAAGTTTACAAGTGAGTCTAGCAAGAGTCAAGCATTTGTAGCTAGAGGGAAATACAAGTATTATAATCAAGAAAGAACATATCAAAATCAAAAACCTAATCAAGGGGATCAATATAGAAATAATCAAAGACAATGGTCTCAACAAAGAGATAATCAAAATAGGCAAAATTATCAAAGGCCACAAAATCAAGCGAGAAATTACAATAATAATCTCAAAGGAGAAAATACTATCAAATGTTTCAAGTGTGGAAAAGAAGGGCATAAAAGTGATCAATGTTTTAAGAAATGGCAAAAGAGATTTAATCAAAGAAGGCAATCAAATTTTGTTCAAGAAGAGGGTGATAATCATATAATGATAGCTTCTTTGGCTGCTCAAGGTGATTCAAGTAATGCATGGTATATTGATTCGGGAGCTAGCCAACATCTAACTCACAACAAAAATATCTTTAGCTCTTTAGAAGCAACAAAAGGTGCAAAAATATTTCTTGGTGATGATAGTTCACATGACATAGAAGGAATAGGTACAATTTCAATGAAAGGTAATGATGGTAAAAATTTGGAAATAACTAATGTGAATTTTGTAACTAGGTTGGCCAAAAATCTTCTATCAGTGAGTCAAATAACTCAACATGGATATAAGGTGGAATTTTATTTAGATAAGTGTTTAATCAAGAATATTAATGATGGATACAAAATAGTTGCTAGAGGAGTTGAGAATGATGGATTATATAAATTTCAAGCTAGTGTTGCTAAGAAGGCTTATATCACTACAAGATCATCCTTAAGTGAGTTATGGCATCAAAGATATGGTCATTTAAATTATCAAAGTTTGGCTATGCTTTCAAAGATGAATATGGTTGATGGATTACCTTGGATAAAATTAAATAAAAATGTGTGTGAAGGATGCATGGTTGGTAAACAACATAGAGACACGTTTGAGAGGTCTACATAGAGAGCAAAGAGAAGTCTAGAACTTATCCATAGTGATTTGTGCGGTCCTATGAATCCAACATCAAAGGGAGGAGCTAGGTATATCTTGACATTTATTAATGATTTTTCAAGGAAAATTTGGGTTTATTTCTTGAAACAAAAGGATGAAGTGTTTAACAAATTTGAAATATTTAAAGCTCTTGTGGAAAATGAAAGTGGAAATAAGATCAAGAGAATTAGAACTAACAATGGTGGAGAATATGTAAACAATAGGTTCAAATCATTTTGTGAGCATCATGGGATCAAAAGAGAGATGACTATTAGATATACTCCTCAACAAAATGGTATTGCTGAAAGGAAGAATAGAACTTTAGTGGAAATGGCACGTTGTATGCTACAATTTAAAAATCTTCCTTCGTTTCTATGGACTGAAGCTATTAATACCGCATCTCATGTTTTGAATAGATCTCCCACAAATGTTTTGCAAAAAATTACTCCTGAAGAAGCTTGGAGTGGAAGAAAACCTAATGTTAAGTATTTTAGAGTCTTTGGATGTGAAGCCTATGCCCATGTGCCAGATGAGATTAGAGAAAAAAAATTTGATAAGAAAAGCATTAAGTGCATCTTTGTGGGGTATGATGACCAAAGGAAAGGATATAGGTTATATGATCCTAGTGTGGAAGATGTGTTTACAAGTAGGGATGTCAAGTTTAATGAAGGGTTTGATGATATGCCAATATCCACTCCTATTCCACATGTGGCCATTGAGAATCATGAAGATCCTAATGATTTTGAAACTGGTGAAAGTTCTAAGGAACCCTTTGACATGGATGAAGAATCTAGTCCTTCTCCAAAGACCAAGAGTATTCAAGAAATTTATCAAAGGACTCATCAAATTAATTATGCTTTGATGACCACCATAATGAAAACTAATGATCCTCGGACATATGAAGAGGCTAAATGAAAACATGAAAGGGAAGAAGCTATGAAAAATGAGTATGATTCATTGATAAAGAACAACACTTGGGAATTAGTAGAGTTACCAAAAGGTAAGAATGTGGTTAACAATAAGTGGGTATATAAGACCAAGTTCAAGTCAGATGGGAGTATTGAAAAACATAAGGCAAGACTAGTAGCCAAAGGGTATTCACAAAAAGAAGGGATTGATTACAAAGAAACTTTTGCCCCAGTAGCAAAGATTAGTACTAGCAGAGTTATTAAAGCATTAGCAGCTCATTTTAAGTGGCCTCTACACCAAATGGATGTTAAAAATGCATTTTTGAATGGTGAAATTGATGAAGAGATCTATATGACTCAGCCACAAGGATTTGAAATACAAGGGAAAGAACATTTGGTTTGCAAATTAAGGAAGTCTTTATATGGTCTCAAACAAGCTCCAAGGGCTTGGTATGCTAGAATTGATGAATATTTTCAAATTCAAGGCTTCCATAATAGTCCACATGATCCAAATTTGTATGTGAAGGAATTTGCTAGTGGTGATATCATAATCATTGTGCTTTATGTTGATGATCTTATTATCACAGGACATAGCATGGATAAAATTAGTAACATAAAGTTAAGCTTGCAAAATACATTTGAGATGACAGATCTTGATTTTCTACACTATTTTCTCGGTATACAAGTATGGCAAAAGGATGATGGATTTTATCTTTCTTAAACTAAGTATGCCCTAGACATATTGAAGAGGTTTCAAATGACAGATTGTAAAAGTGTATCTACTCCAATTGCTTCGGGGTTAAAATTAAGCAAGGACATGGAAGGTAAAGATGTTAATCCTACCTTATATAGGCAATTGGTTGGTATTCTTGTATATTTAACACACACTCGTCCTGATATTTCTTTTGTAGTTAGTGTGGTTTTCAAATTTTTGAGCTCACCTAAAGTCCCACATTGGATAGCTGCTAAAAGAATACTAAGATATGTGAAATGGACTTTAATGATGGGCATCTATTATTCATTTCATGGAGATATTTTCCTTATTGGCTATTCAGATTCTGATTGGGCAAGATGCATGGATGATCGTAAGTCCACTACAGGTTATGTTGTCTGTCTTGGTGCAGTCCCGTTTCTTGGTGCAGTAAAAAGTAGTCTACCATAGCTCTATCCACTACAGAAGCTGAATATACAGTAGCAAACGAAGCAACAAAAGACATCACTTGGCTACGACCTATCTTATCAGTCCTTCGGCAACATCATGCAGGGCCTTCTCTACTTCATTGTGACAATCAATGTGCCATATCATTGTCTAAGAATCCAGTGTTCCATGCTTGCACCAAACATATTGAAGTCTATCATCATTATATCAGGCATCTTCTCCAACAACAAGTGATTCATCTTCAATATTGCAAGACAGAGGACCAGATTGCTGATTTCTTCACCAAGGCTTTAAGTGAAGCCAAGTTTGTATCTCTTCGACATCTTTTGGGCTTAAGAGCAGTGACATAATTGTCTCATGGTTGTCATTCAGAGGAGATTCTTATGAATTCCAACCATTGTATTTAGGAGATTACAGATTGTAAATGGGTACCTAACAAGGCCTTAGGCCAGGACCCATCATATGTAGATTATGCGGGGATATTTAGATAGTAGATATTTAGTATAGCAATGTAATTAATTTAGGGGGGATGTCAACGTAAATTAATTACACCGCAAGGCATGGTCGGCACCGACCAAGATGCTTCCAAAGGCATGTGCGGCGTATCCCTCCAACTGCCAACTACTCACATTAATAATACACCAAAAACCACTTCTAGAGATTTCTGTACATTTATTACAGTTGTTGTTATAAATAGACTTGCTGGCCTAGAGTTTTCAGCGCTCAAGTTTGCACTTCCTGAGCTCTTCTGCAGTGTTAATTTCTCTGTTTTTGTTCATGGTATCGAAATCAATGATCGCATGTTCGAGAGCGAGGAAGAACAGCTCGCCAGGCAAGCAGAGGCATGGAGATACACATTGGCGTTTGTCGACTCGTTGGCAGTGAAAGCAGTCGTTTTGCTGGGAATCCCCGACATCAGTGCGCGCCACGGCCCCAAAGCAACGCTCTCTCTGTCCCAAATCGCGGCGGAGCTTCCCAGCGAAAAGCCCGACGTCGATTGCCTCTTCAGAATCCTGCCCTTCCTCGTCGCCAAGAATTTCTTCAGGGCCGAAGTGGGCGTGGAGTTGAAATACGGGCTAACGCCGGCTTCTAAGTGGTTCGTGAAAGGCGGCGCGGCGGCGCCGTCGGTCACGATTAGTGCCATGCTACTCATGCTGAACGACATGCAGAATGCGGCGCCATGGCACCATCTGAACGAGTGCATTTTGGAAGGCGGCGTGCCTGTCGAGAAGGCTCATGGCGTCAACGTCTTTGACTACGCGGCGGGGCACCCGGCGTACAACGATCAGCTCAACGAAGCCATGGCCTGCAACGCCAACATTGCGATGAAAGCAATCTTGTCTAAGTACGACGGTTTTCACGGCTTGAAATCCCTGGTCGACGTGGGGGGCGGCATCGGAGTCACTCTCGCACAGATCGTGAAGGCATATCCGAGTATAAATGGCATCAACTACGATCTCCCCCACGTCATAGCTACGGCTCTACACTTCCCAGGTATGATACGTTTTACTATACAACTGACTCGCCTTCTCTTTTCATGGCCTCAAAATGTAATCATTTTTTAACTTGCAGCGGTGAAGCATGTGGGAGGCGACATGTTCAAAGATGTGCCATCCGCAGACGCTGTATTCATGAAGGTCGCTGCTTGGCTCGGTTTTGTACAATTAAAGTGGAGTTTTTTAAATTGTGGTTTTTCTAATCTGGATCTTCTCGTTTATTTTCTTGAAATATTACAGTGGACATTGCATGATTAGTCGCACGAAGACTGCGTGAAGATTCTGAAGCAATGCAGAAAGGCGATTCCAGAGAATGGGAAGGTGATAATTGTGGATGCGGTTCTGAATGCCGGAGAGAAGACGGCGATGGATCCCACTTTTGGTCTTGCGTTTGATCTGCTCATGCTTGCGCTCAGCTCAGGAGGGAAAGAGAGAAGTGAGGAGGAGTGCAAGAATGTGTTGGTGGAAGCAGGATTTCCACGGTTCAATGTCATTGCCTTGCCAGCATTGCAGTGTGTAATTGAAGCTTTTCCTTATTAGCCGCTCTGTTAAATGTACTTGTTGAAGCTAATGTTCGAGTGGTAGTCAATAATAATTG
The DNA here is from genome assembly GCA_028749045.1 of Cupressus sempervirens. Classification (NCBI taxonomy): domain Eukaryota; kingdom Viridiplantae; phylum Streptophyta; class Pinopsida; order Cupressales; family Cupressaceae; genus Cupressus; species Cupressus sempervirens. Next base: position 590,170,835 of record CM053783.1, on the reverse strand, counting down.
TTGTCTATGTGGCAAGTCTTGTTGAGTTGCTGGTAACACAAGTGTAGTTTAGGATTGAGTCAAAGAGTTTTAGTTTGAATCAAGTTCTTATCGTAGATGTGTTAAGTTAGGTGTCCATAAGTTTCAGTTAATGTCAAGTTTATGTGTGTTGTCAATCATGAAGTAGTTTGTTGTCAATTCAATTAAGAGTCATTTAGGAATTGAGTCAAGCTATAGTATAAATTGGCATATATCATTCAATAAAAAATAAGCTATAAGTTCTTTCTTTCTCCTCTTTGCTTCTGTTGTTCTATTTTTCCAATAGCATTCTAATTTTAAATAGACCCATCAAATTTAAAGATATTTTTGTAGTTAATTTATATTTTTTTAAAGTTCTATATTTTGAACAAATTTTACAATTTTGAATAATACCATTTATTGACAATTCTATTGGTTCGAAAAGAAATAAAGCAATGACATCTCTCATTAAAAATAGGCATTAAAAGGTATAGCTGCCAGCCTATATTATGAAAAAAAAAATAGACATTAAATGGTACAAATGCAAGCACATGGCCACATTAAATTGATATTATGGAAGCATGAAATGGATATTAATGGGTGCCTTTGGTAGTTTTGTATGTAGAATTTACTCTGCTCAGATACAACTGCCATTTCTCATAGCTACGATCAAGTTAGGATACACAAAATAAATTCAATGAAGATGCAAAAAAAAAATTCTGCCATGCTTGAAAGATTAATGCAAAAAAAAATGTTGTGATACAACAAAAAAAAAAGTTTGTGTTAAGCCCTTGACTATACCAGATGAAAGGCTAGTTATTGAAAATTTCCTTTCTTATTGAATTTAGCTAAATAGTTTTGTTAGTTCTAAATTAACTATTTATTAATGTTCTTATGTGCAAAGTGCACACATAATCTCTTGAGTCATTCACATTTTTAAGATAGAGTGCTCATCTGTCTAAACTCATTTGTATCAAGGCTTTTTTTTCTCGATAAGGAAAAATTGGTATAGACTTTCTTCATCTTATCTCAAGGTATGCTAAATTTTTGATAGGATGTGAGAAGTTTTTTATAGCATAAATTTGAATAGTTCTCATTCTCACCCTAGATCTAGTTCAAGCTTTACGAATAAGGTTTTTCATTTCTCTATTTAATCATTTACTCAAGCATTTGCAATGAACTTAAACCCTCATCCCCTCTTGGCAAAGAATGGACTAGCTAAGATTTTAAATACATTGCTATTAAATATATTTTTTCAGCACAACAAGGTTACGTATTTTCTTGTTGTTTGAGATCTATAAATACTTTGACTATTTGCAACTCTAGCTTCTGCTATCCTACAATTTTTCTTAGAATTTCTTGATACCCATTATCTACATGATTCAAGTTATGTGTACCTAGAAGAGTGAGTGGGTATTTCAAGGCTATTGTGGGATCATTCTGAAAATATCCATCATTCTTTAAAGTTTTATTAAAGTGCCACCAATTTCCAACTGAGAGAATTTTGAAGGGTGGCTAAGAAAATAGTGTTGTCCTATTTACCAACAGGATGAAATGGCAATGAATTGGCATTACTTGAAGCAAAGGCAAGGGTAGAAGTCTCCAAGCTCAAGACTAAAATGAAATAGATAGGAAGGGATGTTATATTTGATAAGGTGATGGAGTATATAGCAATGTTGTTTGGTCACCTAAAGAGACCTTTCATTATGGAAAATCCTTAGGATATTGATAAACTGTGTACCCAGGTCCACTATATTTGGTTGGAGAAGAAAATGAATTTATTCCAACAAGAAAAAATAACATGGTTAAGAGCAATAGCAAGGGGAATAGTACAATGAGGAAATTAGCAAAGGAAAGAGCAAGGGGAATACCACTATTACAAAGGCTAAAGGTAAGAAAAATTTGCATTCTACCCATTCTGATAAAAATGTGCTTATAATGGACAAGCATTAGAAAATGTAAGTTAGTACCATGTTGGGCTAAGAATGGAAAGATATGAATGTGAGGAAAAAAAATGGAGATCATGTTGACACTCAAAATTGAAACCCCAATTTTGAGTACCATTAAAAAATCAAGCCCTATAAATGCTTTTTGATCCATATGTACTCAGCTATCCATTTGAGGCCTAAGAGGTGTTTAATGCTTCTAGCACCTTGCATCCAATATGTCTATGTGTTCCATGAAGATAAATTTCCATTTTGAACCATTCATTGAAGTCCCGTTGTGAGCAATGTCCAATTCTACATTTTTATCTTGGTGTCAAACAGCAACACGAGGTTGTGTTTGCAATTGAATATCTAGCACCCAATAATGTTTCATAACTCACCGCTTTGGTAGTATTTGGTGTCCTTATTAGAGAACCTATGTTTCAGATTTTGAGTCATTTTGAATCCGTTTGACTAGGTTTTGAATCCCTCAAATTTGGCCATTCATTGTTGTCATGCTGATGTGAGTTATTTTGAATTCTACAACGCCCTTTTTGACCAATTTTAATTTTGACTCGGTTGACTAAAATGATAAAATTCATTTTGTATTACATTTTTGAGATTAGAGACTTTTTATGTTTCAAATTTGAGGTTATGAAAAATCCATTTGATTAGTTTTCAAACGCGATTCCAAATGTAATTTCTAACTTTTTGCTAGTGTCAAGAAAGGCAGATTGGTTGGTACCCTAGTTCATGATGTTATAACTTGAGATCTGTGATAGGTGAATTTGAATGAATTGTACCACTATGTTCTCTTATGAAAATACTTTAAGTGTACCAATTTTCAAGTCTTGACGAATCCATCTACACACTTTCCTAGGTCAATTTCATTTGCAAAAAATGCTTTTCTACCATTCTTTCCAGTCTACAAATTTGAGTAGCCCACTTTGACCACTCACCATTTTTGTCTTATTATTCATCGTGAGCCCTAATCACAGATTCATTCTCTCCTCATGATAGTGAACCAACACCCTAGCTTTCATTTCCCCAAGTGTCAGTTTGCCTAGTTTTCAAAGCCCAATTTGATCATGTCTTATGGTCTTCTCACTTGTTTTCTTGCAGGCAGTTTTGAGAGTACAACTTTGACAGTCAATATCTTTTGACTGAAAATTTTTTAAGAGATAAAATTTGATGGGGCAAGGGTATGCAGAGCATAGAATCAATATGTTCAATTTCAAGGCTGAGTTATCTATTTGGCTCATTTTTTAAAGGTAGCGAATAGGCCCTATTAGCAAAAAATCATAGTTTGTAGATTAATGATAAAATCAAATTTAAATAGTGTTTTAGTAGTCATTTTTGATCTTAATTACTCTTATATGTTCTATTCATCAGTTTGAAAGTTTAGTTGTATGAAAACAATTTTTTTTTAGCTGGACCTTGTTTGGGATCTAACTGATTTTATTAGGTTTATAGAGCTCTAGGGAAGTGAAATCTTTTTAAAGAGGGGGATCACATAAGTTATGAACATCTCATACAAGAGTTTAGTAATATTGATGCTTGAGATCCTATTAGTGAGGCAAATTTGGTGATGACATTAAAAGTCCTCTCTTAGGCAGTGTCATCTATTGACTAGCATCACCATGATTTTAGGTAGGCTTATGGAAGAGCAATTTCTTTTTAAAAAGGGGCTCACCTTGAAAGGAAAAGTGAAATTTTGGAGCATGTACATTTGGCAATACAAGAAATTGTAGAACTTGTGCCAACTACTACTTTGAGAGTACAACCAATAATCCTTTGAAGGATGCCTCATAGAATTATTCATAAAGATAGCTACACCTATTATCTTCAACCACTAATGTTGCATTCAACCATGAAATAAGAGTGGAATGTTTTGTATGTAGAAAATATGCTCAGGGTGGAAAGGAGGGCAATCAGAGAAATCATTGGTAGCAGAATACCTATGGTAGTAGTGGATAGACTTATTGAGATTGATGTTGAAATAAGATGGGAACACAATTTACATGAAGATTCAAGCAAGGTCTATGTATTTGAGAAGAAGATGATTTGCTAATGTTGGTTAAAGTCATTCCACTACCATCAAGATGTGGCAGTTGGTGGGGTACTCCACTGGTTTAGACCTTGCTTATGCACACTATATAGCTACCAGGATGCACAACAAGCTAAGGAAAAGTAGGATTTATATTTACCACACCTAACTGGAACACCCAACTCAGCTCAATGTGAATCTAGGATCTATAAAAAGGTTTATATAGAGGCATTTTAGAATTTGGGGCACTAATTTGGGTCTTTGAATAGTTTGGGGACGTGATTTTTTTTTTTAAGCATGTTATAGTTAGTTCAAGTTGTGATGAAGAGGAGTTGGGATCAATCTATAGTTGTAGAAAATTTTAGGCCTTAGAAGAAAATCTTCCCATCCAGGCGTCCAAAATAGTTTTTCTCATAAAGGAAGATGTGTAAGAGTTTTTTCTCAGTCTCTCAGTAGCAGCAGGGGGAGCAATTTGGGAGGAGGAAGTTGGGTTACCTATTTTTGAGGGTAGGTGTGAGTGATAATAGAATACCCACATTGGCCCTTGCAACTCTACCCCCTCAAAAACTCATTTAGCTGAAGTTGGAGGTCATTGTTAAAATGATAAGGAAACAAAAGATAATCAGGACCATTGAAAGCATCTATGTTTTTCCCACTAACTATCACAACTTTTTCATGAAGCCTTGGTGTTCAAAATCTTCTACCATGTCAATGGATTTGAGCCATGAAAGTGACGATTCAAAAATTACTAGACATGAGGAGTATCCAGATCTTTATTCACAAGATGTGGATGATATGGAAGATGAACAAAAAAATAAAGGTGTTTGAGAGTATTGAGAGCTTCTACATTTTCTCCCTCACTATGGGAGAGAAGTCTTGCTTGATGGAGGGGATGTTCAAGGATAGATGACATTTGCCATACATAACCACAAACCGGTTACATTTTCTTTTAATCAGTGGTTCTATTTCAAATTTTGAGAGGAGGAGAAAGGATGACAGGGCAGCTAGGAGTGAAGTTTTAAATTACCATCAACAATTGATAATGAGTTCAAATTACTCTTTTGCAAGTAAGTATGGAGGCTGATAAAACCATGTTGTGACATTGAGTCTTATATCCCACATTTGCTGGGAAAGGATATTTTTAACTTTTCAAATACTAAGGCATGCACATGGTAAGTGGCTTCAAGAAAGGGCCTTTTGAAAGGAAACAGATCACATGAGGACCCCACCCATCATGGATGATAGATGGCACAAAAATCAAGTTTGTTTTGACCAAGAATGCAAGTCAAAGATGCTGACATGGAATCCGAGGAACAGGATGATGACACATGGATGATCAGGTGATGGTTGCTATGTTGCCAGTGAAGATGCATGATCGATAAGCATAGTGGCATAGTGACTAGCTAAGGTGGTAGGATGACTGGGTACTGAGGTGGCAAGATGAGGTGGATCAGTGATTGTATGCTGAGGTGGCTAAAGGTGACACATGTTACATGGTCGCATTGTCATGATGATGTGGCACAATGCTGACTCATCAAGTGACATAGCAACTAGTGATGTGGCATGATGGTGAGGTGTGATGACATGGAAAATTTGGTGGTCAATAAGATGATGCCACATGGTGCCCAAATGGCAAAAGTATCAGCTGACTATACAGCAATCGACAAATCAAATGATGACATGTGTTAGGGCCAATCAACTAGGTTTGACCCAAATGGATTTAAGAGGAAAAAATCAAAGGGCTTAAAGTGTTAATATTTTAATGGTTTTCCATTGGTTGAGTGTGCAAGTTCACTTTTAAATAAATTTTGCATTACTCTATAGTTTTAAACTTTAGAAAAAGTCAAATTTTTGCAATAATGTTGTGCAAAGCTAGAGAAGGAGCCTAATTTTCAAGTGGCCATCAAAGGGGCAATTTTTGTCCTAAATATGCACTCCAATATACTGTTGGAACCAAGAGGAGATGAATTTTTCAAATATGGAATCAAATTTTGCACAGATGTTCAGCGGTTAACTCTATAAGAAAATTTGTATTTTTCAAGGCATTCTAGGCAGAATAGGTAGATTTCATCACTGATAATCAAAATTGGTTAGGGGGCAAATATAAAAGCTTGTTGAAGCCTAAATGTGGAAAAAAGTGATTCTAATAAGTTTATTTTGCCTCTAGAGATCTTTTACCTAATTTTTTGCTTTTGCCTTGATTTTAGATTTGGCATCAGAATTAGTTATCCTTTCCATCAAATATCTAAGACATTTTATGGTTTTGGGAGCCAAAATGATTGAAGATTGATGTGCAGTTACAGAAAGAGAGTAGACAGATATTTTTCATCTACAGTAGGAAGTTTTCCAAGTGGACACATGTCAGACCTTCTGATCAAATCTAGGAATTCATTCTTCTATATCTTTCTCTTTCTCATTCTTTGTAGGGGTTCCATTTTTTCACTATGAGATGATGGTAGGTTGGAGAAAGTTGAAGAAAAGTGAGGAGTTGGAAATTGAATTTGGAATAGTTTATGGAATTGATGAAGTCTAAGTGGAAAGATCTGGGATGTGCTAGTTCCAGACCATGAAGCAATGCTTTGGCTGTGATACCCCCTTCCCATTCCATCAATTTCTCATTCCCACCATTTTCTCTCTTGTATGACAACATTGGTTTATTAGGTATCTTGTGTGTCAATTTCATGCATTTTTATGTATTATTTCAAGGAAATCAATACAAAGAACAGTAGGTGTTGAGTATCATTATAAATCTTGTCTCCTTGCTCAGTGATTTGCAATGTTTTATGATCTTTGAAAAAAGAGTCTAGATCATAGTTGCAGTCCCTTAAGGTTGTATGTTGTTTCATTGTTGCTTATAATTCAATAAGTTATGTAAATTCTTCAAGGAAATCAATAAGGTTGTAGGTTTATTGAGGAGGATGTCAAGTAAGAATGAGATTTAGATTGAACATTGATATCCAATTTACACGGTAAATAGATTGATGTGGAGTCTTGGCATAGGGTATGTGCCTTAGATATCCAAAATGCATGAGGGAGATTTGTAAATTACCCAATGGAAGAGGCATTGATCAGCTACAGGATCATTAGTTTGTTGACCATACTTGGTTTTCATCCACTTTTCCCACCCACATAAAATCAAATCAAATTCAAATCATCTTTATATTTTATATTTGAAGAGTTGAAAAGGATGCCCTCACTTAACTTGTGAATTTCATAGAGTTACAAATTGCTACTGCACATCCTTGTTATTGAACAAGTATAGGAGATTAAGGGTTTTATCTGCTTTATTAGATTCAAGAATATATTTTAGCACTGGTACCATATAAAGTGAATATGAGTTACATCCACCTAGGTTTTGCAAAGCCTAAAGTAGAAGAAGGGTCTAGCCTTGTAGTTGGCCTAGTGTCTAAGGAGGTATGCTAAATATGGGAAGTAATTACCCCTAGATGTATCTTTTTCTCATTGGGATAATTTGAAACCTATAGTGTCTCAAAACACCAACAGATCAAATGTAGCTCTATAAAGATCAAATTGCATAGCTCTGTAAAGATCAAATGTAGCTCCATGGTAGATGATATATTGTCTTGTGTCTTTGTCAAGGTGGTTACTAAGTTGGTGTTATAGCTCAAACAATAGAAAGAGCACACTCAACTCTTCCGCATCAAAACCCAAGAAAACAATAAGAAATTTGATGTCATCCTCAACTTGTGCTCACAAGAAAACATCATTTCTTTTGGATTGGTTAATGAAACTAGTTTGGAGAAGTTACAAACAACCACTAATATGCTCTAATATTACACCCAAAATGTAGTGATAGTAGTGCTCAAGCAATATAAATTTCCTCTTGTACTTACATCCTACCCCACTACTGACAAACCTTGTAGAATGCAAATTGCAACCAATGACTTGAGAAATCATCAAACAAGAACAACAATTACTTTTATGAAACAATAATATTTAATATTCATTAATGTTGGGCACTATTTCCTTGGATAATAAAGGTAGTGACAACATTCATATTTACTATCTTAACCAAGTAATGGGTTGTGATCCTTGAAAAACTACAATTAGCAAAGGAAGTAATAATACTAGCACTTGCACCTTTGAAGGGTACAAGGGTTGTGTCGATATTGCTATATATAAGATAGCATTACATACACCATATTAAACTTTTCTTTAGTCAAGGTTCATTCTATCATGATGTGACACATGGAGTGTGAGTGTTTCTGAGCTACTAAACTTGTAGATTTGGGATACTTGGCCTTTCAAATGGTATATATGAATGCTAGTTCAAGTCACCATGGAAGTTGCATAAATCTCACAATGATTTTCCCAAGTTCCATTACTTGTCATTTTTTCATAGTTTTATTCAAAATTCGTTTCACCTTTCTAAGAAAAGAATCTCTCAAAGTCTAAACAATGCTCTATAATGTATACCACTACCATACTATGATACTTTGAGTGTTGTTTTTGGTCACCTTCAAGGTGATATGTTATGGCTCTAGGAAAACAAATTTAATTTAGTGGATTTGTACCATTCATTTTCACAATCCATTATGTTGAGCCTTTCTTTTGGCTCGCCTCATTTTTTGCTCATCCAATAGGATGCTTAATTGAGATTGGACATGTCTAATGGAGGAAGAGGTAGTTTCAGTTAAAGACTTATCTAAGATGTATAATTTAGATAGATAATGAAATGTATAATTCAAGCTTACATATCAACCACAAGCATTTTATTTCAAAAGAGCAGAACGTTATGTTCAACTATTCTATAACAGTCTTAACAAATGCATATATTTTCAAATTCATTGATGTGTGATCCTAGAAAATATGAACCCAACTAGTGGTAGATTTCATTTAAATGCAACCCTGCATCATACAAATTAGATTAATTCAAGTTTATGAACATGTACACAAGCAATAACCTCTTAAGGTGTAGGAGACGAATTGTTGCAATTGAAAGTGATAGGAGAGTCAAACTAAGGCTAATACATCTTTGGTAAGGTGTGAGGATGAAGTACTAATATGTCTACTATATATAGAAACAACTTATATTTCCTTGGCATAGAGTGAGGAGAGTATAATTTCATGTCTATGATATATTGACACGATTCTACTTGGGGGAGTAAGAGATACAGTTTCTGAGCTCTATTGTGTTGACGCACATGTTCGATGAGACATTACCACATTCATGTCTTGGTCACAAAATTTTACCATATATAGTGCCTATACTTGCATTTTATAATTCCCCTTGTACTATATTTTATTGTGTTTTAAAATAGTTCCTATACTTGCATTTTAGAATTCCCCTTAGATTATATTTTATTGTATTTTTAAAAATAAACAATAATTGTTATTTATTTAGATTTCAAAAAGTTGATGATTATTAAAGAATTAATTTCTTATCTTTAATTAAAAAATTATGCATTGATCAAATATTGTAGATTAATTTATAACCAAAAAATTGAAACAATTTTCTAAAAAAAATGAACCTCACATAAAAATAATAATTATAGCTACTATAATATCATTGTAAGTTTAATTAAAAATTAAATATTAAAATTATAAAATATATCTTTATTAGAAACCCTTTAAATGATAATATAAAATTTTCTTACACTCTATATAAATAAATAAATAATAAATTATTCAAATATAAGCTATAATTACTTAGATCTTGGCAAAATAATGTGAATAAATGATTCAAACTCTGATTAATCAACATTGTCTCCACGATGTTCTCAAAGGAAGCATTAGCTTGTTTATTTTTATATTCAACATAGCTTGGTACTTTGATGCACAATATCCTATGTAGAGTTATGATTAAAGAAAAAGTACAGTTGTCTTACATTTACACTCGATATCAAATACTTTGAATTCTTATATGGTGTGAGATATAGCATACAATTTTCTTGTTTTTAAGAAAACAAACCATTAGAATAGTTATATCTTGTAGATTTTTTGTTTGTCCCATAAATGTAGAAAAAATAATATTAGTTAAATATTAATTATACATACTTATTCTTTTGTATTGTTCCATATTATTCTTACGATATCTAGAAATGGCATTTAGTGTGTTGGTATATTGCTGAGCAATTTATTTGTTCAATTATTGGTTCACTTGTCTAGATCCATATGTTAAAAGGCCTTTGTGCTTATATATTCTAAGCATCCAACAACCTCTTTTATTTTTCTTGTTTGAAATATTGAGTTTCTCATGCTCATTTTGTATTGACTGTTAACCTTATAACTTAGGGGACTTCATTTTCTGCTACTCTACCAAATATAAAAGGGATGAAAACAAAGAGAAGGCACTCTATACTCTTTCATTCTCCCACTCCTCTCAAATGCCAAGAACATTGAACTGGAATAATGAGATTTGTCTTGCTTAATGTTTTAACCCATCTCAAACCCTTAAAATAGAGGAAATAAAAACAAATTTTTTTAAGTACATACAATATCAAAAGTTGCGCCTCATTATTATTTTCAAAGCTCATAGTTTTATTAAAAGACATACCAAATTATCATATAAAATCACCAAAGTATTAAAAATAAAATAAAATATGAAAAATAGTATTATTCATGCATACACTCTTGTACGCTTCAAAACTAAATAGTTTACTCATAGGAGCGATAGCCTTGCTGAACAATTCATTTTATTGAATCAACTCTTCATTTTTTATCTACTTCCATATTTTACTTGAACTTCTTCGCTCAATTTGAGAGAAGACTGTTGGGAAAGCATGGATTTGGATGGAAAAATCTTTAGATTTTCAAAGAAAAACAATTTGCATCTATTGTGAGGAGAACCATGAGAAAAAGATGAGATTTTTTATTGATGTCCACCACCCATGTGAATTTAGTGTAAAACTTCAGTTGTTTTGGAGGGAAGTGAGATTTAGAGGTAGTCCCATTGAAGGAAGACAAAGAGAATTGTGAATGATGGGCTAATTTGGAATCTACCCATACCATCTGAATGTTTTGATGAGATGACACATTGTTTTCACCATCTCCATTTTGCATACTCATTTCCTAGACACATGCACACCCTCCTCCAAAGGGTATATTCTGTCTGATGCTTGGAAGTATGAGGGGTCAAACCTATGTGACATGACAAACAACCCACGTTTAGGCATTTTGGGATTTCTAGCAATATTTCGTTTGCACTCCATGTGATCAAAGACTGTTTGGTCAATGATTCTCAAGGAGTGAAGCCTATTGGCTTAAATATAGCTAATACTAATTATGTTTATAAATAAATATAAAGAATCACTTTATTTTTAAATTGAAAGCCATGTCTCTTAGAAAAGAGATCCCTATTTAAAGGGATGTTTTACTTCATTTGGATATAGAGGTATAAAGGGAATGATGTTTTATTAATTTGTTATTGATTTGTTCAATAAAATTGAAGATATGCCCCCCAACCATTTTTAAGATGTCCATTTTCTTCAATGGGAAAAAGATAAGATTTCATGTTCCAAATCACATTTTTCTATAAAAAATGAGTGGTCTAAGTTCAAATTTAGTTATAGTGGAATGTGATATTATGTTAGGAATGAAAATTAGTTGGCTCCTCTACATTTCATAATCGGATCAATGCAAAGAAAAGTTACATATTTGATTAGCTCTATCAAAAAACTATAAAATAATAATAGTTTGTCAATTTTTATTTAAAAATATAAATAGTTTGTAATAGTATAATAAAGAAAATTATTTGATATTACAATATATATTCTTTGAGCTTTTCCACCATGTTCTTTGTCTTATTGATTAAAATATTCATTGGTTTGTCTCCACTTAAGGGTACTGGCATTTTCATATCATGTTTGAAATTTTTAGATTTCTATGTTTTCCATTACTATTTGTTATACCATAAATTGACTAATTATTAGGAGGGAGAGGAAGGGAGGGAGGGAGGGAGAGAGGAAGGGAGAGAGATACTTCAAACATGTAGGGAAAGGATAAGGTGGAGTTCGACTCAAACAATGTAAGTGTAAGTTTAGCTTAAATTAAAATAAGTGTTAAATTTATATTAGATTAAGAAATTTGAAGTTAAATAAACTATCTATATACTATAATTATTGAAAAATATAAGATAAGGAAAAAAACTTGTACTTGTAGTGGATAGGCATTGGAAATTGCAAGTTAGTACCATGTTGGGCTAAGGATGGAAAGACATGAATGGAAGGAAAAATAATGAAGATCAAATGTAGCTCTATAAAGATCAAATGTACCTCTATAAAGATCAAATGTAACTCCATGGTAGATGATATGATGTCTTGCATCTTTGTCAAGGTATTTACTAAGTTAGTGTTAAAGCTCAAACAATGGAAAGAGAACACTCAACTCTTCCACATCAAAATCCAAGAAGACGATGATGTTATCCTCAAATTTTTCTCACAAGAAAAACTCATTCTTTTAGTTTGGTTAATAAAATTGGTTTGGAGATATTACAAAAAACCACTAATATGCTATAGGATTATGCCCAAAATGTAGTGATAGTAGTGCTCAAGCAATATACATCCTACCCCACTATTGACAAACATCATAGCATGCAAACTACAACCAATGACTTAAGAAATAATGAAACAAGAACAAAAATCAATTTTATGAAACAATAATATTTAATATTCATTGATGTTGGGCACTAATTCCTTGGGTAATAAAGGCAACGAAAACATTCATATTTATTATCCTAACCAAGTAATAGGTTGTGATCCTTGAAAAAGAAAAATTAGCGAAAGAAGTAATAATAATATAGCCACTACTCATTACTTTTATTAATAAGTAGAAAGAAGCACTTCAATTTTAAATTCAAAGCCATGTCTCTTAGAAAAAAAGATCCCTATTTAAAGGGATGCATTACTTGATTTGGATATAGATGTATAAAGGGAATGATGTTTTATTTGGAGTGAGGTAAGTAGGAGAATTGGAGAATAAAATATGAAATAATCATGTTGGAATTGGAGAAGAATTTAGAAATTAACTTGAAGTAGAATAAAGAACAAAAATTAGTAAGAGGTCTGAATCTCAAAAGAATTGGAGATCTTAATAAAGCTCTCATGATGAAGGTTGGTTGGAGGCTAGCCCAAAACTCTAGCCCTTAGTGTCATATTATGAGTGCTAAGTACTTGAACTCTGTCCCTTTTACAAAGGCTATCTTTACTGATGGGCTACCAGTGGGTTTCAAGATATGGAACAATATCATCAGAATAAGGAAACACTTGAGAAGTGGCATAAGATGGAGTATTGGTGATAGAAACCAGACTTGACTATAGAAGGATAGATGGATTGGGGAATTTCTCTTAGTTGAATCAAAGTTTGTTGTGCTAAAAAAGAGGGGGGAGATTGAGATGGGGGAAATGGTGAAACACTACATACATCATAGCGAGTGGAAGATCTTTAACACTAGTAACTTCATTGGGATGGATCAATTTTAATCTAAAAAATTAAATGCTCTCCTAAAGGAGATACATATTCCCTCCTTTCTGGTGATGGATAAAATAATACAGGATATAAATTCAAGTGGAGAATTTTGTTAGAAATCAACTTATCTGTCCTTGGTGGGTGTGGAGGGAGCTTTGGAATGAAAAAATGTTTAGCATTCCCACTTCTTCCCAAAAATTAACTTCTTCTAGTGGTCTATCATGCATAATAGAATTCTCACCATTGACAACCTTAAGAGGCATGGCTTTTAGATGTACAATAGGTTTGTTTTGTGTTGCCAAGATGAAGATTCCATCCCTCACCTTTTCATTCACTATCCTTACTCTATTCAAATTTGGCAGTCTATTCTTAGTCACCTTCAAATTTCATGGGTCTTTCATAATTCTATCTCCCAATTTATCCTCAAATGGAAGAGCCCTTTAAACCACTCCCTGATCAAAATGATTTGGAAGGCCATACCCCCTATGACTGTTGGAACATATGGAAAGAGAGGAATAATCATATCTTTAGAAATACAAGTACCACCCTCCCCCATGGTGGGTGGTTATATGTAAATGTATGAGAGGGATAAGTGAGGGGGCCCTATACCTCAAATAGAAACCTTCTCCTCCCCCCCGCCCCACAAACCAACCCCACCCAAATTGAGTAGGACTAGGTGAATGTTTGGAACATCAACTAGGTTATTGAGAGAGTTGATAATTCTAAGGTCAAGAAGAGATTGCAAACTAAATGGTAGCCACCCGTTGAACTGGTTGGAATTGAACTTTGATTAGTCAAAGTGTGTTGAGTATGTTTTTGCAAGAGGAATAATCTAAGATGCTTCAAGTAGTGGAATCAAGGGATACTCTAGAAAATGTGGTAACATTTTGAGCAATGAGGAAAAAAAAATTGGTCTCTTGTGGGGAGTGGAGTTAGCCAACAACACAGGAATTCATGTAGGAGTTGATGAAATCCAACTCCATAGTCGCCAAGATCACCTACATGCAAATAGCTTGCTAAAGAGAAATTGAAGGAGAAAGAGCTTGAAGCAAACAATGCAAGAGAAAATATTTCACAATAGGAAAATGAAATTGCTATGTGAATGGATGAATTTACAATGAGACAGAGACCGCTAATAAAGGCCTCAAGGAAGCTTGTAGAACAAGCTGGAAGGAGGTAGAAGATAATATTGACAACCAAGCATCCACAAAAAAGTGGAACATGCTAGAAGGGAACAAACTCTTGTGTTGTCAACAACTCATCACTACATGCATTAAATACTAAATATTAAATAAATGCATTAACCTAAGTAAGCTTAAGTAAATAGAATAAATAATTAATAATTAATTAATTATTTACTGTAACACCCCCCCTTAAGTGCAACTTAGTGAAATTCCTTAAGCTCATGAAACTAAGATGAAAATGTAGAATGCATAATGCTTCCCAGCAAGGAGGCCAGGTTAGATACCCATGTAGAATGCAAGAAGATGCAACCTCTATAAATGGGGAAAGAGAGAAAACCACGTGGGAAAAACCCTCCCCCAAAAAGAGGTAAGTACAAAAATGCTTAAAAATAAAGGAAGGAAGGAAGGAAGGCCTCAACAAGACCCCCCAAGGACAACTTCCACCAGAAATGTTTCAAGAGACTCTCTCAAAACCATAAGTACAACCAGCCCCCCCATGAGAATAGACACCAAAGCCCCCCCTGAATGATGGAGCTTCTATATAAATTATTGAACCAATGAAACTCCAATGTGGAAGGAACAAAGAAACATAACAAGGAAACCCCTGAATGGGAGGGGAAACTAGAAGGCCTAGCTAATGCCCAAAAGAAAAAGGATGAGGATCCTAAAATGGAATCCCCAAAGCAGGTGTGATGACACTGTCATGAATGTCCACTATAGTATCCACAACAAGTGTAACTGGAGTCTCAATGAATGAAGCTGGAGGATTAGGTAGAGCAAAAGAAGAATCCTATAGAGGAGAAAAGCCCTCAACTAGATGTGGTGTAGCAGCCAAAACAAGGATCTTAGGAACAATACAAAGGTTCAAGTATCCTAACTGCACCACATGATGCTTTTGTGAAAGAGAAGAACCGTGCTCCAACAATGGAGATGGTGGACCAACATGTGAGAAGGTGTAGAGATGAGTGGAAGGATCAACTACCCCTGTAGCAATAAGATCTCTTGTAGCACAATCTCAAATGAAGACCAAATTAGTAGTGAACTGAACTATCTTCCCCGATCCACTGCATGTAATCTAAGAAATTGAGAGAAGGTTGGTAGACAAAGATGGAACATACAATACATCATTGAATATACCATCTTGGATGTGAACTGAACCTTTCTCACAGACTAGTAGTGGAGTGTTATTCCCCATGAGAATATGAGGAATAGGAGAAACCTCAAGAGTAGAGAAGACACCTTGAGAAGATGCCATATGGTGAGAAGCACTTGAATCCAGTATCTAAGGAACCTATGAAGGAGACGTAATGGTAGCCTATAATGCATGACCCTTTCCAAGATCTGATGTAGATGGCGAACATGTTGAAGAAGATTGAAAGGTAGACCCCTATGAGGTAGAAGAGGACGGAGAAGAAATGATGTTCTTTTGAAGAAGAGCTTGTCACTAATACATTTGGCATCGATTTGCAATGGCTAAGTGTCGCAATTATGATGGCAATGTGTCGCCACTGCGACGGTAATAGATGTCATTTTTTTTTAGTCACAAATTATGATGTCTATCCTCTAACGTCACAATTTTGATGCTTCTCTATTGCAATGTCACCATTCTAATCTAGCATGACTACCGTCACAATGCATGCGGTCCCCGTCGCAATTTCGATGTCCTCCCCACACATTGTGACAGGGTCATGTCAGCATCTGGCCACGGGGTCGTTGTGGTGGCAGCCTTCCCATTTCATCCATGGACATCGCAATTGCGACCTCCATGGCAAATAACAATGGGGATGCAATGGTGCCAGTGACGTGGTAGCTATGGCGTCGACGTTGCTGACCGTCGCAATTCTTCAAATGGCATCGCAATTGTGACGTCAATGCAAGAATTGTGACGGTGACGCTATGCATGCAACGCACGTTCTATCGCAATGGTTGTGCGAACATCGCAATTGCGACGTCCGCGGCTAGCACTTGGGCGGGGCCACTGTGGTAGCGATGCCTACTGCCATCGCCGACACAGTGACCCCACCGCAAGCATATTCGGCCTACTGTGCCTTTAGCCATGGTGTTTTTGGTACTTTTGGTTGGAAATACATTTAGTTTCTTGATTATATTTCTACAACCTATGTGGATGCATACCTTTTACACATGACCCATTCATTTCCCTTCCCTTATAGAGAAAAGTACCATTTTTTCCTCCCTGCCAAAAGGAACATATAAAGATTCATTAGGACTAAAAGCAATTTTCTCAAAAACAAGCACATACACTGCAGGATAATACAAAAAAAAAGCACCTGAAATAAGGAACCATCTTCCAGGGATAGGAGCATAGCAGCCTCACTCTCATTATCTATAGAATTGTGGACCACACTACCATTCTCTAGATGCTCACTAGCTACAAGTTTACCATTTGAATCATTTTTTGGAAGTTTAGTAGCATGATGCCGAGTAATAATACTTGTCAAACCATTTGTAGAATGTTTGACATTCTCATGATCTATTAGCATTAATTTTTGAATAAGCTTCAGAATTTCTACCAATATAGTTCTCATTATCATTGCTCACATCATAGTTCCGAGAATGTCTAACAACCATAATATTAAAATTACCCACAAAATCAGTTCCCTTTATTTCAAATTCTTGCTTCTTAACATTATTACTAGACCCATTCGATGCGCATCCATTACTTATGGTATGACTTGACTAGAAGACATTATTTGTTTGAATACCATTGGTTCTTGGAGGCACCATCTGTAATGTAGCATCATGATCTGCTGATGATCTAGATTTACTGCATGACTTGCCAAAACTTGTGTTCTTTTCTAGACTTTCTGAAATGAAATTGACATTTGACAAATTTTCTACCTGCTGGGATATCTTGTTTACACTTGCAACACTAAAAGAGATTGTTGTCGTTTGGAAAGAATGCATGTTTTCTATCACTTGGGGGGCATATGAATCTTGTAAGTGGTTTTCCTTTGCATGCATAATGTTCAATGACCCCCTCTTCTTTAGTTTAGAGCCATTATACTGAGATTCAAACCCACCTACTGTTTGAATGCTAGTTTTCTTATCTCATATATAGAATAGCATGTAAGCTTTCTAGGAAAGCACACTTTTCTCACTGACTGAATAGACCTAGAGTACAAAATATCATAAGAATAACTTTAATCAGTCTAAGAAACTTCAGTATAAGTAGTGTTACCATATAAAGAAAAGGTTCTACATAAAATTGTATTTCTTTTGTGTATCTTGTTATACACAAATTATAATGAGCTTGCTCCACAAAATTAAACATGTCTTCATAACTGTAGCAAATGTATACCTGATTATCATCTAAAGCATGCCAGATGCCTGTGGATGAACGAATAAAGCAGAAATAATGACCAGAATGTGTGCTCTAGCCATCATGAACAAGGACACCATAAAGAGTGTTCTTAAAATTGCCCTCATGTGATTGATCAATAGATAGAGAAACTAGAATATCATTCAAATGTGCAATATTTATTAAAAAACTAGTAGATATTATAAAAACTATATTATTAGATTCCACTGAAAATGTGATCCACTAGCAAATAATATTATAAGGGCTACTTACATGTGAACTCCTAACAAATGGTTTGAGATTCAACATACAACCAAAGTCTACTTTTATGTCAATTTTTCCTCCAGATCCAACTACACTGAAGCGCTTGAGATGAATTGCAAGAACATGTGGTGCTTTATCAATTTTGAGTTGTTCTAGAGCGTTCACTTTTACTTTGCATCGTCTACATTGATCTCTTTTCACACCCCCATCTAACTACTCCACTGTCGTGTAATGGGATAATGCTTTCAACAAGGAATCTGCTCGAATGATCTCTAGGCTCAAATCTAAGAAAGGATCAAATTTATTTGAGCAATAAGAACATTGTGTGCACGTCACGTACAAGCTAGATTGAAGCAATTGTTAATGAATAAAATACTTTTTTAAGACTATAACCTAGAGTTCCCAGCATAAAAATAATTTTGAAAGGTTTAAGTGACTCAAAAAAGAAGAAATAATGACCAGAATGTGTGCTCCAACCATCGTGAACAAGAACACCATAATCAATCATTTTCTAACATCTTTTTATTTTTTTTATCATGTAGTGTGTCATTCTATTTGTGGATGATTCTGATTAGTGAAAACAAAGTGAATATTGTTACTAGTCACAAAAATTGTTTCCAGTATTGAACTAGAATATACAACAAACTCTGTGACTTGACTTCTATTAGTATATAAAGCTTTCACAAAGGTTCCTCTTATCATATGTAATATGTTAGGATACAGAGCAATCTAGATTAATCATTTAAGAAACAAAATGGCTAAAGAGATGAAATTCAACTGCTTCAAAAATTTAGCTAGGCATATAACAAATGTAATGTTGTAATACAAAATTGAGTCGGCCTAGCATAATGAAAAAAGAATGGACAAATAATATAAGCCTGTAATTCTCAAAAAAAGGTGTGATTTTTGGTATATTTCAATAGCCTTTTACTAATT
The DNA here is from genome assembly GCA_028749045.1 of Cupressus sempervirens. Taxonomy (NCBI): domain Eukaryota; kingdom Viridiplantae; phylum Streptophyta; class Pinopsida; order Cupressales; family Cupressaceae; genus Cupressus; species Cupressus sempervirens. The sequence goes on along the minus strand of CM053783.1, from coordinate 590,151,737 downwards.
TTAATAAGTACACACATAAAACTGAAATTATAAAAACAAAAATGTGTTAGTTCAACCTGAGAAATGAAATTAACCTGGCATTTGAGTAAATAATTGTTTAGCAAATATATAAAAATGTAATTCTACATCATGCATCTCATTCTGTAGAAGATCAATATCTCATATTCTGGTGTTGATGGATAGACTTACAGTATTCACTCAATCATGCCTGAATTTCATAAATAAATAATCAGCAAAGTCTATTTCCCCTCCATGAATTTTTTTGACCTGGAACTTTTGATAAATCCGGGTAATGAAAATCTAGAGAAAATAAATGTTGTTTCACATGTAAAAATGAATGCTTAGTGTTCTTTTAATAAATTAATATCTTCCATGACCTATATTTACATATTTTGATATCTTAAAAATGTGGCTAACTTTCGTGACTAAAAAACTATATGGACCATATTCATTGTAAACACTTCTTTAAATCAATCAAGAGTAGTGCTCCTCACTATAATTCTATTTCTTTTGAACATACCATTTTATATTAAAATATAAAGCAATAACATGGTATTTAGAATTGGTTGATGGCATGTACATATCATTAAATTCTAAATTCCTACTACACATTCTCATCTGTATTGCATGATGTCTACCCTACGAAGATATAGCTTATTTGACATTTGATAAAATGATGACGGTGAATGAAATACAATAAGAAAAAATTAAGATTTATTTAAAAATGAGAACATTCAATGAGAACCTGTACCTAGTAAATTTAGATCAGTCAAAAGTCAGCTTCAAAAAGCATGATAGTTGGCCCAAATAAAACATATATAACAGATGATGAGTAGGCTTACCCTTCCAAAATTTTCTCCATTTCTTGGATTTGCTTCTCAAAGGACAAGAGAGACTCCCGTGCACCAACTAAATTATCAATACTAGACCTTAGAACCTCAAAATTATGCCTAACTTTGCAGAGCTCCTACTCATTTTCTGTTGCACGTTGTCTTTGTCTTGATGTTTCCTGTTCCATATCTTCAAGCTTCTGCTGCATTTCCTTGAGGACACCATTGGTACCCCTGGCAACCTTCTCCATTTCTTCTACTCGTGCCCACATGCTCTCAATCTTTAGTGCCTTTTGATTCACTTGATCCTAACTAGCAGAAGCTTTTTGCTTCTCTAAAAGCTGAGATGTTTAGGGAGATAAAGTGGGAAAGATAGAGAGGAACAAATAAAGAGATATGGAGGAATAAGGAGAAGGGGTGATAAAGAGATATATATAGATGGTGAATGAGAGAGACAGATATAAGGAGATATAGAAAGAGGGTGATAGGGATAGAGGGATAAATAGGTTATAAAATAAGTAGAGAGAGCTAAAGCAGAGATGGAGATAGGGAGAGGTAGCAAGAGGAAGACAAAAATCATGAGAACTACTCCTAAATTTTCCAATTAGAGTCTTTTCTCATTGGACAAATAAGGAAGATATTCATAATGGTGCCTAGTAAGCATGTATTACATAAACACATGCAAAACATAGAACAACGCATTTTTTCTATTCGATTTTCTACCTCTTCAGTGTACCCATTGCACATCAATGTAGTATTGCTAGTTTTTTATCCATGTTATGCATGGCAAAAGCATACAGTAAGGGTCACATCAAAGTTTTCATTGGTAAGGAGAAACCCAAGAAATTAACCACCATATTACATGGGCCTAAGGAAAGCTTTATGCTTGACCAAAGGCAAAGCACCTGCAACTAAAAGTCAGGATGATCGAACTGGAGAGAAGAATGACTTTACAGAAAAAAATTTGAAAACTTGTTAAGAAAATCTATCAACCTGCAATATGATTGTATTAAAACTAGAATTATACAGTTCCATATTATTAAAACTTAAAATACCTGTCAGTATTAAGTGTTCAAAAAAGCACACGCCAGACAACTCTTAGAAAGTTTAGGGCCTCCATAACCTTTGCTACAATAAGAAAGAAATCAAAATAATATTAAATCTTTGCTGAAACTCCAATTCACAAGGATGTATAGTTATGTTCTAATAATCAAATACTAATAGTAAAAAACACAAAGCTGAAATGGATATGTCGCTAGTTTTTCTCCATTCATTCATAAAACAAGCTTGATACTAAAATGTAAGCGTTTTCTCTTTAAATTATATCATGCTGATCACAAATACTAATCACAGATTAGTTATCCAAAAGGGTGCAATAATGACAGAGGAGCTAAATACTAAAAGATGCAATGAAGAGTTGCAATTCTTCAAATGATATTAAAAATGCATAAATAACCAGTCCAAGGACATTATTTAGACAGAAGATTACTTTATATTCTATATAGACATAAGTAGTAGTAATCCACTAGACATCAAAAAGCTAGATCCCATGAGTACAATGATTAAGATCAAGAATAGTGACATATATATCACATAAGTAACAAGAGTTACATCAGAAATTGCAACAGTATAGATCACCCATCATTGGGTCATCACCATTACAAATATATTATATCAGAAAGAGATCAAATAAATATCCAATGTCTTTACAAACCAAACAGAATCAATCATATCACATTTCAATATGGCAGATATCAGATATAGTGAATAACTTTAGACCAGTATGGTACATATCACTTTTACATTATGATAAATCTATAACAGTGATTACTTGATCTTGCAAATTGCTCTACAGAAATTCTAATGATACTTATTGCAGATCAGTAATCAACATTAGATCATCAGGATCTATGACATTAGGTCGTTTAGTTGACTATCACTATACTTCCAACTTCAATATATATAATCCTTGTTTAGTCTTTGATATTGATTGGATTGGGAATTTTCACAAAGTCATTTCCATCATTATTGGAAGTGTTTTTGGTTATCAAAGTTTGATTGAAGATATTAGAACTACTTAAGAAGACATTTGCATATTGTTCGTCTATATTCTTTACCAAAGATTAGTTGCATCTCTCTAGTAGTGAATTAAAGAATATATTAGAAGCATGGGTGATATTACTTGTACATAACATCAAGATACATGCACAATTGCATTGATATATCTACCCCGAAAAAATATTGTTATTAAATACCTAACATTTATTTGTGGCAAAATAAAGAATTGAGTATAAGTAATAATAGACAGGAGTTTATTGTGATTTAAAATATAAGGATTTAGTCACAGACCCTTAGGAGTCATATAAGGGAACATCAAACATTAGCTCTAACCTCAAATAAGGGATTATTAACAAGCTGAAAGTTATCCTTGTTTCTGAAGTCAAATCTCTCTTCTTCCAAACTTTCCTTGTCTGATTTTCTCTGGACAACGTTTCAGGTCATAGGTCTCAGCTAGGTTGTCCACTTTATCATTTCTTCCTTTGTCTTTTGGTTCCTTGAAGTGTTTTTTTCCTACACCTTGATTTTCTATTTTTTATGTTTTCATGAACATCTATCAACTTATCATTTTTTCGCTTATATCAATCCAAGAGCCTACGATATATAGCTGTTGATCTATTCTTGCTTACTATCTTGTTACCTCATCCTTAAAGGACTTCAATGCTATATGTTGAAATTTTTGACAAGGTAAATGTGAGTGAAGTTCTTGAAGCAATATTTGAATTACAATACTTATTCTAAACAATCTCTCCTATTTAATTTTTTGCAACTTCTCTCTTTCTTGTGAAGCTATCGTCTTGGCATGCCTAGATATCATAGAGCCCTTTCAACATTTTCAGCACGATCCCTTAATTTCCCTAGTTCTTTGATTGCCATAGTTTCATCAAAACATTTTCTCACCTACTTGTTCCTATCCTTCACTATCACATCTCTTTATTTATCTTCCTCGAGGTGATTAGATTTGACACACAATGTATTTTTTGATTGACTGACTTTAGAAATATTACTCTTCTCATGCATAAACACTGACATGCTAGTTAATGTTGTACTTTTTAAAAGGTGAAGGATAATTTTGATCAACATCCTTATCTCCAAGCAGCTTCACATAATCTAAATGACGACCCCTAGATTCAATCCCTACTATGTCATCCTCAATGTATGATGTTGAGATGCAGTAAGAACAATCTCATAATCATCATCAATCCATGTACTCATTTCATTTGTGACAGAAGGAGGACTCAAAAAATTAACTGCTTTTATTCCTCCCAAGTGTCAAAAACTATTTTCTCTCCTTGTATCTTGTTACCACTATTTTTGGTGGTCTATTAAGGATAGATTCTAAAAATCTTCCTCCCATTCACTTCCTAACTTGGTTTTTTCTCATTCTTCATTTTTCAAGTGAGGCTTCAGTTTTTCCTCTTTCTTGGCTTAAATGTTGTGGTTGTTGTATGGCGAAAAGTAGCTTTAGGATTTAAATTCTCCACCTCTAACTCATGGAAACCCTTTGCTTCTACATATGCACGAATCGGTCTTTTGTAAATAGCACTATGCATTGGAGTGGTAGTTAGATTTGTACTTTTTACACCACTTATCAATATTTGGCATGAGTAAATTGAAAAATAGAAATAAACACAATTTGAAAGTTAACATCATGGATGGCCCCAACACATGAATATAGAGGATGGTCCCTCACAATGACCTTAAGGACAAAATTTTGAAGAAGTTTACAAGGACACAGACATAAGGCAGTTATCTTCACCTTTATACATTAGAAAAGTAACAACTTTGTACAAATAAATAAATAAATCAATCATTTACTAAAACTTTCAATTTATTTTCCAGCTTTTCAATCTCTAAATTTTGTCTTTGTAGATTTGTAGTGAGAAGATTGTGGTGCACAATCTTTGAGGTTTTCCAGCCCTGTAGCAGTTCTAGTTGTGAGTGGAAGTTGAGCACATTTGAAGCCCTCCACACCAAGAAGTGCAAAATACTGACTCAATAGTACTTAAATAACCCTATTCTTGTGCAATATATCTAGCATCTACCTCTCATTGACCTTCATGACATACTTTCATATTTAAATTCAACTATCAATGATATGGACGAGCCTAAGAGACACTCTTTTTTAAGGAAGGTAAAACTAAATTTAATAAAGAAGTAGCAGAATGGGCAGAAGGTATAACCACATAAGAAGGTAGAAGGTATGTGAATGGATGCAGCTGCCTACAATATGCCTATTAAAGAGATAATTTTTCTCAAGTTGAATCTATATCATCAACTTCAAGAGCACCCACACAGCCACTAAGAAGTTCTACTCATAGAAGAAATTTGTAAAATATTAATTGTAATTGCAATTTTTTATCATATAACACCATGATTGTATTAAGCTTCTTTATTGTTTTTGAATGAATGAAAAACCACTTATTTTCTCTCTGATATCAGTTTTATAAATGTTGTTAAATGTTCTTTTTTTATGTTTGGAAGTTTTGTTGAGTTGAGTCCAAGTCAAATTTGGGTTTGTCAAGTTTTATAAAGTTACAAGTTTCTTAATTAGTAACTAAGGAATAAATAATGAATTCATTAGTGATGTCACAATCACCTTACTGCTCACAAAAAGTAGCTCTTCTCCATTTTCACTCTTCCATGAGGTCACTTGTCCACCATACAGCAATACCTACACAAATATAACATTAATAATTTATACATATGACCTAAAAGAGAATTGATAATGACATCAGAACCACAACTTAGATTAATCCATTAATTTCTGTTGACACAATGTTAAAATTGAGGGATAGAGAAAATAAAAAGGAAATAGGAAGTAGATCTAATGAGCCATATTAAATATAAGATCAAGGTTACATTAAACCATCCTATGTTCTTAAACTAGTATTAGCAACCAGCAACAAATGACACAAAACCAAGTATATGCACGTATGTAAGTATTAATTGTTTTTTCTCAATTTCGCTCTTCCATGAAGCCAGTTGCCTGTCATACAAAAAAAAGATACACAAATTCCACAAATAACCATATAATCAATGAAATGATTAAAAATTTTAAATTTCAGAACAATGTACCCTGAGCAACTCATGAATAACCTGTTTGTAGGAATCACTGACATGAATGAAGCAAGAAGACTAAAAAGAAATAAAGCTATCATAATATTATTTTAGGTATGGATCCAAAGAACCCTACAATATGCCCTATATGCCCTATGAATGATATCAGCAACAATTGACAATAAATCAGGAATATAAACATATAGAAATATTGATAAACTATATTATTCCTGCTAGGCCAAAAAAAATTGATGGTCATGCTAATGGACTACCATCTTGCAGTAAAGATAAATTGGATCAAGCTATCAATGTCTTAAGCTTTGGTGGAAAAAATTTCAGTGGGTTGTGTTTCTTCACTGACAAAAATAATCTAAGCTTGTTAAATTTCTTCAAAGATCATAATAAAATATTTTGAAGTAGGAACAATCAGTATACTATGTAGTGTAGGTAACATTGATGTGCCTAGAAGCCTTTTGTTTTTAGCATAAACAGATTTAACATAAACTATTAGTCTATTAATGAGGAACGTAGATTTGCTTGGACTTGTTACAATCCTAAAAACTAGAACCAATTATTTTTTCCTTTACTCACAAGGTTATAAAAACTACCATTACCAAAGTCCAAAAAATCCAAATTCCAAAAAGGCATGAATTGGAGAGAAAACTCAAAAGCTTGATAGAAAGAACTTAAAATAATAGATCATTTCAAATCTCAGTACAACCTCAACGATGAACACAATTCAAGAACAAAACTTATTTATTGACCAAAAGAATACCTTAGAGCTTCTCTTAGATTGAGATTCCTGTGTAGATTTACTATTATTTGAACCAGACATTGATATCCAGGCATGGTTCAACATAACTTGAGTTTCTAAGCCTAACTTTCTAACCTCTAAAAATGGAAGTCCAAATGTCGATCCCAAAAAATTAGTTGAATAATTGACCTGTAATAAAAGAAAGTGAGCAAAATTCATATCAGTAGATCACTACAAATTACTCACCTGAAGGTAGATGCTTGTCTCAAATTGGCTCTTTAGAGCATATTCATTAAAAACTGAAGCCAAGGAAGCGATTGTTACCTACAATGTTTCCAAATAGATAAGGATGGTATCATAAGAAATTAGAGTTACGATAAAATAATAATCTTGTAGTTGTTTATGCAAGCTGAAAGGCAGTTAGATAAAATAATTAGTTGTCTTAGAAAATCCTGGAGTGAAAACAAATAACTATATTATTTTGGATTTTTTAAAATTAGAATACTCACGATATTTTTATCATACTATCATCATTATAATCTACTAGAAATAGAAAATTGTTCATGTCCAAACCTATCAATAAATGCTTAAATGCAACACCTTTCCCTATAGAATAATTCATCTACTCTAATTTTAAAAACTTATAGAAATTATATTTCAGAAGTTTGTTAGGAAAAACACGTAGATAGATATGACATTATTTTCATGCTCAAATTACACACCCAGTGATAGCATAACATATATTAATTCAATGAAACTAATTTTAAGAAGGGTTCAATAATCTAGATGCATATTTCACATGTGAGAAGTGGTACTCTGCAGCAATCATGAGATAATGTAGTTCAAATTTTGGTGAGAATGTTGAAATGTGATAAATAAACTTAAAGTTTCATCTAGAGTTACTTGTTAGTGAATGTACATGTAAGTTCATAAGGATCATTGTGATGAAACTAAGTTACAATCATGATTCCAGGAACAACCTGTCAAATAATAAACAAGTCAGAATATGAATTTTATTAAATTTTAAAAGTTTAGAGATTAGAGATTGGATCTGTGAAATTTTAAAAGGTTATTGTTTCAAGTGGTTCATTTACAAATCTTGTTTCATTTGAGATGGTTAACAAATTGAATCTACCAAAATAGCTCATGTTAGGCCTTACAAAGCACAAGGATTGGATGTTGGATGTTGTGTTGATGTGAAGGAGCAAGCTTATGTTACCTTCACCATTGGATCATATAATGATGTTGTACTGTGTGACATTGTACCTTTGAGTGGTTGTCATATAATTTTAGGAAGGGCTTGGCAGGTTGAGAAGAGATCCCTACATGATGGCAAAAAGAACACCTACACTTTCACAAACAATGGAGAGAAGATGGTATTAACACCATTGGAGGAGCACAAGACAACTTGGAAGGTGTCAACGAGCATTGGCATCTTTGAGAGGGAAAGGTTCCTAAGAAAAGAGGAACATGGTGAAGCAATGGAAGATGTTTTGATAAAAAAGGATGATGCTTTGAAGTAAACAGCTAATGAGAATGAGGTTGAGGAAAAGAACCTAGAAAAGGATGATATGAAGACAAGTTGTCCATTTGAAGGACAAATAACAAATGAGAAGCAATTAAGTGTTGAAGAGCAAGGAGAACCTAACACCAAAAAGGTTAAAAAGGTTGTAGCAGAGGTAAAGAGAAAGGATGTTGATGAAGACAAAAAAAGATCAGGTCTTAAAGGGCTTGAGGGAAAGGAGATGATTGGAACAAAGATGAAAAGTACAAATGCTGATGTAAATAGCAAAGAAACAAGGCTTGGAGAAGCATATATGATATTGATTGGTTCTATATGGTGTCCATTGCAAGTTGGACAAAGAAAATTCACAAAGACAATGATGACTAAATCAGATAGAACAGCCACCAACCAGGAGTTGGTATACCAAGGCAAATGGCAAGGGTGTGAAGACATGTTGCAGACAGCAGTAGAGGTCTCAAGGTGCAAAGAGACTAAGGATGAGAAGACAATGGAGATGAAGAACCAAGGGAAGGCTAAACAAGGTGATTATATTCCAAGCATGGAGAAGTATGAAAATATGAGTTATTTTTGGTTTATTATTCTAATTTTGTTGCCGGCATATGAGAATATGATGGAGATTCCTAGTGTGGGGAAGATAGAAATAATTGGTAAGAGTTATGTTCTAGAAGGAGCTTGTTATTGCTTCTTGTTTCTACCTATTGTTAGTATCTTATTGAGCTTCACTTTGTTTCGAGAATAGTTTAATATTCTCTACTAAACAGGGCCAACCACTTGAAGGTGGAAGCTCATTTGGCCCCACCCCCCTCCCCCTAACATCACTCTACATTCCCCATTAACATCTAACATTCATTCATTCTTTCAACCATTAATAAAATGTAACATTCAATCAATATCACATGATAACATTCATTAACACATTAGATTTATTAACATGCAACATTCATCAATACTCTGCATTAACACATAATTCATGAACATTCATTAGCACATAATTAAATTCATTGAGACATAAAATTCAGTCATTATCAATTAAGGTATGTAGATGAAAATCATTTCTTTTTTTTCTTTCTATTTCTTTTTTCTATGTAAGCTCTAAGAGGAGCATTAGTGTCATCATCAATTCCCCCCTCATCAGTTGTTCTGTTCTCTGTTCTTGATGATATCAAAGTCCTATGCTGTTGCAAAGGGGGGTCCTCTACAATGACAAATAAAAGAGTTAAATTAATAATAATTTATTATAATTGTTATAAGTATTTAATTATTTTAAATAACATAACTATGGCACTCTTTACCTGATCTAACCACATCATTTTGTCTGGACTCAACATCAACACAGTCATGAACATCAACCCCTTGATCATCTATAGATGCTATACAAAATGTTATGTTAATCCAAACACCAATTGCAATTACATATAAAAAATTTAATAGCAAATTTATACCTCCACCGCTAGGATGCACATCATGCGAACCTTTGACATCCATAGATTGTGTACAAGGATTGTCAGGCTACATTCCAACATCCTACGCATTGTTATCATTGCTTGCTTAAAATAGATATAATCACTTTATATTGGAACTTAACATCAAATAGAATAATTGGTAAAGTATTCAATTTGAAATAAATTTCATTTAGCTTATTTACCTGTGGCTCAGATGCATCATTATTAGAACCTTCCACACTGATTTTAGCTCGTAGCCATTCAGCCATGGCTCTATAGCCTTGTTGGAAGCCAATTCCCTTATCCTCTTCTATGAGGCATCTCTTGAACTCTGAGCCCTACATTTTTGCTTGGTATGGTGAATTTTACTTGCATTGTTTCATCAACCAATGGAGGGTAGTTAAAATATCAAAAGGAAATGGTAAATAGTTAGCAAGGTTTCCAACCCTTGTTACACCTTATTTTGGTCATTTTGGAGTTGTTCTAAATTGTCTTTGGTCTTTGGGAGTCCTAGAGGATCCAATTTCACTCTTGGTTGGGTGTGTAGAATAAAGGTAAAGTGCTGCAATCTACCTTGTCACTGGTAACAGCAAGTTTGCCTTAGACCTGATTTGTTTTGGGTTTTGTTGATGTTTGTTTTGGTTTCCATTTATGTTAGAGGTTGGAGTTTCCAAAACACTTGGTTTCAAGGTTGGGTGTACGAGGCCTTGAATGGTACAAGGGAGAAGTAACTAGTATGCAGCCTTATGTGATGAGTTGGGTCCATGAATTAAAGGAGCAGACATTGTAACAACAGATTAGTTCTTAGGCCTAAGAATGGTTAATGGTTATTAAATTAATATGATGATCATGAATGATCTTGGATCCTCAAAATATGTGAGGATAAGAAGCCTATAATATAGGATTAAGGCATCTATCAAAGTTGCCAAGTGTTGTAAGAATGTTGTCATAACAACATTTTGCACTTATTGCAAATATTCCATGCAACATGGATAGCCTTGGATTCCTTTGATTGTGGGAGGTTATTTTTGACCAAATAGGCCCTAGAATGGTGGAGAAGATGCCTAATGGAGTGATGTCTTGAATCTCCAAGCATTGGTTGCATATTGTAAAAAGTTTGAGTTAATGAAGTGGCTGGAAAACTCTTTTTTTGAAGTGATATTTCAATTTTTGAAGGAACATTCATACTTGAAGCCTAAAACATGTTGATACAGTGGTTGAGACGTGTTCTATAGTCATTTTGAAGACTTTTTCATGTTATGTGTTAAGGGTTTGGATGAAATCTTGAATATGATAAACCTAAGAGCCAAGAACCTTCCCAAATCAGTAAAATGGGATGGAATCTAAATGAATTCAATGTGAAGAAGGTCCCCACAAATGAAGTTTGAAATTTGTGATATTTTAGTGGATTTGGCACTTAGATCCATCTAAGTGAAAGTGAGAAAGAGAACCAAAACTAAGGTGTGGATCATCCAAGGTGGAGTTCTCAAGGTGTGACTCTTGTAGTAAAGAGTGAATAGGATTTAGTTAATGATCTAATCATATTAGGCGATCCTATAGAAGGATAGGATACTAGGATATAAGAGAAATCTCTTGGTGGAATTAGAAAACTAAGCCTAGGAGTTTTATCTTACACTAGTGCTTCTAAAGCGTGTTACTCTGCATCATATATTGGTGTGGAGGAACACTGAGATCCAAGTTGAGGATCAGGAGCATAGACAAGCTAGTATATCCTAGCATTTCCCATCACATTATATAAAAAATTTGATACAATTTTTCATTTACTAATACTTACAACTCTTGCTTGAAGTTTCAAAAAACCACCAAAGCCAAGCTTGTGTGTCTCGTGCTTTTCTAGTCTTGCTTTTGTTGCCTTTGATGTGTCAGGCAATCTATGAAAAGTTTGAAATATGTTAGATAGTATAAATATATAGGTTAATTAGTACATAATTAGATTCTCAATAGTATCACATACCTTGTTCTACTTTCCACTGGTGTAATATTATTTTTCTTGTCAGCTTTATACTTTCCATCCAAAATCAGAGCCTGCCACTCAGCCTCAAGAACATAGGGTGGACTCTCGTACCTGGGGTTATCCCATAAATTTTTTTTGTACTAGTCCCTAATATACTTCAAACATAAACCAGCTTTTTCAAGGAGCTTGTTTCTCTCGAATGCACAAGGTCCAAAGAGTTGGGTCATGCTCTCTATAAGATCATCCTTCAATGGTTTGCATTGGTTATTCAACCTTTTAAGTAAAAAAAAACATGTTAGACTCATAAATGAAGTGAAGCTACCTTTAATATAGTTCAAGAAATGGATGAAAAGGAAAACTATTATAGCAATGATATGAAATCAAAATAGTGGTTTGGGGTTTTAGTTAGGATATGATGTTCCACTAGGTACGCAGGGTGGGCCCAAATATTCGCAAACACTCATCACTAAGTTTTCTCCAAAAAACATCATTCCATACAAAACAATCATGGGATTATTAGTTGATGAAGAGGGATCAAAAACTAAATTACTATTATATCACTATAGAATAATAATAACTTTAAAGTACTTGGAACTTTGGCTACTTTTAACGGAATGCCTTCATCGTCGCTGACGATCAATATGACATCCTTCACCGTTCCCGTACTAGGAACATACGAACATCCAAGAAATGATGCTACAGCTCCTATTGCAAAAAGTTTCATAAGTTTCATAAGTCTTTGTCACAAAGTATAAAAGAACAAATGATAATTGATGTTAAAAAGTTGTAAAAAAAAACTGTTTGTTGCTGTGATAAGAGAGAAAAAGAGGGATTTGTGTACCAGTAGATGGTGCAACAGTCGATGCCTGTAAGTTGTGTGTTGTCGACTCAGCAGTCAAAAAGAGATTTTTTGTTGTCCTAGATGGAGGTGGTGTCATCATAGGATTCAATTGATGTGAAGTTCAAGAATAAAATTGTTAGAGCATGCATAAATATAGAACGCGTGGACTAGCATGGACAAGATTGTTAGAGCATTAAAAAAAAGGATTGTTCGAGCATGTATTGTCAATGATTATGATAATTCCTATATATATTCAGTGGAAAACAGAAGTGGGGAATGGAACATGCAATCTACCTGAACCACCTGTAGCACCCTCATCATGGGAACGGGGCTCAAAATCATGCAAAAAACTCTATAAAGACAACGCATCCATATTTTAATTAATGCCATAAAAGAGCATAACATAAAAACCATTATTGAACTCTTGTTATAATTAAAAATTTCATTAATACTTACTTTTAAGGTTTTAGAGGTGTGCATCAATTCAGATCCCCTTTCTCTTATTTCCTGAGTAGTAGGCTTTATGGTTGCCAAACATAAAATTTCTTTGCCAATTTTCTTTAGCAACTTTCTAGTCGAACCAATCAGGTCATCAGTGTCTACTAAATCAATATAAAAAGGGTCCTCCTTAGGGGGGGGCTGCTGATCAGGGACTGCAAGTTCCTTTCCTTCCCTCCAACCACTGGCCCTCTATGACAACAATAGTATTAGTATTATCAAAATTACTCCAAAACAATGAAGAAAACAACATTAAAAAAATAACATTTTTCTTCTATCTAGTTTGCACAATTACAATGAGTTTTACCTACTCGTGTGTAGATGAGCCAGGAACATCGCCAGCATCCCCTCCGAGTGGTTGCTCCATATTGTGCCCCTGTGTCAAAGATCAAGCATAAAAATGTTAGCCAAAAATTTATTGACCAAATGGTATGTTGGAGTCATTGATTAGAAGTTGGTTTAATAGTATGTACCACCACCATGATAGTAGCCTCGTTTGTATCTATGCGGTTCAAATTGTAATCAATAAGAAGCTCTTCCCCTACACGTATTGATTTTATCACATAGATGAATACATGATTTCCCTCATGCACCTCAAATATGCAATTGGGTTGCTTTATAGTTGACCTAGGTCGTGTACTATTTATAAAACTCACAATATTCCCTGTTGCTTTTGGCCTTCCATCAATGTATATAGCCACACTTTTACTTTGATTATTGTCTTGCTGTTGTATATAATTTTCTGAGAGGGCATACCTACGCATACTTTTTTTTTATTGAACAATATGCATCCAGATTTTGTAATCATAACATGGTCCAACATACTCCATTAATTCAAAAACTTTTTTGTAAGACACTTTTATGCCGTCCATAGAAAATAGGCCCAAAGCATGTAGTGATGATGGTGCTATGCGATATATCCTCTTCTTAACACAAAAATGAGTGTTTATTGGAGGAAGTTCCTTGGGTACCCAATGTTTTTGTAGATGTTGGTACCTCAAGGGCACATCGATGTTGCTTTCCATCTCATCATCATAAGAACATGAACCCCCTTGAGCAAGGAAAAATTTCATGCATTTATTGAATTTCCTTCTAGTCCTTTGACCTCTAGTTAATCTCCCTGTTCTAGATAAACTACATGTCTCACTTTCCTCTTCTATTCCTATATTTCCCTCACTCGAGGAAGACACTTCTAACAAATACCTATTCATTGGTACTTGAAAATGGGAGAGATATTAGAAGACATCAATCTTACTATTGATAAGTGTATTAAATAGACTGTCTATAAGGAGTATTGACATATACCTGTCAATCCATGAGACTGTGTGGGATGCTCCTGAAAGGGGTTCATTTTCCTGCAAATGTAATTCAATTATTGTGAGCATAATCACATCATAATCATAATCAAATCCATCATTAGCATCACATAAAAAATAAAAACATTAAAAGGTAGACAATAAAACACTTAAAGTAGGCTCACATTATAAGCCTACTAGCGAAGTAGGCCTAGTGAAGGGCTAAAACTAGGTTTTTGTATCAGCTGATGAGTTGAGGGCTTAGTCACCTTGGGGACATGCTATTTGAAGTTGTTTGATGTGTGTGGAAGTGGAGGAAACACCTAGTTAAGGTGAAGTCAAGTTTGGTGCCTATTGAGGCATTGTGAGCATTTGATAGTTTGTTGATTAGATTGCTTGGATGAATCCATTGGATGGATTGAGGGACATTCATGGGATTATTCCAAAGATGTAGAACCTAAGGTGGCATAAGGATTTGGTGTGCACTCTAATAGGTTATGGAGTTGGCTTGGATCAAGGAGAGGGATCTTATGAAGATGCTTGGTTGGTGTTGTGAGAACACTATGGAAGTCCCTCTTGTTATGAATGATTGCAAGTCCACCTAGGGTCTCTGTATCACCTACAGAGGTAGAATTATTAACCAACAAATTGGGTAAGCACTTATATTATGTTTTCCCTATGAATTTTATTCTAGGTACAACTCCCTTTTATAGATATTTAATGAATTCCCTTTCCTAAACTAAACAATTACAAATGCTTTTGACCTGAAAGAAAATAAGGCTCAATACATTCACGCATCAATATGTGTTTTAAATAGTTTTATTTAATTAATTTATATTAATAGTTAATTTATATTAGTAGTATTCTATTTGTAGTTGAAACTTGTAGCTTTTAAATAGATAATGAATAAACTATTTAACCATATATATAAGACAAATATATTTCTATCAAGAAATGAATATTAAATAGATTAAGGATTGATGGCATACCTCTAAATTCCATCCTCCTCCTCCTCCTCATCATCATCATCATAGTCATCCTCGTCATCATCATCATTGTCATCATCATCATCCTCGCCATCATCGTCGTCATCATTTTTGTCGTCGTCATCGTCGTCCTCATCAACATCATCATCAACATCAAAATCATCTTCATCATCATCATCAGTAGCAACATCATCGTCATCATCTTCTTCTTCTTCTTCATGAAAATTTGTGTTAGGAACATCATCCAATAACTGTCGATCATGATCACCATCTACATCATCTTCTACTTCTTCGGTATCTTCTTCTTCCATCACATTATACTTTATTGGCCTTCCTCTCAGTTCATGTCTAACAACAAATGAGAAACCATTTGAGAACAAAGAGTACTAATTTGAAGGAACTAAATTCACACTCAAGCATCTCATCCAAAATGCCATAGTATCGATTTTCAGACTCTTGAGGATGTAAGTCATTTCTAGATGAAATATTAGTCACTTGAAAGACTGCAGTTATTCTTGAATCACAAGTTTTCTTCGTGTCATCCAACACTTTGACGCAAATTTTTTGACCATTACAGAACATAGCCTTGTGGTGTTTAACGTGCAATAATATGTAAAACATGTCAAAATTATTGTATCATGAGTTGATAAACATACGGGTGGTTAATAAATTTGTACGTACCTAGAAATCTCTTGAACCACGTGCTAAATCTATTTCCCTTTGCATAACATTGGAATCTCCATTATGATGAGCTTCTTTAACCAATGAAGATACACCTTCCCATGTTAATGTGTGACTAGAATGTTGACATCGTTCAATCCATACCGTCATCCAATCAAGATTGCTTGCAATATACAAATGTAGTGCATCCCACTCTCGAGCACTTGTACAAAAAAAAAATTAGACAACTTACAACCGATTTATTTTGAAGATTAAGAAATAATTTATTACAATAACATCTTATAATTTATTACCTCTCACTTTCCTCAATGTACCTTTCCCCATCAAGTACTCCCCTTCTAATTTTTAAAAAGGCTTCAGATCCCAAATGCGATCTACATGGATATTTGATGCAAACTTAGGAAGATATTCAGTAATGTACACCATAGTCTGGTATACCATATATCCCTCTACCATAGAAGCCTCATGATGTTCTCTTTGTCGAACCAAAGCCTTCAAAGATTTCAAATGCCTCTCAACCATCCACATTGACCTAGTGTGTACAGGTCCACACAATTCAATCTCCTCAATTAGGTGTATGAGGTAGTGTTCCTATGCATTGAAAAAAGTTGGAGGTAGACACTTTTGCATTTCACATAGTAAATGAGGAATTCTTCTCTTCCAATAGTTTATACCTTCTTTATGAATTTCTTTAGATGACAACCACCTACATTAAGAGATTCAAGTCACAAAAAATATATAGATATGAGACTTTACAAAATAATATACAATAGATTACATAGCAAGAAAAACAAATCGCGAATATAATTAAATATATACAACAAATTTAACAAATATTACTGCTTACCTCATATATTTTCCAAGATCGTATATCACTTGTTTGATGTTATTGTTGAAGTGCTCTGGGAGAGATAGAGGAAGCACGTACTGCAGTAATTATAAACCAATCATTTCATTATTTTCTAACATAACATAATGAATAGTACACGTAGTTTATGAATATATTGTAAATACAGAAGAACATAACTTACCTTGACAAAAGTATGCCAATCATGCATTTTGATCCCTAGCCCAAATTCACTTTTTTTTGATATGAGATTGTTTATGTTCATAGCAAATCCTATAGGAAATCAAATTTTTCGTATGACTTATTTTATGGCATCACTTTGCTGCTCCGTTAATAACCATGGAAGGGCACTTATATTAATCTGATCTCTGTTGCTATTTGAGTGAATGAAATTCTTCAAAGCATGATTGGATTCATGTATGTCATTACAAATTTTAACAATTTTTTCTTTATCATGCCTTCCATCGAATATTTTCCACAATGTCTCTCTTATATTCTTTCCAATATGCATAGTATCAAACAAATGCACAATTTGTAAGTGCTCGTAGTAGGGAAACCTACTAAATTGTCTGGGATAATTTTTTAATCCCTTTGGAAGGTTGTCAGTATTGCCTTGACGACCTTCACGATCATCAATTACACAATTAGTAAACAAAAATAACAATAGAAATATATAAATTACAAACATAGACCATTTGGTGGAACGACATTACCTCAATGATTAATTCTATTATATTCCAACTTCCATAGGTGAGGTGTCATTCTTTGTTGCTTTGATGTAGTCTCTTCTTTCCCATTGAAAAGATGTTTTTTCGTACTTCGATACTTATGATTCCTATCGAGGAAGTGTCTACACTCATCAAACACCTACTTTTCTAAACTTTTTGAATGACGAGATTTCATCTTTGGACCACAAACTGGACATGCAAATTTTCCCTTTGTTTGAAGACCTACAAGATAATGATATAATTTGATTATTAAATATGTTGATTTTTATAATTAGAATTATTGTGTGCAACTTGAATTCACTATAACATACCAAAAAAATGTGTTAGCCCTAGGGCATCATGTATTGTCCATGCAAGTATTGCATGGAATTGAAATTGTCTTTGTCCTATTGGTCTAGACATGTCATACATAGTGACACCGTTCAATAACTCCACCAACTCGTCAATAAGAGGCTCAATATATACATTCATATCTTTTACTTGATATTTACCTACTTGAATGAACAGTAACATTATATAATTATTGTGACCGTTTTACTGCAAGATTTGTAAGTACATGTAAATTAATAACTATCAAATGATAAGATACCTGGAACAATCATTGCCAACATAATGTGCTCCCTCTTTATTGACATCTATGGAGGAATGTTATTGTTGATAAAAAAAATAGGCCACACCAAGTAAATAGATCTCATCTCTCCAAATGGATTGACATCGTCCACTACCAATGAAAACATGAGATTATGAGGTTCTTCTTTGAAGTGTTGCCACTTTTCCTCTATGTGCATTAATGTTGAACCATCCACAAAGATTCGAATAATGTCATCTCAACTTCTATTGCATGCATGATAATCCATAAATTGAGCCAAGCTACTACACCTGAATAACTGTCGCATCTGTGGAATAATGGGGATGTAATGAAGAACCTTTTGAGGAACCTTTTTTGTTAGTCAATCTATTCGATATCTACTTGTATGACATACAGGGCATTGTGTTGCAAATTCATGTTCTTTATAATATATAATATGATCATTGGGACAAGCATGTATTGCTACATACTCCATTCCAATATCTTTCATAATAGCAGTTAATTCTCGATATGAGTGAGGTAGAATATTTGATGATGGTAACAGAAACTCACCTATCAATCTACAACACAAAATATAAGTTGTTAACATAAACAATATTAGTGGTACATTATTCACCCTTTGTTAACTATAAAGACATATATGACATACCTTGACATACGTGACATTCTTATGTTGGATAAACCATTCATAACGTTCAAGTTCAACAACAACAATACAACAAAGAGAAGAGTTGTTTGGGAGTCTTTGTATAGGGGCTCGTATGCCCTCTGAAGTAGAGGTACATTGAGGCTATCATCATCATCATGATCAGATACGCATGGACTAGATGTTTCATGGATCAATGTATTTATAGCATCCTCTTCAATTGTGTTTTATGGTGCATGATCACCATCTTCCATGGGATCATTATCTTCACCTTGGATATTTGCACTTCCATGTTCCTCCACTTCAAAAACCATATTCTTCAAATTGTTGTGGTTCATATCATGTACTTCCCTAGGAAGATCAACCTATATAAAATTGATTAACGTAAATAAACCATGATCATCAACTCATCATCAAGTAATTTCATATGTATATAAATTTTTAAAATGATATAATGAATGACTTACCAGTGGATGATAGTCATGCCCCCCTCCAATGTGACCATTCTCCCTACAATGTCTCTTAACTATTTTGATTAGCAGTCTTCTATGGTTTAAGCCCTTACAAATATTACAAGGACAATAAAATTTTCCATCACCTTTTCTTTTCAAGTTAGACCAAAATCTAGCGATTGTCTCCCTGTTTTATTCTTCGCTTATATTATCTGACATGATCGTTCTTTGCAGGAAGCAAAAATTGAGCTATGAAAACTTCAGTCTACAAATTTCACAAATTAAGAAAAATTGTCGAAAGTACACAAATCTTCTTAGACCTAGCTAAATACTTTAATATTTTAAAAATACTTTCTTTGACTTTATTCCTAAGATTATTTGTAAAACTTTGACCAACTGCCTGAAGGTCTTATTTCAAGAGACCTTACAAAATTAAGCCACTAAAAGCAATTTCAAAACATATAAGCTAAAAGTCTAGTTAAAATATACATTAGAATAAAAAATATACAATTTTCATACCCGAGCGCGCAACTATAACTCGTGCAACGACCTTCTTACTTAGCTGTAGAAGCTCTCCAGCAATCAAATTATACAAACTACAAGGCCTAACAAAAATTTCAAGACATATAAGCTACAAGTCTAGTTAAAATATACATTAGATTAGATTGAACAATAACAAGAAATGTTATTCAGAATTAGATTCAACAAACCTTAGCAGTGTAAATAGCCATCTCCTCTAAATTGGACTCTAGACACGAGGGGGCATTCACATACTCTTCCCCTAAAGGTATCCTGAAGAACAAAAGCCAGTATTCTTGAGTTTGTGAATTGCACATTGAGATGAATGAAGCTTAAAAGGAATGAAAATTGTTTTCATACATTTAAATCAGGATGTAATATTTATTCATAAGTATATACCTTGCAAGCACTTAAAATTGTTGTTATATGTGTTGTAGGAAAAGAAGAAGTTTATACTTATGTGTATAGACGCACTTCCTGTATGCGATCCAAAGCTTGAATGTTATTAGGTGTGTCCAATGATGGGGAGAGACCTCTATGCAAGCAGAAGATCTGTAATGAAACAAAAGAAAAAAAAAATTCTTATAGTAAGAACAAGTTTGTTGTGTTGCACAGGGTACCAACAAAATAGTGTATAATATCTTTTTCTTTACCTGGCTTTCAATTCAGCATGAGAGCCTTTAATAGAAAAGTCAAGTTGATAACATATTTAACAAGAGCTGTAGGGCAGCATAGTTCCTGCATAAGTCCAAGAAAATGTGTGAGGATTGACATAGATTTGTGTAAGTCCCAGAAGATGTGTGACCATTGACATAGATTTTGTGAACATTTTCAATGTAATGAAGATTTTATTGCAAATGGAATAAACCTAGGGGTTGATTGGTAAACTGATTATTTGTATCAAATGATGTAAAATTGAAAGTAAAACCATTTCAATTGGCCACGCCACTCATGGAATGTTCCTCCACATGTTATAATACTTTCATCATATATCACAAATATGAAATAGAATATGTAGCACACTGAAATAAAGCGTTAAAATATAATGTCTAAATGTAATTAAATATATGGAACTGGTTATAAGAATCTGTACAAATCAATCAGAATGGGTTGAAATCAGTGCCCAATTTAAGAAGATCAACACTAATAATATGTCAAATATTTATTGTTAATTTCTTCTCGTAGCTATAAGGAAATTAGCTAAGTGAACAAAAAAAGAGCTAATAGTTTGTAAGAGTATACCATTTAAACTGTGTATGCTCATTTAACAAGAGAGCCCATAATTTGGCATGAAATACTCAAGACAACAGAGGAGCTTCTACCAAATTCCCAAGAAATCTAGAAATTGGATGAACTTAGATGATTTTTTAATTTTATTTTTGCCAAAGTTTTTAGTTTCCTTTAAGCTTTCCTTGTTGGATTATATATTCTTCTCCCATTCTCCTTAGAACTTATAATCAAATCAGTTAGCTGGAATATTGTTGTAAAAATACGAGTCACTTTTGAAGATACCCTGCTAGGATCCCAAGGAACTTAATATGACTATTAATAATGGAAAACTCATAGAGTATGTAAAAGAGAAGGGCAACCATGGATTCTTGTTTTAAATTATAATTAGTTTCAGGTCACTTATATGTCATGTCAGTGGCATGAAAATTATTTTAATGTGTTCTTTGATTGAGGCTTGAATATAAAGTCCATAAGAGACATTCCAGTTTATTATAACTAGATGAAAAGGTAGAAAAAGTGTTACATAATTGAAAAGCAAAGGAAACTTACAAACAAATAAATAGGAATTCAAGCAACAACTTAAAAAAGACTATGTGAGAAATTGATATATGAAGAAAGATGAAGAGTAATATCAAATATGAATTGAAAAACACAATATTATCTATTGAGAAACAAATCCCAACTAGCAGGAGAGAAAACATGCAATAAAACAAGAATTGATTAATTTCTCGTCTCTAGCCACCTAAAAATTTCTACGTGTCGCCATTGAAATATTTTACAAAAAATCCATCAACAAAACCCTAATTAGTATTACTGTTTGGAAAATGATTTAGAATCTTGGACCCGAAGTTTGGAGCACTAGGGCCTAGATCTCATAAGCTTATCAGCCTTAGCAAGGCCAAGTACATCAAACTCAAAAGTTGTAGTATTCTGCACAATTCTCTTGTCAAACTCCTAAACCAGATATAAATTTAGGCTATGAGGCACATACAACAATTCCCATTGCCAGGCATGAAAATGAAGTCAAGCTCATCATGCATAGAATCGTAACCGCAGGCAGAAATGCCCATGTCTGAGTTGGACATAACACAAAAGCCACAACTATATATTTGATATGCATCTTACTTCAGCATTTCATGTAACACAACCAAATCCAAAAGAAATCTTGTAGACAAACTACCTGAGATTTATAACCTTTATCTTCCAATATCCAATGGCTCCTTATAGGCGTTAACACAAAGAAGCCAACTATCAAAAACTGTGGCAATGATAAACATTTTGTATAATAAAATTGTATAAGGTATAAATAAAAAATAGTGAAGAATGGTGTAGACTTGTAGCCAGAAGATAACACAGTGAAAATTGATGAGCTCTTTGTTATCACCCACCTCAAAGAAACGTGCATATCAACTCCAAGTGTCAAATGTTAGCTGTAAGTGCAACAATGCAAGTTTTTATTTGTGTAACTTGTTTTTTTTCTACAATCAATGCTAATACATCCTGCTTTAACATAAATAGATTCAAAAGGAAGCATTGTCAACTTAAGAAAAATAGTAAAAATATATAGATGGATAATGATGCATTTCTTTGGTATATTTTTAACTAGTTGAGCAATAATAGAAGCTACGCTGACTGCTTGAAACTTTTTGTATGGCTTTTCCTGTCCCTGTGAAGAAGATGAAAAAATGCCATAGATAGTAATCAAAAGGAATTAAGCTTGCTAACAACACCATGATTTGCATTGACAGAAAAAACTAGAAATCCATACATTTAAAGAATGACTTGAGTGATCTTTCAAACAATTTGAAAATGAGCTTTGAACAAATACTTTTAACCATATTTCCTTTTATTATGCTATGTCTCCCTGCAAGAAAAATATTACACATGCTCATCTGCATGCCAAAGTAAACATGCAATTAAACAAGTGTTACACCATTTGTAGAAATGGGAAGCTTAGGAGCAACCTCTACGAGAATGATAGGCCCAACACTTTGGTACTTGATCCCTCATGCAAAAACGTGCCAGCAAGCACAACAACCTAAACACTGATTTTTTGATTTTCGCCTCTTCTCTTTCATGGCCAAATGCTACTCAACGAGTGTTATCAAAACTACATTTGTGTAGAACATCATACAAATTTATAGATACTCTTTTGTTGCAGACATTAGAGAGGACAAAAATGAGGTGACTTGAAATCTCTCACCATCTTGGGCACAAAATTGCAAAGGCATATGGTATTGATTTCATCGATGGTAGCCTTCCTCTCTTAAAGTGATACCTTTATTAACCTAGCTCTAATACCATGTTAAATAATGAAGGATCTTTGTAAATGTAATGTATCTCTCTAAGTGATAATCAATATAGAATGGATATGAATTAATTCAATATTGAAAAATGTTTGCCAGGTCTGAATATATAATTAGATCACTTATTAAAATTCCCAATCTGAAGAGATAGAATCATTTCTGAATCTCGATAATCCATCTCTTGTGATCGGTCATCTTATTTAGTGCAATCAAGAGGCATAAGAGGGGCAGTTGTAACTGTTCAACTACATGTATCCTTGAGGAGACACATAGGCATAAACTTAATTAGCCAACAAATCCAAAGGTTATCGATTATGATTAGTCACCAAACAAATTATCAAGAGACCCTATGGTCATCGTCATGATTATTTTCTAAGCCAATTTCAACATCAAAGCCTCTAATATGAATATAGAGGATCATAACTCGATCCCATATGATTGTCATTCAATCCATCTTGATTAGGGATATACTACCCAATCCAAGAGATAGATATAATGTGATTGTTCATATTTTCATACTTAGTTTAATAATGACAATATCAACTCAATACAAGGATGCCAATCAACTCATTGCCATCACTGCTAATGCTTCTAAATTAGCACAAGTGCTCTATATTATGTTTTTGGTACTGAGTTAAATGAGAAAGAGAAAAGAGCATGATTAGTTGTCACATATTATTTGGCCAACTTAGTGCCAAAAATACAACCTTTAATGTGAAGTGAGGAGCTGCAATAGAGTGCAAGGATTAGAACCTCTCCCCAAGTTTTTAGTAGACTAGGGAAGATGAAGATTTAAAATGTTGTAATGTAGTTTATGAATCATGATGATGATTTTTAAAGATAATCAATGTAAAGACAATTCTAATTTT
The DNA here is from genome assembly GCA_028749045.1 of Cupressus sempervirens. NCBI lineage: Eukaryota > Viridiplantae > Streptophyta > Pinopsida > Cupressales > Cupressaceae > Cupressus > Cupressus sempervirens. The sequence continues at coordinate 590,127,606 of CM053783.1, read as the reverse complement.
GGTTGAGTCCTAAGTATGCCAACCATGCAAGGAACTTTGTATGATGTTGCAAGGAATGCATTGATGCATTTTTGGATTTAGTCTTCTCAATTAAATTCAAATGAGTCAACCTTGATAGAAAACACTTTTGTACTCATTTTTGGATGCATTGGATATATTTTATCATTTAATTTTGGAAAAAATATATTTTTCTATCCCTTCTGCTCTCTAACATCTAAATGATAGATCATAGAGTGAGATCTGAAACATTGTGATTCAAAAAACATATACAATCTCTTCTAGAAACAACATCAAGTAAAATATTGGATAGCAAAAAAATTGTTATGTATAATAGAAAGTTGTTTTTAAATAAACTTAATAAAATTTTAATTTACCAAAGTTTTTGCTAAGCCTACATTTGCCAATTGTGTAAGGAACTTTATATGATGCTGCGAGGAATGTGTTGATGAAGCCAAAAAATGTGATTTTTTGATTAATCACTAATTTCCAATGTACATGATTATGTAATTGTGAAGGACATGTCTGAATTGTATCTACTCTAATTTACAATCAATTTTCATCCTATCACTATGAAAAATGGTAGTGTGATGTTGCTTGTATTACAAAAGGGATGTTTCTTGTCAATCTTGTTGAGGGTACTAACCCAAAATCTCTATAAGGGACATTGCCTCTTGATGCTTTTAGGTGCTCCATCCCTAAACCTATGCCAACGATTGTCCCCAAATCAACCCTTGCTAACCACCATCCCCAAATCAAGATCCTAGGTCCCACCCTTCCCAAGACTCTAAAGGAACATAGAATTTTTTGCAACTTTGTACTTAGTTTTTAGGTTGACTTCATACAAAGGAAATTGTAATTGAAAACTATCAATAATTAGTTATCATTTATGCAGTGTGTAGTATGTATTGTGCAATACAATTTAATCAAATACAATATGAACACAAATAAGAAAAAATGTATCTCATAATTTATGGAATAAGCTTTCATTTTATTTTATTTTTGTATCTCTATTCTATAAAACCATGTTTTGTTAATTTTTTCATCTTTATTTTACGTGTGTTGAAAATATGATTTTTTCTTGATTGATTCGTGATAGTTCGATAATTTCTGAATCTTTTGGTTTGCCTTTTTTTTGCTAAGAAGATTTTTACTACTATGGTAGATACTATAGACCTTGGCAATCAGGGCCATACTTTCATAACTATGCCAGATATATAATACAACTGCATTTCTGTGTAAGATACATGCAACCAAATGTACTTTTTATTAGTAGTCATTTTGTGGATTTAGGGCCTTTCATTTCCAATGAAAATAATGTTCTATTATTACTTTTATACTTGGATTAATGAATATTGAGCAAGGATTTTTGAATTTTATTCATTATATGAACATTTAAACTTGAATCTTGATCTCATGTAATGGGATACTTGTAACAATTTTCCAACTTGTATCCCAAATTTTTAATATATAGTCATAAATCTGTTGCTACCATCCTACCATAATGGGCTTCGGGAGTGAGATCTTAGCACCCAAGGCTATGCAAAATAAAATAAGCTTTGATGCATTGGACTATGAGGAACAAAAAAATTTCATGGATTTCACATGTCTTTTTGTTGACAAATCCAAGCACACTGCCATGGAAGTATGGGAGGCATCAGCATGGAGCTCTCGGCATGCAATGGAAAAACTTAAAAACAAGTGTCTTGTTCAAGAAATGAAAGGGCATTCATGAGAAACATTAATAGTTATAATGAGAATGCATGACCATCTGCGGGACATGGGAAGATAAATTGCAAATAGCTTGAGCCCACCTCATTTTTGGCGGCCAGGAGATAATTTACATCTGGTATGGTTGTGTCTCCTCCCATTTTCTACTTCATATATATAATAATAATAATGATTGGAGAAAAAAGGAGTAATGGGTTTGTTTTTTTTGAACCTTGCCATCCTCCTCCTCTGACTGTTTCCCTTGGACCTTTCACCGCAGAGATCCCCACACAATATAGTAGGTCAAACAAGCTCAATGCATCGAGTTAGCCGATGTAGGTCTCTACCCCTCTAAATGCATTGAGTTATCCAATGTGGGTCTCTGCCCGGCCCTCTCAATGCCTCGATTTCACCTCAATGCCCCTCTCAATGCTATTGAAGTCTCCTGCGTGCCTTTCCTTTCTGAAGAACCCTGTGTCGATTTCTTTCAAATGAGGTTTTTCGGTTTTTTTTTCTCTTATATCCCGGTGGCGTCGCAATTGTGATGCCTTCTGTCACAATTGCAATGGCATCGGGCTAAAATTGAAAAAAAAAAGCCAAAAACACATTACCTTTTCTTGCCATCGCAAATTGACCCCTATTGTATTAGTGTGTAAATCTGCAATTTATTTCTCATAGCCATCAAATCTCTTCTAAAAATAATGTGCCTCATCATGAGATAATTTCCCACAATAGGAATAGGTAGGAGTTTGAGTCTTCTTTTTCTGCTTCTTCTTAGAAGATGATGAACCAGTAGAAGAGGGATCTAATATCTGCTTCGACTTCTACTCTTGTGTATCCTTGACAAGCAATGCCTGTGACTATGAACTTGAAAGTGAATCCATTTGAGTAATATTGGACTATTCATGAGTTAACTGATCACAAAATATCTCAAATGAAGGCATCCTGTGTCTATCACCCAAGGCATCCATAGTGGAGTAGAAAGTGGAAGAGAAGATTTGATACTATCCTGTCAAATTTGAGAGTATTAAAAATATACATTCATCATCTATCTTGGTTTTCCCACATCCCTGCAAAAGTGTACATAGAGATTTTAATTTCATCAAGAAGTCCTCAATGGTGGGATAATTTTCAGGTGTCAAAGAAGTCAACTTTACATCTAGTTGAAGTGCCTGAAACTCATTCACTTGGCCAAACAAAGTCTGAAATTTGACCCAATAAGCTCGTGGAGTAGTCAAACCATCCAAGTGAAATAGTAGATTGTCTTAAATGTTTAGTGCAATCAATCCCATGGCCTCATCCATTTTGTTCCTATGCTAAAGAACTTCAAAAGCTCATGTAAGAATAGGTTGATTCTCATCTAGACATGACCATAAGCCCCTTGACATGAGAAGTCATGTCATTTGTGCATTCCAGGTGTGATAGTTGTGTGGTGTGAGTTAAGTCATAGATGGATCAGCCATTGAGAGAAAGAAGAAGATAGAAGTAGAAGGGTCTTATTCTAAAGTAAATTATAGAAAATAAAATGCTCACCCCCCCCACAATGTATAAGTTGGGCACTCTTTGCTTAGTGCGATTACAATAGCCAATTTAGGGCCTATTTTTGAGAGTAATATTTCTGTCCACAGAACCTATAATCTAATTATAGATCTAGAAAGTAGACAAAAAAATATACACTTTCAAAAAAAAATAGAACCTAATTATGTGTCCAGATGAGCCCGTACTAAGCATTTGAAGTGGCAAAAATTGAGAGATGTGAGTTTCAGAAAAATTTAGGAATAGAGATCTCAAACCACCTACACCAATGTGTAGATCATGAAATCTTACGCTAAAACAAAAAAAATTATGTGAAAAAATGAGTCCGTATGAGGGAGATATCGCTATTTGAAAATCATCGTTGTAGTTATTTTTTCTAAATCACCGTCGTTGCATCTCTAAAAAATAAAGAAAAAGGCCCAAAAAATATTAGATCTGTTATGTCAAATCCTCTTTCTCCTTTTTCTCCAAATACTAAAAAAAATGCTCTTCCTCCTGATTGAAGAAAAAATCACAAACAAACTAGGGTGTGTGTCTCCGAATCACAGCTTCAAAAAAATCCTTTGAACAAGAAGTAGTAGGGAGGCTCTGATACCATGTAGGAGTTAATGAAATCCAGCTCTGTAATTGGCAAGATCACCTACATGCAAATAGCTTGCTGAAGAAAAACCAAAGGAGCAAGAGCTTGAAGCAAACAATGCAAGAGAAAATATTTCACAATAGGAAAATGAAATCGCTATGTGAATGGATGAATTTACAATGAGAGAGAGACCACTTATAAAGGCCTCAAGGAAGCTTGTAGAACAAGTTGGAAGAAGGTAGAAGATAAGGTTGACAACCAAGCATCCACAAAAAAGTGGAACATGCTAGAAGGGAAAAAACTCCCATGTTGTCAACAACTCATCACTACATGCATTAAATACTAATTATTAAATAAATGCATTAACCTAAGTAAGCTTCAGTAAATAGAATAAATAATTAATAATTAATTAATTAATTACTCTAACAATTCAAAACTTTATTGTGGAGGGAGATTCTATGATACTCATTAAAGTTTCCAAGTGAGATATCAAGATGAGTTGGAATGCCACGTTTATCATTAGAGATGCCCATTGTATTCTAAATAGTAATGATGACTGCAAGATACAACATGTCTATAGGGAAAGAAACTAGGTGGTAGATAGCCTGGTGGGATATAGACACAAAGTCATCAATGCTCATGTCTGGTAGAACGAGGAAGATCTTCTAGGGGTGATCAAATCACTCATTCATAAAGAGTCCCTTAAATGTTGGTGTTAAACTTCATGTATGATAGGGAGTGTCTTTTCACAATGGGCCTAGTGATGGTGAGGTTTATTATCACTAAATATTTTTCTTGTTTAGTGGGTCACATTATGATGGTGATAAATTAGAAGAAGGCTTTTATTTATTATAGTGTTACCTCTACTAAAAAGTTAGAAATCATTATTCATGACAGGAATTGGAAATTAGATATTCAATGTAATATTGGGAAGGATATTTTACGTCAACCAAGATGGATATGCAAATCTTGAGATTGGATTTCAAAAGGAAATCAAAGATATAATGTTATTACCAAGTATCTAAAATATAACTTAGCTTTGTCCTTATTGTTACCTAGTTTTAATGAGTTGTACTCTTAAGTAATTATCATGAAAATAAACTTGAAAAAAAAAAAAAAACATTCACACATTTAAGACCATGATTTAACATGGAGACCGTGTAAAGGGAAAACCCACTTGGGATCAACAACCCTAATAATTTCAGTCTTCTAAAGTGAGTTTTGTTAGGAGCCAACCTTGTTAAATATTTATATGCATGTTTTTAGTTTGAAATGGTTAGAGGGTTTTAACATAAAGAGCATCTAGACATTATCACACTTTGATCCTATCTAAATAGTGGCCTTCTCTAAAGGACTTACACACATTTCTAATCAATGTTACCATAAAGGATTTCATAAACTTGTTACATCCACTTGGTTAAGATATTATTTTTCTATAATGGTAAGAAAGTAAAAATCAAATAATCTATAAGATTCAGCACTACCTTGCTTCTTTAGATCTTAGTTATGCTCTATCTTTTGCCTTCTCTAATATTTGTTTGGCTGATTCACTTCCTCAAACTTTCACTTTTCTCAAACTTTGTTTGATATTCCTTTTTCTCTACTTGGTTCTCCTTACTTCTCTTTTCTTATCCTTCTTTGCACAAATCATCTACTTAACAATATTGATCAGATAGCAAAAAATTGTTCCAACGTCTAATTAAATAGTAAACTTATTTGCTTCTAGATTCTTCCAAATTTTGTTTCTAACCACATTCATAGATCTTAGATTCATTCTACTTAGTTGCATAGAAAATAAAAATTTCATTGAACTTTGTTCTCATCCAAGTATCTTGTTTAAATCGCCATCATATTTTTATTGTATTTTTTGAATCATTGATCTTGTAACTAACTTTGAGTTGCACCTTTAAACTTCTCAAACATTCTTTATTTTCACCATAAGTCAACTTCATATTCTACTTATCTTAACTTTTCCTTCCAGCTCACACTAATTGAGTATTACATTTCACTCAAGTAATACATCTCTCAGTTAACACATAAATTACTCGATTAATACTATAATAGGCCAAGCAATACTATTACTTGGTGTATCTTGAATAGCTTGGTGAATACATAAAATTCATCATTATATTACATGATTACATGATTGTAAAATAATCAAACTAATATTATGTTATCATTGTCCAACTCATTCAAGTGTCCATTCAATAGCATACTTTTCAACCCTATCATCATCATACTTTATTCAAATTCTCTTCATCAATAAAATAACATGGAACTCTACTCAATTTAAATAATGTATAGCCAACTAAGAGTTTGACATCAATGACAACATAACATTTGATATGACTATTTCACATACATTCATAACAGTCTTAGTTACATCATCAGTTGGGGCTAAAAGAACATGACGGGGATCCAAGATGTTAAAACTCTTAAGGAGCTTTCTTAGTTTCTTGGTGGGTCCATTTTTTGGCTTTGTCTCTTCACTTTTTTTTTTGGTTTTATGTCTTCTAGTAATTAGTTGGTTACTCTATGGTTTGTTGGTTATGTTTATGTTCTAGTAGTGTTTCAAAATTATGGTTCTTCATTGAGTATCTTTATGTAATATTTTCACTTGGGTTCCGGGTCCCCTTCTAAAACATGTTTTTACCTTAATTCAGAAAACAATGATAAAAGGCACAATAAATCAATAAATATTGATGCCAAATATTATGTTATGAATTTTGATTGAATTTTCTTTTTTGTGGATTCTTACTTTCTCTAAGAACTATTTAGATTAAAACTACTTCCAAGTTATTTTGAAATTGATTAAAAATAATCTCATAAGTTGTACACTCTATGATGAAATGTCATTAGGCTCATCCTCTCCTTTCTTATAAATGATGCGAGATCTTTCTTCCATCTCTTTTGTGCAAGTTGTCCATATATCCATTTCATATCTAAGAGAATGAGTCCTAAATGTAATATTATATTTTAGACTTTCCCTAACTTGTAACACTAAAAAAGACCATGAAATTTCCTTCAACAAATGAAATTTTTCCTCTTTTTTTTTTAATATATCATCTAGAATTTACCAATTTTTTTTCAATACAAATTGTATTGATAATATCAACAATTATTGTAATCATTTTTTAATGTTTTTTTATAATTCTGTTGAAATACTTTCTAAAGTTAATTTCCATATCTTTATATTGAAGCCTCCTCTCTTGATCATCCTCCATAATATCTTCTATCTTAAAACATTGTTAACTAAAACATCTTATATAGAAAATCCATTCCATAAAGGAGCAACAAACCTTCATTCATAAAACCTACAAGATTAAGAACAACTTGCAAATAAATGAGTTAAAACAAAATTTAGCAAGTAATATTCCAAATCCTATACAAATGAAAAAAAAATCTAATAGAACATTTACCATGAACACCAAAAACCTAGTTTAATAATAGAAGGCCAAACCAAAGTATCTAGAGAACAAAAATACAGGCAAACATCAAAGCAGGTCATGAAAAGCCAAATACTGTCTGATCTAAAATATTCTTAATTTTCATGGGCTTGAAAACAATCTTGGTCTAGAGAGTATCTTATTGTTAGGATCTCCATTATTTTAGATATTTTCATTAACAAAATTGATAGTTTGTAATCTCATGATATAAGACTCAGGAACATCTAAGAAGTAATAATTGAGCCAAAGAAAGATCTTTCCATATGCAATTGCAAAGATACATGAGAGAAATTAATGAGGAAAATATTCAATCAAAGACAAAAATGTTGGAATAGTAATGAATAACTTGTTCCTCCACAATAGCCAGTGTTGAACCAAAGTAGGTTATCCAAGGAGAAGAAACAAAATTTGAAATGAAGAGGACATAGATTTGACTAGAACACAACTACTTAATGTAATATGTATCTTGCTTATTAATGCATTCTTTGTCAAGATAGTAATGTAAGAGGATTGATTCTGATGGATTCTTTGTGGTTATTTTGATTGGATGTTTTTATGATCATAAAGTTAAATTCTATTTCTACAGTTTCTTTTTTCAACATTTTCTAGTTATTTGAGTGGTTGTTCTATTTTCTTTTTTATTATTGCAATCATTGCAATTTTAATTTTTCAATGAATTTATATTATTTTTTCAACCACACAAATGGAAAAAAGTTCTATTTGTTCTTTGTGAAATGACATGAAATAATTATTTTCCTTTGTCATAATAATGAAACCTGTCTTATTATGTTGCAAAATTTTTTTAACATTTGTTGTTCATTTTTTGAATGTATATTAAATACATAGAGATTTTTTGAGGGCCTCATTAACTATTTCTATATTTGGAATTCATAGGAAAGTTGAAAAATCTATGTGTGCCTATGTAGGCTACTTCAATGCAAATGATAACATAGGAAAATGTCCCTCTTCCCCATAATAATAATGGATGGTGAATGACACCCATACAAATAATTTGATTTATTATCTCATTCAATACAAATCTCCTAGAGTGGCATCACATTGAATGTGTATTTAATTCCATTTTATTTCTTGAGACCCTAAATGAAAGGTGTGTGGAACCTATTAGTTTGTGTCTCCTTATGAAACCTAGTGTCTCTAATGTGTTGATGAAGAAGACTTCTTAAATAAATTAAATGACAAAATTATAAATTATTGATGGTAAGTTACTTTTCAAATACTCTAAAGACAACATTTTCCCCCACAATATCATATCACAAGTTGAAAAATTTAAATCATGTTCATCTTCCAAAAAACTTGTTTTTGGTTGTCCAAATCTCATGGATCTATGAAATTTCACTCAATACAGCTTTCACCAAAATTTGTAATCATTTCAATTAATTCAAGGGCCTCATTCTTAGATTCCTTATTTTAATTTTATATTTCTTTGAAAATACTTCCAAGGAATAACTCAATAAATGGCATCTATCATCTAAGCATGAGTATTACAACCATATTTAGATTAACCCTAAAATTATCTCTAGTGTTATTTGAATTCAATTCCTTGAAACTTTTGGTATAGTCATCTCATTTTATAGGGAAGGCATTCATTAGAGCTTCTTCTCCTCAAATTTATTTTAACTCCCTCACCAACCCTAAAAATACTTGATTCTATAGAAGGGCTCCATTATTCTCATAACTTGCTATAGCTCATCTGTGTTCCCATAACTAGGATTTTGAAGGGCTTTCTTGCATCTACAAATTCTTAGATTTTAAGCCTTAACATGAACTTTTCAAATAACTTGATATTGTGCATATTTTTAAGTATAAGAATTTGTTAGCATCAAATCTAGGTACGGTTGTAGAAATCCATTTTAGAAAATCTCTCAGAAATTTCTATCTTCTTCATGCCTGCAAGAATAAAAATTATTATGGAAAAAACCATGGTTATTTATTATGGAAAATTAGGTAGAAAATTGGAAACCCTCATTTGAGAAATGATTGTTCTTCATTCTTAAATCATCTGGGAGAAACCAATATTTAAATCCTTATTATAAAACCTTGAATTTAGAATATTAATTAAATTCAATTGGTTCCAAGTAATTTCTCTAACATTTCTATATTGGAAAATTTAAAAACTAAAACTTTACACGCCATAGTAATAATTTCCTACTATGATGGTATTTTTTATTTTTATGAATTTGTATTTTTACTAGTTCTTAGAGGGTAGACAATTTTTTGTATTACAAATTAAAATAATATCTTTTTTATAAAAAACTTGTCATCTTTATTAGTTAATTTTTCTTTTTTTCCCTAGTGGAGGATTACATAAGCCATCTAATATGTACCTACCTTGGTGTTTATGACTTCTAATTACATAGAGAACATTAAGATTAACATTATTTTTAGTTGTCTAGATTACAAAGAAAAATGATAGGGCATGTAATAGTTATTCTATATCTAGTATGGGGCCATGTAAATCCCATGATGCACCAACACACATCTCATGCCCAAAAGCTTGGCCTCCACATTTAGGTTTCCCTTATTACTGACTATATAGTGGGGGAGATAGAGAGATGGGGTAACATTTGTAATTTCTTCTACCTGTCACCCACATGAAAACTCATGTGACTAGTGATATTATAACAAACCTCAAGCTCTCAAGAACCACCCTTTACTATATAGTACCAAAAAAATTCCATAAATGAGCATTGCCTCTAGATAAAAGACACTCTCTACTATTTATAGCATATGGCCAATGTTTGTCACAAGTTTCTCCATCTTTTACTATACTTGGGTATATTTTTTACCATAAATTCTCCATATTTTCTCCATTGTATGTAAATTTATGGAGGGAGAATGTTCTCCTTGAAATTTTTATTAGAAAAGAAATTAAAAACCAAATATTATAGCTAAATGTGGGCTAGGATGTTAAAAATTATAAACTGGGATGTGCCAATAAAATATAATATAAGGTATGATTACAAGAAAAAGTGATGAAAAATATTGATCAAATATCACAATCTATACTTGCAAGAACTTGAGGGTTGATAAACATTATACTTAAATTCAAGGTAGCATTTTATTCAACTTTTTAGGTCCTTTTTTTTTTCCTTTAATTCTCTTTCACCTATAGACTAGACTTAAAAACTTGGAGTAATTTTTTTGTCATTGCTAGTTAGAGATCATTCTAGCTATGAGTGAGATTTCTATAGAATTTGATGATGAACAAACTCATAGATCTCTAGATATCTTGCATGGAAATAGCCTATTACAAGGAAGAAAGAAAGCCAGAGAGAGAAGGGTTTGCTTGATAAACAAGAAGATTGAGTTTACTTGTGCAAAATAGAATGAAAGAATTTACAACCGATTAATCTTTATGAAGGAGATCAAAACCATAAAAGACATTTGATAATTACTAATTAACTATTAAATGGAAATGCAAGGTGCATAAAGTGAAATCTTAAGAAGGGAGTAAATGTAATGAGAAAAAATGCAGCTCCAGACAATGCAAGGAAAGTATAATAATGAAAGCAAACTCAAGCCCCAACAACAAGGCCTGATGAGGTACCCAATCACAACCAAATCTCTATGAACTAGAGAAATAGAGAAAATGTAGTGGGAAAAACTCTACTCCAAAAAGAGATAGAAAAGGACAAATAAAACATCTCAAGAGACTCTCTCAAGACCATAATTATAATGAAAGCTCCCATGATAGAATCTTTAGAATCCATAGCCCCCCTAGAATGGCAAAAATCCTATGTTGATGAACATACCAATGTGGCTCCAGTCTGAAGGTAACAAAGGTAGTGGAAAAGGATGATAAAACCCATGTATGTAAGGTGCAGCTAGAAGTCCTAGCTAATGCTCAAAGGAGAAAGCATGAGAATCTTGAAATGGAATCTCCAATGGAGGTGGGATAATAGGTGTGCAAAATCTATCATCTAAGAGGAGATGTGTGTCCTCTGATATATCCTCAACATGTATAGTAGATGGCTCAATGAATGGAGCTACAATGGTAGGCAATGCTACAGAGTAATCTTTTGCAATAGATGGAATCTGAATAGGAGGTGGAGGTGTAGAAGTCACATCACTGGTCTTAGGAACAACACATAAGTTCAAGCAACTTGACTTCATCTTAGTAGTATCTCATGAAGAACAAGACTAAGTATCTGATAGTGTAGATTGTTGACCAAAATAAGAGAAATAGTATAGGCAGGAAGAGTGATGAATAATCCCTATAGCAACAATATTTCCTATCTCACTATCTTTGATGTGCACTTAATCTTTTGCAAACTTAACTACCTTCCCTATCCCACTATGTGTGATCTGATAAATATAGAGAAGGTTAGAGGATAAAGATGGAACACAAAGCAAATAATGAAATGAACCATAATAAATTCCAATAGAACCTTTGCTACATACAATCATAAGATTTTTGTTCCCCATCAAAATATGTGGAGTATGAGAAGTCTCAAAAGAAGAGAAGAAATCTTGAGAAGATGCCATATGGTGTGAAGCACCCAAATCTAGTAACCATCTATAAGAGGGTAGAGTAGTAGTTTCACATAGTGCATGACTCTTTCCTATAGCTTTACCATCTGACTAAAATGATGATGATGAAGAAGATCTATGAGTAGTACAAGGAATATCAATGTTTCTCTTCTGAAGGAGAGTTGTCAAATATAAAACTTGATTTGCATAACCATCTAAATTTTTCTCATAGAAATGTGACTCATCATGATTAGGATTGTTACAATAAGAAGACTTTGGTCTTTCTCTCTTTGGTTTATGTTGAGCCATCGTTATGCATGATGCTAAATGGTAGGAATTCCTACAAACTCCTCTCTTGAAAAGCTCATCTTGTGGATCAACTCCAAGGTTCTGGGTGATCTTTTGACCTACTAAAATCCAATCAGTTGACGATAAATGTTTTTATTTACAAGGATGCCTTTCCTGGTTTGTTTGATTTTGGATGAGATGAAGAATCTATTCACTGCTTCAAAATAAACACACAAAAGAACTATGTTTTTGTATTTTCTATTTTTTATGAATGCAATCTAACAATGCAACTAGTATGAAATCCTATTCTAACAAGGGGGTTAATAAAGAAAATTAAAAAAGTTGAAAGAGAATAACATGAAAATAAAATCCTAACAGACATAACCTATGGAAAACAACACATCTATGAGTTAAGCTTTCAAAGAAATCAATGGGTAACCATTAAAAAAAGGATCAATGCTTCCTGGATTCCACTAATGCAATCATCAGTGAGAAACTTAGTAATCATATGATATTTCACTCTTAATCAAATTGAAAGGCCATGGAAAGTGTGCACATGCAAGATGAAAAGTTATGTAGGTACAATTCAATGATTTCTTCTCGAGCTAGATACATCAGTAGAATTCATCAAACCATAGAAAATACTAGAATTAATGAATTGCACAACTAGAAACAAAGAAATAAACTTTTGGCTCAATCACATTCCATGAACATAAATCCAAGAAAAAATGACACATTTAGGCATGAATCACTACACCCCAAATGTGAGCACCAAAAGCATAATTTTATTGCAAAATAACAATAGCACCAATTGCATATTACAATGGAGTATTTATAAGAAATCATCTCATCAATTTGTATAGAGAGTGAGAGATATCTTCATACAATAATATGCTTTTAATTTAATAAAACAAACTAATTATACATACAAACTAACAATCTAACTTGTGCTTAGTAGGACTCCATCCATTTTATAGTCATTAATTGGATGCATGAGCCTTTACATGTCAAAAACAAAGAATTTATGATAAGGGAAAGAATAAGAATGCCCTTAGTCAAAGTAGAAGTGTCTGGAAGTGCAAAAAATGGAAGTTGATCATTCATTGGACATTTGTCAAAGTTAAACTACCATTAGAATGTGCTTTTGATGCATGGAGAGCTCTATTTTAGGAATTGGCAGTTAATTATCAGCGTACCTCTGGAAAAGCACACTAACAGACCTGTGCACCTTAAAAGGGTCCATGCTTTTAAAAAATTCCTTTATTCCCATGGTAACCATCAACCTGGCCATATCCAATGTGGGATTCCTAAGCATGACCTCTCTAATTTGATAATCTTGTGGGCCTAAGCTTTTTGCATTTGCATCAAGAGGAGGGATAGCCATTTGAGCGAAAAAATCTAGATCTCAAGTGCTATTGATAAATGCCAATGGTCTCGCTTCCTATGATGGGGACTTAGGTTTATTCAGGACCTCAGCCAATTCAATGATATCTTCTTCATTGGCATGGAATTATGCTTTTGTATTTCTCATCATTTCCTTCCTCAACCACCTCAGAACTCATTCAACTGAAGGCTCACCTCTTAAGGATGAAGGAGTAGGTTTAGCTAACTCATTTCCCTTATCACTCCTCCCCAAACTTCTTCCTCTTTGCGAAGGCTCTCCTTCTATGGTCTCTATTTCTATATAACCTATACTTTGCACCTCAGTGTCTTGGGAAGCTTGTTGACAACCATTTTCCACTCTTTTGACACTTCATCAGTTTCCATTTGTTATGGCTCCTCCTCTTGTGAAGGCTCCTTTTGAACTTTTTCTTCTTCAGAACATGGAGGCAGAAGAGTAACAAAACATTTAGTCACCACTGTGACTTGTAGTGGGGATGAGGGAGTAAGATCAAAAACTTGTGATTTTGGCAGCATCTGCATCTAGTTCTCCTATTGGCATTCACCTATAGGGGCATCCTTGATCTTATCCACAACCAACTCCATTCCTATGGGCATGAAGTCAAAATATAACATTTTGAATACATCATCACCCTCCACATCCTACTCATCCAGCCATTTTTGTACTTCATCTTTTGAAGAAGTTACTTCCAAAGGTTCCTCTAGGGTGGATGGCAGTGTCATCATGGAACTTCTCCTTCTTTTTAGTTCTATGGCTCTAGGAAGCCAGGTTCTTCTTTGTATGGGCACATCCTCCTCCTCATCTTCCTCTTCTTCTTCTCCATTAGGAATAGGTTCTAAGATAGATGGGAAAAGAACCATTCTTTTAATCACCCTTTGCCTTTTCCTCATGTGGATCTTGATGTTTTTTTATTTTTTAGAGGTATAAGGGGATACTTGTTCTATCTGTGAAGGAGGAGAGACTTCTTGGGTTTCACCCTCTATCTAGCTGGGCACATCTGGTGGCAATTGAGGATCTATCTAGACTTGAGTAGCTCTAGTATCTTATTATCCTTGCACATTTTCTTCCTGCTACCAAGGAGGTGCCTGTACTTCCCCCTCTTTTGTTTTAGCCCTTTGAGGAGAACTCCTCTTCCTTTTTCCCTTTCCTTTCCTCTTTGGAGTGTGATAGCATCCAACTAGGTGGTCAAGTTGGTATACTATTTCTGACCTTATCAGTGACTATGCTACAAAAGTAGGAATAGTAACCTTCTTTCCACTACCTTTGTCTCAATGGGCTTGTGCATGAAAAAAAACTATGTTAGGTATTGGATCATGTTGAAATGGTTTCATCATCCAATCTTTCATCATCTTAATGATGTGCCTCGCCCTATGATTTATATCATCACTCTCCTCCCTATCCACGTCAATGTTTATTATGGGCCTTTCCCAATTTAATCTTTGTTGAATAGAGGGTCCCACAACTCCCCCAAGACTTGCTTCAATATCTCCTCAGGAATCTGAACCTTTAAAGGCTTTTTAGCAAAATACAAATTCATCCTACAATAGTCCCTTAAATAGACATCATAGTCATTTGTTTAATTCATCCAATGATCCTCAATAGTCTCTTCATGCTGAAATTCCCTGCCCGCTAGACTTTGGACTTTCCCAATATTATTGAAGCATGGCCTTGAAGAAATATATTCCTCTAGGGGATACTAATCCCACTCCCATTCAAAAGATGGAATATCTTTCTTTTTCTTAACTTGGTATGGTCTTATGACCAAGGGCCATGTCCAACATGGTCTGCACTGTTTCCTTATTTTGTCATATTCAAACCCAATCTGTCATGCAATCTCCAATAGGACAACTCTATCACTAGGATATCTAGAGAGCTTCTTTGGGTTAACATTAGCACTAGCTACCCTTAGATATGTGAATGTTTTGAACTGAATGTAACAAGCCCCAAGAGCTATTGTCTATGCTACTACATCATCAGATATTCTTTTTGTATAGTCTCCTTCTGTGAATTGGATGATAGAAAATATGAATGCACCATTCATAAATTGCTTTTCTTTTCTTTGTCTCGAGAGCTTCTTCTTCACCAATTGAGGGTATATGATATAAGGCCAAGCATTGGGATCTTGCATGCTACCCCTCTTGTATAATCTAGGATAGTTTGTTGGCCTGGCAGCTAATAGATATACCAAATATGAAATCATTTAGAACTTCTTCTTGTCTTTGACTACCTCCAATTGTTCACACAAGTTTTTGCTTAATGTGGTGGCCCAATGAAGTCACATCCTTGCTGTCTTTATAGTCTCAATAAAATTTACCAAGAAAAAATTCAAGTGCCTAGCTTCCGATAGACCCATCACCCTACTCAGAAGTATGATTGAGTATCCGATATCATCCTTCATATATCCTCTTGTCATATCCACCTCCACTATTACCTCCCCCAAAGTGTTAGTGTAGTTTTTTATTTTTCCTATTTTGCTAGGTTTTTACTACACTTTTAATAATCTCTCTTAGGTTAATAAAGCATGTCTTATTAGGTGAATGGTTGTGAGGTGTCACCTTCCTACATGTGAGCATCCATTAGCTATCTTGGGAAGATACCTTGCTATCTTTAGTCCAATAGATGGTTGCTCCTCATTGGTTGGTGTTGCCACCTCCTCCCTCTTCCTAGCCTACATAAGCATGCTACCTGGCTTGTATTTGTATCTCTTGTTTTTGCACCCTCTTAATGCTATTTTGCTTCTAGCATTTGCATTACTCTCTTGGAGACTAACTCTGTGTTGCTATTTTGATTTTGTATCATTTGCATTCACAGTTTAGATATTTACTCTTTGCACTAGTTTTTTGGGTTATTAATCTTATCAGATTCTAACATGGTCTCAGAGCTTTTCTATGTGCAAGATTAGATTTTAGTTTCCTTATTTGAGAGATTCGGGGGGGGGGAGGGGGGGCTAATCAACTTTTTTGTAGTTTTTAAAAAAATGAAGTATGCTCTTCTCTTGCATCTTTGGATGATCCTGAGAATCAGAAAAGTTTTGACAAAAATGATTTTTCTTTGGGGTTTCAATCTCAAATCTGACAACCAACTTGCATATTTGGAGTTTTCAATCAGTATTGCAGGTTCCAGCATACCATTGATGGACGTAGGAAGCTAATCTAGCATTTTCATGTCATATTCTAGTTGCTGGTGTCATTATTTGATTTTTGGAGCCATCTTTTACTGTTAAAGGTGTTTGATTTACACTATAGCAACATCTTTTGTACATTAGCAAGAAAAACGCTTTTTGGGTTTTGTTCGCAACCCCAAAAAACCATCTGGGTATCTTTTAGATTTTGCATACAAGCTGTATATTTTGTAGAATTGAGCATGCCATGCTACAGCCATACCCCTCTCCGTTGGCAGTTGTAGATTTGAACACAGTTTTCAAATGTCTCATTCTTGCTCATACAGACTCTGATTTTGATGATTCTTGTTATGAACTTGGCTATTTTTTTGTGCTCTATCCATTAGTGGAGTTTTTTTTTTATTTCCATGCATGAATTCTTCAGAAATTGCAGATTCTCAGCCGTGACTGTGCACAGTTCTCATTTTGGAAACTTCAGAGGATCATAACTTTCTCATACGACCTCGTATCGAGGCGATTCTTTTTTTGAAAGTGCATGATTTTTTGAGTAGATCACAGTGGTGCTATTTGTTTCCTTGATTATTGTGCCCAAGTTTCACTTTTAGCATATGCTCTTCATGAGGAGGCCTTGTCAGTTTTTCTTCCATAACTTGAGCATACAGACGTATTTTTTTGATCCAAAAAATGCATCAGAAAGTTGGTTCTGAGACAGAGATGATGGTACAGGTGTTTTTGATTTTTTCTATAGTCTGGTTGCCTATTTTGGTAGTCAAAGCTAAATGTTCTATTTTGCCTTCTGGGAGCCATATCTCGCTCATTCAGACTCTTTTTTGGGCTCGCCTGATATCGTTGGAAAGCTGGTTCTATGAGTTATTCAGTTGCAGAGGTCTTTTATCTAGATTCTTCTCCAAGTTCTTTCTCCTACAAGTTTTGCACTTTCGTACTCTGGCGGATTACTTGGATTCTACAGGTCTTGGAATCTCTTCTTCTGTTCTTTTGGCTCACTCTTCTTTCTAACTTCTGAGCATTGTATGCTTTTGTTCTGTTGCATTCCTTTTTATGTAAATGCACTGAGATACAGTGCCTGCTTTTGCATATCTGGGATCTTGTACACCTTGTGTTTGTTTATACTCGCACTTAGTTATAAAGTGCCATGGGGGGGGGTCATGATGTTTTTCCATTTTGTGCTCATCCACCTTTGTCAAGTGAATTTTTCTTCCACGACATTAGCCCATGCAGTGTGTCGGTGACACCACCCTTTATCCTGTGCTTGTACTTCTATTGCACTATTGGTGTTCCTGATTCTTCTTCTTGCAGATGTTTTTGGCATTGCATTTCAGTTTTTCTATCACCCCTCTCCCTATTCAACATTATGCGGGGGTTCACCTGTTGGCTCTATTGCTTCCTTGGTTTGGTTGAGTGATCTACGTATTTAGTTTTTGTTCCTATGTACTAGGCAGATGCAGTGGCTAGGCACCTATGCATTTTAGTGAGATGGTTCATCTACTATATAGACACTCATTCATTCCTACCTTTGGAGGTCACCTCTTCGATTGATCAGCTCTTTAGACTTTGTCTTCTCTACCTAGTCATGCATTATTTCAGTGGGGGTTCCAGTAGTTTCCTTTAACAGTGTTTGTAGCTTCATGCTTCGGAGATGCTTCATGCTCTTTTTTGTTCCTCTCTTTGGGACATTTCCTAGATTGGAGGCTTAGTTTCCTTCATCTAGTTCTTTTTCTTGTATTGGGTACCTGATCAGGCCTTGTTGTCGGGACCCATTTTCTTGCTTTCATAGCTTTGCTAGGTTAGCTTCCTCCCAAGCTTCGCTTATGGGGGGGTGTTAGTGTAGTTTTTTATTTTTCCTATTTTTCTAGGTTTTTACTACACTTTTAATAATCTCGCTTAGGTTAATAAAGCATGTCTTATTAGGTGAATGGTTGTGAGGTGTCACCTTCCTACATGTGACCATCCATTAGCTATCTTGGGAAGATACCTTGCTATCTTTAATCTAATAGATGGTTGCTCCTCATTGGTTGGTGTTGCCACCTCCTCCCTTTTCCTAGCCTACATAAGCATGCTACCTGGCTTGTATTTGTATCTCTTGTTTTTGCACCCTCTTAATGCTATTTTGCTTCTAGCATTTGCATTACTCTCTTGGAGACTAACTTTGTGTTGCTATTTTGATTTTGTATCATTTGTATTCACAGTTTAGATATTTACTCGTTGCACTAGTTTTCTGGGTTATTAATCTTATCAGATTCTAACACAAAGGAGTCTTCTCAATGAGATAAAAGGATTTAATGATATATGTAGCCTCTTTTAGGTGTTCCCTATACCACCTTTCCACTACCTCAAAGGTGAGTCTGATGAACTAATTTTCCCTAGGGAGATTAAATGCCCTCTCAATGTTGTCAAGTTAGAGGTCAAGGACAACTTCTCCACTCATTCTCTTCACTACCCTTTCCTCAAGAACAAAATGTTGTGCAAGTTTCATGATTAGCTCTAAGAATTGATGTGATGTTGGGTGTGAAGCTATGTTCACCAACCCAGATCAGATCAATGTAGATACCATAGCCGATCTCTCCTTGGGCTTGTTGCAAATCCTTAAGAACTCTCCCAAATTAGTGTGTCCCAAATTTGTATCCTTAATCTTTGCATAATCATATTGGAATCTAGATTTCCATGGCATGCCTTGGAACTTAAATACAATAGTCTTTGGTGCCATTTTCTCATCGAATGAAGATGCTATTATATCTACATGACAAAAGGAAGACACCCATTACTTCAAAATCAAAATGACAAGATTATAATAATGTTTAGTCTTATTCTAAACAAAACTCAAAAGTTAAATGCATGAAAAAGAAACCCTATATCCCATTTTCTTAAAATTTTTTTAAAAATATAACGTGCACACTTGCACACTAGATTAGGTTCATTGATGTACACTTTCAAACTTATTTATTTATTTATTTGACTCTTAACTTTTGACTTTTCACTTTTCTTAACTTTTGCAGTTTCTCGACCAAGACCTAGGATGTGAACTCAGGGATAGGTAGGACCTCAAAGATGGCTCAAATCCTAGTCAAAAGTGCAAAATAATGTAAGGGGTTCTCATTTCAATTAGGAAATGGAGTGTGCATTGTGGAACCACAAAAAATGGCCCCAAAAAAAGAAAGAAATGACTAAAGCACTTCTTCATTAGAAACCATTCTTTCAATGCCTGTCAAACATCAACTAATTCTTGAACATTCCAAGAAAATTTTGAATGACCCCACAGTCAAAACTTTCAGTATCCAAAGCTTTCAAGCTTAGTGTATGATTTGTGTATTCATTCCCTTCAATATCTTAGGATGTAGTCTATCTAAGTTTTATAACAACTTAGAAACAATCTTCCACCCCTCTTTGCTCATTCATTAAGAGTCTTGACAAAGGTTATTTATCAATCGCTTGCTTGACCAGATGAAAGAATCAGTTCGAGGGCTCTTAGCGGGCTATCACTTTCTTTTAATTTTCTGAAATTTTTTTAATTACCACTCCATGTAGTTCATCATGTCACTTTTTGATGAAGAAATGTTTTGGTACAAGATACTTCATTCAAAAAAAGTATATTTTTGCTATTTCAGATCTTTAGAATCCTTCAGTGTTAATGTTTCTCTTTTATTTTATTTTATTTTTCTCTTCTTCTTTTTTCTTTTTCTTTTAAAATATTTTATTTTATATCATAACTATTCTTAGACTATGTAGTCAAGAAATCGGTGTCATTTCTTAGATTCAATCTTTTGTAAATATCCCTTGTGTTCCTCTTTTGAAACTTTTACAAACTCTCATTCCAAACAATGATCTTAGCAATCCTTTGAGATGACCCATCCTATTTGAACCAATTGGGGTTTGAATCATCCCTTGCTATCTTCAACCTCAATTTGACAACACTTGAGACAATCATTTTCTAAGTTCACAATGTGTTGAGAGCTCATTGGCTTAGAATCTTGAGTTTAAGACTAAAACTCTCCCTACTTTTGCAAGCACCATCCATTCCTTAGTTGATATAAGACACAATTTTCTAAATATTTTGACAAATAAATACCTCTTCCTAAAATTAGAACCAAAAGAGTAGTTAGTAAAATATCTCTAGATAAAATCACAAGTGCACCTTACCCCCTACAACTAAGACAACTTGAAAGAAAACACGCAATTGAAAGTAAACACACAACTGAAAGAAAACACATAGCTGAAAGCAAACATAGTTGCATCAATAAGATCTAACTAATTGTAGAAATAACATCTAACTTTTTGTTTTTTTTTTTCTTTTTTTGGTCTTTTATGCTTCAAAATAATGTTTCAAAAATTGCCCATTGACTGAGAGGGGAAGAAATTCTGCCTATAAGGAATTGAGCCTAAAAGTGTTTTTTTTGAGAATTTTCTTGATCTGATAAGGACAAGTCCACAAGCATTGAAACTTGGTATGGCTGTCCAACTTTTCTTTCATGTTATCCCAAAGTAGAACAAGGTCAAAAATCCTGAAGGACTTTATCATGGCTCTCTTGTCGAACCATCTCTTCATGATAGCTTGATGCTTAGCCATGTGCTCCAATGTAGATGTCTATTTCTCATCCATCTTTAGAAGATTCATCAATTTGATTTGTACTTTGTTAGCATCTTCACTGTACCCACTCATGAATTTCAAAATAATAATCTTAAGTTTAAGTGGAAACATTGGCCATTGTCCATAAATGAGAAAATATGGAGAAGTCCCCAAAGCATTTTTGACCCTCACTCGATCTTTCCATAAAGCATATTTGAGTTGCGTATGCCAATCTTTAGAATTCTCCTTCAATAACTATCTTATTACTGTGATGAAGTTTTTATTTGTAAATTCGGCTACCCCATTTCCTTGCAGGTAATAATTCAAAGAGAACTTGGTAATGATCTGATTCGCAAATGCCCATTGACTCAAGAATACCAATGCAAAAGCTGATCCATTATCATAGACTAAAGAAAATAGCATCCTAAATCTAGTAACAATGTGTTCCTCCAAGAAATTCATCACCACCTTGGTAGTGCAATTTGTGAAAGTTTATGCTTCTATCCATCTTGTACAATAATCAGTGGCTATACAAATGTAGGTGTGTCTGGTTGATGATGGTGGATTAACTGGACCAATGAAATCTAGCCCCTACTTTACAAAAGGGTGTACCTCATATACAAGTTGTAGCAGCATTTCCGAGTGTCTTTCTCTAAGAGCACATGTGTTCAAAAGTGTCCTTGAATATTGTGGGCCAAAAATAACTCACTCTTAAAATCATATGAGTTGTCTCTTCTATTGAATGATGCCCTGTACCATACTTATTATGAAATTGTTCTAGGACTTCCTTTGCTTCTTTACACCCTAAGTATTTTAAGTAGATGCCTTCATCATACCTTTTGTACAACTTGTTGTCTGTGCTATCAAATTTCTGGGTTTGATTGTGTATAATTTTTTTACATCAACGTTTCAGATCATACTACATGATCCATCATCAGGATGCTAGAGAGAAAAGAGAACATGAAAAATTAGAATGCAGATCCAACCAGCTGAAGAAATAGAAGGGAGGGGGAAGGGGATTTCTTCAGCTGGTTGGATCTGCATTCTAATTTTTCATGTTCTCTTTTCTCTCTAGCATCCTAATGATGGATCATGTAGTATGATCCGAAACGTTGATGTAAAAAAATTATACACAATCAAACCCATAAATTTGATAGCACATTAGCATGGATTGTGGAAATCTAATAGAACTTGTTTTCTTGCAGAACATAGGACTCTTACTTCATTTTAAGTCCTCTACATTGTGAACCATTCATCCAACTAGGGCACTGATTCTATAGGAGATAGTAAACAATATCCTGGTACCAAACATCTATTACCACACCTTGACCAAAGTCAACTTGAGATACTATCATTTTCTTCTGATCTTTAGTATCTATTTCTTTCTCAAACTTAAATGTATTTTCATCACCAATCTAGTTATCAGCTATGATTCTTGACAATCCTTGACCCTTGACTAATTTCATAGGTTGGATATCTAGGTCAAACTCTGTAAGTATCACCATCCATTTACCTCACCTTTCACCAAGTTCATTTTGCATCAACAATGTCTTTAGTGTTGGGTTAGGTATGATAGCATATGCCTTACTCCTTAATATGTAATGGTGGACCTTCTTTACTACTTTAACCAATGCAAAAGACTATTATTTGAGGTTAGAATAATTCAACTTAGTATTTCTTAGCGAGAAACTCATAAAAGCAATAGGTCTTTCGTCTTCCTTCTCCTTTTTCTAGGTCAAGATCCCTACACACAAATGCTCTGAAGTGAAGAAATATATCTTAAAGGGAAGATTATAATTAGGGCTTACCAAAATTAGAGCCGTGGAAATGGCTATGTGAATATCCTCAAATGATTTCTTTACTTTAGGAACCCATTATGTTTTAGCTCCCTTCTTGACTAAATCATTAAGAGGATGCACAATCTCTTCAAATCTGCTTAATGAATTTTTGCACAAAATTTATCTTCCTAAAGAAAGACTTGAGTTCCTTCTGACTATTGGAGGGTGATAAATTTAAAATGGCTTCAACTCTATCAGGATCAATGGAGATGCTAGCTTTGGAAATGACATGACCAAGGAGTTTTCCTTTATTGATCCCAAATGAACACTTCTTGGGATTGAGAGATATACCATATTTATGACACCTATTGAACAACTATCTCAGATTGGCAATGTGAGTAGTTTGATCTCTTGAAAAGATAGTCAAGTCATCCATATAGATAGCTATACATCTATTAATCAATCCCTTAAAGCTTCATCCATGGCCCGCTAAAATGTAGCCGCTGCATTAATCAACCCAAATGGAATCCTCTTGTCGATGAAGGTTCCCATTTGGTCATAAAGGCAATCTTTACTCTATCTTCTTCTTCTACCATTACCTGATTATAGACTAAATATCCATCCAAGAAAGACATCATTTTGGAGCCATTCACAATTTTTAAGACTTTATCCAACAAGGGAAAAGAGTGATTATCCTTCTAAGATGCCAAGTTCAAATTGTGAAAATCTATGCAAAGTCAAATCTCTTTGGTCTTCTTTTGTATAGGAACTAAATTAGCCACCCATGTAGAGTGACGCATAGGGAAAATAATTTTTGCATCCAACAATTTCTTGACTTCATTATCAGAGGCTCAAGTATGGGATTGACAGGTCTTTGTCATTGTCAAAAAGGTTTGGCATCAGGTTTAAGTGGAATATCATGCATAATAATCTGAGGATCATACATCTTCAGTTCTTCATAGCTCCAAGCAATGAAATCCTTATATTCTATGAGCAATTTTAACATGTCTTCCCTTTCCTATAAACTACATGCTTTCCTAATCCTTACCATCTTGGGATCATCCTCTATTCCTAAATATGAATCACATTCCTTAGTATCATTTTCTTTTGTGCTTCTTTTATTAAATGCCCTCCAACTCAATCATCCCCTTGGGGATCGTATCAGTTTTCAAGTTCAAGATTCCATCTTCATCTTGAGTTGTGATATCATTAGGTGTATCATCTAGGGTGTTATCTATTTCTTGTCCCTTAAAGTGGCCACTACACATAAAAAATTCTAAAATATGTTGATCATCCTAAAAACCTTGGAATTTTGTGGTATTGTCAGGAATAGACGAAGCAACAACCAATTCAACTAAAAATCATTTCAACTTTGTTCCTTCAACTAGTTGTAATGTGCTTGCTTAAATAGCAAGGGGGTCTGCTACCATTTTTTCCTTCTTGGAATAGACTTTATGTTCAGAGCTTCAAAATTGTCTAGTAGATCACATATGTCTTCACAATGTTAACTTGTTGTGGCACTATCTTTTGAAAGGTAGTATTCGCATTGTGGGAAGTCTTTGTATGGTCCAGTGTCTTCATGAGCACCTCTCATTGTTGTGGAAAGTTTTACAACATGTCAAAAATGGAAATATTGGCCTTTTTTGATTTAAAGTCCTCAACTGCACTATATTTTTTGGTAGACGAAGCAAGATTTTTCAATATTGTTGGTATATTCACTTGGTTCTAATTTTTTTGTCTTCCACATGGTGGTTTAACTGGTGTCAGATTGTTGCTCACCCTTGGATTGAGAGGAGTTGGTTGTAGTGCTAGAGGAATTCCATCTGTCAGAGGCTCCTTTCTACTTCTCAAGTTGTACATATTCCAATTGTCATTGTGAAAAGAAAACACCTCTTCATGCTGAAGGTCAGGTTCTTGGCTGAATGCAAATGATAACTCTTCATCAACTGACTATCGTACCTATGCATTCTGCATGGAATCATAGGATTCTAATAGCATAGCATTAAATCTAATAGGAGGAGCATCGTTATTTACTTATGAGCTTTGAGCCATCTCTTGATTTCAATTATAGTACGATCCATCATTGTTAAATGCATTCTAACCATCGTCATACTGATTGATATCTGCATACTAAATGTTGTTATTGTTATTATCTACAAGAATACTTCAATTATTTGGATGAGTGTTCCACTATTGGTTTTGTCCTTGGAAGCCATTATTATGATCAGAAGGATTGGAGTTGTTCCCTCCATTATTGTTTCCTACATTATTGTTGTTTCCATTAAAGCTCTTGTCATAATTTTGGCCATAATTTTTGTGGTAAGGACTAGCATTATTTCTTTGAAAGTTGTTCTTCAATCCTTGTGACAACCTAAGATAAGTCAATTCATAGTTCATCTATGACATAGTCTTTTTCATCTGACCAAATTTGGAAATAAAGCTATTTTTCACCTCAGTGGGTATTGCTACTTTTTTTCTCAAAGAAGGCGGCTTTCAGAGGTTCATACCATAGATATGTTAGAGCAAGGTTCTATGGAGTAGGTGTTTGTTGTAACAAAACTAGATTCATAGATATGAATTGACTAGGCATGGTGGGTACTCTAACTGAGTATGTTGGCATTGTCATAATAACTTGGGTTGGAAGCATCAATCCTCCTATGTTAGGATTGGCTTTCTTAGTAAAAATTATTGCTTCTACGAAGACCTTTTCCAATTTATTAATATTTTTTGTAGGAAGCCTTCTCAAAAAGATAGCAGTAAGAGGGTCCATAGCATTTAGATAAATTTGAATAGCCGCTTCAACTAGTATAGTATATGGTGTGTCAAGCCTGTGATACACCATATGAAAGCAATGATTGAAGTGTGAAATTATCTCAATTGGATCTCTTTTTTTCGATATGAATTGTTGATGTATCACTGCTAGGTTGACAAAAGTTTTAAATTTTTCTAGGAACAATTTTTCAAAGGTGTCTCAATCTCCAATACATCTCGGTGGAAAATTGATGTACCAATTGTAGGAAACTTCCCACAAAGAGTAGGGGAATAAATGAAGGACCACATCCTTGTTCACAATCTATTTTCTATTGCAAATTTCTTTGAATACTTTAATATGGTCTTTGGCAGTTCATGTTTCTCCATAAATGAACCTTTGGCAAAACTTCTCAAGATTTTTGGAGACGTCATGGAGTGCACCTCTCAAGTTTATTGGTGACTCTACAACATTTTCAAACAAGGCCATTGAAGAATTTGGCAGACCTAAAGGTGGTTGTTGATTAAGAACTATTGGAATATGTGGTGGTCTATGATGTGGTTGGAGTGGAGGTGGAATTGAAGAAGATGATGAAAGTTCAAATGAAAGTGGTTGAATTTGGGGTATTCCTTTATCACTGTGTAGCTTGTAGAAGTGGGTAAGATCAAGAAACTCATGGGCACTTAGTGAAGATCTTAACAATCACTGAAATGGGGATTCTAGATCAAAACCCTATAGTTTGCATCAACTCTAGAAAAACTACACCTCTATAGAAGTACACTTTCTCACAAAATAAAATGCACCATAGAATTTTGTGCACTTGTGGACCTATAGATCAAAAGACCTATAGACGTGTAGAGCTACTCACCTACAGAGAAACACACCTAAATTTTTGAAAAACTTAGAAAATTTTGTGAATTCACAAAAAATGTAGAATTTCAAAACTTTGGCAGATTTTTATTCTATTTCAAAAATCAAAATATGGCCCTCCTTCTAGCACCACTTTTGTTAAGCTGTCATTATGCATGATGTTGAAAGATAGGATTTCTTGCGAACTCCTCTCTTGAAAAGCTAATGTTGTGAATCAACTCCAAGGTTCTGTGTGATCTTGTGACCTACTAGAATCCACTCAGTTGAAGATAAATTTTTTTATTTAGAAGGAGGCTTTTGCTAGATCATTTGATTTCAAATGAGATGAAGAATCTATTCACTACTTCAAAATAAACACACAAAAGAACTATATTTTTGGTATTTTCTATTTTTTATGAATGTAATCTAACAATGTGACTAGTATGCAATCCTATTCTAACAAGGGGGTTAATAAAGAAAATAAAAAATATTTAAAGAAAATAACATGAAAATAAAATCCTAATGGACATAAGCTATGGAAAATAACATGTTTGTGAGTTAAGCTTTCAAAGAAATCAGTGGGTAACCAATGAAAGGAGCAGTGCTTCCTTGATTCCACTAATGCAATTGTTAGTGAGAAACTTAGTAATCCTATGATATTTCACTCTTGATCAAATTGAAAGGCCATGGAAAGTGCACTCATGTGACATGAAAAGTTATGCAATTACAATTTGATGATTTCTTCTTGAGCTATACATGTCAGTGGAATTCGTCAAACCATAGAAAACACTAGAATTAATGAATCACACAACTAGAAATAAAGTAATAAACTTTTGGCTCAATCACATTCCATGAACATACATCCACAAAAATATGACACATTTAGGCAAGAATCACTACGCTCCAAATGTGAGTATCAAAAGCATAATTTTATTGGAAAATAATGGCAGCCCCAATTACATATTACAATGGAGTATTTATAAGAAATCATCTCTTGAATTTGTATTGAGAGAGATATATCTTCATGCAATAATATACTTTTAATTTAATAAAATAAACTAATTATATACAAACTAACAATCTAACTAGTGCTTAGTAGGACTCCATCCATTTTATATTCATTAATTGGATGCATGAGACTTTACATGTCAAAAATAAAGAATTTATGAGAAGGGAAAGAATAAGAAAACCTTTAGTCGAAGTAGAAGTGTCTAGAAGTGCCAAAAATTGAAGTTGATCCTTCACTGGGCATCTATTGGAGTTAAACTATCATCAAAATGCATTTATGATGTATGGAAAGCTCTATTTTTGGAACTGGTAGTTAACTATCAGTGCACCTCTAAAAAAGCACACCTACAGACCTAAGGACATATGAACTTGTGCACCTATGAACTTGTGGACTTGCACACCTCAAAAGGGTCCAAAATCTCAAAATTTATGGAGTGTAAAAATTGAAATTCTAGCTTGTTGCCCTTCACCTCGAAGCTATGTCTGGATGTTTTCCCTTGAATTTCTCTATAATCTTAGTAATTTATACTGCATCTAGTAAATCTAAAGCCTCATACTTTTCTTTCACCTTCTTTCTATAGTTGTCTACTTCAATTCGAGTCTCAACAAAATCCTCAAGTTTGGTATACAACTCTAATAAGGCTTCCTCTATTCTAAAAGCCTGCCAAATGTCCTCATCATTAGAAGTTTCTTCAAAAATCTTCTTGAATTTCTCCACTACTACCTCTACAGGCATTAACTTCTCTCATTCCTCATCTTCAAAAATCTCTAGCTACACATCACTATAACGCCTCTCTACCCCAAAAATTTCTCTTGAGCTTGGTCCTTTATGGATCTCTATATGTAATGTCTCCATTACTTTATTGTTATCCAAAATCTTCTTAATCCAATCATCAATTAAATCTAATTCTTCCACTGTATATACATCTATCAAAATCCTATACCTCTACCCTTTTATAGATTGAAAAACCTATAAATCTTTGCTCTAGGTATGCACTTCATCCATTATACTAAAATCCTATTTCAAAATTACTACCATCTTGTTTACATTATCCTATGTAGCATGCAGTAACTTAGATTCCCTTGGATGATCAAGACACCCTTTTCTTCAAAACTTTCCCACCACTGCTGACAGGCTTTCAAAAATGGATCTAGATGTACCTCTCCCCCTTCTTTGAGTATAGCATTTAGAGTCTCCTTGGGCTGATTAGGATGTAGGGGAGCAACAAATTTAGCTAAATATCCTCTTAGGATTTCATTTTTCCTTCAAAGTGTTCTAAGTTCAGCCCCTTCTTGGTCCATGCTTAAAAAATTTCCTTTATTCCCATGGTGACCATCAACTTGGTCATATCCAACGTAGGCTTCTTGAGAATGACCTCTCTGATTTGATAATCTTGTGGACCTAAGCTATCTAAATTTGCATTAGGAGAAGGGATAGCCACCTAAGTAAACAAATGTTGATCTCAAGTTCTTTTGATAAATGCTAAGGCTCTTGCTTCCTATGATGGGGACTCAGGTTTATTTAGGACCTGAACTAATTCAATGATATCTTTTTCATTGGCATGGAATTTTGGTTTCCTATTTCTCATCATTTCCTTCCTCAACCACCTTAAAACTCATTCAACTTAAGGCCCACCTCTCAAGGATGAAGGAGTAATTTCAAATGCCTCTTTTCCCTTATCACTCCTCCCTAGAGTTCTTTCTCTTTGTGAAGGCTCTCCTTCTATGGTCTCCATTTCTGTGGAATGTGTAGTTTGTACCTGAGTGTCTTGGCAAGCTTGTTGAGAATATTCAACCATTTGTCCATCTTTCAATACTTCATCGATTGACATTTTTTGTGGCTTCTCCTCTTGTGAAGGCTCATTTTGAACCTATTCTTCTTTGGAACTTGGAGGCAAAGAAGTAATAGAACCTTTATCCATCACCGTGACTTGTAGTAGGGATGAGGGAGTAAGATTAGGATCTTATGATTCTAGCAACATTTGTGTCTAGTTCTCCTATTGGAGTTCACCTATAGGGGTATCCCTGATCTTGTCCCCAACCAACTCCATTGCTATGGGCATGAAGTCAAAATCTAACATTTTGAATACATCATCACCCTCCACATCCTACTCATCCACCCATTGTTGTATTTCATCTTCTAAAGAAGTTACTTCCAAAGGTTCCTCTAGGATAGATGGCAATGTCACCATGGAATTTATCCTCCTTTCTTGTTCTATGGCTCTAGCTAGCCAGGTTTTTCGTTGCATGGGCACATCCTCCTCCTCATATTCCTCTTCTTCTTCTTCTCACTTAGGAATAGGTTATGAGATAGATGGGAAAGGAACCATTCTTTTAATCACCCTTTACCTTTTCTTCATGCAAATCTTGATCTTTTTCTATTTCTTAGAGGTAGAAGGGGATACTTGTTCTATCTACGAAGGAGGAGAGACTTCTTGGGTTTCACCCTCTATCTAGCTAGGCACAACTGGTGGTAATTAAGGATCTATCTGGACTTGAGTAGCTCTAGTATCTTTTGACCCTTGCACATTTTCTTCCTATTGCTGAGGTCCCTATACTTCAACCTCTTCTATTTCAGCCCTTTGAGGCGAACTCCTCTTTCTTTTTCCCTTTCCTTTCCTCTTTGAAGGTTGATAGTATCCAACTGGGTGATCAAGTTGGTATACTATTTTTGGCCTTATTAGTGACTAGGCTACAAAGGTAGGAATAGTAAACTTCTTTCCTCTACATTTGTTTGGGTGGGCTTGTGCATGAAAAAACACTATGTTAGGTATTGGATCAAGTTGAAATGGTTTCTTGATCTAATCCTACATCATCTTATGATGTGCCTTACCCTAGGATTTATATCATCACTCTCCTACCTTTCCACCTTAGCATTCATTATGGGGCTTTCTCAAATTTTATCTATGTTGAATAGAGGGTCCAATAGCTCCCATGAGTCTTATTTCAATATCTACTCAATAATTTGAACCTTTAAACCCTTTTTAGCCAAATACAAAGTCATCCTACAATAGTCCCTCATATGGACATCATAGTCATTTGTCGCATTCATCTAATGATCCTCGATAGCCTTTTCATGCTAAAACTCCCTGCCTGCCAAACTTTGGACTTTCTCAATATTATTGAAGCATGGCCTTGGAGAATTGTATTCCTCTAGGGCATACTGATCCCACTCCCATTCAAAAGATAGAATATCTTGCTTCAACTTAACTTGGTATGGTCCTATGACTAGGGACCATGTCCAACACGATCTGCACTATTTCCTTATTCTGTCATATGCAGACTTAATCTGTCATGCAATCTTCAATACGAAAAGTCTATCACTAGGATATCTACGAAGCTTCTTTGGGTTGATAGTAGCACTAGCTACTCTTAGATATGCGAATGTTGTGAACTAAATGTAATAGGCAATGAGAGTTGTTATCTATGCTACTGTATCATCAAATAATCTTTTTGCATAGTCTCCCTCTATGAATCAGATGATAGAAAATATGAACACATCATTCATGATTATGTATTCTTTTGTTTGTCCCAAGAGCTTCTTCTTCACCAATTAAGGGTAGACAATATAAGGCCAAGCATTGGGATCCTGCATGCTATCCCTCTTGTAAAATCTAGGATAGTTTATTACCCTTTCAGTTACCAGATATACAAAATATGAAGTCATGTAGAACTTCTTCTTTTCCTTGACTGCTTCCAAATTTTCACACAAGTTTTCACTTAATGTGGTGGCCTAGTCAAGTGGCATCCTTGCCATCTTGATAGTCTCAATAAAATTTACCATGAAAACATTCAAGTGCCTAGCTGTTGGTAGATGCATTATCCTACTCAGAAGTATGATTGAGTATCTGATATCATTCATCATATATCCTCTCATCATATCCACCTTCCTTGTTACTTCCCCCAAAGTAGTCTTCTCAATGAGATAAGAGGATTGAATGATATCTGTAGCCTCTTTTAGGTGTTGCCTATACCACCTCTCTATTGCCTCATAGGTGAGTCTGATGAATTGATCAACCATAGGGAGATGAAATACCCTCTCAATTTTGTCATGTCTGAGGTAAAAAAAAACTTCTTTAGTCACACAGTTCACTACCCTTTCTTCAGGAACAAAATATTGTGCAAGTGTCATGATTAGCTCTGAGGATTGTATTGATGTTGGGTGTGAAGCTGCATTCACTAACCCCAATTGGATCAATGTAGATACCATATCTGATCTCTCCTTGGGCTTGTAAAAAATCCTTAAGAACCCTCCCAAATTAGTGTGTCCCAAATCTTTATCCTTAATCTTTGCATAATCATCTTGGAATCTGGATTTCAATGGCTTGCCTTGGAACTTAAATACAATGGGCTTTGGTGCCATTTTCTTGCCAGATGAAGATGTCATTATATCTACATGAAAAAAGGAAGATGTCCATTAGTTCAAAATCAAAATGACCAGATTATGATAACATTTAGTCTTATTCTGAACAAAACCCAAAAGTTAAATGCACGAAGAAAAAAAAAAACCTATATCCCTTTTTATTAAAACAAATTTTAAAATATAAGGTGTGCACTTGTGCACCAGATTAGGTGCACTGGTGTGCACTTTCAAAATTATTATTATTATTATTATTTTGACTCTTGGCTTTTGAATTTTGACTTTTCTTGACATTTGTAGTTTCTTGACCAAGACACAGGATGTGAACTCAAGGATAGGCTGGACCTCAAAATTAGCTCAAATCCTGGTCAAAAGCACAAAATAAATTAGGTGGTCCCCATTTCAATTAGGAAATGAGGCATACATTGTAGAACCACAACAATTTACTCCCCTTAGGAGGAGGTGGCCCTAATGAAATGTGAGGGCTAGAATCAATCTAAGACTATAGAATCTAAATTTTGTTTCTTCTCCTTCATCCTAGAAGATGGTTCAGATACTAATGCATAAGTTTGTTGGCCTATGAGAGAATCCAACTGAGAGAGCTTAGCTTTCTCTCTAGTCAGATGATCACAAAAAACCTCAAAGGAAGGCATGATAAATCTATTATCCAAAGCATCTTTTTTGGAATAGAAGGTAAAAGAAAAAATCTGAAATTTTTCATGAAGCTTAGAAAAATGGGTAGATGCACTTTATGTCAGTCTTAGTTTTCCCACAACCCTGCAATAAAGATCTTTATTGTTTTAACTTCATCAAGAAATCCTCAATGGATGGAAAATAATTTATTATAAGAGAGCTAAGCTCTACTTCAATTTGAACTCATATGAACTCATTGATGGTACCAAACAAGTCTTTGAACTTGTCACACATTTCTTGATGAGTAGAACACTCATCAAGATGAAACTTTAGACTATCAGATACCTATAAAGAAATCAACCCTAGTTCCTCATCTATCTTTTTCTTCTGTTGTAAAGTTTGATATTCACTCAAAAATATTGTCTACATTATATCTAAACAAGACCACAACCCTTTTGACTAGAGTTGTGTCATCAAAGTCTTCCATGTGTGATAGTTATGAGGGGTTAGAAGTTATAGATAAGAAGAGGTCTTGACCATTGTTTTAGAAGGTTTTGGATTTTCTTTTGAAAAACTTTCTAGTTTACTAATGTAAATGACATAAACAATAATACAAAACACCCCCCACAATACAAAATACCAAACCCTAGATGCTAGAAAGAATGTGTAAGAAAGAAGAGAGACAAAATCTTTATTTTGAGAATCACATGTACCTTTGACACAGACTGATGAAAATCAAAGACAATTTGGATAGGGCTTGAGAAGAGCTTTCTGGCACTTTTTCTAGATAAAAAAATAGAGCTATAGTGAACAAGTTATGCCCCCCAAAAGAGTGAAGACATCATTAGAATTCAAGCAGAAAAATAGGTACCAAACTAGAAAAATAACCAAAAGAAAACCATACCATCAAATCCATCTCTGAATTAGGTTTTTGGTACTTCTTTTGAATAAAAAAATACCCCCATATAGTCAAGTTATAGGCAAAAAACTAATAAGGCCCCAATAGAAAAAAGAAATTGCAAAAGACCTTTAAACAAAATTTGAACATGACTGTGGCCTAGGAAGTGGAGGTCGAGTGGAGTGGTAGTGGCTCATGATAGGAAATGATAGTGAGAAGGTGGCATGACGATAATGACTCTATGATGGTCGAAGCAGTTGGACACTGGTGGTGGCCTTTGTAATTAATCTAATCACAATGGTCAATAAAGACCACTTGTGTTTTTTTCTTGTGATTTTTCAACAAAAAATCCTACCTCAGAGTGCATGTAGAGGATGTATGACCCTGTTATACAAAACATTTTTGCCTCTCGGGTCAACATTGTCCAATATTGATAAAATTTATATGAAAATGGGGGTTTTGATGCCTTCTAAATCCAACAATGAGGTTGGTTTGGCCTTAAAGTGCTCCAAAAAATAGAGATCCCCATATTTTCATAAAAAAATACCCAAAAATGCCAAATCTGTTCTATCAAACCCTCATTCTTCTTTTTCTTCAAATGAGAATAGGTAGCCATAGGAAAGGCTATAATCCCATTTAGAATTTAATGAAGAACAAATTCATAGATCCCTAGATTTCTTGCATGCAAATATCCTTTTATAAGGAAGAAAGAAAGGTACAGAGACAAGGACTTTCTTGATAAACAAGAAGATTGAATTTACTTGTGCAAAACAAAATGAAAGAGTTTACAACTATTTAACCCTTACATAGGAGATCAAAACCCTAAAAGAGATTTAATAAGTAATAATTAATTATTAAATGGAAATGAAAGGTGCATATAGTGAAATATTAAGAAGGAAGTAAAGGTAATTTAATAAATGAAATGAAATGAATCTTTTACTCTAACAATTTGTCTCTCATTGCCAATGAATGTCATCATTAGTTGACATGTGAAATTAGGGTATTTTCAAGTAAATACAATTAGTGAGTATAAAAATAAATTCCACAACATTTTCTAGAATCATTCCTATATGTGTTAAAATATGAGCTTTGGAGTACAACATAAACATCCATCAAAGCATAAAGATTAAATAATTTTTTTAACATTTACTTACAATTTCCTTGGTGGAATTTAGGAATAATATGGAGGCACAAACATGACACATGAAGAGATGAAAACATACCCTTAAGAAATGTGGGATCATGATTTGCAATGATTATGAGATATTCACAAAATGTTTTGTTGCATAGAGTTTAGAAATATTCAAAAACTACAATTGTTGGTGTACAATTAGTTGACAATAAAAAAAATTTGTAATAGAGTAGAGAAAGAGAGAGAGTGGGAGGGGTGCATATCTTAGGATTTTCAAAGAATTCAATGATGGAGAGAGAGACCTAGATGATGTAGAAAATTTGTTTTTTTTTTTGTTTTTTTGGCTGGCAGAGAGAGGAGGAGGGGGTGGTGTTGGGAGGTTGATTTTTCACTTGAGATTTTATTTCTAGCTCTTGGATCCCTTTACCAAAATTGCATGTTTTTTCTTTCCTTAGTGCCTTTGCCTCTCTTGGAAGATGCAAGAATTTGACTTTGGGCCCCTTCCCAAGGGCCTTCCCTTTCAAGATCAGTTTCTATTATTTTTGTTATGGTATATTCAAGCTAGGTCTTTCTTTACTAGCTTTAGCACTATTTGATGGAGGTCCTTCCCTATTTTGGTGGGTAAATCTAAGATTCATGTAATTTTTTTTTTTTTGGTGATCAATTTGGTCAATTTCTTGCCCTTCATTGATACATTTTCTTTCCCTTTGGTGGGTTCATGGCCTAAAGGGGATTTTTTCTTTTGTTTGGTGGTTGGCTATAGCCAAGTTGGGGATTTTATGATTTCTTTGGTGGCCACAAAGACCCTAGCTCTTAATCATGGTAGTTTCCTTTCTTCCTTCTAGAAATTTGTTTTTAAGGTCTAGATAGGGGAGATTTCTATTGAGGTAAAGTTCCTCCTATGGATTTTGATGTTCCTCTTACATAGTTTCAAGTTTGAGGGTGGTCCTTAGTTGTTATATCCTTTGTAATTTATTCCTATTGAGCTAGAGCTTCCATTTATGGAGGTGCAGTTTTTCTCTAAGGTGTATTTTTTAGTTTGGAGATTACTTCATTTTTACTTGTTGAGTTTTGGATGACTTTGCTATTTTTTAAGAGATCTTCTTTGAGGATTTTTTTTGACTCCATTGCCCTATTTTTAAGAGATACCCATTTCTATTGAGGTCTAAGGGTTATTTGATGAAATCCTAGTTTCATTTTCTATGGAGACCCCTTTTTAATTTCTAGTTATCTATTGTATTGGTCTCTTATGAAGCTATTTTTGGTGTTGTTACTAGGGAAGGTTTCAATATAATTCAACCTTGAAGTCATTATGTTAGTTTAGATCCCACATTTATTTTCATGCATAGAAGAAAAGATCTCCAAAGTTCCTCATAATACTTAGGAAGACATTTTTAATCCAGAACTTGAAGAACCTCATAGCGAGAATGAAGAAGAACCTTTTTGAAAATCTATTCACTATTGCTCAAGAATGAATACCCTCATCCTCTGATGAATTCTTGCATTTCAATGATCTCTTTGTTGAACCTTAATACCAATATAATCCACTTGCCCTTGTCATCTATTAAGCACCACTGCCAGTACCTCCTCCAAGAATGGCTCAACCTTAGCCTCTTGACCAACATTTCCTTTTCCTATCCATCCTCAATAGGGTAACCAAAATTTGAAGAACATACCTACTGCTGCACTTCCCAAGTTTTATGGCCTTATCATTAAAGACCCTGAAATCTTTCTCTTCAAATTTGACATACTATGTAGAAGTGTTGGTGTAAATACGTATTCATTATTTACACTTATTTAAGTTTACTTAGTTTGATGCATTATTTTATTATTTTATTTTGTGAGACACTTAGGAGTTTGCACACCTTTTTTGAGTTGTCATGTTGATAACATAGAAGTACACAATTCTATTTTAGCACATGGTGTCAACAACAGTAGAGTTTGCATCATTCACTGAGTTGTCATGTAGACAACATAGTTATTTGCACTCCCTTTTTAGCACATGTTAACACTAATTTGTGTGTTACACCCTTGTAGGCTTATACTCTCATCATTGCACTTACTATAAATTTAGCTAGCTTTGCCCAAAGTTTACTATGAGGAAATTTTTTTTGGCAAATCGACACCCAAAGGCCCCAATTTGTAGTTTGGGTATGGTCATTTATAGTTCTCATTAATTAATTTTTTGAGTTTTTATTTTTTTTCTCTACATTATGTATTATTTTGAATCTTTTTTTTCCCTCTAGGTAGGCAGCAAAGAAATTTTTTTGCAAGTACTGGGTTGTCAGATCCCAACCCTGCATAGGGAATATTCATTAGAGAATATTCTATAGTGATCAGTGGACTTCATCACAATATTTAATGACCAGGACATTTAAAAATTAGGCACAATCAAAATATTCTAGCAAGCACCCTAGTTGAGCAAGCCTATCCTTCCACGTGGGCTTCATTAACTATTCTTACCACAGGATTCATTTAAAAAATGTTGGTAGTCTTGCTTCCCATGCATGTGGGATCTTTTCTGGAGAACCTAGTGACCACATAAATTTTTGGTAGCATCATATGCTGATGTCAGCATACAATAATTTTCTTAGCCTCCTCGATAATTCCTGACAACCATGACAAATTTTTTAGCACCCACTGCAAGGAAACTAGTGACTAGCAACACAATTTTGGCAAAGTGATAGTTTGCCAACTATCCACAGTGACATGCTAGCTACCTACAATATGCCATGAAACCTATTCTATGACATAAATAGTGACACATGGAGGAAGCCCACAGACCTAGTGCATAGATTCCATGTAAGTACTTATGTAGGAAATACAATTAGCTTTTGATATGCAGGTAGTCCATTCTACCATGTGGAAAAGAAGCCATGTTAGCCCTTGATTGAGCATTTGTGACCATGTATAGCCAAGCTAGCCTACTATATCCATGTCATCAAACATGTGTCATTGTTGTACAAAATCACTCACCTTGGAGATGGTCACAAAGTTGAGTACCTTATAGATTTAGTGATGGTGCACAGTCTAAAAGATGATTCATTGGTTGCAGTGGGGAAAGTCAATCATGACAAGAGGCTTTATTCCTTCTCCCACTTTGTGCCTAAGTCTCCTTCTCAAGCCTTGTTGACTCACTAACATTCACACATCAACTTATGGCATGAGTAGTTTGGTAATCTTTCCTTCTGCCATCTTCAACAACTTTTCTCAAAACACATGGTCAAAGGTCTACCTAACATCAACTTTTCTAAGGGTGAGAGTTCCTCATATTCAGTGGATATGCATCTCAAGGAGAAGTATGATAAAGGGAAGTCTTCATGAGCACTAGTTGTTCTCCAATTGGTTCACATGGTTTTAGTAGGTCCTTTTGTGGTGAATTTAGTCAGCCAAAGCCACTACATCTTTACTTTTGTTAATGACTTTTCATGATTCACTTGCATCTACTTCCTTCATCACAAGAATGAAGTGGTTCATAAGATTCAAGCCTTCAAGAGTCATGTTGAGTGCAAATCTAGGAAAGCCATCAAGGTTCTATGAGTGGAAAATGGGAAAAAATATATGGACAGAAGACTTAAGGACTTTTGTAGACTTGAGGGAATTGATCTTTAGAATTCACTAGCATTCAGTCCACATAAGACATAGGTTGCAGCACTAAGAATTAGGACTCTAAAAACCATGGCAAGTTGCATGGTAAAAGCCAAATCTCTTGATCCTACACTCAAAGTTGAAGCCATTAGTAGTGCTACTCACATACTTGATAGGTCTCCTCATAATGCCTTAGATGGTAAGACTCCTTTGGAGGCATGGTGTGGTAGAAAACTAGTTGTGAGTCACTTCAGAGTCTTTAGTTGTCTAGCATGGGAAAACCTAAGGGTTGCAAGGAACTAGCACCTAGGCCTTGTACTTTCATTGGATATGAAGACAATTTGAAAGCTTACAGACTTATGGATCTAGAGACTCATGAGATCTTTGTGGAGAAGGATGTTCACTTTGAGGAAATTTCACCCAGCTTATCCTCTACTCCTCTCTACACTTCATACACTATGGAAACTAATAGTAACACTAGTGATAGTGCTTCAATAGATTCAAACACATGGGGTTCTATCAATAGTTGTAGTGAGAGGTCATGTCATTAGTCTAGTCCACATGCTTATATTTCCATAGTGAAAGGTCTAGCATAGCATGGTACATCTCATCTTCCAGCTCTAACTTTAGTTAATGACTACATGGCAGGCATTGAAGGGTTGTTTGTGGAGTCACATACCACAAATTTGGGAGATAGCCTTGATCATTTGCATCTTCTCTTTGATGAAGGTGATCCTTCTATAGTTGTTGTGAGGGCTCACTCTAACCCTAATGTCCATTATCTACATGATCAATCTTCACAGGTTGGTGTAATTGTGGATCCTTATGAATAGCAGTTGTTAGAGGTCTCTTTGTTAGTTGAGGAGATAGATGGTTCATTGGAATAGGTTCAACATACATCCTTGCTAGATCTACATTCATTCTTTTTATCATAGTTGGAACGAGCAAGCATTATCATCAACATAGGGATACTTGAGTAGGTTTTAGGGCCACCATACATCTTTAGGATTGTACCTTTATCAAAATTTTCTTCCAAAGGGGACGAACATTATTTATCATTCATGGACCAACTTCTTCCTTGGAGAAGCTTTCACTGATAGGAAATCTTCATTTGGGGGAGGACTACATTGTCTCTCTTCCTCTTCTTTCTTATGTGGGGGACTTTTTCCTATTATGAGGTCTTGTTCTTCTCAATTTTCATTTTTGTATATACTAGATGTATGTCATAATGGGGGGGTCTTGATTAGTCCATCCATCCATGCATCTTTCTTTTCATCTCTCCTTTTGGAGGAGGGTTTTTCCCATGAGGTTTTCCCTCTTTCTTCGCTTTATGAGAGATTGCATTTCATTATGTACATGGGTACCTAATATGGCCTAGTAGCTGGGACCCATTATGCATCTTCATCCTAGTTTTTGTAAGCTTAAGGGAATTTCCCTAAGTTGCACTTAAGGGGGGCCATTGGTGTAAATATGTATTTACTATTTACACTTACTGAAGTTTACATAGATTAATGTATTATTTATTATTTTGCATTATTTTATTTTGTGAGACACTTAGGATTTTCCAGACCTTTTTGAGTTGTCATGTTGACAACACAAAAGTATGCAACTCTATTCCATTACATGGTGTCAACAACATTTAAGTTTGAATCATTCATTGAGTTGTCATGTAGACAACATAGTTATTCACACTCCCCTTTTAGCACATGTTGTTTAAAACATTGATTTGAGTGTTACACCATTGTAGGCTTATCCTCTCATCATCGCACTTGCTTTCATGCTTAATGGAGAATAACCCATATTTGGTGGACATGTGCTTGGTTGTATGAATTATCATGTAGCTAATTCTGAGGCATTCTAGATGTTTCTCAGAGGCTTTATATAGGCACTCCTAGTGTACTCTCACTGCATACTGAATGAATATATCATCATTCTGACCATACTCTCTCTTTCTGGTCTAGACTTTTGCTTGTGTTTGAGTTCTTAGTTCTTGGGGGAATTTTTCCCTAAGGAAAATTATTACAAGAAGTTATGACCATACAACTGATGCCCACAAACTAAAGTTGTTTCTTTCTACCCTCAAAGAAGCTACTTTGAGATGGTTCATTAGGTTGGGTACCAATGCAATAGCAGATTCGCCTGCAATGAGAAATTTGTTTCTCACAAAATATAAGGAATATTGAAAGGGTCAATATTTGAAAGGGGATGACATTCTCAAAATGTCCCAAAATGATTATGAAACCTTGGAAGATTATGTTTCTCAATTCATGTTCAAACTGTAGCGTAATACACAAAATCAGTTGAATGATGAATTAGAGAAACAATGTTTTCTATGAGGTGTAAATGATGGAAGCATTGAAGTTCTAGATCTTATGGTAGGAGGAGATATCACTCAAAAGACTTGGACTAATATATAGAGTATATGCCTAAATTATTCCATAACTACTATAAAGAGAGGTAGGGGACTTAAAGATCTACCACATAAGTCCAATGGTAGTTCAGGAGTATCCAAGATGGAATTTTCCAATTTGTTGTTAGATTGCATGCAAGACATCATTAATGATGTAGCCACTCAACTAGACACCATGCAGGCTAGAAGAAAGAAAGATGAAGCCAATTCCATGTTGACTATATAGTGTCCACATTGTAGAGAAAAGTAAAGGGATTGTAGATGTAAGTTTGTTGCAAGTGTGGAGACACAACCAATGCCAAATGAGTTCAAAGCCATTGATAAAAATGGAGAGGTAATTTATGTCACTCAAAGAAGGCCATGGGATCAAAGAAAAGGTATGTGACAAGATCCTCTTCGAAGTTATAATAATAAATACCAATGTCAAAAATTTTAGAATACTGGTATTAGCGAAAATAATAGTTGGCAACAACCCTAGCGAGGTTGGCAGCAACCTCACCAGGATCGACAACAAACTCATAATTGGATACCCAATCTAGTCAGAAAACCCTATTGTCACCACCTTAGTAGAAATTTCTAATGCCTCCTCCTATATCCACTAATACTCCTCCCAAGAAAACCCAATTACTAGTTTAGCCTAATCCTAATCTGAACAATACATGATAGTAGGCTCAACAACAAAGCTATGCCATCTCATTGAATGATATTCACTTAAGGTTAGGAACCCCAAAAGCCTCTAATAACTGAAGTTGAAGATCCTCTGACTAAGCATACAAAAGAGTCAAATTAGTAGACCTCTCATGTAGCCAAAGAATCTCCATTTCCCCATAGGTTGATAGAAAAAATGTAGCCCACAAGGAACCATGTAGTCATTGATTTGCTAAATCAGCTAAAGCAGATGGTAGTAGAAATACCATTTTTGGATGCTATTAAGGAAGTCCCTACCTATACTAAAGCTATTAAGGAAGCATGCATTAAGCAGCTAGGAAAGAAGAAGAAAGATCCCAAAACCATTCATGTCCTAGGATAGCTATCTAACTTAATGCTAGAAAAATTAACTATACCTAAATACTTTGACCTTGGGAGTCATGTAGTTATAGTCACTATTCATGGGATCCAAGTTCAAAATGCTTTGGTTGAGCTAGGAGCATCTATTAATGTCA
The DNA here is from genome assembly GCA_028749045.1 of Cupressus sempervirens. NCBI lineage: Eukaryota > Viridiplantae > Streptophyta > Pinopsida > Cupressales > Cupressaceae > Cupressus > Cupressus sempervirens. The sequence goes on along the minus strand of CM053783.1, from coordinate 590,085,885 downwards.
TGAAAAAGGAGTTATTTTCTTAGCTACATATCATTGGTCTCAGATTATTTATCTCAAATTTGATTGAGAAAACATAATTTTTACTTAAGGATGATGAGAGAGAAGTTTGATTACATGGCTCCCTCCTCACAGTCGTCACTCATACCTTATACATGGAAAAAATTAAAATAAGTAATAAAGACTCTCCTTTCTAAAAATCATAAAGGGAAACATCCCACACACACCACATACCACAACAATCACATCACCTTATTTCCCTATCCTTTGTTGGAGTAGTGGCTATCCAACCATGAAAAACCTTTTCTTTCTATTGCTTTTTTACTAGTTTTGGAAAAAAAACTAAGTACGCCTACTTGGTATGGTTGACATTTTTTGTGCCTCTATAGCCCTTTTCCCTTTGGTGATGTATAGTTGCACTAAATAATTAAACTCAATATCTTAAAATATCATAAAAAATCTAATGCAAGTAGAGAGGTGTTCTACCTATTCTTCTTACAACTCTTCCACTTGGCTTCTTCCAAGCTTTACCAAGCATATCACCATTAGTCCCTAAGGACTCTCACAAGGCTAGAGATTAGGTGGTTGGCTTTCTTCTCATGCCACACTCACCTCTTCCTAGTGTCCCTACTCAAATGTTCACAAACACAAATAATTACCCTCTCACCACACAACACCTCCACTCCCTTACACCCTCCAAGATCTTTCAAAATCTCAACACCCCAAATTCTTCCAAGGGATTAAATGACCATACAAAAAGTGATTTCAAACATTCTTAAGGTTACATGCACCTTAGTGGGATCCAAACACCACTCCTAACAAACTGACCTAATGAGGGCTCTTCCTTATAGCCTTATCTTGGTGTTTTTAAGCATGAAATCAAAATCTTTAAAAACAACTACCAAAAATAAAGGAGGATTTAGATACCCAATACTGAGCTCTACTAAACTTCAAAATCTTACATTTACAATTTTTCATTAAGGAATTCCAATTGCATGCCCTAATTGAGGCTAATAGGCCTAAAGACTTACTCAACACACAGACTCACAAAACTGTCAAAGAACTTGGACAAATGAACTTGCCTACACATTTACCTTATCAAGAGTGTCCAAACTTTTAAGTTTTGGGCACCTAGCTATTTTGGAGATAACTAAACCTTAAGAACCTAGCCTTAATGAGGGTTTCATTTCTAGTTTAAGAAATTACTTCAAGCCTCCATTATCTTGGTTGCCTAACTCTTTCAATGGATTCTTTAGCATCCCATGAATGATGAAAACCCTCCAAACACCATGCATCTAATACACATGCCTCTGTCATGTTTCTTGAATCCTATTACCTTTTATTCTTCATGTAGCATAAAGTTTCTTCTAGACTCTCGACCAAATCCATTATAAGGAGCAAGAGTATGGTGTTAACCTACAAGATGGAAACCTAAAACAACAAAGAAATTTGAGTCTTGGAATGTTAGTTCACCAGTATTCTCAATAATCTTTCATTTGTAGCATTAATAGTTGATTAGTTATTTTGTTTATATGAGTTATTTATGATTATTTTCAATTCAAATTGTAGTTTTCATTAATATTGGTGTATCTTGCTATTGGTTTGGGGTTTGCAACATTTCTAGGTGAGTTAAGTAACATCTTCTCACTTTTTTAAATATTTGGTTTTTGTTTTGATTTTGTCTAATATTTAGACATTTCATATGAGATAAGTTTGATTTTGATTCAAATAGTTGGTTCATGTAAAGTAAATCTTACACAAAATTGTTTAATAAATGAGTTTCTATGAAAAATTTAGTGAAATTTATTCATATAAGTTAAAACATGAGTGTACTATTTATGTTTAGCCTTACTTCTATTTATGTTTTTGTCAATATTCTAAATTTATATTTTCTAATATATCATTAGATTGGATGGTGTATATTTTTCTAGGTGTTAATTAACTTAGCTATATGTATTTTTCTAGACATTTTGATTATAAAAAATAATATATAATAAAAGGTATAAATATTGTAGATAATCAAAATAGAAACTAATCAGTCACTTCTTTATTGATGGTAGAAAACTTATTATTCTATGTAAATTATACTAATAACAATTTCAATTTCATTGTTTTAAATTACATTCAACAAGGTATTATTGAACTAGATTATGTATATTTTTAAATGTCATAATTGACTGTATTTTGTATAATTCATTTTGAAAATTTGAAAAATTAGATAACTAAAATGAAATCATTCATTCACTACTTCATACAGCCACCATCAACATCATTTTCTATTATTGTTTGTAAATATTAAGAATAAGTTGATATTAAATTGTTGAGGTGAGTATTTTTGTATTTTTTGTAGAGGGGATTTTGTTGGACAAGGATGGTAGATACATCATGAGTAATTTTTAATTTTTTCTTCGAGGCCAAACTGTGATATTCTTTTCTTCAACCCTGTCTTGGATTATAGGAATAATTAGAATTGCGCCAACGTCTAGTGGCTCTTTTATCTTTATCATTTGATGATGTTGATATGTAAGTGGAAGACTTTTTAGATTCTTCTAAAGAAATAGAAATATAATGAATTTGGTCATTCATTTTGATGGAAGTTCTGATATGGCTGGTCATGTGATATTTTTTGAACTATGATACTTATATTTAAGTTCTAATGATATATATTCATGCTACAATGTAGCCCAAGTTTTAGGGGACTTCTATTTTGAAGACTATTTGTATATAATTTTGTTTAAAATGTGTTGGAGTTTAAAATATGCTGGATACACCCAATTTTTATGGGCTACTTTCATACAGTAAATAAGATGTTAGATTGGGTTTGAATTTTTATTTTTTTCTGAATGTGCCTACCTTGGTAATTGCTAGCTTCAAAGGGCTTCATAGTAAATCATGGATTCTCTGTGATCTCACATGTTTTAATTTTATGGATCTTGATCTAGTTTGTGTTTACATTAGCTGAATTTTGTTAGTGTCATGATTACAATTTTAATTCTCAATCAAAATCAATGAGGGAAACCTTTATGCCCATTTTTGGCTTGCCTCTCTAGTGTTCATTTTGTCATTAGATAATGATTAGATTAACAGTTGTTTTCATATGATCGTTGGGCTCCTCTATAAATCATAATATAATCAACATGTACATTACATTATGTAGGTTGGATATTATGTAGTAATTTGGGGACTAATTTTGAATAGCTGCCCACTTTTGGAGGTTTGATGTGACGTATACTCACTTTATAATAGAGTTTCCCATTTTTGGCAAGGTTAGAATATTAGCTATATTTTGATTTCTTATTAGATATCTTTGCTAGATATTTTAGGGGCAATATTATTGTAAAATAATTGATTTTTTTTTTCAAGTTTCACTTAACTAGTAAACAAAATTATTACATTTATCTTATGAGTTAATATTGCACTTTGATGATGTAGGTTGAGGTCAATGGTAGTAATGCATCCCCTATTTAAAAGTTCTTGAAATCAATCAACGGTGGATTTTTTGGTGATAACATAAAATGGAACTTCACTAAGTTTTCGGTTGACAAAGATGGAAATGTAGTTGATAGATATGCTCCCACAACATCTTTGTTAAAGAGTGAGGTATTTGAAAATTATATTTTCTTATTTTGTCAATTTGTTCTATGAGAATTGCACTTACAATCTTTTCAAATTGGTTTTATTTGTTTGATGACACATCTTATAGGAATAATGACTAATATATGTAACCTTATGTTTGTAGGAAGATATCAAGAGATTGTTGGGTATTGCCTAATGCATTGTGAAACTATCTTATAGTTATTCTTCCCATTTACAATGAATGTAAGAAGCAATAATTTAACTAAGACATGGTTCTATTATGCCAATACAAGACAAAATAGATTATTAGTTGTCATTAATGGTACATAATAATATTTTGTAATAATTGGAGAGTGCTCATGGATCACTTTTTGAGTGTCATTGTTTGATACAGGTGTCTGGTTTAGGTTTGTCATGGTTTAGGTTTATAATTTACATAATGCAAATTAAGCTATTCATGAATATAGATAAGCTAGTCGTGGCTATAGATTCTCATGGTGTTGTTTAATTAATGAATCTATTCTCATTAAAGAATTAGAAGAAAGAAAACCTAAGTTATTTTCTTACTTAAATGCCTAATGAATCTTGTTTATAATAATTTTGAATCCACTATAGTCTACCATTGTATTTTATATCATATTAATGAATGTTATGTGATTGTATTGATTGAATGTTATAGTTCATAAATGGAAGAATTCATGAATGAATGAAGTATGTAATTAGATGATAATAGGGAATTTAGATTGAGTTAGGGGGAGGGAGGATGAGGCCAAATGAGCTTCCACCTTCACATGGTTGGCCTTGTTAAGTAGAGAATATTAACGTATTCTTGAAACCAAGTGAATCTCAAACTAACATACCAGGGATATCTTCCTAACCAACTAATAGTTTATTTTCTTTAAGATAGAGTTCCATGTCCATTCCTTTATCAATCACTACTCTTTTATGATCCTCTATTTCTTACTCCATCCTTTCTTCTGCTTTAAAACTATTACCAAATTGATTTTTATTCCAAAGTAGAAATTTATTCTTGATCATCTTTAGCTTAGTTACCAAGCAATATAATCTTGATCCCAATACCTTTACTTCCTTCAACTACTATTATATTGTATTAATTAGGTTTTCATCCCTCAACCACATTTTTTCAGAAAGGGCATTATTTTGGGAGTGAATACTCAATGATATTTAGCTAAACTACAAAGTGGATTGAACTAGAATGATGGAGGCTATGGGCCAAAATAATATATTGAATTTTTTCCTAGCTCCCTTTAAGAAAAAATCTATCTAATTTTTTGGCAATATGGATGAATCATTTCCTTCTATTGTTCAATGTGTATGCCTTCTTCTCATTGTTGATTTTTTGCATATTTTTTCTATTAACCCAATCATTAAAATCAATTTTTATTGAGATTCTTTAGTGATTGTCCACTTTTTTTTCTCTAGGATTCATTATAGCATTAAATTCACCACCTGTAATAAAAATCTAATCTAGTATAGTTTGTAGACACTGTTCTATATATTTACACATGGATCTCTTGTTCTTGTTCTGTATGGCCCATATAAACGTCAATATAAATTGTAGATTACTCATTTTACTTATGACCAATCCAAACATCCAATCTCTATGGCTAGTTTCTCTAGTGAAAGTAACTAATTTGGAGATGTAGATTATTGCTAGGCCACTAGAGGCTCCAATATCCAGAGCATCATCCATCTCCATAGTCCCTAACTTTTTTTTCTCATAACTGTGATATCCTCCTAGTTTGGTTTCTCGTATGATTGTGATATCAACTTTTGTGGTGTAGATGCAAAAGTAGGGATCCACTTCTTTTTATGGACATTTAGGCCCCTACCATTCCATGTAGTGATTTTCATGGTTTAGTGGGAAGGACCTTTCCCTTCAAAACCATAGACAACCCTATAATCTTGGTTTGATCTTCTATTTATTTCCTCAGCTATCCCCATGTTTTTACAATTCGTAACTTTTTGATTAGATTGGTGCTTATTTTTTACATCAATGTAGTTGACCAATTTTCTATTATGGGCCAACCCCCTTGTTTTGGTTGCTATTAATTCAAAAATATTAATTTTCTAGATCACACCAAGTGATCCATTATTAAGATGCATGTAAGCAAGGCTGATTAGATTATGTGTTGATCCCCATGTTATCAAGGATTACTTTTGTCTCAACAGAATTTGTCTTAACCTCATTTTCTACTATCTCTCCATCATCTACTTCCATGATTCTACATTTCTTTCTACTCTAATGAGCCTTAGAGGGACTCCTAGCAATAGTATTATTCATTTTTTTGAGGTCATCAACTTGATCCTTAAGGAAAATATTGTCAGTTAGAGATTGCAACACAATTTTTTCACTTTTTCTAATTCTTATTAGGCTACAGTCATTTCTTGTTCTTAGATGAGAATGACCACTTATAGTTCTTGATCTATTAGTAGATTAATAGTTGATTTACCTGATCTCTTATTACTAATAATTTCATATTCATCTATTTCACCATGGTAAAATGAGGGTTTAATGGTCCAGGTTGTCCTACCACTACAATTTGTAATGGTTCTAGATTTCTATTTTATAGTCAATGTGAAGGTGTACATCTAATTTTTTTGAGTTGTCATTATGAAAAAATCCTTTTGAAACTTAATAAGTTTCCCCAGTTCAACTCAATCTCATTGTTGTATTAAACTAGTAGCCAATCTAGAGTTACCCATCTAGAAAGAGCATTTTCTTTATATGTGAAAGGCCTAAAGTATGTTGACCACTTGATATAATAGAAATGATAGCCTCTAAGGAATCTAATACTACCATACATAATATCTTGGTTCATTTCCTTATTTTTCATAGAATAACCAATTTTTTTGTTGCCCAAGAGAGAGATACTTACCTGATTAAGAAATTTATTTTCATACAACTTTTTCATATATGAGAATTAATTATTTTGCCACTCTAAATTTCTAGGATAGACAAATCCATGCATTTACCCTAGACTTCTTGGATAAAATCTATTTTCAATATATTGCATTTGCATGATCCATTCTTTATACTATTTTTACCTCTAGGGTTTCATTGAGGTGCCAAGGAGTTTGAACCAATTCTCAAATGATTGGGTCTAGTAGCAAAGTCTACACAATGAATCTTTTTAAGCCTATCAACATGAATCTCTAAGCCCTTACTATGCCATCCAACTATTTTTATCTTTGGCTCAAGGATATTATACTCATTAAGACATGTGGAATACTAATACCTTATTGAAAAAAGTTGATATATTGCATGTCTATAGCTTATCTATTTTTATTTTAAAAAGTCACATTATTGATATTATTTGTCTTTGCATGTTCTAAGGCATCAAAATAACAAGCTTATTTTATTGCAAATTTATGCCTTAAACTAGCATCATCAAGTTTCTTACTACAATATCAAAATTGGTTGAAATAAGTAGCAACTATGATTTTGCCTTATATTCTAATTCTTCCAAAGGTTTTTAAGATTAACTTGTCCTAAATGCACAACTATATGCTATCATTATGTGGCTTACATTGTGATATTTTCTTGTTGTCTTTGAGCATGCTATTAGATTAATATGTTCATTTTATCTTTTTTTATCTTTTGAAGATCTATTTACCACAACTTATTTTAATTGATTAAATATTGTAGACATGGAAATTAAACCAAAAGGCTCTGCAAATTGCTACTAGAATATCTTGGCCATTTTTCAATCATCTTTCTAGTACCTTGGATCTAACCAGAGGTGATAATAGCAAGGTGTACATTATATCTCATGTGTACATCAAAATTGTCTTAATATTTTGACCCTTGAATTTGTACTGAAAATTATCACATGTAGTTCTAGATCTATTTTGTTGTTATTACTGGCAATTATCTTGGTATTTACTTATAATTGGAAGTTTGCATATTAATAAAGATATGAAAAATGAATGTGTATTTATTATTAGAATTAATTGGAATGAATGCCAACACTTATATCTTTTGTGCCAATGTTACATGGAAAATTTCCTATATATGTAGTTTGACTTTGTTGACTTCATGAATTGATGGCTCATTAAGGGATTCCCTACCACCACCATTGTGAAGGAAGAGAAATTAATGTCATCCCTATCTTTTAAGATTCTTACAATACTACATTGGCATTGAAATTATAAAAAAAAACATCCTCACACTTAAGGATGAGTGAAGATGATGATGTTGACCCTAATGACAACAATCAACCAAGGTAGATGTAGACTTTAACTGAAGTAAGCCATAAAATCTTTTTCAACTTTTTCATTTCTCCTAATAACATGGCTAAATATCCTTCTCTTTCAAAATAAAGAAGTTAGCAACAAATTTTCACTTTCCAACATTTAGGGCATCAAGGAAGGGTGGTATGATGGTGGAAGTATAGCTTTTGATGTTATTCTTGTAATTTTTGCATATTGTATCTTTTTCTTTTGCCAAAATTATTTTCAATGCTCTTTGTTCATCTATGTTCTCTCTACTTTTCATATGTAGAAAATGTTTCTTAGAAAATCAAGATCTTGTGAATTGATTTAGAAGTCAAAATTGAGGTCTTGAATTTTATATAGGGTTCATACAATTTTTTGTTACCTTAGTTATATTTCTACCTTTCTAACATTATCTCCAATTACTTTATGTTATGTGGAAAATCATTTTCAAGAACTAGTATTCACATAAGAATTTCTTTTTTTGAGCATTGTGTTGTATTTTACAAACTATTATTTGCCTTGTATTTTTTGTTTTCAAAAATTAGTGACTATCGATAGTCTCTATAGTTCCTAAAATCTAAATGAAGAAAAAAGGAACATTCAGTTGCAGGTGTATATCTTGTTGCTATTTTCCTCAATCTTTTATTTCACCAATAAACAATTTTTTTCTCTCTTTTTCTTCTACTATCAATTTCTTTTATTTGATAGTATTTTGTATTACATGTTTAGGTTATCCAAGGGGGGAGAAAATTTAAAGTTTCTATTTTTTATCTTCTTGTTGACGATGTTCTACCTTTAAATATTGGTGATCGGGTATATATGTAAACTACCTAACATTATTATCCTATACATTCTTTCATTAGTCTATTTTTGAAATGAATTATTGTTTTCTTATTTATTTATCATTTCTTTTTAGGTCCTTGCAATGACATTCTAATTGGAGGACATTTGTTTGTTGGAACTATTGATTAATTGTGTATTGTTTTTTATTCTATACACAAAATGTCATATCATCACCAGTTAGTGTATGTCAAGCTCACTCAAGCATTTAAGATAAGTTTCTATGTCTGCCAAGCATTCTAGAGTTTTCCTAGTTCAGAAGATAGTATCTACCAACCTCACTTAGGCATTAAAGAAAAGGCTTGTGAAAGTTGAGTGTTAGCCGAGGTAACTCAGTTAATGAAGGAAATGTTGGATGGAACTAGTGTTAACTGAGCTCACTCGATTATCAAAGGAACTTTGTGAATATGTAGTGTTAACCGAGTCCATTTGGTTAACACAAGAAAATCATTTTAAAGTTAGTTTCTACAGAGCAGGGTCAACTAAAAAAAGATTTTCTTGTTTTAACATGTTAAGTTCAATTGAATTGTTTGTTGGTTCTAGCCGACTGAGAAGATGAATATTAATTATTCTAAGTTATATTCTAGCCAAATTGACAATATGAAAGATATAAATATAAGGTCAAGTGGAGAATTATAAATTGTGAATGCATGGAAGATAATTGAAGATTTAATGATGCTAAGAGGAAGTAAATAAAAAGGATAAGTAGAATATCCTTGAGAAGCTGAAAAGATACATTCGATCAAGAAGAATCAAATATACAAGCTAGAATTGAGATCTATAATCAAAAATTTAGTTGCATCCAAAATTAGGTCATCTCATTGTTACTCTCTAACCATTGTAGTAGTGATCTAAATCTCTTAACAGGGTTGACTTAATAACTATTTTGTAAATCCTCTAACAAGGTGGCATTTCTACTAAATTGTCCAAAAAATTCTAGCAAGGCCACTCCTAATAGGGTGATTAAATATTCTAACAGGGTCACACCTAATATTGTGTTTTTAACCTTTAATAGGGTTGGCTCCTAATAGGGCTCACTTCAAAAGAGTGAAAATCAGTAACTAGTTGCAATTGGTGGTTTTTCCAAAATTGAGTTTTCGTGTTAAATCCTAGTGTCAAATGCATTTCATGTTATTTTTCTTATGTTTTTGCACCTAAGATAAAATAATAATAATCATAGAAAATATCTTAAAATTTGAACGTTAAATATTTGCCAAGCATTTTCAGTATTTATCGAGTTACAACATTTTTTGTGTGTCTATTGAGCTCTAGTAGAGTTAAGTTTTCAAAGTTTATTTTGTATTGACATCTAAGGGATCTAGGATTTATTTTAGTAGTAATTGATTCACCCCTCCCCTCTCAGTTACTTCTTTTATATTTTTAAAAATTGGTATCAGAGTGTTTGGTGCTTGTAGAGAAGGTTTTAAGGACCTAAGCTAAAGAAAAGGATGTCTTATAGAAGAGAGATTTTCAAGTTGAATCAAGACAATTTTGCAGCATGGAAAGGACTTATGAGGTTACATTTGAAAAATGTCAATGATTTAGGTTGTAAGTATCTTGATACTAAATACAAAACTCCTACTAGAACATTATCAGTTAAAGTTATTGCTAAAAATAAAAATCATAACATCATGATGATTGACATTGCATCTTCTCTTAATTATGTTGAATTTGATGAAGTAAAAGACTATACTATAGCTCATGAAATGTGGATCAAATTGAAAGACATCTATTTTGGAGATGACAATGTAAGAAAAGCTAAAGCAAAAAGTCTCAGAGGGCAATTTGATCAGATGAAAATGACATAAGATGAAAATATTACAAAATATGTGGAAAGAATCAAAGGAAGTGTGAGCATAATGAAAGCATCTAAAGGAGACATTGATGACAAAAAGGTTTTAAGCAAGGTACTTAGAACCATTCTTCCTATCTATGCAATTAGAGTGTTTTCTATTCAAGAGATGAGATGTGATCCAAATAGCAATATCACTTTGGATGCTCTAGTTGGAAGATTGACAACTTTTGAGTTAGATAACTATGATAACTATGTTCCTAATTCCAAAGGTATTGAATCTGCATTTGAAGCCAAACTCTCACTCAAGAAAAAGAGTAAGAAATCAAAGGTCAATCAATTAGGAAGTGAAGAAGAAGAAGAAAGTTTTGATAATGATCTTGAAGTTGTTGAAGCCCTACTTGCAGGGAAATATTCCAAAGGAAGAGGAAAGTACAAAGGTAAGATTCCTCTAATCCATTTTTCTTGTGAAGAAGTTGGTCACATTGCCGCAAGATGCCCAAACAAAGAAAAAAAAGATGAAAAGAAAAGTAATAAGTAAAAAGGAAAAAAGGAATTCAAAAACTACAAGGACTACAAGGACAAAGGTAAGAAATCTTGTTTTATAGCTAAAGATTCTAATAACAATGAGGATGAAATGGTATATATTGTTGTAAAAGATGAATCTAATGATGAAGGAGATAAGATGCCACTTATCTCTAATGTTAGCAAAAATGATACTTGGATTATTGACAGTGTCTTTTCACATCATATGACTTGAGACAAAACAAATTTTGAGCACATGGAATATTATGACGGTGGTAGTGTGAGATTTGGAAATAATGAACCTTGTTGTATAGAAGAAAAAGGATGTATCTCATTAACCAATGAACTTATATGTGATAATTCTTATTGGGTTAAAGGATTAAAGCACAATCTACTGAGTACGGCACAATTGAATAATATTGGATTCATGGTAGAATTGATGAATGATAAGGCCAAACCACTCAATAATAAAGGAAACTTGGTTGAATCTGGAAAACAAACAAAAGGTAACCTATTCTATCTAGATCTTAGTGAAAGTTTATATTTTATTTCTCAAGTAGAAGAAAGTTGGTTATGGCACAAAAGATTATGTCATGTGAACTTTCATAATCTAATTAAAATAAGCAAAAACAAAAGAGTAAGAGTTATTCCTAGCTTGAGGAAACTTGATATGGGTCTTTGCAAAAAATGTCAAATTGGTAAGATGGGAAAGACTAGTTTCAAAAGAAAGAAATATCATTCTCAAGAATCCCTAGAGCTTATTCATACAAATTTATGTGGACCTATTGGTATAGAGAGTTATAATGGAGATAAGTTTTTCATTCTTTTTTTTTATGACTATTCTAGAATGATGACTGTAATGTATCGAAAGAAAAATTAGAAGCTTTTCAAAAATTCAAGTGGTATCTAGCAATAGAAGAAAAAGAAACTAGAAAGAAGTTAAATTTTTTGAGATTAGAAAGAGGTGGTGAATTCATTTCCAATGAATTCAATGAATTATGCATTGAAAAAGGAATTAAAAGACAAGTATCAACCCCTGGTACAACTCAACAAAATGGTATAGCCAAAAGAAGGAACAAATCTATCATTGATTGTGTAAGAACACTAATTATAGAAAAGAATGTTGCAATCAAATATTGGAAGGAAGCTATCAGAACTACATTGCATACCTTGAGCAGAGTACTACTAAAGAAAGACTCAATTCAAACTCTATATGAACTATGGTGTGGCTGCAAACCTAATGTAAGTTACTTGAAAGTATTTTGAAACAAATTTTATATCTAGAAAGAATATAAGAGAGGTAAATTTGATGTCAAAGGTGATGAAGGCATATTCTTAGGATACTCCTATAGAAGTAAAGCATATAGATGTTTAAATTTGTATACTCATAAAATCATAGAAAGTGCACATGTGAGAATTGATGAGTTTGCAAATAAGAGTTAAGAAGAAAGAAGCAAAGAGCTTGAGGATTTACGAAAGATTAGTTTACTATGAACCTGATACCTTGTGAAATCTATCTAATATATAGGAGACTTCACCTCCCAATTCCCCAAAATCTACAATAGCTATCGAGTTGCAGAGAGTACAATCTAAGTCACAGTCTGAAGGACCCAAGCCATAGGTAGAGACTACCAAGCTATTACTAGAACAAACTAAGTCTGATGAAACTGAGTCATAAAAAGTGGGACTTGAACTTAATACTAAAGTTCATGAAGAAATCAATAAAAAAACTCCAAATCCAAATAACCTGTACTAGAAAAATATGTTATAAACAATAATGCACTTGACCAGATCATTGGAGACAAATAAGATGGAATAATGACAAGGCAAAAATTAAAAGGTACATGTTTACTTGCTGAATTTGAACCTAGAAAAGTTAAAGATTCTTTGGATAATGAAATTTGGATTGAAGAAATGAATGAGGAAATAGAACAAATAGAGAAGAATAAGACCTAGACTCTTGTTTCTAGACTCAAGGATAAAAATGTAATTGGCACAAAATGGGTATTCAGAAATAAGCTAGATGAAGATGGAAAAGTTTCTAAAAACAAACCAAGGTTAGTATGTAAAGGCTATTCTCAAGAAGGTATTGATTATGGTGAAAAATTTTCTCCTATTGCAAGATTAGAAGGTTTTCAAACTTTTCTAGCATATGTAGCTCACAAAAGATTTAAAGATTATCAAATGGATATAAAATATGCATTCCTGAATGAGATTCTTGATAAGGAAGTCTACATTGAACAACCTGAAGGTTTTTTAGATCCTAGCAACAGAGGCATGGTTTGCAAATTACACAAGGCATTATATGGTCTCAAGCAAGCTCCTAGAGTTTTCTATGAAAGACTTCATAACTACTTGATACATATTGGTTTTCAAAGAACAAATGATAATAGTAGTTTGTATATCAAAGAAGGACTAGACAAGAAGATTGTGTTGGTAGAAATATTTGTTGATGATACTTTATTCATAGGAAATGATGACTTGTGCAAGGAATTTTTAGAAAAAATGAGTAAATAATTTGAGATTTCTATATTTGGAGAGATAAGATTCTTTTTTGGATAGCAAATCTAGCAAAATAAAGATGGTATCTACATTACTCAATCTAAATATATCAAGGAAATACTAAAGAAATTTGGAATGGATGATTCAAGACTAATTGCAACCCCTATGTCTATTGGACATAAGCTTTCCAAAAATGACGATTCCAAAGAGGTAGGTCAAACCACATACAGATCAATGATTGAAAAATTGCATTAAGTAGTACACATAAGGCCTGATATTGCATTAGCAATTAGTATGGTAGAAAGATTCTCAAAAAATCTCAAAGAAAACCACATTATGAAAATTAAAAGAATCATGAGATATCTGAAAGGTATTGAAGAATATGGTTTATGATAATTTGGATTTAAAATTATTCATAGATGCTGATTGGGAAGGAAGTATTGATGATAGTTAAAGCACTGGTCGTAAAGCATTCTTTCTTGGTAAAAGACTAGTGTCATGGACAAGCAAGAAATAGAATTGTATCTCTCAGTCTACATTAGAGGAAAAATATGTGGCAACACTAGTCAATTGTTCTAATATTGTTTGGTTCAAACAACTTTTGGTAGGTATGAAGATAGAGATCAAGGATCTAGTAGTCATATATTGTAATAACACTAGTGCAATTAATATATCAAAGAATCTAGTGATGCATACCAAAATGAAACACATTGCTATAAAATATCATTTCTTGAAAAAATTGGTACATGATAAAGAAGTTAGATTAGAATATGTAAATACTAAAGAAAAAATTGTAGACATATTCACCAAGCCATTGCCTAAGCATAAATTTATGTATCTAAGAGGTAAGCTAGGGCTCATTCCCCTATCTGAAGCTCACTAAATGAAGTTTAGTGATGCATCAACCAGTGCATGTTGAAGATCATTTAGTTGGTGCAATATTGACAAGGACATTTTGCAAATGAATCAGTATTTGAGGTACATTGATATTCACTATACATTTCCTTTTGCATGAGATGTCAAAGAGTGAGAATTTTTCTATCATATCTCATAGAAATTTTGTAAACAAAAAGAGAAAGAGATGTTAGAAAGGGAGAATGAACTTGGGCTGATATCAAAGGTAGAGTTTGTCATCAAAAGAAGTTGTAGCAGATAGAATTTTTTTGACATAGGGAGAAACTATAGATAGAAAGAGTTCACACTCATAGAGGGAGTTTTCATAGATGAGAATAAAAATGAAACTAATGATAAGTTCTTACTTTATTCTTGCTCTAAAAATTTCATTGTATTATGACATGTTGTGTTGCCATCAATGCCAAAGAGGGAGATTATTAGAACAATTGATTAATTAAGTATTGTCTTTGATGTTACACAAAATGCTATATCATCACTAGTCAGTGTATGTTGAGCTCACTCAAGAATTGAAGGCAATTTTTTGTGTCTATAAAAAATTCTAGAGTTTTCCTAGTTTAGAGGATAGTATCTATCGAGCTCAATCAGGCATCAACAAAAGGGCTTGTGGAAGTTGAGTGTTAACTAAGCTCACTTGGTTAATGAAAAAAATGTTGGATGGAACTAGTGTTAACTGAGCTCACTTGGTTACTAAAGGAACTCTACAAATATGCAGTGTTAATTGAGTACACTTGGTTAAAATATGGAAATCATTTCAAAGTTAGTTTCTACCAAGCAGGATTGGCTAACAAAAGATTTTCTTATTTTGGCATATTAAGCTCAATTGAATTGTCTATTGGTTCTAGCTAACTGAGGAGATGAATATTTATCATGCCCAAATTTCAAGGGCAAAAACACACACCAATTTATTTATTTGTTTAAATTAATAATTAAAATGCTCTAAGTTTGATATGGTTGTGTTCATAGTTAAAGTAAAGGTTCCCTACATTCCATCTTAAGTTTATAATCTTATGAAGGAAATACATCATTAAATTTGAACTCTCGTTATTAATCTAATACCAAAATTTGTTTGTTATTTCATTACTAATATAACATTATATTTCAAGAAATATTAAATATCAATTCAAATGAAAATGGTTCTAATTAAATTGAAATATTAAATCAAAGAACTAACTAAGATAATATCACATCTCACATACACATAAATATACTTTCTTTAATTTTATTCCAATCACAATTTTATATAAATTCAATAAAACATTCCCAATATAATGACCATATGAATTAAATTTAAATTTGACTAAGATAATAAAACATTTCATGAAACATTATCTACAGATTTTAACAATACTGTTATCATTTGTTCACCCGCCAAGATTCAAATTTCAAATGTTCAGCTTGTCCAATGGCTAATTCCCAAAGTTAATATTATTTTAATGCCTAAGCCTTATAACATGGATTCTATGGCTCGTAGGTTCTCCATTGTCAGATCTAAGGTAGATCAACGGTTGGCACTGTCTGGCCATTGAAAGTTGCACAGTTAATATGTTGGCGACATGGTGCCCAGAGGACACGTGTTTGGTGGGTCCATCTTGCTGGGCAAAAATGTCTCGGTGGGTCGAAAAAGTTCCACGGCACTGTGGGCGCTATGTCGCTATCATGTGTTGGTCAAAAAATCTTCATAGTGACATAGTGCCCGACGAAAATGTCTTACAATGGACAGGTTGCATCACTAGGAAATGTTCCCGACGAGTGGTCAGTTTCACAGGGCGGGAAGTCAGAAATACCGGTGGGGCACCATGTCGCCATCAAAAAACTCATGAGTTTTTCGTTAGCGACATAGCGCCTAGAGGACACATGTCCTCGTGGGTCTAGGGATGTTAGTGAAGATCTATCAGAAAGTTGATATGTGGCCAGTTCCTATTCATTGATGCACTAAGGGGAACGATCTATCTTTCTCACCGTCAGATCGATTCAGATCAACGACAGGCGCCATCTCGCTATGGTGAAGTTGCGCGGTCTTTACCATGGTGATATAGTGCCTTAGTGACACGTGTTAGGTGGGGCCGTGTTATCTTATTAACCTTAGGGGTGATGCTAGGTGTGCTGATAGCAGGGCCCGAGAAAAGTGCAAAGTATGACGAGTCTTCACGATTGTCAGATTAAGTTGTATCAACGGATGGCACCATCTCGCTATGGTGAAGTTGTGTGAACTTTACCATGGCAACATAACGCCCATCTGCCATGTGGATCAGCAGGGCCAAGTCTAACCAAAGTGCGCCAGGTGTCATTTGAGTGTGGTGTGGTTGTTGAGGTGGCACCAGATATGATGGGCCTGGGGTAAGAATAGTATAGTGGTATGACGAGTCTTCATGATTGTCCGATTTTAGGCAGATCAACGGTTGGCGCTATCTCACCATCGAAAGTTGCACAGTGGATACCATGGCAACATAGTGCCTTGCACGGTTGGGGGTTAGTGTGATCGTTATAGTTAATGATAACAGTTTGAAGGGTGGCGTGGTTAGTTCAATAAAGGGTGGTCAACACAAAAGGACTTAGCAAGGTGGCAATAGGATAAAAAGCTATTGGTCCATGCGGCTCATTCTGGTGCTAAGGATACATTGACTTGCTGGCTTTGCTGTTTTGTGCACCAAAAAAGGAAAATCGAGGGTTATCTTGCGGATTTGATCTTGGCGATCAATCCAAACCACCAGAAATGTATGCGAAACATAGAAAGACACTCCACCATCTCAACCGATCCATCTACCTGGTCAGAGTGCAGTTATGGTGCCATTTCTATCTTCTTAGGGAATTATTTGGCAAAAAAGATCAGATTTTCTTCAGATCCCCATGATTGTCCTCTGCAGGACTTAATGGTAGGTAGTTGCAAAGTCATTTTATCAAGAAAAGATCTCAGTTATGCCTGAACTATAAAGGTAGATTTTGTAGTTTTTTGAAAAGAGGACCTTCTCTCTAAATTTTCCTCTGCTGTTGCTCTACAATTCTAGTGTGAATTCCCCTATACCTCTGAACTGTCTGATTCTATACCTATCTCCTTCAGCCATTGGTATTAAAGTGCAAGAATTCTTTGCCTGTGCCATTGTTTTGTGTAAATCTATAATTTGCATGGCTGTATCTCTACTAGCCTATGAATGATATATAATTGAATTTCTTCCTTGTGTCATTCATCTTGGTTTTTTGATCTGTATGTGGTTATTTGATTAAAGCAAGTCTAGATGTGTATATCCTTAGTTTCATTCTGGTTCAGTAGCCCATGTATGGGCAGAGATTGGTCCAAACACTCTATTTTGGTGCATCACCTCCTTAGACTAGACTAGGTAGATTTGCTTTCATGCTGTCCTTCTCCCTTTTCCTCTCCAAGAGTAGATAGGTGTGCCTTGATAGTAAGAGGAAGTCAGCCTTCTCTAGAGACTCAACCTCATAGTTCAAGTCCCACAGCTTGGAGGTTGTTTCCATGTTTCACTAGGTTGTCCTTACGCATAAGCCTTGGACAAGGGTGCAAACCTAAGTGACAACAGTTTTTGACATGCCCGATGGGACACTTTTTAAACAAAATTTAAAGTCTACTGGTGTCAAAGAAGAAAGAGTTTCAAGATTAATACCGAAGAGATATTATTGGCTTTAGTGTTTAAGCCTTCAAGAGGCTAATTCTTCAAAGTACTTGGCAACTCTAAACATCAACAAATCTGGTTCCAGGAAAAATTCGCAGAAATTCATGCCCAGAGCTGAAACAAGGGCATCTTCTAGAGGTAAATTTCAATATCAAGAGCTTTCTCTTTCAAATCCTAGAAGAAGGAGGACTAGAACTTCATTATCAATAGTTAGGGGTGTAATAATAGTTAATATACCTGTAACATCTATCTCTACTCCTCCTACTGCTCAAACTCAGCCTAGATTGCCATCAACACTCATCAATAGAACACTTGGTACATGGCACAGCCAAGAGTTCATGCTTTTGCCACCTTTAATGGTGGAAGTCCTCTATTGTTAGCCCAAAGACATGATATACCAATAGTTGCACTCAAAAGTATACCTAATTTTACTAGTGAAACTTCCATCTCCCCTTTAGAGCATATCTAAGAAGTAGAAAATGTCTGTAATATTCATGGTATTACAAAGGATGATGTTGTTGTCAGAATTTTAGCCTCATCTTTAAAAGGAAAAGCATTACAATGGTATAGAGGCTTAGCTCATGGGTCTATAACTGATTGGGATGGACTAGGAGCAGGGTTATGAAAACATTTTGAGGATAGAAGTGACCATCTGTCACTTTTAGAGTAGCTGACTACTATTAAAAGAGCCCCCCATGAATGTATGACTGATTTTAATTATAGATTTCAAAAGACATGGGATAGAATACCAACTACAGTGAAACCTACCCTTGGTAATGCCTTCTTGCATTACCTTAGAGCTTTTAACAATGATATTGCCACTACAATTCAAACTATGGGAGGAGATACCTTGCCTAATGCCTATGAGATAGCCATAAAAGCTGAGAACATCCTAATACAAGGAGGAAAGTTGGCTCCAAGGCCCCCTATGCCTTTCGTTCCTAATGTTCCTAACCACCAACCAGCAATGGCCCCTCTTCCTACAACTTCTACATCACAAGCCCTTACTCCAGTCCCCCAAGCTTCCACATCCTCAAATGGGATAGATGAACTCAAAGAAATGCTCCAAGGTCTAGTGTTGAATACCGATAAAAGAGAGAAGACCCTAGATAAAAAATTGTAAGAGTAGGGGAGGGAGTTGAAAGACCAAGGGAAGAGATTATAGGATAGTTTTTCTATAATACAAAAAATGAGTAACAAGGTGGTGGCCTTAGAAAGGCAGCAAGCTCAAGGTGGCAAGCCTCCCCAACTGCAATATCAAGCTCCAAATGGTGGTAGGCCTCCTAATTAGTGGAATAGCTCTTTTAATCAGGGTAGGCAAAATAGTCATGCTTCTACTTCAAGCTCAAATTAGAACAGAGCTATAGTCCCTCAAAATAACTTAGCCCAAGATCAAGATTTCTATCCTTCCTGCAACTATTCTTATGCCTATTGCATGTGCCAAAAGGCAAAATCTTATTTGGCCCTAACTGACCAAGAACCTACAGCAAAGCAATCATACAAGGAGGATCATCCCAAGGAGGCCTCATATACTCAAGGACATGATGATTGCTCTTTCATGAATCATTAGATTGGGGAGCATTGTAATGTAAACCAAGATTTTGTTGCTCATAACACTAGAAGTAAGAAGAGAGCTATGGAACATGTTGCCCCTCCTTCTCCTAAGCAGGCCTCAACTTCAAGTGCTGCACCTCATGCACATGCAACAAATGAACAAACAAGTACTTCATAGCAGCAAAGGCAAGATTCTAGAAAGAAAGATGCAAGTGATCCTTATGTTGCCCCATCTCAACCTCTTATAAGTGTAGCTCCCAAAGTTTCTATCAAAGTTCCTAATACACCATTCAGTGTGGTAGAGAAAATGAAGAAGACCAATGTGAATATTTCTATGTGGGATGTTGTTGCTACCATACCAATGCAGAAGAGGATGCTGCAGCAAGAATTAGAGAAGATTAAACCCAAGGATCAGCCATCTACCATGGAGAGTGCCATAAGTCTAGTACAACTAGTAGGGGATGTGGAGACAAATAAAAAGGTTAGACCTCCTCCATTCTATGTTTCTCTGATTATAGGGGGCAAATTAGTCCACAATTACATGATAGATTCAGGGGCTAGTAGCTCAGTAATGCCTAGGTGTGTTTCTGATGCTTTAGGAATGAAATATGAGCCCATTGTTAGGGATGTGTTACAATTAGATGGTAGTACTGTCAAAACTGTGGGTATCCTTAGGAATGTGGAAATGGCCCTACATGCATGCCTTGGTTGCACTATGATTCAAGACATATCTGTTGCTGAAGTTAAGCCCTATTTTGCTATCTATCTTTCAAGAGACTTCACTGCTCAAATTGGTGGATTCATATTTGCTGAGTGGTCATATATGTCATTTAGGACCAGATATGGAGCCAATGCCTCAATTAGAGTAGAACCTCAAGCCCTTCATCACACTGAATCTTACACCCCCAATCCCATCAACATGAATTGCCCTATTCTAGAGATGGATGAAAATGACATAGTAAATGAGCCTGCCACTTCCATAGCAGAGATTTCTAATTTCTTCTTGGATGAGTGGGAAAATGCATATAAGTTTGAGCCTATGTTAGAGACTCTTGAGATAGGCCTTAGTACATATTGCATAATAGAGAAAGATGCTCAAGTTCCTAACCTTGTTAGGACTAATGATGATATGAATGGAACATGGAGTATGTACTTTGATGGCTCAAGGAATAGAAATGGATCAGGGGCCAGTGTTATGTTGATCTCTCCTACAGAAATAAGATACTACTTCTCCTTTACGCTCCAATTCAGTTGCACCAATAATGTGGCCGAGCATGAATCTTTGATTCAAGGTCTCTTACTTGCCCAAAAGAGAGGAATTCAAGCCTTGAGAGTATATGGGGATAGTGAGTTGGTAGTTAACCAAGTGAGAAACTAGAATATCACCAAAAATAGCTTTCTCAAGTCTTACAAACACAGAGTCTAGGATTGGCTTGAGGGCTTCAATGCATTTAATATTTAGAGCATTCCTAGAAAAGAAAATAGACATGTTGATAGACTTGCAGCAATAGGTGTAGCTTATGATGTGCCAGGGAATCTTGAGGAGAAGAAGAAGCAACAAATAAGGGTGGTAGTGAGGCCTTCCATCCCTAACAACAACACTCATTGGCAGGTGTTTGATTCTAATGAGCAAATTGTGAGTTTCTTGCAGAATGAGGCAGAATTCTTAGAAAGAAACCAGTCAAGACTGCGAGATCAGTATGGTGATCAGGTCATTCATCTCAGTTCTAACAAGTTTCCCAAGGGTCTCATTACCTTGGAGAGTGTCTTTAATCCTAATGATCAAACAAGAGGCAAAGGAATGAATCTAGATGCAAAAAAGGATGATTATGCCCCAGTTACAATTGCTGATGGAAAATCTATGAATATGGGGAAGGTATGTTCTGAAACTGAGCAAGAAAACTTCATTCATTTATGTCAAGAATTTAATGATGTATTTTCTTGGACATATGATGACTTAAAAGGGTTTGACCCTAGTTTGTTTCAGCATACCATAGATTTAATTGATAAGGCCAAACCAGTAAGGCAAAAATAGAGGCCAGTGAATCCTAAGATTGAACCTTTAATGAGAAAGGAGCTATCCAAGTTGATTGAGGCTAATATAATTTTTCCAATCAAGCACTCATCATGGGTAGCTAACCTTGTCCATGTAAGGAGGAAGAATGGATAAATCAGACTGTGTGTGGACTTTAGGGATCTTAATCAGGCTTCTCTTAAAGATCACCATCCTCTCCCTTCCATGGAGCAAATCCTGTCCAGAGTCAGTGGGTCAAGGAGATTCTCTTTTCTTGATGGATTCTCTAGTTATAATCAAGTGCTAGTTAAAGAATTTGATAGAAATAAGATAGCATTTACTACTAAATGGGGCACCTATGCTTATTGCAAGATGCCATTTGGACTAACAAATGCAGGTGCCACATTTCAGAAGGCAATGGAGATGGCCTTCAAAAAATTAATTGACAAGTTTGTCTTAGTATACCTTGATGATATAATTGTATATTCAAAAAATGTAGAAGATCATTTTAATCATCTAAGGTAGGTATTTCTAAGATGTAGAGAGTTTGGGGTTTCCCTTAACCTAGCCAAGTGTGTCTTTGCTACAAGCTAAGGAAAATTATTGGGACACATTGTATCTAAGGATGGGCTAACCATTGATCCAGAAAGAACAAAGGCAATACTGCCTCTTCCTAAAAACAAGAAGGGGCTGCAAAGTCTCCTTGGTAGAATAAATTTTGTAAGAAGGTTTATTCCTAATCTTGCTACCATGGTGAAACCTCTTACAACTATGCTTAAGAAAGGTATGGTCTTCTCATGGAGCAAGGAAGGGAAGCAAAATTTTGAAGAGATCAAGACAGCCATAGCCTCAGCCCCTACTCTCATGAACCCAAATTTTGAGAAATATTTCATTCTCTACACTTTAGGTGGTGAGTCAAGTATCTCTGCTATCTTGACTCAAACAAATGGCAGGGATGAGGAGCAACGCATAGCCTTCTTCAGTGAAGGGCTCAAGGAATATGAAGATAAGTATAGTTATGTAGAGAAGCAAGCCCTTGTAATCATCAGAGCCTTGAAGAAATTCAAGCACCTCTTGTCCCACAATAAGATCCATTTTTTGGTGCCCCATGCTAGTGTAAAGGACTTCTTGTTAAGCAAAGACATCAGTGAAAAGAGAGCTGGATGGATCACTAAGGTAATGGAGTATGATGTTGATATTTAGATTACCAAGCTGGTAAGAGGGAAGGGGTTGTGCAAAGAAATGTTATCAAGCCAGGATTTAGATGAAGAGGCTGCTATGGTATTAACAAAGCAGTAGGAGGAAGGAAATGTTAATCATCCAAGGAGCTGGATAAATGATATGAAGAGCTTCTTATCAGGGGATGAATACCCTCAGGGATTGGATAGAGCTAAAAGAAGACAATATAGATTGTAGTCCATTCCCTATGTTGTAATTGATGGTATCCTATTCAGGAGGGATTTTAATGGGACCCTGTTGAGATGCATTGAAGGGGATCAGACTGAGAGGATGATTAAGGAACTTCATGATGGCCCTAATGGTGGCCATTTCTCTGCAAGAACAACTGCCATGAAGATCATTAGGGCTGGTTATTATTGGCCATCTCTATTCCATGATTGTTATGGGTATGTGAGAAAATGTGAGAAATGTGCTTTCTTCTTAGGCAAACAGAGGCTTGCAGCCCTCCCCCTTCGTCCTATTCAAGTGGATCAACCCTTTACCCAGTGGGGGTTGGATTTTATAGGCCCCATTAATCCTCCATCTAGTGCAGGTCATAAATGGATTTTGGCTACTACTAATTATTTCACTAGATGGACAGAGGTAGTTGCCTTGAAGGATGCCACCGAACCATTAGTTGTTGAATTCCTTGATGGAATTTTATCTAGGTTTGGTGCTCCTTCTACTATCATCTCAGACAATGCTAGGTCTTTTATTAGAACCCAGATTTGTGCATGGGAAATGAATCACAATATCTATCTGAGCACACATCAAATAACTATCCCCAAGGTAATGGTTTTGCTGAGTCTTCCAACAAGAATCTGATCAGAATCATGAGGAGGACAATAGAAGACAATCAGAGGGTCTGGCATAAGAAATTAAGAACTGCTCTATGGGCTGATAGGATAACACCCAAGAGATCTATTGGGAATTCACCTTTTGTGCTGATATATGGTAGGGAAGCTAGACTTCCAATTTCATTGGAATTCCCATCCTTGGAGTTGGCTCATCAGCTAGAATTGATTGAAGATAATGCCATGTCAGTAAGAATGTCAGAGCTGATTGAATTAGAAGAAAAGAGAAATAAGGCTATGCAAACCCTAGAGATACATCAGCAGTAGATGAAGAGGAATTTTGATAAGAAGGCTAGGGTTAGGACCTTTAGAGAAGGATATTTAGTTCTAAAGTTGGATTCAGACAGAGCAAAACTAGGAAGACATTCCAAGTTTGACCCACTATGGAGTGGACCCTATCTGATTGCCAGTTGCAAGCAGGCTAATGCATTTCAATTGAGCAGGCCAAATGGTGAAGTCTTGCCCATTCCAGTCAATGGGATTTATCTTAAAGCTTTCTTTTGAAGCCCTATTTCTAAAAATTTAGGAATCCATGTACATAAGTAGTTTAGTTTCTTTTCTATTGTTTCCTGCTTTTCAAGAAGTGTGCGGGCACAACTGTCTCCCTGTGAGGTAGCAGATTGCGGAGGAAGTTTTGTTTTTTGTTTCTAGTTGCAGTTGCAGAGCTAGGGTTTTCAAATGTTTTGATCTCCTCATAGAAGGGTTAAGGTTTTTTGCAATTCTCAGATTCATACTTTACAGACCGTGTGACCCAATGGATTATTTACAAGCATTGGTCATACACATAGCGAGCTTGTGTCCCCTATGAGTTGCCAGAAATGTTATCATTTGTTCACTCGCCAAGATTCAAATTTCAAATGTTCGGCCTGTAGGTTCTCCATCATTAGATCTAAGGTAGATCAATGGTTGGCATTGTCCCACCATTAGAAGTTGCATGGTTAATATGTTGGCAACAGGATGCCCGGAGGACACGTGTCTGGTGGGTCCAGCTTGTCGGGCAAAAATGTCTTGGCAGGTCAAAAAAGTTCCACGGCACTGTGGGCGCTATGTTGCTATCATGTGTTGCTCAAAAAATCTTCATAGTGACATAGCACCTGACAAAAATTTCTTACAGTGGACAAGTTGCATCACCGAAAAATGTTCACGGCGAGCGATCAGTTTTGCGGGCCGGGAAGTCAAAAATATCAGTGGGGCACCATGTTGCCATCAAAAAACTCATGAGTTTTCCATTAGTGACATAGCACCTGGAGGACACATGTCCTTGTGGGTCTAGGGATGTCAGCGAAGATCTGTTAGATAGTTGATACTTGGCCAGTTCCTATTCATTGATGCACTGAGGGGAATGATCTATCTTGCTCACCGTCAGATCGATTCAGATCAATGATAGGCACCATCTTGCTATGGTGAAGCTGCACAATCTTTACCGTGGTGACATAGCACCTTAGTGACACATGTCAAGTGGGGCTGTGTTATCTCATAAACCTCAAGGGTGATGCCAGGTGTGCTGACAATAGGGGAACAAAGTGTAAAGTATGAGGAGTCTTCACAATCGTTAGATTAAGTTGTTTCGATGGATGGCACCATCTCTCTATGGTGAAGTTGTGCGAACTTTACCATAGTGACATAACACCCATGTGCCACATGGATCAGTAGGGCCAGGTCTCACCAAAGTGTTCCAGGTGTCATTCGAGTGTGGTGTGGTTGTCGAGGTGGTGCCAGATATGATGGGCCCAAGGTAAGAATAGTATAGTGGTACGACTAGTCTTCATGATCATTCGATTTTAGGCAGATCAATGGTTGGCGCTATCTTGCCATCGAAAGTTGCATGGCAGATACCATGGTGACATAGCACCTTGTTGACATGTGTCTTGCTGGCTTGGCCAAGGTTGGTGGTTAGCGGCTGGTAGTTAGTGTGATCATTACAGTTAATGATAACAGTTTGAAGGGTGGCGCGATTAGTTCAATAAAGGATGGTCAACATAGAAGGACTTAGTAGGGTGGAAAAAGGATAAAAATCTATTGGTCTAGTCAGATCATTCTGGTGCTAAGGATATGTTGACTTGCTGGCTCTACTGATTCATGCACCAAAAAAGAAAAACCAAGGGTTATCTTCCAGATCTGATCTTGACGATCAATTCAAACCACCAGAAATGAATGCGAAACATAGAAAGACACTCCACCGTCTCAGTCAATCCATCTACCTAGTTAGAGCATAGTTATGGTGTCATTTCTATCTTCTCAGGGCATTATTTGGAAAAAAAGATCAGATTTTCTTTAGATCCCCATGATTGTCCTCTACAGGACTTAATGACAGGTAGCTGCAAAGTCATTTCAGCAAGAAAAGATCTCAGTTATGCCTGAACTATAAAGGCAGATTTTGTAGTTTTTTGAAAAGAGGACCTTCTCTCTAATTTTTCCACTGCTGTTGCTCTACAATTCTAGTGTGAATTCCCCTATGCCTCTGAACTATCTAATTCTCTACCTATCTCCTTCAGCCATTGGTATTAAAGTGCAAGAATTCTTTGCCTGTGCCATTGGTTTGTGGAAATCTGTAATTTGGATGACAGTATCTCTGCTGGCCTATGAATGATATATAAGTGAATTTCTTCCTTGTGTCATTCATCTTGGTTTTCTAATCTGTATGTTGTTATTTGATTAAAGAAAGTCTGGATGTGTATATCCTTAGTTTCATTCTGGTTCAGTAGCGCATGTATGGGCAGAGACTGATTCGAACACTCTATCTTGGTGCATCACCTCCTTAGATTAGACTAGGTAGATTTGCTTTCGTGCTCTCCTTCTCCATTTTCCTCTCCAAGAGTAGATAGGTGCACCTTGATAGTAAGAGGAAGCTGACCTTCTCTGGAGACTCAACCTCACAGTTCAAGTCCTACAGCTTGGAGGTTGTTTCCATGTTTCACTAGGTTGTCCTTGCGCATAGGCCTTGGACAAGGGTGCAAACCTAAGTGACAACAAATACTTTAACAAAACTAAAAGAATATTAGCTATAATTTTAAAGAAATCATACTGATTAACATTTTAGTCAAATCTATAAATTAACTTATATATTTTTCTCTGCATTTCCATCAGATTATTTCTGCAAATTTTCAAAAAAAATTCTAGCCAGTTAGCCCTACAGAGAATTTTTTTGTAGGAATTAGGCTATGAAACCTAGCCCCTACAACTCACTAGAAATATTCATAGTTATTAGAATATTCCATTTCTTTCAGTGGCATTGTCATAGTTCAACATCTCACTACTAACCAAATGTACATTCAACACTTTCCAGCTAGCACTGACAACCTTACCCACCATCGAACACTCAATATGGTGGCCTCACACCAATAGCCTCACCTTTATTGAAACCATAGTGAGTAGTCCATTTTAAATGATACAAACTACTTACCTCCCACTGATGTGGGACTAAACAATCATCTCTATTGGCCATATAAAGTTTTTGGCACCACAAAAGCCATTCTCTAGTACCGAAGATAATACCCCTACTTGCTCTTGAAAATCTAATGATTGTAAGAAAAACTGGTCACCACTACCATGAATGTTTTTGGTCCTCAATCATTGGTAATCCACACTATCTCTAGTGTCGCAATCTCCCCAAACATGCGGTTGCTACTAGATTTTTCCATGATAGGTCTAAACACCCAACATGATAGCTCACCCTCCATGTGGGCAGGACACTTCTGCATAGTTGGTGCCAGCTTTATGAAGACCTCCATGTGTATCAACATAGAGTAGACCTCTACCTAGAGCATCATGTGGTTGTACCATCCATGTAGCTCTAACATGTCAGATGCCACCTCAAGCAATTGTATGCCACATGTTATCTATACAATTCGCACCATTGCCACATTAGCTTGTGACATGTTGGATTCCATACAGTGCTGACTCAACAAATTTGTATAGACATGTGCCATCTATATGCACAGTCGGCCAACCACATCACCTAGGCAAATTTTTTTTGTTGATATCAACACTTTACTGTCTTAAATTTGACGATCGCTTGACCATCATTCTTAGGCACTTTTGAACTGCTGTGACGATTATTTGATCATCAGATTTAAGCTCATAATTTTCTTCCTAGAGTCCTCTCTAGATTTAATTTTGATTTGATAGTTCAAATCTAGGAGGCCATAACTTAAACATCTAGACTCCAAATTAGGTGTGATTTTTTAAATTTTGGGTAGAATTTCTAGAACTCTTTAGTGGTGTTATTCTTTTCTAGTTTTGGTCCATATATTTGTCAGAAATTACATCTTTTGGCAATTGTACCTATGCAATCCTACATTTTACAACTTGAAATGCTCCATACAGGCTCATTTGGACTCCTTTTTAGGTTCTATTTTTTTTGAAAGTGCTTAATTTTTTGTCTACTTTCTAGATCTACATTTAGATTATAGGGTTGTATGGAAAAAAATATCACTTTTAGACTTAGGGCCTTTTCTACATTATATTGCTTTGATTACTTTCGAAAATTGTTGTACATCTGAGCTATAATGCTTAGTGCCAGACTTAGGCCTCAAAAGGTAGTTGTAACTAGAAAAATCATAAGTCCACCTTGTACATTTTGACAAGTGGTCTCTTGTACATGCACTACTTATAAAATACTAAATCATACATTAGGGGGGATCTTTGATTTTTTTTGGCATTTTGGGGGTACATTGATTAGTACATCATGGATGAGGAAGATAAAATTACCTTGACAATACAAAACTATAAGTAGTGGATTCAATTGGTTCTTACTTATCTTACTTAGCATAATGCATTGCCATATGTGAGAGGACTTACCTATAATGAGGACACAAGTTCCATCATTTATCATATCCTCTTTCTCTATATGGATATGGAGGTTATGGATTCACTTTATGACTTGAAGTCAAATGATTTATATGATATTTGGATCTATCTTTGGGAGCTTTATGTAGACCCACACATTCCTCTATTCCCAAAAGATCTTTTACCTTTAGTTGCAGTTGCATCCTCTCCAAATGAGATCACACCTCCAGATGCTCCTGTTGCTACTACTAATCTAGTTCTAGCCATAGATGCTTCTTATTCAATGTAGTAGGAAATACCATGTCTTCCTACTTCAGCTTAATGGAATGACTTCCTTCCAGACATTGCAGAGTTTTTCATGGAGTCTTACATTGAAGATGTGGGAGACATCATCGATGATATTTGTCTTCTCTTTGTTGAGGCAAATACTTTATCCATTGCCATAGTGATTGGTTCATGTACTTTAGCACAATAAGGTATACTTTGTCTTCCGGCTCCAACATCTACAAATGACTTCTTGACAAATATTGAAGGTTTTTTTGTGGAGTCACACATAATAGATTTGGGAGACCTCATTGATGACCTATATCTTATCTTTGCTAAAGAAAGTCCTTCTCTAGTTTTTGCAATGGCTCACTCTGACCCTCATGTCCATTCTCTACATGATCAGTCTTCACAGATTGATGTGATTGTGCATCCTTATGCACAATAGTTACATGAGGTCTCTTTATCATTTGAGGAGACACATTGTTCTTTGGAACATGTTCTAAATACATCCTTCCTCAATCTACACTTCTTCTCAGTAGTATTGAAAGGAGCAACCATCAATATTAACACAGGGATAGCTGAGTAGGTTTTAGAGACACCTTTCATCATCAAGATTTTTTTCTACACATAGGGAAAACATCTCACCTGTACCACTTCCATTTTTTCTTCTAAAGGGGAGGAACATTATTTAGTGGTTATGGATCAGCTTCTACATTGGAGTAGCTCTCATTGATAGGCACACTACCTTTAAGAGGGGGACTACCTTGTCTTCTTCTTCTTCTCTTTTATTGGGGGGACTTTTTCCTGTTATGAGGTTTTATCCTTCTACTTCTCTTTTGTATATACTTGATGTATGTCATAATGGGGGGGATGTCTTGATTACTCCATCCATCCATGCATCTTATCCTTTCAGCTCTCTTTTTGGGGTACAATTTTTCCCATAAGGTGTTCCCTCTTTTTCTGCTTTATGAGATATTGTATTTCATTATGTACATGGGTACCTAATATAGCCTAGTAGTTGAGACCCATTATGTATTTCATCCTAGCTTTCGTAAGCTTAAGTGCATTCCCCTAAGTTGCACTTATGGGGGGTGTTGGTGTAAATAAGTATTTACTTATTATAGTTTACTTAAGTTTACATAGGTTAATGTATTATTTTATTATTTCTTAGGTGAGACACTTAGGAGTTTGTGTACTCTTATGAGTTTTCATGTTGACAACACAAGAGTAAGCAACTCTAATTCAACACATGGTGTCTATAACATAAATTTGCATGCTACACCTTTGTAGGCTTATCCTCTCATCATTGCACTTACTCCTATGCTTAATGGAGGATAATCCACACCTAGTGGACATGTGCCTTGTTGTATGACTTATCATGTTGTTGATTCCTATACATTCTAGAAGTAGAGACCTTTATATATAGGCACTCCTAGTGTACTTTAACATTGAATTGAATGACAATAAATCAATTCCGGATATTGTTATTCTGATCATACATAGCTAGTCTACTATTGTGCTTGTGCTTGAGTTCCATGATCTTGGGTAAAATTTTCCCTAAGGAAATTTCTTATAGATTTCAACATTTCTTGAGGCTTTTGTTCAAGATCTGCCTTTGTATTCTTGACTACCAAAGTACTGCTTAATCTGTCAATTACCTCCATTAAGGTTCTTTATAGGCTCTTCACTTTCCTTTTCTTCTCAATAAGTTTTTTCAGAGATAAGATCAAGTTAGTTTGATCATCACAATCACTTGTTAGGCTAGAAAGCAAAGGTAGAGTAGATGAATTAGATGGTTTAGATTCATCTTCCCTTTGCTTCTTCTCTACTACCTCTTTGACTCTTCTTTCTTCTTTCTCTTTCTCTTCCTTTTCTTTTCTTTCTTTCTCTTTCTTTTCTTTCACCTGTTTTATTTTCTTCTCTTCCTCAACTCTTATTTTCATTTATTCCTCAAGTAATTTATGCTTGGATTCTTCTATTTTTCTCTTTTTTGCATCTAACAGCCTCTTTTCCTCTTCAATTATTTTAGTTGATCTTGAATAACGTCGGCCTAGGATTCAGGCTGTTCAAAAATCTCAAAAGGGTTAGCATTAGGGTAAAAGTACAAAGCTATGTTACCTTTCAGCCTAACTTATCAAAACCACTGAATTTGAGTATTTCTATCTTAATTTTTTTTTTTCAAACATATGATTTTGATGGAATATTCTACATAAGTTACATATGGTCTCACACTTTTCCAATTGGAAATGTCTATTAAATGCATGTTTTGTACTAGTTAGTATCCAATTACTAAAAAAATACAATTATTTTAGAAAATTGATGTTTCAATAACTCTTACTATTTATTATAATATTTTTTAATTACATATAAACACCATTTTATAGAGCTCAAAGTCAAGAATATTCTCATATAGAGTTCATAATGTTTTAATTAGATATAGGATATTGTAATTAAAATATTCTATAAGTATGCATTTAACACTCGAAAAAATGTCAATTTTGAGAAAGAAAAAATATTAAATAATATTAAAAAAATTAAAATATATATGGCATTCTAGAGGAGAGAGTTATCTTCTAGAATCTATAATTTCTCTTTTGGTTGGAATAGATTTTTTTCAAAAAATGTGGTGGGAGATGAGAACTACTAATTTGAATGAGTTGAAATTTGAATCCTTATAAAAGAGAAAATATAGTTCTAAAGCCCATTTTTATTTTTTATTGTTCTAGCTACCTATATTATCGATAACATAATCTAAGATCAAAGGGAAATAAGTTTATTTCTATATAGTTTTGTGATGGGAACTAGACCCCTAATTTCCAACATTTTTCAATAACTAAAATTTATCTTTAAAAAATAGGAACATATATAATTTCTTATTCCAAATAATTATGAAAAATTATTTCCTAAAGTTCATCCATTTCTATGCATTTTATTAGTTTACTTCATTTTAAAATCCTAAATAATAATACCATTTTTATGTCATTGAATGTGAACAACTACACTTTTGTTAGCCTTTTTCTTTGTAAAAGGGTGACACAGGTTTGTGCTTTTACCCATCATCAATGCTAATAGTAACATTAGTCTGATCAATTTGCATTTTGTCACCTCTTACTAAAACTTCCGAAGTTCTTTTCACTAAAGGAGGAGTAAAAATTTTATTGAATACCAAAGAGAGCAGAGCAACACAATAAACAAAGTGAACTATAGAGCTTTATCCTAGTCCACAAGTTGAACCAACATCTAAGATAAATCAAGGGGAAGCATCCTATGATCAATAATGTTCCAAGCTAGCCCATGCTCAGAAGCCCATGTAGCCAAACAATTAGCCACACTATTCCACTCACAAGGGATATGCATGAAAGAAACATAATCTAGAGAATTGCATAACTGAGTGATCTATTAGGTAACCAAAGCCAAATGCCAATTTACATGCACAAGGTTCCTTCCATTCAATAAATTCACAACGACCTACAAGTTAGTCTCACAAATAACTCTTTTCCAGCCACGTTGACAGTATGATAACCCTTGTATATAGAAAACAGAAATTGAATATCACCATACTATCACACCCAACTGCCCCAATACTAGCCAGACTAGGATTTCCTTGAGAAGAACCATCAGTGTTGATTTTAAGAATTCTAGCATCAAGAGGAGACCAATGACCCTCATGATTAACACACTAAGATTTTTGCATACCTCTATGCCCAAAGTGGCTATGGGGACAGAGGGAGTGCTGCCCTAAAGAGGAAAGGAAAGGCATCAGTAAATACCAACATCTTTAGGATCCAAACCTCCACCAATGTCACATTTAGCTAGGAGTGTTTCATGAAGAGAATTAACAATTTTCTCCCATAGGTACCTAATCTAAAACTACACGTCATGAAAGATCCTCCTATTCCTCTGAAGACAAACATGCCATAAAATATGGGAAGGGCCAATAGTCCAAGCAACCTGAAGAAAAGAAGTCTTGGAAGGGGGATTGCCCAAACAGTCCTAGAATTCAAACGAAGAGGAAACATGCCAACACATGCATCCCCATACACTCCACTAGAAGTGCCAATTCTGTTTGGTGAATGGGCACTAGAAAAAATGGTGAGAAATAGTCTCTTCACTATTGTGGCATAAAACATAGATGGAAGGCCCTTTGAAGCCTCACTTGTAGAGATTCTCTCAAGTAAGACAAGAATTGTAAACCAAAATCTAGAGGAAAAAGTTACACTTAGGCCGTGAAAAACTATTCCAAACTTTCTTCTTACAAGAGACCTCCACCTTGCCAAAAAGTTTCTTCATCAGCACAAGGTACCCTAAAGAAATAGAATACTTGCTAGAAAAAGCATCTCCCCAAGCCAAAACATCAGGTTCCTATAGAGAGCTGCACTCCCTAGAAGCCAATATCTGAGATAGCTGAGATAGTTCCAACCGATCCCCCAGAGAGCCACCCAATGGCCAATCAGAAGAATTCTTCCATCTGTAACCCATAGAAAGGCCCAAGTTATAAGCCTCCTTATAATGAGCTACCTTATTTAAAGTAGCAAAAAGGAAAAAAATCACAAAGAGACTGCAAGTGTAGATGAGTGGATAAGAGAGGAGGATACACATTCGAAGAATCATTCCAAAATAGAGCCTTGATACCTCTATTATAGATCCAAAATAAACTTCTCTTCACTAGGTGAGCACCAATATTGAGGGTATTCCACACTATAGAGCCTCTTCCCTCAAGAGAAAACCTAGAAATATCTGAAGGTTCAACAACAACAAAATACTTGTGTGATAGGATATGGGCCCAAAGCTGAGATTGACTAGAACACCAGTGCAAATAGAGCTTGGTAGCAAGAACTTGATTGCACAAGATAGAAGAACAAAGGCCAATGCCTCCTTCCTTTCTTGGTTTGCAAATGGTATCCCAATTGATGAACCTCCACTTGGTATTTTTAAAATTTCCACTCCAAAGAAATTGGTGAGAGAGAGCATAAAATTCCTTAAGAAAATACACCATGGTAGCTTGAACCATGCTTCTATATATGGGAAGGGTCTGAATCATAGATTATAGGAGTGTCACCCTACCAGTAGTAGCGAGCCACCTATGAGTCCAATGATTGATATTTTGTCAAAATTTGTCAAGCAAGTTTTTACCAAAAAGGCCTAGGCTATCTTCCCACCACAATAGGAATCCCCAAGTAAGTTAGAGGGAGAGACACAATCTAAAATCTTAGGATATTAGCAATCCTACACTGGATAGGCTCAGGAGTGTTGAAGAAAAAAATAGAGGACTTGTGGTCATTAATTTTCTACCTAGAGGTAGCCAAATAAATATCCAAGGTGAGCCAAAAGGCTTTAGCTTCCTGAATCTAAGCTCTCCCAGCAAGGGTTGTATCATCAACAAACATGAGGTGGAAAAGAGTGGGCAAATCATTTCCCAATTGCTATCCTTGAATCAAATTTTGGGAAACATGAAACTTGATAAATCTACCAAGTCCCTTAGCCATAATGATAAACAAATAAGGAGAGATGGGATCTCCCTGGTGAAGACCTCTAGATTCCTCAAAAAGCTTTGATGGTTCACCATTAAGAAGGATTGATAAGGAAGGAGGAGTAACATAGCTCAAAACCCATCTAATCTATTCCTAACTAAAGCCAAAAGCCAAAAGCACTTTCCACAAGAAACCCCAATTAACTTTATCATAAGCCTTAGCCATATATAGCTTAATGAACATGACACATTTCCTAAAAGTACACATAGAGTGAATAGCTTCAGATGCAATAACCACCCCATCCAAAAAAAAATTCCTACCACAAAACCCCCTTGTTCCTTAGAGATAACCATGGGAAGCCAAAATTAAGCCTCTCTGCTAGGAGCTTGGTAATGATTTTATAGACCACATTACAAAGAGAAATGGGCATAAAGAAGTCCAATTGATTACACTCTTCCTTCTTTAGAATAAGAACTAAGAAAGTAACATTCAAGGCCCAGAGCATTTCTTTGTTCGAATAGGACTCTTGAACCAAATCCAAAAGGTCATGATTGATAATATCCCAAAATTTCTAAAAGAATTCAATATGGAAGTCATCAAGCCCCAGAGCTTTTCCTTTTTGCAAGCTGAAGACCACCCCCTCCAAGTTAGACATACAAATTGGCCTAATAAGAGAGTCATTCATCACCATGGTCACAATAGAGGGAATACAAGACAAGATTGTATTCTCGTCAATCTCAGTTAGAGGTAAATCATCTAAAAAGAGAGTAGAGTAAAACTAAATAACTTCCCTAGATATGGCTTGAGAGGAGGTCAAACATAACTCCTATTATGTCAAGCCTACACAAATTTATAGAAAAATGAAGTGTTCTTGTCCCCTTCTTGAAGCTAGTCAACTCAAGCCTTGTGTTTCCAATAAATTTCTTCTCTAGGATCCTGCTCAGCTAAATCAGTAGAAACTCAAGATTCTGCTATGCCAAGAGCTTTAGAAAAACCCAAATCTTGAATCTACCTAGTAATAACATCAAGATGATCCTTAGCTCTCTTCTTCATAATGTGGAGATTACAAAACAATTCCTATTCTAATGCTTCAACTTCCTTTTAACATACTAAATCTTTTTAGAGAAGAAGAACACAGTAGTGCCATAGGCAGGGCCTCCCTATCTCCACTAGTGAGCCATTAAGTCATGGAGAGAAGAGTCTTGAAGCCACATTAGCAAGAACTTAAAAGGAGGCTTTTTGAGGATAGCAACATAACTAGCTATGAACTTGATTGGCCAGTGGTTAGAACCTCTCCAATCAAGAATTTTAGAAGAGAGAGAAGGAGAGCCATAATTCCAAAGGCAAGAAATAAGGAACTTATCCAAGCATTTTGAGATGGAATCATTTTTAACCCTTTGATTGTTCCAAGTAAAGAGCCCATTAAGAGGTTTGAAATCAGAGAGATGTAAAAGATCTTGATATTTTGTCAAAGTAGCTCAGAAGAAGGACCCAAGTGAGCCAGCCAAACCCTCTTCTCCTCCAGGCTGAGAATAGAATTGACATCTCTAGCCACAATCCAAGGAAAGAAAGGATGATAGCTTTTGACATGCCTAATATGTTCCCAGAGCTTGAGCTTTTCATGGAGATCAATAGGAGTATACACATTAGTAACAAGAATAATCTCTCTAGTTTCTAGAGGGGGTGCAACCATTAAGAGAGTTGAGAGGCAAGAGACCCAATAAAGTGGCATAACTTTCCTAGGATCCTAGCAAATAGAAAGACCACTAGAACTCCCCAAAGCACCGACATAGTGACATTGGCCTAGAAACAAAATTTTAGGAGCACATCTAAACATGGAGTCCACTAAAAGCTTGGTCTCTTGGATACAAAGGATATCTGGAGAATGACCAACCACTAGCTCATTAATAGTTTTTTATCTAGGGATGCTATTCAACCCCCTCACATTCTATGAGAGAATAATCATTGAGTAGAGTGGCAAAAATGATCATCCAAGGGCCTAACAACTCTAGACTCTACTAGTAAATCTCCTGTAAGTTTAATTTTTTCTTGATCATGGTTTCACCTAACTTTTGAGGGAGTAGCAAAAGAGACTTTCTTAAATGGTCTTTGCATCAGGCCCAAAGCAAGAGAATATCCCTTTCCTTTACCAAAGGAAAACACATCTTCAACTAAATATGTTAGAAGAACATCTTTTTCCTATGGAGTAGAAATAACCACAAGCACCCTAGACTCAAGGCTAATAGAAGTCTCTGACATCTATTGAACTACAACATCCTAGTTGCCACTAAGAATAAAAATCCTCCCCTCTAGTCCAATAACCCCACACTGAGCCTCTGCAAGAATGCCTTCTTCTATAACCATGTTGTCAAGAACCTCAAAATGATTGAACCTTGAGTCCACTTGCTGATCCAAATGAAATCACTTTTGACCCTACCCCTTAGCACAATTTTGAGCTGGTATAAAACCATCCTTATTAGGATGGGTAGTACTGGATGGCCCTTGCCTCTGACTTGAACTTTTCATTTGAGCTTTGCCTTTACTAGTAATATGAGTTTGAACATTTCCTTTTCCATTACTGATAGTTTGACCATTCCCCTTACCATCATTGGCCATCCTTGAGCAAGAGAGCTCACTAGGGATACCATTGCCTTTGGAGGCTTGAGGGCATTGGCATTGTAAATGACCATATGCATGAGAAATTTGATAACAGAAGGGAATAGATTCATAGCCTAGCTATTGGATCCAAGAAGAAGAGCATAGGAAAATTTCCAAAGAATCTAGCAATGGATTATTTAAATCAATTTCAACACAAATACGAGCTTAAGAAATAACCTTTTTGTCCAATGATTGATGTGATATAGCAATTAGCTTCCCAAGAATAGCAACAATCTATTGTAGGATATCCTCATGCCATAACTCCAAAGAAAGTCATGGTAGGCAGACCCAAATAGGAACCCTCGAAGGAAGATCCTCAACACAATTGAACCCCATATGCCACAGTTTGACAAAAAGACCTACACTATCATAAAAATATGGACATCCCTGAAAGACCTAATTCTAATCTGATATACAAAATAAATTCACCAAAAAGTAACTATTACTAGCCAACATAATATCCATATCACCTTCCACCTACCATGAATGATGAATCTAGGCTTCTAGAGCTGATAGGGAAATTTGGATACAAAAAAACTTACATATCAATGCATGTGTGGCCAAATAGTCCACATCTTCTGTTACTACTTTTTGAGGGATAACTAGTATAGGCCAATCCTGACTATGTGGTAAGTAGCCATTAACTTTATTTAACTTCAAGTGCTTGCTAACATAAAATGGCTCATTCTCCTGTGACCTCACCCTGAGAGAAGATCCATCTCAACTGGAGGCTCTAGTAAGAATGAGACTCCTAGAGACAATACTTGTGGCCATAAGATCCCAACAAACAAATTCTAAACTAGGATCAAAGCAATCTCAAATTTCTACAAAAAAACATAAAATCTTGTTGTCATGCCCTAGTCACTCCATACTTTTAGCTGTTAAAAATAAAGAAGCTTGTTTGTTTATGAAGTTAGATATACATAAAGCTTATGATGTAGTATATTGGAGGTTTCTATGTAAATTCCTCATACTTCTGAAGTTCTAGGTTCTGGTGGAGGTGTTGCCTTATACTTAGTCATCATCTAACTAATAGCTATTTCTATTTCACTTCTTATTTTATCTTTGTCACCCACCATAAATAGAAATGTTCTCACCTTGTTTCTCAAGTAAGACACCAGACTATTCAAAAGTTTCCTAACTTCTTCCTCATCATTAGTCTTCCTCATCATCAGTTTTCTATAAGTCTATCATAGACTTTCTAATATACCGTGCATTTAATATCCTTAAGTTTCATATTGTTAGTAATTATATATCTCATAATAGAGATATCAATCTAATATTTCTCAATAGCATTATTCAAATCATAAAATTTGTTAATCTAAAAAAATTTCCCTTCATTAGAAATGGCTAAATTTATTTTCTCAATCTTTGGCTTCCACGATTGCCTTGCTTTTCCTTTTGACTATTTAGAAATGATAACTCTCTCTGCATGTTTTTCTTCTTGTTCTTCTCCTTCATCATCACTAGATTCTAAAATTGTCAACAATGTCTTTAATCTCTTACCTACAAGTCTATTAGACTATTGTTTGACTCTTTTAGTTTTGGTAGTTACGTGGCTTCCATTAATCTTTCTAATTT
Source organism: Cupressus sempervirens (assembly GCA_028749045.1). Lineage (NCBI taxonomy): Eukaryota > Viridiplantae > Streptophyta > Pinopsida > Cupressales > Cupressaceae > Cupressus > Cupressus sempervirens. Next base: position 590,047,465 of record CM053783.1, on the reverse strand, counting down.
TCTCTTCGGCTCACTTAGCTATTCTGCTGATACTTCAACATATGGAATGCTCTATTTAGAAGATGTCTTTGCAATAGACACTAATAAATATTGCACATTGTTAGTGTAAATAATTAATTATTATTACACTTTACTTTAGTTTACTTATGAATATGCATAGACATATGAGTTGTCTTGTTGACAACACAGGAGTTTGTAACTTATTTGAGTGCATGGTGTCTACAACATCTCTTTATGAGATACACCTACATAAACTTATCCTCTCATCATTGCACAAAATCATGTACTCAATGGAGGATAATCCACCTTTGGTGGTCATGTTTTGAGTTGTAATCCTTATCTCTTTGCTGACTCCTATTCATTCTAGTTGCCTTTATGTACATGCACTTCTAGTGTGTATTCCTCTAATATCCATTATCATCTTGATCATTATTGAGATTCTCATTTGATTATCATTAGTCTCTCTTGTGCTAGTGCTTGAGCTTCTTGATCTTTGCATCATTTTTCCCTAAGGAAAATTCTTACATTGTATTAGAGCCATGGGAGCCTCATTGCATAGCCATTGGAGAGATTTATTTTTGCAGGTCAAGATTGGAGCTTGTTGGTGCAAATCAAATATTGTTATCACATTCAAAAAGTCAAAAGACCCCCACATTGACTTTTTTTTCATTAGAATTGGACATCTAAGGTGAAAGAAAGAGTTAATTGATTTTTGAAGGTGCAATGGTGGTGATTCAGGGAAAATAATTATAGAGGTGATTGTCAAACAATGATATCTCCCTGATACAGACTCCTTTTTTCGAGCAATTTTTTTTGATTTGGGGTAGAATTTTGTGATCTACACATTGATGCAGGTTGTTTGAGATATTTGTTCCTGAACTTTTTGGAAAATTTCCAATCTCAATTTTTGCAACTTTAAAGGCTTAGTTCAGGCTCATCTAGACACATATTTAGGTGATATTTTTTTGAGAGTGCATGATTTTTTTTTCTACTTTCTAGATCTAGTATCAGTTTCGAGTAATTCTAAGTAGACATAGTACTTTCAAATTTTGGTTTCATTTTGGCCTATTGACACTTGCAATTAATGAGATCTATGAGAGCTCTTGTGTCTTATCTTGTTGAGTCTGATTTGGCTTCATATTTGTTGTTGTAATCATCAAAATCAAAAGTCCACTTTGGTTCATTTGGACAAGAAGGCCATTGTAATTGCACTAAATATAAAGTGCCAAATCATGCTTTAGGGGGAGTTTCTTTGATTTTTTTGTATTTTGGGTGTGCATATGTTATTCGATATCATGGAGTCATGTCAAAAGTGTCACTTTGGTTTAAGATTCAAATTGACAAAAAAAAAACTATCAAAAATGGAGTGCTTTGATGATTGATCATCTAAGAGAACATAAGGAAGTTTTTCCTTATCTATATTCAAAGATATTTCCACCTAATACTGATTAGGGACATCTTTCTCTTCTTGTTCACTTTATGGATAACAGTATGAGTAAGGAATATTTTTCTCCTTTTAGTAAGCCAAGTAGTTCTCATGATGTTTGGATGTGTCTTTGGGAATCACATAGAGATCCATGAGTCCCACCATTACTATATGACATTCTATCTCTAGTCACTCTAGTTTTGGTACCTACAACTCCAATTGAGATCATACCTCCTGATGCTCATGTTACTTCTATTGATCTAGTTCCAGCCACAGATGCTCCTGATTCAATGCAGTAGGAAACACCATGTCTTCCTATTTTAGCTTCATGGGATGACTTCCTTCTAGACATTATAGTGTTGTGTGTGGAGTATTACATTGAAGATGTGAGAGACATTATTCATGACATTCATCTTCTCTTTTTTGATGAGAATTCTTCTTCACTTGTTGCAAGGGAACATTCTGTCCCTCAACCACTTGATCTTTCTTTTGAGACTGACATGATTGTGAACACTTATTTTTAGTAGTTGGAGGAGGACTCTTTTACTTCAAAGAAGACATATCAGTCTTTGGGGATTGTATTCCAATTTCATCAGACATCATATCTTTTAAGGATTCTTCCTACTAGTTAGGGAGCATTCTCTACTACACCAATGGCACCACTTCTTCCTACAAGGAGAAAGATCATTTAGTTTTCATGGTGCAACTTCTTCAGTCATCAAGGAGCTTCTTTTGTGGGTGTCCATTCATCATTTAGGGGAGGTTAGATTGCTTCTCTTCTAGTATCTTCTTATAAGGATGATTCCTTTTCTTTGGAGTTTGATTCATTTTCATACACGAACATGTTACCTTGTTTGCCACCTTCTTTTGGGCATCCACCAGATTGGCTTGTGGAATCTACATTCATCAAGGACTTAACAACATATGAGCAAGCTTCAAAGGCAACATCCATATCCTACTACATATGGATTCCTCATCTATCTTCCTATCCACAATGGAAGTATACTTGCACCTATACTTGGTATATATTCTTCCTAAAGGGAGAAATGTCATTTTTAGGCATTGGATACTTTTTTGTCTTCCTGACATCCTTGCATGAGATTATTCAGTATGAGGAGATACCATAATGTATTTTTTTTGATGGGGGATATATTCTTGTACATGCTTGATGTGTGTCATTCTAGGGGGGTTTTGATTACTCTATCCTTGCATGCATCTTCTATTTCCATGAGGTTTTCCATCTTTCTCTATTTTTAGAGAGATTGCATAGCATTGTATGTAGAGCATTGCATTTGTACATGGGTACCTAACATGGCCTAGTAGCTAGGACCCACATTACATCTTACATTTAGCTTTGTGAGATTAAGTGCATCCCCCTAAGTTTCACTTAAGGGGGGGTGTTAGTGAAAATAATAAATTATTATTACACTCTACTTAAATTTACTTAGGAATATGCAAGATATATGAGTTGTCTTCTTGACAACACAAGAGTTAGCAACTTATTTGAGCACATGGTGTCTACAACATCTCTTTATGAGATACAAAGGTATGTGAACTTATCCTCTCATCATCGCACAAACTCCTATGTTCAATGGAGGATAATCCACCTTTGGTGGACATGTGTTGAGTTATAATCCTTATCTATTTGCTAACTCCTATTTGTTCTAGTTTCCTTTATATACAAACACTTCTAGTGTGTATTCATTCAATATCCATTATCATCTTGATCATTATTGAGATTCTCATTTAATCATCATTAGTCTCTCTTGTGCTAGTGCTTGAGCTTCTTGATCTTGGCATTATTTTTCCCTAAGGAAAATTCTTACACACATACATTATTCCTTGCTTCATGGTTTCCTAACTGCTTGTGACTCACTTTCTATCATACCAGCCTCTATTAAAGCTTTCTTCATTACTCTCTTAATCTTCTTATGAGATTCTTTCTCAAAGGATTCTTGATGAGCTAATTGAATAACATCTTCATATGTTCCAAATCTATACTTAGCTTGGTCCTTCTTAGAGTTCAACAATAGATCAATAGATCCAATTTCTACATCATCACTTAATTCATAACCTAAGGGATCGAGGAATGTTTCTCGAGGTTCTACTACTTGAATATGAGTTAAATTTGTATCAACCATAACACACATATCATCTTTGAATCTTTCTTCAATTGCAGATGAATCTTTGTCTTATCCCATTCTAAAATGTTCTCATTCTCAAATATTCTCATTATCAAATTTTTTCTATCCAAGATTTTATCTATTGGATTTCTTCTACATACATCTATAATATTCTCCATGGTACACTTCTCACTACTCATAATCTCTATGAGTGATAAGTAAGGAAATCTCTTAAGTACATGAAAGAATATATGATTGATCAATGATTGAAATCTAAACACACCATTCTTGGTCCTCTTGATTTTCTCTAGGTTTTGAAGTTGTATTCTCTGAATTTCACTAAGGTTAACCTGTTCCTTCTTGACATAAATATTATAAGCTACATAGATGAATCCTAGATAATTCATCAATCTTAGAACTTGCACATATAGAATAAACAATGATTTTTCTTATAAATATTAAACCATCTTGTTTAATGTTGTTGATCACCATTTCCTTCCCATTATAAACTACTTTTTTGTAGCTCTCAACCTTCTTCTTAACTAGTTTCTCACCTATAGGTACACTGCCTTGTTTGGTAAGACTAGTTACCTCATGAATAAGGTTGGCTGAAGTATCAACTACATTGCCTTCCATCCACAATTTTCCATCATGAATTCTACTTAGTATGATCTGATTCCACTCATCAATGTCTAATTCTTGGTAGAAATGATATTTGAAACGGTTTAGTTCTTTCAAATCTTCAAATCTAGGCTTTATAGTCATATCATGGTTAAAGAATAATTCCATATCTTTGTTCATTTACTCACTCCCAATAGTTTCAAACTTGCTCTTAAGATAACTTCCTACATCTTCCAAATACAGTATATTATTCAAAGTAATGCATAATGTTAAATTAGGGTTTCCTTCTACGGGTTTCATGGCAACAATCTTCAATTCTAGTCTCTCCTCATTCTCAAAATTATGAACTGCCAACATATCCATGATTCTATCAAATATAAACTTTATCAAAGAAATTATGTGGAGAAATGATAAAATACATCTTCCAAAAATATGGTTTACTTTGAAATCACCTTGTCAGGTCACTTCTAAGTGCTTTATGCTTCTAATTTGATTGCAATGAAGTGGTAATCAAGTGTGTACTCATTTTATTCATTCAATTAGAAATTGCATTAATTGCATACTTTGCAAACATGAAAAAGTTGTCAATTACATTTTGAAATCAAATATTTTCTCAATAATATTTGTTTGATCTTCAAATGATACCCAAAGTTTACCATAGCTTCCTTGCATCATAAAAATGGTCCAAGAATCTTCACTCCACAAAATTCTTTGTAAGAACATATTTTTCATGGTTTGCTACAGAATTAACTTTCTCTATAATAATAGAAACTCTTAATTGTTTCATAACAAGTTCTCATGCACTCAAAATTTCAATCGAGCTTAGATACCATCTACACTTATCTTCATAAACCTTTTCCCAACTTCACTACCCATAGTTCGATCTCTAAATGAAGTTTCAAATTCTAGTGTTGTGAACAAGTTTAATTCAACTTAGTTGAAACAAACTTGATTACCGACTTCGATCTTCTTGTCTCACCATCTTCTAACTTTTCTTTAGTGATGTCTAATCCTTTTACAAATGCCTCATTGAGTTCTTCTCAAACTTCACTAACTAAATTTATTTTTTCCTCATTTCCTTTCTTAGTTTTGGACCTCCTTTCATGGTTGCTTCTATCATTTTTGTTGTTTCTTCCATTGTTCCTTCTGTTTCCAAAGTTTCTTCCATTGTTCCTTCTATCTCTGAAGTTTTTTTTCCATCCTACAGTACTTTTTTGTATGTCCAATGTTGTTGCATAATTGACATACTAGGGTTTTACTTCTAGGATTTTGTTGATCAATATGTGCATGAAAATTCTAAGCTATGTATCTGAAGTTTTTACACTTATAATGCATGATTTATCTTCTTCCTTCATAAGTTCTTCCTTCTCTTAACGTCATTTCATTAGATCTTCTTCCATCTGTAGGGTTAGTATTTCTAGACATTCTATTATTCCTTCTACCATTATCATATTTAGGTTTCCTACAATCAATTGCTTTATGACCCATACTATGACAATTATGACAATAAAGATTTGTAACATGATTAAATGACTTATTTGGACAATTTCTTTTCATATGACCTATTTCATTACATGAAAAATACTTACCTCTAAATTCATACCTCATTTCTTTAGGAGGTTCCACTTGCTTTGGTTCATCCAATATCCCAACTTCCTTGTCTTGTCCAACTTCTTTAGGTTTATTAGAAGATTGAATGGATTCAATCTTATCATTAAATTTATCTTTCACTTTTGGATCTAATCTAATTTTAGGTTTCTTTGCAGACGCAGACATGTTAAATAGATAACCAAAACCGATCTTATCATGGGTAGATCTCTATATTGACATTGAATCATTAGGATTTTCTCTACTTGAATAAAAATTTTCAAGTTGTTTCTTGTACTAAGTTAGTTCACCTTTCACAATAGTATATTACTTATGAAGTTCTTCATGATCTTCTTTCAATGTTTCAAATTCGGATGTCTTCATTTCCAAATTCACTCTAAGATTTGTATTCTCAATTTTCAAATCATATTCAAATTTTCTAGGATCACTCTTCAAAGTCAGCTTTAGATTGGTAATATTCACTTCATGCTTCAAGATCTTTTACTCTTTCTTTAGCTTTGAATAATCATCATCACTAGTTTCAAATTCAATACATTTAGGCTTAGATTTGAGATGTTCAATCTTATCCTTCAATTGTCCAATATATACTTTGGAGTCTTCATATCTATCATTTAGATTATCTCTTTCTTCAATAAGGAGATCAATTTGTTCAAGTACCTCTTCAAGGTTCTTCATCAACTATTCCATATCCATAGGGGTTTTACTCAAGCTGTTTAGCCCCTTCTAAGTAACTATGCTATGAAACCAATTCTTAGAAATAGGAATTACTGAGAGGAGGGGGCATTGAATTAGTAATCTATAAAATTTAGTCACCAATTGTATATTATTTAATAATTTCAACCATACATAAAAAAGTAAACAAGTAATGCTAAATAGTAATAGTAACCATCTACAAAGATAACTCATAACACCATTTCATTTAACTAGGGAAAACCTTGTTGGGGATGATACTCACTAGATAATATACTGATATACGTGTTCATTGTTAGTGGATGAACCTTGTTAGGAGTTAATGGGAAAACTTAGTATAGAGAGTCCCTATTAGGAGACTTTGAATCCCTATTAAGAAATTCCAACCTTACTAGGAGTTGTAGTAGAGTAGATGCAAGATGAGCCCACTGCCCAAACATGCACTTTGAATTATAAGAAGAGCTCACTTCTCAAACAAGTAGTTAGTCCTCTGGTATATAGGTGTTGCAACTTCTTTCTTGACTAATCTCTTATCTTTAGCTCAATCTGAATTCACAAAAATAGCTGCTCAAAACTTTGCATATATTGGTTTACAAAAGTTTGCATATCATTTACAACATATCACTTTTCATCACAACAACATTTTTAAATTTGCAAGATGTCATTTGCATAAATACCACGCCTTTAAGAAAGTTTTTGCTAGGTCAACTAAGACCATAATATACTTTTCCAACTTAGAGTAAACATCTAGGATGTCGGCCCTAATTGCTCAAGTAATTATTTTGTAAGAAAAAATTACCTTTACTTTTAATTTTGTTGTTCTATTTCACTGGTAAAATGCAAATATCTCTTTCCTGTATAGTTTGTACTAATTTTTGAGGTTGTATACATCATTATAAACATGTGTACTATCTCCATCTAACTTTACTAATAACAATATAACATCAGTAACAAGTTACATACAAAACAATACACTGTTGTAAACCAATTTCATACTTAGACAATTTTCTAAGTACCAAAAGCTAAGTTTCTTTGTTTCTAATGTTTTGTACAAGCATGTACATCATGTGTTGATATAAATGACAAAAATTACATATTTTCATTAGCCATTCGTCAACACATTATTATATGTTACTTCTACCTTCTCAACTAACAAACCTCAATAATGGATATTATAAATCACTTCAAGAACACTAGCACCCACTTCCTTGTTACTTTCCAATCCTAGAAAAAATTATAACAAAGAAATGGTATTTGGAACTCATGGCACAAAAATAGCTTACTAATAAGGAGGCTTATGATCTATGTCTAGTGTAATAGTAATACTAGTATGATCAGTAGATGACTTTGAGTTTATTAAACACTTAATATATGAATCTTGAAAAACTCTATGTTGGCATTAAGATACTATTGCCATTAGTGACAACACTTATCTATATCAGTATAGCTACCAAGCTTAGAAGTGTTCAGCAGTTTCCACCGAGCATCTCAGTATCCACTAAGCATCTCAATATCCATCGAGCATCTCAATATCCACCGAGCATCTCAGTGTCTACCGAGCAGTCAGACTGTGTCATGAGAATTTAGTGCAAACCAAGCATGAAAGTTATAATGTTTATCGAGTAAAGCAAGGTCAACTCAACACTATATCTGGACTGAGCCTTCACTTCTATCGAGTGCATGATGATGCTGATTAATGTAGTGGACATTCAGTATCAGAAGGTCACAAAGTGAGTTCAGTGAACTTGAGTTATTTACTATTGGGCTGACTTAGTAATGTTTTGTTCACTTGTGTTTTAGCTAACCTTGCAATTATAATTGTTCGAATGATATATATGTAATGTATTATATAATTTACAATGTATGCATGAGAGTATCAAGAAATAGACATGTAATGTATTGGGAAGTGTAAATGTGAATAAGCAGTAGAGTAGAATACTTAGCAAGGTCAACAAGGAACAGTAAAGATTCCTCAATCACAAAAGGTGATCTGTACTTCAAGGATGTAATCAGTAATCAAGTTGTAAGTCAAATATACTATTTTATCCTAATAGGTGAACCAGTTTCTAAATCCTTTAGCAAGGTAGACTTAACAATCTTTTGTAAATCTCTTAACCGAGTTCATACTTCATTGTATGTTTGTAAAATCCTCTAACATGGTGGACCTAACAGTCCTTGTGCTCCTAACAAGGCAGATCATCAGAAGTGGTCAATGTAAGCTTTAACAGGCCAACTTTATACTGCAGTATTGAAGTTTTGTGGGTATCATCCCCACCCCAATTTTACTTTCTATTTGGAAGGTTTTTGGGTTACCAAATCACTATGTACATGTGTTATGAATGTTCGATCTCTCATATATGCAGTAGATTAGATGAATGAATGGTGAATAGTATATATGGTTAAAGTGCTAAATTGTTTTAAGGTTTTGAAGTTACTGATTCACCCTTCCCCTCTTAGTAACCTATCATATCTTGAATATTTCCAACACTCTATCTAGTTTTTCATAAGCACATGTGCTATTTTATCCAACTCAATGTGCTCATTAAAGCTTTCTGGTTTAAACCCTAGCCCAAGGTCTAACAGAGGGAAAATTTCTCTTTTAGTTATGCATAAAATTTCCTCCTTAGTGTTTTGATTTACAATTTCCTTCCTATTTTCATCATAATTTTGAGCACATAGAATTACCATTTCAAGGCAAGGGAATAATTCGGGTACATAAAGTTTTGCTAATACACTAACCAAAGCAGCTAGTTTACTTGTATGTGCACCAATACTTTTATTATATTTGAAATAATTTCTCCCCTTATGTGGATCTTTCCACTTATTAAGCAATGAATGTCTAATTCCCATGATCCCCAAATCTTCATGGAGAAAAAGATCAAAATTATCGGGTATGTGCAGGATCATGGTGTGCCAAAAAGTGTCGATTTGAAAAATATGTAGCCCTAAAATGCCTCAAAGCATTTAAAAATCTATTCCAACCTTTTTTCCACCCATCTTGATACTAATAAAAAATAATTAATACCTTTATAAGGCCTACTATATCTTTTGATACCAACATTCTATGGTCAACTTTAAAATCATCCCAAAAATGTGTTTTTGGCCTATTCTTATGTGTTTTTTACTTCAAACATGTAGCTAACAACTTTTTTTCACCAAAATTTGATGAAATAAAAATGGTTTCTTAAGAATGTTCTTATCTTTCCATACATGTAAGCTTTGTCAAATTATGAGTTCAGTAAGTAATTATTACTTATTTTCTAATGGAGTTATGTATAAAGTGTTGATTGACACACTGCTTGAAAAATAACTATAACTTTCAAATGGTACAACATTTTTAAAATCTGAAAAATGCATGACATTCTATGCTTCTTCTACTATAAGAAAAAAATAAGAAAAAATAAATTTTGTAGAATTTTGAATTTTTTAAGGTGGTCATACACAAGAGTTTTTTTATTCCAAAAATACTAAAGTAGAAAACTAACAATTAAATAGGCAAGAGCCTATAACATAATGGTAAATTGTGAGCCTCTTCTTTGGGAGGTCTTGGGTTAAAGTCTACTTGAAAATAATAAATAATTATATTAATTAATCATAACATATAATGGTTTCATCCTCATACTGATAGAAATAAAAGAAAATTAACAATTAATAATTTATTTAGAATAAAAAATACACAAAAATATTTGTCACATCTAGATATGAGTCTACTTCTTTTATCTAGAATATTATTTCAAAATATTATCGTTTGGTTTTTACTAAGGTGGTAAAACATATGTCTACCTCTTATTTTTGTATTGAAATTTTTGTACTATTGCATAAAATTAAAAAAATTTGACCAATCAAATTTTTTTTTTTTTCAGATAAGGTTTATTAGTTTACAAACTAAGTTCAATTTCCTAGAGATTCTTTTCTATCAGATTTTTGATATAAATTTTATAACAAGTAGAAAATTGCACGACAAGTTGACATAACCTTGATTTGCTGATTTTTTATTGCCACTTAAGAGAATAGTTTGGTTGACCATGATCCTGCATATACCCTATCATGATATTCCTCAATAAAATTTTTGATTTGTAGCACTTGCCTAAGTTTTGTTGGCTCTTGATTTAAATTTTTTTGAATAACCCAATGATAAGATCAAATATATATATATATATATATATATATATATATAGGGTGTAGCTAATTTCCATGTTTACCACACCTATTCAAACATCGGAGCCAACTATAAGTCTGAACTCCTTCTGCAAGCTCTACCAGACCTAGGAAGGTAGACTTTAGATTCTATTATGTGACTAGTGCAAAAACTATAAATCTAAATCTATATAAAGAAGATGAAAACTCCAAATTATTCTATACTTACGCAATAATAGAGGAATGAAATAGCTAATAACATGATGAATGCATTCACAAGATAAGTGAGGGTTGACCTTTTCAACTCTACAATATAAAAGGGAAAAGATATTATTTATAAATGGATATTAGCATAACCCACATATGAAGCAATAAGAAACATGGTTGATCCTCTAATAGATCAGTTCCTTATCTATTGGGAATTCCATAAATCACAAACATACATTGAGGATATCAATGATATATCACATATATCAAGATATTAGATCTATCCATTCACCTTGTGAATCAGACATCTATGCTAAAAATGAGTCCCGTACTCATAATCTCCTTCTCATGAAATCTATAACCTTGTTAGGATAAGTAAGCATTTACTTGCTTCCTAGAATCAATAGCGAAGCCTATCAATACATGCAACTTTAAGGAGTTGCAACTAAGTTTAAGCTCTTAATTTTTTCATAAACTACAAAATATTGTAGACAATAGAGATAGGAGACAAGAATTAGAATGAAACTAAAAATATTTTCCTACTCTTTATTCATTTCCTCGAAAAGAATACATTAAAGATCTATGAAAATAACTCATGAAGCAACTAATAGATCATGACTTTCACTAAAAATTCCATTAATGTTGTTCATACAAGTGGAAATTACTAAGGACATGGAAATATAGCTAGAGCTCTGCTCGATAGACTAGAACCAAACAACCCTATATAATGAGAGATAAGAGAAAGATATAGAAGAATGAAGAATCCCATATCTAATTTAAAACTATTACTTTTCCACTTGAATCTTCTCCATTTTTTGCTACTAATAATCTCTCATCTTTCTTCTTTCAAATAAAAATTGAATCCCTAGCATTGTTGTTTGAAAAGCACACGTAAAATTGCTCAATGACAAGCAAAGAAAAATGCCTGCAAGGAGCCAAATTTTCTACACAAAATTGTGTCAAAATGTTTTCCAAAAGTTTTTAATGAAAAATAACCCTAGTAGGAACATTCCTTCCAAATCTAGAGATGACCCACTTCACCATTAAGCTCAAAACTAAATTTGCATTATCGAACTAAAATACAATTGAGAGTGGAGCATGTTGGATAGATCTGAAAATCATAGTTACCCATTGATACTTGTACTTGATCTAGTGGAAAAATTAAAATGTTCATTGCTTTCCCTTTCTATTAATATACAATACTCACATATTTGAATCAAAATCAAGCCCTTTCCAAGCTTAGTCAAACCCTAGATGACTCATCCTAACATGTGGCCTTCTTTGCCCCTTTTCTCAGTATTGGTTGCTCTCTTACTCTTCTCTGCTCCTCTAATACACATATACTCCATGCTGAAAAAGCTTCACCTATAGATTAATAAGATGTCTAACTCTGTGGAGGCTCCTCATCTTGGTCATGGATACACTTGGCTTCTTACAAAAAAAAACCTTACTACCTTTGACTTGTGCAGTTTCAAAAGTAAAAGGAAATATGACTTGAATGGTTGATCCTTTAACTAATTAGAATGGTACTCAAAATTAGTGCTTCAATTTTGAGTGCCAATAAGTTCTATAAATTATAATATCTTTCTTTTCCTTTTTCTTGCATTCGTACTAGAGGTTTTTGACTTTGTTTTTCCCATCCCCGCTACTAGTTATTGCACAATTTTATTCTTCATCCCCTAATATAAAAAAATTATAAAGTGCAAATCTAAGATAGTAAGATTTATATTGTTGCTATTGCACTACAAAAAAAATAAAAAATAAATTAAATACCCAGAATCAAGATTTGAGATTTGATAATACCAGTGCTAGCAGATACTCGGATAATTGGTGCTATCTTGTGATACTTAAGTTTTAGACTTTCAATCTTCAAAATAGAAAATGGAATTCAGTCATAGTCTTTGAAAAGTTAAAAATTGAAAACCCAACAATATCGCTATCTTGAGAACTCTAAAATTCATAGTCTAGAAACATAAAAATAAAATTTTAATAGTTAAAAGTTAAAATGTAAGTAATTAATAGTTTAAAGTCTTGTACTCTATATAATGTATAGGTAAGTTACTGTCCAATAATGTATATATTTATAATAATAAAAAGCAATAAGTAATTACATAATACATTTTAAATTTGTACATTTTAAATAAATTAAATAACAAAAAATTGAACTTAATAATCAATGATTGCTACCCAATATGATTTTTGCGTTGATTTGTGGAAAGTTATCATTGTTTTCAAGTATCATCTAGGATCATGACACTTTTCACAAACATTTGTCCTTTTCTAGATGTTTCTTGACAACAATGATAGCATTCCCAAAATTTATCAGAAATTCATCTCAGGTCATCGATCTTTCTTTTACTCAACAATGGAGATTAACTAATAACAAAGACTAAACATAATAATTGACACTTAATCAAGCATTGCAATGACTAGACATGTGTCATAATTCTAGATAAATCTAGGCATATGGGAAAATATTCCCCAAATCAATCTAAAATTCATCTCAAGTTGTCGATCTTTCTTTTAATTAATGATTTGACATAACTATAAGAAAGAATCTTAGAGTACAACTATTACATTGTCTCTTGAATGATTTTGGGACATGTGTCCTAATTTCTAGTGGAAATAGAATTGAACTTAGATCTTTTAAAATTTGGCCCAAAATAGAGCCATGGTCATTGATCTATTGTTTATTAAACAATCTAGATCAATTCATGATGGTAGACAAGTTGGTAATGGTGACACTAATGTTATTAATAATAGACAGTACACTAGTTAGTACACTTGGCAACCATGAAACCTTAAAGATCACTAGCCATTACACTTGGAAAATTATCTTCTAGATTGAATAATTTTTCAATTTACCACTAAAGATTTGCAAAGAACATTATTATTCAGTTTCCTAGAAAACAAGCAATTCACTTTTGACATTACAAAACTCATTTTTGGCAAGCAAAAAAGTAGCCATCATTTATTTATTTGTCAGCAAGAAAGAAATTTATTTTTCCACATTTAAAATGATTTTTTAATGGAAAAAATTGCCAACATATAATATTTTATTTCACTACATGGAATAAATTTTTTTCCCTCAACATGAAAATTTACCCACTCATAAAATGTTGGATTCACCAGTATTTTAGGCCATTTTTTTGAGAGGGGTTTCTTAAAGTTATCCTCGATATGCACCCTACCCTAGTGCAAGAAATAGTTTTTAATACTTTACTTGAATTGAATAATAGGAAACATCATATATTTTGGCATGCTTAAAAATTTCCTATGGTCCACGGATGGAAAATGTTGCGGACACAAATGGATGACTTTATTTTTCTTATTAAGGATATTATCTACAAATTATTTTTCAACTAATCAAATCTATTCTTTTTAATGATGCATCAAATTTAAATGTGGATTTGCAAAGATTATTGATTGCATACTCACTCTCATATCTTCAAACTTGTGCACAATCACTAGAAAACATGAATTATTATAACTTATGTGTGTTTCAATTTCTATGAAATGATATTTTTTGAATCTATGTGTAAAATCAATGGAAAATTGAATCCTTTCAACATATGTGTGATGTAATTCTATGAAATTATATATATTTGTGAAATTATATATTTATAGATGAAACCTAACCTCTATTCATACTTAAAACACACAAATCATATTTACGATGAATTATGCTCTAAAAAAATTTGAGCAAATTTGATTAATAGATTCCTTTGAAGATATAACTAATAGGAGAAATACTTGGTTCTTCTATATTAATCAAACATGACTAAATAATCAGATACTAGAAGTAAGAAGAACATGTTATTTTTCACTTGACTACTAAATTGACAAGATTATTGGTTTCATGATTTGATATTGTAAGTGCAACACAAGTCAATAAAGTAATGGGATTGTAAATCACAAAACATAATAAGGAAATCTAGAATGCATGTTGTGCACATCATCATTATGAATTCTTGATGAATATGTTGGTCAAATAAATAGTATTGACAAATGAGTATCAACATACTTAACCATTTTCATCATACATGTCGAGTACTCAATATGTGCCAAGCCAGAATTTCAATAGGTACTGAGTTATAGCTGGTGCTGAGCAATACAATAATTGTTCATGTGCCAAGTAATAGAAACATTCAGATCCTAAGCAACTTAGAACAAAATATGCCAAGTGATACAAGATACAACAGGTGTCAAGAAAACTAGGAAACATAGTAGATGTCGAGCAATCCAGAAACAATATGTGTTGAGCAGGGCATATGCACCGAGTTGTGGTGCAAAAAAAATGACAAGTTTTCTTTTTCTATTTTTCAATAGCATGTATGCACTATTCTGATGACAAAAAAGGTATATGATGGGTTGTAGACCCATAGCCCATCATTTTCATCTTGTTTTTTGGCTCTCCAACAGCGCGTACGTGGGTTTGACATCAAAATTTCACCACCATTTGCCAAAATGCCTCCTCACCGACGAAATCCAAGACAACGAGAACACCCATGATGATGAGGTAAGTGATATAAACTTAACTTTGTGTTGTTTAATATGTTTTCCATATTGTTTTATTGGTTTTTGATATTGTTTTGTAGGGTTTTTACAAATTTCATTTAGATTTGTTTATTTATTTGGATTTCAATTGATTTTTTATCAAGAAATGTCCATAATCAATCGGAAAATCCACAAAACCCTCAAGAATCTCAAAATCAAAACCCTCCTCAAGAAGAACAACAAATTCCACAACCTGAACCAATTGCAAGACCTCCACCAGGCACACAAGAAAATATAATAAATGAAATAGAGAGAGGCAAAACTGAATTAGAAAGACTCATTGCTTAGTTGAAAGAATTTGGACAAACCAATCCAATGAGGGCTCAATTGGCATCATCCCTCGAATCCATTAACACTCAAATAGCCTTAGTTAGTGGTCAGTTAGATATTTGGCAGGCTAAGAGGGATGAACAAAAAAGATTTTATGCAAATAAATTGTCATATGAAGATGTTGAAAAAAAAGAAATACCAAAAGGTAGTATATGTGCATTATTTAGAAAAATCGATGAGTAAAATACTGTTAGAGAGGGTACTAAATGATTCCCCATCCATTGGTGTATACACGATGCTATTAGAAATAATTTTTGGGATAGATGGTGGATGGTTTTTGATGCCCCTCCTTGCAACAATCATGAGGTCCCCATGTATTTTTTGAAGAAATTATATTGTGAGTTTGTCCTTGGGGAGATCCCCAATTATTTTGATATGTTAGACTCCCAGGGTAGAGGTGGGGGGTCATCATTTGAGAGGCCAGGAGCACGTCATGACCCTAATGTAGTTAGGGCACTTGTGGTCCATCCACAGCATGAGTATGTGATTATTCCTTCAGTTGTGAAGGAACATGTAGAGGCCAACACTCTAGGGACCATTAATGCTTTTATGTAGACCCTCATCCATTCCACAAGCCCATTAGTTGAGGGGGAGCCTTCTATGCATCATGGTCACATGTGCACTTCATGTGGATCCCTATGCACATTTGGTACTCATGCCAAAGATGGTGTGGTTGATGGGCTTGTCACCAATTAGTTCCTGAATGAGACATTTGGCATTGACACATAGGTAAATTACTAATTTGATCACATTTCATATGTATAGTGAATGATTAATTAATTAGCATTTATTTACATTGTTCAAAATTTAGGGTCAAAGTGTTGTTGGGCCTAGCAGCGATCCTCTAGACCCATTTTTTGTCCCTTTGATGAGTCTTGAGGTATGTATCAATTTAATCATTTTAATTAATACATACATTTATTACGTAATCATATTAAGGATTGACAAAAAAAATTATGTATGTGCATTAGTTCTCCACAGGACCCTCAACCTTTACCACAAACGCTGAGCGAAGACATCATACGAGCTTCACACAAGTACAGTTGTTTCATGTTAATTTAATTCATTTGATTATATTTATTCCATGTTTCATGTTAGATATAATGTGTATTGTATGACATGCAACTCATGATGTCAGACACACCTCCTCATCTGCGTCAGTCTATTGATAGTGGAGTGGCCACAACTGTGGCTAGCTCATAGCCACTGACAGAGGTATGAAAGAATTTTATTCATTTTAGTTGTTGTTTATAATAGTTAATCTCAAAATTTCTATTGTTATTTATAAGTGATTATATTTATTGAATTTTTGTAGGGTCTTGTCATGCCTGATCATCCACAAGCATTTGAGGTGGACTTATAGAGTGACTATTTGTTGGTGGTAAGAAAATAATTGATTTAGTGTGTACATATATTTGATTTCAACGTATAATAAATATTGATTCATATCTACTTTCTTTGTATCAGTTGGACCTAGAGAAGAGCCTCAACAAGAGGTCAAGTGAGCATGTTAGGAGGGCCTCGTCATCTCCACTGTTTCCCTCCACACGATGGTAGAGGACGTCGAGAGACTTGTTTCCTTCCCCTCATGGGAAGGAAAAGATGTAGTTGAGATATTCGATATATATATATATATATATATATAGAGAGAGAGAGAGAGAGAGAGAGAGAGAGAGAGAGAGAGAGAGAGAGAGAGAGAGACTTGTTTCCTTGCCCATGTATATATATAGGCATTAGAGAGACATATTCGATACACATTTGATATACATATGACATTCTAGATTTGATGGATGACATTATTGGTTAATATATGATATGTTTGTTCATGTATGCCGTTAAATTAGATATGTTTGTGTATGACATTAAATTAGATATGTGCATGTATGAAATTAAATTTAATTACTAGAGAGTTGCCATTATGTCTACCAACTAGTAGATGTTCTTTTTTGCTTTATTAGTATTTCTCAAAAATGGCAAAGAAGTTGTTTCTAGTGAATAGTTGTAAATAATTGTGATCATCAACTTCATTTACTCATGGCTTTGGTTGCAAACACTTGTAACTTTGGCTATAAGCATCCACGGCTTTGGCTATGTGCACTAGTGGCTTTGGCTGTGAGCATTTATGGTTTTAGTTGTAGGCACAATATAGCCTTGGTTGTAGGTTGTCTTTCTTGCTGCATGTCGAAGTTACCTTTAATAATATCATTAGTCTAAGATCATTACAATTAAAATACTATGACATAATGCCTTGGAAATAATAGCCTTTAACCCATTACTTTATTTGTTAAAACATCATGTAGTATCTACTATAGTGCTTCTACTCAAATATGTTTTCAAAAATACTTAGTATGGCAAAGAAATGTCTATGGAAAGCTTGTCAAATAGGATATTGAAGAACTAAATGTGGATAGTCATTAGTACCCATCAATATGAACACGGACATCTTTCTCAAGCAAGCCATATGACATTAGCTTAATTTATAAATTTCCTTTGCAAATAACTAGAAGATGCTATGAATCTTAATATAGAGTTAATCATGAACTCATTATTCCATCCAAGAAGCATATATCACCCTAAGCCAATTAATTGACAAGATAAAAATTAATTCAATTTCAACAAAATTTTGAGTATAACAAGCATCTTAGGGATTCTTACAAGACTTAACACGATGTTCACAAGAGCATTACAAGTTCTTGTAATGCTATTTCACATATTGTAATCATATTCAGTTTTGAATGGCCATTTGTGTTACAAGCATAAATTTTATTTAAGGTCTTTTAATTCTAGACATGAATTTTATTCTGAATCTTTTTTAACACAACCCACTCAATGCATATATTGTTGTTCCACATTATGCTGATTTGACTTTCATTGGTTGATTTGGGTCTAGACATGACGTTATTCACTATCTTTTTTATATATTATTTTTTTGTAGTGAGGTTCTAGCCTAAATGAATGTATTAATCATTGAATTTGTGAACCTTGGTCGATATCCTTACAAATATATTTTCAAATTGGACCTCAAATAGTTTTCTTAGTCACCCCCTATACACAGATACTGAAATTGTAGTTAATTACAAAATTAATACTAAATTAACACAAGGCTAATTGAGAAGTATTATATACCTTAATAGGCTAGATTATTATTGACCGGGAAGCTTTATCTTAGAGCAGTTGGTTTCCTAAATCTTTAGCGCAATGACTCTCTTATGGAATGTGGAATTAGGTTTGCTAGCTAAGGAATGTTCTTTAAAAGGCAGAGGCAACTCAAGACTCACATGTTTCCAATCAATATAAATTTTTTAATTGCTTCTCTAATTTTTTCTATTTATGATCTTCTTAAAACTTAACTTTCTAAATGCATTGATGGGGAAATAAAGATCTTCTAGGAACTAAAGGCTAATCATGTTTAATACTTACAATTCTCTATTTTTATCTAATAATTTAAAAAATATTGTACAAGTGTTTTCAAAGAGCAACACTTGTCACTAACATCAGAAGAAGGAATATCCAAGGAGACTTACCACTGATCCCCCACCACAAAATTCAAGAGAAAACAAAAATCCACTATTAAAGAGATAGTTGTATATGTGAAAATGTGGCCTATGCTAATACACACACTTCAACATGGTCATTGCATGCGGATTCATCTTGGAATGAACATTGGACTGTTCATCCAAAATTTGCCCTACAAAGCAACCTGTTGCCTTCTATCTAAAGGGATTTTGCCTGTTAATATCCTTAGAATCAAGGTGCATGCAACTAGACCCTCTAAGAACGAAGGATTTGACAATAAAATTAAGCTAAGAACGAGAATGAAAATTAATCTAAACTGAAAGATGCAATGTAATCTAAGAAAAAATAAAGCAAACTAGATTAAGCATATGCATGATTAAACTAAAATGAGATTAAACTAAGAATGAGAATGTAATCAAGAAATGTAAGCAAACGTGAGCATGAATTTCAGCAGCGATTTGATGTAAATTCTCAAAATTCATCCTCCAAAATGAGGAGATGAGGGTCTCTTAAATAGACTCTCCTAGAATCCATCAATGGTTGAGATCGATTCAGATCAACGGTCAGGATTGAAGATGAGGTTCAGTCATAAAGGGAGATTCCCAAATTAAAGAGAGTTAACAGACTTGATTTGAGTAAAATAAGGAGTTAATTGTTTTAATTTGAGTAGAAAAAGGAGTTAACTGATTTAACTCATTTTTGATCAATAGTGAATTGGAAATTTCCCTTTTTGAACTGAAGAGAGATTTTGTTGAGACATTTAATTTAATAAAATGAGATATGCTCTCATAATTACTTTTTCTATTTAATTAATTAGAGACACTTTTGTTTAATTAAATAACTTCATTTAATTAATTAGGAATGGCTTCCCATTTAATTAAATAATTACATTTAATTAATTAAAATAGGCGTATTTATTAAATTAAATAAATTTAATTCCATAGTACATTAGCCTTAGGATATAATTTAATTTAATTAAAGTATAAATACTTAATAATTGAATTAAATATTAATCAATAGGTTTAATGTGACTAATATGAGTAAATACTATAGGAATTAAATAATAAGTATGATGAATTTAGATTTAAGTTTTCTGCATCTGACAATTAAGTCAAGTAGCGAATAGCAGAATGAGAATTGCCTATTAGAATAGGACTTTAAGATTGATCAGAAATAGACCAGAATTGGTTGAGATGGCAATGAGCCAATCTTGGGGTATTGCACTTTGCGCCTCTTTGAATGAATGTGCGAGCAACACGTTCAATTCAAATAAAATCAGAAAGCATGATGCAAAGATGAGATTGGTTCTGAAGGTGATGATACGGAGACCAATTGATAAGCTTTTTAAGGACCATCTCTAGAACAGAGCTTAATCCTAAGGGATCTGAGTAGAACACTTAGATACCTAATAGTGATAGCATTTAAAAAACTACCTCCAGAACGAAGCATAATCTTTAAGGATCCAGACAGAACATCTAGATACCTGAAATCGATAGCATTTAGAAGATTATCTCCAGAATAGAGCATAATCTTCAAGGATCCAGATAGAACACCTAGATACCCAAGAATAATAGCATTTATAAGATTATCTCCAGAATAGAGCATAATCTTCAAGGATCCAGACAGAACATCTAGATACCTGAAATCGATAGCATTTAGAAGATTATCTCGAGAATAGAGCATAATCTTCAAGGATCCAGATAGAACACCTAGATACCCGAGAATAATAGCATTTAGAAGATTATCTCCATAATAGAGTGTAATCTTCAAGGATCCAGATAGAACACCTAGATACCTGATATTGAAAGCATTTAGAAGACTACCTCCAGAACGAAGCGTAATCCTTAAGGATCCAGACAGAACGTCTAGATACCTGAAATCGATAGCATTTAGAAGATTATCTCTAGAATAGAGCATAATCTTCAAGGATCCAGATAGAACACCTAGATACCCAAGAATAATAGCATTTAGAAGATTATCTCCAGAATAGAGCGTAATCTTCAAGGATCCAGACAGAACATCTAGATACTTGAAATCGATAGCATTTAGAAGATTATCTCTAGAATAGAGCATAATCTTCAAGGATCCAGATAGAACACCTAGATACCCGAGAATAATAGCATTTAGAAGATTATCTCCAGAATAGAGCGTAATCTTCAAGGATCTAGATAGAACACCTAGATACCTGATATTGAAAGCATTTAGAAGACTATCTCTAGAATGGAGCGTAATCTTCAAGGATCTAGATAGAACACCTCGATACCCAAAATTGATAAAAGAAAGATAACAAGGTTCAATCATGAGTCGTAGAATCATCCTCAAAATGAGGCTTGATCCTCAGGAGAAGGGGTTTAGATTGTCCCAATACCTATTTATCAAACTCTGAGAAGAGTTGTTATAAGGTTGATCAATTGATGAAAAGATAAGATAGATGGCAAAGATGCCAGATAGAAGGGAACAAAAACCCCCAAGTGATGAGATGCCCCAAGTGACTAGGACATAAGATGGGAACTAGATGCCCCAAGCAATAAGTATTTAATGATGTAATCATCCTGCCCCCTCGGGAGCGAAATCAAAAGATGACACACCAAAAATATGATTGAAGCAATACATCAAGAGATATAAAAGAAATTTCAGATTCAGCAGAAGGTAGAAGAGATCAGAATGATCTAAAGAAAATTTAGGGTTGATTTGAAATGATTACAAAGTTGCAAAAACCAAGTTTGACCAAAAGTTGACCAGATTCAGCCATAGTTGACTTAAGTTTGACTATTTTCAAAATGAATTTTAAAAATATGGAGAATGTAAAGTTGAAAAGATTCCAAGAATCATAAAGTATAAAAAAGATTTGGGCTACACAAGCGTTCGATCATGTCGGTCCCCAAAATTTTAAAATGCATTTTTAAGGCTCTTAGGTGTGTCAGATTTTGAATTTGATCCCAAAAATGGATCCAGAATGGTCCAATTAGCCAGGGGTGCAATTTTTCTGCAAATCTGAGCACTTTGAAAAATTTGGTCAACACCTATATAAGGGCTCGAAGGGTCAATTTCAATTCATTTTTGTTTTTTGTCTTGTAGTGATTTTGAGCTCTGATAGAGACATGGCAATGAACATGAGATATCATCATTTTGAGTGCTCCAAATAAAATAGTTGGCCAGCAAACTATGGACCACCGGTGAGTCATTAATTTCCCATCTTTGTACTTTGTACTTTCATTTTCACGCATTTCAATTTCATTTATGCACATTTTTAGCATGTTTTAGGTATGTGAAATCTTTCTTCATGTGAGACCGATCTCTTCTTGCACGAAGATATTATTTCTTCACGCGAAGAAATAGGGTGCACTGTTACTTTGCGCACGGTCGAAATATCTTCGCACGAGGCAATTTTGGTTTCGCGCAAAGGTGGAGATTCTTCGCGCGAGGCAATTTGTGTTTCGCAGGAGAACCTCTTTTCTCACATGAGAAGATATTTATTTGCGTGAGGAGATCTTTTCTCATGCGAGGGCTAGATTCTTCATGTGAAGAAAGAACTACTTCACACAAAACTGTTTGTCTTCGCGCGAGATTTCACGAATCTTGCGCGAAACTCTGTGGCAGTTTTGTGCTTATCACATTTAGAAATTGCATTTTATTTCATTTTGATGTGTCATTTTGACTTGATACTGAGTGTTTGTTTATCATTTTTTTGTTGTGCATGCAGGAGGTTTTTGTAGATGTGTCATTCAGATCTCATTATCTGCTGTATGGAGAGTTATTGCGGAGTTTGGATGACACAGATCGGGCACACATTGCCCGATTGAGTTTGTCTTCACTATGCCGAATTCCAACCGTGATGGTGAATCACGACCTTCTCACTGTATTGGTAGAGCATTTCCATTCAGAGATGAACACCTTTCATTTGTCGATGGGTGAGATGACAATCACCTTGGAGGATATACGAAGGATATTGAGGATCCCATTTCATGGCACCTGGGTCGTGTATGATATAGTGCCTCGATTAGGGACAGAGGCACTATCCATTATTTTTGAGAGAGAGCTACCAAGAGGTAGGGCCATCAGCTGGGATGAGCTGATGCATACCTATGGACCCACACATAAGTTAGCATCCGTGTTGGGTATTTTCTTGAGCTGCTTCCTATGTCTTGACAGGGGATAGCATGGGTTGGAGTGTGGATGGGGTGTCATGCTCTGTAGGATGGTTGAGGCACCTAAGATCTTTGGGTGGGGTCAGTGCTTGTTGGCCCATCTTTTTCATGTGATGCATGAGGTCATCTTCCATGAGAAGAAGACCATGGCAGCAGGTGTTTATGTGCTACAGATTTGGGCCTGGGAGCATCTCCCTATATGTAGGCCAATTTTTAAGGATTCTCGGGAGCCCATGGAGCCCTACATCTACAAATATCAAGGGCATACTACCCAGGCCCACCTGGGTAAGACTGAGCATTGGTAGACACATCTCGATGACCTAGTATCTGTTATATGGTGACCCTGGAGAGAGACAGAGGATTGGGATGATGCCCTGAGAGAGTTGCCCTAGATGTTTAGTTTTCAATCGTTGGCAGGAAGGACGACATCAGTCATAGAGAGATTTGTCATCTCACAAGTGTAGCGGCAGTATGGCAGACCATAGGACATTTTAGCTGAGTACTGTGCCCATTCCAGGGTGCAAAAGGATATAGAGCGAGGATGGCCTCCACAGATGGATCCAAAACGATCCATGATAGATATCCATAGCCTAGTTGCAGTTCAGTGGGACTACCTGCCAGAGGTAGTAGATATTGGGATGATGCCTACATATCAGGAATTTTTGATGAGCCATCCATTCCCACGCTTCACAGATCCACTAGGGATGGTAGGGCAGGTACAGGGGTAGGGACAGGTGCCTCAGTAGCAGCAGGCACAACCACAGGTGCCACCACAGGTCCAGCACTAGGTACAGCAGATACCTATTCCCCCACGTCAGATGGGATCAAACCTAGGTGCTGGGGGCAGTGGGGGACACAGTCAGCGGAGGAGGTAGAGGACAGAGGAGCAGGCCCCTTAGCAGGAGGTCCCACAGCAGCAGGTGCCTCCACAACCACAGGTACCTCCACCATAGTAGGCACCTCTACAGCAACATGCACCAGAGATGGTCGATGAGGATATGCCAGATCAGTTGGTAGGTGGGCTACAGGATGCGGTATGATAGTACTGAGAGGGGGTTTGTGCAGCCTCCCGATAGTTGGGAGAGTTTCAAATTGCAGTGGTAGTCAGGGATGCACAGCTAGTAGAGATACAAAGAGAGACAGATCATCAGAGAGAGCGCGTGGAGGCTACAGAGCAAAGGCTAGAGCTGGCACGGGATGAGATTCACTTTCAGTCTGCTCGGGATGCATATTATTATGCAGCATATACTAGTGTAGTACTTGATGAGACATTGTAGGTGCAATGATTCTCTCAGTACGCACAAGAGTTTAGAGGTGCATGACCTCCTGTTAGGCTGGATATGCCACCACTGCCTCTACCACCTGGTGCCCTGCTCCTCCTACTCCTTTTGGAGGCAAGAGTTTGAGACAGAGTTAGACGCTATGTGCTTGATTTTCAATTTTGATCCCTAGCTATGTATCGATTGGTGTGCTAGCACCAGATGTATCATTTTTGATCGATTGCGCTCGAGTAGCACCCATTTTTTGTACTGACTCATTCTTTGATATATATTTATGAGATTTTAAGCTAAGTATTCCTGTGTACATGTCATTGTCTATTTTGTTTTGTTTTAATGTACATGAGATTTATGTTGTACTTAGATGAAACACATATGTTAACTGACATCTGACATAGTGTTGCATGTTTTTGTTTGACAGTCATAGGTATTCCATCGAGGAGCAAGAATCAGTGAACCAAATGCTTGTGCAGCCATGGAAGAATTTGATGCATGTGGAGTATGAATATGATTACCATCGAATCACGTGCTGATGCAAATGAAGTATGCAAAACTATGTTAAATGCAACCCTAGGTCTGGTTACCAAGCCTCGATGATTTATCATCATTGGATGAAAAATAAAGCTTGTATGTTATACAATTTCCACTAACATTACAATCATGAAAATATGAATATAACATACATTATTGGGATGTCAGGATTAAATGTAAGCATTTGAGGCATAAGAAGCTAGAATGACCAGAACATTTGCCCCTTTTAATGTAGCAAGTTAACATAAGCATCAAAGCATGAATGCTAGGATGACCTGAATGTTGCTTGCATGACAGGCACACCAAACACATGGGAGATTCCTTTTGTGCTAAGTATTCAGTATTCATTCTATCCACAATGACCCTTGCATTCGTAACCTAAGATAGAAGTGTACTAGATATACTCGCAGTGACCCGTATGTTCACTTAATAGGATGAGTATCAGTACACACTATAGCATGAAGAGTTCACTCCAACAAACAAGGAGAAGAACCAATGTCATTGACGTATTTGTATAAAAAGGAGTTGAGGTACACATGGCCATCCAATATGAGATGGAGGTTCTTATAGTGGGCACCCCTCTTATAGGAATAGATCAACTTATTAGAACTAAACCGCAAACAGAAAGCAAAGAAAAAGATCATGCCCCCAGTCATTACTTCTCTAGTCAAAGATGACATCATCAAGTTGCTCGAGGAGATATGGTAAAGCAAAATAAAGAAAACAAAGAAAATGCTCAGCATATCCAAATAAGTATATCGTTGAGTTTAATGTTTTTGGGATTGATATCAAGTGTCAATGTCTAGAATATGTAAGAAAAAAATCTCTTCAGTAGGGTGACAACAGTAGGAAGACGCAGTCAAAACGACTGGTGATTGAGGTCAAAGACGAATCTTCACGATGAAGAGCCTAAGAAGAACTAAGTGACAATAGACAGACATAGCCAGGATGACTGGTGACTAACAGAAAAGAGATCTTCCATAAAGGAATCTTGAGACATGACCCGAGCAATGGTAGGTAGACACAGCTGTAACAACTGGTGACCATTGTGAAAGAGATTTTATGAGGAGAATTTCGAAAAGAGTGACACTAGTGACAGTAGGCAGATGCAGTCAAAATGACTGGTGACTATCATGAAGGAGATTCTATGAGGAAAATCTCAAAAAAAAAAAGTGACACTAAGGGGGGAATGCCCCCGAGCTATGACAAGACTCAATCCATGGATACATGAGCAGGAAAAGCAGGAAAGTGAAAGCATGAAAGCGACTATACAGAGTAGCCAGAAGATGCACTGCAAGATGGAGCATTGGGAACAAGAGGCGCCTATTTCAATTTTTTTTGTATTTTTCTCTTTTTTTTTTTCTTTTTTTTTTGGTATTTTTGAGATTTTTCAATTTTTTTGGTGTAACGAAGGCACCTATTGCTAGGTTTTCACCAGGGTAACAATTTTTTCAGGACTTTTTTTGATTTTTAGATTTTTTTCAGGCCATTTAGATATGTACAGAGAGCTTGCTGAGATTGAATCAACTGTAAAATCGCTTCAAGTGGAAAGTGTTCATAGGCTCTTTAAGAACTTCTCCTTTGGTTGTGGAAAGTTGATAGGTGCCAGATCCATATACTGTAGTAATGATGTATAGACCTAGCTAGTTTGGTTCAAATTTTTCCTTTTTCATTCGTTGTTGTTGATTCTTAGGATTCTCTCTCAGGACGAGATCACCCAGCTGGAAGTCACATGGCCTAATTCTCCTATTGTAGATTTGTGCCATTCTTTGTTGATATGCTCATAGATGATCACAGGCTACTTGTCATTGTTCATCTAGCAACACAAGCTCTTGAAGCCAGGCTATCCTATAGTCATCATCTGTGATAAGACCTTTCATAGAGATTCTCAAGGTAGGAATCTCGACCTCTATCGAAAGCACAACATTCGACCCATATACCAACGCAAAAGGAGTCATGCCTATTGGAGTTCTAATGCTTTTTCTATATGTCCATAGGGCTGGATTGATCTGGAGATGCCAGTCTCTCCCTGACTTACTGATTGTGCGATGAAGAATTTTGAGGATCACCTTATTGGATGCCTCAGCTTGGCCATTACCCTAGGGGTAATAAATGGAAGACCAATGTTGTGTAATTTTAAATTTCTTACATAGTTCCTTAAGGTCTTTATTTTTGAACTGTCCTCCATTGTCAGTAATGATTGAGGACAGTAGACCATATCTACAGATGATATAGTTTGTGATAAAAAGTGCTACAGCTTTGCCATCAGCAATTGTGAGAGGGACTGCCTCTATCCATTTCGTGAAATAATCTATAGCGGTGATAATGAACTTATGTCCATTAGAAGAGGTTGGGTGAATTTCCCCACCAAGTCAAAGGCCCATTGTTGAAATGGCCATGTTGTAGTAGAGGGAATCAACTCTCTAGCTAGAGCGTGAATGAGATTCCCATGTAGATGACACTATTTACAGGACCTAGCATATTTAATAGCTTCTTGCTCCATTTTAGGCTAGTAGTAACTAGCATGAAGGAGTTTGCGAGCTAGTGTTAGGCCATTCGAATGAGATTCGCAAATGCCTTCGTGAATGTCAATTAGTGCGCGTTTGGACTCGTCGGGTTCTAAACACCTAAGGAGTGTTCTGTCGAGACCTCTCCTATACAGATCGTCAGCAATAATGACATAATGTGAAGCGTTATGGATTAGGTAACGTTTCTCAGTCTGGGCCAGACCTTTCAAAATGGTTTGATTACGAAGGTAGGAATAGATGTGATGGTAGCAGGATGATTCTTGTCCTATAACAGAATAGATCATCTTGGAATCAGGTGTGTCACAGGCTGGGTAGTGTAACACTTCCACCAAGAACTCGTGTCGTAGATCATTTTTTGGCATTTATAGAAGGGAGGCTAGAGTGGCCATGGTGTCAGCTGCTTTATTATCTGTGCGTGGAACTTGTTGGAAGGTGATGTGTGCAAAATATTTTGTCAAGTCATCAACCATGCATTTGTAAGGAATTAGTTTTTCATCCTTTGTTTGATACACATCATTTACTTGGTTGATGACACGCTGAGAGTCACCAAAGATATCCAACTGATCTACTCTCCATTCAGTTGCAATTTTTATACCATTGATCAAAGCTTCATATTTGGCAATGTTATTTGTACAAGGAAATAGAATCTTGTACGCTTTGGGCAATGAGTATCTCTGTGGTGTGATGAAAAGTAATCCAGCACCTAATCCTTGTTGTGTGAAGGATCCATCGAAGAACATAACCCATGTATGATGAGTGAGTGTTAGAATTGACTCATCTAGAAAATCAATGTTTATTGGTAGAAGACTCTGTATGGGTGACTCGGCCAACTTGTCTGAAATTGCCTATCCCTTTATAGCTTTGTGTTCAACATATTGGATGTCAAACTCACTTAGTATCATGACCCATTTAGCCAATCTTCCTGTGAGAGCTGCCTTACTGAGCAAATACTTTAATGGATCTATTTAGCCACAAGCCATGTAGTGTGGGCAAGCATGTAGTGTCTCAACTTTTGGGAAGCAAAGACAACTGCCAAGCAAGCTTTCTCAATAATGCTATAATTTTTCTCATAAGAGACCAATGTTCGGCTCAAGTAATAAATAGCTCTTTCTTTATTATCATTATCTTCCTGAGCCAACAGGATCCCCAAAGATGTTTCAGTGGCTAAAATGTATAAAAGCAAAGGCTTCCCATGCATAGGAGGCATTAGGATTGGTGGATTGACAAGATATTATTTAATCTGTGTTAAGCTTTGCTCACAATCCTAGCTCCAATTGAATTTCACACCCTTATGTAAGGTCTTTGTGAAGGGTTGTGATTTATCTGCCAATTGTGAAATAAACCTACGAATAGATTGAAGTGTTCCCTATAGTCCTCTCATCTGACTGATGTTTCAAGGTGGTGGCATGTCCATTATTGCTTGTACTTTTTCTGGATCTACTTCAATTCCCTTTGCAAAAACAATATATCCTAACAATTTTCCTGATGTGACACCAAATGCACACTTCTTAGGATTGAGCCGAAGACTAAACTTTTCCATACAATCCAAGATTGGTCCCAAATCGTGCAAATGGGTATTGCATTTAGCGCTTTTGACCAAAGTATCATCAACATAGTCCTCCATAGTTCTATGCATCATGTCATGGAAAATTGTAGTAACAGCCCGCTGATATGTAGCTCCAACATTCTTTAAACCAAATGGCATCACATTCCAACAAAAGGTTCCCCATGCACATGTGAAAGCTATTTTCTCTTGATCTTCTGGCACAATTTTTATCTTATTGTATCCAGAAAAACCATCCATAAGTGAGTACATCTCATAGCTAGCTGTCATGTCCACAATCATATCAATATTAGGGAGTGGAAAGTCATCTTTAGGACATGCCAAGTTAAGATCACAGAAATCTGTACAAACTCTGATAGACTTATCATGCTTGGACACAGGGACAATATTGGATATCCATTCAGCATAATCAATTGTACGAATGAAACAAGCCTTCAAAAGTTTCTCCAATTTGGCTTTGACTAGTAATGCAACATGAGGATGCATTTTTCGAAGCTTCTATTTAACTGGTTTTATGCCTAGTGTTATGGAAAAGTGATGCATAATAAGATCAAGATCCAATCCCGACATGTCAAAATATGTCTAGGAAAAATTTATTTTCTTTCCTTTGAAAAAGGCAATGAATTGTTCCTTTTCTTCAGTTGATAATGACTGGGCCAGATGTATCACATGAGGATGTTCTTCTATGCCCAGGTTAATCAGCTGTGTCGGCTCTATTAACAATGATGATCTCTCCTGAAAGTGACTGGGAAGGACATCAAATATCTCATCCACGGGCACCTCAGAGAGGTTTTCACCCTTGGATATGTCTTTTGTTTTTACTTTTTTTGGATCAGACACTGCCACAATATGGTTTTCAGCATCAAACCTCTTGTATTTTTTCTTTTTAATCTTGTGACTAAGATATTTGATGTCGGCCTCAGTCATGTTGATGCTCTGTTCATTGGTGGAAGATGTTATAGGTTTGATAGCATTTAGGTAACATGCAAGAGCATAGTCATTCTAAACGTGGGGACTTCATTAGATGCATTGGGGTTCTAGTCTATAAGCTCAAGATGTGTGAGTGAGAGAGTAGTGGCTGGTTCAATTGCGTTCATAGTATAGTCATTAAATGCATGGACCAGCAATTTGAGACCTATGGCGACCTCACCCATAGGTGTATTCAAACATCTTAGAGTACGAATGTTAGTAATTGATGACTCTAGGACACTAGTTGGATCAGACCCCCATGACCTATCCCTAGACATTTCACTCACTTCAATTTGATTTTCATAGACATGCACTTGGTCAATGTCTTTATTAGTAGTCACTTCTGAAAGATTGTCAAATTCATATTCATGAGAATCAGTGCTACATGGTGAAAGACTATAGAACTCCCCAACAGTGATGGGGACATACTCTCCTTCAGCCTCTGGATTCTTACACAAATACTCAATATGGCATGACTTACTAGATTCTCCCTTTTCTGAATGATATTTGAGTTGCTCAGTATTGTCCTCAGAAGAATCACTAGTATCATCCATAGTGCTAACACGTGGCACAAAATTATCTGGTTCAGCAAAGAATTTAGCAAGATCATAAGGAATAGGATGAGGGTAAGAATCCTCATCATCATATTCTTCCTCTCGAGTACCTGACTCAGATTGTGACTCATTTTCAGATGAAC
This sequence comes from Cupressus sempervirens, assembly GCA_028749045.1. Classification (NCBI taxonomy): domain Eukaryota; kingdom Viridiplantae; phylum Streptophyta; class Pinopsida; order Cupressales; family Cupressaceae; genus Cupressus; species Cupressus sempervirens. Next base: position 590,016,536 of record CM053783.1, on the reverse strand, counting down.
TCTCAGGTACAGGTATGAATTTATTGGATCCCAAATGGAAAGGGACCTTCTTGAACCCTAGGCCAGTTGTGTCACTATTGCTTTGAGCTATTGCTTTGATAGGATCTATTTAACCATTGTTATTGCACCCAATAGCACTAGTTCCCTTGTAGCCAAAATGCTTCATAAGCTTAAGACTAGGTCCATACTTCTTAGGAGTGATTTATCAAGCATGTTCTATTAGGTCTACTAGAGACTCTTCTTTGTAAAGCCATGCAACAATGGCTCTATTTTTTCTTTCATCTTCTAAGGGAACTGTAGCTTTGACAAAAGAGCCATTAAACTTGGTTTGAGGTGTCAACACGAATAGCTTCTTTTCTACTGAGGGTCTCCCAAAATGTCAAGGGGACTCTGGAATAGATGTTAATGATAGCACTGGTTCCATGTGGTACTCTCCCATACCAGTTTCTTTCAATTTAAATGATTACTCAATTTGTTTCAGCTTATTGTTGTGACAATCAGTAGACTCGCGGTTAGCAGGGATGAAAGAATTAGAAGCTTTGAGCATATTACAAGTATAGCTAGTAGTATTAGGAATGGTAACTTTAGAGCCATGAAATGGGAATTTTATGCATTGGTGGTATGTGGATGGCACAGTACACATCTCATGTATCCATGGCCATCCCAACAAAATGTTTTAGGCTAAGGGAATGTCAAGCACCTGATAGTTGACATCCCTTTCGACAGGACCGATGCGAATTGGTAAAGTCACAAGACCTAGTGACTTTCGTTCTGCTTCATCGTACGTTTTAATAGTGATCTTTTGTCAAGGATCAACAGAGTCCTTAGAATAATCCAATTGTCTAAGTAGAGTAGTAGAAATAATATTTATGCCAGCGCCATTGTCAATGAGTACTCGACGGACATGTGTCTGGTGGATCATAACCTCAATGTGTAGAGGCTGATTGTGTGGGTGATTCAGTGAGTTGTCATCCTCCTTGGAGTAGGTCATAAGATGAGGTGAGGTCAAGTGACCTACCATGGATTGAAATCGCTCAAGATCAAGATCTTGACGAACATTTGCCTCAGTGAGGGCTTTGTCCAGAATTTGCCTATGAGCAAGCGAGATTTTAAGTAGCTCAAATATGGAAATGTGAGCATTGGTTCATTTCAATTGATCTAAAACACTATAACTGGTTGCAATCAAGTTCGTCATGTATTTTGCACCTTTACCGAATGGACCAGCAAGGGCTTTGTCCTTGTGTTGTTCAAGATTTGAAGTAGGAGGTGTAGGGCCTTTGAGCACCAATTTCGCATGAGAGTGAGTAACAGCATTAGCACAGTGTTGCGAAGATGCATTATCCATGTTATTGGAAGTAGGGCCTCTCAAGACAAATGGTGTCTTGGGTTTATTGTTATCTTGCTTCCCCTTTATAGTAATAACATCACAGTATTCAAAATCTACAGGTTCAACCATGTGAATGACATTGTCATCATTGGAATACGTATAGTTGACCTTATTGTAGGGTTCTGGTTTCGAAGTCTCTCCATTTTCATAAGCTGGGAAAGGCTCTTTGAATGCCTTGTGGTCTGAGTTTTTGTTATGTCCATCTACCAAAAGTTCACCAGCATCAATCATGTCTTGGACTTTATGACGTAAGTTTATACAGTTGCTGGTTTTGTGTCCCTTGTTTTGGTGATACTCACAGAATGAGGTCTCATTCCACCATGGTGGATGTGGTTGTGGATCATAGGGACGAGGGTTATCCATTGTTGAGATAAGCTTGTTTTGTAGCAATGTTTTGTAAACCACATCCAAAGGTTCTCCTAAAGTCATATACTCTCGCTTGGGTCATGCTGCCCATGAGTTTCTTGATTTGTTCCCAGACGCCTTATTGTCAGGAGGAGGCTTCTCAGCACTTTTGGTCATTTTGAAGTAGTCTATGATATTAAATGCTACTTTAGTAGGTTTTGGTGTGACATTATCAACAACACCATCATGTACAATTTCTCGGTTCTTGTTGACATGTTTGGTTTTATCCTTGTTGGAAGTGGAACCTTGTTTTGAGTCTCTCTAAAGAGTGAGCTCACCTTTCTTAACCATAAATTCTTTGATATGGATAGCCTGTGTAATCATGTCTTCGAAGGTACATGGACCTTGTAGTTGGACTCAATACCCGAAAACAAGTAAGAGGTTATTAGTGAAAATGTCAAGCTTCTCTGTTTTTGGATTTTACGGGAATACTTGGTATAAAGTTGTCTCCACCATTGGAGGAAAGTGAGAAAAGGCTCACCAACCTTCTGTTTAAGGTTGCATAGATCCCGAATATTTACAGGATGTTGAATGTTATGAGAATATTGCTGAACAAATGAATTAGCAATTTCGTCAAACGTCTTGACACCAGGAGGTAAATGTGAGAACCACTCCAAAGCTTGACCACCTAGGCTTCTAGGGAATAAACGCATGAGGTACATTTGATTATGTATAAACTCCATAGACAAAGCACCAAATTCCTGCAAGTGAACTTGGGGATCAATAGTACCAAAGTACTTGTCATATTTGGGTAGTTCTACTCCTCTTGGGAAAGGCGGCATGTTTATACTTTTGTCAAATGGAAATGAACAAAGAGCGTCCAATGTGTATGTCTTTTTGGGTTTCTCTTTCTCATGCATCATCTGAGCCAATTGGTCTTGCATAATTTTCAATTTTTTTTTGAGTTTAGTGGTCTTAGTTTCTTCTTCACGTGTGATAATGGTCTCCACATCGAAATGTGTGGGCAGTTTAGCTCCCTCTTGGGCAAGTTCGAGAAAGTACTTTTCTTTCTCTTCATTGAGTAGGATTCCCATGACCTTCTAAAATTTTTTGTCTCTTCGACATCTTGCTATGTGTTCAGGAAGGATTTCCACCTCTTCTTATTCTTCATCATTGTCATTTTCTTTCTCTTTCTCCTTGTCATCCCTAGGTTGTTCTTGATATCGACTATGACTACCCCGTTCAGGTTCACGATTAGTCATTATAGGAACTTGTTCAATTTTCGTATGTTGCATTTCAAAAGGGTCCATGGAGAAAGGATCATACATCGTGTTTGAGGATGTAGGACTCCTACCTATCTCGGTATCCTTTTTGGTAAAAAGGATTCCTAATTTGTTGTAAATTGGAAAACGTTCATTGAACTTGAGATGACCTTGTAGGTGAGGAAGACCATAAAGATGCCTCACTAGCCAAATTGGATATAGATTGTGTAGCGAAAGGTAAGCTACCTCTGTCGTGATTACAACCCCTAGCATGACCACGTATAGTGTTGTCAGGATAAACCATGTTGCCACTTCTGGTTGTGACAGTCATAGGCAAGAACAAGAAGCTAGAACCTAGACAAGGACTATACTAAAACTCAGTCTCAAAAAGGACAAGATAGTAGCAAGAATGATGTTCACTAAGGCACAAATGGTCTAATTTAAAGGCTAGAATAGCCAGAGATTATGACCACTGCAACACAAAGTATGACAAGCATTAAGATGAGGACCACGCTTACATATGAGACGAGACTATTCAAGGTATAAGACACAAGTTTCAGTTAAGCAAAGTGTCACTGTTCCAGGACTGTTTGCAAATAGAGAGCGATAAACAAACGCAGAAAAGGACAACATGCAGGCCACAGATTAGCTAGAATAGACCCAAATTGTAAATGCTGATACAAAGTCTCGCGCGAAAAACCTTTACGGGCCATGCAAAGAAGTTTTACGGGCTGCGTGAAGATGTTTCTATCTCGTGCGAAGGTCAGTAATAGTTTTTAATTTTGCGTGAGAATGTTTTCTGGATCGTGCAAAGATGCGCAACATAACTTTAATTTCACCCGAGGACAAAATGGCTTCACACGAGAGCTAAATGATTTCCCACGAGAGCCAAATGATTTTGCATGAGACCAAAATGATTTCACATGAAAGGACAGAACAGTTTCACAACAGCGACTGATTTTGACAAAATTTTTTATCATTCCAATAACTGGGCAGATAAATAGGCATGTAGAACAGCAAGCAAGTGATTTCAAGCATGTCTGAAAATAATGAGCAAGGGCAAAAGCAACCTTGCGCATGAACAATCAAGTGACTTAGTTTGTGCTAATCCCTAAGAGAGCTATTTGTGTACATTTTCAAAGAGTTTTGCAATCATTGCACACATTCCTAGAAAATAAAAGTTGGCTTCTCTAAGTTATTTAGTAATGGTTTGACTCTGCAACTTTTATGACTCATAGGGGTGACCTCCAATCCTAGTGCACCAAGGTTTTGACACAGTCTGAGAACTTAATCTTCAAGAGCTGCTAGGGAGATTTGACAACCCACAATGAACCACACCCATGGAGATTTCTTCCACAAGGACATTTATATAGTGGTTGTCACTACCATGGCAAAAATGGCTATTACCACTTGAGGTTCCGTCATCACATTTTTCCCTGTAGAGGGATTGTCTGCTATGGTTAACCCTCTCTAAAGGTGACCAACTCACAATAGTATACCACAAGGGGACTTAGCTTCCAGATTCAAGGCTTTGACACCTTTTCACCTTTAGCCCAATCAAAACAAACAAATTAATCTGACACGCTAGACTAAGATTCTCTTAAAGATCTATGATATCATCTTCCTGTGATCTATCAACCTCTCCGGAGAAAGGATGCCTTAATCAACAAGTCAAAGATTCATCTATCTACGAGATGCTCAAATTATCCTCCCCACCCATAAGGAATCTATCTTAGAGAGGAGTTTCACTAGGAACCCACTCCCTCAAGATCCACAGATAGTGTTCATGGGGGCTAAATTACTATGTGTGTACAGATGTTAATTCCTAAAAAAAAATCTATCTAAAAGCAATAAAAAAGCACAAGGTGGTACACTTAATGCTTTAACTAATGTGAGGTGAGTCCAAAGATGTGGAACATTTAACCCCTCACACAAGCCAAAATGAGTCCATAACTTAGAAATTAGTAAGTTCTAGAAAGCACAAAAGGGTTTCCTTGTGGAACATTTAACGCTTATGTCCTGTAGACCCCTCCCCTATTTAACGTGGTTCTGAGCTTGCAACCACAAGGTGGAATGAGGGGCCAATGGATTAGCGAGTCCAATAACCCAAGATAGCTAATTAGATCTATCACTAAAGACTAAGCCTACTAAATGAATACTAATAGAGATCACATCCTAATATCATTTTATGCGTGTGTTGTAAAATGAAAATACAGAAGGAAACACACAAGCTCAACATGAAAGATATTTTTTTTAGATCCAAATGAAGTGTTATTAGCTGATGAAGATTACCTGGTGATCTTCGCAACGCGCTTAGTAGATTTTTACCAATTTTTGGAAACTTTAGCACATTTTTTCCATTATTCCACAAATCGTTGCTATGCTGTTCAAAAAAAATTAGAAAACACAGAAACACTAGAAACTGTAAACAATCAGCAGAAAAATTAGAAAACACACAAATTAATGCAAAAAAAATGCCTTTGTCAGCAGAGTTTTGCACGAAATTGAATTCATCTCATGCGAAGAAGTTTTATGCCCCACGCAAAATAGAATTCTACTCATGTGAAATTAAATTCAGCTCGCACGAAGAAATAGGTCTCGCGTGAAGTTTCGCGCACCAAAGAATTTTCTCACGCGATGCAGAAAGAATCTTCGTGCAAAGATTCTAGATCCTTGCGTGAAAATGAATAGTTTTGCATGAAGATTCCAAATCTGCACAGAACAGTATGAATGGAGAACCAAAAAAGGATTAAAAAATACAGAAAGAGGCCAGAAAAATTGATTTTCGTGCCCCATAGTGGGCGCCAGAAATGTATATGTGAAAATGCAGCCTATGCTAACACACACACTTCAACATGGTCATTGCATGCAGATTCATCTCGGAATGAACATTGGATCGTTCATCCAAAATTTTCCCTACAAAGCGACCTGTTGCCTTCTATCTAAAGGGATTTTGCTTGTTAATATCCTCAGAATCAAGGTGTAGGCAACCAGACCCTCTAAGAACAAAGGATTTGACAATGAAATTAAGCTAAGAACGAGAATGCAAATTAATCTAAAATGAAAGATGCAATGTAATCTAAGAACAAATAAAGCAAACTAGATTAAGCATATGCATGATTAAACTAAACTGAGATTAAACTAAGAATGAGAATGTAATCAAGAAATGTAAGCAAACGTGAGCATGAATTTTAGCAGTGATTCAATGCAAATTCTCCAAATTCATCCTCGAAAATGAGGAGATGAGGGTCTCTTAAATAGACTCTCCTAGAATCCATCAATGGTTGAGATCGATTCAAATCAACGGTTAGGATTGAAGATGAGGTTCAGTCATAAAGGGAGATTCCCAAATTAAAGAGAGTTAACAGACTTGATTTGAGTAAAATAAGGAGTTAATTGTTTTAATTTGAGTAGAAAAATGAGTTAACTCATTTAACTCATTTTTGATCAATAGTGAACTGGAAATTTCCCTTTTTGAACTGAAGAGAGATTTTGTTGAGATATTTAATTTAATAAAATGAGATATGCTCTCATAATTACTTTTTCTATTTAATTAAATAATCTTTAATTAATTAGAGACACTTTGTTTTAATTAAATAACTTCATTTAATTAATTAGGAATGGCATCCCATTTAATTAAATAACTTTGTTTAATTATTTAGAAGCAAGTACTCCATTTAATTAAATAATTTCTTTTAATTAATTAGAAATACCTTTCTCATTTAATTAAATAATTACATTTAATTAATTAAAATAGGCGTATTTATTAAATTAAATAAATTTAATTCCATAGTACATTAGCCATAGGATATAATTTAATTTAATTAAAGTATAAATACTTAATAATTGAATTAAATATTAATCAATAGGTTTAATGTGACTAATATGAGTAAATACTATAGGAATTAAATAATAAGTATGATGAATGTAGATTTAAGTTTTCTGCATCTGACAATTAAGTCAAGTAGCAAATAGCGGAATGAGAATTGCCTTTAGAATAGGACTTTAAGATTGATCAGAAATAGACCAGAATTGGTTGAGATGGCAATGAGCCAATTTTGGGGTATTACAATAGTAACAATGATCATCCCTAGTCTCTTCCTTATCACAAAATGATTAGCATCAAACTTTGCATTTCCAATTGTGTCATGTGCATTGAAGCGATAGTAACATTTTCACTCTCTTACCTAATCTCTCCCATTTTTGAAACTCCTGGGGAAGGGCAAGGCCATCTTCTAAGTACTTCAAAATAAAACAAGTTCCATTTTTTCCCATATTGATAATCGTTGACTTAAAGTATAGTCGAAGTATTGACAGCCCATAGGAACTCAACCTTTGAACATCCCATCTATAAATGAACTCATAAAGAAAGTTCAATAAACCTACATGAAATAGTGAAACAAAAGTTGCATACTTGTGAAGATGATCAGACTAGAGGTGATCAATATGTCTCAAATCTATATTTAGTTCTTTTACTATGCATATAAATGGTTTGTTATCTAAAAGACTTATATCCACTAGATAAATAATCATTTTCTTACTATGCTATCCTTATCCTTAGCTGATCTTTGGTAGACCATTTCTTAACCATCCTCCTTCGATCTATAGGTCACTGTATTAATCTGGTTCATCTTGTCTCTACTTGAATTAATAAGAATTGGCAATCTCAAGGATTGCCAAAAGAGGAATGGGTCCAAGTAGAAGATAGGATTTAGAAGTGAGTTTAATTAAAACATAATAAATAGTGTAATACAAAAAGGAGAATGGTATGTTCTTCACAATCTACTCCCTTATACACTCTATCAATGTTCCACATTGAACCTGATAGAGAACATCACAACACATAGCTAGCAACATAGAACATACCTCCTAACCACCTCAAGAACATAAAATTTCAAAACCCAAAGTGCACAAGTTTAATTTCAAAGCCTCAAAGGTCAAGAGCACAAAAAATAAAAATAAATAAATAAATTCGAACAAAACCAACATTTGATGGAATCACAAAAAATCTAGTGGCTAGATAGTTACAAGCTGATTCAAGCTAATACTTCATCCTCATTAAGGTTGAAAATAACATACCCAATTGAAAACCAATTTACATATACAAAGTGACTAACATTACTCACAAAGAGGGAGTAGAAGCTACACACTACCTTGCATCCAAGGTACGTTAAAGAACATAACCAAACTCTTGGAGATCATATAATCCTAAGTTTACATAATCTGATAGTAACACATTTCATTAACTTATGAAACATTTAACATGTTCCATGATTTGTCTTTCCAAAAATGACATGCTAGATACACTTTCCAACAATATAATTAAGATGCTTCCATCACACACTGCAAGTTTCAGCATCACCCGAGATGGCATTGTAGAATGAAAATGGAATGTGATCTCCAAAAAGCAAGAGAGATTATTGTAGGTCTCTGCAACATGGTCTTGTAGGAATTAGAATCTCATCCATATCTTGCACGAGCTCTGAGATATGCCCCATTGAAGATTGCAGCCTTGCGGCATTTACTGACCCTTACGGACATTCTAGTTCAGTGTGCCTGAGAATGTTTGAGCACTGAAGGGGACAAGATGAGGTTGGGGATAGGGTTTACCCAGCCACCCAGAGCTAATGGAGTAGATAGTTTGATCCCACAAAAAAATATGAGAGAGATTTGGTAGTTGGCAACTTTGTACTAGCCAACACTGCAAGTTTTAGCATCACCCGAGATGGTGTCCTAAAATTAAAATAGTTTGTGATCTCCAAAAAGTGAGAGAGGTTATTGTAGGTATCTACAACATGGTCTTGTAGGAATTTGAATCTCATCCATATCTTACACGAGCTCTGAGATATGCCCCAACAAAGATCGCAGCCCTGTGGCATTTAGTGACCCTTAGGGACATTCTGGTTCAAGGTGCCTGAGAATGTTTGAGCACTGAAGGGGACAAGATGAGGTTGGGGATAGGGTTTACCCAACCACCCGGATCTAATAGAGTAGACAGTTTGATCCCACGATGAAGGATGAGAGATATTTGGTAGTTGGCAACTTTGTATTGGCCAACATTGTAAGTTTCAACATCACCCGAGATGGTGTCATAAAATGAAAATATAGTGTGATATCCAAAAAGTGAGAGAGGTTATTGTAGGTCTCTGCAACACGGTTCTATAGGAGCTATAATTGCATCCATACTTTTCACGAGCTCCAAGATATGCCCCATCAAAGATTGCAGCCCTATGACATTTAGTGACCCTTAGGGACATTCTGGTTCGTCATGTCAGATAATGTTTGAGCATTGAAGGGTATAGGATGAGGTTGGGGATAGGGTTTACCTTTCCATCCAAAGCTAATGGAGAAAATAGTTTGATCCCACGATGAAAGATGAGAGAGATTTGGCAGTTGGCAACTTTGTACTGGCCAAGACTGCAAGTTTCAACATCACCCGAGATGGCATTGTAGAATGAAAATGAAACGTGATATCCAAAAAGTGAGAGAGGTTATTGTAGGTCGCTACAACATGGTGTTTTAAGAATTGGAATCTCATCCATATCTCACATGAGCACTGAGATATGCCCCATCAAAGATCATAGCCCTATGGCATTTAGTGACCCTTAGGGACATTCTGGTTTAATGCGCCTAAGAACGTTCGAGCACTAAAGGGGACAAGAAAAGGTTGACAATAGGGTTTACCTAGCCACTTGGAGCTAATGGAGTAGACAATTTGATCCCACGACAAAAGATGAGAGAGATTTGGCTGTTGGCAACTTTTTACTGGCCAACACTACAAGTTTCAGCATCACCCGAGATGGTGTTGTAAAATGAAAATAGTGTGTGATCTCCAAAAAGTGAGAGAGGTTATTGTAGGTCTCTACAACATGGTCTTGTAGGAATTGGAATTGCATCCATATCTCACACGATGTTCGAGATATGCCCCATCAAAGATCGCAGCCCTGTGGCATTTAGTGACCCTTAGGGACATTCTGGTTCAGCATGCCTGAGAATGTTCGAGCACTAAAAAGGACAAGATGAGGTTGGGGATAGGGTTTACCCAGCCACCCAGAGCTAATGGAGCAGACATTTTGATCCCATGATGAAAGATGAGAGAGATTTGGTAGTTGGCAACTTTGTACTGGCCAACACTGCAAGTTTCAGCATCACCTGAGATGGTGTCGTAAAATGAAAATAGTGTGTGATCTCCAAAAAGTAAGAGAGGTTATTGTAGGTATCTACAACATGGTTTACTAGGAGCTAGAATTTCATCCATACTTTGCACGAGCTCCAAGATACACCCCGTCGAAGATTGCACCCCTATGGCATTTAGTGAACCTTAAGGACATTTTGATTTGGCGTGTCGAATAACGTTCGAGCATTGAAGGGGATAGGACGAGGTTGGGGATAGGGTTTACTTGTCTAGCTAGAGCTAATGGAGTAGATAGTTTGATCCAACAACAAAAGATGAGAGAGATTTGGTAGTTGGCAACTTTGTACTGGCCAACACTGCAAGTTTCAGCATCACCCAAGATGGCGTTGTAGAATAAAAATGAAATGCGATCTCAAAAAAGTGAGAGAGGTTATTGTAGGTCTCTGCGACATGGTCTTGTAGGAATTGGAATCTCATCCATATCTTGCATGAGCTTTGAGATATGCCCCATCAAATATCACAACCCTATGGCATTTAGTGACCCTTAGGGACATTCTGGTTCAGCATGTCTAAGAATGTTCAAGAACTAAAGTAGATAAGATGAGGTTGGGGATAGGGTTTACCCAGCCACCTAGAGCTAATGGAGGAGACAGTTTGATCCCATGATGAAAGATGAGAGAGATTTGGCAGTTGGCAACTTTGTACTGGCCAATACTGCAAGTTTCAGCATCACCCGAGATGGTGTCATAAAATGAAAACAGTGTGTGATCTCCAAAAAGTGATAGATATTATTGTAGGTCTTTGCAACACAGTTCTGTAGGAGCTAGAATCACATCCATACTTCACACGAGCTCCAAGATACACCTCATCAAAGATTGCAGCCCTATGGCATTTAGTGACCCTTAGGGACATTCTAGTTTAGGGTGCCTAAGAATTTTTGAGCACTAAAGGGGACAAGATGAGGTTGGGGATAGGGTTTACCTAGCCACCTAGAGCTAATGGAGTAGACAGTTTGATCCCACGATGAAAGATGAGAGAGATTTGGCAGTTGGCAACTTTGTACTGGCCAACACTGCAAGTTTCACCATCACCCGAGATGGTGTCGTAAAATGAAAACAGTGTGTGATCTCCAAAAAGTGAGAGAGGTTATTGTAGATCTCTATAACAGGTTGTTTAGGAGCTAGAATCACATTCATACTTCACACAAGCTCCAAGATACTCCTCATCAAAGATTGCAGCCCTATGGCATTTAGTGACCCTTAGGGACATTCTAGTTCAGGTTGCCTAAGAACGTTTGAGCACTAAAGGGGACAAGATGAGGTTGGGGATAGGGTTTACCTTGCCATCTAGAGCTAATGGAGTAGACAGTGTGATCCCATGATGAAAGATGAGAGAGATTTAGCAGTTGGCAACTTTGTACTAGCCAACACTGCAAGTTTTAGCATCACCCGAGATGGTGTCGTAAAATGAAAATAGTGTGTGATCTCCAAAAATTGAGAGAGGTTATTGTAGGTCTCTAAAACATGGTTTTGTAGGAGCTAGAATCACATCCATACTTTGCATGAGCTCTGAGATATGCCCCATCAAAGATTACAGCCCTGTGGCATTTAGTGACCCTTAGGGACATTCTAGTTCAGCATGCCTGAGAACGTTCAGGCACTGAAGGGGAAAAGATGAGGTTGGGGATAGGGTTTACCTAGCCACCCAAAGCTAATGGAGTAAATATTTTGATCCCATGATGAAAGATGAGAGAGATTTGGCAATTGGAAACTTTGTATTGGCCAACACTGCAAGTTTCAGCATCACCCGAGATGGTGTCGTAAAATGAAAATAGTGTGTGATCTCCAAAAAGTGAGAGAGGTTATTGTAGGTCTTTGCAACATGGTCCTATAGAAATTGTAATCTCATCCATAAGTAACATGATCTTCAAGATATACCCCATCAAAGATTGCAGGCTTGTGGCATTTAGTGACCCTTAGGGACATTCTTGTTCAGCGTGCCTGAGAATGTTCAAGCACTGAAGGGGAAAGGACAAGGTTGGGAATAGGGTTTACCCAGCCACCCAAGGCTAATGGAGTAGACAGTTTGATCCCACAATGAAAGATGAAAGAGATTTGGCAGTTGGCAACTTTGTACTAGCCATGTCATGTCCCCTTTTCAAATAATTAAAAATAATAAACTTTGCTAAGGCAGGCAGGCTCCAAAAAGGTGAAGTTTCGGCAAAAAGGGGCTAATCTTTGGAAACCAATGGACTAATAAATAAAAATTATTATTAAATTATATTTTATTAACCCCTCTTGGATGTGAGTTAGGGTTATGCCCTCTTTTAAGGGGTTTGGAGGCATTTTGGGCTCATTCCAGAACTTGATTTTTGCTCATTTCTTTGTTGTTCTTCAGAGGCTGCCAAACTTGTGGAGAAGGAGAAACAATAATGGGATTTTTTAGGTTTCCAATAAGGCTAAGGATGAGAGTTTGAATCCATTCCATGTGCATGCTCATATAGAGTTTTCCTTTGTGCTGAACAATGCAGATTTGTGAGTTTTCGGGTGTGATTTTTGTAAGAGTTTGGTGTTTTCAGTTGAGTATTGTTAGAATCTTTTAGAATAACTGAGAGGGGGGGTGAATCAGTTATTCAAGTTCCCAAATGCCCTAATAAAACTTCTTTTTTGTTTTTCACCAAATGTAGTGAACTCATAAACCTTTTAACCGTCCAAGCTTAAATCAATCATATTAGCAAGTTATAGTAAATCAACATGCAAAGGTAAAACATGCAAGATCAACACATGACACAATGATTTACATGGAAACCCAATTTGGGAAATACCACCAGTAAGATGCTACTTGATTCTCACTCTTCTGAAGTGATACCCTGTTAAAGGCCTGCCCTATTAAAGGCTTACAACACACTATTAAATGTGACCTCATTAGAGGATTTCACCAAACTGTTAGGAATGGGCTTGGTTAAAGGACTTTAGAACATTCACTGGGAATGTTACCCTGTTAAAGGATTTATCTCATGGCTATCAAACCAACCTAAGTCCATAGGATTTAAACTAATTGTTACAATTGCTAGAAAGTAACAACAATGAACTTTTGATCTGATATAACTTACAACATACTTTGTAGATTTTAGATCACACTTTCAGTTTAGTCCTTATGCTTTTCTTTTATCTCTTCAGCTCTAACTGCTTGTCATCTATTCAAGCTTCGTCTCCTTGAGTCTTCTAACTCACTGTACTAATGCATCTATATCAGGGGTCTTCTTACTGAAATAGAGTAACTATGCTCTCTTTCCTCTTTTCCACCTTCTTCAACACTTTACACTTTCATGCTTGACCACCCCTCTCTCATTAATTTTTTTTCATTAACCAATGACTCCTTATATAGAGATCTGATATGCCTTTGCCGCTCAATTCTCCCTCTTCACTTTTAGGGTTTCAATATGGATTAGGTAAAATACAATGTATCTACCCCATATCTTGTTCTCTTCTAGAAACTTCACCAGCTGTATCCTCAAAAAATGTTTTACATGGTGTTCTGTGCCACCAGCTCATCATTCTTATCTTCTATTTAATTTACAAACTTCTAAGTAATAACCTTGTCAGCTTAGTTCTGGAAAATCTTCGATCTTCGAAATAATGCAGCAACTCGGCATTATTTGTTTTATTGATGCTTGGCATCTCAGTGTTACTCGACATCTACACAAAATTGTGTTACTCAGCACTTACAGAAAACTGTGTTACTCGGCACCTACAGAAAACTATGTTACTCGACACCTACAAAAAACTGTGTTACTCAGCACCTACAGAAAACTGTGTTACTCAGCACCTACAGTAAACTCGGCACCTTCTCTTAGTTGAGCTTTGTAAAAGACTTAGCTAACACCTAACCTCTTTAATATGTTTTAGTGTGCCCTTTTTTTTGTATCTTATAGTATGTTATCAAATACACTTTTTCATCAATGGCTTAGCTGATCCTAGTACTTCATTACAACATCATAACTTCAACCTTTCTCTAGGTGTTCTAGTTACATCTTATTGATTGCCACCACCTTGTCAACCAACTAATTGATAGTATTTGGATCACTAAAGCAATTTTCATTCCTACAAGTAGCAAGTTTGACATCAATGACAAAACAATGATTGAGAACATTCTTTATCATTCCAAAAACTCTTATTATCAATTCAATCATTTCTAACAATCTCCCTCTTTGGCATTGATGGCAAACCAAACTGATCAATGGATTAACTTAGTTACCACCAAAACTGATTGTATATATTATCTGCTTCTTTTCTGTGCTGTTGCATCTTTACTACTGATCGCATTTATCTCCCTCTTTCATATATATCTCCCTCTTTCTTTGCATAGATCAGTTTCATCATATTTCTCCCTCTTTGACATAAATGCCAAAGATGAAGCATCTTTATCATGCAAAATATAAGCTTTGGCTTTTTCTTTGTCTTTCTCCCTCTGTCACCATGCTTGTGACTGATTTGGAGTTTCTTTTCCTACTGTCATCCTTTGCATCAACCTGTTACTGTTCCAATTTTTGATTTCTGTTGATGCAAGGCAGCTTCCTTGTTGCCTTAAACTGCTTGAGTTAGGGGTATTACCCCCAAATTGCCTCTAAGATATTCATAAGCATCCTTGGGCAATGGTTTGGTGAAAATATCTACAATTTGTTCCTTTGTGTGAATGTACTCCAGCTTCACTTGTTTGTCTTCTACCAATTCTCTGACATAATGATACTTGATTGCAATGTGCTTGGTTTTTGCATGCATTACTAGATTTTTGGATATGTTTATAGCACTTGTATTTTCACAATACAATATCATAGGTTTGGTTACCTCTTCTTTCATTCCATTCAATAGATGTGTGAGCCATACAATGTTTCTGCAATTGACTGCAACTGCCACATATTCTGACTCTACAGTGGACTAGGATGTGCATGTTTGTTTCTTACTAGTCCAGGTAACTAGCCTTTTTCCTAAAAATAATGCACCTCCACTTGTGCTTTTTCTGTCATCAATGTTTCCTCCCCAATCTACATCAGTGTATGCATTGAGTTCAAATTTCTCACTCTTTTTGTAGTATAGACCAAAGTTGTCAATTCCTTTGAGATATCTCATTATTCTTTTTACTACTATAAGATGGTTTTCTTTAGGATTAGCAGAGAACCTAGCCACTATTCCAACTACTAATGCTATGTCTGGTTTGCTGTGTACTACATACTGTAATTTTCCAATCATGGATCTGTACATTGTTTGATTGACTTCAGCTGACTCATCATTTTTGGACAGCTTATTTCCTATGGCCATTGGTGTGCTAACTGGTTTGGATTCCTCCAGTCCAAACGTTTTAAGAATCTCTTTGATGTACTTTGATTGTGTAATAAATATTCCATTTTTGAGTTGATGTACTTGTAAGCCAACAAAAAATTTGATTTCTCCAAACATAGACATCTCAAATTCATGTCTCATTTTGTCAGCAAAGCCTTTGCAAAGTACTTCCTTTCCACCAAATACTATGTCATCCACAAAAATTTCAGATACAATAATGTCTTTACCTTCTTCTTCTTTGATGTACATGTTGCTATTATCATCAGTTCTTTCAAATCCAATTTGCACTAGATACTTGTGAAGTCTCTCATACCATGCTCTTGGTGCTTGTTTCAAACCATAAAGTGCTTTGTGTAGTTTACTCACCATATCCCTATTGTTTTTATCAACAAATCCTTCTGGTTGTTCAATGTAGACTTCTTCTTCTAGTATACCATTCAAGAAAGCAGATTTTACATCCATCTGATAGACTTTAAAATTTTTGTAGGCAGCATATGCAAGCAAGGTTCTTACTCCTTCCATCCTAGCAATAGGAGCAAATGTTTCTCCATAGTCTATTCCTTCTTCTTGAGCATAACCCTTGCATACTAGTCTAGCTTTGTTTTTGGTAATCTCACCATTCTCATCTAGCTTGTTTCTGAATACCCACTTGGTGCCAATCACATTTTTGTCAGTTGGTCTGGGAACCAAACTCCAAGTTTTGTTTTTCTTTATTTGATCAATTTCTTCTTCCATAGCTTTATACCAGTCATCGTCTTGTAATGCACCATACACTGTCTTGGGTTTAGATGTGCTGATTAGACATGATTCATGTCTTAGTCTGTTCCTTGTCATTGGTCTTGCATCTTTGTCACCATTTATTTGTTCAGTAGGGTGATGTCTTTTTACATATTTGGATAATCTTGGCTTTGTCCTTGTTTCCATGTTTGATCTTTCAGATTCTGGATCACTTTGCACTTCGTTGTCTAGTTGTTCTTCATCATGCATTCCATCTTTAGAATCAGATTGTTCATTTCCTTCATTGTGCAACTCGACTTCTGAATGCAGCTTGGCATTCACTGGTTGAGACTCGGCTAAGACTGATACTTGTTGTTGAGTTTCAATTGGATTGACATCATCCTCCTCAGTAGTCATTCCTTCATAAGAGTACACAAAGGTTCTGTATTCTTACATTTTCTTTGGTTCTTCAGCTTGAACTTCTGTGTGCTCATCAAAATTTACATTTGTACTTTCCACAATTTTGTTAGTGTTAACATTCAAACACTTATATGCCTTACTTCTTGTGGAGTAACCAAGAAATATACCTTCATCACTTTTTGCATCAAATTTTCCATTTCTAACATCTTTAAGAATAAAACATTTACAACCAAACACTTTGAAATGTTTTACATTGGGTGAGTGACCATACCATAATTCAAAAGGTGTTGCATTTGTACCTTTCTTGATTTGTACTTAGTTTAGTGTATGAACAGCTACACTTATAGCTTCTCTCCAATATTTTAGAGCAATAGTCTTTTCCATCATTAATGTTCTGGCACAATCAATTACAGATCTATTTCTTCTTTCAGCAATTCCATTCTGTGGGGGAGTTCTAGGAGTTGACGTTTGTCTTTTGATTCCTTTGTCATTATAGAATATCTTGAATTCATTTGATGTGAATTCACCACCTCTATCTGATCTTAGACATTTCAAGCTTTTTCTTGTTTCCTTTTCAACTCTAGCCACATACCATTTAAACATTTGGAAAGCATCATATTTTTGTTTTAAGAACATGACAGTCATCATCCTAGAATAATCATCAACAAATAACATGATGTATTTATCTCCTCTATAGCTTTGTACTTCCATTGGACCACATAAGTCAGTGTGAATTAACTCAAGTATCTCCTTAGATGTATAGTTTTTGCTTTTGAAACTTGACTGTGTCATCTGTCCTAGTTGACATTGTTTGCACATAATATTATCAGGCTTCTTCAATTTTGGTAAACCTCTAACTTTCTTCATTTTACTAATGTTGACCAGATTATCAAAATTGACATGACATAATCTTCTATGCCATAACCATTCATCATCAAATTTTGCAATAAAACAAGAAACATCATCCATATCAAGGTAAAACAGATTACTCTTTGTTTGATCTCCTTTTCCTATTAGTTTACCATCAGTATCATAGATTTTTGTAGTTTTGTTTCCAAATTCCACTTTGCATCCTATATTGCCTAACTGTGAGACACTCAGTAAATTGTAGTTTAATCCTTCAACATAGTATGCATTGTCACATGAGATTTGTTCTGTGAGCTTGATGGAACCTTTTCCTTTGATTTGACAAGGGGCATCATTACCAAATCTAACACTATTTCCATCATACTGAGTAAAGTTAACAAACTTACTTTTGTCTTCTGTCATGTGATGTGAGCATCCACTATCTATGATCCATCTGTCATTTTTGTTTATACAAGTCATCAGTGATGTGGCTTCTTCTTCATCGGATTGGTCCTTCATGGCTACATAAACAACTTCATCATCATTGTCATCAGAATTTTCTTCAACAATATAATACTTCTTACCTTTTTCTTTGTAATCTTTCTTATCATCATCTCTTCTGTTCTTTTATTTGTTTCTTTCCTTGTAATCCTTTTTCTGTGGACATCTTGCAGCAATATGACCTACTTCATTGCAATTGAAACAAATGATAGGCATCTTACCTTTGAATTTTCCTTTACCTCTATGAAATCTTCTAGCTAGGAAAGCTTCTAATTGATCCACATCTTCCTCATCTGTGCTGCTGTCACTGGATACATATCTCATCTTTCTTCCCTTCTTAGATTTCACCTATTCAGCATCTTTCAGTGATAACTTGGCCTTGAAAGCAGATTCAACATAATCAGGTCTGTAGTTGTCAAAGTTAGATAACTCAAATGCAGTGAGTCTTCCTATGATACCTTCAAAACTTAGATTGTTTCCTGGCACACATCTTAGTTCCTGTATTGCTGATACTCTAATAGCATAGATAGGGAGCAAGGTTCTCAAATACTTACTATTAACAGTATCTTCATCCAATTGACCACCCAAACATCTTATCGCACTTACCACTTCTTTTATTCTTGCACCATACTAAACAACATTCTCATTTTCTTCCATTCTCATATCATCAAATTTTCCTCTGAGACTTTCTCTTTTTGCTCTTTGTACATTCTGATCTCCTCCATAGATGTCTGATAGGGCTTTCCACATTTTGAATGTGGTGTCACATCCTTTGATATCATCAAATTCAGCATAGCTAAGTGCAAAGGCAATCTCCAGCATTGTCTGGTTATGTTCTTGCTTGTTTTTCATATCTTCTATAGTAGGAGCACTTGTTGGTTCAACATGTTCAGTAATAATTGATTTTTGGGCATAATCTCCTATGGATCCAAGATGTAGTTTCATCAAACTTTTCCATGCAACAAAGTTGTCTTTGTTGAGCTTGGGAACTTCTCTCTTAGGCATTTTGATCTTTTCTACTTCTAGTCCTTTTAAACTGGATCAGCAGTCTGCTCTGATACCAATTGTTAGAATCTTTTAGAATAACTAAGAGGGGGGGTGAATCAGTTATTCAAGGTCCCAAATGCCCTAATAATTTTTTTTTTTTTTTCACCAAATGTAGTGAACTCATAAACCTTTTAACCATCCAAGCTTAAATCAATCATATTAGCAAGTTACAGTTAATCAACATGCAAAGGTAAAATATGCAAGATCAACACATGACACAATGATTTATGTGGAAACCCAATTTGGGAAAAACCACCAGTAACATGCTACTTGATTCTCACTCTTCTGAAGTGATGCCCTATTAAAGGCCTACCCTGTTAAAGGCTTACAACACACTGTTAAATGTGACCTTGTTAAAGGATTTCACCAAACTGTTAGGAATGGACCTGGTTAAAGGACTTTAGAACATTCACTAGGAATGTCACCCTATTAAAGGATTTATCTCAAGCTATCAAACCAACCTAAGTCCATAGGATTTAAACTAATTGTTACAATTGCTAGAAAGTAACAACAATGAACTTTTGATTTGATATAACTTACAATATACTTTATAGATTTCAGATCACACTTTCAGTTTAGTCCTTACGCTTGGCTTTTATCTCTTCAGCTCTGACTGCTTGTCATCTATTCAAGCTTCATCTCCTTGAGTCTTCTAACTCACTATACTAATGCATCCATATCAGGGGTCTTCTTACTGAAACAGAGTAACTATGCTCTCTTTCCTCTTTTCCACCTTCTTCAACACTTTACACTTTCATGCTTGACCACCCCTCTCTCATTAATTTTTTTTCATTAACTAATGACTCCTTATATAGAGATCTGATATTCCTTTGCCGCTCAATTCTCCCTCTTCACTTTTAGGGTTTCAATATGGATTAGGTAAAACACAATGTATCTACCCCATATCGTGTTCTCTTCTAGAAACTTCGTCAGCTATATCCTCAAAAAACATTTTACATGGTGTTCTGTGCCACCAGCTCATCATTCTTATCTTTTATTTAATTTACAAACTTCTAAGTAATAACCTTGTCGGCTTAG
Source organism: Cupressus sempervirens (assembly GCA_028749045.1). Classification (NCBI taxonomy): domain Eukaryota; kingdom Viridiplantae; phylum Streptophyta; class Pinopsida; order Cupressales; family Cupressaceae; genus Cupressus; species Cupressus sempervirens. The sequence goes on along the minus strand of CM053783.1, from coordinate 589,996,499 downwards.
TTCTGGCGAATCTTTGATCTTTGAAATAATGCAGCAACTCGTCATTATTTGTTTTACTGATGCTCGGCATCTCAGTGTTACTCGGCATCTACACAAAATTGTGTTACTCAACACTTACAGAAAATTGTGTTACTCGGCACTTACAGAAAACTGTGTTACTCGGCACCTACAGAAAACTGTGTTACTCGGCACCTACAAAAAACTCGGCTTATATGATATACTCAGCACCTGAAGATCACTCGGCTTATATGATATACTCAGCACCTTCTCTTAGTTGAGCTTTGTAAAAGACTTAGCTAACACCTAACCTCTTTAATATGTTTCAGTGTGCCCTTTTTTCTGTATCTTATAGTATGTTATCAAATACACTTTTTCATCAATGGCTTAGCTGATCCTAGTACTTCATTACAACATCATAACTTCAACCTTTCTCTAGGTGTTCTAGTTACATCTTATTGATTTCCACCACCTTGTTAACCAACTAATTGATAGTATTTGGATCACTAAAGCAATTTTCATTCCTGCAAGTAGCAAGTTTGACATCAATGACAAAACAATGATTGAGAACATTCTTTATCATTCCAACAACTCTTATTATCAATTCAATCATTTCTAACAAGTATTTCATATCAGTTTTGGTTGCTGCTGTATATAAGACATTTAGATGTTAAAATAGAGCTAAATATATGTATTTAGTCATGATTATACTTCTATGATAGATTATCAGTGATTTGGTGGTGTTTTCAGCTATTTTGTGTTATTTTTGGGAGCTCGATGAGCATTTTTTTTGTCCTCCATTTGGGAGCTATTGGGAAAATGTTATACAGATATAGAAATGGTATTTTTTAGGCTTTTATTCTGCTGAAATTTCTATAAAAAATGTCCACTTTCAGAATTATTAATAATATGTGAAGCTGTGAAGTTTTTGGCACTATTTTTGACATACCCGATTTGGGGTTTATTGAGAAATTTGGTAGATCTTTGTGATATTGGTTGTTTGATTTTGAAAATCTGATTAGAGGCTTGAAATATCATACAAAATCAGTAAAGAGACATTTTAGTGGTATCAGAGCTATGATCTTGCCAGCCTGAGGGTTTGTAGAAGTTTGCATGTCAGTTTTGACAACTACCCAGATCTTGCATGTCATAATTTATGGTTGCATGCTACTTCTAAACATTTGCATGTTAGTTCTTGGTGAATTTGGTGGTTGCATGTTGCTTCTAATCAGCTGCATGTCAAAATTTATGGTTGCATGCAACTAAGTGAAAGAGAAAAAAGATATTTGCACCGAGAAAAGAATAAAGAAATTTTGATCAAACCTCCAGTTGAAAGTAAAAGTACAAAATCCAAGAAAGGGAAAAGTATGTCTGATCCATATGAGATGGCAAAGAAATTCTTCCAAGACATCCAAAATACTCAAAAGAAAATAGTGGATAGTTTGGCAGAAACTAGAGAGGCTTTGCGAATATTGACAGAAAAACTACAAGGAGTTGCATCTATTAATGAGAAAGGGAGCACTTTAGAGAAGCCAAGAAATCTGAAATCCACAAAATCTAAATCAACCAAAACTATTTTCTTGCCTACAGATGAGCCACTAGTACCAAATCTAGCCATTAATCCCATGGAAGAGGTTACAGGTAACTTGATTACATTACGAGCTACTTACAATGACCTAGATGATGACTTTCATAGTTCGATTCCTTTTAGAGAATATGTGGATATGATGAACACTTTGATGCCCAAGAAAGAGAATAGGAGGGAGCATGACATAAGTGGAAGAGAGCTCAAAAATAAAATAAGAAAGTTTACAATACCTACTTTTGATGGAGCAAATAAAATTTTAGCTAGAGCATGGCTACAAAAATTACAGACTTTCTTCACACTTAACCCCATGAAGGAGAGTGATGTTGTTCAATTTGCAAGTCTACACTTAGAAGATGTAGCCTATGATTGGTGGTATCATGGAATGACTACTCAAGGTCATGATCAGGTAACTACATTTGATGATTTTAGTCAAAGAGTGATAGATAGATTTGACCTCAAAGATGATGAAGAGTACTTTAAAGAATTATCAAAGTTGAAGCAAACCAAATCAGTTAATGAGTATATAGAAGAGTTTCAAAAAGTGGCTGTTATGGTACTTGATATGAGTGAAAAGAGGATTGTTTATCTTTTTCTTGATGGTTTAGAAGATTCTGTTAAGGGTTTGGTTAAGGCTTTCTCACCCTCAACCTTATAGGAAGCTATCAAAAGAAGCTTGCAACTTGAAACTTGCGTGCCTATGAAATCAGTCACTAATCAAAAACCCCCAAATCTTTGGCAACATAAGGGAAATTTTTAGAAAAACACTTTCCCAACACTACCACCAAAAGATGTGATAAATGTGGCAAAAAAGAAGGTAGATGAAGAGACTAGGAGTGAATTACGAAGGAAAAAGCTTTGTTTTACTTGTAGAGAACCATGGGTTCCAGGACACAGATGTTTGGGAAAAGGTCAAGTGCACTATATTGAAGTTACTTCAGAATCTGATTCAGATGAGCATGAGGAATTTCATGACACTAAGGAGGAGGTAGAAGAAGAAAAAGAAAAAGAAATCAGCAAGGATGGCACTTTAACAACATTATCAGGAGTTCCAAGATATCATCCCTTTCGAATTCGAGTGGTACTAGCAAGGCAAAGGTTGACAGTTCTTCTTGATAGTGGGGCAACTCACAATTTTATTGATGAGGGATTTGTCATGAAAAGAGGGCTTAAAGAAGAAGATTTTGAGGGATTCAATGTTACTGTAGCTAATGGATTCACTATGCCTTGCACACGGGTGGTGAAACAACTCAAGATGACCTTAGGAGATTATGAGTTATGTGATGACTTCTATGTGGTTGGTATTGGGGAGACAGATCTTGTATTGGGTGTTCAATGGTTGCACTCTATTGGAGGCTATTACATGAACCATCAAACTATGGAGTTTAAATTTCATTCCAATGGGAAAGAAGTCATATTGAGAGGTTTATCGAATGGAGCACCTAAGGCAGTCTCTGTAAAGAGGATGGAGAGGACTTTTCAAAGAGGACAAGTAGCATAGGTAGCAGGAGTCATAATCCATCCAACAAGCTCTCCAAAGAATCAAGGTAATTTCCATTTTGAAATTCAAAATATTCTTGATAAGCATAGTATAGTTTTCAATGACTTGCCTCCAAGATTACCACTAGATAGAGGTTTTGAGCATGTTATAGAGTTAGAACAGGGTGCCAAACCAGTTATAACAACCCCATACCACCATCCAAGAGGTTATAAGGAAGAAATTGAAAAAATTATTAAAGAACTCCTGGACATGGGATTCCTAAGGCCTAGCTCTAGTCCATTTGCATCGTCTGTGGTACTTGTCAAGAAAAAGGATGGTACAATGACAATGTGTATAGACTATAGGGCTCTAAACAAGAAGAACATAAAAAATAGGTATCCCATACCATGCATAGATGAACTCATTGATGAGTTACATGGTGTTGTATACTTCTCAAAAATTGACTTAAGAGAAGGGTACCATCAAATCTGAATGAGGAGTGAAGATGTGGAAAAGACTGCTTTCAGATGTCACTATGGGAACTTTGAATTTCTTGTTATGCCATTTTAGCCTCACTAATGCACCGGAAATATTCCAATCTTGTATGAATAAGGTATTCAGCTAGCATCTTTGAAAATTTTTTTTGGTATTTTTTGATGATATCTTGATTTACAGTAAAACATGGGAAGAGAATCTAAAGCACATAGACACTGTTTTGGGAATCTTGGAGCAGCAATCCTTCTATGCTAAGCTATCTAAATGTGAGTTTGGTTTGATAGAGATCCTATATTTGGGAAATATTATAAGTTCTAAAGGAGTACAGGTTGATCAACAAAAAATTTAGGCAATTTTGGATTGGCCTCCACCCACTAATCTTACATAGTTGAGAGGTTTCTTCGGGTTGTGTAGCTACTATAGGAGATTTGCCAAGGGATTTTCTCAACTTGCTGCAACCTTGACTGATTTGACAAAGAAAGGAGCTTTTATTTGGATAGAAGAGGCACAAAAAAAATTTGATAAGCTTAAGGAGGTAATGAGTTCATGCCCTGTGCTTGCAATTTCAGATTTCTCTTTATCTTTTGTTGTTGAATGTGATGCTTCTAGAGAAGGTATAGGGGCTTTCCTAACTCAAAGGGGACATACAATAGCATTTGAGAGTAGAAAATTAAATCAATCAGAGAAAGGTTACTCCATCTATGATAAGGAAATGTTGGCAATCATGCATGCACTTCATAAGTTTAGACAATATTTAGTATGTGAGAGATTCATTGTAAAGACAGACCATAATAGCCTCAGGTTCTTCTTGAACCAAAAGGGATTTGAATGATCATAAAAAAAAAAGGGTAACCAAATTGTAAGCTTATGATTTTGATATTGAATACATGAAAGGAAAGAATAATGTGGTTGTTGATGCTCTCTCAAGAAAGCCCACTTTGTGTTCCTTAACATCTATCTCTGCTGACTGGAAAGTCTCCATAATTTTAGAGTATGCTAAAGATTCCTTTGCCACCAAGATTTTGGATAAGTTAGTGGATGATAACAGGTAAGAGGTTGTTGATTAATTGATTTATTACAAGAATAGGATCTTCTTAGTGCCAGGATCAAAAACTAAGGAGAGGATATTGAGGGTCTTTCATGACACACCTTTGGCTGGTCATCAGGGATACTTCAAGACATACAAGCAAATTCGAGAGCAGTTTTCATGGAAGGGTATGAAGGAGGATGTCCTTAAACACACTAAGGAATGTATTGTATGCCAACAAAGCAAGAGTGAGAAAAATTTTCCTGCAAAGTTGTTGCAGCCACTTCCTATTCCTGAACAAAAATGAAAAACTATTTCCATGAACTTCATCACTGGGTTGCCCAAGGTTCAAGGTAAGGATTGCATATATGTGGTGGTAGATAGACTAACTAAGTATGCACATTTATTTCCTATCACATCTAATTTCAAGGCATCACAAGTGGCTGAATTGTTCTTCAAGGAAATTTTTAAATTACATGGCTTGCCTAGAAACATTGTTAGTGACTAGGATAGTAGATTCCTTAGCTCTTTTTGGAAGGAGCTCTTTCATTTGGAAGGAACTGAACTCACTCCTAGTACTAGCTATCACCCTCAAACAGATGGACAAACAAAGATAGTTAATAAATGGATAGAGGGATATTTGAGGAACTATGTTTCAAATCAACAACATGCTTGGGTGAAATGGTTACACCTAGGGGAGTATTGTTACAATACATCTCATCACATGTCTATTGGTATGCCTCCTTTTTGTACTCTTTATGGTTATGATGCCCTTTCCTTTGTTGATCTAATACATTTTGATATTAGAGTACGTAGCAAGTGATTTCGTCAAGCAAAGCCAAGACATAATAAGGTCCCTCAAGGATAATGTACAACATGCACAGAACCAAAAAAAGTTATATGCTAATAGAAAAAGGATTGAAAGATCTTTTGAGGTGGGAGATTTGGTATTTGTTAGGTTGCATCCATATAAGCAAAGCACCTTGAAGAGGAGTGGGGCAGAGAAACTCAAGCCATGGTTCTATGGGCCTTATAAGATCATCAAGAAAGTAGGAGAGGTAGCTTATGAATTGAAGCTCCCACCAAACAACAAAGTACATAATATTTTCCATGTATCTTGTCTAAAGAAGGTTCTAGGCCAGCAAACCATAGTATCTACAGAATTACCACCTCTTGATGATGAAGGGAAATTAGTTTTGATACCAGAAGTGATTTTGGATACAAGAGAGAAAAAATTGACAAACATGAGCGTCATAGAGCATTTGGTCAAATGGAAAGGATTACCACAAGAGGATGTAACTTAGGAAGGAGCAAATATTCTTGAGAATTAAAACCTTCATTGCTTTAGGACAAGCAATATTTGGGAGGGGAGGACTTGTCAGGTCCCCTTTTCAAATAATTAAAAATAATAAACTTTGCTAAGGTAGGCAGGCTCCAAAAAGGTGAAGTTTTAGCAAAAGGGGATAATCTTTGGAAATAAATGGACTAATAAATAAAAATTATTATTAAATTATATTTTATTAACCCCTCTTGGATGTGAGTTAGGGTTATGCCCTCTTTTAAGGGGTTTGGAGGCATTTTGGGCTCATTCCAGAACTCGATTTTTGCTCATTTCTTTGTTGTTCTTCAGAGGCTGCCAAACCTGTGGTGAAGGAGACTCAAGAATGAGAGTTTGCAAGTTTTCAGGAAGGCTAAGGATGGGAGTTTGAAGCCATTCCATGTGCATGTTCATACAGAGTTTTCCTTTGTGCTGAACAGTGCAGATTTGTGGGTTTTCGGATGTGATTTTTGTAAGAGTTTGGTATTTTCGGTTGAGTATTTCATATCAGTTTGGGTTGCTGCTGTATATAAGACATTTATATGTTATAATAGAGCTGAATATATTTATTTTTTCATGATTATAATTCTATGAAAGATTATCAGTGCTTTGGTGGTGTTTCCGGCTATTTTGTGTTGTTTTCGGGAGCTCGATGAGCATTGTTTTTGTCCTCCGTTTGGGAGTTGTTGGGTAAATGTTATACATATCTGGAAATTTAATTTTGTAGGCTGTTATGCTGCTGAAATTTCTATAAAAAATGTCCACTTTCAGATTTATTAATAATATGTGAAGCTGTGAAGTTTTTGGCACTATTTCTGACATACCTGTTTTGGGGTTTATTGAGAAATTTGGTGGATCTTTGTGATATGTGATTAGAGCCTTGAAATATCATACAAAATCAGTAAATGGACATTTCAGGCCAACACTGCAAGTTTCAGCATCACCCGAGATGGCATTGTAGAATGAAAACGGAATGCGATCTCCAAAAAGTGAGTGAGGTTATTGTAGGTCTCTGCAACATGGTCCTATAAGATCTAGAACCTCATCCATATCTCGCACGAGCTCCGAGATATGCCCCGTCAAAGACATTTGACTTCATAGTGTTTAATGAGAATATAGTTGAGGCTTGCTTTACTTTTCTATGTTAAGTTTGGCTTTCAATTTTGGAGGAATGAATCAACCTTGATGATAGAGGTAAATGCTGAATAATATTTATTTAATCACATTGTTTGAAAAAAATTTAATGACCTTTAAATACAATCGAAAGAAATGAAATTTATCTCCCTTACTCATGTAGATGAATAAAATTAGAATTTAAAAAAGAGAGGGACATCCTCCATAAAACCATGCAATCATGCACTTCTTGATGGGAGTATCATAAGTTCATTGTTAGATGGATATGCCAAATCTGGAAGAATTAAAAGGAAAATATGTTGATTGATTGAATATAAAACCAAACATGTGAAATATTTAAAAATATATCATGGGGCTATTAATAAAATCAAACTAATAGAATCAAACTCTACAAACATGGGTATTCAAACTATGAACAAAAAAAAAATCATTATTGAGGTTTTAGCATGTTGGGCAAGATAGGGTCTTATTGAAGCTAACAAGAAGCATCATTGTATATAGTGTTTTATAGGCATAAAATTAAAGTGGCATAAAACCATTCACATGCAAAAACATCTAGAACATGTGATAAAATTAGACATTCAAACCATTCATGTAGCCATTATCACAAATTTCAACAAAGAATTCAACCAACATAAAGGTGCTAAACTTTGTAAGCTATGGATAACTATTGATCTTTAAATATAAAAACATTTGTATGGGTCTAAGGTAATATACATTATGAAATTTCTTGATTTTCCAAAATATTATATCTTAAAATTCACAATAATCAAATCTTAGCATCCAATCAACTAATCCATTAATACATGCATCAAACCAATGTCATAACAAAAAATCAAAGTTGATTCCATAAGGTCTAACAATATCATATAATTCATTTATCAATAATTTGAAACATCATAAGCATATGTCTAATAATGTCATACATGAAATATATGTAAAAAATGACATACATAGAAAAAATTATAGAAAACATATGCCCAATAATGCCATATAGGTGTAAAATGTACATCATTAGATATATACTCTTTCCAACTAGGGGAACAAAATAAATCCCTAATTGTCTTTAATTGCCAACAAGTGGGAGATGGTGTATATAATGAGGTCTTCCTAACATGCTCACTAGTCCATTAGTCTAGAATCTTCTATAACTCGACATGTTACAATCAAAATTATATGTGAATAAATAACTATTTTATATAAAAAATATATATATTTACACATAAAACTTAATATTTTCTTCTAGCTAGCTAATAATTCCTTTGTATATACACCTCAGGGATAAACTGATGGTCAGGAGTAATAAGACCCTACAAAAACCATCAAAGTTATCACTTGATTGTGCCTATGAATTTTATATTGAATTTCAGTACTAATGAAATTTTAATGTAAACTCTTTCATACCTTAGTCATTGGCTTAGAACTAGTGAGTGATATAAGGACTTGTTGATCAATACAATGATGAAGATGTAAAGGAATCTCTGATGTCAATAGCTGAAAATGATAATACATGAGACTCAAATGCAGTTATGAAGAATACACATTTTTTTTTTCTCCATATCAAATAAAATATTTTGGTACCTCTATGAATGTAGTATGACATCCTTCATTTTATAGTGTTGATCCCAAAGCTACAACACTTATTATTTATTATACATGTATGTAAATCTATTAAGCATCAAATTCAACACCTTTGTGTGCAAAATAATGTACTATATGTTAGAGTAATAAATTCATTTTCTTATTAATTGAATTATATTGATATAATTACTAAGTTACTTATTATATTGATATAGTTTACTTATAATTCCTTTTTATTTACAACTAATTGAAATGATTTCCCCAATTTTCCATCTAGTCACTAGGAAATTGGATTTGTTGTCTATTTCTCTTAAAGAACCAGATCTACTAGTTCCTTTGGTCTAGAAGCCTTCCATTGAGATTGGGGTTTTGAAAGGTTCAAGGGTTGAGGAATTTTTTATAGAATATCTTGAAGAAGGATAGGTCATGTATAATGGTTTTGAGGAAGGCTAGATTTCCATCTAGATGGTGTTGCAAAATGGCCAAGCGGAGGAGGACGTAGAAGAATAAATAGAATAAATGTATGAGAAGGAGGGTCATGGGGGCAATGGAAAATTTGGGGAGGGAAGCAATTTGGAGAATGGGTCAAATATGCTTCTCAACTAGAAGGAGAGTATTGCATTGGACATTGATACTAGTCCACCTCATAGCAAGATCACCAATGTTGTTGATGACCTTGTTAAGGAGATCAGTACCAATCAGAATTTTACCTATAAGCCTACAAGACTTCATCCCTTGGTAGTGGTAATGGTGGTAATTATGGTTGAATGTGTTTGAAATATAAAAATAAATGAAGGTTTTTTTGCATGACACTATTCACTCATCATAGGTTGTATGGATTCAAACCCACAAACAACCTTTTATACCATTATACAAATTACAAATTATAAGACTATGCCTTTGATGATAGTCGCATTTTCATATTGGAAAATGAAGAATGACCTTTGGAACAAACATAATAAATACTTCCAAATACAAATGAAGCCAATGTATTATATTAAAAGCTCGAATGGTAAAGACCAAGCCCAAACATTTATTAAGGTGTAGCATTTATAATTGTCAGGTTCATGTGAAGAAGTCATCGTTCATATTCTCATTGTTGTGTAATTTGATGATAAGAGGAATACAATGATATAGAGGTTGATAGTGACTTAAAACTTTACAAAATGCAATAAATGAGAATTTTACAATGAGGGGGGAGTAATAATCAATGTTTCATTCTCATTGTTTGACAAACTCTTATATAAAGAGGGAGTAGACAGATGATATGGTTTAGTCTTCTTCCAAGAATCTTAGTCATATTGGTTTAGAACGATTCATTATACAACTACTATACTTAGCATGACCAATTGATGCTAAAAACCTTAGTATTGATGCTACAAACCTTAGTATTGACATAATTTAACCTCTACAATTCCAGGCATAAGATGATTAGCATACAATGGTACTTGAACAAGGAACACTATTAACTATCGAGGATGTGAATTGATAATACCATTTTGAAGATGATGTTGGCGTCTCACCCTTTATCACTTGTGCACCAACTTTATTAGCCCTCTTCTTTGGTGACCTACAAATGAAGAATTAGCACAGTAAAAAATCTAAGATAAGACTAAAAAAATGAGTACTATTAAAGAATCTAATATAAATTCAAATAATGTATCTAGATTCTAAACAAATCAAAACTAAATCTCATCACTTACACATCATAACAATACGGTCCACCTTAGTCATGTGATAGTCTTGAGGAAGAGGTTGTAACATTGTATTTCGATCCAATTGATCACTTTTTCTCTCTCTCCCAATTCAATCTAATGAGCCAACTAGATCTGCTCAACATTTTAATATCTCAAGTATCGCCTCATGGTCTGACTCGTGCACTTTCCAAAGAATCTTATTATGTGGTTTTCCACCATATTTTATCAAGTGGACATTTGATGCGACAACAAGGTTTGAATAATGAAGAATATTCCTCTTTGTTTGTCAATCCTCAAATAACCACAAGTTAGGATTCTTCATAGGATATCGTCTAAGCCATGTGCCTGTTACAAACACCGCACTGACATGGTACTCTAAACCTTCACCATCTATAACCGAGTGATCCAATTTTTACTTGGCTTCAACACAATGAAACAAATAATAATCTGTCCCTTCTTCATTGTCTTCATGTGCAATAACAAAAAAAACATGGCCTATAGTGATAAATGTACAAAATGCGGTCATTAATTCAAAAAATACTTGGGTAAAAGTTATAAAGTTACATATTGAAATTACAAAGATATATAAATAAATAAATATATATATATATATATATTACTAGGTTGCACTAGATCTGACAAGTGGTCAAAGTCAATAGATGAATCCATCTCTACCATTTCCAGTGCTTATGGGGGATGATAGGTGTCAATTGGGTCCAAAACCCATATATCCCATTTGTCCACCCATTTAGTTGACTCTCAATCATCCCAATTTTTCTCTACACATGATGGACAATAGCGTGCCATTTTTCATGTGTGGATACTCCATGAACCTGCATCAGAGCTTCTAAAAGAGTGTAACTCACTAATTCATGTTAGTGTGAAACAATCTTGATATGGTGCAATGTTAGTATTATCTATCAACCAAAAAAATCTACGAACTGTAGACTCACCTTCCTTACCTGGACCCATTGTAGTGTTACACCATTGGATGATAGATTTTGCATCTATCAATATTGCTCCATCTTTGTACTTTAGTTCTTCATGAGCCAAGGCTCTTTTAATGCATGCACCTGCACCATCATGCTCTCCCTTACCATGACCAGCCTCTGTGGAATTCCACATATATTGAATTCTACACAACCTATGCATCCTACTCAACCAATAGAACATTCGTGCATTTTTTAATTGAGATGCACAATTGTCTGACCAAATAATGTGTTGACAATATGATATGCCCATGTTAGCCAAATCTCCATAAAATAGTTGAAAACAACCATGTACAAACTCCGTAGAATGTGATCGATCATCGCTGATGTAAAAATGGTACTCCCACAAAATCTTTCTATCATTCTCTGTACTTGTAGGTGAATGCATGAATGTTATGTGAACAAATATGGAAACCTATTGAGATGTATAATACTTTTCTTGCACCTCATTTTGTGGTTGTATTGTGTAGTTCTTTGCAAAATCTACAACCGAAACAATGGTATCCAGTGGAAACATATCCTTGCACAACTTGAATTGTAAATCAAACCATCGAGCTCTATGGGTATGCCTTGCATACTTGTAAATAATATTTTCATGAAAAATATTCATGAACTCATACACTGGAATCTTTTCAATAACTAGATCACATCTTTTACTATGTTTCCCATCTTTCAAAGCATATGTCACTATCTTGAATTTTTCATAATCTACTATTTCATTTCCAATTGCATGTGTACTATCCATATGTTGACAAGTTGATAAAAGTTGCAAAGAACCACAAAATAAGCATGTACCATCCAAGCATGATGTCTTGTAAAATTGTTGGCCATCCCCTATTTCACATAAAATTTTGGATATGAATTCCCTTGAAGATCTTGGTGGCTCTTTTATGTCACAATCCTACAAAACAAACTGAGAATGCAAAACTACGCATATGTGCCTAAAAACATCAAAATGGTTTAAAAATTCAATATGTATCCTACAACAACAAGTTGTGCGTGTGTGATTTATTTTCAAATAAAAAGGTTTACCCATCTCAAAAAGTCTTTGATTTATTTGAACTTGAGGATACATACCAATAAATTTTCCAAAAAATTATGTTTGAGTTGAGTCCAAAAAATGTTTCGCATGTGGCTCACGATTTTGGCTATCAATCCTCCTTCTTACAACATCTCTTTGATTAGGAGAAGCACGTGTGTTATTTTTTCAAAAATCTTCGATCAATGATTTCAAGGCTTCACTGATTTCTTTATCCTTTCGGGGTAGTCTATCGCTAAATGTCCATAACTCATTTTTTGTTGGATCTTCTAATCTCTCATGCCTTAACATGGCTCTCCTTAAGGTACCTCTACCAATTTTTAATGTTTTTCTTGTCTTTCTCATGAGTCAAGCTTTCTTCATTTGGCTACTTACTATTGTCGATGTGAGTACTCGTCTTGTGATATTACTATCTTTGGTGCGTGATTTAGAACCCACTTTGTCATAAGCACTCATTAGATTCTTTACAATATTTCTTTTATTTGAATCATCCATCATTCTTAGCCCAAGAATCTTCATGATAGACCTAAATTTAAAATTCTTCATCATTTCAACAAATAATTGGCATTGACCTGTAATATTTAATTTAAAAGTAATCTCCACATATGATTAAATTTTCTTTGACAAGTATGCTTGCTAATCTTGTCAGGCATTGATTTCAAAATGTTAGTATCAATATCAATCAAATATTTTAGTTTTCTAAAACGAAGGTGTTCTAATCTCCTCAATTCTCTCAACATTTTGAACATCAATATAAGGTTGAGTGTATTGCGTACCTTGAACTGAAGATGATGTACCTTGGAAATAAGATGTAAAAGATGGAATATCACCTACTTGATGTGTTGATGTTGTGCTTTCAACATGACATGATGGAGTGTGTATATCGTCGGATCTATAAATCAGTGTCTCTTCAACATGAGAGGATGATATGACTTCAACATTGGAAGATGGTGTAGCGGATGATATGACTCCAACATTCAAAGATGGTGTAGTGGACTATATGACTCCAACATTGGAAGATGGTGTAGCTTCATAATTCAGTTGTCCTCTTGAGCGTAACAATCTCATTCGTTCTCTTTGTCTTTCTAATTCTTCCTCCTTGTTTCTTTGTACTAGTGGTTCTTGATCCTCTTCAAAAGTCAATTCTTCATCATTGCTTTGCAATTTTCTTTGTTCACATAGTAATTTCATTTTATCTCTTTTAATTGTCAAATCTCTCTCCCTATCTACATTTGTTTGAAACTTTGGCTTCTTCCTTGGCATGATGATGATTTCTGTATGTCAAATTATTCAAACATCTGAATTACTTAAAATGTGTAAATTACAAATTATTCAATTACATATAAAAATTATAATTATTTGAACAAATACACATTATATATCAAACGACTTGTCAAATTTCTAGCCATTTCGAAATAACATTTCATTCAAACATGCAATTTTCAATGAATTCACTATATATTACATAACATATCAAATTATAATCAAAATTGTATCTATATATCGACAAAAAATATTTAAAATGGATTGCACTAACCTTTTCTGTTAAAGGAATATTCAAAAATTCTTCAAATCACATATCCAATGATTGAATTTGGTGTTTGCTAGCTTCCAAAAGTGTTTGCTATGTTGAAAACCATGTTTTCTGTCAGAATAATAGAGAGCATAACATACCAAAAGTTAAAAATGGATGAAATGGGCCCCAAGGTTGGTTTTTGACCTATTTTTGGTGATTTGAGATAGTGTGTATGCACTATAGCATGTACACACTATAAAGTGCATACACACTATCTCAAAACACATCACTCCCCATCCTCCCTACTCTCTATCCTCCCTACTCTCTCTGCCATCCCCTCCCTCTCTCTCTTCCTACTCTCTCCCATCCTTTACTCTCTCTCACTCTCCCTCTCCCACCACCTACTCTCTCTACCTCTCTCACCCCCTCTCCTCTCCCATCCCCGGTTCTTTAGATCTCTCACACACACTCTTATCTCCCCTATCTCTCTCCCTCTCTCTCTCCTACCACCTAATTTCTCTCCCCCATCCCCTACTCTCTCTCTTCTCTCCCATCCCCTACTTTGTCTCTCTTTTACACATTCCCATTCCCCCTCTCTCTCCCTCTGCCACTGCCTACTTTCTCTCTCCCATCATCATACTCTCTCTACCACCCCCTACTCTCTCTCACACTCACACTACTACTACCTACTATCTCTCTCTCTCTCAAGTTCTCTCTCTCCCTCTCTACTCTCTCTCTCTCTCTCATCTTGTACAAGCTCTCTCTGCCTCTCCCACTCTCTCTCCCATCGCCTACTTTCTCTGCCCCATCCCCTACTCTCTCACACTCTCACACTCTCCCCCATCCTCTAGTCTCTCTCTCCTCTCCCATCCCCTACTCTCTCATGCTCTCACTCTCTCTGATCCCCTACTCTATCTCTCTTACACATACACCCCCATCCCCCCTCTCTCTTTCCCTCTCCCACCGCCTACTTTCTCTCCCCCATCATCGTACTCTCTCTCTTTGCCACCCCCTACTCTCACACTCTCACACTCTCTCCCATCCCTTGCTCTATCTCTCTTACACACACACTCCCATCCCCCCTCTCTTTTTTCCTCTCCCACTACCTACTTTCTCTCCCCCATCATCGTCCTCTCTCGCTGCCACCCCCTACTTTCACACTTTCACACTCTTTCCCATCGCCTACTCTCTCACTTTCATAGATACACACACTCTTATACCCCCACTCTTCTTCTTCTCTCCCATCCCCTACTCTCTACATATGTCACACACACTCCCATCCCCCCTATTTCTCTCCCTCTCCCTCTCCCTCTCCCACTCCCTCTCCTATTGCTTACTATCTATCTCTCTTAAGTTCTCTTTCTTCCTCTCTACTCTCTCTCTCTCTCTCCCATCCCTTACTCTCACTCTCTCTCCCATCCCCTACTACTTTCTCTCAAACTCTCACACTCTCTCCCATCCTTTACTCTATCTCTCTTATAAATAAATACACATTCCCATTCCCCCCCCTCTCTCTCTCTCGCAGTCCTTGTCCCACTACCTAATCTCTCCCATCCCCTACTCTATCTCTCTTAAATGCTTCCATTCCACCTCTCTCCCCCTCCCATTCCCTCTCCCACCACCTACTCTCTCTCTCTCTCTCTCTCTCTCTCTCTCCCTCCCATCCCTCTACCATTGCCTACTCTCTCTATCTCTCTCTCCCCTCTCTCTTTCACTCACACACACACACCCATCCCCCCTCTCTCCTCTTCCATCCCCTACTTTTTCTCTCACTTTCTCTCCCTCTCCCACTCCCTCTCTCACTGCCTACTCTCTCTCTCTCTCTCTCACTCTCACTCTCTCCCTCTCCACACTTTGTCTCTCTCTGCTACCCTCTAGTCTCTCTTAAATTTTAACACTCTCTCCTATCCCCTACTCTCTCTCTCTCTCTCTCTCTCTCTCTCTCTCTCTCTTTTTCTCTCTTACACACATTTCTATTCCCCCCTCTCTCCCCCTCTCCCACTCCCTCTCCCATTGCCTACTCTCTCTTCCATCCCCTACTCTCTCTTGAGCTACTTTTTCTTCCCCCTCTCCCATTCCATACTCTCTCTTTTTCACACACATGCACTCCCATCCTCCTCTCTCTCAAGTTCTTCCTCTCCCACTCTATCTCCCATTGCCTACTCTCTCTCCTCCATCCCCTACTCTTAATCTCTCTCCCAACCTATACTCTCTCTCATACTTCCTCTCTCTCCCATCCCCTACTTTAAATCTCTTTCCCCCATCCCGCACTCTCTCTTTTCGACCCCTACTCTCTCCCACACTTCCTCTCTTTGCCACCCCTACTCTTTCTCACTTTCTTTCTCCCATCCTGTACTCTCTCCCCTCTCTTATCCCCTACTTTCTCTCTATCTCTTTCGTGCACACACATAGCCATTCCCCTATCCCCCCCATGTATTTCTCTTTTTCAACTTAGATCTTAATAGTGCATGTGCACTATAGCGTGCACGTGCTATTTAGAACTGAGGTTTAAATAGCGCATGTGTGCTATAGCATGTGCGTGCTATAGGGTGCACGTGCTATTTAAACCTTAATTAAAGCCAAGCCTAAGGCTTGGTTTTTCCTTGGAGATCCAACCCAAAGGTTTGGATTTGATGAACAGGCCTGAGACGTGTTTTCCAACAAACATACAAAAAATGGTTGTTTTTTCTTCTATGCTCCCCTTCAAGATTTCTCATGGTTGGGTATCGATAAGATCAGGTTACATAGCATTATAGGTCTCTATGTTAGCTATCTAACCATATAATTTATTTTTAATTTGCACTATTTCAAGGCTTTCATCTATAATTTCTTTGGAATGTATGTTCATTTTTTGTCAAAAACCACCATGTACTAATTGGGCTATAGATTTTAGCTTGTTCATCAAATTTTGTAATAACTTAATTTTTTAGAAACTAGACTCCATTCTACACACTTTGAAATTTTTTTTTTTTGATTTTAGATTAGTTTTCAATTATTTCTAGGGGGAGCACACAGATTTCATGTTTTTGGGATGTGTCTAGTTAAAAAATTCATTAAAAAAAATACACATTGTAAAATTACTCAAAAAATTTGGGATAAACTACATAGTGTTAAGTAACTTTTGACCAGAGCGATTAAATAATTTCAAAAAAAAAGTTAAAATTTTAGGGTGCCCACACTTTGTACCGTGTTATGTTTTTTTGGAATAAATAGTAACACTTTTTGTGGCCCCCCTTTTTAAGGACCTAAAACTAAACCATTTTGAAAAAAAAATAGTAGTTTAGAAACTAGATTCAAAGGACTACGACTTCTGTTTTTGTCATATCTGAAAATTTTGAGTGTAACTATCTTCAAATTCTTATTGAAGTTCAAAATTTGTAGATTTCAAGAAAAAGGTGTCCACTTATACCCCCCTTTTGGCAGCACAACTTTGTGCACTTACCCAACATTAATAATACTTCATGTCTTGAGCAATGCAGGATCAATATTAGAGTTTGTACTTGCACAAACTAAGATGTAAACCTTTTTTAGAGCTGACTTAGAGAAATTTTGAAGGAGAAAGAGGATAAGGACAAGTTATTTGTATTCCCTATGAAATATGCATGCAACCAATGAGAAAAATGGTGAAGGCATGCAACCAATAAGAAAAATGCAAAATATGAGCAGGAATTTGAGATTCAATTTGGATCATAGATCCATACCTAACCCTAATTCTAGGCATTCTTTATAAGGAGGACGAATGCACCATTGTATGTATGGAAGAAAAGTTGCATAAGGGGAGATTATAGTGAAATTTCAATATAAAGAGAAAAGACTTAGTGAAAGGGATAGCATTTATATCCAGTTGACCATAGAAAAATAGGGGACATATTCAAAGATCCAATCAAGCAAGGATCAAAAGAGAAAGAGAAGATCAAGTGCCTGAACCTAGCAATTCGAAATTGCAGTCAATCAAGTCAAAAGTTCTAATACTCTCTCACAATTGTATTAGAAGTTGAAATACTATGGTGATAGGTTAGCTTAACAGCTAGATAGGAAAGTCTTTGAGAAGGAAAATAAAATCCTATGTATTAGGTAGGTTTAACAACCTTTATGTAAATCCTTTAATAGGGTGACACTTCTTGTAAAGTGTTTGTAAATCATTTCAACAGGTCACTATTGACACGGTGTAAAGCCTTTAACAAGGTAAACCATCAGAAGTGGTTGTACTCATTGCTGTAGTAATTTTGTGGGTGTCATCCCCACCCTAGTTTTACCTTCTTATTCCTGGAGGGTTTCTGGGTCACCAAAATATCTTGTGTTATGTGTTGATGCATGCTCTCATTTTATGTTTGTATACCTACATGCATGTTAATTTTAGTTATATTTTATTATGAGTTTGAAAGAATGAACAATTGGTACTTTTGATTCACATCCCACCCCCCCCCCCCCCTTAGAAGTATTCTTCCCATTTGAATATTCCAACAATTGGTATTAGAGCACTAGTTTTCATAAGTAGAAGCCTAACAACTTAGAGAAAAAGGTCAGAAGATGGAAGTCTTCAAACTTTGAAAGATCATTGACAATAGGTGATTGATGTGCAACTAGCTCTACACAAAGTATAGGAAGCCAGGGAGGAACTAAGAAAATCTTTGAAAAGAAGAAAGGAGATAGCCATAGCTGAAAATGACATACATTAAAAGGAGATTGATACCACACACGTATTTTGCAATGGAGATTCCAAGGAATTTGATGTAGCAATAGCATAATTAATGGAGAAAAGTAGAGTGCAAGCTGAAGAAATCAAATTACTCAAGCTTGAACAAGAATCACAAGCCATAATGCTTTGTGAAGTAACTGAAAAAAATAAAAGAGCTATTGAAGACAAGGTCATGGTAGAAGATGACAAGAGAAATCTCATCAATAGATTGGAAGATAAGAAAATTGAATTTGAAAAGATTTCAAATATCTAGGTAGACACCTTGAGCCAGATGATGAATGCTCATCATGAGTTGAACATGAAGGACATTAAGATCTCCACCTTGAAGATGTAGAATGAACAATTGTAGAATGAATTGAAGAGAGAAAAGGAAATAACATAAAGCTACAACAAACCCAATGAGACCATCAAGTATTTTGAGCAATTTCTGAAATCAACAAGGGCTAGTAATGATACTTCAGGACTTGGCTACATCATCACTAAACAAGGAGAATCATATAAGACTATAGAAGAAAGAATAAACAAAGGTAAGAACACTAAACCCACTTGTCATTTCTATGGTAAAAAGGGGCATACTTCTAATATGTGCATAACCAAGAATAGTCATCAGCATGTTAAGCCCACAAATGCAAGTTTTTGTCACAAGTGTAAAAAGCAAGGACATCAAGCACATGAATGTGGAACCAAGATTATAAGAACACTAAGATTTGAAGGTCACTGCTAAAATTGCAAAAAATATGGACATAGAGCTTTTGATTGCAAATCAAAGCCTATGTGGCTACCTAATCAGCCTGCAAGAAGAACCAATCATGTACATCACTATAATTGGGATTACAACACCAGCTATAGCTGTCACTATTGCCAAGAGTATGGACACATTCCTGAAAATTGCATAAGAACACATTTTAAGGGAAAGTACAATAGATGGTTAAATCAAACTACTTGTTTTAGATTCTTAAAGATTGGTCATATCAGTAGGAACTATCCAACAAAAGTCAAAGCACCCAAGATTGAAGTTAATAAGGGCAAATAAAAAGTTAATGAGGAACACATTAGGGAAGATATGAATAATACATGTTAGAAGAAAGGTGAATGCAACACATCAAATAGAGAGATCACTTCACCCAAGAGGTCAAGTGATCACACCTCATCAAATTAAGCACTAGAAAGGCACATAGGGCTGATACATATAAAGATGTATCATACATTAGCCCAAAAAGAATATAGGAACACTACAGAGAAGAAATCTACATTAGTTAAGATGCCAGGATAAAAGTTGGAAGATGATGTCGAGCTATCTTGGGTTGTCGAGTAAAACACCTATATAGGCCAAGTTAAACAATCTAGTGGGTGCGAAGTAAAGAGATAACAGTAGTTGCCGAGTGAGTGAAATAGAGTTGATGCTGAGTTGAAAAATCCCTTGGAAGTTGAGTGTATAGTTGTAAAGCACAAATGCAATAAATGCTAGGTTTCAAGGCTAATAAAAGTGAAAATTGTTCATTTTCATGGCATTCAAATGAAGAGCAAAAATTAGAAGACCTAAGAGGTGATCAAGTAGCTACCTTATAGTTATTCACATCAAATACATTAGAGATTGAACATGAACTCATCAATCTGAAGGTATTTATTAAGTATCGAGCTACGCACAATTTTTATTTTTAATACATTTTAAAGCCCTAGTTTGGTAATATGGCTTCTAGCTCAAGAAACCCTAAGACTAAGGGAGATCATGAGATTTAACTAGTTAGCAATGAAGTTAAAAAACAAAAATTTAGACCAATCCTTGAAGTAGCCTATAAAAATGACCTGGCCAGCACACTACCTATCATTCCACCCAAAGTCATCATGGTTCAAGACATAAGGAAATTCTACAATTGTAAAATCGGTGCCATAGGTGACCTAGAAATCTTTAATGCATATGATAAGTTATGTGAGAATAAGATATTGAAGGATGAGTTTTCAATTGTTCAGAAGAAGGGTTTAGCTAAAACCCTAGTTTTTCCCATAGTGTTTAAAATAGAATGGATTGACATTGTTTTGAGCCGAATTCATGATGGATGTCTATAGCTAGAGTTAGGAATGGTCAAGATTACTAAGAGGATTGTGCATAGGGTTACTAGTCTTCCAACCCTAGATTGACCAAAAACATTGAGAAGTGATAGAAAGGAGGTAATTGAGAAGAACACAGGTGCAAAATGGAACAATAGGGGAATGACTATTGATACTATGAATGATCCCCTACTTGAATTTGTTGTGAGAATAATTTCACATAAATTTTATTAATCCAGGAGACTAAACAACATTCCCTACATAGCTATTGATGTGGCATACAAGTTGGTAAAGAAAGATGACACCTATGATCTGGCTGAACTCATGTTGCAACAAATTAATGATAACTTAGGAGCCATAAGGAGATCAAAAGGTGCACAGTGTAAATTTGGCTTTGTTCTCATGTGCATATTATTTTATGTGATGGAAGAATACCCTTCAATTGGGAAGGTAAACTAGAATTCTAACAAGACAAAAGTCACTCGAATTAACGAGTTCATTAATCAAATGGGAGACAATTTTGAAGCCTAGATGATTAGCTATTTTGAAGACTTTAGGAAGTCTATGAAGCAAAGGATGAGGATACCAATCTCACTAGTTGAGAAACATGTCAATGACATATGCTTCTTGGTTGATATTGACTTCACATAGATTCAAGGTGCAATACCAAGGGTAAGATGGCTAAGACCATTAGGATATGAAATGGATATTGATGAAGCCTTAGCAGTAATCACATTGTTGTTAGTAGAAGAAATTGGTAAAGTAGCTCCTTACTTTGGAACTTATGATGTTGTTAAGTCAAAAATTGAGATAGAACTAAAAATTGCTTCAATTATTAATAAGAAGGATAAAATTGTGAAGAAAATAAAGAAGACATTTGGAGCAAATATTGAAAGTGAAGGAGAAGAAGTGGAGGAAGTGGAAGGAGATAGTGAAGAAGAAGAAGAGCAAGGGTAAGAGATAGAAGAGATGACACAAGGGTAAGAAGAAGACAAAGAGGAAGGTGCCAAGGAAGCACCTACACCTACCGAGCAGAAGAAGAGAAAGGCAAAAACACAACCTGCAACTCAATAAAAGCACAAGAAGGTAACAAAATCAGCCCCAACCAAGCTACCTCCAACTAAGCCAATACAAACAAGGGTCAAAACAAGAGCATCAACTCAAAAGGCCAAAGAAGCAGTAAAAGAAAAGAAGAAAGCTACTACACAACTAGCAAAAGAGTCCAAGAAAAGAAGAAGATATGTGACTCAACCAAACACAGATGATGAAAGGATAGAATGTAAAGATATAAGTAAATTTAAAGTGGTAAGTCATCCATCAAAGTGTTCTATTAATAAATTATGTGCTAAGATTAGGAATGGAGACTTAAATGATTTGAAGAATGTAAATTCTAATAAGCTCACAAAAGGTGAGCAAAATAAAATAGGGATATTTGTCTATAATATGATGGCAGAATATATACATACACCTCTTGAACTGGATAGTTCATTGCCAAAGGAATTGTACAAGATTGTAGAGGAAAAATGGCATTTTTGTCTTCAAACTGAGAAAGAAATAAGGGAGTCTACCTTAGGAAGGATGTTTCCTGATTTGACTAAAAGTCAAATAAAAAATGCAATCAAAAGGCACAATAGTAGATTTACTCCCGAATACAGGGCATTTAGTATTCTACAAAATAAAATTGAAGAGGTTGTGAGCAAAACCAAAAAAGTGTGGAAAATTATCTACAAGCAAATTGATGATGTATTTTATGAAGAATAAAAGGTAGAAGCAAGTGCCAAAACAAAGGAAATAAAAGAAGCAAGAAGAAAGAAGGTAGAAGAGAAGAAAGTAGAAGAGAAGAAAGTGGAGGAAGAAGAGAAGGATGAAGAAGAAAAGGAGGGGAAAATAAGTAAAGAAGAAGAAAAGGGGATAGGTGACCAACAAAAATAGAGTGTACAAGACACACAATTGCCACCTCCTAGCCCTCCTCACTCAACTACTACACCTGCATAGATAGTAATTATAAAGGATGTTACTAACAAAACAACTCAAAACATCAACCCACTCACTACAGAGGATCTCTCAAAGATCCTTCACCAATCTACTCTATAAGCACAATTATGCATAAATCCTATATTGGTGAGTGTAGATGAAATACAAAGAGCAGTAGCAACACCACAAAGATAGAAGGTGAAGCCAAAGGTAAAACCTTTTACATACACTTAAGCTAAAGTTTTGATGCTGCCACCACCACCTCTACCAAGTGTAATTATGGATAATGTTTAGATGTTGAGGACAGAGGAGAGGAAATAAAATGAGAAGGATGATGCAACAAAAGAAAAGGAGTAGGCCACCATTCAGACATTGGTAGAATTACCAAAGAATGGAACTCCTACTAAGAATATTTAGGAGCCAAGCACTAAAGCTATTCCATTGCAATTTTGCATGCTAGGCTTGAGTTCAACAAGAGTGGCCAGGGTACTTCACTATGGAGACCTTGAGCTAGATGAAGAAATTGAGATACTCTCCTATGATTCCAAAACTATCACAATGGCACAAATGACTAAAATAAAAAATGCATTGGATAGAAGGATGAGGTAGGAAATTCTAAGAAAAGAGTTTAAACAAAAGCAAGCACTTCATGTTATCAAGGACATCTTCATGGATGGCTTTAGCTTGCAATCACCAGATGAAGGAACACCAATAATTGAGCAACTATCGGGCATCATTGATCAGGTGACAAATGAGGACTAGGAGACCATTGTCAAACTAATGGAATGGTCAGAAAAAAAGTTTCAAGGTAAGGTTAATGAGAAAATATCAAGTGGAAATGCACTTGAATAGGTAGAGTTGGCCAAGACAATTGATAAGGCCAAAAATTTTCTTGAAATTTTTTTTTCATTATATAGGAAGTTGTGTGATTTTTCAAATTTCACACAAGAAACTAATCAACAAATAATGAGCTTGGAAAGGAACTTGAAAATCTCTAGTATGTAATTACCTAGAGATCCATCTCAAAGTGAGAAGCATTTTTCATAGATGCTTCACACACAAAGGGAGTTAGTTGTGCTAACAACAGAGGAGGAAAATATAAAGGCTAAATTGATGCAGATCCAGTGCTCTATAAACCCTAATTTAGAAGTCCTCCACAAGGAACAAGTTTATGCTGAGATAGTATTAAAGAGAGATCCCAATCTTTGTACTCTTGATGGACTTGTACACCTTGTTGCAAAGACTGCCATCCAGCACAAGTCATTGGACATTGCTTTGGACAATTGGGATGTAGCTCTAAAAATAATAATGGAGGTAAATAGCAATTTTTTTGGCTAAATATGGTAATATTCAATAGAACCCTTTGACATTAGTGTCGAAAAGGGAGAGAATGAACAAAGGGGGAGATATATATTATAGGGGGAGTAATAAGAAAAGGAGGAGATATGTAATTACCAGGATAATTATCAAATTTTGACAAATTTTGATCATTCATTCATTTTGAAAATAAAGTGGAATGATTGTATATAGCCAAAAGGGGGAGATAAGGAATAAAGGAGTGAAGAAGAGATGTAAACTTTTTGTAATCACATGGAATATAGGCACATTACATAGATTAGATATAGCATACAAGGTCAGAATGTAGAAACAGATCAAAGAACAAAGAGGATCAAGCATATTGATACATAATTTCAAAATTCAAAGGCATAATCAACTCAGGGGGAGCTATAAGGTATATTGCCACTCACAATTTTTTTGGAATTTTTGGAATTTTTGCATGTAAATTGAGTAATTAAAGAGTGTACTCAATAAAGTTAAGATCATCAATGCTTAGTTAGGTGTTTTTGACACTCATGTCAAACGAGGTGATTGTTGGTTAAATAAATAGTATTGAAAAATGAGTGTCAACACACTTAACCATTTTCATCATACATGCCAAGTACTCAATAGATGTTGAGCAAGAATTTCAATAGGTGCCAAGTCACAGTTAGTGCCAAGTAGATTATAGTATAGTATGTGTCGAGCACTACAGGAATTGTTCATGTGTCAAGTAATAGAATCATTCAAATACTAAGCAACTTAGAAAAACATATGCTGAGTGATACAGAATACAAAAAATGTCGAGCAAACCAAGAAATGTAGCAGATGCTAAGAAATCTAGAAATAGTATGTGCCAAGCAACACAGGATCATTATAAGAGTTTGTACTTGCACAAACTAAGATGTAAACCATTCTTGGAGATAACATAGAGAAATTTTGAAGGAGAAAGAGGAAAAGGATGAGTCATTTGTATTCCCTATGAAATTTTCATGCAATCAATGAGAAAAATGCAAAATATGAGTGAGAATTTGAGATTCAATTGGATCATAGATCCATACCTAACCCTAAGTCTTCACATTCTTTATAAGGAGGATGAATGCACCATTGTATGTATGGAAGAAAAGTTGCATAAGGGGAGATTATAGTGAAATTTTAGTATAAAGAGAAAATACTTAGTGAAAGGGATAACATTTATATCCAGTTGACCATAATAGAACAAGAGACATATTTAGAGATTAGATCAAGCAAGGATCAAAAGAGAAAGAGCAGATCAAGTGCCTGAACCTAAAAATTTGAGATTGTATTTAATCAAGTCAAAAATTCTAATACTCTTTGACAGTTGTATTAGAAGTTGAAATCCTATGGTGATAGGTTAGCTTAACAACTAGATAGGAAAGTCTTTGGAGAAAGACAAGGAAATACTATGTATTAGGTAGGTCTAACAACATTTATGTAAATCCTTTAATAGGGTGACACTTCTTGTAAAGTGTTTGTAAATCCTTTCAAAAGGTCACTATTGACACAGTGTAAAGCCTTTAATAGGGAAAACCATCAGAAGTGGTTGTACTCATTGCTACAGTAATTTTGTGGGTTTCATCCCCACCCCAGTTTTACCTTCTTATTCCTAGAGGGTTTCTGGGTCACCACAATCTCTTGTGTTATGTGTTGATGCATGCTCTCATTTTATGTTTGTTTACTTGCATGCATGTTAATTTTAGTTATATGTTATTATGAGTTTGATGTAGCTTAGTACTTAGTTGTTCTATATCTAGTGCAAGGCCATGTAAATCCCATGATGTAGCTTGCCAAAAAACTTGTCTCTCATGGAATTCCTATTCCATTTATGCTCATTGAATCATGATAAAAATTTGTGAATTTTTTAGAAGAAAATTATTTCTCTATTGCCCAAAATCTTGGCCTCTACATTTTGGTTTCTCTCATTCCAAACTATATAGTGGGTGGAACAAAGAGTTGGGGGTAACATAACCTTCTTTTTTGTATCGCTCTCCCACATGGGAAATCATGTTAGTGATCTTATAACTAACTTGAAATTTTCATGTTAGGGTACTAAGAATTAAATCCAACTTATAATTATGTTAGGGTACTAATAATTAAAGCCTTCTTGTCATAGGAATCAATTAACATTAAAAGGGAGTGCAAAGTTGACACAAGTAGGGATCTAACTAGCTATGTTCAGTGACACACCTAACTGTCGAGCCAAAATAACACCATTTTAGTTGAAGGATTGGACATCCTTTACTACCAAAGTACTATGTTGGCCTTCTTTAAATATCAATCTGGGAGCGTGAACTTGAGATGATGTCTACAAAATATATGCTCTAGCCTCTACTAAAAGTCACTGCTACCTTGAATAAAATAACCATTATGGAAACCTATTTTATCAAAAAGAAAGAAAACTATCATATGATTGGAACAAAACTCAAATAACTACTTAACCATAAATCTATGCACCTACTGTTGCACTCCTAATTGCAAAAGTAAACTCCACATTTTACATGGGCATGCATGAAAGAGTGAAGAAAAGATTAACTTAGATTGAAGTGTAGAAACTCAATAAACTCATATATTCATTCAATAGACAACATTACACTTGTTTGAAAAACAATAGAATATAACTGATAACTTTTGTCCAACTCTATTCATTCATTCCCTACCTAACCTTTTAATTATAGACAAGGTCTTATTTAAAAGAAATTAAATAATAGATACCTATAATCATGACTTCCTCATAAAGGATAGTTCATTATAGCTCAAGATTTGTGCAACCATGAAACATAATAAGAAACATTGGGTATCTCCTTAAGTTCCCATAAATATAGAGTGTAGTGGATGGTAGATCTGCTCTACTACATGAATTTAATGATTCCAGGAATTCAGGTAGTGTGCAACAATTCCTTATTAAGAATGCATGTTGACTAATTGATCACTCTAGGGTAAAAGCACAAACCTGTGTCACCTTTTATAAAGAAAAGTGATATCAGAATGTGACAGTTCAACATTAATGACAAAAAAAATGGTATTTGCATTTAAAATATGAAGATGACAGTTCAACCTTCTCTCCTATATAGCTACCTCATCAAGTCCCTTATTATTTTGTTGGAATAGGTACCCTTTCTATGCCGCTAAGTTTTTGACTATAATGCTGCCACAATGCATCTCATTTAGTACTTGCTATTCAACAATGCTAGACCTTCACTTGAGCTATTTTAATTGATTCTGACTCAACTTGGATACCTATCATCATCATTCAATGCACACAAGACTTCCTAAAAAAAATTATTAATATTTATTGATTTATAATGAAAAAGCATTAGTATTCAATTAACAGTCTTTGCAATCTCTTTAGCTATAAGAAGATCTACCCATGCCAAAAATTCATGAAGAAAGATTTTTATCAATAGAATGAACCTTCTGAGACATAATTTTGGTTATCACTTTTATGCCAAATGTTCATAACTTATACATCAAAACATAAAAAATATTATACTTGAAGGATAACAAAGTTCAACATGTTATAAACAAATGCTCATAAAAAAGGATAAAAAAGACATCTATTTCTTCATGACATAATTTTCACCCCCAACCAACCTGATGCTAGTCCCTTAAGCATTCATAAGTTTCTAATTCTCATCCATAGTCTAAGATCATTGGTGATCTTTTCACCTAATTCATTAGCCTTTTAGTTAAAGTATCCATAATTCTATTTGAACCTTTGTCATTTTCGATCTTCAATAGCCATATTATAATCAACAAAAGAATCATGCTTTCCAAGCATAGGATGCAGGAGTATTGGTGGTTGGAAACAAAGAGGAACCCAATAATTATTTTGTCTTCTACCTAGCATCATATACATTGGCATCTTGCTGATAGCCATCTCCAAATTTTGAGGAGAGTGTAATTCCCTTATTTTTAGATCTTGTGACAATCAGACCCATTTTTGAGTCGAAGCCCTTATGGAATTAGGAGCAATTTTGGAACAATGTTGTTCCCAATCTAGAAATGCCTATTCTCAGACATGGTAAATCTTAGTAGCACCACTTGCATTATTATTAATAGAGAGCTAATCAAAGAACATCATACAAGTATTTTGTGCCTCAAGCTGAATGTATAGTGGGTCCAACACTTCTTTTTCCCTATAAGGGGTGGCCTGATCCTCTCGATTGATCTCATTCTACATCCATGACATGATTGCTCTCAACTATACATCCCCCACATACAACAATGAATTCCAATCCCTATTATCTGGAACATCAAGGTTATGGACATATAGCTCATAGAGGAGATTTTGTAGAGCCATTGGGACTGACTTGAATGTTGCATAAAAAATTTGGGGAGTGTGTATAGAAGGATTTAACCCCTAGACAATTTGGGACAACTAAAAATTATTCATTTGTTCCTTTAAGAATAGTGTGTAAACTAGGGATGGTGATATGTAATTCATAAGCTCTAGAATGAGCTCTGTCACCTTTGTGGCATGTTGTTGCAGGACCATGATTTCACTTTTTCTTCAATTTATTTTGCCTATTCTTTTATAGTTATTAGCAATTATTTTCTCTCCAAGTTCTAGTTTGAATTTTCTCATAGCAATTGTTGGTACAAACTAAGACTAACTATTAATGGAGTGAGTTTTGGCTTAGTAACATTTGTTATAATAGTGTGCTTAGGTGCAGGAACATTTGTGTGATGATGAGAAACATGGCTATCATCTTTTTTCAAAGGCATAGTGGCTACAAGATTGGGTAGCATAGCCGTATTGGTTTGGAAATTCTCAAAAATTTCTTGAACTATTTCTTGTGCAAATGATGGGTATTCTTCTTTTGACAAATCTTTTGCCTCTTGTACTTGCTATTGAAAACCAGAAATTATTTCCTTTGGAGAGTGTGTGTCACTATCAATATTAATAAATTTAAAATTAGGGCTATTTGGCTTCAAAGAAACTTTCTCAAGAACACTTTCATGTTGGGGAGTATGGATTTCATGCTCTAGAGATTGTGCAAGTGTATGCATTACAGATTCTAAATCAATAGCTACAGGGGTAGAGATTATTTGTTTACCCTTATTATTGACATATTTTCTTCTATTAAGGTTAGATATGGTTTCCTATGGCACTGGAGGTGTTTCCTCCAAATCTTTCCCAATGGTATTTCTATATGATTTTCTCCTTTTAGAGGTTAAAGCCTTCGGAGGTGGAGTTCTCTTTTTCATAGTCTTGGTTGTGGACATAGAAGTTGAAGCTTCTTGATCTATTCTATATACTACATTTTTGACTCCTACGATAGTTTTCTCTCTCATCCCAATTCCTTGCCCTCTAGGTTCACCCCTTTGGGGTCCCACTATTTTGAGTTTTACAAAATCATCCCATGTCCCTAGATGTTGCCTAGTCAGTTCCCTTTCAACTATGGCTCTTATTAAGAAATGTTGGGACAGTGATTGGGTTTTACCTTATTACACATAGGCAACTTACCTTTTAATAATATTGTAAAGGAAACTAGGGAGATTTATAGGATAGTTATCATGCCAAAAACCACTCAAAAGCTTGAAATGAATAGCATGTAAATAGGTATACCACCCTTCATAGGTAAAATACCTTATGATAAACTTAGCAAGTTGAATTAATTGAAGGGGAAGAGATAACCATAATGTACCTTGCTTCTTGTTTTCCTCTAGTAGAGGGTCTCCATGCACTATGAATTGTGCCTTTGTAGCTCATGCATCCATGTCTTCTATCCATCATTCCCTATCTATAGGTAGACCAGTAACCTTTGCCACCACCTAATTTGTAAATTTTATCCTGATACCCTTGACATTTGCATACCCATCTTGTAGTGTACTATGAAATTGTAATGTAATTTCTTCATCAAATTGCTTAAGGCTGAGGCAATAAGCTAGCCAACCCCACTATTGCAAAAAATTGCATGTTGCTAGGTTTACCAAATAGAATCTATGATCTTTTTATTCATGCCATTGAGGTTCTCCACCCATGTTATCCTTTGAAGAATGCTATAGCTGATGAGTTCAACTATAGGTGATTGAAAATTTTTAGTGGAAAATAGCTACAGAAGTTTTAGTTTAAACAATGGGATATTGGGAAAGAAAAATAGTATTACTTCTAAACATCATATCCTTTAGTACTATATGATGGTATTTTAAGCACCGAAACATAATGAAGATGAAGGTCATGCTCAAAAAATATGCCATATTAATGAGGGGTTACAAAATTTGTGTTAAATCATAATTTAATGGCTTTTTTTTCTGCACACCACAGAAGTACAAAGGACTGCCAGCTCATCACTAAGGTGACCTTTCCCCCATACATCATACATGCCAAATTAAGATCAACTTATGATTTCAATTTTCCCTCCCCCCAACTTATCAAAGACTGGGTCCCACCAGACCTTAGAGATTTCAAATGCTAAAAATTGAAATAACATAATTTTCTACATAAATAATAAATTAAGTAAGTGCAGAGGGGTCAAGTGTAACTGACCTAATATGTGATAGGAAGGATGATCCAAGTAGTATCATAGTAGAGAAATTAATGAAGTGGAGTGGTAATGAAAAGACAAGAAGATGAGATGGGGTGAAGTGGAAAAGGAAATTGATTTCACATAAAATGAAATTTTTTATTATGAATGCTCGAAATAGATTCAAGTTGATGTAGGTGTCTAAGTGGAAGACTCAAAAAGATTGGCTATAGGAAGTAATGTTTCTATTATGTTGAACTATTGAAGAAATTCTTCTCAGTTTTCTGGTTTGTGATATAGTTTTACGTGATGCTCATTAACCAGGAGTTTGAACTTGACTAGATCAATTGTTGATAGTTGAACTAGTCCATTGTTAAAAATTACTAAAATTTCATATGGACCAAGCCATCTAGTCTAAAATTTTCTTTGGTGATGCTGATATCTGGAGTCATATAGGAGCACCCAATCACCAATAGATTATTCATTATCTTTGATAAATTTGTCATGCCACTACTTCTACTGACTCTAAATTAGTTTTGTGTTGTGAAGGACTGACTTCTGCCATTTATCCAATTCATTGAGATGAAAAATTTGATCCTATTGTGCTACAAGAAGAGTAATATCAAGTTCCAAAGCTATCTGTAGAGTCTTATGCTCAAATTCAATGGGCATGACAGTTGTCTTCCTATATAGGAGTTCAAAAGGCATAAACTAGGTAGTAGATTTCCTATGAAAGAACACAATTTTATTATGTTTTCCAACTCTCTATTTTTCATTTCAACCTATCCATTGGCCGATGGATGATATGGGGAGGATTTTTCATACTAAATTTGGTATTCTTTCATGAGAGAAACTATCAAATTAGATGTAAACTAAGGGCCTTGATATGATTGTAATTATTTTGGACAAGCCTTGCAAAGATAAATTTGTATAGGAACTTTGCAACATTATTATCATGACAGTGCTTTATTGTTTCACTTCTGCCCATTTGGTGACATAATCAATGCATGCTAGAATATAACTCTTTCCTTCTGAAGGTGGCTCAATAGGGCCAACAAAATCAATCCCCCATTTATCAAATGGTTCTACCACTATCCATGGCTACTGTAAGGGCATTTCATCTATTCTTGTTGGCATTTGTCAGATCTTTTGGTATATTGAGTTGCATCCTTACGAAATGTGGGCCAATAGTAGCCTGTATTTAAAATCTTCAATGTGATTCTCTTGGAAGAAAAGTATCCACTACAGGGCTCATCATGACAAGTGCAAAGAACATCATAAGTCTCATCCTCTCTAAGACATATTTGTGTCACCTGATCTGGTCCAATATAAAACATGAACCCAAAGATCCATGAAAAGTTGAAACTCTTCTCTACCAACAACCATCTTTACTTTGTAGAGAAATGTGAAGGTGTCTTATGATTTGTTAGGTTGTTGGAAATGTCAGCATACCAAGGGTTTTGTGTTGACAAAAGAAAGGGATGCTCATTGGGAAAGATTTATTCTATGGCTATAGGATCATCAATTGTTTGATGATGACATAAGAAATCAGCTAGAAGATTTGTGTTACCTAGTTTGTTGATAATGGTAATGTCAATCTCTTGCATTAACAGTAACCACTGAGCCAAACATCTAGAGGTTGTCAGTTTATTCATTAGAGACTTGATGGTAGAGTAATCTATATGTCAAAATATTTGGTATCCTATAACATAATGTCTAAATTTATTTAAAGCATAAATTACAACAAGCAATTATTTCTCAGTTCCAGTGTAATTATACTCAGCTCCTTGAAGATTTTTACTAATATAGTAAATTGAATGTTCCACTGAATCCATTTTTTGGCTAAGCACTACTCCTATGGTGTGATTTGAGGCATCAATATGTATGTGAAAAGGTAGCTCCCAATTTGGTCCTCATAGAACTAGTGTTGTTGAGAGGAATTCCTTAAGCTGTAGGAAGGCTTTTGTACAATTAGAATTCCATACAAACTATGCATCTTTTCAAAGAAAATTATACAAAGGGGCTACAATTTGATTGGAATTCTTGATAAACTATTGATAGTACCCTACATTTTCTAGAAAACTCCTAACATCTTTCAATTTAGCTAGTATGGACAATGTACGTATAACCTCTATCTTTGCTGGATCTACTTCAATTCCTTTGGGAGAAATAAAGTGTCCCAACACCACAACATCCTGCATCATCATGAAGCACTTTTCATTGTTTAAGGACAAGTTGTAGTCTTTACATCTTTACAAAACCTTTTCCAAGTTTTCTTGAGCTTCTTCAAAGGTCTACCCATATGTGGTGAGGTCGTCTATATATATCTTCAAACCATCTATAGATATGTTAGAAAAAATATGAAGAATAGCTCTTTGGAAAGTTGCAGTTGCATTGCACAAACCAAATGGTAGGACTAAATAAGAAAATGTTCCCCATGGACATGTGAATGTGGTCCTTTCTTGATCCTCCAATGCTATCTATATTTGACTTTAGCCATTGAACCCATCCAAGAAGGAAAGGTATTTATTTCCTACAAGATTATCAAGAACCTGATCTACAAATGGTAGCAGGAAATGGTCCTTCTTGGTAGCTAAGTTGAGTTCTCTATAATCTATACAGACTTTCCATTTTCCCCCTTTTTTGGAATGACAACCAATGGTGAAACCCATTAACTCTCTGAAATAGGACAGATAAAGCTAGCATTGAGCAAATTTTTGAGTTCATTTTTGATAATATATTGTAATGTTGGGTTTATCCTACACTAAGGTTGTCTTACAGGTTTACAATTAGGACTTATATAGATCCTATGAGTATAGAGTACTGGGTCAAAACCTTTCATATCCGTATAATCCCAAGAAAAAGCATCTTGGTGTTTTTGTAACAGTTGTAGGATATCATGATGTTGTGCATGAGATAAGAATTTTCTTAAGTTTAGTTCTCTCCCTTAGGAAATTATTGTTTTAACTACTTTTTTAGCTATTAAAATCTAAGCAATTGGTGGTGAGTCTATTTCATGTGGCAGGAGTGAGTGTAGAAGTTGTGCAGACTTAGAATAGTGAAGTTCACATGGTAATGGCAGAATATTTTTTAAAACACAATCCTCTTTGAAAGATATCTCGAGTTGCATTCCGTACTCATTCAATATGATAGAAGAAATGACATCCTCCTCCTCTTTAGTTCTTACAAATGAGTTCCTTGAGATCATCATCAATTATTTAATAGAATTTATGTCCATATCAGAATCATCTAAATTTGGCTAGACAACTTGATCATCC
This sequence comes from Cupressus sempervirens, assembly GCA_028749045.1. Taxonomy (NCBI): domain Eukaryota; kingdom Viridiplantae; phylum Streptophyta; class Pinopsida; order Cupressales; family Cupressaceae; genus Cupressus; species Cupressus sempervirens. The sequence goes on along the minus strand of CM053783.1, from coordinate 589,962,836 downwards.
TCTAGAAAAGGCTGAGAAGGAGAATACTAGGTCAAGTTTTTAGTGTTCATACCATCTAAAATAGTCATTTTTCTTGATCAACATGCAATATAAGCATCTAATATGGGTAACCATGGTTGCCCTAGAATGATAAGATACCCTCCAGTACTTTTTTTTGGAGAGTACCACAAAATCAATTGGGTAATCCCATGAATGTAGTGTAATAGTGACATCTTCTAACATACCATCAAGAATGATGGTCGAACTACATGCTAATTGCAAAATTATTGGTATTTCTTTGAGACTAATGATATGTAATTTGGACATGACTTCCTTGGTCATTACATTAATGGATGCTCTTAAGTCTATTAGGATATTTTGCACTTGTATTCCTTGAATGGCAAGTGTTACTATTGGATTTCAAGGGTCTACATACTCGGGTATCTTAAGGTTATCAAGCATAAGATCAAAAAGTTGGCCAAGGACAAGGATAGTCTTTAGGTCCTTCTATTTCCTACATGGATTTTTAGTATAGGCTTCTTTGATAGCTTTTTTATACATTGGTACTTCCTTTATTACATCTAGCAACAACAGTTTTACTCTCATTTGATTGAGCTATTCAAGCAAATCCGGTGTGGCTTGATTTTCAACCAGTGGAGCTTGCTTCATTAACCTACCAGGAAATGGTGATTTCTTTGCTATAGGAGAGATAGTGGTTGCAGGCTCTTGAACTAACTTAGTAGAGGTATCATCAACTTCTATTATAATGGGTTGCTAAGGTGATGCAAGTGTCATCCTAGACTGTAAATGAATTGCATTTAAGGTGATGGAATAACTTTACTGCTAAGTTGAAGGCTTTGTATTATTGGGATTAGGCATAGGTTGTGCAAGAAACTATGGCTATTTTGGAGGGGTTGTATTGGCTATAGGAGTCATTAAGGCTTGTTTTTGAGGAGGCTACATTAAGGCTTGTTGGTGCTACTACTGCTACTAGTTTTTGGGTTGTTGCCAACCCTAGTTAAGTTGCTGCCAATCTTGTTGGGGTTGTTTTCAACCATGGTTAGGCTGCTACAAACCCTAGATAGGGTATTTCTAACCTTGTTGAGGTTGCTACGAACCCTGGTTAGGCTTCTGCCAACCTTGCTGAGGTTGCTACCAACCCTAGTTAGGTTGATGCCAACCTTGCTGAGGTTGTTGCCAATTATTATAACCACCATGTTACTATTGTTGCCATTGACTATTACCACTATAATTATGAAGTGAATCTTGGGGAATAATTGATCTTGGGGCCCAAGGCCTTTGTTGAGCAACATACAGAACTTCTCCATCTTCATTAATTGCCTTGAATTTAGTAGGCACATGCTATGACTTCAGACTAGCAATAGGCTTGCGTTGATAGTTACATTTATTTTCTCTGTAATGAGGGCAATATTCTACTAACATAATGTCAGCATCCTCCTTCTTCCACCATGCTTGCATGGTGTCCAGCTATGTAGTGACATCATTAATGATGTCTTGCTTAAAATCTGATAATAGGTTTGATAGCTCTGTCTTAGATAATCCTAAACTAGGAGATTTTTGGAGTCAGTCCCTCAAGCCTTGTCCTTTTTAAATTATTTTTCTAGAATATTCAAGCAAATGTTTTGGATTTCAGCTCATGTCTTCTATGGAATATCACGTCCATCCATTAAGTATAAGGCTTCCATACTCCTATCATGCACTCCTTTTAAAAAGAGATTCTTTTGGGACTCCTTGTTCAATTGACATTGTGTATTAGATTTCAAGTTGAACATGAATCATGCAACATAGTCCTCCAAGGTTTCATCCTCCTTTTGCGACACTTTGAAAATTACATCCCCTTTTAAGTCATGACCCCTACAATATTCCTTATATTTAGTAAGGAACAAGTTACTCATAGTTGGCCAGTCCATCATAGCATTGGAACCTAGACTCATAAACCATCTCAACGAAACTTCTTTTAGAGTTGACAAAAACAACTTTAGTTTACGAGCATTTGTGGTGTAATCATAACTTTAGCAAAGAATGTCAAACTCAAAGAGAAAGGTTTTTTGTTCTTCAGTAATGAGGCCATAGAACTTTGGAAGGGTAGTTTAGGGTATATTTTTCAAATTTTGATTACCCTATTGAGTGGGAATTGGAAAGGGAAAGGTAAGCTGAGTAGCTACCATTTGTGGATTTCCTAGTGGTGGTGGTTGGTAAATGACTATAGCTAATGGATTATCTTGATAATCTAGCTCAGCAAAAAGATCATTTAAATGAAAGGATTCTTTAGATGTGGCCAATAATTGTACTTGATTAGGTGCTTCTACAAACACATTCTTAAATATTTCTTATTTTTCTCTTTCTTTTTCTTTAGGATCAAGGTGAAAGGGATCATCTTGATTAAAGTTGGGAAAAAATCTTCCAAGGTGGTCTCTTCTCCTATGTTAGGTGACTTGATAGTGAACACTAGACTAACACAATGCCTAGTAATAGCACCAAAAATGTCAAGCCAATATAACACCATTTTAGTTGAAGGATTGGACATCTCTTACTACCAAAGTACTAAGCTAGTCTTCATTGAATATCAATTCGAGAGCATGAACTTGAGATGATGTCTATGAAGTATATGCTCTAGCCTCTACTAAAAGTCACTACTACTTTGAATAAAAAAACCATTATGGAAACCTATTTTATCAAAAAAAAAGACAATTATCTTATGATTGGAAGGAAACTTAGATAACTAGTTAACCATATATCTATGCACCTATTATTGCAAGAATAGTGACTGGTTCTATTTCTAGTGGTTGTAGGAACAATAGTTCTAAACTTAACTTAGAAAACTAAGTCTAACTTCTAATTGCTAAAGTAACTCCACCTTCCACGTGGGCCCCCATGGAAGAAGGAAGAATATATTAATTTAGACTAAAGTGTAGAAACTCTATAAACTAATATATTTACTCAATAGAAAACATTAAACTTGTTTGAAAAACAACAAAATATAACTGATAACTCTTGTCTAACTCTATTCATTCATTCACTACCTGAACTTTTAATTATAGACAAGGTCTTATTTAAAAGAAAGGAAATAATAGATTCCTACAATCATGACTTCCTCATAAAGGATAGTTTGTTACAACTCAAGATTTGTGCAATCATAAAACATAATAAGAAACATCAGGTATCTCCTTAAGTTCCCATAAATATAGTGTAGTGGATCGTAGATCTACTCTGCTACATGACTTTAATGATTCCATGAATTCAAGGACCATGTAATAGTCCCTTATTAAAAATTCATGTTAACTAATTAATCACCCTATTGAATTTCTCTCTCATACAACTGCCTCATCAAGTCCCTTATTATTCTATTGGAACAAGTCCCCTTTCTATGCTACTAAGTTTCTGACTGTAATTGTGCCATAATGCACCTCCTTTAGTACTTGCAATTCCACAATGCTAGACATCTTCTTGAGCTATTTTAACTGATTCTGACTCGTCTTGGATACCTATGGTCATCATTAAATGCACACAAGACTTCCTACAAATATTTATTTATATTTATTAATTTATAAAGAAAAAACATTAGTATTCTATTAATAGTCTTTACAATTTCTTCAGCTATAGGAAGATCTACCCATGCCACACATTCATGAAGAAATATTTTTATCAATAGAATGAACCTTTTGAGACATGATTTTGATTACCACTTTTATGTCATATGTTCATAACCTTTTTATTGCATAAATACAATAGAAGCAAACAACAAGGATAAAAAAAACCAAGGAGAGAAGGAACATCAACACTTTATTGATTCATCAAGTTATCAGCATACATGTGCAACTGTAAGGCCTTCTAGGTTATGACCAAATACAAATATAACTTCAGGATCCATGATGTAGCTTCAAATTTTCTCTTCTAGAAACATCTTCCTTCAACTCTTAAGCACCTTCCTTACCTAAACCAAATACCCCTATTTATACTTTCCAAAAGAGTTATAGAACATTCTAGATCATTACATAATAGAAAGGTCGACCTTAAAATGGGCTGCACTCACCCAAGACAAGATCCTATCATTAAAATTGTGGTCCAAATTAAATACATAAGTAGGCTTAAACTAAGAACAAATCAAATACAAAATTGGTAAAAGAAGGAATTGTGCATCAAAAAATATCAGGTTCACTTAGCACATGAAGTAACACTTGGCCAACACTGGACAACTTGGAAATAATTTGACCTCAACAGTAACTAGAACTTGGTAGTAACTAGTTCTCATTCATAATTGGAACTAAGTAATAACAAGGACTCAACAATAACTAGAACTCAACAATAACTAGCACTTAGAAATAATTGGTAGAATAAACAAAAATGGGTAGGATTACATGGTAACCTAAGATGCTCCTACCTTAGACACCCTAGGTGTGAAAAGATGTTAATAGCTAGATGAACATCTTCTAAGATTCAACACATAAATTCCAAAATGGTTCTTCACATACATATCCTCTAAGTCTTTAACTTGTACACTCTTTCCCTTGTCCCACTTTTGCTTCTTTGGATCCATCCTCTTGTGCCACAGGCTTATTTCCCACACTGATCTCTAACCCTCTTGGAATCCTTCAACTAAACTTAGCTACCAATACTCAGGTTCCTTTACCAAGTGCTTAATTCTCCAAAGGAATTAGGGAATTTTTCCTACCACCTTTCTCAATAGTATCACATTCTTGAAATAATCATGCACAACCATGTAATAATACTTCCAAGTTCTACCAAGTAATATGTAACAACTATTCATTTTCACAATATCATACAACACATGATCCTTATACTACCCAATATGGTAATCAACAAGACATTTCTCCCACACCTCCAAAAAATGATCATCTTGTAACCATCCAATCCTATAAGGAAAAGGATGTCTCATTCTCTTCAAACCAAGTTTTTGAACCATCTCCTCAGCAACAAGGTTATCAGTACTATGACAATCCACAATCATGATTCACATTGCAAATTTTACCACCAAATTTACAATGAATCCTAAACAAATTACTCCTTTGACAAGGCTCCAGTGTCCTCTTACCAAATAGTACTAGCCAAAATAACAAACTCTCTCCCTTCTTAGGTTCACTGATACAATCTTTGGCCTCATTCACAATAGAAACTCTCCTATCACCAACCTTTTGTGAACATTACTAATCTCTATGTACTTCTTCACCACAATGAAAACAATTACCCTTAAAGGAAACCTTGGCCATCCTCTTCCTTAGGTCAATAGGTTTTCATTCATCTTCTATAATTTTCTTGTCCTTTTCTAAGTGATCTTGATTCTCTCTACCATGTGAACTACCTTCATGTCTCCTCTTCAACTTATCTTCTACCTCGAGAGCATACTGATAAGCATCCTTAACTAAATTAATCTTCAAAATGCCAACCTCATCCTACATATTGAATCTCAAACCATTAATGTACCTATCCACTTTCTCCTTAGATAATTATTTATGTCCATACTTAATAGTCATCTTCATTAGTTCTATTATGAGTCTCCATTCTTTTCTTGATTTTTCTATGCTTCTCCTAAACATGCTCAGTTTAGTTATTGAAGCTCCCTACCTTTATTTAATATTTCCTTGGTCACCACAAAACATTATGCAATGTCACTTGTGCTATCTGTCACATCTTTTATACTTTGAACCTCTTTGAACCCCTTTGAACGTTGGTTCAAAGTAGTTCAAAGAATTTCAAACAAAGGGATTTATAATGAATATTTTTTTGCAGGTAATGCATGCCAAGGACTACAAATGTGTTCTTTTGAACTATTTCAAACCCATTTGGATCTCAATTCTAAGTAGTTCAAAGTGGTTCTATAACTAAAGTCATTAAGCAGAAAGTGGTTATGATTTTCTAAAGGTTCCTGGATCCCAAGGCATTAAATGATATGTTAGGAGGAAATAATTTGAAGTTCACCTTACTTTCAAGAATGAGAAGAGTCATCATCACGACTTGGAATGGGAGATCTTTCATCCAAGAAGTAGATTGTCTGTCAGATAAAGATAATCATTGTAAGGACAGCTGCAAAGGGAAGTTATTTAATAAGGGGTCTTCTTAGGAGATTTCAAACATGAAAATCTAGCCACAACTAATTTGTCATGAATGCCTCATTATTAGGCCATACTTTCACCTATATGTTCTCTTTTTCCTTTAAAAGAACATAGTCTTCCTCTTTTGTTTATTATGCAAAAGAGTGATTTGAAGAAGAAGTGATGGAGAGACAAGGAAAAGGGTCTATTTTTTCTCAGTGAGCTACAGGTGAGAACATAAAAAAACCCTCTCTTTGTTCTATCATCTATGTTCACTTCAAAGAAAAGATAAATTTTGGGCTTTACTTTCTTTATTTGAGATGAAGTCTATACTGCATTTCTTCAGGAATGTTTCAATTATAGAATGTAAAATACCCCTCATTAGTGATATTAATTTGGAGGGAGTTAAAGTAGAAAAATTGCAAGCCAATTTCCTTCAGCAGGCTGATGAAATGAATGGTTGTATGGAAATCTTAAATAGTAGTCTAATTGAAGCTGTAGCTTTCCCCCTGGCATGTTGAGCTCCGAATTGCTTCAACTTTGTATTAATCACTATAATGTGAGAAGTAAAAGAATCTTGAACATGGATGGAGATCCTATGTTTTCTATCTCTAGGGAAACCATAGCCTTAGTTTTGTGCCTACCTGAATGCACCTTTTCTACATTTCTCATATCTAGTCCCTAGCCGAGTATTAGGAAAGCCTGTGTAAATATCATAACATCCTAGCCAAGAAGTGGAAAGAAACCAATTATGTCAGTGGTTCAAGGCTACCCAAGATAGTCACTAAAGATCACATGAAGCCCCATATTGACAACCTTATGGTTCTGTTACATCAGGTTAAGGGTTTGGCTAATGTTTTCATTTTTGAAGAATGGATGTTTCATTATGTGGAGATCATTTTAAAAGGACAATAATGGATGGATTGGGCTGAATTAATTTCTAGTTAATTAAGGAGCCAACTCACACATGCTAAGGAGTCTAATGAAAATTTATACATGGTCTCTTATATCACATATTACATTGCTTGTGTCAGTAACGTTAGTTCCCTTCCACATGAAAATTAGAGTGAAGAAATAACTATCTATCAATACTGCCCTTTACTCCAAAGGGATAGGGTGTTAGAAGATTTTAGGAAAGTGCATGATGTGTTAATAGAAAGTGGGCATTCGAGTTTGAAAAAGGCAGCCATACCAAGGTTATCCCTAGAAGTCAAAAAATTGATTCAAAACTATGAAAGCTATTTCATCTAGTTTCTTAAGTTCACTTATTTAAGAGTAGTCAGGTTCAAGGACGAACCAATGAAGCTACATCATTATGCACTTGATTATTTTTTCTTGGCCAAAGATTGCAGACAATTGTTTTTAGTGATTAAAGATAATCTACCAGAAGAAAATTGGGAATTAGTCTTTCCTATTAAACTTGGCTCTTTAACCTATAGTAACATGATTAATGCCTCAATCATAGGGAGTAATTTTCTTGGTTTTGGTTTTGGATCCTATCACGTAAGAAGGGATTTTGATAGCAAAAGATTTGGAGTCCAAGTTCTTTCTTTAAAAGGTCGTTCATCTATAGTCCTACATTTGGAAGACATGTGGTAGGATTGCAAAAATGAAGAAGTGTTGAAGAGATATCATTCAAGGTTAATGCTTCAAAAAATCAATTCCCTCAAGCTAAAATTTCAATTAGAAGGAGTGGTTGAAGATGGTTTAGACATTGTTGAATGAGGATGGTAAGAAGCTAGTGAGTCAAAGTAGCTAGAAGTGGATTGGAATCAAGAGGAAGAGGATGACATAAATTTTAGAACTAGATCCATCCTTACTCATATAGAGAAATAGTGAAGGAGACAAAGCATGAAAAAAGTCAATGAACCACAATTTGGAAAATCTCCAAAAATAGTTTCTTTTTCTAAACCACTAACTTCTGACATTCAAGTTTCATCTCCTATTGTAGGTAGTATATCAACTCCTAGTAGGTAGAAAAGAATGCCATCTCCTACATAGAATATGGATCTTAGAACTAGATCCAAAACCAAGTCCAAGGCACTCATACAACAAGAAATTTAGAAGGAGAGAGTGATGGCTCAAGGACAGAGTCTAGGCAATGGACTCAGTTTCTTAGATAATCTTGAAGGCAATGTGCAGTTAATTGATGGCCCCCAAGATTGATCAACCTAGGTTGATGAATCATACTAGAGAAACCTAAGGAATATCCACTAATCTCGTTACTCCATCTTGGAAATCTAATTCAATCAGTAAGAAAAGGAACCTGCAACCTGTGTCTACACCAGTGAAGGACACTGTCACCAAATACGTGGCTCATGGCTCCAAATTCAAAAAGCTAAAAATTTATGCTCATTTGATCAAAGATATAGTGTCTAAGAAAATAATAGTAGAAGTAGCCACATATAAATAGAAAACAAAATCTGGGGAGATTGACACCAAAGGTTTTAGGGTTATTTTTGTAGAATTATGAACTATTAACAGGAGCACACTTTTTCAAGTTCTGCATGGATCACATACTAACCCATTTAGAAAAGGATAATAAAGAAAAAGAAGGAACTGAAGGCACTACCCATAGCTACCTACATAGATTCATTGATGAATCTCAGTGCTCTTCCAATCATTCAGACCCCACAGTCATTTGATCCTAACTCCACAGACAACCAACAATTGGTGAAACAAATGCAGAAAGGAAAATTTCTCTTAGATGTAATGTAGGACTAGATAAATTCCATCATTAAAGAAGGAAAAAAACTTATTCTAGATTTTTCTACTATGTGTGCTAAACGGGAAACACTATTATGTGAGATCCAGACTCTTACACCAAGATGTGAGGTTGATCAAAACCAATGTTAGGCCATCATGTTTTAGATTAGTTAAGTTAATAAATATGGAGTGCAAGAATTTTTGGGTGAAAATCCTATGAAAACCATGGATTCCTATATGCTATTTATCCTGAAAAAGTAATATGGGCTGGAAAGAATCAATCTATAGGGAGGCCATTAAAGAAATGCAATCCATTGAAAAATGAAATTGCTGGGATGCATAAAGAGCTTTTAAAGGATATGAATGTGGTAAATTCTACAAGAATTCCACATTTTGACAATGGAAATATGGATTCTGAGGCACTAAGAAAAAGTTTCAATGATGCAATTATGAAGATCAAGAAGAATGAAACACCTACTGCTAGTAATTTCACCATACTCGAAAACATTAAATCCATGTTGTAAACGAATAGGAACCTCACACCATGACAAAGTCTAAAGATTAAAGAATTAAAATGGCAAAAGAATGCCTATAGATCCAAGTTCCTATGTTTAAAGAACCCATACTCTCATGCAATGCAAGAGTTCACAAACACCTTCAAGAGCTGGAAGCTAGTGAGGCAAACCATGGGTGAGGAAGAGAAGACCAATGATGAAGATTGATTAGATTAGTTACTTTTTATTTGTTTCTTTTGAGACTATTTCAAAACTATTTATATTAATTGTAATTGTTTTAACCGAAAGGGTAGGCTTTAATGGAGGCCTTTTCTGATAGATAACAAACTATAAATGCTGAAGCATTTAACTAGTTAAGGGTTAGAATTTAGAAAGTTAGAATATACTCTAATAAAGTTAGTTCTTTTGATATAATCAAAATGGAAATAGATAGATAGAGTATATATAAACACTCTTTTAGATGAATATGTGTTGAAGAAAGTTTCTGAATATATATATATATCGTCTTTGATCATTGTTTAAAACTTTGTTTTTGAAGTAGTTTAATCATTGTTACTTTGTGAACACTAATGATATATTGTATGTAATATCTGTTGATATTTCTCTATGATTTATGTTCATCAATTTTCTTGCATGATTACTTTAAAGTTTTTGTAGTATAATTTTCTTTTAATCAGATTGCCTTCATTGAAAAGACTATGGGCTTTTCATTCATTCTTATAAACAAATAAGTGAATTATTACCTCACCACCTAAGAGTATGTGAGAGTACCTTATGCACTTTTTGATAAAAGTCCACAATTGATTCTTGTTAATTTCCTTGAGTCTATTAATAAATTTTGTAAAGGGATCCATACCTATAAATGCAGAGAGAAAACAAAGAACATGAAGTTTTCTCAACTGTTGTGAACGTTATTATGTTTTCAAATCAGAAAAGGCAATATGTTCACCAATAGAAAAGAGTTGCTAAGAAAGAGGATGAAACAATTGAAATAGTGATGAATTATAATGGTTCTTCCACATGATAACATATTCCTTGTGTTGTAGCCCAAGCTTAGATTTGAAGATATACAGGAAAATATAATCTCAGATTTAACTTCAGCCACTTGGATATTGCATTAGAATAACCAGCAATTTCAACAAATGTTGAACATTCTTGAATAGAAGAAGATCATAACAAACTTTTGAGAGGTGTACTAAAGGTTCAAGAAGAGGTGGTGGTTAATAGACTTTCCCAAGCACCTAAAAGACCCTAGATAAAGAGGTGAGATGTAGATCTAGCTGCTAGAAGGTATACAAGAGGAGAAAGAGAAAAGGGAATTTTAGACGAAAACTTTGAACCTTTAAAGAATTTGAGTTTCCTACTCAATTTTAACAATTCAAAAAAGAAAAGAACTAAATCTTGTAGTAGGACCAGTTCTCCACCCAAACATTCCCCTTTCTCACCATTGGTGTAGTCTTTACTCCCATTAAAAGCTCTTGTCCCTTCTCATTTGAATATCCAACCTCTACAAGTTATATTACCAAATGTGGTTGTCAATCAACCATGGGGCCTAAATATAGGTCCATTAAATCTCAGTGACAATCCTACAACATTGCCTAAAGGTGCAACTAAAATTTTGCCCAAATTTAGTGGAGATTGTAAGATTTCTATAGATGATCACTTAAGTGCTTTTCATACAGCTTGTGGAATTATAAGTGTCCCTACCCAAGAAATTGTTGTTAGGTTATTTGTTTGAATGCTAACTGATGTTGCTACTAATTGGTTCAACCGCCTACCCCAACATTCCATCACTAGTTGGAATGATATGAAAATTGCATTCAAAAATAAATTCAAAGCCCTTGACAATGTGTGCTCCTTGTCACTTCAACTCAGTCAACTAAAAAAGTAAATGCATGAACCTGTGAGAAAATTTGTGGTAAAATTCAATAGATTAATTCAAAGAATCCTTACCACATCTAGACCTAAAGGAGAAAATTAAAACATATTCTTTGTTAATACTATTACTCTAGATGTGAGCTTTCATCTCATTAAATATGTATTTGTTGATTTAGCTTCCACTCAAAGGCTAGCTATTCAATTAGAGGATGCACATATTACTAATAGTAAATGGAGAAGAGAAGTTCAATCCTCTGGGACCACTTATACCTCCACCCCCATAGACCCTGCCATGCAGAGATTAATAAATGACATGGAAATGATAAAAAGATAACAAAATAACCCTCATGACCCTTAAAAATCCCCTTATCAGGATATTCATAGGTGCCAACAACCCCAAGGATGTGGCAAAGCTCCACCTTTGACCACCCCTCAAACAAGATTGCAAATTGAGGAAATCCCTAAAGAAACCATGTGTTCTTTCCATCTAACTATAGATCATGATGGACAAACTTGTACTAATTGGTTAAAATGTGTTCAAATAGTGAAGGATGCTCTTGGCATCGAATAACCAATTGAAGGTGAAAAAGAAGAAATTAAGGCGTAGGCACCTATTTCTTGAATATGAATCTAACACAGAGAGGGGGGGTGATGTTTTAATGACACTCCAAGATCCTACTTGTACCATATTGACCAAGAATCAAAGGAATCAGAAGTCCTATGTAGGAACTAGCACATCTTTTCCAAATGCTAAAGGAAAAGAACACATACATAATGACTTGACAAAGAATGTAGAGCCCAAAATATTATCCAAAGGAAAATCAAAATCTGGTGCGTAAGCCTTTGACATTGTAAAATTTTGTAAATTTTCTTCTATATCCATTTCTCCAGCTGAATACTTAAGATTGAATCCTAAGGAGTTAAAAAAATTAGTCCAGTATGTTAAAGAAGGCTCTGCTACTAATACCTAATTTGTCGATGATGTGGTTGAAAACTAAAAATCTTTAAATAAACTAGTCTTCATGTCTAAAAGATATACAAAAATTAGCCCCCATATGGAACCAGTGGTCAATGCTATAGAATGGGAGATAGAAGAAAGGAAACCTAATACTTTCTATGTATCCTTATTGTTAAATAGACAAAAACTAAGTAATTTTATCTTTGACTCTACAACATCTGATAATATTTTGCCTTCCCCTATTGCTAAGGCCATTGGCTTTGATCTTACTAAAAATTTTGGCCATTGTTATTCTATGGATAGAAAGCAAGTACCACTAGTTGGTTAGGTGAAAAATGTACAAGCTATTCATTATGCTTGCCCAAATAAAAGGCTGAAACTCACCATCCTAGTAGTTGACATACTAGCTAGTTATGAAATATTGCGCAATAGAACCTTCTGTAAGGATATGGGTAGAGAAATCAAGTTGGATTGGTCCAAAGATTACATCCAAGTAGGAAAGAAAATGATAAAACTAGAACTAGAACAAAAGAATAAATACACTGTTATGTCTTTACACAATCCTAAGTCCTAGATATTAAATGAAGACTGTCAGTTCAAAAATTATGTTATTTTACCTAAAGACAAATATGAAGAAGGTGAAGAAGAGAATTTTGAAGACACTCTATGGATTTTAGAGTTTGATGGCAGCTACTCTAGTTCAGGGTCAAGTGCGAGAGTTATTTTGATTTCACCTTCAGGAGAAATATTTATGTTCTCCTTTAAATTGAATTTTCATAATCCAAATAACACTATGGGATATGAAGCATTGGTCTTAAGCCTATAGGAAGCCAAAGAAAAGAAGATAAAGCAATTGAAGGTGAGAGGTGATGCTAAACTTATCATAACTTAGGTAAGAAAGCAGTTTTCTATAAAAAATGATAAGTTGAGACATTATACAAATCTAGTTTGGGATGAAATTGAATCCTTTAATGCTTTTTCTATTGAAATTGTGCCCCATTCTCAAAACACTAAAGCTAATTCCTTAGTTGTTTCAACCTCTTTGTTGCTACCACATCTAGAGTTCAAAAGTGACACTTACAAGATTTAAATGATTTATAGACTTAGGGTCCCAGATAACATGAATGACTAATAGCTTTTTGATAATGATGCACAATTAAGGGATTTTATCGAATGTGCTAGAAATTTTGTTGATACTTTCTTTGAAGGGTCATAAAATGATGGAAAATTAGTTAGAGAGGAATTTACCAAATCAAGAGAAGTTGTTCAATTAAATGGTAATAAGATTCCAAAAGGGATAGTGTATTTAGAACATCTCTTTGGTAGAAAGGATGATAGCACCATGAAAAAGGGAAATGATCCTAACAAAGACCTGGGGTAACATGAAAAAATAAACAATGGGGATGAAGAAAACCCTAAATGGATTTCTATTGCTGAACCTACTCCAAAAAAGAAAAGGATAGATTGTTGAAACTTCTTGCCAAATATCAAGATGTTTTTTCCTGGAGATACAAAGACTTAAAGAACTTTAGGAATGGGGAATTTATGCATCATATACCTCTAAACTAGGGAGCTGCCACTTTCGGGCACAAAATTAGAAACTATAATCCTAAAGTATCCAAGGCTATTTTCAAAGAAGTAGAGAAGATGTTGAAAAATCACATAATTGATCCAATCCATCACTCAACTTGGATAGCAAATATTGTCCCTATGAGAAAGAAAAATGGTGAAATAAGAATTTTTGTGGACTTTAGGAATTTGAACCAAGTTAGTCTCAAGGACAATTATGCACTCCCCACTGTGGATCATATTTTGCAAATAGTTGCTAGATCTGAAGTTATGTCAATGCTCAATAGATATTCAGGATATAATCAGATCAATATTGCACCTGAAGATCAACACAAGACAACCTTCAATACTCCCTAGGGTACTTTTCTTACAATTGGATGTCATTAAGTCTAATCAATGCAAGAGCAAATTTCCAGAGAGAAATTAATTTTTCCTTTAAGGATTTGAGATAGAGAATAATTTTAATATACCTTGATGACTTGGTCATATACTCTAAAAGGAGAAAGCATCACTTGAGAGATTTAAAGGTAGTGTTGGGCCAATGTTGACACCATTATATATCCCTCAATCCTAAGAAGTCAATATTCTTTGTTAAAGAAGGAAAATTTCTCAAGCATATAATTTCAAAAAGAGGTATAAGAATTGACTTAGATAGAGTGAAAGTTATAGAGAAGTGGGCACTACCCACCAATAGGAGTGATTTAAAATCCTTCCTTAGTAAAATTAAATTTTTAAGAAGTTTTTTCCCGAATTTTTTTGAAAACATGAGACATCTATTGTGTATGATGAGAAAAAAGCACACTTTCAAGTGGCAAGAGGAAGGTAAGAAAGGTTTTTAGGACATTAAAAAAACCATTCCAAATGCTCCCATGTTGCTAATTCTTGATTTTGAAAAAGGATTTTATTATTTACTGCTATGCTTCAGAACACACTCTGTCGAGTATTCTGACCCAAAGGGATGATAAAGACAATGAAGCCCCAATTTCTTTCATGAGAATTCCCCTAAAGAAGCATGAATTAAATTTTACTCAAATAGATAAACATGCATTTTCTATGGTGAAAGTATTAAAGTAGTTCAAATACTACATTTCGCATTCTCATTCAATCATATATGTACTAGAGATAGCAGTAAAAAGCATACTGACTCAACAGGAAATTGGGGTGAATATAAGAGCTATGTGGGTGACTAAGGTTCAAGAATATGATTTAACCATCAAACCTACTTATTTAGTAAGAGGACAAGGTTTATGCAAGTTGATAGCTGTGAATAAAGAATCATAACCTAACAATACTGAAGCAACACCTTCTATTTTGCTAATAAGTTCAACGGATCCCTAGTTCCCTAATGTAGCATACTTTTTAACATATGGTGAATGCCCTTTGAATATGAGCTATAAAGAAAAATGCAATCTTAGACTAAAGGTATCAAAATATGTAATCTCTAATGGCATATTATACAAAAGAAGGGTGGATGAAACCTTTTTGAGATGTGTAGACAAGGAGCAATAGAAGAAGTTGTTGAAATCATACCATTTAGATGTATGCAGGGGACACTTTTCATCTACCATAACTTCTTTTAAAATCCTCAGAAATTGCTTCTACTAGCTAGGTATGTTTAAAGATGCTTATTCTTTTGTAAAAAATTGTGAAAAATGCCAACTTTTCACTAGTTGTCCTTAGTTAGTAGCTTTACCCCTTAGACCAGTACTGATTGATGAACCTTTTCATCAATGGGGTATCAATTTTATTGGGCCATTAAATCCTCCATCTAGTGTTAAGCATGTGTACATAGTAATAGCTACTAATTATTTCACCAAGTGGGTGGAAGTTATACCAACTAAAAAGGCCAACTCTCAGGTGGTGTGTGATTTCTTATTTGAATATATATTTGTTAGGTTCGAGGTTCCTCAAAAGATAGTAATAGACAATGCAACGTATTTTTTAGCTAAAGAAATCTCCTTTTTCTGCTATGAACATGGCATATCATTAGCTCATTCCTCAAAATATTTTCCTCAAGGGAACAAGTAGGCAAAATCTAGTAACAAAGTCTTGATTGATATAATGAGAAAATTGGTGGCTGATAATCCCTTAAATTGGCACAAAAAGCTATATGAAGCATTGTGGGCTGACCAGATTACCCCTAAAAGAGCTATTGACTTGGCCCCATTTGAATTGGTGTATGGAGTAGGTGCTCAAGTATCCCTACCTCTGGAGTTGTCTACTACAAAATTGCAATTTGTAATTGAGGATGGTTTTTTCAAAGACTCCCTAGAGAAAAGGATAATGTATTTGAATAAGTTGGAAGAAGAAAGGGATAAACTTGTTGATCATATTACTGAACATCAGATGAAGGTAAAATTTTTTTTTGATATGAGAGCTAGGTGCTATAATTTCTTAAAGGGGGATGAAGTTATTTTATGGGATAAAAGAAGGGAAACAAAGGGAGTGCATGAAAAATTTGATTCTCTTTGGAAAGGATCATTTATCATTTAAAAAGATGTTAGTTTAAATTCTTTCTACCAAAGTTACTGAGATGACACAGTTCTACCCTTTACCTATAATGGGCATGACCTGAATTTAATAAAGATATAATTCCTTAAAAGAGTCCTGGTCATTTACATACCCCATTTTTGTCTTTTCATCCTACTTTTCCCTTTCTTATTTCATTGTTTTCTACTTAGGTATTTTCTTGTGCTAGCTTTGTCTCTAGTATTTTCAGTTCTTTGTATACTCTGTGTACCCAATCCCCAGTCAGAGCTCCTATTAGTTCTATTTTGAGTCACCACTTTTGTTCTTGATTTTTCTATGCTTCCCTTAAACATGCTTAGTTTAGTTATTAAAGCTCCCTACTTTTATTTCATGTTTCCTTGGTCACCGTAAAACATTGTGCAAGGTCACCCATGCTATCAATTTCACCTTTTATACTTTGAACCTCTTTGAACCCCTTTGAACCTTGGTTGAAAGTAGTCCAAAAATGTTCAACCAAATGTATTTATATTGATTTTTTTCCTGCAAGTGATACATGCGAAGGATTACAAAAGTGTTCTTTTGAACTGCTTTGAACCCCTTTGAATCTCAGTTTGAAGTAGTTCGAAGTGGTTCTATAACTAAAGTCTTTGAGCAAAAGGTTGTTATGATTTTCTAAAGGTTCCTAGTTCCCAAGGCATTATGATACATCAAGAGGTAATAATTTGAAGTGCACCTTAATTTTGAGCATGAGAAGAGTCATCATCAAGACTTGGAATGGGTAATCCTTCGCCTAAGAAGTATATTATTTGTTAGATAATTATAATAATTGTAAGGCCAACTACAAAGGGAAGTTATTTAATAAGGGGTCTTGTCAAGAGATTTAAAACATGTGAATCTGGCTACAACTAATTTGTCATGAATGCCTCATTAATAGGCCATACTTTCACTTGTATGTTCTCTTTTTCCTTTAAAAGAACATAAGTTTCCTCTTATGTTTATTATGTGAAAGAATGATTTGAAGGGGAAGTGATAGAGAGACAAGGAAAAGGGTCCAATTTTTCTCAGTGAGCTATAGGTGAGAACATAGAAAAACCCTCTCTTTGTTCTGTCATTTGTGTTCATTTCAAAGAAAAGATTAGTTTTGGGTTTTACTTTCTTTATTTGAGATGAAGTCTATATTGCATTTCTTTGAGAATGTTTCAAGTCTAGAATGGAAAAGACCCATCATTAGTGATACTAATTTGGAGGGTGTTAAAGTAGAAAAATTGCAAGCCAATTTCCTTAAGTGGGTTGATGAAATGAATGGTTGTATGGAAATCTTAACTAATGGTCTAATTGAAACCACAACTTTTCCCCCTGCCCTATTGAGCCCTAAATTGCTTCAATTATATATTGATCACTATGATGTGAGAAATAAAATCATCTTGAACAAGGATGGACAACCTATGTTTTCTATCTCTAGGGAAACCATTGCCTCATTTTTACACCTACCTAAGTGCACCTTTGTCACATTTTCTCCTATCTAGTCCCTAGCTGAGTATCAAGAAAGCTTGATATCATAACATTCTAGCCATGAAGTTGATAGAAGCCAATTATGGGGGTGGTTCAAGGCTGCCCAAGATAGTCACTAAAGATCATATGAAGCCCTATATTCACAATCTTATGGTTTTGTTACATCAGGTTAAGAGTTCAACTAATGTTTTCCTTTTTGAAGAATGGATGTTTTGTTATGTGGAGATCATTGTAAAAGGACAAGAGTGGATGGATTGGGCTGAAGTAATTTCTAGTTCACTAAGGAGCTAGCTCAAACATCCTAAGGAGTCTAAATAAATTTTCTACATGGCCTATTGTCTCACATATTGCATTTCTTGGGTTAGTAACATCACTTACCTTCCACATGAAACTTGGAGTGAAGAAATAATCATCTATTAACACTGCCCCTTACTCCAAAGAGACAAGGTGTTAGAAGATTTTAGGAAAGTGCATGATGTGTCAAGAGAAAGTGTGCATTTGAGTTTGAAAAATCTGCCCATGCCAAGGTTATGGGTGATGCCATGATATGGGTGATGCACAACTACCTCCTAGATTCATGTTCCATCCCACTGATGAAGAGCTCACAACACATTATCTCATTAGAAAGGTTTTAGATGGTGATTTCACAAGAAGGGCCATTGCTGAAGTGGACCTCAACAACTATGAGCCTCAGGGAGGGTTCAATTCCCTCCTTTATTATTCACTATGCATATAATCCCATACACCCATTTGATCTCGAATGATGATATGTATTGAATGTTGAGTGTTTATGTTGAGTGCTCCAAAACCATCCATTTCATGTGTTCATCTATACACAATGTCTTTCTAGTTTCTTTGTACTCACATTCCCATTTCATTTCATATGATCATCTAAAAATTGTGTCACTCTAAGCTCTCAACTATTTCATCTTGATTGATTGGACTTGCTAAGTTGGCTCGCCAACTTGCCCCACCAAGTTGACTATTTAAGTATGCTCGCCAAGTTGACTTTTTGAGTTCGATCATCAAGTCACCCCACCAAAGTGCCTCATCAAGGTAAATCTTTAGGTCCGCTCATCGAGCTTGCTCACCAATTCAGCTCGTCATGTCACGTCTCTAAGTGGCCTTGCTAAGTCGGCTTGCTAACTTGCCCCACCAAGTTGCCACTTTAAGCCCACTCACCATGTTAGATCATCAGGCTAGCTCCCCAAGTCAACTTGCCAAGCTGACAATTGAAGTATGCTCACCAAGTCGACTCTCTAAGTTCACTCACCAAGTTTGCGCCCTAGGCCAACTATCCAAGTTAGGTCACCAAGCCACCCCCACTTGCCCCACCAACTTGCCACTTTAAGTCAACTCACCATGTCAGCTTTCCAAGTCGACTCCTCTAGTCAACTCACCAAGCTAACAATTCAAGTATGCTCACCAAGTCAACTCTTTATGTTCACTCACCAAGTATGCCCCCTAAGTCAACTCACCAAGTCTCCCCCAACCAATCACCTCAATGAGTCAACTCTTTAAGTCAGCTCACCAAGTTGGCTCAGCCAGTGGTTTTACCACCTTGCCTCACCAAGTTGGCTCATTATGTGTGCTTGTCAAGTTGCCCCACTAAGTTTCTTCTCAAAGCCCACTCACCATGTCAGCTTAATTGTTTGGCTCACCAAGTTGACTATTCAAGTATTCTCGCCAAGTCACCTCACCAAATCATGTCAACAAGTCGATTGTTCAAGTATGCTCGCCAAGTTGACTTTGAGTTCACTCATCAAGTCACCTTGCTGAGTCACCTCAATGAGTTGACTCCTTAAGTCTGCTCACCAAGTTAGCTCTCCAAGTCATCTCACCAAGTTGACTCATCATCT
The DNA here is from genome assembly GCA_028749045.1 of Cupressus sempervirens. Lineage (NCBI taxonomy): Eukaryota > Viridiplantae > Streptophyta > Pinopsida > Cupressales > Cupressaceae > Cupressus > Cupressus sempervirens. The sequence continues at coordinate 589,943,320 of CM053783.1, read as the reverse complement.
CGTCTCACCAAGTGGGGCTCTCTACGTAGGCTCACCAATCTACCCCACCAAGTTACCTCTTTAAGGCTGCTGAAAATGTCAGCTTGCTAGGTCTATTCCCAAAGTTGACTCACCGAGTCAACTATTCAAGTATGCTCACCAAGTCACCTCACCAAGTTGACTCTTTAAGTTCACTCACCAAGTCTTCTCATCATGTCACCTTGCCGAGTCAGCTCACCAAGTCACCCCTCCAAGTTGCTTGAAGCAAAGAAAAATTTGGTGTATTGTGCAAGTCTAATTAATGCTATCATTTTATATTTATAAAAACACATACTGGGAAACATAACGAAGTGTTCTCCCCTTAGATTACTTCCCATTTAACAAACCAAGAAAAATCCAATAGATATATTTATCAACAAAGAAATAACATCAACAAGAGTAACCATGCCATCTCTTAGCATTCTCAGTATTGCCATTGGCACATAAAGAACTGGGCTACACTTCACAATGCCAAAACCTTGAGCAGAATTTACTATGGGAAGAAGCAACTTATGTTTCCTTTGCAGGTGTTAGCTAGAAATCATTTCATATAACATCTTATAAAAAAATTCCTAAAGCTAACCACATTTTGAAATGAGATAACAACTAATATATATCATTTCAAACTAAATTTATTCCTATTTGTGCATAACATTAGTAGGTTAGTGTTATGCCAAGAAAATGGAATTTATGTATCCTCTTGACTCTGAAAAATACAAAGGGCCATTATTGTCACTCTTTAGGGGTAAACCATAAACTCCGAAGAGACACTAAGCCAAAATTATTGGGCACACAAAGGTCAAAAAACATGGCAAATGTATAGGACAAATAGAGTCAACTTTTATGAAAATGATAAATATCTCCCAGCAACAATTGAGAAAGGTTCAAAGAACATGCCTCCTCATACAACTTTAATAGCATTTTTGGATGAGATGTTATCACAATTGACAAACACTTAGCTGCTACCCTCCGAACCTTCCAGCTGATATCCTCATCATCGCTATATTCATTAGCACTCTCTCTACATCAATAGAATAGTATTCACTTGTTGGTCATAAAATTCATAATTACATGAAAATAAAAGACACCATTGTGCAAAAATTAAATTTTTTCAAGCAAATAATTCTCTTAAGAAATTTTAACATACTCATCCTCCTCTCCATTACTCTCTTCTATATCTTCTTCCATATTATTAGTGTAGTTTGGATCATAGCTTATGTTGTCCAGAGAAAGTTCCAAAATCGTATCACAATAAATAGCCACATCTTTGGCACAACATAGGACAAAACTCTCCAATACCAGAAAATTGCATCTTTAAGGTGATTATTTATAGATTTTTGAATAATCAAGATTTTCTATTTGAAGAATGAAATCTGAAGATGCATTTCACAAAACATACATATACTTTCAATATAGATGATATGAACTTTTAAAATGGGACCGCTAATGTTAACAAATAGTGTGAGATGAAAATACATAATTTCTCTACAACCAAACTCTTTTAACACCTACAAGCTATATTCTCTTAGCTCCTCATTAGCTTCAGATGCACTTTTACAATAGTTAATAAGCAAGGGAACAATTTCATTTAGATGCGATCCAAACCTGTACCCAACAGCTCGACTACAAGAGGAAAGGACATATATTAGAATAAGACTATAGCTTATATAGCTAAAGGCCATTGATGATACATTGATGAACACGTGGACTACAAGATTAAAAAATGGAAACAAAATATAGAATCGCATTTTTAAGTAACATAAAATTTCACAAATATTATATTATTTTTATATTTTCTATATCAGTTACAATATTCAATTATTTTTCAAAAGGCCTTCACTTTTTAAGCTTCTAAAACCATTTTTCCCATAAGAACCAACCATTAACTACCCAACACGGTAATATATTATTAGTAAGTTGGAGATATTTTCCAGATGTTTGGTGTAATAGGATCACAATGTACTAGTTATTTGAGTTCTTAGTTTTCAATATTGGAATCAAATTAAAAAATCAAATTACAGTGTCATTCAAAGTTACCATATTTGAAGGGATATAGTGGCTGAAAGTGCATATTAGATTTGTGGCACTAAATATGATGGCTGGAAATTGCATATCAAACCCGTGTAGGATAATATCAGTCTTACTATTGTAGATCATACTTCATATCATACCTTAAAGTGGTCATTTTCTAGTCCCAAAGTGGTCTACAAAAGCCTATAATAGCTAGCTAACATCTAGATGTGATACATGTTGATTATATGGCATTAAAACCTATGGATTGAATTTTTACAGTTTGATTTGTGACTAATAATAGGTCTGTAATCTCTCTTTTTAGTCTTAGTAGTAAACAATAAACTCATATTTTTCCATATCATTTAGCTATACATGTTTTGATTTATTGCATAGTCATTTTCTTTATTCATTTGTAATGTGTTATCATAAACAAACATCAAAGTGAACTCAGCCAAAGTCAGATCAGAATTTTCAAACTCAGAAACATCACCATTCCTGGGAGTCCAAAACATACATCAAATCAAAAAAAATGGAAAAATTGGATTGGGGGTGGGGATCTTTCACAATTACTTATTGATGCTTAATCTATTTTGTGGTCTTGAGGATTTGCAAAACCTTGTGGAAATCAAACTATCATGTTTGAATTAGAAAAGAATTGGTGTATAAAATCATAGTAATAAAGAATATAATAGAAAGTAATTGGTATGCAAGTATTCTTCTATTAATCTCAATATAAATTTGTTAAGAAGATGCAACAGTAATGGTCTTCCCTTGTCAAGTATGCCAATCACGAGATGGATGGACTAAGGGTTCTGCTCAAAGGCTCATTCCATGCCCTTGAACTTGGTTGAGGAAGAATATCTCTGATCCTCTTAACAAGGAACATAAGATTAATAATTATTTATCTAATTTCCATCAGACATCATATTTGGGATCAATTTTGAAATGTTTGATAGAAAGATGCACCAGTAGTGGTTATGTCATTAAATATGACAACTACAAGATGATAGACATCCTACCATTCTCATGGCCCTAGGGGCCATATGACTTCGACACTTATTATGTGCCCTTGAGTTTAGTTGAGGAGGATAGTCTCAACTCTCCCAGCATCCTATCAATCTTTTCCATCAAATTCCTAATATGGTCAGTTATTAGAAGTATGCAGTGAAATGGATACAAGTGAATTTAAGGTGTTTTATTTTCAATATCATTTGTATAATGATCATAAACCCTTGATACAATTTTCTCTAAATTGAATTACAATTACGTATTCTATATATAGAATAGTATTTATAAATAACTTGTGTTGTGGGACTTGTTATTTTTGGGCAAAACATAATATATCCCATAAAGAGATTATTATGCTGCTTGTACAGGAGCCCCATCATTATGACGAATCATACCATTTTTGGTAGCTAGGCACCTAAAAGGAAATTTCCATAAGGAGTTGATGCCTTCCATTGGTTAAGATAAAAACTTAAAATAGATCTTTGAGGAGTGACTGTAGAAGATACTTGAGCAACCGTAACACAATTATTGTTGTTTTCTGGAAAGCCTTAAAGCATCTACAAATGTAGCAAACTGAGGTAGCCAATCACATTTTAATATGCAATAACAAACAATTCATGCACTCTCTTAGGTTACCATACTTAATGCCCTAGAGCCACTGGGCTCTAAAATGACAAATAAAACTTCAAATGAAGAACATGCAGCATGAAATTAATTACTAACTAATATCATTATGCCAACATCATTGTTGCACTGCATCCTGGAATAGTTTAACAATATACACTACTTCCAAATGGCATTTAAAGTATGCAAGCTAGAAAGCAAATCTAGGTAACAAAAATAAGGGTCAATATCAAGGTCAATGTTTTACCCTACCATTTGGTAGAGTTAGTCAAATATATTCAACCTACCCTTGAAAAACATGAGATTTGTTGAACATCCTTAAGATTCATTTTATTTGTTTCCTTACCTGTAACTCGTGGTATGCAGAATAATATTGTGGATATCTTCCATTTGGCCCCCCAAAAGCTTCATGCCATGTATCTAGCAGGACCAAGATCTTTTCTCTAACATTTAAATCAGGCTGCAAAATAAAATACAAATAAAACCTACATAAAGGACTACTGAAAATATATACTAAGAGCACAAAACAAAAATTGTTTAAGCTATAACCCAAAAAAACATGTGCATGTTACACAAAAGCTTTTTTTTCTAGACTGTTTTTTTTACTATCTTGACCATTTCATGTAGCACATCTCTCTCAGCAACTTGCAAGTGAACAATATCACCACAATTTTTTGTAAGTGTCTCTAATAGCTACAAAAATAACTATGCAAATATTAAATCAAAGTTATCCATCAAAGTCAATCATAAATGAATTCTTACTATAGTATATTTTTTGCACTCAAAATTCAACCAAATATCTCAATAATGATAACTTAAAATAAATCAAAATGTACATATAGAAATTTATAATATTATTCAATACTAATCGTCAGAGAAAGAATCTGGATCTTAGGATTCTTATTGGAAATGCATTTCTTAATTACTTTGATTACTTCCTTTTCTTGTCTGTTCAAACACAATCATATTGACCAATATAGACTGCTCATTAATATCACCATATCTAAATGTCCATTTATAAGAAAGAATTTTGAAGATAGAGTTGTTAACTTGCTCTATAAAATTCATACCAACATCTCTTATGTGAACTCTATTCATATAACAAAGATGGGATTACATTCTTCGAACATGGATTACCATTAATCCATAATACAGAGCAACTACCAATCAAATAATGTCAAATTGGATTTACAAAAGAGGATAATAGTGTATCAATATTTGCAAAGCATAATCAAGAAATATGAACCTAAGGTGGATTAAATCAATTTAGCATGATTTTATGCCTTATAACTCAGAGATGAAGGTATTTCCAAATATTTTGTATGACTTCTCATGTTAGAAAAAAGAGTATACAGACAGGTCTTATAAATATAGCCAAGATAGAATATATGACAAAAGGAGTAAGATTTCTTTGTGCCATTCAAGGTTCTTGGATAGGCAGCATGAATAAAATGAAATGCTTTCATTTCCTTAAAAGCTCTTGAAATCCATGTTTTTTTGTGACTACCATACATGTTGATGTGAGCATGCCTGGCTCCTAGTTACTACTATGATATAGTTTAAGATTACTGTTGTAACTGATAAGTGGTGATGTAGATGAGAAAATTTGGATAACAATTTCTATATGTTAGGTGTTGAGAAGCTTCCCTTTACAATTTAAAAAATGGTTCCACCATACATACTTTTTTATTTTGTGTCATCTTGGAAAACATTGGATCATTCATGTAAACAAACCTAACAAGCTCTCTTGTGTGTTTATACTTAAGTTCTAACGTTTCTTTTCCAACCTGCACTAGAAGACTCTTCTAAAAGGTAATTCAACATTATAACATAATTATGAGTTGCGGAAGCATCAATTGTACCAAATCCTTACATAGCTGAAAACTATATAACCCATCACTAAAAAGTGATCAATATTACTCAAAAGATGCATTTGTTAAAACCATTGATTGATCAAAAGATGCATATCTTGTTTCTAGCTCTTACTGTTTCCATTTCTTAATCTATTAATTCTCTAAGCTTGATTGTTCTAACACCATGCATAATGCTTTTATTGTATCAGAAAGAAGGCACATATTGTAACTAAGTTTGGATTGACTTGGAGTAATGGAGAATTTGGTCTGAAGGGAGATCTTGCATATGTCAGGGCTGCCTATGAAGCAAGCCTCAAGAGGCCTCATATAGACAACATTGATCTTTATTACTAGCACAGGGTGGATATTACTATACCCATAGAAGCTACTATAACTCTTCAGATTCCAAACCCTTAACCTTGCACCAAAATACTATTTTGTCATGGTGTTGTAAGTTTTAAGATTCAAAATATGTACTATTGTGATAAGTTTTTTATTTTAATCTTATTTAGAAAATTTTGGGCAATGGTTTTTCTCCAAAAACTACATAGTTGAATCTTGAATTTGATTTGATGTGAGAAATATATTTTACATATCAATTCTTGAGATTGATAAGTATAAGATATTTTCTACAGCAAGTCAAATTGTGATTTTACTACAAGGATTCAACTATGTGGTTTTCTAGTGAAACACATTGACACAAGTTATTTTAATAGTGGTTAACAAGAACTCATTTTTCATAAGAATGAATGGAATGCATAGTACTCATTACATTTAGATGATGCTAATGTAACATGAGTCAATGAATTTGTCTTAGAAACAACAAAATCAAAATTTCAAACCTCTAATTTCACTAGAAAATATGTGTCTAATAATCAAGGTTGTATGGCTTTGGAGGGCAAGATTGTATCCCTCTGGCTCTTTATCGAGGCCTAGAAAAACAAAAGAAATCTGATAACAAAAAGATGATTTTTCCTTTTATACATATGAGTGAACTGAAGAAGCTAGTAGAAGAGGGAAATATAAAATATGTGGGTCTGTCTGAAGCCTCTACTTCAACAATCCATAGGGCCCATGCAGTGCATCCAATCACTACTGTGCAGCTTGAATGGTCTCTCTGGAGTAGGGATTCTAAGGCCCAAATTATTCCCACCTCTAGGTAAACGTTGTGACAATATAATACCTCAATAGTCTGTGATTCAATTTTTACTTTATAGATTACAGAGAACTGAGAATAAATATTTGTGATGTGGTTCATAGAATATACCAAAAGTTAAAGTTTTTAATAAGATTTTTTTTTGAACTTTGTTCCATTTGAACTTAGATAAGGAATACAAGCTTACTTATATTTATTTTATTTCATTTTATTCCATTCATAGGGAGTTGGGGATTGGGATTGTTCTATAAAGTCCTTTAGGCATGGGTTTCTTCAGTACAAGAGGAAACCTTCATCAAAATGTGACAGATAATGACTTTGTAAGGTAAAGGATAGGATTTTTTTTTCCATTTAATAATCATACCATTTTAAAGATGATCTGATGTTGAGTTCAAACATTGAGACTAAACAAAAAAGTAAAATCTAAACAAAAATCTACATGACAAGACTGACAATAAAGGTGAAAATTAATTTGATTTGATTTTTTCATTTTTGATTGTTTCATATCATAATAATTGATCTGTTAAATAGGGGAATCCAAGGTTTTAAGGTGAGAATCTTGAGCAGAACCAAGATCTATTCCTAAAGCTAAGTAAGATCAATTTAAGAAAAGGGTACAACCCAAGCTAGGTTGCTCTTGCATGGGTTTAGGACCAGGGAAATGATTTTATGGGCAGTAGTAGTTTGGATCATTTTAGACCTATGACATGCAAAGTGTCCATTTTATGTTAATTTGAGCTTCACTTGGTTTCAAGAATACTATAATATTCTCTACTTAACAAGGCCAACCATGTGAAGGTGGAAGCTCATCTAGCCTCACCCCCCTCCCCCTAACATCAATCTAAAGTAGCCATTATCATCTAATTACATACTTCATTCATTCATCCAGCCATTTATGAACTATAACATTCAATCAATACAATCACATAACATTCATTAATATGATATAAAATTCATTAATACCCAATACTAATAAAAAATTCATTAACACATAAAAATATTCATTAACATAAAATACAAATCTATATTAATATGCATCATTCATACATAATTACTTAAAACAAAGTTCTTTCATTATCCAACAAGGTTTATCAAAGAAGATTTTTAAACATCATTTCTTTTTTTTGTTTTTCTGAGCTCTCTTAACAAAAGTGCTCATAGGAGCATCCATATCTACATCATTCTCCTCCTCTTTTAGCATGTGTAATGTCAAATTATGATGGCTCCTTCTCTTTGGAGGAGCAGGAGGTTGTTGCACTAAAGGGGGTTCTATTGCAAGAACAAGTGAATGGGATAAATTGGCATACTCTTTTTCTTTTTCTGACTATTACAAGTTTGTAATTAAGTACGAGTACAACATAAAATGCATTTTTCTTACATGAAAATGTGACATCATGTACATTAACATTTTGATCTGCCACCGTATCAACATTTTGAACACTTGGAACATGGTCCACTCCTTCAACATGATGTTCAACATGCTTTGAAATATTCAAAAAAAGGATACACATCAAATTCCAATTGAAGATGTTAAATTGTATTCATAATTGCATAATTAATTTCCAATAGCAAATTAATACCTCCACCACTATAATGCACATCACGATCTTTGTCACAAGTAGGTTCTGTGGTAGGATATGAAGGCTGCAATAAAATGTTATGCACATTGTTATGTAGTCAATTTACGTTTAAAACTAATACCAAAAAAGAATCTTCTCAACTATTTAATTTCATTTACTTTTCATCTAACCAATTTACCTATGAGATATTATTTGGTGCAAGGCTTATATATTCTTTACGTAGGCATGCAACCACAACTTTATGGCCTTCCTTCAAGGCAATTTTTCTATCTTCATCTGTGACCTCCACATTGAAATTAGTGCCCTGTGTTTTTTGCTTGATAACATCATTTTTCCATGTATGGTTTCATTAAACAAAATTATTTGCAACATTATATTCAAAAAAAAAAAAATTCATTGCTCTACTTACAAGTCGAGACTGGAGATTCATATAGCCATCAAAACCAAGTTTGTGTTGGCAAACCTTTTCTATTCTCACTTTTGTAGCCACGAATGTGTCCTGCAATCTATGAACAATTTCAAAAATCTTAGATTGTATATTTACAAATATCAATAATTAGTGCATGATTACAATGTACTTAATACTATAATGACATACCTCTTTTTTCCCTGTGCTACTTCATTATCTCTATCTTCACATAGCCTTTTTTCCTTTGCATCTTCTATTATTTCATTCCACTCCATTAGTGGAATCATAGGAGGATGGTTGTACTTTGGGTTATCCTTAAGAGCCCTTCTGTATTGATCCCTCACAATCTTTATATGCTCTGCTGCTCTTTTTAGAAGTAGGCCAGTGTCAAAAATGTTTTTCCAAAATTTATCCTCAATAGATGCAATCAACTAATTTTTTAATTCTACAGCTTGTAAATTCCACCTTTTTAAAAACAAATAGATTGTTAGATCAATAACATTAATATATTACAATAAATAGAAGAAAAGAAAAATTATGTAGCAATGATATGAAACTACATACCTTTTACGTATGGTGGGTCCAAATAGTCTCAATGTCATATGAAAAATATGTTCAAAGAAAGCATTATTACCTACAAAAACATAAAGGATTTATCAGTCCAAAATGAGTAATGTAAAAGTAAACTAAATTTACACTTTAAATAATATCAATTTTAAAGCACCTAGAAGATTTCGTTCTTTTAATGGAAACATAGTTTTCTTATTCAGAAACAATGTCCCTTCATACGAACTAGTACTAATCAGACTAATTGCTCCAAGAAATGGATCAGCTTCAATAATAATTAAACATCATAATAATAATTAAATGACAATTTTAGTACTGCTCTCTATTGGTCTACCTCCCTACCTATGTCCATGTCTCTCTATGTGTGGGTATATATATATGTATGTATGCATGTATGCATGGTGTGCATATGCATGTGTTTGTGTGTATGCAGGCTTCTACAGACATCATTTAAGCACTGATATGCTACTTCATTGTTCATCAACTTGTAGAAAGACATTACAAAATATAGAAAAAAAATGTTTTACCAGTTCTAGTGGGTATAGATGATGATGTTTGCATGGTCCTTATTGTCGATAGTGCAGCGGACAATAGTGGATTGCCAACTGAAGGAGGAGTCCACACTTCATCATGAGCTGAAGAATAGAATATTTTTAGGAAAGAAATTTGAAATGGATAAAGATCAATTGGGATACTAGCGAGAAACGTCCACAAAAAAAAAGGTAAGTGTTATAATTTTGATCAAAACAAACAAAGTGTTACTTACACGAAGGTATTGCGTAATAACCCTGACCATGTTCACCATGTGATGTCACAACTAGCACATATGTCTATACAAGAACACATAAAATTAGAGATCATGATCCATAAGATACTATAAAATATTAATATCTATTGAACTTCTATTACTACTTTAGTCGAATTACTTCTTACCTTCAAAGATTGAATTCTACGGTCCAATTCTATTCTCAGTGTCTCTTTCTCCTCACTTCTATCACCCTTGATGATAATGTTAACAAGCTCATCAGTGTATCTCTGCGTAATTTTTTGGGTGATGAATATAGGGTCATTACTAAAGCCAATGTCATGTAGATATGATGCCTATATTTTAGATTGCATTTGATCAGCGATTATTGTAGTTTTTTCCTATCATTTGTGATATCAAATATTCATTTACTTTCATCAAAATAACTCCAAAGCCATAAAGAAAAGAACATAATAATATGACATTTGTTTCTATATTAACATTAGAATTTACAATAATTAATGTTTACCTCTATTGAAGATGTCTGAGATGGTGCATCAATATCGCCCTGTGAAAAAAATTAGTAAGTATTATAGATTAGCAGTGAAATTAAAGTAATAGACTTACCTAAAAAAATATTAATAATAAAGTAGATTGTACTGTAAATCATTTGTCATAATTTTAAAATTTAGCGTAACTAATGTTTATATCTAAAAAAATATTTGACATGTACTACTTAATGTTTATATGTGCACATATGGTTTGGAAAGAAATATTTGGTCATACAAGACCCCATCATAGTTGACATTGATCCTACCTAGACATTTCATTGATCATCATGATCTTCATCCATGTCATCATCATCATCATCATCATCATCATCATCATCACCATCATCGTACTTGTCACTTTGATCATCATCGTCACCAACACCATCTTCATCACTATCATCATCCTCTTGATCACTATCATCATCATAACCATCATCACCATGATCATCACCATCTTCATCACCATCTTCATCACCATGATTATGATCGTCATTAGCATCATCATCATCATTATCACCATTATCATTAGCATGACCAAAAATCATCACCATCTTCTTCTTCTTCATCACTGGGTAACTGTCACTCTTGATAATCATTTACTTCCTCTTGTGCTTCTTCAATATCTTCTTCTTCAATCACATTATACTTTACTAGCCTTCCTCTTGGGTCATGTCTAAAAAAAATGACCAACTTGGTTTGTGTGGAACTCCTAAGTAAAACACTTGCTCACATTGGCTTGGAAGAACATAGGGCTCATCTCTAACTGGCACAAATGACCTTGTATTAATCATAGTAAATCCACTATCATGTTCAATAATAGTCCTATTGAGATCATTTCGATTCAGTCATAACCTAAACCATTTGATGACAAATAGAACTATTTTGAATGAATTAAAGTCACACTCAAGTATATCATCCAAAATGCCATAGTATAAACTTTCAGATTGTTGAGGATGTATGTCAATTCTAGATGAAATATTGGTGACCGCGAAGACAACACTTATCTCAGAATCACACGTTTTCTTCATTTCATCTAACTTTTTTGTGCAAAATTTATAGCCATGGTAGTACATAGCTTTGTGGTGTTTGACCTACAATTATTCAAATATATCAAGAATCTTCTCATTGATCTGTGAGTTGATATTTAACTTATGTCTCATGATTAGTAATATTATGCATACCTTTATATCTCTTAAGCCATGTATTAGATTAAGTACCATTGGCATAACATTGGGATCTCCATTACAATGAGCTTCTTTAACAAATGATTCAACAACATCCCATGTTAATGAGCAACTATTTTCTTGAAATTGTTCAATCCATATTGTCATACAATAAAGATTGTTTGCAATATACAAGTGTAGTGCATCCCACTTACGACCAACTATAAAGAAGACAATTACACTAATTAGAAACAACTTATATATATTGATGATGGATAAGAATTGTTAAATTACAAAAAAAAAAATTTATAATTTCCTCTCACCCTCCTCAATCTACCTTTCCTCGTTAGGTACTCCCCTTTAAATTTGTCATTACAATTGGGATCCCAAATGCAATCTACATGGATACTTGATGCAAACTTTGGAAGATATTTATTAATATACGCCATGGTCTTGTATATCATATATCCCTCTATCATAGAACCCTTAGGACATGCTCTTTGTCGAACCAAGACCTTCATAAATTTCAAGTGCCTCTCAACCATCCATATTGATCTAGCTTGTACTGGTCCACACAATTCAATCTCCTCAACTTGATGTATGAGGTAGTGTTCTTGAGTATTGAAAAACATTGGAGGTAAACACTTTTGCATTTCACACATAAGCTATGGAATTTTTCTCTTCCAATATTTTATATCTTTTTTATCAATTTCTTTAGATGATAACCACCTAAAAGAGATTCAACATGCAAAAACATATAAGAAAAATTTCAAAAAAAATTATATAATAGATTTCAAATAAAAAGCTACAAATCTAAGAAAAAACACTCTTCTAACCTCATGTATTTTCCAAGATCATATATAACTTGTTTAATATTGTTTTCAAACTATTGTGAAAGGGATAGAGGTAGGACGAACTGCAATCAATAAAAAATAATCATTTCAATATATTATTAAATAATGCAATTGGTACTATATTAAATCTTACAAATATACTGTAAATATAAAACATGACTTACCTTGGGGAAGGTATGCCAATCATGTGTTTTCAACCTTGGCTCAAAATCACCTTTCTTCGATAGAAGAGTGCTTATATTTGCAGCAAATTCTATTGGAAATTTTTTTTTTTATGACTTCTTTTAATGCATCACTTTGTTGCTCTATTAATAACCAAGGAAGGGCACTTGTATTTATGTAGTCTCCATTCCTATTTGATTCAATGAAAACTTTTAGTGCATGATTGGATTTATGAATCTTAGTACAAATTTTAGCAATTTGTTCTCTATCATGCCTTCCATCCAACATTTTCCATAGTGTCTCTGTTACATTCTTTCCAATATATATAGCATCAAACAAATACGCTATTGGGAGATCCTTGTAGTATGGTTACCAATATAAAAAGTTAACCAAGCTACAAGGCACTGTATGGTCTGAAACAAGCCCCTAGAGCATCGTATGAAAGATTGCATAACTATCTTATTCAGACTGGTTTTCAAAGAACTAATGATAATAGTAGCTTGTATATAAAGGAAGGACCAGATAATAAGATTGTCTTGGCAGAAATATTTGTAGATGATACTATTTTCACAGGGCATGATGATCTTTGCAAAGAATTTTTAGAACAAATGAACAAGGAATTTGAAATTTCTATGTTTGGTGAAATAAAATTCTTTGTTGGTCTTCAAATTCAACAAAATCAGAATGGCATCTACATCACTCAATCAAAATACATCAAGGAGATATTGAAAAAGTTTGGTATGGAGGACTGTAAACCTGTTGGAACTCCTAAGTGTACTGGATTGAAACTTAGCAAAGATGATGAATCCAAAGAGGTAGATCAAACATTGTATAGATCTATGATTGGAAAATTGCAATACATAGTTCATACCAGGCCAGATATTGCCCTTGCAGTTGGTATTGTTGCAAGATTTTTAGCAAAGCCAAGAGAAACTCATCTGATGGCAATCAAAAGAATAATGAGATATTTGAAAGGAACTGAAGATTATGGCTTATGCTACAAATTTGGAGGTAATTTAGATTTGAAAGTGTTTATTGATGTTGATTGGGTAGGAAACCTTGATGAAAGAAAAATCACAAGTGGAGGAGCATTCTTTCTTGGAAAAAGATTAGTTTCCTGGACAAGCAAAAGGAAGAATTGTACATCTCAATTTATAGCAGAGGTAGAGTATGTTGCTGCAGCAATAAACTGTTCAAATATTGTTTGATTTAAGCAGTTATTGCATGGAATGAAGATGGAAATCAAAGAACCAATTGTCATGTTCTGTGACAATACTAGTGCAATCAACATATCCAAGAATCCAGTGATGCATTCCAAGACCAAGCATATTGCAATAAAATATTATTTTGTTAGAGAATTGGTGCAAGACAAGGAGATCAGATTGGAATATGTCCACACAAAAGAACAAATTGCTGACATATTCACAAAGCCTTTACCTAAGGATGCATTTTTATATCTCAGAGGTAAGTTAGGGGTCATTCCTCTATCTGAAGTTCACTAAAAATAAGTTCTAGTGATGCATCAACGCATACAGGATTGAAGATCTATCTGTTGATGCAGTTTAATCAGAAATCATTGCATATGAATCAGTACTAAAGATACATTATAATTCACTTAACTTTTGTTGTCTTTGGCATATGTTGTCAAAGAGGGAGAGATTTTACTATCATATTCTTCTGAAACTTCTAAAATTTGTGAAGATTTGAAAAGTTTTCCATGAAGTCCCTTAATAGAGGGAGACTATTGAAAGAGGGAGAAGTTTGTTATCTTGTTGAACTTGTTTTCAAAATTTCATTTCTGTTATGACATGTTGTGTTGCCATCAATGCCAAAGAGGGAGATTGTTGGATACTGTTGTCTTTGATGTCACAAAAATGTCATATCAGTCATTAGTCTCAAGTTCACCGAGCTCGAACAGTCTGCAATGCAATTTACAGTGCTAACCAAGCTCACTCGGTCATTGAAGGAAATGTGGAAGACAGTGTTAACCAAGCTAACTCAGTCAAAGAAGGAAATGTGAAAAGTTAGTGTTAACTGAGATTCTCTCAATCTCCAAAGGTTAGTTTCCATCGAGCTCACCCGGTCATCAAATGAATTATGGAAAAGTCAGTGTTAACCGAGCTTCACTCGGTCTCCAAAGGTTAGTTTCCACTGAGCTCACCCAGTCATCAAATGAATTATGGAAAATTCAGTGTTAACCAAGCTTCACTCGGTCTCCAAAGGTTAGTTTCCATCGAGCTCACTCGATCATCAAATGAATTATGGAAAAGTCAGTGTTAACCAAGCTTCACTCGATCTCCAAAAGTTAGTTTCCACCAAGCTCACTCGGTTATCTCAAGAAACTCAGTAATTACCGAGTTCTCCCGGCGATTGATGGTTTGTCATGAAATTTGCTGTATCAACCGAGCTCAGTCAGTTAACACAAGAATTATTTTCTCAACAAAGTTCACCATGCAGGGTCAGCTAGTATAGGGATTTGCTAATTAATTACTTTTTGCCGACTGTTGTAATTGTTTGTTTTAGTCAATGATTTGAGCCGACTAAGATAATCTGAAAGGTATATATGGTCATTCAAGTTATGAATTAAAGTGTGTGATTATAAAAAGGTTATAAATGAAAATTATAGTATGAAGAGGTGAATGTTGAGAAAAGTCTGATGAAGGATCAAATGTCTTAAAGGAGCTACAAAGTTGTATTTGATCAATAAGGACCTAGTCAAGCATAACAGAGATCTGCAATCAGCAAAGATAAGTTGCACATTATATCAGGTCATCTCATTGTTACTTTCTAACCATTGTAACCGTGTATTCAAAATCTCTTAACAGAGTTGGTTTACAATTCATTCAATAAATCCTCTAACAAGGTGACAATTCAGTTGAATTATTCTAAAGACCTCTAGCAAGGTCACTCCTAACAGGGTGATTAAATCCTTTAATAGGGTCACACCTAACAGTGTGTTTTTGTAACCTTTAATAGGGTTGGTTCCTAACAGGGCTCACTTCAAAAGAGTGAAAAAGTTACATTGGTGGTTTTTCCCATATTGGGTTTCCATGTTAAATCTGGTGTCTCTTGCGTTCTTAATTGCTAAATTACTTTGTGCATGATATCATATTAGTTCTTAATATTTATCATTTGTTGCATTATTAGGTTTCAATATTTTATTAATCAGATCAAGGGTATATTCAGACATCTTAGGGACTGTGGAAAGTTTTTGTAGTAACTGATTCACCCCCTCCCCCTCTCAGTTACTCTATTCTTTTTTCCAACAATTGGTATCAGAGCTTTTGGTGCTTGAAAGAAAAGATTTCAAGGATCTAAGCCTAAGATCAAGATGTCTTACAAAAAGAAAATTCCAAAACTCAACAGAGATAACTGTAGACACCTAAAAACCTTTAGAAAATAAAGTATTTTTATTTTCTGAAAAAGTCCTGATGACATCATCATTTATTAATTAATTAATTAATTTTTATGCCATTAAATCCCTTTATCTTAATTAAAAATATTTAATTAAGGAATCCCTCCCAAAAATGTTTAAATCTTATTTAAACATTATTTCCTTATTTATTAATTATTTAATTAATAAATTGACCAAAAATCCTTAAAAAAATAAAAAAATTATTTTTTCCCCAAAACTTGGCCAATTTCCTTATGACCAATAACCTCTTCCAAAATCTCCTAATCCTTCTTTAATTTCGATTAAAGGCTAATCCCACCATTTCCTACCCCTAACTCCAACTCAAAATATTTAATTAAAATTAAATATTAATCCTCATGTTTATTAAAAAAGTTTTAATAAATATCTCCTCAACCCAAACCCTTGAAATAAATAAAACTTTATTTATTTCCTAAAAATCTAATTTATCCTCATCCTAAGAAGTTCTAGACTCTTCTAGAAAGTCTTCATCCTCATCCTAGAAAATTCTAGACTATTCTAGAAAGTCTTTATCCTCATCCAAAGTCTAGACTCTTCTAGAAGATGTCTTTAAACCTAATCCTAATCCCCTCCTAACCTTGTCACATTCCCTAAACATGGGTTAAAACTTACTAACCCAAGCCAAAGTTAACAAATATCTCCTCCTTCACCCACCCTCATTAAATGCCATCCACTTGCCTATCCCTAAGCTAATCCTAAACCATCCTAATCCATCCTCTAATCATTTGCACAAGCCTAAACAAGCTTAAAACCTTCCTAATCAAGTCCAAGTCAAAATTGCTCTCATCACCCTCAAAATATCTCAACCATAAAACTTTATGAAGTCCACTAGGTCATAAATGACTCTTACAAGCCCTTTTATTGCTCTTACAAGTCATTATGAGGGTCTTTATGAAGATTTTATCCCTTGAGCCTCCTTTGTTGACTCATCCTTCCCCTTTCCTCCATCCTCTCACCATGTGACATGTGTCACTCCTTGATTGGCTATAAGGAAGCACAATCCATGTGCTCTCCTCTCATGCAATCTGAGCCCTCCATAAGCTTTTTCCCATCCTTGCATCTTAGCCCTCAATCCCTCAAGCCTCTTGCCTATAAATTGGATCCTTCCCCTTTGCAAAATAACACAATCCATGAAGTAAAGTTATAATGCTATTTTGAGAGCCAAATCCATACTAAAGCCATATATCCACACCAAAAGTCCACAATCATCCATTGAAGCCTTTGGAAGCATATTGAGCATACATCCTATCCATTTAGATAAAGCTACTCAACAAGAGAGCTTCTTATTGAGAGAGTCCATTAATGGCTCATATTCTCAATTGAGAGCTCATCTTAGTCTATCTTGAAGTTTATGAATTTTTTTTAGTTTGTAGAAGCTTTATTTAAATTTGGTTTCTATTAGCATACTAACATTGCTCATATACAATAACTTCTCTGCATGGCAAGGATTGATGAGACTTCATCTGGCTACTGTTGGTGATACTGGACTAAAATACCTTGAAGAAAAATATGAAGAACCTCCTGGCACATTGTCTATCAATGACATTGCTGAAAAGAAGACTTAGAACAATATGATGATAGACATAGCATCCGCTCTCAGTTATGAAGAATTTGATGACATTAAGGACTGCACAACTACCTTTGAGATGTGGAACAAGCTAAAAGAGATCTATGGAAGAGATGATAATGTAAGAAGAGAAAAAGCAGAAAGTCTAAGAGGACAATTTAATCAAATGAGGATGAACGAGGATGAAAACATTGCAAAGTATGTTGAAAGAGTTAAAGCATGTGTGAGTGCAGTCAAATCATCTAGAGGTGATATCAAAGGAGAAACAGTTATAAGAAAATTTCTCAGAACCTTGATTCCCATTTATGCAATCAGAGTTTCTGCAATTCAGGAAAGAAGGTGTGAAGCAAATCATCAGATAAATCTTGAGGCCATAGTTGGAAGACTAACTGAATTTGAACTAGATAACTTTGATAACTATGTTCCAGCCTCCAAAAACATTGAATCATCATTTCAAGCCAAGCTCTCACTCAAAGGGAAAAACAAGAAGGAGAAGGAATCTCAGTTAGAAAGTGAAGATGAATCAAGACAAAGTTCAGATAGTGATCTCGAAGTGATTGAAGCTCTACTAGCAAGAAAATACTCTAGAGGCAGAGGAAAATACAAAGGTAAAGTTCCTCTCATCTATTTTTCTTGTGAAGAAATTGGTCATATTGTAGCAAGGTGTCCAAACAAGAAAAACAATGATGAAAAGAAAGATTACAAATGGAATGGCAAGAAAGACTTCAAATCATTCAATATCAAAGGTAAGAAATCATGCTTCATGGCTGAAAATTCTAAAGATTCTAATAATAGTGAGGATGAAATTGTTTATATTCCATTAAAGATGATTCTAACAGTGATGAGGAAGATAAAATGGCACTTGTTTCTCATATAAGTAAGAATGATACATGGATTATAGACAGTGGTTGCTCACATCATATGATTGGTGATAAAACTAAGTTTGATCAGTTTGAAGACTTCGATGGTG
Source organism: Cupressus sempervirens (assembly GCA_028749045.1). NCBI lineage: Eukaryota > Viridiplantae > Streptophyta > Pinopsida > Cupressales > Cupressaceae > Cupressus > Cupressus sempervirens. The sequence goes on along the minus strand of CM053783.1, from coordinate 589,924,647 downwards.
GCAGTGTAAGGTTTGGTAATAATGAACCTTGTTTCATAAAAGGAAGAGGAAGAATTTGTCTAACCAAAGAACTTGTATGTAATAATGCTTATTGGGTTGAAGGTCTTAAACATAATTTGCTAAGTGTGGCATAGTTACTCAATAGTGGATTCAAGGTGGAATTCATGCATGGAAAGGCAAGACTGTTGAATGAGCAAGGAAAGCTGATAGGATCTGGCACCCAAACTAAAGGTAACTTGTTATATCTAGAACTTGGTGAATGCTCATGTTTTATTGCTCAAATTTGAAGAAAGTTGGTTATGGCATAAAAGGTTGTGTCATGTCAATTTCGATAACCTGGTAAAAATAAGCAAATTCAAGAAAGTAATCTAAGCATTCCTAACATTAAGAAACCTGAGGTTGGACTATGCAAGAATTGTCAGATTGGTAAAATTGGAAAGACTAGTTTTAAAAGTAAGAACTATTAGTTTGAAGATATATTGGATATTGTGCATACTGATTTATGTGGACCCATTGGAATAGAAAGCTATACTGAAAAAAAGTTTTTCATTCTTTTTGTTGATGACTACTCAAGAATGATGACTGTCATGTATCTAAGGAATAAATTAGAAGAATTTGAGAAATTCAAATGGTATTTAGCAAGAGTAGAAAAAGAAACAGGAAAAAGACAAAAATGCTTAAGGTCAGATAGAGGTGGTGAATTCATCTCACATGAATTCAACAACTTCTGCATTGAAAAAGGTATTAAAAGATAGGTCTCAGCACCAGGAACTCCTGAACAAAATGGAATAGCTAAAAGAAGAAATAGATCCATCATGGATTGTGCAAGAACCCTAATGATAGAAACGAAGGTTGCTATCAAATACTGGAAGGAAGCCATCAGCACTACAGTTCATACCTTAAACTGAGTATAGTTGAAGAAGGACTCATTCAAAACTTCCTATGAATTATGGTATGCTACAAACCCAATGTAAGTTATCTAAAAGTATTTGGAAGAAAATGTTATATTTTGAAAGAATCTAGAAAAGGAAAATTTGATGTAAAAATTGATGAAGGAATATTTTTAGGATATTCTTGCAAAAGCAAAGCATATAGATGTTTAAATCTATCCACTCTCAAAGTTATAAAAAAGTGCACATGTGAAAGTTGATGAGTTTGCAGACAAATCTGAAAAAGAAAACAAAAAGGTACCTAAAGATTATAGAAGATTTGTTTACATTGAACCAGATACTATACCAAGCATACCATTCACTCAAGAATCCTCAACTCCCAAGTCATCAGTAACTGAGTTGCAAAAAGTTCAAACCGAGCCATAGCAACATTCAAACACTACCGAGCAAGTATCTACCGAGTCTGAAGCACTTGAGCCGATTCTTACCGAACCAGAACAACCTGAACATGAAATTGAAGCACAAGGAGATAACAATGAAACTCATTCAAGAGGCAAAGAACCTATATTATCTAAATATGTCAAAAGACATCATGCACCAGATTAGATCATTGGAGACAAGTCTGAAGGAACTTTGACAAGAAGCAAACTGAAAAATACTTGTTTACTTGCTGATTTTGAACCTAGAAGCATTAAAGATGCATTGACAAATGATAGTTAGATTGAGGCAATGAACGAGGAAATAGAACAGATAGAGAAGAACAAGACATGGACTCTAGTACCCAGGCCTAAAAATAAGAATGTAATTGGAACCAAGTGGGTATTCAGAAACAAGTTGACTAAAGATGGTAAAGTATCCAGAAACAAAGCCAGATTGGTATGCAAAGGATACTCCCAAGAAGAAGGCATAGATTATAGAGAAACCTTTGCTCCTATTGCAAGATTAGAAGGAGTCAGAACCTTACTTGCATATGCTGCTCACAAAGGACATGGTCTGCAAATTACACAAGGCACTGTATGGTTTGAAACAAGCCCCTAGAGCATGGTATGAAAGATTGCATAACTATCTTATTCAGATTGGTTTTCAAAGAACTAATGATAATAGTAGCTTGTATATAAAGGAAGGACCAAATAATAAGATTGTATTGGTAGAAATATTTGTAGATGATACTGTTTTCACAGGGCATGATGATCTTTGCAAAGAATTTTCAAAACAAATGAACAAGGAATTTGAAATGTCTATGTTTGGTGAAATAAAATTCTTTGCTGGTCTTCAAATTCAACAAAATAAGAATGGCATCTACATCACTCAATCAAAATACATCAAGGAGATATTGAAAATTTTTGGTATGGAGGACTGTAAACCTGTTCGAACTCCTATGTGTACTAGATTGAAACTTACCAAAGATGATGAATCCAAAGAGGTAGATCAAACATTGTATAGATCTATGATTGGAAAATTGCAATACGTAGTTCATACCAGGCTAGATATTGCCCTCACAGTTGGTATTGTTGCAAGATTTTCAGCAAAGCCAAGAGAAACTCATCTGATGGCAATCAAAAGAATAATGAGATATTTGAAACGAACTGAAGATTATGGCTTATGCTACAAATTTGGAGGTAATTTGGATTTGAAAGTGTTTACTGATGATGATTGTGCAGGAAACCTTGATGACAGAAAAAGAACAAGTGGAGGAGCATTCTTTCTTGGAAAAAGATTAGTTTCTTGGACAAGCAAAAGGCAGAATTGTACATCCCAATCTATAGCAGAGGCAGAGTATGTTGCTGCAGCAGTAAACTGTTCAAATATTGTTTGGTTTAAGGAGTTATTGCAAGGAATGAAGATGGAAATCAAAGAACCAATTGTCATGTTCTATGGCAATACTAGTGCAATCAACATATCTAAGAATCGAGTGATGCATTCCAAGACCAAGCATATTGCAATAAAATATCATTTTGTCAGAGAATTGGTGCAAGACAAGGAGATCAGATTGGAATATATCCATACAAAAGAACAAATTGCTGACATATTCACAAAGCCTTTACCTAAGGATGCATTTTTGTATCTCAGAGGTAAGTTAGGGGTCATTCCTCTATCTGAAGTTCACTAAAAATAAGTTATAGTGATGCATCAACGCATATAGGATTGAAGATCTATCTGTTGATGCAGTTTAATCAGAAATGATTGCATATGAATCAGTACTAAAGGTAAATTATAATTCACTTAGCTTTTGTTGTCTTTGGCATGTGTTGTCAAAGAGGGAGAGATTTTACTATTATATCCTTCTAAAACTTCTAAAATTTTTGAAGATTTGAAAAGTTTTCCATGAAGTCCCTTAACAAAGGGAGACTATTGAAAGAGGGAGAAGTCTGTTATGTTGAACTTTTTTTCAAAATTTCATTTCTGTTATGACATGATGTGTTGCCATCAATGCCAAAGAGGGAGATTGTTGGATAATGTTGACCTTGATGTCACACAAATGTCATATCAGTCATTAGTCTCAAGTTCATCGAGCTCAGACAGTCTGCAATGCAATTTATAGTGCCAACCGAGCTAACTCGGTCATTGAAGGAAATGTGGAAGACAGTGTTAACCGAGCTAACTTGGTGAACGAAGGAAATGTGAAAAGTTAGTGTTAATCGAGATTCACTTGGTCTCCAAAGGTTAGTTTCCACCGAGCTCATCCAATCATCAAATGAATTATGGAAAAGTCAGTGTTAACTGAGCTTCACTCGGTCTCCAAAGGTTAGTTTCCACCGAGCTCACCCGGTCATCAAATGAATTATGGAAAAGTCAGTGTTAACCGAGCTTCACTCGGTCTCCAAAGGTTAGTTTCCACCGAGCTCACCCGGTCATCAAATGAATTATGGAAAAGTCAGTGTTAACCGAGCTTCACTCGGTCTCCAAAGGTTAGTTTCCACCGAGCTCACTTGGTCATTAAATGAATTATTGAAAAGAACCGAGCTTCACTCGGTCTCCAAAGGTTAGTTTCCACCGAGCTCACTCGGTTATCTCAGGAAACTCAATAATTACCGAGTTCTCCTGGCAATTGATGGTTTTTCACGAAGTTCACTATATCAACCGAGCTCAGTCGGTTAACATAGGAATTATTTTCTGAACAAAGTTCACCGTGCAGGGTCGGCCAGTATAGGGATTTGCTAATTAATTACTTTTACCCAACTGTTGTAATTGTTTGTTTTAGTCAGTGATTTGAGCTGACTAAAATAATCTGAAAGGTATATATGGTCATTCAAGTTATGAATTAAATTGTGTGATTATAAAAGGGTTATGAATGGCAATTATAGTATGAAGAGGCAAATGTTGAGAAAATTCTAATGAAGGATCAGATGTGTTAAAGGAGTTGCAAAGTTGTATTTGATCAGTAAGGATCCAATCAAGCATAATAGAGATATGCAATCAGCAAAGATAAGTTGCACATTATATCAGGTCATTTCATTGTTACTTTCTAACCATTGTAACAGTGTATTCAAAATCTCTTAATAGAGTTGGTTTAACAACCATTCAATAAATCCTCTAACAAGGTGACAGTTCAATTGAATTGTTCTAAAGACCTCTAGCAAGGCCACTCCTAACAGGGTGATTAAATCCTTTAACAGGGTCACACCTAACAGTTTGTTTTTGTAACCTTTAACAGGGTTAGCTCCTAATAGGGCTCACTTCAGAAGAGTGAAAAAGTTATATTGGTGGTTTTTCCCATATTGGGTTTCCATGTTAAATTTGGTGTCTCTTGTGTTCTTAATTGCTAAATTACTTTGTGCATGATATCATATCAGTTCTTAATATTTATCATTTGCTGCATTATCAAGTTTCAACATTTTATTAATCAGATCAAGGGTATATTCAGACATCTTAGGGACTATGGAAAGTTTTTGTAGTAATTGATTCACCCCCTCCCCCTCTCAGTTACTCTATTCTCTTTTTCAACAGTATTGTCCATACAAGCATTGCATGGAATTGAAATTGTCGATGTCCTATCGGTCTAGAGATGTCATACATAGTGATACCATTCCATAACTTCAACAACTTGTCAATTAGGGGCTCAATATACATGTTCATATCTTTAACTTGATAGTTACCTAGCAATTGAATGAGCATAAACGTTACGTAATTATTATAACCATTTTCATGCACTATTTATAAATTAATTTAGATAATTATAAAATAAAATAAAAATACCTGGCACAATCATTGACAACATTATGTGCTCCCTCTTTATGGACATCCAAGGAGGAATGTTATTATTAATAACAAAAATAGGACATACAGAGTAAACAGATCTCATATCTCCATATGGATTGACACTGTCCACTGCCAATGAAAGTTTTAGATTATGAGGTTCTTCTTTAAAGTGTGACCATGTTTCTTCCATCTCTTTAAATGCAGAACCATCGGTAGGCATTCACATAATGTCATCCTGACTTCTATTGCGTGCATGGTAATCCATAAATTGTGCCAAGCTAGCGCACCTGAATAACCATTCAAGACATGGAATAATGGGAATGTACCGAAGAACCTTGTGAGGCACTTTTTTTGTTATTTGATCTAACCGATATCTACTAACATGATAATCAGGGCATTCTGTTGCAAATTCATGTTGTTTATGATATAGAATGTGATCATTGGGATATTCATGTATTTTTTGATACTTCATTCCAATCCAATCCATAATGTTAGATAATTCTCCGTATGAACAAGGCAAAATGTTTGATGAAGGTAACAAAAACTCACTAATCAACCTACAACAACAAATATGCATTGTTAATATAATGAATATAATTGGATGCTAACATTGAAGATAAAAAAATTGACATACCTTAGCATATGTGACATTGCGACATTGGATATACTATTCATAACTTTTAAGTTCACCAACAACACTATAACTGAGAGTAGAGTTGTTTGGGAGCCTTCATATAAGGGCTCGTGTGCCTTCTCAAGTAAAGGTATATCAAGACCATCTTCATCATTATTATCAAATTCGCTAGTACCATCATTGTGAGCCTCTTCATCACTTGCCCCAATACCATTTTCTTCAATCATGTCCTCTGGCACATTATCATCTTCTTCCATGGGAGTGTTATCCTTAGCTTGGATATTCACACCTCCATGTTCCTCTAGTAGGAAATCCACATTCAACAATGGACGAAAATTGTGGCCCCCTTCAACATGACCATATTTCCTACAATGACTCTAGGCTGTTGTGATTAGAATTCTTCAATTCGTTAAGCCCTTACACTTTTTGCAAGGACAATAACATTTATCAGGTTTTCTTCAGGACTGAGCCCATAATGCAACCATTATCTCATTATTTTTTTCTGGGTTCATATTGTCAGGCGTGGCCTTTCTTCATAGGAAAATATACCAGCAAATAAACTGGACAGGTTGTGATTAATGTTTATATCTGCACATATGGTTTTTGTTAATTAATGTTTTCAAATGTAACTAAAATTATCATATAATTTCTAGAAGGCCTAGATGTTTGCAAAATGTGGATTTATAGACAATGTATGTTAATTATTTGCAAAATGCTTCCAAGAGATGTCACAAGGTGAAAGTTACTTAGCTACTAATAGTAGCATGCCTTGACTAATCTTGATAGCAATGAATAATGTGATTAATGCATTAACTAATAAAGATGACTAAAAGATCGAAACATATTAATGCAATCTTTAGAACAATTTTTAATATCTTTATTAACAATCCCTTATGATAACCTCGGGCTCTAGGACTCAATTCTTGTGACATTTTTTAGACTAATTGACATTTCTAATGCTTAAAAGACTCATAAACCTTCACTTAATCCCATGACTCTACCATAGTGCCATATGTGGCTTGTTTGGCAACATTTTGACATATTTTCCAATTACATTGCATTTATTTGCATTTGATATGCATTTTATGACTCTTTGACTCCATTTATCAACCTAGTACATTCTAGGACTCCCTTTGCCCATGAAATTTTACTTCATTACATAAATGATCCTTGTCCTTTCATCTTGATGCCAAGAATGGCTTATAACTTGAACTTTAATAATTACAAACATATCAAAAATGACCTTCACAGGGTCTTATTACATCAATTGTTCTAACATGGTCACATTGGTTATCTTGAGACCTTAATGTTTTCTCATGCCTTAAACCTTGACCTTGACCTTGATGCTCTTGCATCATTCTCCCAAGGATCAAGGAAAGTTGGATCATCATGGAATTGAGTAGGCAGACCTTCTAGGAAGTTGCAATACTTGAACCTTGTAAGTGTCACATCAATGCAATGGGTACTAAACAAACAATTTAAGTTGATGAGAAATGGTTGTTATGAATTCAAATTGTAAGCATCGCCTCAATGCATTAGGTATTAAACAAACAATTCAAGCTGATGAGTATGGGTTTTTATGAACCACAACTCATGAAATATGCATTAAGTCCATACCCGCTGTTTACAATGAGTATGGGTTTTTTTTTTAAGAACACGCCTGCTATTTACAATCATTAAGTTTCTATATCCTCTAAGAAATTTGAAGCAATGAGCCAAAGTCACATGGTTGAAGATGATCATTGTCCCTTCAAAGCACCATCTTTTGATAAATTGTTGCACTGAAATATGATCTAGAAAGGGCCTTTCCACATAGTATGTTGGCACTATTTGGCAATCATGGATCATGTGGTTATTGCAAAGAGGCTAAGGACCAAACATGGAATCATGGAGATACTGCATGGATGTACAAAGAAAATGCAAGAAACATCAAAGAGATTGTTAACCATTCAATGGCCTTAGTAAAGACAAAGCTTTGCACTTGAAATGCATAGTGCAATGGGATTAGTATGATATCAATTTTTTTGATAGAATGCCCAAAATAGAGCTTGGAATGCTGATTGATGGACATGCATATGGGAAAGCATGATACGTAATGTTTTATGTCAAAAATGGCTTTGAATCTATTGGCTCAGTGCATGAGATACACCTGCAACTTCTCTACACAATCAACTTGCTATGAAACATATGTGATAGGACATAAGTCAAGGTTGTTAATAATACTGAGTTGGCTGCATTTTGAACTCTTACAAATTTTGAAAGGTATTCTCCCTCTTATATTGACAACAATTTGAGTTATAGACATGTGATAACATCAAGCACAAACTAAAAATTTTATTTATCTTCTACAAAACTGTTCTATTAACTATTACTTATGCACTGAACTGCTACTTTATAGGGTATGGAATTCTGAATCCATTCCCTATATTGATTTCCATTTCTATAAATTGACACAATCAGAATAAAAATGTCTAGTTAATAATCTATGCATTGTAATGTCATAAAATATTTTGAATCTTTGAAAAGGCCTGGGTCAACATACCTGTTTTAGCAAATAACCCTTCAATGTCTTTAACAAATCTCTCCAAATCAAAGAGAGGTCTGTAGACCTGCTCGGTCAGAGTGTTTCTGCTCACCATACAACATCCCAAGTGTAAGTCTCATCTAAGAATATCTTGTAAACTACATCTACTAAATAACACTACATTCATACAAACCTTCTTTGTTATGGTTTGATATTATGTATTCTCTTTCTTTAATTGCAATTTTTTCCTGTTTGTAATCTTCCTTTAAAGCTAATATTATTTTCCTAGATTGGTCAAGAATTTTCTATACACTTTCAGATACAGTTCAAAAAGGGGATCTTCCAAAACTAAGTTACTACATAGTGAGACACAATCCTCCCTTAATTTTTGACCATTCAATTATTAGAAAACTCAAATAACACAAACTATATAAAACTGGCTTTTTAGCATTACAATAACTATCTTGAGCTCCAATAGATCATACAACTCTACTGTGGGTGGAAATTGTCATTAATTGTTGCAAATCATTTTTTATGCAAGCAAAAATGAAGATGGAACAGTCATATGTCATCTAAAACATCATTTAGAATGATTCTATACTTGCAGAGTTGAGTAAAATGTGATTTATAATAGTGAGAAAGAAACAATCCTCAATGTATCTTTATCTTGATGATAAAGTCATATTTTTGTAAGTCAGATTACCTAATCAGTGCAACTGAACAATTCATTTTGTTAGAAGCTTCCAAAGAACTTAAACAAAAAAAGAGAGCATAATAGTTGAATATGACTATCCTACAATGCTGTCACTCTATCACTATCACTCTTATTCCAATGGTTCATGCCTCCTTCAAGAACTCTCTTAGGCTAAATATGAAGATCTCAATAACCTAAAAGCCCATGAAACTTAGAAACCATCTAAACAATTTTGATCACATTCACATTATCCATGAGCAATGGAGCACACAACTTCATAGAAACTAAACAATAAATCAATACAAGATTTGAGGATTGTACTTCTACAGCTGTTAGGAAGTAGTTTATATATGTGAAAGATAGGGACTTCCAAAAATTGTCACTGATCGCAAATCAGAAAATCAGAACAAATTTCTACACAACTACTCTCCACACATCACTGTGGGTACTAGTACACAAGATTTGAAGCAAATATTTAGTATTAAATCTTATTCATCTATTCCATAATTTTTAATCTTTTAAGAAATAGCTCACAGTGGGCATATGTCTCCAAGAAAAGTGCAAACAAAATTTAACAAACAAGAACAGTAACTGTAAAGATGATAATGCATTTCTAAAAAAATTGATTTTGATCACACAATAATCCAAGTTTTATCAAACATCAAGAACTCAAGGCATTCATCTATGGCCAAAACATTAACAATGGAGAAGCTAGAATTTTTTTTTTTGACTCATATCATAGTGAAAGTCATGGCTTCTACTAGGGGGAAACTATAATAACTGAATTTATTTACAACCCCCACCAAGTCAAGTATAATGGCATACATTTAGATTTCCAATCAATTCTATTTGAGTACTTTTAAGGGTTTTAGTCCATACAACACTAATAGACAAAATGTCAAATAGGTTAGTATGGAGAAAAATAATGTTGAAACATATTTCAAAAGTCTCCTTGTCTGAATATTCAATAAAAAAATATCATTATTGAAAAATTTCCACCATGTAGAAAATTTTAAATTGAAGTTTGTGTTTACCATGTCTAGAGAAGAATGATCTAGAAATTCAGATGCTGAGATGATCTCCCCTAACTGTTATTTTGTTGCAGAGAGTAGTCTTTGTAAAAAGTGAATGATTTTTTTTTAATTTTAATACAACTGTCAACTTGAAAATAGTTCTATGCTCCACAAAATATGAGGTATCAATTCCTATAACATATCATCTATCATCAAGTTTAAAGTGAAAGAGACCATACAAACTATTGTAAGTTGTGCCCAACTGGGACACATTTAAAATAAATTAAAATACAAATTTCAATCAAATTCATGTTAGAATCAGTCATATAAATCAATACAATTGTTCCCTTGCTAGCTCCACAATACTACAAAAATTGGTAATCATATCAGATCAACCATGGATTACATTCTTTTAAGTGTCTACAGTAACTAGAAAAAATCATCATTTCAAAAGTAAACATGAAAAGAAAAGTGAGAGAGATTCTCATCCACTAACAGGAACGATTGAACATTTTTCTCTATATGTTGAGCAAAACTAACCTAAAATACATTCTAGTGTATTTTTAAAGATCACAAGTTATCCCTCTTCAACAGACACCTATTGTACACTCTCCAATTACAGTAGCCACATGGACTCTTGTAGCAATTGCACAGGTGCAAAATCTAAATAATTTCTTCTCTAAAGTAACAAAGTTTGAGCTAGGAATTCAGGAGCTTTTATGAAAGTATTTTCTCAACTTTTAAGGTATTTTGGTCTTACATATCCACTTTGAGAATTCTATGATAACTAATCTCCAAATTATACTCTTCAAAACATCAAAAGCAATGTAGGTAGCAAACTATATTTAATACATTTGTCTTATAATTGAAATCCCATAATATTAATAAAATATTACAACTATCAAGTCAAATGGGATGATCTTGAATGCTAAATCATAGAGACTTTCATAATGAAAACACGTGGTCAAATCACAGGGATACATGTTACATGCCTAAAATGTACACCTGTTGAACATCGAATTCATGTATAGTATTGGAAAGTGTTTGAATGCCAATTGGATTAACCATGGTATTTGATTTGAGAAACACAAAATGGACATTCCCTTGCCAAGCATTGCTTAGATGTGTCATCATACCTTTCTTGTGGTTCCATAATGTGGTCAAGTTGCCAAAAATTCCCAAAGGTATTTAATTCAAAGTATTTGTTGAAGTGTCCTATGTGTTTTTTGACAAGTAGGATTGGTTATAAAGTGTAATGTCCTCATTTTAGCTCATCATGGTTTATGTTTGGATTGACCTATTATTGGCCCTTGTAGGTTAAGGTTGATGGCTAGAGGGCCCCATCTAGTAAAACAAGAGGATCTTTCCCTTCTATAGTATAGAAGTGTTTAGGATTGCTCCTCGTTTGTTTCAGTTAGCTACACTTACAATTTATAGTAAGTTATCTATCCAACATTTCTACATTTGGCAAGGCACCTGGACTGATCTCAATGCAGTGACAACCCTTGGCACTACTAATTTTATCAAATATTCAAGAAATTACTAGTTATAGTAGGTTAGGAGTTAATAGAGAGAACCATTAATTTTTTTAGCAAGGCAGTTGGTTGTGCGATGGAAGCAATGGTTGACCAACTGGTTCAGATGAGATAGAGAGATGATGAGTAATCAATGAGATATTAAAATTATAGTAATAGTAATAAAGCTATTTATAATGGTTATATTGTAAATTTATTACTTATCTTCATAAAGTATTATTGAGGAGCCATTATATTTAATGGAAAAGTATGCCTTTAATAATGACATAACTTAATTCAAACACAAAAAATAGTTATATAAGTCATTAAAGTGACATATTGGTGAAGCCTCATGAGTCAAACTTTATTGAGGAATTATAAAAGCCCTAGAAATGAAATTGATTGATTTTTTGTTTATGAGTTTTGACTTTTATATTGGATTTTCCAGGGAAGAGTGCAATGTGACCTAGGGTTTTAGACATTTTTAGCATTGAAGGATAATATCTTCAATGTTTGTGCAATCTTAAAGCTATGAAAAAGCTAGTTGAATCATTGTTTGATTGTGGGCTTCATACAGAGGTCCATTTTAGTTAAATTAGTGAAGCTAGGGAGCTTTGTAATTAAAATAAAGGTGTGTTTGCAAATACTTCCCAAGGCTAGTCTTCAGCTGCATTTTGTTAACTGAAAATAAAAATTTCAAAGGAAATCGTACATCATTACAGACCCCACACGAGACCCTCAGCACAACATCTGGTTTGTAGGCCAAACTACCTAGAAGTTATGCTTCATTATTATCCTATTGGATTCTCGGCTATAAATAGAACATTGTGCACAAATTGGAGGGATTTCTAGAAAATCTCCAAGGGATGTGATTTAATTCTATGTTCTTTATCCAAGATGAAAACTCATTTCAGTATTTAACAATTGCAATTACTTTGCAATGTAAATATCAATAAATAGAAAGAAACTCCTGCTTGTGATTTGCAAGTAGTTTCAGATTTCATTTCATGCAAGCTTTGTGTTTTATTTTTATTATTTTCAAAAAAAGGAAAGCATAAAAAAGATATATTCTAAAAAATACAAATAAAATCCAAAACATTGCAAAAACAAACCAGAAATAGTCACAGGTTGGATAAAGAGAACTAGCAGGGTTCATCACAGTGGTATCAAAGCATTTTCCTATCATCTTGCGAGGTTTGGGTTTCATATGTAGCTGTAATTATTTGATCCACATAGGTACTATACACATAGGGGAAGCACAGAACAACATGTTGATCAGTTACAAGGTTACCATTAAAGATAATGGGTGATAGGAGAGGTGGTAGTCCACCTAGAAATGCAATAAATAATGAAGAAAGAGAGGCAATGGATATATTCAAGGGTTTTGTAGTGGGACAAACAACTGGTGACAAATGTTTTGTTGTAGCTTGCTGCATCTATATGGAAGATGTCTTGCCTAGAGGAAAAAGTTACGATCAAGAAGAGCATGATAGTGGAGATGGGACCCCTTGGGCAAGAAGATTTTCTACAGGCACCTATGGAAAGCCTACACATCCAATGTTCTTGAGGAGAATCTGACGATGGGAGTGTAGAAGAAGAAGGCGTAGCATTTTTTGATAGTGTCTTGGTCATGCATGATGAGTGGGAGGCATTGCCACAAAGAGTTAAAGATCGCTTGCCCTTTGATAGATTCATGACTCAAAAAGAGATAGCATAGCAGGCCAAGGCAACAATGAAGACCAAGGAACCAAAATAATGATCTTCAACATGCTACTAGCAGGTTCAAAATTCGTATATTTGATGGTAGAATGAAAGTCACAGATAGAGATTAGATTAGTAAATTAGACATTTTCTTGACTCTTTGTGAAATGAAAAAAGTACATGCAATTAAGTTTGCAACATTGCATCTAGATGGTGTAACTCATGATTGGTTGCATCATGAGATGGTTACTATGCTACATAACCTCATTATTTCCTATCAATAATTCTAAGAAAGATTGATTAGTACTAATAATATGAACATCACTCTCGCATCCTTAGATGTATGCATCCTTCTATGCATAGTCAACATGGAAAAGTGTGTACTGGTTAAAAGTTACATCTCACCATCAATAGTCTCTTACATTGTTAGAGCTTGATTAGATTCCTAAACCCTTTGCTTGGTTGCAATTTGTTTTCTAGAAGAAGTTGAAGAGCATCAATTGTGAAATTGTTTGCATTTGCAAAGACGATATCCATTGATTGAACAATGTAAGTCTCTTTGTGATACCAACATATCACATCATTACAATTGAATGAGAGACCAAAACTAGAAGAAACTCTGGGATATTCTCATTTGATCACACAATTTGTATAGTGTATACATCATTTAGCATACGAGCTTCCATAGTCAAGAGATTGTCAGAGATTTGGTCTTTTAGTTGGAATACTAAGTATTCAGTTCTGCATGTTGAAGTGGTCATAAAAATCACATCAATAGAATGTAAGTACAACAATGAGCCCTTGTAATACTTCTTTCATATATTGAATTCATCCTCACCATGGTTTTTCCCTTCTTGGGTATTCTACATAAAGTCTTGGTTTTCTTGTGTGGTGTGTGTTGTGTGTTTTTTATTTACTTATGCACTTCTATTCAGATGGTTAAAATATTAATGAAAAGCTATGATTTAATTTATGCTTCTCCATGTTCAACAATATAGACTGAACAACTAACATTGTTAGAGGAAAGCTATGATAATTTTAATGATGATAGTGCCTCCAGCATTTCCTACCCTAGGTTTATTTGTAGCTATGGGAGTTGTCTTTGATGAGATGGTTACACCTAAAAACCCATATATTGATTAAATTTAGCATCTAGCTTCTCATTGATAGACAAGTTGTATCACCTTGGGATTGAATTTGATAAATGTTCTAATAATAAAATCAGGTATAATTCCTAACATGCGAATCTACCATTAGAAAAGAAAACTCAAACTGGTTTTTTCAATCTATTGACCAAATTAAGAAAGTAATCAATGTCATGTGGTATATTTATTGATTGAAAACTAATCTGGCTATAGGTGAAATGAATTAAGTAAAATAGTAAATGAATTAAGAGAAAAATGAAAGGCACCAACCTCTTTGAATCAAACAAGTAATGTTGGCAGATCGAATGGGTTGCAAAAGTTGAAAAGATAGTCAAAGGAAATCTAAGAGGGAAAATCAAATCATCCAAGAAAATAAAAAAAGTTGATTCATTTTTTTTCTCTGGAGGATGAACCATATGACTCCTAGCTATTGAAATTCTAACAATTTGTAATTGAATCTACAGAATCTACCTATACTCAGATTTTCTTTTGTACAAAGGCTAGAACCTTTGCAGTAAATCTTTGTGTTGGATTAATAAATCATCTTTTTTCATTTCCTCCCAATTTCCAATTTGAATATTGTAATTATATGGAAAATAATGTTGCAACTTATATGAGTCTCCTTCAACAAAGCAAACAACATTCATTCCTTTGAATTTGTGGTATCTATACTTTAAACTATATCATGGCTAGTTGTTGTAAAGTTGGTTTAAAATGTTTGTGTGGGAATGTGTAATGTCCCCTTTTATCTCACCTTGGTTGGTGGTTTGGATTAGCCTATCATTGGCTCTCATAGGCTAAGTCAGATGGTTAGAGGGTTCCCAGTTGGCAGAACCGGAGGCCTTTACACTTTTGAAGTACACAAGCATTTAGGATTGCTCTTCATTTGGTTGAGTTTGATAAACTTACTAATTATAGTAAGTCATTTATCCATCACTTCTATATTTAACAAGGCACCTAGATTGGCCTCAATTGCAGTGATGATCTTTGGCCCCTTCGTTTTGATCAGGTATTCAAATATTTTCTAATTATAGTAAATCGAGGATTGATAGAGATGGACCCTTACTACTTTTTGTAAAGCACCCTGGTTAGCAGCAAATGCAGTGGGCTAAGTCTTGGTGAAGTCAGAATTGATTTAAAATGATTAATGGTGGACTTAAAATATTGTAATACTTTAATAAGAAAGTAATTATTAAGTTCATATCATTAATTGAAATACAAAGTGACTATAATAAAGTTATAATGTAAAGTCACTTTAAGTTATTCCAGTTGGTTTGAGAAGCTACTTCACAAGGAGGAATCAAAAGTAAAGAATTTCTACTTCATAAGAAGGAATTAAAAGTAAAGAATGTTTTATCCCACATTGCTAGAAGTACAAGCATTCAGCAACTAAAAAGCTATATAAGAAAGGCCATCCTTTCATTTGAGATATGTTATGAGAATTGAATGTTGAAACTTTTTCTCCATTGTTGCTGAAAATCAGTGACTGGATTATCTAAGGAAAAAGATCCTTAAAATAAGTGAAAACTAGATCAAAAACCATCTGTTCAGTTTAGTGGATTCAATCAAAATTCATATTGGGATTGAATTGCATATTTCAGAGACAAATAAGAATTTCTAATAGCTAGAATAGGAAATGCAATAGAAGAAGGTCTGGAAGTCCAAGTACATGATATTGAAACTTTCTCCTTCATATTTGATAAGGTTTATTAGCTGTTGGATGATTTGGAACAGATGTTTGAGGCAGCCATTCACATCAAAGCTTGAGAACATGGGCAGAGATGAAAGATAATAAATAGTCTGTGCAGTCCCAATCATACCCCAGCTGTCCAAGTCTTTTACAGTCACAAGCCTTCATCTAGAACATATTATTGACTAGTTAAATTTCTTATTTGCAGTGTTGAGGTATTGTAAAATCTGAAAACTCTTGGGGTCTGTTTAAGGTGATGTAATAATTAAAGATTTTTCATTTCATGAATGTCTGTAGCAGTCTAATATTGAGCTACAAGCTTGAAAGACTTCTACTATATGTTTGATTAAATGAAATCACAAAATAGATAGGTTTTGAAGTAGTTTTTTTCATGTCAATTGTTGCTATACTACTGTGATTGTGCACTAGTAAACTGCATGGTTATCACTCATTTGTATGACAATTTATGATAAAAAATTAGAAACTTTTATCACTATATGTGTTTGATTAAATGTTGATGTATTAAGCCTTGCTATGTTTGATGAAATTAAGCTTGAATACTACCTATTTGGTTCATGATTTCTTACTAACTATAGATTTCAATAATCATACAATTGTTTGATGGAATTCATATGCAAGGAGTTTGCATTTGATTTTTGCAAGGCATTTGTTTGATGATATTTCTTCAAAAGACATTTAACATTTTAGGCAAAAAATTGGTTTGGTTTAAAGTCCAGTAGGTGTGAGTTCTACCAGGATGCTTGGCAACCAACATTGTTCATCCCAAATAGTAGACTCTTTCTTATCTCAACCCTATTATATGTGTTCAGATTAGAATTTTTAGTCATTAGGTTTTAAATTCTATGTTTTCAGAAGCACAAGCCATATGATTTTCATTTTCATATCATGATTAAATCGTGTTTCTATATTTGAAAGAAGCAAGGTTTTCTGATATACTGAGACACCATTTTATTAGTCTCCACAGTATAGACAAGTTTCAATTGAGCATTCATTTATAAGACTTTAGTAAACATAACAAACTTATTTTCATGTATACTGAGCCTGGGGGGACCTAAAATCACCTTGAAGAGAGGAGTTGGTTTGTTACAAAAAACAATTCTGCCTTTCAAGTCTTTTCCTACCAAGCAACGGATGGGATTGCCATCTCTATTTCAAATTTTCAATATAGCTAAAGAATTAATAAAGGAGAAGCAAACCAAAAACTTTCAAGGGTTCATTGGAATAGAAAACTATTTCAGTATTTCAAGACTTTTACCAAGTAAAGTATGTGCTTACTAACTTCTACATTTGTGAAGCTTGCTAAAAAAAAGTCTATTATCATCCATTAGTATGAATTCAATATTTGGACATAGATACAAATGGGTGAGACAAAATTTGAGCCGCAAAAGGGACAGGACCTTATAGAGAGAATACAGGTGTCTAGTGAACTAAGAGTAGTTTGCAGAACTGAAATTAGTCGAGTAGGTAATTCAAGAAATCTTATCCCATTTTGGAAGAGTTTTAAGGTTAAAACAATGCACTATAATTTTTGTATCACAAATTGAATCCATATAAAAAAAAATGAGATAATATGTGGGCAATAAAGAGGTGTATTTAGGTCCAAGTTTGATTATAGTGGATTTCTCAGAAATCTTTTATGAGAAACATCATCATCTATAAAAGAACTTTGTGACCTGAGAGAATTAACAGTGGCTCAATTTTTTAAATTGTGATGAGTAGAAGAGAAAGAGAAAATGTAAAGGCATTGAATAGCTTTGGAATCTGCCTCTACAACTTTTCGATAGATAACAAATTTGGAATGATATCTAATGACCAGATTCTTACCTCCTTTCTCCTCTCTTGTTGACCATGCACCAAACTCCTGCTCACTGCAGTCATGCGTCCACCAAAACAAAACAAAATTAACATTGTGGTGACATCTTTTATTATCCACATCTTATGTTGTGAAGGTTAGAATTTAACCAATTTAACCATGGCCAAAATTTTGACCATATCAGGCCCATTTTTTCAATAAAAAAGAATTTAACAACCCAAATAAGCCTTTGGTCAAAATTTTTGGTCAAAAATGGGGGCCTAATGTACTAGTGACCCCAACCATGAAGAACTAAAGATGCATCTAATAAAAGCATGTTAACCATATTTTAGACTTGAGATGGATCTGAAAAAATTCCATACAAGTTTTCCTCAAGAAAGTTCACCAGTAATCAAAATAACTATGAAGAACTAAATATATGTATGTAATTTTTTCAGATGCATCTTTAGGTTTTCCTCAAGAAATTTTAGATTCATTTTTTTGATCGCTGGTGAACTTTCTTTGAAAACTTGAGATGCAAGAATTCCTCAAGCTCTGGTGATGATTTTGGTACAATGGAAACTCCTCAATCTTAAGATAGAGGATTTATTTACACAAGATAAATAGGTGCAAAAAAAAAAGAGGTTTGGATGCTTATCCTCCAAACAATGGAAACAAAACACAAAGGATGTTTCATGCAAAACCACATCACACCTAATCTAGAGGATATATTAACCATTAACAATTAAAATTATACTTAATAAGACTTCATTGAGCCAAGTCAAAGTTCATCTGATACATTAATTAAGTGAAACATTGAAAACATTTGCAAATAAATGCATTAAATTTTGAAATTAAAATGTCTGGCTAGCCATGAAAGACACAACATCATTGGTATCTCATCTAAAATTTTTAAATATTACCTTGTATAATTTTAACTTAAATATTGAAAACATTTGCAAATAAATGCATTAAATTTTGAAATTAAAATGCTAGGCTAGCCATGAAAGACACAACATCATTGGTATCTCATCTAAAAGTTTTAAATATTCCCTTGTATAATTTTAACCATGTAAAGTTTCTGTAGCATAACTAAAAGAAAAGAATATGGAAAATTATACCGATTCTCTACATTCTATATTCTTTTCTACATTCTAATGACCAACTTATAGCTATACATTACTTCATAGATAAAAAGTGGTTGAGCCTACTGAAGTGAGACCAGCCTATTTATTTTGCATTTGTTAATAATATTTTGCAGAATCAACATCATTCAATTTGAGATTCTTGGTAAAACTAAAAAATTTCATTGATCTTGGGTAGATATATTATATCTTGACAAACAAAACAAATTTGTAAGTTTACTTGTGCAACATTATGAATTCTCAAAAGCTCGTGAGGGATGGGTCATTAGGCACAAAAAAATTATTGAGTGCTAGATGCAGTCAGTCCAAAAAAATGACATTTGATGACATTTGAAGTAAAGTGATGATATCAGGGATCATAAAGGAATGGGAGAACTACTAGTTTGTACCAAGCAAGAAGGATGAAATTCAAGAGGTGGTGAGGGTAGCAGAAAAAGAGATCCTATTCCACCAGCCAACGCAAAAACTAATGCCAACACAAATACAAGGAGATTTCCACCTTCAAATAGTGCATCCCATGGTCCACTTCCTATAGACACAATAATATAAAGAAACAATACAATAAGCTGCATAGGTGATCTGATAGAAAAATTGGGTGGAAGAGAAGAAATTATATGTGACAAACAATTTAAGCATTTATCTGTGGAATGACAATTGAAAGATTAAGAACTCCCATAGATAGTCTTGAAATGACAAAAGAAAATTTTAAATGGTTATGCCCTTCTTCATTTGAAAATATGATGTTCACTTCAATCAGCATAAAAACACACACTTGTATCAATTTTTATCAATAAAATATCATGATAAATCAATGAGATAGAAAACTTCTACAAGTTCACTACCCAATCAAAATACCAAGGAAACCTAATAATTAAAGTAACTAAAATTATAAACTATGTAGCATGAAGCAATAGAACGAAATTAAAATAATCTAAAACTAAATCTTCAAAGCATTAAAATGTCAGAAAAGATATTAAGATTGTAGTTATAGCCAATCTTGTGAAAAAGCCAGTTCATATATTTAGGGCATACTTAAACAGATCCAAGAAAAGTTTGCCTATGGAGAACAAAAAAAATATGACATTAAAAGCACACTATAAACATTACATGTAAAATGTGATTGCATTGTCATACAAATATCTGATATACAGTAAACTACCTCATTTACCCTTCTATGACAATCTCAAAACCATGGGTTTCTTTCTTTTTAAAACTTTCCAGAGAGAATTTTATCAATTCCAATACTATTTTGCAATTCTTTGGGCATAAAAAGTGTAGATAATCTACATGCGGCAGGATTTTGCTTCCATCCACCTTGGTTCAAATATATTTGTTACAGTGATCGATCATTGAATTGCGATCTTCTTAACTTACTGAAGAGAAATGAAATGTGTGAAGATCATGTCAATCTATTTGATATACAAGTGGCTCTCAGCTATGTTTACTTTGGCCTCACCAACATAGGCTGGATTTGAGTTTATTTACTTTGGCATTACCAACGCAGGCCAAATTCGAGACTCAGTAAGGAGAAAATTTTGCTTACAGTGTGGGAAATCATAGAAATCTTTTGGTCCTGGCATGGTAGCAATGGAATTAGGGTGCAAAAAGAGATCTTTTTATTTTGACATAATGGAGCCCGTGTTGGTCAAAATTTTGACCAACATGGGCTCATTATAAATACACATTCATTTTGGTCAAAATTTTGACCAACACGGGCATGTATTTCAAGAAAAAAGATATGTTTCCTTCCATATTCTAACCAATTTGACCCCATTTTATTAAATGGTCAAAAATTTTGGTCTAAAAATGGGTTCCAATGTACTAGTGTCTATTGATAAATTTTGCAAAAAAAGTTGTACCTATAAATACAGAGAGAAAACAAATAACATGAAGTTTTCTCAATTGTTGTGAACGTTATTGTGTTTTCCAAATCTTGGGTATAGAGTAAGTTATTGTGTAGTTAGAAAAGACAATGTGTTTACCAACAAGCTTCCAAAATTCCTTATTATAATCCTTCATAGATATATCCTTCTACTTTGGATTCTGTAACCTCTTAAACAACGCAAGTTCATAATCAACATGAATTAACTTAACCTTCAATTTTTTCACCATCAATCTCTAATGCATGATCTTTATTTCATGTTACTCTTCTCTATCTATTTACAATACTTTCAACCAAAGAGTAGCATGTTGTTTCAACATAGTCTATGAAAAAATCACTCTAAGTAGATCTCCAATTTCCTTTAACTCAATGTAGTCTTCCAATTCACTAATCCAATCAATTAGGTCTTCAAGATTCAAAGTACCTGAGAAATTAGAAACCTCCATTTTTTTTGCTTCAACTAAGATCTAGATCTAGCAAACTAATTAGCCCTATCTCCCATAGGTCTCTCTGCATGATCAATTATATCCTCACCACTTGATCCAAAAACCTCAAAGTGTTTAGTAGCTTCCTCATAACTATGTTCACTATTTACGTGCCAAGGTACACCACCTATAGCATATATGATCTTAGCAACCATATCACTCTTCACCAACATCATCTCAGATCTGATATTGTCTTTAACTTCCTCCATTTAAGATCTAAAATATAATTTAACCTTCTCTAAGATCCATTCTTCCACAACATCACTAAGAACATCAACCACCCTAGGGTCCAATCTTCTCGAAGGTATCTTCCAATATTTTCCCAAACCCTCTACAAAAAATCTCCCAAACCCTCTACAAAAAATCACCAATGAGAAAGATATCTTCTCATCTCAAATACTCCCAACCCAAAGTCTTGGTACAAACTACCTCAACTTTGGTGATCTTTCTACACACTCTAGAAAGCCCTCACTCTAATACCACTTGACACAAGGAGGGATCCAAATAGTTAGGAATAGTGACACACTTAACTATCCTACCACATTGCTATGTAAACAAAATAGAAGAAAATAACATAGATTAAAATACCAAGAAGAGAAGGAACAACAACACATAACTGATTCATCAAGTTATCAACATACATGCCCAACTATAAGGCCTTTTGGGTTATGAACAAATACAAATATGACTTCAAGATCCATGATCCATCTTCAAATTTTCTCTTCTTGAAACATCTTCCTTCAACTCTCTAAGCCTCTTCCTAACCTAAACCAAATAACCTTATTTATACTTCTCAAAATGTCTTACAAAAGATTCTAGATCATTACATAATAGAAATGTTGACTTTGAAATGGTTTGCACTCATCCCAAGCCAAGATCCTATCATTAAATTTATGGTCAAAATTAAATACGTCAGTTAGATCAAACTAAGAACCAATTAGAGACAAATTTGGTCAAAGAGGGAACTAAGAATCACCAAATATTAGTTTCCCTTGGCACATGAAGGAACATTGGGCCAACACTAGACAGCTTAACAATAACTAGAACTCATTAGTAGGTAGTAACAAGAACTAGAACTCAGCAATAATTGGCACTTAGCTATATATGGTAGAATGATAAAAAAATTAATAGGATTAGAAGGTAACCCAAGATGCTCCTACATCAAAAATGATATCTATTAAATATAAATAATTTAAGAAATAAATGGAAAAATTAACTCAAGGAAAAAAAATGTGGTTGAACATAGAGTTGAAGACATGGCTGAAATAGCCTTTGTTTTAATATTATGCATGATTAAACCATCTTCTTTGTATGATTTATTTTTAGGAAACTATTTATTTCTTTAGAAAATGAATTAGGTGGTAGTATAAAGGAAAATTGGATATGATCACAAGTTTATGGAAGATTATATGAGAAGTGATCCTAATATTCTAAATCAAATATTGAATTTTATTTACATGTTTTTTTCATAGGCCAATTTTCTATTATCCTTTGTCAATTTTTATGTTTGTGAACTCCAAATTCATGCATTTTCTTGTGAACTTCAAAATCATCTTTATTTGGAAGAAAATATAGAAAGGTATAAAGATGCACAAAGAATACTAAGACTTCCCATCAGAGATGAATTCCTTAAATATATGGTATACACATGTAGATATAATGCCACCTCTAGAATAACTAATATTTCTCTAATTTATGAATATAACCTTACTAAAAGTATCAAGGAATTCATAGGTGTAGAAAATTATTTTACATATGGGTCTTTAAATGATGTCACAAGAGAAAGATTCAACTGAATACTAATACTGTTGATCACAAGATAAATTATGTATCCTACTAATATAGCTTGAAGTAATATAAGGGTCAGGCATGTGATTATCATAACTCATGAATAATATAGATAATAGATAGAAATGATGTTCAAACATCCTTTGACGATTACACATTCACAAAAACTTAAAGTACCTTTTAAGTTTGGAGGAACTAACGTAGAGAATTGGAGAAAAATAGTAACCAAATTATAGGGATATGCATCTCCACACACTTATCAAGAGTACAGAATTTCAAGATTTAATTTGGTAATCTAGATTAAAGAAATCAACATAAATTTGAAAAATAGAACATGATGCGGTAGTTAATAATAGGAGGGAGAGAAATGATGAGTACGATCTATGACACTTTGAAATTCTTTATTTTTTCATAGATACTTATATTACTATGTTAATTTTATTATACGTGTTCTAATAGATTTTGTGCTTCCATGTTTTCTTATTGACATTACGACTAATTAGTTAGGAATAGTATTAGGACAATTTTTTATATTAAATTTAGTATGTTTTGAATTCAAATAGATAAGAAAACTATTGTTGAACTCTATAACCTTGTTCCTATATTACTTCTCTTTTTTAAAACTCAATTTTAGCTTTGAAAAGTAGTTTAACTAGGTGAAATCATTATACCAATTGCATAACCATGAGGATCCCTTGCTTCAATATTGAAGATCATTATGAATGTAAAATTCACCTTTTTGTTTGATTTTGAAACTCTCAAAATTTTAATGGATATATATATATATCCAATCCATCAATAAAGGAGAGAAAAGATATCTAGTACTCATTGCATTTTAGTATTTTCATTTTATAAATCAAATGCTTTATTATGCCCTTAAAAAGGCCAATTGAATGACAAAAATTAGTTAATCTTATTTTTTGTGTTGAGATCTCATAGAAATTTCCACTCAACTAAACAAGGTGATCAAGCATGTCTACTATTCTGGTAATTTACATTCTTTGTAATAATTTGGGAATTAATTTTAAAGTAATTTATATAATTACAATTGAAATTTAAATGTAAATGTAGACAAATACAATTTGTAATTTTTATAGTAGATTGATACATAAATTTTTTGTTTCATAATTTGCAAAGTAATTTCATTCTAATAAAGATTCAAACATTTTTGTAAAACTTTATTAAATATATTATTGATTAAGATTGTTTTTGGTAGTTGAAATTTGAAAACAATATTTCTCATGACATATTTATGGAATTTAAATCTCATTTTATAAGTGTGATCAAAAAAGAATTTTAGATTTTAGTTTATATACTTATAATAGATTTTTCCCAAATTTGGGAGTGCAAGACAACCTATAATCCATTTGATTGCCTAATGAAGGAATTAAATCTTAACTCACTTGTTTATCACTATGTTGAAATATGAGTTATCAATCAATGATACCATCCAATCATCACATTTATCATAATCTAAAACCACTTTTAGTGAGGATTCATTCTTGAAAGATGATTTATTATCATTCACTCATGTATCCTAACTTGCATGTATTTAAATTTTTTTTTATTAAACTTATATTGCATCCCCTCTCTTGAGAATATTATCATAATCTTCATCAAATTAAACCATTTTTAAAAAGTAACATGTTAGGTTAGATATCATCATTTCCCTCATTATTTGGAGACTTAGATCACTTGTAAGGTTTAGAACTACCCTCACCCTTATTATTTCTCTATTCTAGACCACCTATGAATATCCATGTGTAATGTCTCCTCTATTAAGGTTGGCATAGGACAATTATTACCTGCAAAATAGATGTTCAAATTAATCACCAATAAGTCAACTATACTATTCTACCCTCTCTCCTAACCCTAAAACTTAAAGACTTCTCTAGATTAGGAGATCTTTTATTCTATTTTATGTACCTAATATATTTAGAAGTGTACACTCACTTTCCAATTTGTAACCATATTCCCAACTCAAAGATTGTTGCTCTCATTTCATAAATGACTTAATTTTTCTAGAAATTTTTATTTATTTATTTATTTATATTTAATTTTGAAATAGGAAGGAATAGCATCCCAAACGTGGGTTACAGAAATGAACTTCAACCATCTCTCATCTAGACCATTACAACCAAGTAGTAGAGAAGCACACTCTAACCCCTGCAGTTAGAGTCCCTCCCAACCAGAAACAACAAAATCATTCAAAATTAACCATATTCTTTGAGCACCTTAAAGAAACCATACTAAACACTAACACTAAGATAGAGTACTTACCAACAATATTCCAAGTCTTTCTTCCCCAATAGTAGTGGGGATCACTAAACTTAATAGTAGAGAGGATGAATCTCAAAACTATCAAGAGCTCAATAGTTTTAGCATTGCAAAAATCAACTTTAAACATAAAGATAACTGAAGAAAGCCAAAATAGAGAAAAGGAAATGTTAAGCTTGTTTGATGTTCTCCAAGTCATCAATCAAATACTTGATTTCTTCTATCCAATTCTCAATCTCCTTGGAGCTCTTTAACTCCCTGTAGTTCTCCTCCTTAATTTTGCTAAGCTTTTTAAGTTTACTTTTCCTATTGATGAACCCAAAGATCACCTTTCGCATCATTTCTTTATGGACTCCAAAAATGGAAGACACAACCACTCCCAACTCAATTTTTGTAACCGTTGACTTAAATGTTTTTATTCATGGCCTCAATCTTCTCATTACTTTAAGAAATTTTCTCAGAAAATTCCTTCTTTAACTCTTCCCTCCTAATATGGATTAGGGATAGAGAATTATCTATGAAATTTTGTCCATTATTATCATTCTCCTTAATCCCCTCATCTTCCCTTATAATTCCTAAGCCCACTTCAATTTTTTCCTTCTAAGGAAAATTGGATCTCTTCATCTATTTCTTCCACTTCCACATCAAAATATTCATCTTTAGTGCAATTATTACCATATTTATCTTGTGATTCTTCTACTTCAATATCCTCAACCTTTTCCTCATTTTAGGAATTATGAGATTCTTCCTTGCTTTCTTCCTTGAAGGATTGAATGACAATAAATCCATAGATCCAACAAAGCACCCACATGCAATAACATATCATAGAGAATAAAAAGACAAGAGAAGACAAGGGTTTGGCTTTGAAAATATGCAAGAATGTATTATTAGACTAAAATAATGAATTGATATTTATAACTAGTCAATCCTTATCAAAAGAGATCATAAAACCTAAAAGGAAAATCCTAAGAGATAATTGATAGTTAATAATCAATATTTAATTATTAAATGGGAATGCATGTGCATAAAGAGAAATCTTAAGAAGGGAGTAAAGGTAAGTTAGTGAAATGAAATGAAACCAATCCTTTACTCTAACACCACCCCTTAAGATGAGCAACAATGTAGCTACAAATAAAGAAGAAAAAAAAAGGAAACTATAATGTTCAAAGCAAAAAATGGGCCCTAGCAACATAGCCTGATGAGTTACCTAGCATAGTCAAATCTCTAAAAAGATGTAGAAATAGGGAAAACCATGTGGTAAAAACCCTACTCCAAAAAGAGATCTAGAAGAATGCTAAAAAATAAGAAGGAAGGAAGGACAGTCACTGAGACTCCCCAAGGACAACTTCCTTCACCCCAAGCATAGAACGTAGTTAAAAAGGCCATAGGGATGAAAAATGTTTAGTAGAGATGTCTACAACCTGATCATTAGTGGGAATATACTCCAAGCTAAGCGAACCATCCTAAATCAAATGATCAATGAAGTGCATATGAAGCTCAATGTGCTTTGTCCACTAATGCTCAACTAGGTTGGAAGAAATGTGTATAGCAAGTTGATTGTCACACCAAAGAAAGGTGGAACTACCAGAGGAATTCTAAAATATATCATCAACTATTGAAGCCATAAAACCTCTTGACTATCTAGATCAACTACCTCATATTCTACTTCTATAGATGATAATGCATAAGCATGCTAGTTCTTGCAAGAACTTATGATAGGATCACAACCAAGATATAAAATAAAACCAAAAGTAAATGTTTGATCATCAATATCACCAACCCAATCTAAGTCTATATAACCAACAATGTGAGATTACCATGATGTATAGTGAATGTCGTAACATGTAGTACCCTCAATATACCTCAAAATATGTTTGTCATCTTTCTAATGACTCTCATGAGGATCATGTGAGAAATGAGAGACAAGTCCAACTGCAAAGGAAATATTAGGATGTATGTGCATTAGGTACAAAAAACCACCCACAAGTTTTCTATATAAAGTGGAATCCACTGTAGGAGTAGAGGAAGTGGCAGATGAAACAACACATAACTAAAAAGGTGAGGGATCAGGCTTGTAATCGAGCATGTAGAATCTCTAAAGAATATCAAGAGCACACTTTTGTTGGATTATGGCTATCCCATCTAAAGATTGAATAACCTATAGACCCAAAAAATAGTATAGAAGTCCAAATTCTATCATCTCAAACTACTCTCTCAAATCTCACCGAATACTCTAAATCATAGAGGGTGAGCTACCTGTAATAATGAGATCATCAACATATAACACAAGTATCAATATAAAAGTCTTATAATGTTGAATGTACACTCAAAATGAAACCATGTCAAGTGTGATGCATGCAATAAGGAATCCGTCTTCTCATACCAAGCCTAAGGGAAGTGTTTTAGACCATATAAGGACCCCCAAAGTCTAAACACCATAGAAGAGTTATGCATAAAACCCTCAAGTTACTCCATATAGATCTCCTCATGAAGGTCTCCATATAGAAAGTACTCTTCACATCCATCTAGAATACTATCCATCCCTAAGAAATTTCAAGAGAGAGTACAAGGTGAATAGAATTCATCTTGGTTATAGGAGAAAATGGCTCAAAGTAGTCAATACTCTCCACCTATGAAAAACCCTTTGCAAGCTTTTTGCAACAAGATGTATCTTGTACCTATTAATAGAATCATTTGCAAAATACTTGGTAGGGTAGAACCACCTACACCAAACCAAATTCCTTCCTTTTAGAAGAGGAAAAATATCCCAAGGGTGGTTCTTTATTAAAGAAGAGTACTCCTCATCCATAGCCCTATCCTAGTTTGAGTATCTTGTCACCTATGAAAAACTTTGTGAATCATGTGAAATGAAATGACTTAAAATTCCAGTACCAAATGTCTAAGGCACACAAGTGCAATGCAAATCTGAAGGATATCCTTCCATTGGTCTAGCTACATCAACAGTGTCACAATCCCACTTGGGTTTCATAGAACACCAAGGGGAGGAGGGGAAGGTGGATCATCATCAAACTTCTTCAAAGTATAAATAATCATGTAAAGAAGAGGAGGAAGTACTAGGTTGTGAGGGAGAAGCTAGTGATGGATGCTCCATCAAGGATAAAACTCATCAAACTAGACATCTCTCTAAAACAAGACCACTCTAGAATCAACATCAAAAAAATGATATGCCTTCACATCCTCACAATAGCCAACAAATATGAGTGTTCAACTCTTCCTATCCACAGATTTTTTCTATGCATCTAGAATAAATGCCCAAGCTTCACTACCAAAAATATGAAATGTAGGAATATCAGGCTTGAGATGAGTCCAAGCCTCCTCAAGAGTCAAATTTTGCAATGCCTTGTGAGGCATCTAATTTATATTATAGTTGGCATAATTGATATCCTTAGCTCAAGAAGAAAGACTCATATCTCAAGACTATATCATACAATTGGCCATCTCATGTAATGTTATGTCCTTTCTCTCAACAACCCCATTCTACTAAGATGTATGTGGAACTGTGAACTAATGTTGCAAATCATGCTTAATGCAAAAATCTCTAAAAGATTGGTTCACATGTTCCCTACCACTATCAGTGTATATACCCCTAATAAAAAGACTAGACAACTTCACAAATTTTTTAAATATTTGAAATGACTCAAAGGCATTAGACTTGTAATTCAAAATGTACACCCATGCATGCTAGATAAGTCATCTATGAAGGCAAGTACATAAAAAATAGTAAAAAAATATGGAGTGGGGAAAGACATAAGATCATTGTGTGTCAAATCTAATGGTGCCTTAGTATGTGTGGATCTACCTACCAAAAAGTAATCAATGTGATGTTTTCCAAGTGCACAACCTTGATGAATAGTGTTAGTACAAGAGATCTAAGGTAGTGACTCACTAGCTGATCCTATGTACTCATCTATTGTAGATATCTATGGTTGACATGACCAAAATGCTCATGCCAATGTTTCCTCACTATGTCTGCTTGAACAACAAGAGATTTAGAGAAACACCTATAGAATTAGAGATCTCAAAGCCACCAAAATAATATAATTGATTATGTAAATCATAACTCCTAGAAGAAACAACAAAATTAGGATCATGGAGGTCTCAAATAACCACATCATGTGGTAATAACTTGACTATCTTACCATAGTTAGAATGATAAATCTGATAGATGCATAGAAGGTTTGTAGAAATAACTAGAACCAAAAGAACATCCTATAGGGAACTGCCCTCTAAAGAGATAATGCTAGAACCTGAAACTAAAAGTTATCTAGAGTCACCAACTGCAATTTGTGTAGTCGCACTATGAGAAAGTAATGTTACCAAATCATGTGAGTATGTCATGTAGTCGGAATTAACCTGAATCAATAATCCAAGCAGTAGAAGAAGAAAAATATTTTGTAGAAAGATCAAATCCTTTCGCTAAAGAATGAGGTGGTGGCTTTGAAGAAGCAATATTGTGTTGTTGCATGGCCTCCTCTAAAGCCTCAAGATGTTTCCAACTCTTGAAAACTAGATGTCTTTCCTTGACATAAAAACTACAAGGATCTCTTGTAAAATTATTAGTATTGGACTAAGAATCACCAAACTTTGAATGTTTACCCTTTGGAGTAGATTTTTGAGAATCTGACCTAGGAGATGGCTTGAAGGAACTCTCACTACTAGATAAATCTGTTATGGGCTTTAGTTTTTTCTTTGGCTTCCTTGTAGATGTCTGAACAATGAATTCCTTGTTCTTTGATCCTATTAGAGAGTTCAACTAAGTAAGCTTGGCCTTCTCTCTAGTCAACAGATATAAAAATACCTCAAATGTGAGCATGGTAAATCTAGGTCCCAAAGCATCCATAGTGGAATGAAAGGTAGAAGAGAAAATCTAATGGTTTCTATAAGAATTTGGCTTAGGCCATAATTCACTCAAGAACTCAACACAAGCACACAGTAGACCAAAATAGACAAAGTATGATTAGAATGATGATATTCATTCAATATACCAGCTTAAGAGTACACTAGGATTGCCTGTATAGAAAGGCCTCTCAGGAAGCACCTAGAATGTCTCTAGAAACAACCAGGAGATAAGACAACTAAGCACCTTATCCAATATTCTAGCTGAATGGATAAGAATGACAAAGTGTCATATGTGTGTAGAAGATTCCTATGTTGTAGACAACATGTACTTAAAAGAGGTACGAACCCTTATGATGTCATCATGACAACTCACAAGAGTGTACATACTCCTATGTGAGTAATAAATTAATATTAATATAATGCATTAACCTAAGTAAACTTAAGTAAGTGTAATAAGTAAATAATTATTTACACTAATACCCCCCCTTAAGTGCAACTTAGGGGAATGCCCTTAAGCTTACAAAATCTAGGATGCAATGCAATATGAGTCCCAACTACTAGGCCATGTTAGGTACCCATGCACATAATGATATGCAATCTCTCATAAAGTGGGGAAAGAGGGAAAACCTCATGGGAAAAACCCTCGCCCAAAAAGAGAGATAAAGGGATGCATGGATGGATGAGGTAATCAAGACCCCCCCATTACAATATACATCTAATATATACATAAGAGAATGATGAGAAGAGGGAGAGAGACTTGATAGGCTTTCCCCCAAAAGAAGAATGCTGAATAGTGAGTGCTCCAATGAAGAAGCTAATCCAACACTACAGAATGGTGTTCCTCCCCTTAGGAAGAAACAATGCCAAGGGTAAAAATGAGATGCTTCCACTGTGTGTTGAAAGAATCCCATGGATAAATGATGTTCTTGATACCTTCTCAACTGGCTGAAGAACCTATCTCAAAGAATTTTCTATCTTTGCAATTGATGAAGAACCCTACTGCAACTATTGATCATAATTATCAACAGTCAATTCAACCTGTGATGATTGATCATGTAGAGAATGAACAAGAGAGTTAGATGGAACCATTGTGACAACTAAAGAAGGAGCTTCTGCATCAAGAAGAAGAGGTAGATCATCAATACTATCCCCCAAATATATCACTAAACCTGTATCTGGAAGATTGGATGTACGTTGTTGTTCTGGACCTATCACTGTGGCTATGTATGCATGTGGACTGAAATGAGGAAGTGACCTCTTGCTGCAACTATTGATAGAACCCCATGTGTCTGAATCTATTGAAGCACTATTTCTAGTGTCACTATCAATTTCCACACTGTATGATGTGCAAAGAGGAGTAGAAGACAAGATTGGTGAACTTTCCTCATAGTATACATCCTTCTCCACAAATATCTAATGTGTCTTAGGATCTAGAAGTCTGTATGCCTTCACACTATCTTCATAACCAAGGAAAGTACAAGGCCAAGGTGACTGTGCCTTGCATCCCTTGGAAGATACCTTTGCCCATGTGGAACAATTGAAGACTCTAAAGTGTGTCACAATAAGTTTTTTGCCACACCATGCCTCAAAATGAGTTTTTCCATCTAAGGCTAGATGAGGAGAACAGTTAAGAATGTGAGTGGCACTCAAGATTGCTTTGACTTCTAATGATAGATTGAGAGACTTGGCTTTTATCATGCAACTTACCATAGACTTAAGAGTTCAGATCCTCAATGTTGTAACATCTATCTTATGCAGATTGAATGCTCAAGGAATTTGAAGATCAATTCCCTCATGTTTGCAAAAGTCCATAAGTCTTCTGTTCACATACATGTGTCCATTATCCATTCAGAGAACTTTGATGGCTTTCCTAGAATTTTGTTCGACATGAGCCTTGAAGGCTAGAAATGTGTCCAACACTTCATTCTTTTTATGAAGAAAGTAGACCCAAGTGAACCTTGAAAAGTCATCAACTAAGGTAGGTATGTAGTGACCCTAGCTAGATGCAAAAGGACCTACTAATACTATGTGAACCATTTGTAGAACACATGTTGCTCTTGAAGACATCCCTCTCTATAACTTCCCTTTTGGATGCATATCCACTGAATCTATTGAACATTCACCCTTAGAAATGTTGATTTGAGGTAGACTTTTGACCATTCTATATGTGAAAAGTTGTTGAAGGTAGCAGATGTTAAGATGACCATACCACTCATGCCATAATTGCATGTTTGAATTTGATCGTGATAACAAGGCCTTAGAAGGAGACATAGGTACAAAATGAGAGAAAGAGTACAACCTCTTGTTATGATTCACTTTCCACACTACAACCAAGGAATCATATTTAAGACTATGCACTTTTACTGAGTCTAGAAGGAACTCAACTCTATGTCCATCTCCACGGTGAGTGATTTGGTAGATTGATAGGAGATTTGAACTTGGGTTTGGAACATAGAGAACCTCTTAAAACTCTCCATTTTCCATCTCCATGTTTCATTTCCCTTAAAATTCCATTTTTCTATCATTCTCCATGAAGATGTACAATGCCTTGGACTACTTCATTGAAGAACCCATATGATATGAGGCAGTTGAGTCGAATATCCATTCCTTTGAAGAGTTTGCATTTTCCATGAATGCTTGCCCTTTGCCCTTTGAATCTGAAGAAAACCTTTTCTCCTTAAAGCATTAGGCAATGGAACATTATGTTTTTTCATGATGTTGATCAATTCATCAATCTTTTTGAGATAACACTCATGCTCTTCATGTCCTGATTTCTTGCAATAAGTGCACTTCATCTTCTCCTTATTGGTGTCACCCTTCGTGTTGGAATTTGAGGATTTTCCTTGTTGATTGGATTGTGGTGTTGTCTTTTTTGCATCCTTTGATTTTTTCTTCCATTTCTTCTTACTCTTTCCTTGATTTAAAGACTATCCAGCTAAAAGTCAAGAATCCTCATTGTTGGCCACCAATGCTTTAGATTGAGGTGATTTTAGAATCCCCATTGATTTCAAGTTCTTTTCTGCATCATCCAATAGTTTAGCATATTCATCAAAAGTGACTTTCTTGTAGGTAGACCCTAAGGTAGTCTTTGAGGTGTTGATAGAAGATACAAATGTGGAATACTTTGATGGTAGCTTGTTATGGATGAGATAGATCAGTTTGTCATCTTTGATAGAACTCCCAAAATTAGTAAGCTTTTTCCTTACCTCATTCACCTTGATGATGAAATCCAATATTGAGTCATATGACTTAGGATCTAAGGATACAAGATCATCTTCAATTTTGAACACATCTTCTTCAGACTCTTTACTATAAAGGCTTTCGAGGGTATCCCAAGCTTCCTTCGATGAAGTAAATTTCTTGATTTGATACATGATCATATCATATACCCCCAAACATATATCACCTATGGCTTTCCTATCCATGGCTACCCAAACTGAAATATTACTTATTGAAACACTATCACTTGCTAGTTTAGGAAGAGTACCATCTACATATTGTGAAACTCCATTATGCATTAAGTGATACCACATTTTGATTGACCACGTAGTAGAGTCATGAGAAATTAATTTAGGAAACTTAAAGTTTCCCATAATGAAAAAAAAAAAAAAAAAGTGCAAAAGAAAGAACACAACACCAAGAACACCTCCCCTTTTCACTAAATCAAGAACCCCCCAAAATAGATGCTTTGGTCACTTTATCTGTAGTGTGATTATAATGGGCCACTTGCCAATTTGGCCTTTCTGGACTTCTAATTTTGCTTGTTACAACCTCTTAACGGAACACAAATTTGAAACTTTACAATGTGCTACAATTCTGAAGCATTATAAAGCAAAGAAAGGCCCTATCACTGAAAGTGACACTTTTGTCCACAAAACCCTACAATTTGATACCAGATCTAGAAAGTAGAGAAAAAATAATGCACTTTCAAAAAAAATAGAACCTATTTTTAACTCTACATGTGCCCGTACGGAGCGTTTGAAGTTGCAAAATGTAGGATTATGTAGGTACAGTCACCAAAAAATGCATTTTTTGAACAATCCTTGCACCAAAACTAGAAAAGAGCTACACCACTAAAAAATTTAGGAAATTCTACCCAATTTTTTAAAAAAATCACACCTAATTTGGAGTCCAGATGTTTGAGTTATGGCCTCCCGAAGTTGGACTGCAAAAACCAAAATCAATCTGGAGAGGGGTTGCATCAGCGAATGAAGGGGTTAAATTTGATGTTCATATAGTCATTACAGTAGTTCTAATTTGGCTAGGAATGATTGCCAAATGGGTGTCAAATTTAGGCTCGTGAAAAGGATGACATCAGTGACTCCAAGCCCAATGATGACATCAGTGATAACCTTAGTTGTACAGATTTGTACAAACATGTGGTGTGGAAAATTTCTATATGGTATGGTTGATGACTATGTGTGTGAGTTGTTTTCCACATGTTGTTGATCATGTAGGATGATAAGGATGCCATGTAGGCACTCCTTGCTGACTGGGATGCACACTCGACCTACTGACTATACACTTGGTGGCATCTACAACTTGCCATGTGGAGTGGTGTGGTCATTGTGGGCACTGTATGGCCTAATGATATGAGGCTACATCTCCACCTAGATGGTGTTGTGGATGGATTTATATTGCACTGCATGTCCTCTATGGTGAGCGGGCTAAGTTCCGAAAAACATCGTTGGATTTCATGCAACGATCGCTGGAATATGTTTTAGGTCACCAGTTTTCTAAACCTTTTGTCCCACATTCATGGGGGAAGTAGTATTTGGACTGTTTAGAAAAATAGTCCCCACATCTACCAAAGTAAATGGCTATGGGCAGAAAGGGCAGGTTTGTGGCCAAGACCGATGGAATTGATACCCACCAGAAGTGCCTCGATTTGTTGTCAGATTTATTATGAATGAACTGCTCAAATTTAAATCTCAAAAATTGTAGAGATGCCCATGGATAATACCCTGGAAAATGAATATAAAATTCTACCAAAGAATAGAGCCGAGCCAAGGTGGTTTGGCCAAAAAAAATTCCTTTGCCCATGCAATTGATTAAAAAATTCAAAAATACTAGTTTGCAAATACATTGAGAGAATAAATGAAACAAAGATATAAATAATTAATTAATCTGTTTGATAAAATGACCATAATAAAATTGCAAATTGGGGCCTCCGAGTTTCAATTTGCAAAAAGATTTTGCCTCACGATCAACTTTCACCCAACATAGGAAAATTTATAGTCGATCTTCATCGAATAGACACTCTCGATGCAACAGTGAGGTTAGATTTGGCTCTAGATGCTCCTAATTTTTGTGGATCCTCCAGATTCATGTCAAGGTGTTGAAGCATGAACGGTCTCGAACAACTATGTGTAGAGAATCTCCCTCAGAGCTTTAATACCATGTAAGAATTTGGCTTAGGCCAAAATTCACCCAAGAACTAAAGAACTCAACACAAGCACGTAGTAGACGAAAATAGATAGAGTATGATCATAATGATGATATTCATTCAATATGCCAGCTTAAGAGTACACTAGGAGTGCCTATATATAAAGGCCTCTTAGGAAGCACCTAGAATGTCTCTAGAAACAACCAAGAGATAAGACAACTAAGCACCTTATCCAACATTCTAGATGACTAGATAAGAATGACAAAGTGTCATATGTGTGTGTAGAAGATTCCTATGTTGTAGACAACATGTGCTTAAAAGAGATGCAAACCCCTACGATGTCATCATGACAACTCAGAAGAGTGCACATACTCCTAGGTGACTAATAAATAAATATTAATATAATGCATTAACCTAAGTAAACTTAAGTAGGTGTAATAAGTAAATACTTATTTAGACCAACAGTTTCCTTGAAGCTTTAACAAAATTAGATTGCACTTCTTAGTAGTCTTTACTTTCCTAGAACCATGTAATAAAGTTTTATGTTCTTTAAATTTCATCAGAAAGTCCTCAATTGAGCGGAAAGCATCAAGTAAAAGTGATCTAAGCTCTACCTCAATTTTAAGTTCCCTTAACTCATTCATTATACTAAATAATCCCTCTATCTTAGTCCAAATCTCCCATGGAGTAGTGGAACCATCAAGATGAAACTAGAAATTGTCATATACTTGCAAAGAAATGAGCCCCATAAATTCATCCATCTTGTTCCTTCACTACATTACCTCAAAGGACCTTTATAAAATTTGTTGCACATCATCTAAAAAAGACCATAATCCTTTTGAATAGAGAAGTTGTGTCATCAAGTTTTGCATGTGTGATAGTTATCTAGGGTTAGAAGTGCTAGACAAGAAGAGGTCTTGAACATTTGTTTAGAAGGTGTTCGTTTTGTAATAGTTCTAGTTTACTGAAGTAAATGATACAAACATTCATATAAAACACCCCCCATAATGCAAAGAACTAAACCCCAACAACTAGTAGGAAATCTTATACAAAGAGAAGAGAAAAAGATATCCAAATGAGAATCATGTGTAGCTTAAAAAAATTCTCATGAAAATAGCAGATAAATTGGAAAGAGGTTGAAGAGATGTTTCTAATGCTTCTCTAAGATTGAGAAATGGAGCAAACATGAGCATGTTATGTCCACCAAAATGTAAAATAAATCATCTATATTTAACTGCAAAGCTTGTATCTTACTAGAAAAGATCACAACTAAAACCTAAACCATTGTGTTTGTCTTAGAATCATCTTTCTGGTGATATCTCATTTTCCCAAAAATGATATTGTATGCTCAAGTTAAAGAAAACTAACTAACAAGTACTCTAGAACAAAAAATGGCCTAAAAAAAATCATGGGTATAAAAAAAATGCCCCCTAGGCTTATCATGTGACCACCTAGTTAAAAAGGGGCCCAATGCCCCAATGTTGGTGTGGTGCTAGAGCAACAATGATGCATAGCATAGTGGTGGGCATGGGGTTGAGTAGTAGTAGAGCAAGGGTTGGAAGGAGGCCATGGTGGTAGTGAGGCTAAGCAGTGGTGGAGAAGGGGCTGAGTAGTGGTGGCCACAAAGTAATGGAAGGGTGGAACAATAATTGCAACACTATAGGTATTTTTTTAAAACACATGTTTTTTGTTTTATTATTATATTTTTAATAAAAAATACATCAAAATGCATGCCAAGCATCGTACAACCTTGGTAGGCAATTTTTTTTGCCTCCCTTGTCAACTCTAGCCAAATTAAAATATTTTATATAAAAATAGGGGTTTTGACATGCATTGAATCCAACCATGAGGTTTGTTTGGACTCAAATTGCCCCAAAAATTAGAGACCCCCCATTTCCATCAAATACAATAATGTTGGAATTTCAATGAAATTGAAACAAGGAAATCTCACTTTGATTAAGACTTTCTTCCACTCCTCTTCACTTTTATCTCACCCACCATGACTAGTGAATGCATATTTTTCTAGATCATAAATGAAATTCAAATGCATTGTTCCTCCTTGTTCTCAAACATTTTTTTGTAGATCTCTACATGTTTTGCACTGCATATGAGGTACTGAGGTATTCATAACTTTTCATATATAGATTGTGCAATTAGAGTGTATACATTATGTAAGGAGGATATGCAAGTTGAAAATGAAGGGGAAATAATAGGTCTCATCTGCTGTTGACACATATCATCTTTGACTAGAACACAACGACTTCATGTCACACATAGCTTTCTTATTGGTGAATTCTAAAAGATTAATTTCTAATGGACTATTTTTAATTAATTGTTTCATGATCATAAAGTCAAGATTTATTTATCAAAAAGTTAAAATATTTTGTATAGCTTAAATTATTAGCCCTTGCCTTCGAGAACTAATATTTTTGGTGAGCTATTTGGTATTAGTTGCAAACCTGCAGTGCTTGCATGGTCTAATTATTTTTCTTTGTAATATGGTCTAGATAATATTTTTTATTAAATGAAACTAGATCTAATTCTTTAATATTTTATTGGCTCTCTTGACTTTTACCAATAGTCTTTTTATTTTCTTCTTAAGGAAATAAAAGGAAATATTCTCAATCATCCACTAGTATTATGGCTACTTTATATATTTTTTATATTAGAAAGAAACCAAAATGGGGGTTGACCTAGATTAAAGAAAAAAATGGACTAAGAATCAATCGGAAGTCATCACCATGCAACTACCTAAACCTCTTCTTTAATATGAAAAACCCCCATGGTAAAGGTTTTTTTAAAATTACTACTAGTAAAAACTACGAGAATGTCAAAATTATACATAAACATGGCCAAAAAATTCATGCTGACCATTAAACCAGTCCAATAAATGTGAAGGAAGAGAGCCCTTAAGGAAATGAAGAACCTAACAATTAGAACAAAAAAATAAAAGAAAAGCACACAAGAAGGAGTGAACCCTCCTTGCTTTGGTTTCTTGGATTCTCTAGAGGTAGTCTTAGCCAATCATTATCCAAGAAGTTTTATAGTCAGTGATTCATTTCCATGTCCTTAGCATCATCTATGTCTTTCTTGTTAGTCTACATGAGGTAGAGGGGGATGGCCACCGAATGCATCACCTGAACTAAGAAATTAGCAACCTTGTTGAACTTATCTTCTATCTTCATAGTTTTCTTAACCAAGTTGGCAATGAACTTTTCCATCTTTTCAATTTCTAAGGTTCCCTTCTCTTTGTCCATTTTCCCCATAGTTTCTCTCTCTTGCTATATATGATCTCCTTCCATTTGTTTAGACTTCTAACATTCTCTCTCCCAGTGATCTTGCTTTAGTTTGACTACCCAAGTTCCCAATTCTAACATGCGAAGTAACTATACCTTAATCACCAACATTACCCCTTCCCCATAATCTAGGGTATTGGTCTCCACTTTGAAGGTGTCAGATACCCTAGAGGGAAAAAGGTTATTTGGTTCCTCCTCCATAATTTCCTCATTTTTACCTTCACTATCTATTTTGACCTCCTTCTACTCCCCATATTTCCTTCTGGTGGCTTTTTGTTTGGGTCTAGGGCTAGATATTTTTCTAGAAGTATCGACCAAAGAAAATTTATCCAATTGAACTAGGCCAGGTTTAGGCAAGGTATTTTTCCTTCTAAGTCTATTTCTTGACCAATTGATTTCCTTCCTGATGGTGGTGGCAGTACTCTCTACATCAAGGATATCAAATTTTTCCATTTTTATATTCTAAGAAAAAACAATAGAATCTGTATCACTTTGGGTTCGAGTGGAGATGGAGGAACTTTGACCCATTTTAATGATTATTAGAGGTGAAGGTCTCTAGCTCAATATTTGTGGATGAAGGCATTTTTAGAACTTAAGGAGGAAAAAAATCAAGGCTTAGTGATAAACATAATAATTTTTCCCTTGTCTCTTTTTTCCTAATGTTTCACA
The DNA here is from genome assembly GCA_028749045.1 of Cupressus sempervirens. Taxonomy (NCBI): domain Eukaryota; kingdom Viridiplantae; phylum Streptophyta; class Pinopsida; order Cupressales; family Cupressaceae; genus Cupressus; species Cupressus sempervirens. The sequence continues at coordinate 589,885,041 of CM053783.1, read as the reverse complement.
CACAATCTTCCATAGAATGTAACAAAAAATAAGGAAAGGAAAATCACTCCTTATTTCTACAATGGTTTAAGATGGGGAAGTGGTAGTAGTAAATCACCTTGACTCTATCTTCCATGGTTATGTATTAGAAAATGACATAACAAATCATATCCCATGGTTTCAGAAGCTTTTCATGAGCAAATTTGCCATGAAAATGAATAAGGGCTTCATGAGGACAAAACAATTTCCTCAAAATTATCTCATCTGCCACCCTAGCCTATTTCCTCCATTTTTTTCCTTGCAACGCCAGACCAATAGTGTTAGAAATTATCTCTTGTATAACCTCAAAGGATACCCTGTTAATGTTAACCAGTCAATTCTTCCATGAGTTTACAAATTTCTAGGTCACCATATCATCATGGCCTTCAATAATCTCCATGAACAAAATAAGCCCACCTTCCTTCAAATGTAGTAAAAACTATCTTATCCTCCCAAAAAAACATGTTTAATTTTGGGTAGTTTGATACATGCATTAGCACCCTCCATAACTTCCTCCTCCCCAAGCTCAATGATCAAGTCCTCCTCTCCCTCCTTTAGCTCCACTGCCATATACCCTTTACCAACTTCAATACTCTACTTAGAAAAACCAAAGCCAAGCCTCCACACACTAGACAATGCAACTTGAAAAAGAGAAAGGAAAAACTATTTGCTAAACATCTAGTTTTCACATAGTTTAATTCAAAATAAATCGTATTCCATGATCACTAGGTCATAGTGCTTTTATAACCCCCCATAAAATGTGGGCTCAAATTTTGGAAAGTGCCTTTCTTGGATGCAACACAATATCATCCCAAATCTTGTATTGATTATTGGGCTTCCATTTCCCATCACATGTTATAATTACCAAATTAAAAGTAGAGGTAACTCTATCATAATTTATTGAAGCTAGTTCTTCCTCTAAACTTAGCGCCATCATGGCCCATCACACCATACTAGCTAATAATTTGGTGGTCCTAAAAATACCCATTATAAAACACATAATGATGATAGAAGTCCTTTCATTTTTAATTAAAGTGGACATCATTACTTAAAAATACTTCTTTGTAAACAAGCAATTAAATCACCATCGAAAGATCGTACTCATTTTCCCAAACATGAGCATTAATAGCTTCATGTCTATACCCTGCCAGGTTGTCCACTTGATTTCCTTCCTATAAACATGTTGAATTTTAACTTCATTAATCATGTTCATACAAATTTGAGAATATCTAATAATTGGCATGGCATGCTAGCTCATCTTATTATCTCCCTTAATGACCTAAATTACTAATAATGAGTCTACCTCCACTATCAAATTTTGAATTCTCATATTATGCACTAACTCCAAACTCCATAGGAGACCCAAGGATTCTACCCCATTACTCATTATTTTCCCACATTTCTTTGAATATCCCTTAATACAAACTCCCTATTCATTCTAAATGATTCCTCTAGCTCAACCTCCTTTACTCCTTCTTGAACTATCAAAGTTTAATTTCCACTAGTCCAGGAGAGGTGGTCTCCATATGGTTTCTAGACTTTTTTGGATCCTTGAATTATCAACTTCCTCAATAACCTGAGAGAAGTCTCAATTTTTTTCCGAACTCCTCTCAAAATGTGTGAAGGGGTGGGGTGGGGGGGTAGTTTCCATTTCCATGTTAAATCACACTCCTTGGTCATGCCCATCATTATTAAAGGTCACTACTTCTAATGGGATTGGGGGGGGGGGGGGGGGGGGGGGGTGTTGTGGGTGCCTATATATCTGGAAATATGATTATTTGTCTCCTTCCATATGTTCTAGCACACATAGGGGGGAATATTCTTCCAAATAATTTTAATGACAAGGTGGTGTGAGGGGAATTATGACCCAAGGATAAACTAGTGAAAATATCTATTCAATACCCATGAGATCCCAAGTTGGCCAAAGATTCTCTACTAAACCTACATAGGATAGGGTAAATGGATTAAAAGATGAGGGATAGTCTCTTCCTCCCTATAGCATAACAGACACCAATTTCCCATTTGAAAGGTGATCACTACATCTAGGATATTCCACCCAGGGAAAAAACCATTCTAATTAGTACTAATTGCCTTATCCAAGATAGTTTTCATTATGTTCACAACCACCTTGGAGAGGATCTTGTAGATGGTATTATAGAGGCTTATCAGCTTGAAATCTTCTAGTCAAGTTAGGTCATCAACTTTTAGCACCAAAATTAAGAAAGTTGGGTTTAGTTCTTTAAGAATTATGCTAGTTTAGATGAAGTCTCTTGCAACATGAACAAGATCATATGTAATAATCTCCCAAAAATCCTAGAAAAAATCCAAGGTAAATCCATCAGTGCCTATAGCCTTAAAGGCTCTCATAGGAAATACTACCCTTCTAACTTCATCTTTAATCACTTTTCTTACAAGCTCTTTGTTGCTTCATTCATCTACCACTAGGTGTATAATCTCTTGTAAGTCCCTCTCCACTATCAAGAAAGCTTGAGGTTGAGGGGGATTTTAAATATCTTCAAAATATTGGGTAGTCCAGCTCCTAAATTCCTTCTCATTGGTAAGCTCAATATCATCAGTATTAACAAGCTTTGTGATGATGTTTCTTTTCTTATGCTTTGAGAATGACCTATGAAAGAAGGGCATTTTCCTATATCCTTCCAAGAGCCATTGAATCCTAGATCTTTGCTTCTATAAGAATTCCTCTCTTTTAATCACTTGATTCCATTTCCTTCTCAAGCTTTGTTCCTCTTCATGGGTAATAATTGAAGATCTCCTCTCGTCATCCACTCTTGAAATTCCTCAAGATTACTTTCAATTTCCTTTTTCTATTCAAATATATCTCCAAAGGATGTTTTATTCCAACAAAATGCTTTTGTTCTAATAATTTCAAGTTTCCTCATTATGTGGAAACTTCAAGTGCCACATGATCTCCTAGTGAAAAGGTCTCCTCTTATGATAATTGTTAGATGTCCAATTAAATAAATGAATAGAATGTCTAAGACCAATCTTGGGAAACCATGAAGTAAGGTATGAGGAAAAATGTCTCAATCTATTGAAGGGAGCATCCTATTAAGTTTAATCTAAATATCATTGCTTCCCAACTGATTATTACACTAGATAAACTAGACTCCTTGCAACTTCACATAAATGAGGTAATTTATTCTAAGAAATCCCTCCAAGTCCTCCATACTCTCTAAGACATCATCAAGACAACCTCATTTTTTTGAGGAATATAAGGGATTATTTAAATCCCCAACACAAATGAAATTGGCTCCTTTTCTACTATTAATTCACACTAAGGCTTCCCCTTAGACACAAAATTTCTCCCTAGTGTTAGGAGCATAGAAGTTTAGGAACATCCAGTTTTTTATCTCATCATTAAAGGCCATTGCCACAAAATTGGGTTGGTAGAGGATCTGTATACCATTTAGTGTATTAAGATTCCACATTGTATTTATCCCTCCCCATTCACCAAAAGCTTTTTTATAAATGTACTTTTCCCCTTGCCACATGTAGCTAGCAATTTTATCAAGATTTTGTTTCTTAATTTTAATCTCTCGAATAAGAATTATATCTACCTTATGATCATGGATCATAGTTTTTAATAAAAATATTTCCTTGGGCTATTTAGGCCCCTTATATTTGATTAAATGAATTTCATTTCCTACCTCATTAGATTTCTTCCAAGGTTTTGTGCTTCTTGTGAACAATATCATGGAATTTTCCTTTGTTCTTGTCACTCTTGTTGATGGTTGTCCAACTCTTGTCTCTAAGCCCACATCTACCTTAGCTTGACCACATGCCTTCTTCATTGGTTCTTGTTAAACCTTATCCACCATCAATGGGGGAACTAGGACTGAGCATAACAAATCCTTCATATATGGGAGGGAAATCATCAGGATACCATGTGGAGAGGAGCAACTCATCCATGCTTCCTATTGCAAGTTTTCCATCTCTAACATTTGAAGATCTTAGCTTGGTGGGTCTTCTGGGTCCTTATGGAAGGGTCTGGGGGTCCTTCCCCACCCTAGTATCAGCCCAAAATTCACCATCCTCGACACCTTCTCTAGGCTTATACATAGTTTATTCCATTGAGGAGAAAATTTTCACTAGATGTTCTATGGTTGGGATATCCATTGTCTAGGTGCTTAGTATTTCCTTTTCTTGTACTGAAGAAAGGGTAGGAACTGACCCATCCCCAAGGAACACCCCTGAACATCTTATGATACATTCCCTACCTTGATAAATTCCTTCCCATTGTCATTTTCTCCCTTATTCGTGTTAGATTTACATTTTGTGATGACATGGCCATATTTATTACACCTTTGGCAATATAGGTCAGCATTTTCATAACTATTAACTTGCCTCCTAGTCCTCCATTTAGATTTTAAGGATATAGTACTAGGGAGGGTGTTGTTAACCTCCACTTTGATATAGAGCCTAGAAAACCATAATTGGGACTTGTAAAGGGTGACAACATACACTTTAATGAAGTAACCAAAAGAGTCCCCAATCCATTTGAATATTTTTCATCCCAAAACTCCAAATGTAGACCACATAGTCTAACCTTGACCAAGGCCATTTACTAAAGATCAATGCTAGGTTTGAAACCAAGTTTCCATTTGGCCAATACTAGATTGTGTTTATCAAGTCTCCACATTCCAGCTAAGACTTGGATTCTATCATCCTCATTAGTAAATTTAAATAGGAACAAAGCTTTTTCAATGATTGCAACCTCAAAAGAGCCCTTCAATTTTGATCTATTAGAAACTCATTTTCTCACCATGTCAATCGTAGGTCTATAAGATAGAAACCTACCAATTAGGCTTGGAGAAAAGCCTTTCATGATATTCTCAACCACCATATATGGCAAAAGAATTCCCATCACAATATCCCCATGAGATATAAATAAGAAGATCCCCAAGTAAGGTATGTAGGTCTGATTGTCCCACCAACACACACTTCTAGCTCTTCTTCAAGATCATCGTATCTGCATCCTTCTCCAAACTATTTGTGTGCCCAGTATTCTAAATAAATGTCAATTCCTTTGATAGTTCTAGGAAGCAACAGCCTATCACCTAATATCCCCTAGCATCCAAGCACTCCCCATTTAAATTACCAATCATAGGTCAAGGTAGATCATTTGGTTATGAGGGGCCAAATTTTCCAATGTTAAAACCACCATGAACAATTAGTTACAAAGCTTCTTACAAGTTCGTCTTGTTGCTTTACATGTTATGAGGAAATTTTCCTAGCAATTCTAAAATAGTTCACTTGTCCTCTTTTTTGTTCAACACTTTGCAGACATGCTAAATATTTATTCACACTTATTTTTCCATATGTTTCAACTAGATCTTGATTGTAATGCCATGGTTATTTAGGTGAATATTTTCTCATTGAATCTCCATGAAGCTTGAGCTTGATTTTGCATGCTAAATTGTCTTGAGGGATGGCTAGACTAACAAACATGTCAATCAGGTATGGATGACATTTTATTTGTATGCACTATCACTAAAAAGGGAAATAAAATAAGTCTTAATTATTTGATCTAATTATATTCATCATTTTTCCTTGCAATAATCAATTGAACATTATGATCTATGAAACAATGGTGATGACAACTGAAAACATTTTGATTTAGAGAGTAATGGTGGTGATTATTGAATTTGAAGCAACTTGTGATGATTCCCCTGAACATTTTTCTCCTTACTAGCCACCTTCTTGACTCACATAAATTTGAAGTTCCTAGAACTTCTGGTTAACAAAAATTATTTCATCTCAAATTTTTTGAAACAATCAAACCCTCTTGTTTGGCTTGGTTCATTTGATGTTTAACACACAAAGTTTTTTGTCGATGTTCACATTGAAAAATATAAGGGTTTTGAGAACCTTTATGGAGCATCAAATCTCGTAAAACTAAGATAAAATTTTGTTCAAGTAAGTAGCATATTTTTCTTATCTATTCTTTTTTTAGAATCTTTCTTATAGCTATTATTCTAGTTAATTACATTGAATTGAAAATTGGTCATACCATGCAAGAGTGTTGAGAGAAAATTATTTCTACTTATGAAAGCTACAACTTCACCAAATTTTTTAGTGGAATGTTAAGTTTGAAGTATTTCACAAAGATAGCCTTGATTTCTTATCGCAAAAAAGAGTTTATCTTCACAAGACTACTTGATGACTTTGGCAATCTGTCAAAACTACCTAAAATTTTGTGAGTCTATGAAAATTGTGGAATCTATATTTGTTCCTTTTCCATATTCCAAAAAAATTGCTATTTTATTTTGAGAAACTGTTAGATTTGGAGCACCACAATTTATTAGGTTGTGGGAAACTTATTCCTAGGTTGGACATGCTTAAAAATATGAGCAATCTAAAGAGTTTAGAGTTCTTGGAACTCCTTAAGTTGAAAGAGTTACTAATAAAAATTATAAGGAGTGTTAGATAGAGTATTACCTTGACAATGTACTAATGTATGTATATCACATAGTTCAACTAATAAATTTTGAAACTCTGGAGATTAGGCTTCCACACTCAACTAACTTTACTATAAAGATTTAACTGTGTAGTTTTTGAGTCAAACTCATTGACCCATGTTTCATGAGTAGTGATTCAAAAAAAATCCATATCTCTTGAGAATAAATGAAACACTTAGAAATCATTAGATCTAGGTGATGCTCACATAGGTGAAGCACCGAGACTTCCTACCCATCCTAGTACTACTCTAGCTTGAACATGCTTAACTATAGAGTTTCCTCCATGGTTAACCCCACTCTTCTTGCAAACCCATTTGCAAAACCTTTATCAAGTATTGTGCCTTATGATCCATTCATTAGAAATCCCCTTAAGATCATCAATTGATAAGTAGGAGATATTTTCCACAGTAAACCAAATTGTGATATTACTACTTGGATTATTTAGTGTAGTTTTTGAGTCAAACTCATTAAATTTCTAATGTCTATTGGTATGTTTTCAAGCTTGACTTATATCAAAGTCATAGTATGTAAAAAAATTTATTCAAAACTTGAATCTAGACAACTTCTCAAGTTCTTGAATATTTATATATAGCGTGTGCTAAAATGGGGTTTTTCTAGGTGAGCCTAGGAGAATAAGTTATTAGTCTCGCTCTCCTCTATAGTGAGATGTCCCTTGGCCACACTATCTATATGATTTTTATTCCTCCAACTCTTATCACCCTTTTGAAGTATGCAACCCATTGTTATTACTTAAATCCCAAAATCTCTGTTGTGTATCGAATAGTTTAAACTTTTAAGTCTCTCAGCCAGCATGGTCTTTCAATATTTAACAACTCCCTAGTCTTATGTTTTCTATATTAAGTAGAAGCCAAAAATGGGGCTAACCCAAAGTACAAGAAAAAAAATTAGTTAAGGGTATGTGCAAGATCATGGCGTGCCAAAAAGTGGTGATGTGAAAAAAATGGAGTTTGAAAACATCTAAAGGTGTTTCAGAATCCACTCTGACTTTTTTGCACCCATCTTGATACCAAAGCTAAAAAGTTAGGACCAAGTCATTTTGAGTATCCAATTTCATATTAGATGCCCAATATTATATCACATATCTAATATGAAATCAAATACCCAAAACCTGTAACATAGATTTAAAAAAAATAACCCAAGAGCTTCTTTTACATTGTATTTTTTTTGGCTTGAGTGTTGACCTCCATTTGGGTATGGAATTTCAAAACAGGTATATGATAAGGGTGATTTTTTTTTAATATTTTGAATGAATATAAATTAGTTATTTTTAATTCAATTTGTTAAAGATTAGGTTTTTTTAATAGAAATTATTGAAATTTAGAATATTTTTAATAGAAATTATGTTTTGCAAATTAATAGGTATGGCTAACCAAGGCAGGAAACAATGTTCCTCATAACCCTCCACCAAACAATCCAGTACCCCTCAAAATCATCCACCAAATGATCCCCTACCCCCTCAAAACCCTCCTCACATTGAAGATTTGATATTTGAAAATCTTGCCAAACTAAGGGTTTTGTGAACCACATATAACATTGTACTTGCATTGGCTCCATTGTTATCCATGTTAAACACCATAGTGAATAATATTGAAACACTCACCACGAAAAAATGTTGCTCTTCATTGGTCTGACCAAATGCATGACATGTTTGATGATGCATTAGACTATGATGAGGTTGCCAAAGATGATATAACTAAAAATGACTAAAGATGATATGGTTAGCCTTTTTGTGGACTCAAAAATTGGTAAGCAAGTATAACACACAAAACCCAAACTATCATTTAAATGGTGCACAAATGAGGCTATGTGTGTGAACTTTTGGGAACGTTGGTGTATGGCTTTTGACATGCCTCCACACAACAACTTAGAGGTGTCATTTTATTTCATTAGAAAATTGTATGCCAAATTTCTGTAGGGCCTCAAGGTGAACTATTGGAGCATGAGGCCCAACATGGGTGTAGGAGGAGAAGATCCTTAGGATAGACCCTTTACCTAGCAGAAGAAAATGTCACTTTTATCCCCCCTACTAATTTCTCCCCCCCTCTTCTAGTGCAACATCCTGATATCATTACAGAGGCTACCTCTTAGACTATTAGAGTGATATATCCATAGATTGACTAGCCTATTGATATCCTCAACTAAGTCAATGTTGCCTCCCCATGTTGATGATGCTAGCACAAGTTCAAAATCAGCAAGCTCATCACATGTTTGTGTGCCCCATACTTGTATAATGTGCAAGAATATTTGTCTGGGTCTCATAGGTGATCTTTTTGAGTATTAGTTTATATTTGAGGAGGATACACTAGATGCATGTACAAAGGCTACATACCCTAACACGAGAGAGGAGGTATATGTAGAGGCATGGAATCCTTCTATGTTGGTATGTGTATATACATTTTTTTGTTACGACATGCCATTTAAAGTTAATCTTTATAATAGAGTAATTTTAATTTTTTACCCATACTGACTTATACATGTATGTGATCTTCATTCATGTTTAGTTGATGACTGAAGAGTAGCTCAAAAAAGTTAACAATGTCATGCTCTCGACTATTTCATTTGGCCTTGAGAAATCTATAGTATATTATGTTGTATTCACATTATTTTTTTTATTTGATATTTGAGCATATATGGTTTCTAATCTTCTTTTTTCTCTTGTAGGTATCACCTATCAATGGAGGGAAGAGTACGGGGGATAGGCACAACCCCTTGACAAGGGAAAGCTAATTAGGTTCTTTTAAAGTGATTAAATATTGATGCATTCTTGTAAAATGTTTTTGGTAATGAAATTTAATTACATTCTTTATTGTATAGGGGTGGCTCCTGGTGATGAGTCTAGGTAGATTCCACGTCACAAACCCTCTAGCATTTCCATTCATAGTGAGAGCCCAATCATATGTATAATTATCATTTATTTTTTATTTTCTTTATTTTCATAATTAAATTCAAAACTATTTTTTGTGATATTAACAACTAGTATTTTGTTTCTCATAGGGAACACCTAGTGCACAGGAGGTTGGACGCTAAAGTTTTGTATATTTGCTAATGCAACCATTGTATCTAGAGGAGGAGTTGATAGAGGTAAGTTGTATTTTGAATACTTGATTATATGTTATAAATTTAGCATGCTATGAATCATAATTTTATAGTTTAAGTTGTAGATTCATCTGACAAACATACATGAACATATATTGGCCACAATCAATGAGGTTCAAGCATTGTTGAGGACATATGAGAGGACTTCTGATTGGCACAAGAGGTTGATGAGAGAGGTATTTGTGATGAAATTTTAATAGTACAAATCTTCATTAAAAAAAAGATTATTATGCATTTGAATAATTCAATGTTAGATACATAGAATCATATAAATTTAGTAGCCTAACTTTGGGTTTTCCCCTTTTTTTATGTAGGAGGCATCCAATCCACCTAGTGCAGTAAAGAGGCTATATTTTGGTCATCCACCAGTAGCATAGGATAGTATAGTTGTAATAGGATGCATCATGAGACATTTTGAGATGGCATATGCCACATTGTATACAAAACTATTGATATTATACACATTCTGATGGCATGATTAACCACATTTTGTATATGGATCTATGTATTTTGATATATATTTGCATAATTTTTCTATGGATATATGAACTTTGAAATATATTTGTGTAATTTTTCTATGGATAAATTTTTTTTGATATATATTTGTTCATTTGTGTGCACAATGATATACATATTAATTTAGTATAGTATTGTTCAATTTATCATGGATCATGTGTATTGTTCATGTTTATGGAATATTGTTCATTTTGATCATGTTTGTTATATTTGATTCAAATACAATAATTTGTGAATAAAATTTTAACAACCTTTATTATCAAATTTTGATACAATTTTTAATTTGAAATGCTATCATATATGTTTAATTTGAAATAATCTCTACAATTCCTTAAGATGTCACTATGGTTCACCCACCCAAATGCACTTAGAGCACCTTAGAAATTAGATAGATTATTGTAGGCCTCGACATGACCATCCTATATCGTTTGAAATTTCATCGATAGTAGCCACAAGCTATGAGTTACGACCCTTGGAAGATCAACCTCAAAATGCAGATAGAGCACCTTGGAGACTCTTCGCTACAAGGTGGCTACGAAAAATTGAGGCTCTCTATAGTTAGAACAAGGTTGTCACTAGGGTTAATTCAACCATCCAAAGCTAATGGGGTTGATGATTTGATGCCAAGATTAGTGGTTTCAAAGTTACATTGTGATGCACCTATGAACTGAGAAACACTACGAGTTTTGGCATCAAATAAGATCATTGTGCCGAATCCAAACAGAATGTGATCTCTCAAAAATGAGATAGGTTATTTTTGGCCTCAGCATGACTATCTTCTAGAATTTACATTTCATTGATAGCGGCCATGAGCTCTGAGTTACAACCCTCAAAAGATCGACCTCAAAACACACTTAGAGCACCTTGGAGACTCTTCTGTATGGGGTGGCTGCGAATGATGGAGGCTCTTCATAGATGGAACATGGGTGTCACTAGGGTTCAACCACCCATCTAGAGATAATGGTTCTGATTATTTGATGCCAAGATCAACAGTTTCAAAGCTACATTGTGATGTACCTATGAACTGAGGCACACTATGAGTTTTGGCATCGAGCGAGATCATTGTACTGAATCCAAATGGAATGTGATACCTCAAAAATGAGATAGTTTATTTTAGGCCTTGACATGACCATCCTATAGAATTTTACATTTCATCAATATCCCTCACGAGCTCCGAGTAATGACCCTTGTAAGATCGACCTTGAAAAACATTTAGAATACCTTGGAAACTCTTCGATACAAGGTGGTCGTGAATGACGGAGGCTCTCCATGGCTAGAAAAAGGGTGTTACTAGTGTTCACCTACCCATCCAGAGCTAATGGCACTGAAGATTTGATGCCAAGATCAATGGTTTCAAAGTTATGTTGTGATGCACCTATGAACTGAGGCACACTATGAGTTTTGGCATCAAGCGAGATCCTTGTGTCGAATCCAAACAAAATGTGATCTCTCATAAATGAGATAGGTTATTTTATGCAACAATATGACCATCCTATAGCATTTGATATTTCATAGATAGCCCTCATGAGCTCTGAGTTATGACCATCAGAAGATCAACCTCGAAATGCATTTAGAGCAGCTTGGAGACTCTTTAGTATGGGGTGGCCACAAATGATGGAGGCTCTCTATGGCCAAAAAAAGGGTGTAACTAGGGTTCACCTATCCATCCAAAGCTAATGGCACTGACGATTTGATACCAAGATCAGTGGTTTCAAAGTTACGCTATAATGCACCTATGAATTGAGGCACACTATGAGTTTTGGCATCAAGGGAGATCATTGTGTTGAATCCAAATAGAATGTGATCTCTAAAAAATGAGATAGCTTATTTTAGGCCTTCGCATGACCATCCTATAGCATTTGACATTTCATTGATAGCCCTCATGAGCTTTGAGTTATTACCCTTGGAAGATCAACCTCAAAACACACTTAGAGCACCTTGGTGACTCTTTGATATGGGGTGGTCATGAATGATGGAGGCTCTCTATGGCTGGAACAAGGGTGTTACTATGGTTAGTATTAAGTAAAAACATTATTTTTTACCTCTCTCAAGCTTTTGACATTAGGCACAATGCAAGTTTGGTGTTAGTCTATATTAAAATCATCATTTTTTAGGTCCCTTCATATAAACTACATTAAGTAAAATCATCTTTGTTTCTTACATTAAATCAACAAGTTTACATTAAAAATATCTCAAGTGTTTAATCATTATTACATATATACACAACTACCAAAAATTGTAGTGCCAAAATTCATAGTGTTAAAATCATAATGTCAAAAATAGAATAGATTTTTCTTCATTCTACTCCTTATTTAGTCTTTTATCTTCATGTATGGCTACTCTTCATGATGTACCCACATTCCGATATCATAAACAATATTAGTAACTTATTGTATTAAAAAAGAATATCATTGGTTTGTAGAATCATTATGAACAAAATAACGTAAGAAGTAAATATACCTAGTCGAGTGTTCCAGTAGGGTGCTCTCTTTCTTTTAGGGTCTCCAACAGGGCTTCATGATTAACATTAGTAATAGTTAAAAGTTCTTTTACTTTTGGTCTTCTTCAATGCTTCAAAAACTTCACATTTTTTTGTATAATAAGATGTGAATATATGAGAATTATTGTGTGCTTTTGATAGTTTTTGAATTCCATTCCTTCTAATCATGTATGTCAACAACCATGTTCTAGCAACAACCATTATACCAGTAGGATATGTGAATCCATCATCATTTGTGATTAGTTGTGAAATATTTTTTTTACCTCTCACACAATGTGCTAACCAATAATCTGATTTCTTATCATTCCCCTATGGTGCAACCAATGCAAAGACATGTCTTGGCTAAAGGAGATCTGATAGATGGTTATGATCAAGTGAACTTTCCATGTGTCATCATTTCTAATAGAGGGTATGATAGACAATGGAGTATGATAACATGGAGCCCATGTTTCTACCTACTCACTCAACTCACAGTGATCCCAATCTCACTAAAAAAAACTAGGACAAAAGCAAGCTAGCTGACATGTCCAAATGGTCCATGTACTAGAATAAAAGCTTGAAATGAATGAATTTTTTATGAGTCTCTCACTATAGCACAATCTAATATATCACCTATAGCCCTTCCTCAAAAAACTAAAAGAAACTATGTACTACTGAATCAAGAGTCCCCCCCTATAATAATGTTGAACTACACCAATCAACAATGCTACAAGCATCAAGAAGCTCTGCTCCTAAAATCTTCAATTTCTCCTTAACTAGAGCTCTCTTCATGCATGCCCTTGCTCCACCATGTTCCCATTTCCCATGGTTAGACTTAAAAAAGCCCCAAATATGAGGCACCCCCTTTGTACATGCATCCTACACACCCAATAAAATATGTGAGCATTCTTGAATTGACCTATGCAATTATCTGACCAAATGATATGTCTATCCATAGCAATGTCATGCTCCTGTAAGAAATCAAAATAATTCTCAAAAAAAATTCGTACAAACCTATGATAGTGAGATGTATCATCACTCATATAAAAATGATACTCTCTAATAATCTTCCGATTATCTTCCACACTATCAAGGACATGTCTATATGTTATGTGGATAAAAATAGTAATATGAATGGATTTGTAATATTGAGATTGTGTCTCATTTTGAGGTTGCAACTGTAGTTCTCAGTAAACTCAACAACTAATATAATAGTGCCAATGGGAAAAGTCTCCTTACACATTCTAAGTTTTTGATCTAACCATTGAGAGCTATGACTATGCCTTGCATACTTGTAGAAAAGATTTGTCTTGAAATCTAAAATAAAACTAGCCACATCAATTTCTTTTACAATGAATTCACATCTAGAGCCCTCACCCCCACTCTTCAATGTGTATTTGACCATTTCATATACCATTTTAAAAACTATTTTCTTCCCAAGATCTTGTTCGCAACCCTCATGGAGACGTGTCAAACTTGGATAAGCCACCACATTTTGAACATTTCTCATTTCAGCAAGCATTTCTATAAAAAGAAACAACCACCAACTTTATGACATAAAAATTGATCCAACAAGTCTCTTGATGATTTTGGAAGCCCACTAGCACCACAATTCTCCAACATTTCTTTACTATGCAGAGTAGAACAGATGGAGCATAATAGTTCATGGTGCATAGAAAAATTGACATGATATTTGCAACAACATTTTGAATTTTAAGTGGCACACAATAAAATGGCTTCAAAGATTTAAAATCCCTTTGTGATATATGCAATCTTGGATGACTCTCTCTAAATTATTTTAAGAACATATTTGACTTACCTCCAAATAATGTTTAGGATGTGGTGTGCGATCTTTGATGCCAATTTTTAACTTTAACACATCTTTAGCATTGGGTGATACTCTTGATCTAGAGTGCTAAAACTATTTAATTTCTTCCTTCACATCATCAGATGGCTTCTTATCAAAATGTGGAAGTCTCCCACCAAAAGCCCATGCTTCATTTTGAAGAGGATCATAAATTCTCTCTCATCTACTAAGTTCTCTTCTCAAAGTAGTATGATTTAGGTTCAAGTCAATACAAGTTTGTCTCATATATCTACCCTTTCTCAAATGATGACTTACCAAAGAGGTTGTAATAACCCTTCGAGTAGTTCCTTTATCCTTCTCCCTGCCATTTTTCCCAATGCTATTGAGAGCATTGAAAAGATTCTTCACAATAATGGCATTTCTTTCCAATTTTTTATTGACACAAATCTTCAATTTGGAAAGCCTAGGTCTTGTCTTATGCATATTTAATAAGTTCATAAAAAGTTGACATTGCTTCGCCACTGTCTTGTTGTTAAAAAAATAGTATATAGTCTTGGATCCCATAAGTAAATGGTTCTTTCTAATTTTTTTCCCTTCCAAATTGCTAATAATTGTTTTATCAATTTCAATTATCTATTTTGGTGTTCTAGAACCTTCATGTTGATTATAATTAGGAGATATGTGACATTCCTGTGCATTATCATTTTCAACATGGTCAATCATGCAATTTATGTTATGAACTAGTAAAATTTCATTTCTATATTTTCATCCTCTAAATTATCAATCTCAACATCATCATTATCAATTGGTACATTTGCATTCCTCAACTGTACATATTCATTATCTAAGTCTATGATTACACCTTCAATCAATACATCGTCAACTTGAATCACATTTAACATACCTTGTTTCTTCCTTTGGTGATTTACCTTGCCCCTTTCCCTATATGTTGCAATGTCTTTATTTGATATCTTCCTTTTGTGTTTAGCCTTTCGATGACTATTGCTCCCCATTTAGAAAATAATATCGGACACCTAATCACACATTATAGAACCTTTTTCGTTCGTATGGGCCCCAAGAAATTATTTTTCTCCAAACCTGTGAAAATGGCCCCTACAAAATGTGTTTGTCAGGTCTCAAATGACAGAGAATATTTTGGAAAAATAATGTTAGTATTTTGGGTACCCGATCCCATATTGGGTATTTGATCCCAAATTAGATACCCATTATGATATTAGGTACCCAAAATGGATGCCCAAATTTTGGAGGGAAGTCAAAATTTGGAAAGTGTATGCAATGTGAACAAATTTGTGCAAATGTTATTATATATTAGTATTTTATTAAATATAATATTTGTATATAATTATTATTATGAAGATTATTATGATTATTATTATTATTAATAATAATACTATAATTTTTACTATTATTATTATTCAATATAATAAAGTAATATATATTATTATTATTATTATTATTATGACCTATAAATGTAATATATTAATATATGATTATTATTATTATATTTAATAGGATATTATATATGATTATTATATTATACATTATTATTATTACTATTACCTATAAATATAATATATTAGTATATATATAATTATTATAATATATTATTATGATTTTTACTATTATATTTAGTTGACGAGAGAGAATTGATATTTAGGAAAAGCATTTGAAATCAAAAAAATTGTACCATTGAATTTTAAAATAGGTTATCATTGCAGACACTCCATTTTTTAATAGTTATATATGGGCATTGATGAAAACTTCAACAAATAAGAATTTCAATGTGAATTGTTCTAGATGAGATTGGGTGCTAAAAATCTCATATTGATATTAATTTTTCAAGGACGTTATCTATAATTCATGATTGATTTGGGTTGACTGAAATAGTGAATTAGAAATTGATTTCAAATGAGGTTTAATGGTGGATCCAATATCCATTTGCATTAGAGGTGCAGAAGATTTAAATGTTTTGGTTTATTAGAAATGTATAGTGAGTGGGTGTCATGAGAGGATGTTTAATTTTTGAAGCCCAGGGACCTCATCATCTTGGAAGTGAAGAATGTGGCCACCTGCATCTGTATGAGGTCTCAGACCATCTATCATATCTGGTCTTAAACATGGCAAATAGGGACTCACCTTGGTCCCAAAAGAAATAGATTCTCTCCTCCTATAAATACCTCCTTCATGTAACTCTTCTCTAGCCCCAAAAACAAGCTTATTATCTCTAGTAGTCTCTCTGCAAGTTTGTAAATTTCTTGCTGAAATTCATCCATGGTTTCCCTGCATATAAACAAAACACATTATTTAGGTTCTCAAAACATCTATAGACTACAATTCTATGTCCTCTTATGAAATTTAAATGTGAATCTTCTAATGATTTCTAAGAATGTGATACTGTATTTCAACAATCTATAATATTATATTTATGCCTGTAGGTGTGTGTGTGTGTGTGTGTGTGTGTGTGTGTGTGTGTGTGTGTGTGTGTGTGTGTGTGTGTGTGTGTGTGTGTGTGTGTGTGTGTGTATGTGTGTGTGTGTGTGTTTTATCAAAACTTTTCGGATCATACTCAATGATCTCTCATCATGATAAGAGAGCTAAGAATGATCTAAATTCACAGTTCTCTTATCCTGATGATGCATCATTGAATATGATCCCAAATTTTTTGATACTAAACAAATCATAAGAAATCCAAAACCTAAGAAATCCAAAAAATGCCTTGGTTGAACATTTTGAATGCATTGAAATGGGTCATAGGTTAACTTATGACCCATTTCGATGCATTTCATGATAACATATGTTCCTAGGGACCTTATAACCCCTACTAGGGACCTATTTGGTTGTCTTGAATGCATCAAAAGAGATTATACGATAAACTATGACCTCTTTCAATGCATATCATGAGAACATATGTCCCTAGGGGCCCTACGACCCCTAGGGATGTCGCAAAGGGTCATTGGTTAACCTATGACCTCTTTTGATGCATTTCATGACGACATATGTCCCTAGGGGTTTTAGGACCCCTATGGACCTATTCAGTTGATTTGAATGAGTTGAAAGGGGTCATAGGTTAAGCTATGACCCCTTTTGATGCATTTCATGACATCATATGTCCCTTCAAGCCTTAGGACCCCTAGGGACCTATTTGGTTGTTTCAAATGTGTCAAAAGGGGTCATATTATAACCTATGCCCCTTTTGATGCATTTCATGACAACATATGTCCCTAGGGGCCCTAGGACCCCCATGGACCTATTTGGTTGTTTCAAATGTGTCAAAAGGGGTCATAATAACATATGACCCCTTTTGATGCATTTCATGACAACATATGTCACTAAGGGCCCTAATACCCCTAGGGACCTATTTGGTTGGTTCAAATGCATCGAAAGGTGTCATACGTTAACCTATGACACCTTTTGATGCATTTTCATTTCAACATATGTCCCTAGGGGCCTTAGGACCCCTTAGGACCCATTTGGTTGGTTCAAATACATCAAAAGGGGTCATAGGTTAACCTATGATCCCTTTTGATACATTTCATGACAACATATGTCCGACCCCTAGGGACCCATTTCTATGGACCGAATGCATTGAAAGGGGTCATAGATTAATTTATGACCCCTTTTGATTCATTTCATGACAATATATGTCCCTAGGGGTCCTAGGACCCCTAGGGACTTATTTGGTTGTTTTGAATGCATCGAAAGAGGTCACATGATAACCTATGACCTCTTTTGACTCATTTGATGACAACATGTCCCTAAGGCGCTCAGACCCCTAGGGCCCTATTTGGTTGGTAAAAATGAGTTGAAAGGGGTCATAAGTTAACCTATGACCCCTTTTGACACACTTCATTACAACATATGTCCCTAAGGACCTTAGAACTCCTAAGGACCTATTTGGTTATTTTGAATGTGCGAAAAGGTATCATATGATAACCTATGACCCCTTTTGACACATTTCATGACAACACATGTCCCTAGGGGCCCTAGGACCCCAAAGGAACTATTTGGTCAGTTTCAATGTATCGAAAGGGGCCATAGGGTCATAGGTTAACCTGTGATCCCTTTTATTGCATTTCATGAAAACATTTATCCCTAGGGGCTCTAGGATCCCTAGGGACCTATTTGGTTGGTTTGAATGTGTCAAAAGGGGTCACAAGTTAACCTATTACCCCTTTTAATGCATTTAATGACAAAATATATATATCCCTAGGGGCCCTCGAACCCCTAAGGACCTATCTAGTTGTATTGAATGCATTGAAAGGCATCACACGATAACCTATAATCCATTTCAATGCATTTCATAACAACATATGTCTCTAGGGGCCCTCGAAACCCTAGGGACCTATTTGGTTTGTTCAAATGCATTGAAAGGGGTCATAAGTTAACCTATGAGCCCTTTCGATGCATTTTATGACAACATATGTCCCTAGGGGCCCTAGGATCCCTAGGGACCTATTTTGTTGTTTCACATACATTGAAAGGGGTCATACGACAACCTATGACCCCTTTCAACACATTTCATGACAACATATGTCCTTAAGGGCTATAGGACCCCTAAGAACCTATTTTTTTGGTTGAAATGCATTGAAAGGGATAATAGGTTAACCTATGACTCCTTTCAATGCATTTCATGACAACATATGTCCGTAGAGGTGCTAAGACCCCTAGGGACCTATTTGGTTGGTTTGAATGCATCCAAAAGGGACATAGGTTAACCTATGATAGCTTTCGATGCATTTCATGATGACATATGTCCCTAGGGGCCCTAAGATCCCTACAGACCTATTTGATTGTTTCTAATGTGTTGAAAGGGGTCATACAATAACCTATGACCCCTTTCAATGCATTTCATAGAAACATATGTTCCTTGGGGCCCTAGGACCCCTAATGACCTATTTGGTTTGTTCAAATGCATCAAAAGGGGTCATACGATAACTTATGACCCCTTTCGACATATTTCATAAGAACATATGTCCCTAGGAGGCCTAGGTCCCCTAGGGATGTTGAAAGGGGTCACAGGTTAACCTATGACCCCTTTTGATGCTTTTCATGACAACATATGTCCATAGGGCCCCAAGGACCCATTTGGTTGGTTTGAATATGTCAAAAGGGGTCATAGCTTAACCTATGACCCCTTTTGACATATTTCATCACAATATATGTCACTAGGGGCCCTAGGACCCAAAGAGACCCATTTCGTTGGTTTGAATGCATCCAAAAGAGTCATAGTTTAACATATGACCCCTTTCGATGCATTTCATGACAACATATGGTTTGAATGCAACGAAAGGGGTCATACGATAACCTATGACCCCTTTTGGCACATTTCATGACATGATATGTCCATAGGGGCCCTAGGACTACTAAGGAACTATTTGATCATTTGAAATGCATCGAAAGGGGTCATAGGTTAAGCTATGACCCCTTTTGATGCATTTGAAACAATCAAATAGTTCCTTAGCAGTCCTAGGGCCACTACGACCCCTAGGGCCATATTTGGTTGTTTCAAATGCATCAAAAGGGGTTGTAGAATAAGCTATGACACTTTTCGATGCATTTCATGAGAACATATGTTGCTATGGACCCTAGGACCCCTACGGACAATGAAAGGTGACCCCTTTTGACACATTTCATGACAACATATGTCCCTAGGGGCCCTAGGACCCCTAAAGACCTATTTAGTTGTTTTGAATGCATTGAAAGGGGTCATACAATAAGCTATGATCTATTTCCATGCATTTCATTACAACATATTTCTCTAGGGTGCCTAGGACCCCTTGGGACCCATTTGGTTGGTTCGAATGCATTGAAAGGGTTCATAGGTTAACCTATGACCCGTTTCATGATAACATGTGTCCCTAGGGGCCCTAGGACCCCTAAGGAATTGTTTTGCTACTTTAAATGTGTTGAAAGGGGTCATATGTTAACCTATGACCTCTTTTAATGCATTTCATGAAAACATATGTCCTAGGGGCCCTATGACCCCTAGGGACCTGTTTGGTTGGTTCAAATGTGTCAAAAGAGGTGACAGGTTAACCTATGACCCTTTTTGATGCAATTCATCACAACATATGTCCCTAGGGGCCCTAGGATCCATAGGGACCTATTTGGTTAGTTTGAATGCATTGAAAGGGGTCATAGGTTAACCTATGACCCCTTTCGATGCATTTCATGACACCGTATGTCCCTAGTGGGCCTAGAACCCCTAGGGACCTATTTGGTTCATTTGATTGCATTGAAAGGGGTCATAGGTTAACCTATGAACCATTTTGACACATTTCATGACAACATATGTCCTAGGGTCCCTAAGACCCCTAAGGACCCATTTGGTTGGTTTGAATGCATCGTAAGAGATCATAGCTTAACCTATGACCCCTTTCAACACATTTTATGACAAAATACGTCCCTAGGGGCTCTAGGACCCATTTGGTTGTTTTGAATGTGTCAAAAGGGGTCATAGGTTAACCTATGACCCCTTTTGACACATTTCATGACAACATATGTCCCTAGGCTCACTAGGACCCCTAGGGACCTATTTGGTTGGTTCGAATGCATTTAAAGGGGTCATAGGTTAACTTATGACCCATTTCAATGCATTCAAACCAACCAAATGGGTCTCTGGGACCTATGACCCCTTTTGATGCATTTCATTATAATATTAAATTTAATAATAATAATATAATATTGTATATTCTAATATAATAATAATATATTACTAGATTATATAAAAATAATAATCATATATTACTATATTATATTTAATAATAATTATCATAAGAATAATTATATATATTACTATATTATATTTAATAATAATAATCATAATCATATGTTATAATAATAGTTAATAATAATAATGCCTGGGCTATGAATTCTTGAAGGAATTTTGGCCACCACTTTTCAGATACCTAATTAGGCTTGGTATTTACTAAACCTGTTTGGTCAACTAAAAAAACTTGTTTGAGAAAGCTTTCACTGGCATTCAGATTTCGAATAGCCATTTGACAATATTGTTCTCATCAAAATTCAATGAAAAAAAAAGGGTTTTTTATAACACTCTCAAGATTCCATCGATATATTTATTGTCAAAATTTGAGTTTGATTAGTATTTACTAGTTAATTTTGAATGAAGATGGTTGTAAAGTGATGATTGACATATTGATATAAAAATAGCGATAACTTTCAAATGGTATAACATTTTTGAAATCTAAAAGTTGTGTCACATTCTATGCTTTGCCTAATATAAGGGGAAAAAAATTAATTTGGTAAAGTTTTCAATTAGTTAAGATAGTTAGATAGGGGATTTTGTTTATTCAGGAAAAGTTATAGTAGAAAATTCATACTTAATTATTTATTTGTAGTAAAAATACCCAAAGATATGTGTCACATCCGAGCATGAGTCTACTTTTTATATCTATAAATATATTAAAAAATATTATCATTTCATTTTGATTAAGGTGGTCAGAGATACACCTACTTTTTATTTTCTCCCTTAAATTTTTGTAGTACTACATTAAAATCCAAACTTTTGACCAATAAAATAATTTGTTTCTCTAGATAAGGCCTTTTAATTTAAAAACTAAATTCAATTTTCTATAGATTATTTTCTTACAACTTTTTGATATAAAGTCCAGAACCACTTTAAAATTGTCTGTTAAGTTGACATAACCCTAATTTGCTACTTTTTCATTACCACTTGAGACCATAGTTTGGTTGACCATGATCTTTCACATACTTAGAAAGTCAAAACACATTATTAACCTACTCCTTTTTTTAATATACAAAAACTCCACATTTGTGTCTCCCAACTTGTGCATCAACTACAACTAGTAGGTTGTCTAACATACTGGAAATTAAAAATATACATAAACATAATTAAGTCCTTCACCATAATCAAATTGAGTCAAACTCAAGATTATAACAATAGCCAACCAAGATGAGTACAAGAAATAAATAACATAATAAGGTAATAAAAAAATGATATCTAGCCCTCTTTCTTCTCTTTGTTAAGATTTTCTAGTGGCATATGAAGACAATCATCTACGAGAAACCAATAGAGGGATGATGAGTATCAAAGCCCACATAGATGGAAAATTCATCCTGCTCACCATGCAAGAAATGGAGGGTGGTGGTCACTGAGTGAATAATTTTAATGGCAAGGTTGACCACCTCATCAAACCTAGCTAGTCTAGATTTTCCTATCTCTTCATAATTTTCTTTATGATCTCCTCTAATAGTTCCCTCCGCAGAACACCCCTGCATACCAATCCTTGATGACCCCACTGGGTTACTCCCATTTCCTTTAGAAATATTTATTCATTTATCATGTTGGTAGGTAGTGGAAGTAATTCTATTAGGATAACCACACTCTCCCCTAGTATTGTAACCTCTAAGGTGTGGGTTTCACCATTGATAGTGTAAAAAACATGGGAGGGAATAGAGCTCAAGTGGATATCTATATGGATGCATTCATGTCTTGTCTAAGGATCTTCACTCATCAGGTCATCCTTATCATCATCATCATATATATATATATATATATATATATATATATATATATATATATACACTTTATGTGATCCACGTTCCTTTTCTTACTTTTAGTAGTCTTCTTTCTCTTTCCACTTCCCATAGAGTCTAGGCTAATGGTACACTTTTTCTTCTCCTTAGGGTTACCTTATTTCAAAATTTTCTAGGCCTAGGGAATTTTCCTTCCCCCTTCCACCTTAACATGATCAGACTCAATAACATTGACATCCCTCCCCATCTTGATTTTTTGGAGAACGTAGGAGACTTGGGATAGGGTTGGGACATTTGGTATCAATAGTTAAGTCATCCTCTATAGAGATTTGAGGAGTAGAAATGGATGAGAATAGATTGGGTGAAAAGACCTAGATATTAATGGATTGAGGGTGACATAAAGCCCCATCAAAATTTTAGACACAAAACATGAAGGCTTGGTGCAACATAGTATAAGACTTGCTCTCCTTTTTATTTTTCCTAACTTTCAAACTATTATCATCCATAGAATGTGGAAGAAGGTAGGGGAAAGAGATAAGGTCCCAATTCCTAAAGTAATTTTAAATATAAAAATGCTAGTAATAAAAATTTTGAAAATGCCCTTCTAGTGTAATGTATCATATAATAGCATAGCATAACTTAATCCATGAAGATGCATATGCTTCTCTTTCAAACACACCATATGTTCAAACTAACTTTTCATGAGGGAAAAATAATTTTTTGAGGCTAGCTTCATTTGAAATCCTAGTTTTCTTATGCCATTTCCCATTGCTGAGGGATATCCCACTATCTCAAGCAATGAATTCCTCATTAATCTTGAATGAGATACCATTAATAGTAACATGATGGTCATTCCAAGAGTTAACAAATTAGATGGAAATATTTTCATCATTGGCCTCAATGCACTTCATGAATGGAACTAATCCCCCCTTAGGTAGATAAGTCCAAGTAGCTAGCATCACTAATTTTGGTGTAATACTCAATAGATCTCAACTCAATATGCACAGGGCTCCCACCTATCTCAACCCTTTCCCAAAAATCCACAACCAATTCTTTTAAGGAACTTGACATAACCCCACCTTCAATAGTGAAAAAAAATCCAATGACTTATGTGATCCACTATCCACTATTTGCTAGAAAAAACTCCTTAGATAAGAAAATGTTAAGTGAAGTAATACTAGAAGATCATGAGTTTTTTTTGCATGGGTGTAAAAAATGACCAATAAGGAGTAATTACTCTATCCAGTATACCACCACAAAAGGAAATAATGCCAGTTGGTTTTATAATCTCATAACTCATTATAAATTAATGTGTCCATCCTTTCTTTTCTGACATAATCCCTTCATATCCAAAATTGAAAATTGAATAGCTTTTACTAATACAAAAGATAGTAGTAAAAATGATAGAGGGCCAAAATATTCATTTCGCATAACACTTATAAAAATAATATCCATATGATCACTCCTCCAAAGTAACAAAAAAAAAAAAAAGGACTCACAAAAGCTAATTATACAAGAGGCCTACAAACCACATGATGAAAAAAAAGTGATAATCAATTCATTTCTAAACCATGTAATATCAATGATTACCTATTGGACAAAATGCATGTTTTACTTCATCACTTTTATACACCCTATGAACTATGCTAGTTTCTTGAGTGGATATTTTTCTAGTATTCTATTCACAATGAATGTGCTACAAATTTAAACTATTTTGATCATGAATTAAACCTAATAATTATTATAAATTATATAAAATACATGATAAAAGAACACATATATGGACAATGATGCTTTTTGCAAAAGAGATGAATGCCAATTGTGAACCTATACTATGGGTGATGTGTTATGTGTGCAATGACTAGCATGTTGGTGGAAGATACCCATAAGTATTTGGTAAGTATGTCACAAAAATTTATTTGTACATTTCATTAAAGATGCACATAATCCTTACAAATAGTACCTTTCCATGACACATTCCAATTGTCAAACATTATGAGCCTAATTTTCTAGGAAAAAACTATGCGATTATCTTAAATCATGGATATTATAAATTTTACTATGTTTGAAGGATAACTTTGAGTATAGTCAATACATATGGACTTCATAGAAATGTTATATATTATTCCAACATGTAGTAAAATCATCCTTCCTAATTTAGTTTTTTTTTGTCTATTGAAAATTTTGATTTTATATCTTTATCATTATTTATGGATCAATTCTTTGTCAATACATTTGCAAGACAAAAAAAATTGTATTGGATTATTTTGATATTTTTGTACAATCTACTATAAAAAATAACAACAACATATTAAAATTCAAATTATTCACTCTAAAGATTGAAATACTATACACAAAAGAATTATTTTCAATATTTTTTACACATATCTCGTACAACCATATTCATATGTCTGCCAACTTTGCATGAATTCCAAACCAAAACATAATCAATTGCATACAAACAAAGTCAATGTCAGGATGAACCTTTTTCCATCAACTAATGATAAGTGCAACTACATTTGCATGACCCTTAAACAACACACTCTACTGGGAAAATTAATGTTGGAAAAATAAGTCAACTTTGACAATTTAACATTTTTAGCCTATGAATCAAGCCTTAGTGTGTGATGTTTAACTCATTCACATTTACATCAATTGCTAGACTTCAAGAAATGAAAAATTATCATCAACCTAATGCATCCTTGAATAATTTTTTTTTATAGAGAAGCATAGCCCATCTATGTAAAAAATGTCACAATGAAGAGTATCATTAGAAGTAGTGTGCAAAAGTTGGAAAAAAAAGAAAAGAATATCATTAAAATTGGTGTGCAAAAGTTGAAAAGAAAAGAGAGGAATAACATGAGAACTCATGCACAAAATTTGAAAAGAATAGAAAAGAAAAGAATAACATTAGAACTCATGTGCAAAAGTTGACACCTAAAAGAAGTTATAGGTTTTCCTAGCTCAAAACTCAGTGTTGTCACACACTCCAATGTCAAAGGCATTCCTTCCTAATATTACTTATGACTTCTTAGATTAGGATAACTAAATGCTAAATTTAAACATGTGAGAGCATGCATGTCCCATACCATTTACCCCCATACATGCCCTCATGCCAGCACTCTATTGTCCTTCCAATATTGTCTTCCTAAGAAATACAAACCCTCTATAAACTTGCCCATCTTCTAGAGTTTTCATAGATAATTTAAAATTATTATTTTTGGCTTTTAGAGTTGCATTATATTTTAATTCTAGACTTTTAAGGTTACATAAAATTTATATTCATACTTTTGCACCAATAAAATTATTATATTAAATAATAATTTTCAATTCTAAGAATAATTTATTTCATTTCATTATTTTTATGTTTTTGATATCGTTTTTGTACTAATAATACGTTATATTTATTTTATTTTTTAAATTTATTTATTTAAGAATAATTATATATTTACTATTTTAACAACATATATACATATCTAATTAAAACATATATAATTAATTATATTACGATCTATATAATATAATATCTAATTAAACTATTTTGTGATATATGCCATATAAATATTTTTTTAAATTAAGCTAATGAATGTTTTAAAAATCATTTCAAATACTTTTCAAATAAAAGAATAATCAAATTAAAATGACAAAAACCTAAAGACATTATTTTGATAACATAAAGACATTGATTTCTTTGAGTTTGCCAATCTTACCCATAGCATACAATGTATTAATTTGGGTAATCATATTTGATTGCGTAAGGTTCGTTTGTAGGAGATTTATTTAAATGAATTTTTGTAATTAAAAAAAAAAGTGTGAGATGAATCTCTTCTCTATACAAAACATAGTAATCTTAAAATTATTTTTAAATAATATTTATTTAAATCAAATTTTGTAATAAAAGATAGTGTGAGATGAATTTCTTCTCCATACCAAACATAGTAATCTTAGAATTATTTTTAAATATTGCATTGTTCATTTTATACAATGGCTAATGAATAATAATGAAAATTTATATATCTTATACTTTATACTTTTACTTTTCTTTTTAATTTAATCAATATAATTTATATAATACAATTTACAAATGAAGAAAAAAAAATATTTATCAATGAAACTAAAATAATACAAAAATTTTAAAAAAACTTAAATGACACTAATTTTCTCTTTTTTAAATTTTAGAAAGAAAAAATAAATTAAGATAGTAGTATGGTCACAAGAAAATAGGCCTTTAAAGATTATACTAGGTGCTACAATATTACATAGTTAATTTTAAATTTTAAATTTATTTTTTTAGGAAAAAGTGGCAAGCCACTGTAATATTTTATTAATTTTATTCAACAAGGTCAACTGGGAAAGAATTAGAGAAGAAAACCCATCATCGTCCCTGATATATACATAGTTTTATATATTTTGAGTAGATAATTACAAAGGATGTATCAACTACCATCGATTGGTGTATCAAAAACTGAATATCAACCTATCCAAAATCTCTATCAGTTCACAATTTTCAACACTTTGATATCCAATACAATAAGTTCCAGCAAAATGGTCAAAAAATCAAAATCTTCCATGTCATCGTAGCAATGCATAAACTTACTTTCAAAATTTGGTAAGCCCTCCCAAACAGCATGACTGCAACCTTCTGAAGAACCATGCTCACCGTGCCCACCATGCCAATACCCACTATAATCAATAATAGGCCCCTAGCCTGAGAACGCCTAAGAAGTATTGTGTGACCAACCCAAACTAGCATTGGAGTCAAACACTGATCTCCAAGCATTTTGATCTTGAAGCTACAAATTAGCATGGCCCCCACTTGATCGCTGAATGTTTGATTGATTAGAAACCCTTTGTAAGTCAATTAGGGCATAACCCACCTTCCTTATTCTTTCCTCAAATTGAAAACCAAGAGATCAAGAAGCTACTTGTAGTGCATTCTTTGTGTGGATGGAACTACAATTTTCAATTGATTTCTTAATAGCTTCAAATACTACAAAGCATTCGTGCTTATGCAAAAGCTATGAATGAGAAAACAAGCCTCCCACTAATGCCATGTTGTTCCAAAGATCATATTGCTACATAGCTAATAAGAGTTTGTTATTAGCAAGGAAACTACTATGAATTACCTTTTGAGCCAAATCTTGAAGAAAAATAGGAGATTGCATGAGATCCATCACATTTGAGAGGAATATTGAGACAAGCTGTGAAGGATAGAGAAATAGGGGTTCCGAGGGAGTCAACAATTCTTCACCTATGACATGGTGAATGGATCTCCTCATTGTTGGAAAATGGACAAAAAACATAACATCGAGCACCAGATCAAAAATGTCATTGGGCAATACACCTTCCTCCAAACTCAGTGAGATCCATATATGGAAGTTCTTTGGCATTACACCTCAATATATTTTATGGCACAAATCGTAGGCAGTAGCAATATCCCAACCATGATGCATATTGAAACACAAATGTTAACCAAAGCCACAAAGAACTAAAGATGAATGACAATTGCAGACCCAAGTTATGAAGAACTATAGTAGACCGCTAGTAGGAGATGAAATAAATAATGCACAAACCTCTATCCTTGAATCCAAGGCTGAAAATTGTTGTATACCATGTGAGAACACACACAAATTTTTTCCTCTAAAAGACTTGCTTTAGTACCTTCAAAACCTCACCATAATGTCATAAAGATTGCCACACGAAGAAGGATCAATTCACAATATGAAAACTGGGAGCTGCAGGTACATAATATGACATGTAATGAACAATTTGTATTCCTTCAATCTAAACAACTGTTAATTTCTGACAAAACCAAATAAGCAATGTGATCCTCAGTCTTATCAAGTTTTAAATTCTGACCATCCCATGTATGCAAGGTGTTCAGAAAAAGGTATAAGAAAAAACTATCCAGTGGACTTATCTTCCTGGATTAATATTTTGAGGGCATCATGTTTCTCAATTATGGATAGAGGTTGAAATGATGAAACCAACAAACAATCATAGCCCAAATTTGAAAGGTATAAGCAAAAACTATCCAGTGGACTTATCTTCCTGGATTAATATTTTGATGGCATCATGTTTCTCAATTATGGATAGAGGTTGAAATGATGAAACCAACAAACCATCATAGCCCAAATTTGAAAGAAAATCTGCAAGTTGGTTTCCTTCCCTATACATATGTGAAATACAAACATCCATGCACTCATCAAGGAGCCTCCAAATTTGAGTAAGAATATATTTTAACTTCCAAGATAAAATAGTCCAATGAATACATGCATTTATAATGATAGAGGAATCCCCTTCAATATGTAGCAAATGAAAATTACCTTGTTTTGTTAAAATAAGACCAACTAATAGAGCTTGTGCCTCTACCATGTTATTTGTATTAATAGGCAAAGGAGATGTTGTAATTGCCACAACATCTCCATTTGAATTTCTTATGCATGGACCAAAACTAGAGGGGCAAAGATTACCTCTTGATGCGCCATCAAAATTCAATTTCTAATATCCCTCCTGAGGTGGCCTCCATCCTATTTGCTTATGGGATGTTGATAAAGTTGAAGAATTACCAATTTTCCAACCATTCAGAATGAATAAGTGTTTCCAACTTTTAATAATTTGAGAGTCCCAAGAAGTAACAACAAGATCAAATTTTGTCTTTTTCAAACTTGAATTAGTCACCTCTGAGATAGATCTTTCAATACCCTCCAAAACCATTTGTAAGGTATGACTCTCTTTTCTGAAAGTGCATTTGTTACGCTCCCACCAAATAGTCCAAACAACCAAAGCCAGGATACATTTCCAAAGGTTTGCAAATAATGATTTGGGATAAAGGATTGGCCAAGCTTGAAAAAGATCCCACAAATTATTTTGGAGAGGAGTACTATAATGTAGCTTATTCAATACAAAACTTCAGCATTGATAAGCAAATGAGCATGAGACAAAAAGATGGTCAACTGACTCTTCACACTCATCACAAAAAAAATAGTTAAAGGAGGAGACAATGTGCAATCTATTCAATCTGTCACCAGTCAAAATCCTGTGTTTTAGTGCAAGCCAATATAAATAACCTACCTTTGGAAGCACAATATGATTCCAACAAAATGAGAATGCCCTACAGGTAACTTTATGTGAAACATTTTGCTGCAAAAATGTATAACCCTCTTTTACTAAATAATTACCATCCTTAGCTAGGGCCCATTAAATCTTGTCTTGAGTTCTAGAAAAGAAGACTTGTCTAGAAGACAAAATATATTTGAATTGTCTAATTTCCTAAGATGAAAGTGGTAAAACCGTAGGATCCTTCCAACACACTTTCCTTGAGAATTCACAAACATATGCCACATGCTGATAAAGGTGAGTACCCTAGTGTAGTTCTAACACTTCCATGATATTTAGAGAAATCAAATTGTTGGAAAGTGGAATTTGACCATTCCAAGAATCTCTCCAAAAGTTAACACTAGTACCATCATTAACTTCCCAAGAAATATAATTAGCCACAATATTACAAGAAGCTGTCATGCAATCCCATATAACCAAACCTTTAGGAGGTCCAAAATAGAAAGAATTCTAGAGGGATCATTATTATCTGGATACTTTTGTTGCATAATTTCACACCAAATAGATTGAGGTTTAGTGTACATTTGCCAAACCAATTTCCTACCAAATGTTTCATTTCTTTTAGCAAGGTCATGCACACCTGCCCCTCCAACTGCTGGAATCTGTGACATGTCCTATAATGAAATAAGTGGGATCTTGTGAGAATTATCCATATTACCTATCCATAACAAGCCCTTAATCATTTTCTGAATTTGAACCAAAATTTTGTGGGCAGCTTTAAGATCAACAAAAAAGTAATTTGGAATTGCAGCTAATACTATTTTAATCAGTAGTACTCTCCCAGCTAAGGACAACCATTCGACTTTCCAAGCTATGATTCTATTGTGAATGTGTTGAATGACAGAAGACCAATACGAAGATTTGTTTGAACCCATAAAGAAAGGGATGCCCAAATACACACAAGGTAAGAAATCTTCTAAGAAACCCAATATATGCTTAATTTGATAAAAAATCACTTTGTTTGTATTAAAAAAGTTGATTTTTGATTTCTGAGCATTAATGGCTTAACCTGACATTGCTGAATACAGATTGAGAACATGAAGACTATGCCTAGCTTCCTGGACATTTAACAATCCAAATAAAAGTGTATCATTCGCAAAAAGTGAATATGTTATAGCAATGTTTGTACCCAAGATAATAGCACCATGCAAATTGTTGAGCTTATGATGATGTGAAATGGTCCTGCTAAAGGCTTCAACCATAATGATGAAAAGAACTGGGGATAGAGGGTCTCCTTGCCTGATCCCTTGACTAGATGAGAAGAAGCTCAGAGGTTTTCCATTAATTAGTATTGAAAACCAAGCACACGAGATACATGCCTTAATCCATTTGCACCAATTTCTTGAAAAACCCATTTTGGAAAGCACTTGCAACAAAAATTTTCAACAAACCCTATCATAAGCTTTCATCATATCGAGTTTTATTACAAAGTTTTATTGATTTTTAATTTTTATTCTTTTTTATTTAAAGAATTATTATATTGTAACATATAAAATATATTAGAAAAAATAAATAATGTGATATGTTAGCTTAAATTTTAAAAACATTCATGTAGGATGCTCTATTATATTTAATAATTATTCATCCAAAACAAATCTAATAGTTATTAATATATTTAATTATATATATTTATGTATATGTACATATTTATGTATGTATATATGTATATGCATATATATACATAAATATAAATATACACACACACACACACACATACATATATCTATACATATATATATGTATATATATACACACATGCATATATACATATATATATCTATATACCTTTTTATTAAAAAAATAAAAAATGTATAATTTTGAAATTAGTTTTTTTTTTATTAAAATTACTTTATATTTTTAAAAGTTAACTAATAACTTTCATTAAATAAAATTAAGTAATTATATATCATATGTTAAAATTATTAAAATAAATAAAAATTAAAATACTAAATATATAACATTGAAAGAAAAAATAATATAGAATTAAGTATTGGTAAAAACTAATAACCAAAAAATTAGTAATAATGAAAATAAATTGTTTTTAAAACTATAAATTAATTTCTTAATATAACATTTTCATTTTACATAAACTTCAATATATATCTAATATAAATCTAATATAAGCTTAAGATGTTTGGGATAAAATATAAACAAATATTTAAAAAACAGAAATTGAAAAATAAGTTTAAACCGTCTTTACAAACTTTAACGCATTTCTATGACTGTATAGAAGAAAATGCAGGAGTACGTGAAGCT
The DNA here is from genome assembly GCA_028749045.1 of Cupressus sempervirens. Classification (NCBI taxonomy): domain Eukaryota; kingdom Viridiplantae; phylum Streptophyta; class Pinopsida; order Cupressales; family Cupressaceae; genus Cupressus; species Cupressus sempervirens. The sequence continues at coordinate 589,852,709 of CM053783.1, read as the reverse complement.
TGATTTTGCTGCTGTATGTGTAATATCCCATACGTACATACATCCGTCGCCCTTCTCAGATTGCTAAATTTGCAAACTAAATTATTTCCCAAAACGTCACATGGAGTCCCTTTTCAAAATGAAATGTGACTAAAACAAGTTGAACGATTGCTACAGCACGTTGAAGTCATGGAGTTTCCACACACTAAGCCGATTAGGTAAAACGTTTTCAGTCCAACATGTTTTAAATCGTGGTACAAGAGGAGCTGCTTTTTTATTTCTCTGCATAAAAATGTCATCGTCTTTTTTTCACTTGCAGAGGTGAAGGATGTGGGAGGGGACATGTTCAAGGAGGTGCCGTCCGGAGACGCTGTCTTCATGAAGGTCGGTGCTTCGTTTTGTATAAAGGTGGAGGTTTTTCTGGGTTTCTTTTTTTCTAAAGATCTTTTTGTTTATTTTGTTGAAATACTACAGTGGACATTGCATGATTGGGGGGACGAGAACTGCGTGAAGATTCTGAAGCAATGCAGAAAGGCGATTCCAGAGAATGGGAAGGTGATAATTGTGGATGCGGTTCTGAATGCCCGAGAGAAGACGGCGATGAATCCCACTTTTGGTCTTGTGTTTGATCTGGCAACGATCGTGTACACCCCTGGTGGGAAAGTGAGAAGTGAAGAGGAGTGGAAGAATTTGCTGAAGAAAGGAGGATTTCCACGGTTCCATGTTATTGCCATACCGGCGTTGCAGTCTGTAATTGAAGCTTTTCCTTATTAGCCGCTCTGTTGATCTATTTACAGAGTCATGGATTCATAAATATTTAACTTTTCTCTTTATTTGTATGGTATGTCCTCGGTTAATAAGTTTTGTCTATGCTAAGAACTTATATTCATACAATGTAATTATTTTCTATTTCTAATATATTTGAGCACGCTAAGAATCATATAATCATATAATGTCGTTATAATTTATGTGTGAGCAGAGACTAGCATACTTATAATTTTTAGTTCCCCTCTATGGGCAGGAATTCTTACTCATTCATTTAGATGCTATAAATTTTGTTTGTTGGATCAATGAATTTTGATTATTTTTTACGAATTCTAAGTTCTATTAAAAGTTTATCAATTCAAATATATTTTAAAATAGTTAGAATACAATTTATTTACCATGTCATTCTCTCTCAACAATTTAGGCAAGGAAAACAATAATTATCCTCAAGTGAAATTAGGTTGAAATTAAAAACTAAGGCGATGGGAAAAAGCTTGGACGGTTGAAAAGATTTTCACATATATTTTTATGCAATAAATGTTCATTAATGTCATCTTTATCTAAAACTTTATGCAAAAACCAGCTTGTCAATCAAAAAAGAGAATTCTACGCATTATCTTGGAGTGCACAGAAGTCTAGTAAAACATTCCTGCACAAGTTTAGAAAGTAGTAAATTTAGAGGGCAAGGTGCATCACCTCTTTCTGTGCTATGTTGGTCAATAAATTTTTCCTTCCTACTGAGTTTTTGGCCTTTTTCTTACTTCTTATGGGTGTGCTTTTCATGGATCTTGAGATTTTCATTTGAATTACAAGGTTTTGTTGGATACAAGTAAAATAGACAGGTATGTTTCTAGCTCATAACTTTAACCTCTAACCCATAGAGTAGCTACATGAACATCTCCTTCCTACAAGAAACTTTTCTCTTTCTATTTTCTTATGGTTCTTAATTTATTAGAATTTAAGTGTTAAACATAATTATTTTAGATTCTTTTCTTTTTGGGTTTCAACTATAGATGCCAGATGCCTTTCCATGATCTATAAAACAAGTTTTACAAAGCTATATACTAAAAGGCAAGCCTCCTGTTACAATGTCCACATCAAGAATTTTTTTGGGAGGTTTAGCATACCATATAGTGCTTGTTTGGACACAAAAAATAACTAGCCTATACAAGTCAATTTCCCAAAAATCGAATTCAGAAAGGTTGATGCAAGCCTAGAAATTTCACTCATACTAGTTGAAAAATTCGTAGGCTTGGGAGACTCACTAATTTTTTTCTCCTATGATTCCAATTGAGATTCATTTTGATTTGTTGTGATGCTCTGAATGATAGAGGAGATAGCACAATCCCCTTACAATATTGCCTGGTTTGAGTCTGACCACTTTGTTGGACTCTCTTGTTCTTCTCTCTAATCTTTTTAAGTAGGAATGTCCCTGCAGTCATTGCCTCAACCAGTTCATCTTTTCTTAGGAACACTAAATAACAAACAATCACAAGAAAAATAAAACTCGCCTCAAATTCCTCCATATGCTATTAGTTTTGTTTGTTGGATCAATGAACTTTGATTATTTTTTCATAACCCTAAGTTCTCTTAGAAGTTTATCAATTAAAATTTATATTTTAAAGAAATTAAAATATAATTTCTTTACCATGTAATTGGCTCTTAGAAATTTAGGCGATCAAAAAAATATTTTTCCTCAAGAAAAATTAGGTTAGCTTAAAAACTAAGGTGGTGGGAAAAATCTTGGATGGTTGAAAAGGTTGTCACATATATTTATGTGGAATAAATGTTCTCACCTCTTTCTGTGCTACTTTGGTCAATAAATTTTTCCATCCTATTGAGTTTTTGGCCTTTTTCTTACTTCTTATGGGTGTTATTTTCATAGATCTTGAGATTTTCATTTGGATTTCAAGGTTTTGTCACATAGAAGACAAATATACAAGTATGTTATTGGCTCATACCTTTAACGTCTAACCCATATAGTAGTTGCATGAGGATCTCCTTCCTGCAGGAAACTTTTTTCTTTCTATTTTCTTATGGCTCTTAATTTTTTGGAGTTTAACAATTAAAAATAATTATTCTAGATACTTTTCCTTTTCAGCTTCAAATATAGATAATAGATGCTCTGCCATGACCTTTGAAGAAACTTATACATAGCTACATATCAAAATGAAACCCTCCCATGACAAAGTCGATATCAAGAATTTTTTAGAAGGTTTGGCGTACCATATAGTGCTTGTTTGCATACAAAAATAGCTAGGCTATACAAGTGAATTTCCCCAAATTCAAATTTAGAAAGCTCGATGCAAGCCTAGAAATATTACTCATACTAGTTGAAAAATTCATAGGGTTGACAGACTCACTAATTTTTATTATCCTATATTTCCAATTGACATTCATTTTGATCTGTTGCAAAGCTTTGAATGAGAAAGGAGATAACATAGTCCCCTTACAATATCACCTGGTTTGAGCCTGACCACTTTGTTGGACTCTCTTGTTCTTCTCTCTAATTTGTTTTAGTAGGAATTTCCCTACAGTCGTTGCCTCAACCAAATTGTCTTTTCTTAGGAAGACTACATAATAAATAATCACAAGAAAAATAAAAATCACCTCACGTTCATCCAGATGCTATTAATTTTGTTTGTTAGATCAATGAACTTTGATTTTTTTTACCTAAACCTAAGTTCTACTAAAAGTTTATCAATTAAAATATATTTAAAAAAATAGAATACAATTTCTTGACCATGTCATTAGCTCTCGATAATTTAGGCAACGAAAAAAAATATTTGTCCTCAAGTGAAATTAGGTTGCAATTTAAAACTGAGCAGGTGGGAAAAAGTTTGAACAGTTGAAAAGATTTTCACATATATTTATGTGCAATAAATGCTCATTAATGTCACCCATATCTAAATCTTTATGCAAAATCTGTCTGCCAGTGGAAAATGTGAATTCTAAGCATTACCTTGGAGTGCACAAAAGTCTAGTAAAACATTGTTGCCAAAGTTCACAAATTAGTAAAATCAGAGGGTACAGTGCATCACATCTTTGTGTACTACTTTGGTCAATAAATTTTTCCTTCCTACTGAGTTTTTGGCCTTTTTCTCACTTCTTATGGGTGTGCTTTTCATAGATCTTGAGATTTTCATTTGGATTTCAGTGTATTGTTGCATAGAAGATAAATTGATAGGTATGCTATTAGATAATACCTTTAATGTCTAACCCATATAATGGTTGCATGAGCCCCTCCTTCCTATAGGAAACTTTTCTCTTTCTATTTTCTTACGAGTCTTAATTTTCTAGAGTTTAAGGGTTAAACATAATTATTTTAGATACTTTTACTTTTGGTTTTCAAATATAGATGGTAAATGCTCCATCATGACCTATGATCAAACTTATACAAAGCTACATATTGAAAGACAACCCTCCTATGATACAGTCCATATCAAGAAATTTTTTGGGAGGTTTGGCATACCATATAGTGCTTGTTCACATGCAAAAAATTACTAGCCTATATATGTCAATTTCCCAAAATTTGAATTTAGAAAACTCTTTGCTAGCCTAGAAATTTCACTCATACTAGTGGATAGTAGATGGTCTAAGCACTATTTTCACACTAGCAATGAATTCAAGGCCACTACATCCCCAAACCCATATAAAAAATCTCTAAAAGTTTTTTGAAATATTTAGAAAACTCTCAACCAAAAATAAATATTGGCATTTCCAAAGACAATACCCACAAAAAAAAGTTTAATGGATGCATCTGCCAATAAATTCAAATCTCAATTTGATGCTGAGGCACTTCTATGCCAAAAATTGAAAAGATAGAGAAATCATTTTTTCAATTATTGAATATAAATATTAATTGTGAGGATACAATGCACAAGATTTTGATGAATATGTTGGGCTTTATTGCTATACCAATTGTTTGTCTATCGATAGCCAATTGAATCTATAAAACTTGTTAAAAGCTAAACTCCACTTTATCTTTTAAATTCTCAATCTAAATCTCTCACAATGACAAGAGGGTTAAAAAAATAATGCCTCGAAAAATATGTAAGGGTTGTATGCATTCAATTTTTACTAGCGCAAGACTTGGGCTACATTTTAACACTTATATTAAGAGGCTAAAATATATGTAGACAATTTTTGTAGCCTCTTAATGAATATATCCAAGTGTTAAAATGTAGCCCACAAACAAATAGACCACATGGATTTCTAACAGTTATTTTTGGATTTCTAAAATCCATGTTTTCATATATTCATTAAGAGGCTACAAAAATTGTCTCTCGAGCTCAAGAGTCAATTAGCTCTAAAACCCCAATATTTTTAGATCTACTTCTCATTTCTTTGGAATAGATTTGAGCAATAGCTCTAGAGAGATAGGATTTGGTTCATCTAATTTTAAAAATAATTCTAGAGGAGAGTTCAACATTAGAATAATAGATGCTAATACAATTACTCCTATTTTAACTTATTCTTGGCATGTGGTGGCAGTTGTTTGTGGTCTATTTCTCCTAGCTCATATTTTCTTTGTCTAGTCAAGGAAAGCTTTTCTATACCAATTTTTTTAGAAGCTTTGACTAATCGTTCCAAGTGTACCACATGTCATATATTTTAATAGTTAAAACTTGTCATGGGCTTCCTCCAATAATAACCACATATGTCTATCCATGCCACTAAGTGTACATGAGGATGAGATTTTACACTAGTTTTTAAGTCTTTGACTTAATATTATTATTTTAAGGTATTTTTAAATTACTATTTTTTAATTATGGACATATAATTTTTTTTTGGTTGAAAATGTTTAGGTGGGATTTGACATGTATACATATGGTGATTATAAAATAGAGGTATACATACAGTGATTCTAAAATAGAGTTGATTCCTATTTCATACATATATAAAAGGGATATTTTTTTCTATTTTGTTGATTCTTTATAATTGATTTATTGAAATAGATTGTGGAAATCTACTAATATTTTTTTATTCTATTAATTCTAATGGTCTTAGAAGATTTATTGTTATTAATTACATTTGCAATTTCAATTGAAGATAATAAAATAAAGATAATATAATTTAAAATAATATAACTTCAAAACTTATCTGAAGAGTTGATGTGAATTACTAGAAATAGGAACTTTATCCAAGCACAATTTTCTATTGAAATTTTGTCAAGATCATTTTCTACATGGCATATTATCTTTTATTGGCAAATAGCCATATTATAATATTTTATTACGTCCTTTCAAAATTAATTAATATATGTTTTCAAATCATATCTATACTGCAAGTATCTACTATATATACATCTCTATGTTCAAATCATATACAATAGTTTGTAACAAAATATTCATTTTCTACATAAAGTAGATATCATTTGTGCATTCTAAGATCAATAGATGTAGTAGTAAGAGACAAAAGAGTTAATTGCAAATAATAAAACACCAGGTAAGCTATCAATTTTTTATCACAATGTTTTATTAATTGAATTTTCTAATGTCTGTCACTAGGTACTAAATATTTTTGCCCCCAAAAATAAATATCAATTTTCAATTCCAATTTTAGCACACTACGTAAGGAATAGAGATACATCCTGTTATAAATACCAGGTTCACAAGCAAGCTAGAATCTAAATTTATATGTTACTTCTTGATCTCAAAAACATTTGTCCGATTTATTGAATCTAATAATCATATCTATATTTCTTGAATATAGGCAACATAGTCAAACAAAATATTGCCAAAAAAGAAAAGGAAAATAAGGCATTGTTAAGTTTTCCTTAAAATAATAGTCATTGTTAGATTCTATGAACATAGCCAAAATAACTAAATAAGATGGTGGCACCAAAAAAAAACAAAAATAGAAAGTGTTGAAATTGTAGATATAGAGAATTATAAAAACAAAAGCTCAAAACTCTTCTTCAACATTGACAATGCACTTAAGCAAGAAGGACTATCTAGAATTCCAACATTTAGATATAATGTTGGAGACTACCTGTTTGATTCATTACAACTCTTGCTCGAGAATCACTATACATCAACTGGCCTTTGAAAAGGAACTATTCAACACTTCTTGAGTAGTCTAGAAAAATAAGAATTAGAGGCAGTTGATTCTTACAACCATGAATTATATCTACAAATACTTTACAAATTGCACAAAGTTAGGGACCGAGAGACATATTTGCAAAGAATGCATATCCTAAAACAACTAACAATGAACTAGGTCTTTGAGAAGATATATTTTGCATACAATGGTTATCCAAATGGTTGAATGAAAGAATATAGGTTTGGTCATCTACAATAAGAAAATAATACTTACATTTCAATGAATTTTTGACAACTGAACCATACACACTTCTCCTCCATGATGTTAATCCACTTTGTGGTCATTTTGAACCACTAATACAATAAATGACTCCAAGTTTACATAACCAACAAAAAATATGTTTCTCTCAAAAAAAAATTTAATCAGAAATAGAACACAAAATCAAGTAGCAAGAAATGTGAATATGAAAACTACAACCACGATGCACAAAATACACACACAACTTAAAAATAAACAAAAATAGATTATGATACAAAACACTTCCCTCCAAAAGTTAAAAAATATTATTGAAAATCAAAATCAACCAAATGAGTCCGCGAAACAAAAGAATTCCCTCCAAAAGTTAAAAAAGACTATTGAAAACAACAATCAATAACAACTCTTTAAAAAAAGGAAGAGAACATTATCCCCAATTGATGTATTCCAAAAAACAATTGAGGATACACTAACACGCGTGTACAATTTTTGTCAAACATTACATTTTAAGAAAGACAAAAAAATTATGACTTGAACAAAAGGAAACCTATTGTAGATTAGTCAAATCAAATTGCAACACATTATCAAATACCATTTTTTGCAAATGTAATAGTGTGCTAAAGAAATAAAAAATTCCTCAATATGCTACACTACATAATGTTTGAATGAAATGACCAATGGAATATGTGCAAATGCTATCACAATTACAAAAGTGTCTTGTCTCATTGTAAATTACAATTACACAAATTTGAGAATTGGGGCACAAAAGATCTCAAGTTGGCTTAATTGGTTTAATAATCAATGTCCCTGTAGACATTAATGTTACACAAAGAGCTTTGCCTCTATCAATTTCTAGTACAACAACAATTGTTGTGTCCCTAAGAAGAAGACTAGAATGCAAAAATATATTTTATGAGGGAATGGTACAACCAAACATTATTATGCAAGCCCTTGAACAACTAATAATAAGGACACTATACAAAATGCAACATGTCAAACTCGATAGGGATTGGAAACAAGATCCACAAATAAATAATGAGATTGTGGAAAATGATGACCTAAATAACATTGAAATTAAGCATGAAAGTGATATAGAGAATTAACCTTGTGAAACTCAAGTACATGGATTCACATAATCTATTGACATACATAAAATCAAGATAAATTAGTGAAAATTGCATATACACAAAACCAATGTCCCATTGGAATATTCAAAGACAAATATGTGGAGAAAATAAATTTCACAACACTATTTTTTGGCGATCCACACGACCATGACATTAACCAGAAACTATCATATAAAAAAATTACAAAGTGGGAATTGTTGCACTCATAAAGAATTTTTTCATATCACACAATAAATCATTTTTTCAGAATAATAAAAATATGCATACATCAAGTTATGTCCATAATTGTTGGAAATAAAGATGGAGTAACTGAGAAGGGAGGGGTGAATCAGTTACCACAAAAATAAATCCATAGATCCTTAGATGTCTTAAAATATAGTTGCTGCTAATACTTGGTAACCACACAAATAAACGTTGAAACTTGATAGATGTTCTGTTTAATTTATTAAGCATTTAAAGTGATTAACATGCATGCATAAAGAAATAACATGAACACAAGAGACACCAGATTTAACGTGGGAACCCAATTTGAAAAAAAACCACCAAGTAACTAGTTACCAATTTTCACTCTTCTGAAGTGAGCCCTAGTAGGAGCCAACCCTGTTAAAAGTTACAAAACACACTATTAGGTGTGACCCTGTTAGAGGATTTAATCACCCTATTAGAAGTGGAGTTGTCAGAGGTCTTTAGAACAATTCAACCGAATTGTCACCTTGTTAGAGGATTTACAAAATGGATATTAAACCAACTCTGTTAAGATATTTTGAATCACTATTACAATGATTAAAAAGCAACAATGAAGTGATCTGAAATATATGCAACTTATCTTTGCTGAATATAGATCTCTGTTCTGCTTCACTAGATCTTCACTGATCGAATACAACTTTGCAGCCCCATAAGCATATCTAATCCTTCTTCAAAATTTTCTCATATATTCAATATTCACTCATTCCATATCCATATATTTGCACTCTTATGCATCCAAACTCTTACTTGTTATGAATTCACAACTTGACCTTTCATATATACCTTACAGATTGTCAAGTCGGCTCAATTACAAGTTACAACAACTGAAAAAAATTAAATCAATCGACTGCAAACATTACATAAAACAATTAAACTTGATTCTTTAGAACCATAAAGTTCTTCGTTGCCCGACCCAGCTCGGTGACCATTGCTCCAAAATAGTTTCCCCAGTGTTAACCAAGTGAGGCTCAGTAAACACTACAAACCTTGCAACTTCCTTCGGAGATCAAGTTAACTCAATAAACACTGACCTTCCTTCTCTTACCGAGTGAGCTCGGTAAAAGCTAACTTTCTCTTCGATGATCGAGTGAACTCGGTAGTTATTGACTTTCCCTTTGTTAACCTTGGGAGCTCGGTTAACATTAACTTTCTGCTACAAAATATTTTGATGCCCGAGTGAGCTCAGTAAGAGCTAACTTTTTATGTAATGTTCAGGAATGCTCAGTAGTCACTATAAATTACTTTGTTGATTGTTTGAGCTCGATAGACTCTATCTGATGGTTGATATGATATTTGTGTAACATCAAAGACAATACACAATTAACAATTGTATCCAACAATCTCCCTCTTTGGCATTGATGGCAACACAACATGTCATAGTAGAATAAAATTTGAAAACAAGTCTTTCTCATAATAATTCTCCCTCTAAGATAGAGAACTCTCCCTCTTACAGTAATATCCCTCTGTGAAGGAATTACATGGCAAACTCTTTATTTTAAACAAATTTCAGAGAGATATGACAGTAAAACTCTCCCTCTTTGATAACACATTCCAAAGACAACTTAACTCAAATGAATTTTAGTGTAAATTTAGTACTGATTCATATGCAATATATCCTAGTTATGCTGCACCAACTAATAGATCTTCAACCTGGTATGAGTTGATGCATCACTAAAACTTTATTTTAGTGAACTTCAGATAGGGGAGTGACCCCTAATTTACCTCTTAGATATAGGAATGCATCCTTAGGTAATGGTTTTGTTAATATGTCAGCAATTTGTTCCTTTGTATGAACATATTCCAATCTGATCTCCTTAGCTTGCACCAATTCTCTGACAAAATGATATTTTATTGCAGTGTGCTTGGTTTTGGAATGCATCACTAGATTCTTAGATATGTTGATTGCACTTGTATTATTACAGAACATAACAACTGGTTCTTTGATTTCCATCTTCACGCCTTCCAACAATTGTTTAAACCAAACAATATTAGAACAGTTTACTGCTACAGCAACATACCCTGCCTCTGCTATAGATTGAGATGTACAATTCTGCTTTTTGCTTGTCCAAGAAACCAACCTCTTTCCAAGAAAGAATGCACCTCCACTTGTACTTTTTCTATCATCAAGGTCTCTTGCTCAATCAGCATCAATACACATTTTCAAATCCAAATTACCTCCAAACTTATACCATAAACCATACTCTTCAGTTGCTTTCAAATATCTCATTACTCTTTAGATTTCTATAATGTGATTTTCTCTTGGTTTTGCTGAAAATATTGCTACAATACCAACTACAAGGGCAATATCTGGCCTAGTATGAACTACATACTGCAATTTTCCAATCGTAGATCTATACAATATTTGATCTACTTCTTTTGATTCATCTTCCTTGGTAAGTTTTAATCCGATACACATAGGAGTCCCAACTGGTTTACAGTCTTCCATTCCAAACTTTTTCAATATCTCCTTGATGTATTTTGATTGAGTGATGTAGATACCATTTTTATTCTGTTGAATTTGAAGACCAACAAAGAATTTGATCTCACCAAACATAGACATTTCAAATTTCTTGTTCATTTTTTCTGAGAATTCTTTGCATAGATCATCATTCCCTGTGAAAATAGTATCATCTACAAATATTTTTGCCAAGACAATTTTATTATCTGGTCCTTCCTTAATATACAAGCTACTATTATCATTAGTTCTTTGAAAACCAATCTGAATAAGATAGTTATGCAATCTTTCATACCATGCTCTAGGAGCTTGTTTCAGACTGTACAATGCCTTGTGTAATTTGATAACCATGTTCTTCTTATCTAGATCAACAAAACCTTTAGGGTGTTCAATGTAAACCTCTTCATCCAGGATACCATTGAGGAATGCTGACTTAACATCCATCTGATAACCTTTGAATCCTTTGTGAGTAGCATATGCTAGTAAAGGTTTGACTCCTTCCAATCTTGCAACAGGAGCAAAACTTTCTCCATAGTCTATTCCTTCTTCTTGAGCTTATCCTTTGCATACTAGTCTAGCTTTGTTTCTTGATACCTTACCATCTTCATCCAACTTGTTTCTAAATACCCACTTGGTTCCAATCACATTTTTATCTTTCGGCCTAGGTACAAGAGTCCATGTCTTTTTTTTCTCTATTTGCTCTATTTCTTCATTCATAGCCTCAATCCAACTATCATTTTCTAAAGCATCTTTGATATTTCTAGGTTCAAAATCAACAAGTAAACAAGTACCTTTCAACTTGCTTCTTCTCATGGTTCCTTTAGATTTGTCTCCAATGATTTGATCTGCTAAATGATGTCTCTTGACATATTTAGCTAATACAGGTTCCTTGCCTTTTGAATGGATTTCATTATTATCCTCTTGCATTTCAACTTTAGGTTCTGTCTGTTCTAGTTTGGTAGATATTTTCTCGGTAGATTCTAGCTCAGATCCTTCAGACTCGGCAAACACTTTCTTGGTAGACACTGAATTTAACTTGGTTTGTTGTGGCTCGGCTTGAACTTCCTGTAACTTGATTACAAATGACTCAGGAGTAGAAGATTCCTAATTCTCTGATGTAACTGGTACTGTATCAGGTTCAGTGAAGACAAACCTTCTATAATCTACTAGTTCCCTTTTGCTTTATTCAGTCCTTTCTGCAAACTCATCAACTTTCACATGTGCACTTTCTATGACTTTGTGAATAGACACGTTCAAACATCTATATGCCTTACTTTTACATGAATATCCAAAGAATATACCTTCATCACCTTTCACATCAAATTTTCCTTTTCTAGATTCTTTTAAAATGTAACATTTACTTCCAAATACTTTAAGGTAACTTACATTAGGTTTATAGCCATACCATAACTCATAGGGGGTTTTGAATGAGTCTTTCTTCAGTTGTACTCGGTTCAGGGTATAAATTGCAATGCCGATAACTTCCTTCCAGTATTTGATAGCAATGTTCTTTTCAATCATTGAAGTTCTTGCACAATCCATGATGGTTTTGTTCCTTCTTTCAGCTATTCCATTTTGCTGGGGTGTTCCAGGGGTAGATACCTATCTTTTGATTCCTCTTTCAATGCAAAAGTTATTAAACTCATGTGAAATGAATTCTCCACCTCTGTCTGACCTCAAGAATTTTAATCTTTTCCCTGTTTCCTTTTCTACTCTGGCCAAATACCATTTGAACTTTTCAAATGCTTCTGATTTGTTTCTTAGATACATGATTGTCATCATTCTTGAGTAATCATCAACAAAAAGAATGAAGAACTTTTCTCCAGTATAGCTTTCAATTCCGATGGGTCCACATAAATCAGTATGCACAATTTCTAATATATCTTTAGACTGATAGTTTTTACTTTTAAATCTAGTCTTTCCCATTTTTCCAATCTGACAATTTTTGCATAGACCGACCTCAGGTTTCTTTATGTTAGGAATGCCTCTTACTTTCTTGAATTTTCTTATTTTTACCAAATTATCAAAGTTCACATGACAACCTTTTATGTCATAACCAACTTTCTTCTACTTTAGCAATGAAACATGAACATTCACCTAGTTCAAGATAGAACAAGTTACCTTTAGTTTGAGTACCTAATCCAATCAGCTTTCCTTTGCCATCCAACAGTCTTGCTTTATCATGCATGAATTTTACTTTGAATCCCTTATTGAGTAGTCGTTCCACACTTAACAAATTATTCTTTACTCCTTCTACCCAATAGGTATTATCACATATAAGTTCCTTGGTTAGAGAGATTCTTCCTCTTCCTTTTATACAACAAGGTTCATTGTTACCAAATCTTACATTGCCATCATCATAGTCTTCAAAGTATTCAAACTTAGTTTTGTCACCAGTCATGTGATGAGAACAACCACTATCTATGATCCATGTATCATTCTTTCTCATATGAGAAATGAGTCCCATTTCCTCATCATTATCAGATTCATCTTTCACAGCAATGTAGACAATTTCATCTTCTTCTTCATCATTAGAATCATTAGATTCTTTAGCCATAAAACATGTTTTCTTACCTTTATACTTGAATGATTTGAAATTTTTCTTGCCATTCCATTTGTGATCTTTCTTCTCATCTTTATTCTTCTTGTTTGGACACCTAGCAGCAATATGACCAACTTCTTCACATGAAAAATAGATTAGGGGTACTTTACCTTTGTATTTTCCTCTGCCTCTAGAATATTTCCTTGCTAGAAGGGCTTCAATTATGCATTGCCTTTCTCCTTGAGTGAAAGTTTGGCTTCAAATGCTGATTCAATGTTCTTGGAAGCTAGAACATAGTTATCAAAGTTGTCTAGTTCAAATGCAGTCAATCTTCCAACTATAGCCTCTAGATTTATCTTATGATCTGCTTCACATCTTCTTTCCAGAATTGCAAAAACTTTGATTGCATAAATGGGATGTAGAGTTCTGAGAACTTTACTTATAACTATCTCTTCCTTGATATCTCCTCCAGATGCTTTGATTGCACTGACACATGCTTTGACTCTTTCAACATATTTTGTAATGTTTTCATCCTCTTTCATCCTCATTTGATCAAATTGTCCTCTCAGACTTTTTGCTTTGGCTCTTCTAACATTATCATCTCCTCCATAGATCTCTTTCAGCTTTTCCCACATTTCCAAAGCAAATTTGCAATCCTTGATATCTTCAAATTCTTCATAACTCAGAGCAGATGCTATATCTATCACCATAATGTTGTGGGTCTTCTTTTCAACAATATCATTGATAGATAGTGTACCGGCTATTTCTGCATAATTTTCATCAAGGTATTTTAGTCCTATATCTCCAATAGAAGCTAGATGAAGTCTCATCAACCCTTGGCATGCTGAGAAGTTGTCCCTGTTAAGTCTTGGAATTTCTCTCTTATAAGACATCCTGATATTTAGCTTAGATCCTTCAAATCTTATCCTGCAAGCACCAAGAGCTTTGATACCAATTGTTGGAAATAGAGATGGAGTAACTGAGAGGGGAGGGGTGAATCAGTTACCACAAAAATAAATCCATAGATCCTTAGATGTCTTAAAATATAGTTGTTTCTAATACTCGATAACCCCACAAAAAAATGTTGAAACTTGATAGATGTTTTGTTTAACTTATTAAGCATTTAAAGTGATTAACATGCATGCATAAATAAATAACATGAACACAAGAGACACCGGATTTAACGTGGAAACCCAATTTGGAAAAAAACCACCAAGCAACTAGTTACCAATTTTCACTCTTCTGAAGTGAGCCCTGTTAGGAGCCAACCCTATTAAAGGTTACAAAAAACACTATTAGGTGTGACCCTGTTAGAGGATTTAATCACCCTGTTAGAAGTGGCCTTGTCAGAGGTCTTTAGAACAATTCAACTGAATTTTCACCTTGTTAGAGGATTTACAAAATGGCTGTTAAACCAACTCTATTAAGAGATTTTGAATCACTGTTACAATGATTAGAAAGCAACAATGAAGTGATCTAAAATATATGCAACTTATCTTTGTTGAATACAGATCTCTGTTCTGCTTCACTAGATCCTCACTGATCGAATACAACTTTGCAGCTCCATAAGCATATCTAATCCTTCTTCAACATTCGCTCATATATTCAATATTTTCTCATTCCATATCCATATATTCGCACTCTTATGCATCCAAACTCTTACTTGTTATGAATTCACAACTTGACCTTTCATATATACCTTACAGATTGTCAAGTCGGCTCAATTACAAGTTACAACAATTGAAAAAAATTAAATTAGTCGACTGCAAACATTGCATAAAGCAATTAAACTTGATTCTTTAGAACCATAAAGTTCTTCACTGCCTGACCTAGCTCAATCACCACTGCTCCAGAATAGTTTCCCCAGTGTTAACCAAGTGAGGCTCGGTAAACATTGCAAACCTTGCAACTTCCTTCGGAGACCAAGTTAACTCAGTAAAGACTGACCTTCCTTTGCTTACTGAGTGAGCTTGGTAAAGCTAACTTTCTCTTCGATGATCGAGTGAACTTTTTAGTTATTGACTTTCCCTTTGTTAACCTTGGGAGCTCGATTAACATTAACTTTCTACTACAAAATCTTTTGATGCCCTGGTGAGCTCAGTAAGAGCTAACTTTCTACGTAATGTTTAGGAATGCTTGGTAGTCACTATAAATTGCTTTGCTAACCGTCTAAGCTTGGTAGACTCTGTCTGATGGCTAATATGACATTTATGTAACATCAAAGACAATACACAATTAACAATTGTATCCAACACACAATATGGATTAGAATTGGTAAGGGACAACTTAAAGGAAGGAAGCTATTAGAAAAAAGATGTTAAACACAAACCAAACTTAGAAAAAAATATTTAAATAAGATAAAGGGTACATCAACTTCAAAAGAATCTATATATGTCCAGACTATGCACATCAACTAAAAAAAGATAGCTTTTCCATGATATGATAACTAAGGCCTCCAACATTTTCCCTCACATTTACTAGTGCTAAACAAAACTGGAAGGCCCTAACCAACACACTCAAACAACTATACAATAATCACCAACCAACAACACAAAACAAATCAAATATGAGGAAAGAACTTAACACATGAACTAATTAAAAAGGATCCAATAACTTGTGTGTGATACTATAGAAAAATACCCTAAAAATTTGATACTTTTAGACCAATCCTTTTTTGGAAATGTACTCCATTTCTTTTTGGAAACATAATTCCTGAATCAAGGAAACAAGCATGGTCACTTTCTGATATGGGTCAAGGATGCACCTATCTATAGAAAGCAAGCAATGCAAGTATTAAAAATTTCATTGATGCATATCTTACATGTGAAACTTAAAAGTTTGATCCAAATATATCTATTCTCAGTAGACATCATCATACAAAGCAATGAAAAAGATTTTAAAAAAAAAAAAATTGTAGACATAACTTTCTATTTCCACCAATCAGAACAATGAAAATACTTGAGCCCTTGTTAGAAAGAGACAAAAGCACATGCTCAATAGCCAACAAAATTCAATGCAAACTTCAAGTTACAATGTACAAAACATCCTTCACATTTGACAACTTCCTCAGAGAAATTAACATAACTGAAGAAAACTACATTATCACTTTAAGGTCAACAATTCATAGACTAACAATCTATCTCCAAAAAAATCTCTCAGAAATCTAGAATAATAACTTTGGAAAACCAATCCCTCCTCTACAGAAAACCTATACATGTGCACAATTTATCCTCAATCCATATGCAATAGAAATATACTATAGTTCATGCATAGAAAAAGTTGACAAGTCTATGAAAAATGATTTCAAGCAAATACATGATGATCATCATCGAGACAATATAGATATGCACTTCAAATGATAGGAAAACTTGGAAATTCTCTACTAAACCTACAACAAATGTGCACTCATCAAGCATCTCATTTAGTTTTACCACCACCACTACACTCCAGTTTTAGAAAATGCATGTTTATTGACACATGATCACATAATGACCACACATTTATATTGAAATGAGTTGAACAACTAAAGAAAGAAGAAGAAAACTCTAAAAATATAATGTGTAAACCACTAATTTAATATTGCCTATGCCGCCCTCAAGTTATTGCTAACTTATGTTTAGAAAAAATTGTATCAAGTTACAAGAAAGATAGAAGTAAGGTCAAACCAAAAACTAAACCAAACATCATATGTTTCATTAACTTCAACAAATATTTATAGCTAGAGAACTATTATAGGGAACAATTTTTACTATATGTTCCCTTCATTGTAACTAATGATACATTCAAAGAAAATTATGACTCATGGAAAAAAAATTACTTGTATAATGAAAATATAATTCAGAACAATTGAGTTTAGTTGTTATACAATACAAATTCAATGTGGGGTGATATTGACAATGCTATTGACGCGATAAATAATAGCGAAGACAACAAAGACAATATCTGCCAACAACCAACAATTAGAAAACTTGACGAACAATATGACATGCATGAAGATATCAAAACCAAACTTTGTAACAACTTGAAAAATATAACTCCATCAAATAATGAACAATAAAGACTACTAAAACTTAAGAAGAAAGCTAAATAGAGAGCAATAAACAATCATCAATGATATTGTAATGAAAAATCTTAAGGACATCAAAACTCCTATGCATCTGTTTCTAAATGGAGGAGCTGGAACTAGGAAAACACTTACAACAACCCTTTTTCAAGCACTTATTCTCATTTACAAAAATTTCATTGATAATGATCTAGATAAACCTAAAGGCCTAATAATTGCATACACAAGAATGGGAAGATACAGTATAGGTGGAGCTACATTGCATTCAACTTTTTACATACCTTTCAACAAATCAAATTTCATTCCACTAAATACAAAAACAATAGATACAATGTCAAAGAACTATATAATCAATTACATGTAGTTTTCATAGACTAAATTTCATTAGTAGGTTCAACCTTCCTACGTTACATCGACAAATGACTATGTGACACAATTCAATTATCAACATCATACTTTGGTAAACTTGACACAATTTTTTGTGGAGATTTCTATCAAGCACTTCTAGTGCTTGACTTAGCCATTTTTGACAAAAAACCATCAACAACAAAATTAATGCCTTATAATTCTTGAGTTGATAATGTGAAATGCTATTCACTAGCCACTACAATATGTTAGAAAGATGAGAAATTTGTTTCAATTCTAAATAACATACATCTAGGACAACAAATACTTGATGATATACACTACCTCAATCGAACCTTTCTTCAACCCCCACCTATTGATCCAACATTCCCATATCTATGCTATAGGAAAAAAGAATTCAATACATACAAAAACAATATGGTTTCTAGAGTTCTTGGGAACTACATGATATTAGATGCAATAGACTTTGAAGATGAAAATATCAATGCAATGCAACTATATACACACACAATGATTCTACCAGCTTAAATAGTTGTAAAGCCAAAAATTCTCATCATAATTTTTGCAGGAAACTACAACACAAAAGGTGGCCTTGTAAATGGGTCAGATGGAATATTTAAGGCATATACCAAATAGAAAGAAGTGGAAATATGATGTAACCTAGTCCTGTTAAAGAATAAATAAAAAATTGACACAACATAGATGTTTTAGAATGCCATAATTCTTTATTGAAACTTTTGCAACTCTACTCTACCACTATAATGAAATAAAACAACTACTTATTACAATTTTGAAAATTACCATACTTGGTAGATGTTTGGGAAAAATGAATTTTTCAATTTTTTGGTAATTTTTAAAACTCAACCTATGAATTCATTTTTTTCTCAAGAAAAACCCCCAACTAAGGAAACACAAATTTCCAACTAATCAAAAAAATCAAAAATATGATTTTGGACTTATTAAAAAAACAACTTTCTAAAAAAATTGAAAAAAACACAAAAAGCTAATTTTAGAGATCAAGATGACATTTCAGGCAAAACCCACATCTGAGTCAAAACGTATGACCCTTGGAAGTAAATATCAACCAAAACCCACATCTAAATCAATAGCCTTGAAACTCAAATGCCCTTGCATCAAAATAGTTTGGATATAGTTCAAGAAGACAAAAGTAGGTAAAGAAAAAAGAAATAAACTATTCCAATATTACATTCAAGGCATTGAAAAAGAATGGGTTCCCATTCTCCAAATTGCAACACCCATCCCTAAAATATTGACTACCGAAAATGTATGCATCAAAAAATAATTTTCAATACAAGTAGCATGTGCAAGGATAGTACATAAAGCCCAATGCCTCATAATGGATGGCCTTGCACTTGATCCTAATGGCATAACACAACATAACTTGACATATACAACACTTTCAAGAACAACACCTATTAATTCATTATACCTCTTAAAACCTTTGACTCCAACAAGATTCAAAATTCACAAAAAAAATCCATTGAGAAATGTCTCATCTATACTCAAATGCAACAAGGAAACTTGAAAGTCAATTGTCTTGTATAGTTCACAATGCACACATATTGCTATGCACATTGAACATGTGTAGTCTACATGCTCATGTAAATGACATTCTAAATTATTATGAAAATGTCCACTGATATCTTATGCTTGCAAGAACTACATTTTGTCCCATGCAATACTGATATTTTCTTTGGAAAATATAATAACCATTCAATGTATCATATACATAGTATTATGATACTTCAAAAAATCTTCTAGTGGCCAATTCAGTAAAACATAGATAAAAAAATTAAAGACATAACAATTATGCTTAATCAATCCAATTCTCAACTAAATTTCCATAATCTATACACATGACCACATAAAATCATTGACAAAATCAAAACACTTCTTACTAAAATAGCAACAAACTGCACATCAAAAAACAAGCTTTACATTGTTGGAGATTTCAACATAGACATGTTGACACAAAACACAAACACAACAAAACTCATGAAACATATGAAAAAATACAATATTCAATTCATGTTAAATTAGACACAAAACATAAAAAAACTACTCATTGACCATGAATGGACAAATTCACCAGCAAGTACATGCTCCATCTACAAAATTGAAACATAATTGATAGACCATCTTGCAACATTCATATAGCTATATGCATTTTAACTCTAACCTGGGTTATGTCTATAGTAGCAATGAGTTCACCAAAGCGACTAACAAGTCAACTACAACAAGACCAATAGGAACTCGCTAAAAGGTATTTTGAATCTAAACATTGAAATCTTTTCATTTTTACAAATATTTTAGAATAAAAAACATTTACCTTTAACTATTACAGGAAAAAAGAAGACAACCAACAATCTATATCAATAGAAGATCTTAATGCCAAAAAGGCAAGCCAAAGTTTCAAAGGTGATGTCTTGGGTTGTTTACAAAGCTTTCTTGGACAAAGCAACTAGGACATGTGATGTTCTACATGCTAACCTTGTAGATTCCAAAGCAAAGCTCATTATAGCACTAAATGTCAGTGGTAACAACCTTCTCAGCAAATATGAAATTAAAATAATCCCAGGCATGACATTAAGAATAGTAGAATTTGACATTGCACCAAAAATCGATTTTGTTCGAGGAGATAATGATTTCATACTACTTCTAAAAGATTCTAGCATAGTTGAGACAATACCAGCTATATTGTATGAATACAAATTCATCACTAGTATAGCTATAAAGAAGTTACTTGCAAGCACAATAGACTATTGCACTAGAACAATTGGTGTTATTGTTCTAGTGACATACAAAAAAGGTACTCAAAATGTTCTTTGAATTAAAGATGAAAATAACAACATGAGTAAAGCACCAGTAAGCTCACGTTAGAAATGCTTTAGAATAACTGAGAGGGGGAGTGAATTAGTTATTCAAGGTCCAAATGTCCAATTCAAGATTTTCTTCAAGTAAAGCCTGCCTAATATATTGTTCATTCATCCAATCTTAAACACTCCTATCCAGCAAGTTACTGTAAATCAGCATGCAAACATAACCCATGAAAATATCAACACATGACACAGTGATTTACATGGAACCCCAATTTGGGAAAAACCACTAGTAACATGCTACTCAATTCTCACTCTTCTAAAGTGATGGTTTGTGAAAGGCCTGCCTTGTTAAAGGCTACAACACACTATTAAAGGTGACCTGGTTAAAGGATTTAACCACCTGTTAGAAGTGGGCCTGGTTAGAGGACTTTAGAACATTCATTTGGAATGCCACCCTATTAAAGGATTTACGAATGGCTTTTAAGCCAACCTAAGTCCATAGGATTTTTACCCTAATTGATACAATTTCTAGAGAGTAACAACAAGAGCTTTTGACCTGATTACAACATACAACTTATCTTGTAAATTTTAGATACTATTTTAGCTCTTCACAATTTTCCTGGCTTTCAATCTCTACAACTTTTACAACTTGCCCTCCTTTCAAGTTTGGTCTTCTTGAGTCCTCATGCTCAATGTACCAGTGTAATCTAACTTCTGACCACTTATCAAACTAGAGTCTCTGTGCTATGTTCTTTCTTCTCATTGACAACTTTTTCTTGACACCCTTCAACCACTTCACAATTTGGCATACTGACAACTCTTTCTTATTGGTCTATGACTCCTTAAATAGAAGTATGGAATTTATTTTCACACTCAATTCTTCCCTTCTTTGATTTCTATCTGAATGGGTTAGGTAGGATTCATTGAATGTAACCCACATTTTGTTCCTCCTAGAAACATCATGAAAAATCCTCTTGAATTAGCTCAAGAATAGTTTACATAGAATTCTATACCACCAGCTCATCATCCTTATCCTCCATCTAGTTCAAAAAATTCAAGGTAACAAACTTATCGGCTCAAATATTGTGAATCTCTAACTTTTTAATAATTCAATAGCTTGGCACTATTGAAATTTTGGTGCTTGGTACATAATGTGTTATTCGACATCAAGTACACTTTACTGATGCTTGACACCTACTGTGGATTCACTCGGGATCCACTAAGTTTTCTGATGCTTGTCACCTGTTACTTTGCTTGGCATCTAAATAGGTTTGGCTCCTTCTATATCACTTGGAACACACTAGATTTTTCATTTGCTCAGCACTAACTGAAAATTTACTTAGCTCGAACTAACTTTCTCAGCACTTACTAATGAACTTAGTTTAAGCTTTGCAATCAATTTTGTTCCAACATATTCCTTCAATGTTTTTAAGTGTGGCCAACCATTGTATCTTCTAGTATGTTATCAATACATCATTTAACTATTTTCTTAACTAAACCTTACACTTCATTACAATACCATAACTCAACCTTTCCCTTAGGTGCTTTTGTTACATCTTGTTGATTAAATCCTCTTCATCAATCAACTAAGTGATAGTACTTAGATCTTATAACCAATTGTCATTCCTACAAATATCAGGTTTGACATCAATGACCAAACAATGATTGAAAATATTCTTTATCAATAATTTCCCTCTTTGCAATCAATCTTCTTCTCACAATGATCTTTTCAATTGAAAACATTCCTTATTAACAATCTCCCTCTTTGGCATTGATGACAAACCAAAATGATCAACCATCACACCAAACTATTCAACCATGTTATTAAAATACTAACTAGGTTAGAACAGTAAGTCAAAAGATAAAAAGAAATTTTGTTACCATCAATTTTCACATCTCCTTCTCTTGATCTACTATCCTAATTGCTTTAGTTCTACTTTTCCCTCTTAGTTGTTGTATCCTTTTTCTTTCCTTTCTGCCCTTCTTACACTATTTCTCCCTCTGCATGCATTGCTTATCTTCTACTAATATCAATTTCTTCATTCTTCTCCCTCAACTATTGATTAGTTTCTTGTTACTTCTCCCTCTTTGAAAAAAATGCCAAATACATATTATTTCAGCATCTTAACATACAAGTGTAGCATTTGCAGGTTCTTTCAATTTCTCCCTCTATCACCTTGGTTGTGACTAATTTGAAACTTCATCACTTTGATTACTTCAGGCATGATCCTAAAGTAAACATCATTTGCATCAATGTGTAATATTTAAACAATCAACTCATTTGATGTAGGGTAGTCTTGCTTTTACTTCAAGTAGCCTTGGCTAGGGGTATCACCCCTAACTTACCTCTAAGATACTCAAAAGCATCTTTAGGTAGTGCTTTTTTGAAGATGTTAGCAATGTGTTCCTTTCAACTAACCTATTTCATCCTCACTTGTTTTTCTTCTTCCAATTCTCTTACATAGTGATCCTTAATTGCAATATGCTTGGTTTTGACATGCATTATAGGATTCTTTGATATTTTGATAACACTTATATTATCACAATAAAGTATCACAAGCTCATTTACCTCTTCCATCATGCCTTGCAACAAATGTTTGATCCATACAATATTAGTGCAATTGATAGTAACTACAACATATTCAGCTTCTGTTTTTGACAATGAGGTACAATTTTGTTTTTTGCTGGTCAAAGTAATCAATTATTTACCTAAGAAAATTTCTCCTCCATCAGTGCTTTTTCACTCATGAATATTGCCTCCCCAATCTACATCAGTGTAGGCTCTCAACTCAAACTTCTCACTCTTCTTATAGTATAAGCCAATGTAATCAATTTCATTTAGGTACCTCAGTATTCTCTTTACTACCATCAGATGATTTTTCCTTGGATTTTTAGAAAATTTTTCCACTATTCCAACAACTAATGTAATGTTTGGTCTACTATGTACAAAATACTACAACTTTCCAATCATTGATCTATACAATGTTTGATTTACTTCAGCTGACTCATCATTCTTTGATAACTTATGTCCTGTAACAATTGGTGTGCTGACTAGTTTTGAGACTTCTAATCCAAATGTCTTGAGTATCTCCTTGATGTATTTTGATTGGCTAAAAAATATGACATGCTTCAATTGATGTACTTGTAATCCAAAAAAAAAATTGATTTCTCCAATCATTGAAATTTCAAATTCATGTTTCATTTGATCAGCAAAATCTTTGCATAGAATATCTTTTTCTCCAAATATTATATCATCAACAAAGATTTTAGATATCAAAATATATTTACTTTTTCTTCCTTGATATATAGATTGTTGTTGTCATTTTTTCTTTCAAATCCTGTCTTCACAAGATATTTGTGCAGTCTCTCATACCATGCTCTAGGTGCTTGTTTTAGACCATAGAGTGTTTTATGTAATTTTCAAACCATATCCTTGTTGCCGTCATCAAAAAATCCTCTAGTTGTTCTATGTAGACTTCCTCTTCTAGTATACCATTCAAAAAAGTAGATTTTACACCTATTTGGTAGACCTTGAAACCTTTGTAAGAAACATATGCAAGTAGTATTTTTACTCCTTCCATTCTTGCAATAGGGGCAAATGTTTCCCCATAGCCCAGTCCTTCTTTTTATTCATAACCTTTGCAGACTAGTCTAGCCTTGTTTCCTATTATCTCACCATTCTCATCAAGTTTATTCCTGAAGACCCATTTGTTACCAATCACATTCTTATCAACTGGCTTAGGAACTAGGGTCTAGGTTTTGTTCTTCTCAATATGATCTATCTCTTCGTCCATGACTTTATACTAGTTATCATCTTGTAGTGCATCTTTCACTATTTTGGGCTCAACCTTGCTCAGTAGATATGACTCATTCCTTAGTCTATTCCTTTTCATTGCTCTTGCATCCTTGTCACCAATGATTTTTCCTTTAGGGTGATGTCTTTTCACATACTTAGCTAGTCTTGGTTCTTTTCTTCTTTCCATATTTGGTCTTTCAGTTTTAGAGTCATTTTTCTCTTCAACATCTACTATTTCATCATCTCTTTCATGTGTACTATTTTCAAAATCAGAATCTACATTTTCTTCATTCTATAACTCAACTTCTGAATGTAGTTTGATAGTCACTGGTTGTGACTCGATTGATACTAAAATTTGTTGTTGATTTCCCAACTTGATTACCAACATCATCTTCAATTGGTATTCCTTCATAGAAGTATACAAAGGATCTATAATCTTCTGGTTGCTTGGATTCATCAACTTGGACTTCCACATGCTCATCAAAATTTATATTTGCACTCTCCACAATCTTATTAGTGTTAGTATTCATAAACTTATATGCTTTGCTTCTAGTGGAGTATCCAAGGAATATGCCTTCATCACTTTTTGCATCAAACTTCCCATTTCTAGTATCTTTAAGAATATAGCATTTGCAACCAAATATTTTTAAATGTTTTACATTAGGTGAGTGACCATACCATAGTTCAAAAGGTGTTGCATTTATTTCTTTCTTAACTTGGACTCTATTCAAGGTATAAACATCAGTACTTACAACTTCTCTCCAGTACTTTAGAGCAACATTTTTTTCCATCATCAATGTTTTGACATAGTCTATCATTGATCTATTCCTTCTTTCTACAATGCCATTCTATGGGGGAGTTCATGGTGCTGATGTTTGTCTTTTGATACCTTTATCATTGCAAAACATCTCAAATTATTTTGATGTAAACTCTCCTCCTCTGTGTGATCTTAGACACTTTAGACTTTTACCTATTTCCTTCTCAACCTTGGCCAAGTACCACTTAAATATTTCAAATGCATCAAATTTTTGTTTTAAGAACATGGTAATCTTCATCGTAGAATAATTATCTACAAATAGCATTATGTAGCTATCTACTAGGTAGTTTTGTGCTTCTATTGGTCCACATAAGTCTGTATGGACTAGTTCTAGTACTTCTTTGGAATTGTAGGTTTTTCTTTTGAAGCTTGATTTGGTCATCTTTCCTAGTTGACATTGTTTGCACATTGTATTTTCAAGCTTCTTTAGTTTAGGCAAACCTCTAACTTTCTTCTTTTTATTGATGCTAATCATATTGTCAAAGTTAACATGACAAAACATTTTATGCAATAACCACAATCATCGACTTTAAAAACAAGACAAGTTGCATCTCCCATATCTAGGTAAAATAGATTACTTATGGTTTGTTCAACTTTTCCTATTAGATTTCCATTAGTGTCATAGATTTTGACAATTTTGTTTCCAAATTCTACTTTGCAACCTACATTGCCTAATTGTGATACACTCAACAATTGTATTTTAATCCTTCAAGATAGTATGCATTATCACATGAAATTTTCTCTGTAAGTTTAATTGAATCTTTTCCTTTGATTTGACATGGAGCATCATTTCTAAATCTAACATTGTTTCCATCATACTAAGGGAAGGTAATAAGCTTACTTTTGTCTCCTATCATGTGATGTGGGCATTTAGTGTCTATGATCCACTTGTTATTCTTATTCACACAAGTCACCAGTGTTGTTGCCTCATCTTCATCTTCATCTTATTCATCCTTCATGGCTACATAGACTACTTCATCATCATTTTCATCAGAACCTTCTTCAACAATGTAGCATCTTTTTCCTTTGTCCTTGTAATCTCTACCATCATCATTTTTTTTGTTCTTGTACTTGTTTCCTTCTTTGTAGTTCTTCTTTTGTGTACACCTTGCAACAATATGTCTTACTTTATTACAATTGTAACAAATGATAGGAAGCTTACCCTTGAATTTTTCTTTGCCTCTGTGGAATCCTTTTGCTAGTAGTGCTTCCACTTGTTCCACATCTTCTTCACCTGTGTTGCTATCACTGGATGCATGTTTTCCTTTTCTACTCTTCTTCTTTGATTTCACCTCCTTAGTATCTTTAAATGTCAGCTTGGCGTTGAAAGAAGATTCAAGATTCTTAGGTCTGTAGTTGTCAAAGTTGGACAACTCAAATGTGGTAAGTCTTCCCACTATTCCTTCAAAGGTTAGTGTGTTTCTTGGTATATGCCTTAGCTCTTGGATGGCTGAAACTTTGATAGCATGAATGGGGAGCAAAGTTATTCAATATTTTCTATTAATAGTATCATCATCCAAATGACCACCCAAACTTCTTATTGCACTTACCACTTCTTTCATTCTTGATGCATATTGAGTAGCATTCTCACCTTCCCACATTTTCATGTCATCAAACTTTTCCTTGAGGCTTTCTCTCGTTGCTCTCTAAACATTTTGATCTCCTCCATAGATATATGGAAGGGCTTTCCACATCTCAAATGTAGTATCATAACCTTTGATATCATCAAATTCAACATAACTAAGTGTAGAGGCAATCTCTAGCATTACCTAATTGTGCTCCTTCCTTTTGTTCAAATTAGTTGCAAAGAGGGGTCTAGCTGGATCTACATGTTCTACTCTAATTGAGGTTTTTGCATAATTTCCTATTGATCCAAGGTGTAATTTCATTAGACTCTGCCATGCAATGAAGTTATCTTTATTGAGCTTGGCAACTTCTCTCTTGGACATCTTGATCTTCCTTCTTCTATTACCTTGAAACTAAATCAACAGATGGCTATGATACCAATTGTTAGAATTTCTTTAGAATAACTAAGGGGGGGCGGGGCGGGGGGGGGGGGGGGGGGGCGAGACGGGGGGGAGGGTGTGAATCAATTATTCAAGGTCAAAATGTCCAATTCAAGATTTTCTTCAAGTAAAGTGTGCCTAATAAATTGTTCATTCATCCAAGCTTAAAAATTCCTATCCAACAAGTTACTGTAAATCGGCATGAATGCATAACTCATGAAAAGATCAACACATGACACAATAATTTACATGGAAACTCAATTTGAAAAAAACCACCAGTAACATGCTACTCAATTCTCACTCTTCTGAAGTGATGCCCTATAAAAGGTTTGCCCTATTAAAGGCTACAACACACTATTAAATGTGACCTGGTTAAAGGATTTAACCACCTTGTTAGAAGTGGCCTGGTTAGAGAACTTTAGAACATTCACTCAGAATGTCACCCTATTAAAGGATTTATAAATTGTTGTTAAGCCAACCAAAGTCCATAGGATTTTTACCCTAACTGATACAATTGCTAGAGAGTAACAATAAGGGCTTTTGACCTAATTACAACATACAACTTATCTTGCAAATTTCATATCACTGTTTCAGCTCTTCACAATTTTCTTGGCTTTTAGTTTTGCAGCTCTGACAACTTGCCCTCCTTTCAAGCTTGGTCTTCTTGAGTCTTCATGCTCAATGTACCAATGCAATCTAACTTCTGACCACTTATCAAAGTAGAGTTTCTATGCTCTATTATTTCTTCTCCTTGATGTATTTTTCTTGACACCCTTCAACCACTTCACAATTTGGCACATCAAAAACTCTTACTTCTTGGTTTGTGACTCCTTCAATAGAAGTCTATAATTTCTTTTCCTGCTCGATTCTTCTCTCCTTTGATTTCTATTTGAATGGGATAGGTAGGATTCATTCAATTTAACCCCCATTTTGTTCCTTCTAGAAACATCATGAAGAATCCTCTTGAATTTTCTCAAGAATGGTTTACATAGAATTCTGTACCACCAACTCATCATCCTTATCCTCCAACAAGTTCACAAAATTCAAGGTAACAAACTTGTTGGCTAAGATTTTGTGAATCTTTGACTTTTCAATAATGTAGCAGCTCAGCACTATTGAAATTTTGATGCTCAATACATACTATTTTACTCAACATCAAGTACAGTTTACTAATGCTTGACACCTACTATGGATTCACTCAGCATCCACTAAGTTTTTTTGATGCTCGACACCTATTACTTTGATTGGTATCTAAACATGCTCGACTCCTTCTATATTACTTGGCACACACTAGATTTTTTATTTGCTTGACACTAACTAAAAATTTTCTCGACTTAAACTAACTTGTTCGATACTTACTAATGAACTTAATTTAAGCTTTGCAATCAATCTTGTTCCAATATATTCCTTCAATGTTTCTAAGTGTGGCCAACCTTTGTATCTTCAGGTATGTTATCAATACATCATTTGACCATTGTCTTAACTGATCCTTGCACTTCATTAAAAAACCATAACTCAACCTTTCCCTTAGGTGCTTTTGTTACATCTTGTTGATTAAATCCTCTTCATCAATCAACTAAGTGATAGTACTTGGATCTTATAAGAAATTGTCATTCTTACAAATAGCAGATTTGAAATCAATGACAAAACAATGACTAGAAACATTCTTTATTAACAATCTCCCTTTTTGCAATCAATCCTTTTCTCACAATGATATTTTCAACTAAAAACATTCTTTATCAATAGCTAAGATGTAATGCTACACTAAACATAAGTAATAAATTTGAAACAAAGAATAAGTACAATGTATGTAATTTATTTATTTATTTATTCAACATAATACAAGTACAAGAACAATGATTGAGCCACTCACAATTCATAAACCTCAAAATAAAAGAAGATATCATCAAAATAAATTTCCACTATAATGCTAATAAATATTGAGTTCAATACAATAATGAAGTATGATATCATTCTTAAATGCCTATGTCCAACATATGGACCCTACAAGTAACAAATTTTGTTTCTAGATGTAACTTCAACGGTCATCCTTAGCTACTTGTTAATCAACTTGAAGCACTTGAAAACACACAGAAATGCAATACAAGACAAAGAGGGCTTAGTACACACTGAGTTGAAAAGCGTAATCCACCTGCATACATGTTAGAATAAACATACACATAACCATAATGCAGATATCTGATCCACTTAACATAGTGCAATTCCAAAATTAATATGCAAGAAGTAAACATCTACTTAACAATGCAAAATTAAACTCACACTAAGAATAACTAGTAAATGAATCATATATATATATTGAGGTGTCATCACTATGGTGCTAAGATACTACATCCGTGTATGGTAAGCTCATAGACAACACATAGGGGGATTCTCTATTGTACTCGTAAAATGATGTAATAGAGATTTGCCTTGTTCTCTGTACTTAACCTTATTGGTTTAAGTCATAGGTAAGGCCAATTATCCTTGATATGTAATTAACCCACCCCAATTCATTTTAAAGTTATCACTAAATTTATTAACTGAATAGGATAAACCAAATTCAGCCACCCTGATATATGTTCATTACAACTATTCTTAAAATACACATCAAACATATATACTAAGAATGTACATGCAATGGATATCAAATTAGTATACAACATGATACTACATTCTTCATCTAATTGTAACTCATCTTAATCTGCCAATTTTGAAGGTAAATTTAGATCGTTATAGCAATAGGAACGAAACCTATAATGTCCAAATCCTGTTGATATAATCAACTAGATTTATCTCCGAATTGAAAAAGATAACAAAACCCAAGAGCATATGATATTCTTCCTTAAAATGAAATTTGATCACACATATATCATAAGTACTTCTTTTCTATCTGAAAACAATTTTGAATTCAAATAAATATTAGATAGCATCATTAAAACATTACATTCCCATTTTTCACATAAAATTTCTATCTCAGAAACATGATGTAAATACCATTGGTATAACTAGTTTACTTGCTAGAAATCCAATGAGATCATATCTATGAATTCTCTAATTATCATCCAAGTATAAATTTTATGATTTGATGAATATTCCATTTAAATAATAATAAACATCACATATATAACTTTTCCAATAATTTTGTGTTTCAAACTACAATAGTCAGCATCATAATAATGCAATTCCACGTATCTGTTTGACAGAATGTCATGGCTTTTTCTAAAATAGCATATGATAACTAGAAATTTAATAACCTACACAAATCCTTATGAAGTTATAACAAGGTCGGCTGATATCAAGTAAACACAACATTGATTAAATTTTTAAGCCAACTGTTTAACAAAATGTAAATGACTGGAAATCAAATAACATCAACAAGATTCCACATATCAAAAGAAACCTTATATAATTATAAATGAATCCAATTCATGTGCATTTTCAAACCAGGCATCAATTGTAACTACATTTCAAGGTTATATTAAAAGTTATGATGTTACCTATAAGTTCGATATTGTTTTAGAACCAAGCTAACTGTTTCACCAACTGTCTGCCCTCGATTTCAACAACTATCCAATATCTTGTTGGTGTTTCATACTACTCAAATACCATCTAAGATTTGTTTAAGACCGAAGTGTTAAACATCAAACTGTAGGTTGAACATAACATCACACTTGCATGTGTGTATATATTTTCATAAGATAGGCTCTGAGTTTCATACATCAATTACCTGCTATGAAACAATAATAATTACCTTCTAAATCTTATAAGGTTGGATGTGCATGGCAACTTTAAAACCCCAAATCTTGGTAAATTTTGACACAATAATATTGCACACGGTTACACAAGAACTGTTTGACATAATGACTATGTCTTGGTTCACAAACATAGTTCAACATAACTACTATTTAATATATAATGGTTGTTTAACACATTGCCTAAACCCTTGACTACAATCATAAACAAATCCAACCCCAACTCATTCAAACCATTTAGTATAATGTCTGTGACTCTAATATCATGCAAACCATTTGACAAAATAACTAACCCTAGTCACATGATTGTGCCCTCAGTTCAGAATCATGAGTTCGTAGATCACTATGAACTCATGACTGTGGCTGAGTTGCATACAACTAATAATAATAAACTTAGAGGCATGGTACACATAGAGCTCGGCTCTATAGAAGCCGATAATAATATGTTGTTACACATTCCCATAAATGAATTACAGCCAGAAACATACATAATATACAACAAAACCCAAATACAAACTACATTACCAAAGTGAAATCTCCTTACTCACACTCAAGTATGGGTATATACAAAGCTCAGCAACATACAATGCTGAACCCTGCATATTTCCATGGTTGGGTTCGATATACACCATTTAAAACTGAAAAAAACTTTTTACATTCATACATTTCAAATTCAAAGTGCGATATAAATAGAAGGTAAAAAGAGCAGGGTAAGAAATTGCCCCTACTCGAAATATAGTAGATGGAAAAATCTCAATGCAATTTTTTTCAACAAAGCTTGCTGCCAAAGCCCCAAATGCCAAGTCAAAACCACACTTCCAATTTACCAACAGTGATAAACTTGAGAGCAAATTTGACAATAGAGAATAACAGAAGAAACTAGAAGTAATGCAACCAAATGACAAGCTTTGTGTAATACAAACAAGCTCAGCCTCATAAGATAGGGCTTCTTCCTAAACATGGTGCCTATACTTCAGCAACACCTCACAGGTGTTTCACTTCACAGAGTAAAGTGGTCCAATTCCTGGCCAAAACCCAGCAAACACTGAACCAAAATGAAATGGCCGACCAAGTGATAAATGACATATTAATGCCTTCATAAAATGCATGAAAAGAAATTGAAACCATACACAGAGTCATGCATATGGAAATCACCTCCATAGTTGGCTTGCTAACAATGAAAATCCCTATGTTTTGCATTCGAAACCCATTAGGGTTTTAGGGAAATAAAATCTTCATACCAAATATAATATATGAATAAAATAATAGCCACATATGTTATAACAGCCGCAGGTTTTTAAACCCCTTTTTTTAAAAATGGGCTTTGTTTAAACTAATACAACTTAGGTAATTAGTCCCTATCAAACACAAGTGCATAAACATATTTGACATGCCAATGTAGGGTTAGGAAAATATCAAGTACATAAACTCATAACCCTAAGCAACATTGTTAAATTAAATTCAACACAGGCCAATAGATTAATCGCAATTAAATCATACCAAAGCTCCACAAATGTCCAATATATAGCATATTAACATTAATATTGTTACACTAAATATAAATCATGATAATCATAAACAATATGCTGACATGCAATAAAATATGAAAGCTACAACCATAAAATCTGAGCTTAATTTAAAAACTTTTCAATAGTTTTACCAGTCATATTTTACCTGAAGTCTATACACAGTAATATCGTTTAAACTAGAAACATCAGACATTAATTCTAAATACATTAGAAAGTTTTTCAGATTCATAAGTGCCTCTACCAAAGCTCAAAATATACTATTTCTGAAACAAAAAGGTTTGTCCAGCAATAATCACATGTCCCAAGGACATTAACAAAACCAAGTTCTACAGAAATAAAAATATAACATCTGAAAGGAATTTATAACAACAAAGTCCTAACATGTAGAAAAACTAAAGTAGTGGTCAGGCATGACATAATACAAATAATTTCATTAATAAATTTATGAAAATAATTCTAGGTTCCCCTCTTTCTATTACATTTTACAATTTCACTATGTCAAATTATGAAACTAAAAAACTAACTAACTCTGCAACTTGTGTTCAGGTATACATGCATCCAAGTTTCACACCCTAATACATTAGATACACCAACAACTTGAAACAAATCAAATACCATCACTACTCTTTAGAAATATAGGTAAAAATAATGATAAAAAATTAGCTCTACAGACAACCCCAACCACATTTATTTGGAAACTACATAAAAAAAGAACAATCGATGCACTCCATGAGCTACTACAAACTTTTGTTGAGGTAATTTATTTTAGACCCTTTATCATTTTAATTTAGCTTTCCATTTTCCATGGTTTATAGAAGACTAACACAAGCACATTGTAAATAGGTCATGGAAAATTTAACTATAGAAAATGCATATTCAAATCCATTCCATGCTTTCTTCCCAAAATGCAACTACAAATTTGAAAGCTATGGATCTCTGGATAGAGAAAATGGTAACTACAACCAATGTGATAAATTTGTCTAACAAAAATATTCATTGTACCTAATTTTTTTTTATCACAAATGATAGACAACAACCAATTCACTACTCTGTCAAAAATAACATAGTACAACAATTACTTCCTTTCTTAAAAACATAAATTATCGACAATACATTGATGAAAAAATCAGAAGTAATATTCATGCTATGAGACTTTTTAGTGAGTGGCACATACACTCTCAACTAATACAACACCATCACACATGTAGTCCTTATGAACCAATAAACTGGGCATGAAACTACAAAGGTACCTCTTCTTCATACTTTGCTGTTCATAATTACAAAAATCAAGTACTTACTTCTTCACTATGAAATTTCATTTCCAATGCACTAATCATGTTACCAATTTTGTAGGCATCGCATTTGGGCAGCAAAAATGTACACTTCCATGTCAAATTCAGTGTACCAGCCTTCTGTATATTATTTTCTATAAAGTTTTGTTATTATGCATGCATTGTATATATCTTCCACTATATGAAAGTTTTGTAGAGTCAAAATAACTAACTAAATTATATGTATATATGTTGCCTCTTCAGTTATGTAATTTGGACAGCACAATAGTTCAGCTCTATGTTGCATTTAGTGTAGCAGGCTTCTATACATTGTATATATCTTCTACTCTATAAAAATATATATATGCTAGCAATAAAGTTATATTACTTCATTTTAGCTAATATATCTTGCACTCACTCAAAGTAACTCTCTTCCAATAAGAAAATGAGTATATACTCAATCATATAACATAAAATAGGTAAAATATCTCATTTAATTAGATACATTCAATATATTTGCTTACAAGTCATGGAATTTATCTTTATACCCAAATATGGCATTAGTTTGAAAGATTCTAAAGCTTTTTTATGAATGTATAAACTAAATATAAATGCTATATAGTCCTTATATAAGTATGTGTATATGTCCAGATTTAAGACAACAAGCTTTGTATTTTGAGAAAATATGTGGTTAAAGATAAAGGAAAAAAGGATATGTTGCACAAAGCTTTTCCCTACAATTTTGAAATAGCTACTCATTATACTTTCTCCAACTCTTTTGGGTATTAATAGCTCTAGTCAATATATGCAACATTTTTTTTACCTATTGTGTCTTCAATTTTACAAGTTTTAATGTATAGTTTTAATTAAGTCTTCAAATTTTCCATGTATATTTTGCGAATATAATATATTTGACTACTTGTCAAGCTTTTGGGTTGCAATTCTATTCTCAAACAAATTTACAATTCCAACAACTACAAAGCATATAGTAGGAATTGTGATGCACTGCATCTCCTATTTTTGCTTGCAATTGCGGTCCTTGCCTTACATGGGGGCATGGTAGAGCGTGATGATTTGGCTTGGTAAACATAAGAGTGTTTGTAAGATGGTTAATTCATGTTGGTCAAGTATAGCTGGTATCATGATAGGCTTGTAAGTGTGGCATAGTTTTTGTTTTGGAGAGGAAAGTTTAAATATTCTAATTTAGATAAGGATGAGAAATGTGGAAAAGAAATAATTTTTTATCATAGATTTTAGTGGCATTTCTTATTTTATCTCTTAAAGGTATATTTTCAAGTCAACACTTAATATAGTTATAAAGGGTATAGGTTTCTAGGATTTTTTTTGCTATTTATGTAGTTAAAGATTTGGAGATTCTAGTTGATAAAAGGAAAAGGGTTTTAGGATTTTTTTTCTCTATTTTCTTGGTTGAACATCGTGGATTCTAGTTGCCTTGTTAATATGGTATATTCATATCGAATGATGAGCATTTGGTTTTCATGCATGTGCTACTCAATATTTTGTGCCAATGTATATTTAGGTGGTAGTTCCCTAAAGTGATATGAAGGAATAAATTTAATAACTAATTTTTTATGTGCAAGTTTTATTGAGTCGTCATATGATACATTGACAAATACATAGTAGCACTATCATATATTTTTCATTTTTTTGCACAATGGATCATTAATGCTACTATTTTATTGAGTTTTCATATGATACATTGACAAATACATAGTAGCACTATCATATATTTTTATTTTTATGTATAATGGATCATTAATGCTACTCATTTTGAATGCCAACTTAATGTGGCTGAAGTACACATGATCTGGAGGATATTTGTTTCTACCTAGTCTCTCCATTTTGAATTCATATATCATGGTCTTGGATACAAAGAGATATTTCCTCTTTTTATTTCCATTGTATTTCTTACTATCATAGTTTACTAGTCTAGTCATAGAAAAATTCACCAATTTTTTTGCAAACAAGAAGCCCTGGATATAATGATTACAAGAATCTCACATAGATATTTTCATTAGTTTAACAATTTGGTGCAGGGCACCTTGCCTTTTGATGCTTTTAGGTGTATGTTGGGGTGTTGAATAAATTACAATGGGTTGGATGTAAGGTTGGACAACCATATGTTTGTAAGAGCCTATAGTGCTTAATAGGTGGAAAAGTTGCCATTTTGGCTTAGGAAGTGGAAAAGTTTCTATTTTTATTTAAGATAGGTTGTAGGGGATATTTAGGACCCTATGTAGCTTGTCTATGGTCAAGATGCTCATACTCAACCATCGAGTTGTCAAACAAGGTCAAATTGCTCATTATGCAAAAAGTTGCTCAAGCAACTTTGACAATTTTTGCAAGAATGTAGAAACTATGGTTAGATTAGTTAGAACCACCCATTCTTGGGATATAAGCATGGATTTGATGCTTTGATAAGTTTAATATAAGTTTGGATTGTATTTATTGTCTTTTGTACTTTTGTATGAACTTCTATGGTTGTACTGTGCTAGAATTATACTGTTTCTTTATGGCTGTATGGCTTGCATAGATTAGTGAAGAAGATCAAGAACCATGGGGATGTAGAGGATTTCAAAATATTTCATTTCTATTAGGTAGTTTTTTTCAAGTTCTTAGAGTGCAGTGTTAAGATTTTTTGAAGGTTGTTTATATAGGGTAGTCATAGTGTTGTTTAACAAAGAAAGGGCTCTAAACTAAGAACCTAGTGGTGTAAATGGCTGAAATCATGGGGGAAGTAGGTTTAGAGTTTGTACATAGATTTTTTAATTTATTTTTGGTATTTTTTCAATCAATTCCTTGGTTATAGTGGAAAGTCATATGGTTGACTGTTGAACACAAGTGAGCTATGACAGGGAAAAGATTACTTTGGCACATGCACCCATAGTCTTGTGAGAAAGAGCTATTGAGGTTTATGGAAGCCCTAGACAACCCCTTGATATGTTTTAGAGGTTGAAGGATTTTAAACAAGGTGTGGAGATCTTTTTGGCAATTGTTTGTAGCCACTAGTCCAGAGGCCTAATTAATAGGCCATAAACTAGGGCCTAGGAAAAACTAGGGTTATGGGTGCAACTAGAAGATAAGGTTTTGGATTTTGGAATTATTCTCATGTATCTTGAATATTTTAAAGGACTTAAGTAGGGTAATTTGGATATTTTGGAAGGTTCAGCTTAAAACAGATAAACTAGGCCTAATACAGCTAAGCAACTAGGTCTCCTAGTGGTTTGGAGATCAATTGAATTAGCAAACAGACTAGAAGTATGGGAAAGGGTTCAAATTGACTCTAGATGAGCAACTAGACTAGTAAGTGTCTAAAGAAATGTGTGGAGAGATCCTAGGTAGAAGGTTTTGCATTCTAGGAAGAAAGACTAAGAGAGAAGACTAAGATTTCAGGAGCTAGTTGGACTAATTCACCCTTGTAAACTTGGAATCTTGGAAAGATCAACTATAACTTGGAGGAGAAGTTGATCCCAAGGATATTAGAGATCTTAACAAGAGAAGATCCTAAACCATTGGATGTTTAGGCAAGTGAAGGAGAAATTGGAGTGAACAAAACCTAGGATACCCAACTCGTTTGCATCAGAGCAGTTGTTGGTGTAAATAAGTATTTACTTATTACACTTACTTAAGTTTACTTAGGTTAATGCATTATTTAATTATTTTGCATTATTTTATTATTTTTATTTGTGAGACACTTAGGAGTTTTTGCATGTTTGTGAGTTGTCATGTAGACAACACAGGAGTGCACAACTCTATTTTAGCACATGGTGTCTATAACACTGTTTTGCGTGTCACACCCTTGTAGGCTTATCCTCACATCACCACACTTACTTTCATGCTTAATGGAGGATAACCCATATTTGGTGGACATGTGCTTGGTTTTATAACTTATCATGGTGCTGATTACGAGACATTCTAGATGCATCTTAGAGGCCTTTATATATAGGCACTCCTAGTGTACTTTTACATTACATTGCACATTGCATTAATTATGACATTGTCATTCTGATCATACTCTCTCTATCTTTGGTCTACTGTGTGTTTGTGTTTGAGTTCTTAGTTCTTGGGTGAATTTTTCCCTTAGAAAAATTCTTACAGGGTATCAGAGCAACTTGGAGACTTTCTCATCACATAGCCGTTTGAGACCATGCCTGTTTCATCACCTCAGCTCGAATCTGGAGTGTTGTAAAAATTGGGAGCATCTAAGACTAGATCTAACCTTGCCATTGCATCCGAAACACTGAACAGGTAAAAATTGACAATAAACTCAGCTACCTTGGCCCTAAGTCGACCGTGAGACAAATTTTTTTTGCAAATCGGACCCCGAAGGCCTGATTTGCAGTATGGGTATGAGTTTTTTTATGGATTTAATTGATTAGTTTTAGATCTACAATTTATTATTTCTTTGTAATTTTTGTCAAAATTTTTCAAAAAATATTTTGCCCTCTTGGGGCACTAGTAGAGAAATTTTTTTTTGTAAACCCGAACAGTGGCACCCCAGATCTGCCATTTTTCCATTTTTGGAAGGATATTTAATATCGCAGGGTTTCATTATTTTTTTTGTTTTTGGCCTCCGAAATCTAATCATAATGAGTTTTTTTATGGATTTAATTGATTAGTTTTAGATCTACAATTTATTATTTCTTTGTAATTTTTGTCAAAAATTTTCAAAAAATATTTTGCCCTCTTGGGGCACTAGTAGAGAAATTTTTTTTTGTAAACCCAAACAGTGGCATGGCACCCCAGATCTGCCATTTTTCCATTTTTGGAAGGATATTTAATATCGCAGGGTTTCATTATTTTTTTTGTTTTTGGCCTCCGAAATCTAATCGTACATAGCACAGGCCTATACTACAAGTGGACCGATCAAACCTCGTGAGCTCACAATTTCGGATTTGGCTCTAGAAAATCTGACACACATTGTGATGGAGGTGAGCAGCCAATCAACAGATGCTCCATAGACTTACTTAATATTTCGCGGTAGTTTGGACTTAAAAAGTGCTTACTACGCTATCCCACCCAATGTGGGACTATTCCATATAACTTGGGCATCGTTTGTTGAACTTTCGACGGCATTCACCTCCTGTGCATCAAAGAATTTGGCAACAGATTTGCAGATTTTCCGACCGCGCTGTTTTGTTGTCTTGTAGACACGACCGCTGCTATTTTCCCACCCGAAAGCTCAAACTTTTCAGCAAGATCCATGGGTTTTGCCTGCACGACTGTTCTATTTTTCGGCATCAACAATGGATTTTCGGTGCAGTCTCCGAATTCTAATAGTCGTAGACTTTCACCTGACGTCGTTATGTGGTTTTCGATAGGCACTGAATAGTCTCGACAATGCCATTTGAAACACCGGGATGTTGCAGACTTTTCACAACTACATCTCAGGCCATATTTTTTGTTTGGCAACATCTCGCGCAGGGATTGATATTTTTGGTGTCATTTTATGAAGTTCTCGGGCCTCGTATCCTTTTTCGATCTGATTTGAGATTGCCCAACGACTTTGTGGGATATTTTAGCAGTGACAATAGGAGTTTCCTACCCACAGAGAAGTCTTCTACACATGAACTTTGGGTACCCCATGCCACGTGCTTAGTGAAGGAGAAGCCATGCGGCATCTTCTAATTAGCCCAAACTAGTTGGCAGGAAACAATCAGTATCTTGACATGTACTTAGTCGAGACTACCACGTCACCCAAGGAAACCAATCACTGCCATGCTAGCATATTTCGTACAATCCCACGTCACAGGCCGTACATCTAGTCAGCTACCATGTCACCACATCATGCTGATTTTTTGCTGATGTCAGCAGAATGCTAGGTTAAAATTGATGACTGCTTGACTATCATTCCTAGGCATTTTACAACTATAGTGATGGCCATTTGACCATCAAATTTAGCATTGCAATTTTTTTCCAGACCCCTCTCTAGATTGCTTTTTAGTTTGGCAGCTTGACTTTGAGAGCCCATAACTTGGACATCCAAACTTTGATTCAGGTTCAATTTGTTTTGAAATTAGGTAGAATTTTCTGAATTTTCTAGTGGTGGTGTTGTTTTCTAGTTTTGGTGCATTGATTTTGAAGAAATGGCATTTTTTTGTGACTATACCTACATAATCTTTCATTTTGCAACTTCAGAAGTTTGGTACGGGCACATCTGATCACTTTTTAAGGTTCCATTTTTTTTTAAAGTGCATTTTTTTTTTGTCTACTCCCCAGATCTGAAATCAAATTCTAGGGGTGTGTGGACCAATTTCTCACTTTTAGAATTAGGCCTTCTTTGGCATTGTAAAGCTTTGATTCTTTTTCAGAATTGTTGTAAAACTAAGCTACAGTGCTTAAGTGATAGATTTTAGCCTTATAAGGCAGTTGTAAAAGAAAAATTAGAAAGTCCACTTTATTCATTTTGACAAGTGGCCCATTGTAAATGCATACTTATAAAGTGCCAAAGCATCTTTTTTTGGGGGGGTCTTTGATTGAGTTAAAAGGGGGGGGGGGTGTATAGTGTTTCTTGTGTCTCTCTATTTTGTGCTCTTTTCATTTCTACATCATGGGTTTTAAATGTCCTCCTTTAACTTCATGCAACTATTCTACATGAAAAGATAATGCATGGAGTAGATTAATGGAAAAAGGATATAGTTTGTATGTTGATGGTACAATTACCAAACCTATTGATGCTAAAGAACTCATTGATTGAAAAAATCAAAATTGACAAGCTTTATGTGTTATCAGGAGTTGTGTACATTGGGATCTTCTCTTTCACATTAAAAATTGTTCAGAATCTAAAGAAGCATGGGATAAACTTGAACAATTGTATAGGAAAGTGGATGAAGAAAAGGGATTTTAGATTGAAGATGATCTACTTCTCTTGGATCCTAAGAATTATGACACAATTCAAGATTACATCATTAAAGTCAATGAGTATAGGGCACTTTTAAAAGATTGTGGAAATCCCATGAAAGATGATAGGTTAATTCATCACATCCTAAAAAGGCTACCTTCTAAGTATGCTAACTTTGTTTCAAGTTTTAATACCCACAGGTTAACCATGGGATCTACTTACCAGAAGCCTTCCTTTGATGGATTTGCAGATATGTTGATTGTTGAACAATCTCACTTGGTGGATTTTGGACTTCTCAAGTCATCTAAGACCAAAGCCTTGGTGGCTAGTGATGGTCAGAAATCTAGTCAAGGGGGGAAAAACAACAACGAGAAGAAGCAGTGGAAGTAGAAAACACAATCTGAGACACAACAATCCTTCAATCAATAAGGCGGTTCTTCTTCAAAAAAGAAGGGAAGTAATGAAAACAAGGACAAATACTTTTGTGCATATTGTAAAAAGCCAAATCATGACAAGCATCATTGCAAGACAAAAAGAATCGATGAGTTACAAAATCTACTCAAGAAGAACAAGATTCAATTGCTAGGTACTTCCAAGGATTCAACTCCTACCTCTTTGAAAGGTAAATGTCAAGCACTTATGGCAAACACAAGTTCTTCATCAGAATGGATACTTGACTTTGGTGCCTCTTACCACATGGGTTCTTGAAAGGAAGACTTTTCTTCATTGAAGCAGTCAAAGGTACCACACATCTTCATGGGAGATGATACTAAGATGGAAGTTGAAGGGAAAGGACATGTAGAAATGGAAGATGGGGAATTCAAAGATGTTCTCTATGTTCCAAATCTAAGCTCCAATCTCCTATCAGTTTACCAAATCACTCACCCTAGAGATGGTCATAAGGTTCAGTTCCTTCCAGATTTAGTGATGGTGTGAAGTCTCAAAGATGATTCATTAGTACCAGTGGGGAAATTCAATGATAACAAGAGGCTTTATTCCTTCTCCCACGTTGTGCCTAAGAGTCCTTCCCAAGCCTTGTTAACTCACTCTACTTCAAACATAAACTTATGGCATGAGCGGTTTGGTCACCTTGACTTCCACTCTCTTCAGCAACTTTTCTCAACACATATGCTCAAAGGTCTACCTAATATCAAATTTTCTAAGGGAGAGTGTTCATCTTGTTTAGTGGAAATAAATCTCAAGGAGAAGTATGATAAAGGGAAGTCTTCCTAAGCTCTAGTTGTTCTTCAGCTAGTTCACATGGTATTAGCAGGACCCTTTGCAGTGACTTCAGTCAGCCAAGGCTGCTACATACTCACATTTGTAGATGACTTTTTGAGATTCACTTGGGTCTTCTTCCTTCATCATAAGAATGAATTGGTCAATAAACTTCAAGACTTCAAGGCTCATGTTGAACACAAGTCAAGAAAAGCCATCAAAGTACTAAGAGTGGACAATGAGAACAAATATGTTGACAAAAGACTTAAGAACTTTTGTAGAATTGAGGGGATTGATCTTCAGAACTCACCAAAATTCAATTTGCACAAGATAGATGTTGCAGCTATAAGGATTTGGACTCTCAAGACCATGGAAAGTTGCTTGATTAAGGCCAAGTCTCTCGATCCTACACTAGAAGTTGAAGCCATTAGTAGTGTTACTCACATACTTAACAGGTCTCCTCATCCAGCCTTAGATGGTAAGACTCCTTATGAGACATCGTGTGGCAAAAACCCAGTTGTGAGTCACCTAAGAGTCTTCGGTTGTCCAACATGGGCTAACCTTTCTTCCAGGAGTTGCAAGGCACTGGCACCTAGGTCTTATACCTTTATCGGTTATGAAGACAATGTGAAGGCTTATAGACTAATGGATCCAGAGACTCATGAGATTTTTGTGGAGAAGGATGTTCACTTTGAGGAAAGTTATCCTAGCTTGTCCTCTGCTCCTCTCCGCACATCATACATAGTCGAAACTAATAGTGACACCAGTGATAGTGCTTCAATAAGTTCAAAAATGTGGGGTTCTATTGACAGTTGCAATGAGAGGTCACATCAATCTAGTCCATGTGCTTACATTACCACAGTGAAAGGTCCAACACATCATGGTACATCTCATCTTCTAGCTCTAGCTTCACTTGACTTGGGAGATAGACTTGAGGAATTACATCTTCTCATTGATAACGATGATCATTCTATAGTTGTTGCGAGGGATCACTTTGACCCTCATGTCCATTATCTACACGATCAATCTTCACAGGTTGGTGTGATTGTGGATCCTTATGAACAAAAATTAGTGGAGGTCTCTTTGTTAGTTGAGGAGACAAATGGTTTAGTGGAACAGGTTCAACAGACATCCTTGACAGATCTGCATTCATACTAAACCAGGTTCAACAGACATCCTTGACAGATCTGCATTCATTCTTTTCAGTATAGTTGGAAGGGGTGAACTTCAGCATCAACACAAGGATATTGGAGTAGGTTATAGGGCCAGCATACATCTTCAGGGGTGTACCTTTGGCATTGTTTCTTTCTAAGGGGAGGAACACCATTCTGCACTCATGGACTAGCTTCTTCATCAGATTGGCTTTCACTTGTCGGCATTCTTCTTTTGGGGGGGGAGCCTATTTTGTCTCTCTTCCTTCTCTCATTGTCTTATGTATATACTGGATGTATGTCATAATGTGGGGGTCTTCATTACTCCATCCATTGATGCATCCGTATTTATCTCTCTTTTTGGGGTGGGTTTTTTCCATGAGGTTTTCCCTCTTTCCCCGCTTTATGAGAGATTTGTACATGGGTACCTAATATGGCCTAGTAGCCAGCACCCATTATTCATCTTCATCATAGTTTGCAAGCTTAAGGGCATTCCTCTAAGTTGCACCTAAGGGGGGGTGTTGGTGTAAATAAGTATTTACTTATTACACTTACTTAAGTTTACTTAGGTTAATGCGTTACTTAATTATTTTGAATTATTTTATTATTTTTATTTGTGAGACATTTAGGAGTTTGTGCACCTTTATGAGTTGTCATGTAGACAACAAAAGAGTATGCAACTTTCTTTTAGCACATGGTGTCTACAACACTATTGTGCGTGTCACACCCTTGTAGCCTTATCCTCACATCACCACACTAACTTTCGTGCTTAATGGAGGATAACCCATATCTGGTGGACATGTGCTTGGTTGTATGACTTATCATGGTGCTAATTACGAGGCATTCTAGATGCATGTCAGAGGGCTTTATATATAGGCACTCCTAGTGTACTTTTACATTACATTGCACATTGCATTAATTATGACATTGTCATTTTGATCATACTCTCTCTATCTTTGGTCTACTGTGTGCTTGTGTTTGAGTTCTTAGTTTCTGGGTGAATTTTGCCCTTAGACAAATTCTTATAGTGGTATCAAATCCAACTTTTAGTTGGTACAGGTCTGACGAAGAAGGGAGGCAAGAAACTGATAATATGCCACCCAAGGAAATGATCAAGGGTGCCATAGTTGACTTTCTCAAGGATCTAATTTCCAATGCTAATCAGGAAGAGAAAGAGTAAGAAAAAGATTACAGAATGGGGAGATGAAAGCGATGAGGAAAATGATGGCCTCATAGGGGAGACAACAAAAGTTAAGGAGGAGGTGGATGAAGATAAGAAGGTGTTCTTGGAAGCCTTTAAGTCTCTCAATAAGGATAGTATGGAACACATCCCTTACTAAAGTGGTAGCCTAAATGGGGATGAATTGTTAGATTGGCTAGAAGCTATTGATAAACAATTTGACTATAAGGAAGTGTAAGAGGATAAAAGAGTCAGTTATGCTAAGGCTAGACTCAAGGGCTCAGCATTTGTGTCACGAAATATGATGCAAGATGATAGGGTAATAGGGAATGCCAAGATACTAACATGGGAGAGAATGTAGATTAAAATCAAGGCTCAGTTCTTTCCCATTGAGTATGAGATCTAGACATATTAAAAGTTGTAGAATGTAAGGTAGAGGGACATGATAGTAACTTCTTACACTAAGGAGTTCAATAGGTTGAGTCTAAGGGCTAGAAGGAAAGAAGAAGAATTGGAAAAGGTGGCTAGGTATCTTAATGGCTTCAAGCAGGTGATCCAAGATGAAATCACTATGTTGGCCCCTGATTACATGCACAAGTGTTTCTAAATGGAACTAAGAGTAGATGATAAAGCTAGAATGAGGAATGAGTCTTATTAGAAGGGAAAAGGTAATAACAATAGAGGATTTAGAGGAAGAGAA
The DNA here is from genome assembly GCA_028749045.1 of Cupressus sempervirens. Classification (NCBI taxonomy): domain Eukaryota; kingdom Viridiplantae; phylum Streptophyta; class Pinopsida; order Cupressales; family Cupressaceae; genus Cupressus; species Cupressus sempervirens. The sequence goes on along the minus strand of CM053783.1, from coordinate 589,807,744 downwards.
AACTTTTGAAGGGGGTAAAGTCTTAATAATCTTGATGAAGGACAATCAACTAAAAATAGTGGTGGTAACTAGTATAGGGAATCCATCAAAGGGGATGATACATAGGAAGAGGACCTCCAAGAGGCATATTTTAGTCACAAGGAAGGTCTAACTCAGTCTTTGCTATAAAGTGTTATAAATGCAACCAAGTAGGATATACAATGGGTAGGTGTCCTAAGAAGGGCAGTTCCTCTTTAATGGGGGAAAAGAAAAATCAATTAGTTCAAGAGGATGACACACAAAGTTTTACTTTTCCTATTTTCAAGGTAGAACTAGTAGTAGATGGAGACAATCTAATACTAAGGAGAACTTTGTTAAAAATGCCGAGTGTTGTAGAGCCTCCACAAAGGAAGAATCCACTCAAGAAAACTTGTAGGTCTTATGGGAAGATTTTCAAGGTAATAGTGGACTCTAGTTGCACTAAAAATATAGTGTCTACTGAGATGTTGGATAAAATAATGTTAAGGAGGATACCTCATGCCACTCCCTATAAGTTCCCATGGTTGAATAAGGGATAAAAAATAATGGTGGATGAGAAAAGTATGGTTGAATTTGAGATTTGTGAATATAAGGACAAGTTCCTATGTGACATTAAATGCCAATGGATGTATGACACCTACTCCTAGGATGTCCATGGAAGTATAATGTCAAAGCTATCCATGATATGAGCACAATACCTATGTGATCACAAAATAGGAAAAGAAATTGCAAATGGATCCATTGAAAGAACTTAGTGAGGAGAAGCATGTAGGAAGCAGTGTACTGTTATTGAGCTGGAAAGAGTTTCTCAAGGCTATTGATGAGACCAAAATATGGTCTATTTTGTCATTTCAATTTCAATTTCATTTACAAACTTTCTAAAGACTTTGATGTTCAAGAACATGATATTATGATGATTTTAGAAAAATGTGTGTGTAATTACCTTTTAGAATTAAAATCAATATGCTATGAAAAGATATGTCATTTAATTACAAAATAGTGTGAGAATGATGCTTTCTCTTCATTAGCTAGGTTGGGTAGTTCTCTTGCAACAATGTGACATAGGATAAACTAATTTAGATAACATATTGTGGATAAGTCTTGATGTATGTTATTGTCTTCAAGGCACTAATATTTTGTAGATATAAAAGTGGGGTCAACTCAACCAAGTGGGAGTCAAAGTGGTTGCTTGCATTATTAGACTAGCACCAAGTGGAGCAAATTCAGGGGTCGTGAGCTTCTTGATTACTATTCTTTTTGGTGTCAAAATTAATGAAGCAAATGTAATAATCAATACTATTATTTTCTTTGATAGTTGATGAGTCATAAATCTAGGAATTCTATTCCTAGTCTATGTTTTTAAATAACTGGAAGTCTGTGTTCCAAAAGGTTAAGTTTATTAGTCACTTTTCAATAGAAAAAGTTTGTTGAGTATTGAATACACTTTTTTCATTTATCACTATGTATATTTTATCACTATTATGAATAAAAGGAACATTTTAAGTTTTCATCTTTGAGTTGTTCTACTTCACTTCTCTATGGGGGCCTACATAGGATGTGAACTAATTAGTTAGCATAGGATTTACATTCAATTAATAGAACTAAGGTAGACTCTATTGTTCCTATAGCCATTAATAACAAAATTAGTGGACTATTCTTGCAACATAGGTAGTTGAAGTAATCTCCAGTTGTATTTTCATGATTTGTTAAAATAGATTTGATTCTCAACTTTAGCATAGATATCTTGTAGCTTAAGCATTTTAATTTCCTTAGAGTAGTTCTTAAGTTGATATAAGTTTGAAGCATATATTTCACAAAAACCATTTCAAGTTTATGTTCCTGGTTGATAAATTAAATGAGTCCAAATGAGTTTGGTAAGAACCACTTGAGATGTCCAGTATTGGGTTAAGAAATCCATTTCTATAGGATTTTGGTCCCTTTCTTTGGCCAAGCATTTTTGGCATCATTTTTGGGGATGGTGTTAATTCAAACAAGTCTTTCTAGTTGTATTTCTATTCCTTATAGAATGGAGTTTAGTAGTAAAGAAGCATGTTATGTATAGAGGAAGAGACCACTTAGGGAGATTCCTTCATCATGATAATTAGGAAGAGCCATTCAATGATCCTCAACTTGAGATAGATGAATCCCAAAGAGAGAATGATGAAGAAAAACTCTTTGAAAATCTATTTGTTGACATTGATGCTGAATCAGAAGAATCACTACACTTAAATGAACTTTTTGATGAGCCTAAATATCAAGATAATCTAGTAGCCATTGTTATCTATCAAGCACCACCCCTTCCTCCAAGAATGGTTGTGCTTACCTTTCCTTCTCCTATTCCACCTTAGCAAGGGAGTCAAAATTTGAAGAACATACCTGCTACTGCACTTCCAAAATTTTATGGTCTTATTATAGAAGACCTTGAAACCTTTCTCTTTGAGTTTGACATCATCTGTTGGAGTTATGACTATACAACTAATGCCCATAAGTTGAAAATTTTTCCCTCTACTTAAAAGGATGCTACTCTTTGATGGTTCATGGGGTTGGGTGCAAATGTTGTAGCAAACTAGACTGAAATGAGTAATTTGTTTCTTCAAAAAATAAAGAATATTACAAAGGTCAAGATATGAAGGGGGTGATATTTTTAAAATATCACAAAAGGAGAGTGAAACTTTGGAAGACTATGTTTCTAGATGCTTGTTTAATATGTAGTGAAATACAAAACATAACCTAAATGAAGAATCCAACAAGCATCTTTTTCTGAGAGGAGATGTTAGACCAAAAACTTGGAATGACATTAAGGAGATATGTTAGAACTATTCAAGAGTTACTATGAAGAAACGTAGAGGAATGAGGAGCCTACCACATACGACTAATGGTGGGTTAGGAGTGTCAAAGATGGAGTTATCTAGTTTTTTATCTAACTTCAAGCAAGATATCATTAATGATGTTGCTACTCAATTGGATACCATGCAAGCTCGAAGGAAAATGGATGACATTGATGCCATGTTGATTGAATTTTCTCTTGTTGCAAAGAAAGAAAGAAGAACTGCACATGCAATACCATTGCAACAGTAAATGCACAACCAATGCGCATTAGGTTTAAAGAAATTGATGAGAATACATGAGAAGTGATTTATGTTGCTCAAAAGTGACCATGGGCTTAGAGACAAGGTATGCCACAAGACCCTCTAAATAATTTGGTTATAATAGTAATCAGTGGAATGGTAATATTCCCTCAAATGTTGTCCCTCGAGGATAGAATTAGAATAATAATTGGCCCAAACAACAACCTAAGTATATTCAAGCCTACCATCAACCACCTCAGTATCCCTAGAAAAATGCTCAATGGCCTCAAGAAAACAACCTACAACCTTAGTGGGGCCTAAATCAACAACCTCTATATCAAGGGAATTGGCAGCAACCACCTTAATGGGGGCCTTGCCAATCACCTCAGTAGAAAGCCTTGATGCCTCCACCTCAATAGTAATCCCTAATGCCTCTTCTTCTTGTAGCTAATGCTAGCCCATAGAAGCAACCACAACTTTCTACTCAGCCTACACCAAATCCCAATAATAAGTCGTAGGCTTATTCTTTGTAGGTCAATGATATTCATCTCAGGTCCAAAACCAAGTTTCTTACACCTAAAGGACCTATTATAACCTATTGGAAATAATTCAGACTAACAAGGTTACTGAGAGGGGAGGGGTGAATCAGTAACCCTAAAACTTTATATTAATTCTGCATAATAACATATTCACCATTCATCCATCTAATCTACTATATGCATGAAAAGATAAACATTTATAACACATGAACACACTGCTTTGGTGACCTAGAAACCTTCCAATTAGAAAGTAAAATTGAGGTGGGGATGATGCCCACAAAACTTCAATATTGTAGTATAAAATTGGCCTGTTAAGGCTTACAATGATCACTTCTGATGATCTGCCCTGTTAGGAGCAAGTAGGATTGCTAGATCCACCATGTTAGAGGATTTACAAACATACAATGAAGTATGCACTCTGTTAGGAGATTTACAAAAGACTGCTAAGTCTACCCTGTTAAAGGATTTACAAACTGATTCACCTATTAGAATGAAGTAGTGGATCTGGTTACAACTAATTTCTGATAAGATCCTTTATGCTCTGATCACCTGATGTGATAGATATAACTTTTCTGCACCAATGTTGACCTTTCTGTATTCCTCTATTCTGTTGCTGATTCACCTTCTCTCTTCTCAAAAATATTGCAAAAAAAATCCTATCCAATTTCTTATTACTGTACAAATGATATAATACATCACATATATATCATTCCAATATTTACTTAACAAGGTCGGCCAAACACAAGTGAACAAAACATTACTGAGTCGGCCAGATGGTAGAAAACTCGGGTTCCTCAAACTGGCTCAATGACCTTCTGATACTTGGCATCCACTACAATACACCGCATCGTCATGCACTCGATAAGAGTAGAGGCACGGTTCATACTAACTATTTTAAGTAGCTTGAAACTCGGTAAACATTGGTGACTCAATGAATATTGTGTCACTCGGTAAAAACTATATCCATTGATAACCTTCTTCACTTGGTAAACATTGATTCCTTCATTTACCTTGTTTACTCAGTAAACACTAAGTTCTTCATTTACCTTGATCACTCAGTAAACACTAAGTTCTTCATTTACCTTGATCACTCGGTAAATACTAAGTTCTTCATTTACCTTGATCACTCGGTAAACACTAAGTTCTTCATTTACCTTGATCACTCAGTAAACATTGCGAAGCTCAGTGACCACTGACTTCTTGGAGAACACTTTTCTGCTCGGTAACCACTATGAACTTGGCAAAAACTGCTGAACTGCCCATATGCTCAATTTCCAAAGGAATGCTTGGTATGAGCTCGGTAAGCATTCAGAATCAAATAAGTGTTGTAACTAATGACAAATATATCACAATTCCAACAATAACCAAGGTCACTGATACTAAAATTGGTCCAAAAAGTTAACCAATTGATGTTCCAATTTCCCCATCTGTTCAAACACCTACTCCTCCATTTTCATAAAGGTTAGTTCCTATAGATCCATCCAAATCAAACCTTGCAACAACTGATCTCCTAGACCAACTTAAGCAAATGACTATACAAATTCCCTTATTAGATGTGCTTAAGGAGATTCCCCTTTACAATTAAACTTTAAAGGAAGCATGTGTCAAGTAGTCTACTAGAAAGAAAAAGGATTCTCCTACTATCCATGTGTTGGGACAATTTTCTGATTTAATGTTGAGCAAAGCCCTAACGCCTAAATATTTTGATCCAGGAAGTCTTTTTGTTACCATACATATAAATGGCTACCAAATTTAGAATGTTTTGATTGATTTAGGAGCATAAATTAATGTCATGACCAGAGAGTTCTTGTTAAGACTTAGCATTAGGGTATGTGTAGGATCATGCTGTACCAAAAAGTTGCAATCTAAAAAATCTGTAGTTTTGAAATATGTCAAACCATTTCAAAATATATTCCACCTTTTTTCCCACTCGTCCTAATACTAAATGAAAATAATTAATATCTTTATAAGTTCTACTAGATCTTTTGATACCAAACCTATATGGTGAACTTCAAAAACATCCTAAAAATGTGCCATTGGCCTATTTTTATGTGATTTTTACTTCAAACATGTAGCTGACAACCTTTTTGTCACCAAAATTTGATAAAATGAAAAGGGTTTCTTAAGAATGTTCTTAGCTTTCCATAAATGTAAGGTTTATCAAATTACGAGTTTAATAAGTAATTATTACTTATTTTCTAATGGAGTTATGTATAAATTGTTAACTATCACACTACTTGAAAAATAGCTATAACTTTCAAATGGTACAATATTTTTTAAATCCAAAAGATGCATCACATTTTGTGTTTCTTCTACTATAAGGGAAAAAATTGAAAATTTGAATTTCACAAAGTTTTGAATTAGTTAAGGTGGTCAGACATGAGATTTTTTTTATTCCAAAAATACTTTAGTCAAAAATTAATTATTAATTACTTATCTAGAATAAAAATACCCAAAAATATGTGTCACATCTAAGCATGAGTCTACTACGTATATCTAGAATATTATTAAAAACTATTATCATTTGATTTTGGTTAAGGTGGTCAGACATAGGACTGCTTCTTATTTTTGTTTTGAAATTTTTGTAATATTGCATTAAAATTCAAAATTTTGACCAAACATTTTTTTATTTTTTGGAACAAGCCCTAGTAATTTAGAAACTAGAATCAATTCGATAGAGATACTTTTCTCTCAAATTTTTGATATAAAGTTAATAACAAGTAGAAAATTTCACGTCAAGTTGACATAACCCTGATTTTCTAATTTTGTATTGCCACTTAAGAGCATAGTTTGCCTACACATACCCATTATTAGATTAAGGGATACTCCTACAATACTCTAGTTAGTAGACAATTCAACTATCAAATCTAGTGGTATGATAGAAGATTGTGACCTTCGATTCCGTAGATTTTCCTTCAAACTTTCTTGTGTTGTCACCAAGAGGCACTGTTGGAGGATATCCATTAATCTTAAAAAAAAAACCTTGGTTGGCAACTACAGATGCATGCATTTCATGTTAGTCAAGAAAAATAACAATATTAGATGGTACCAACACTAAGAAGTTAACATTGTACTCTCCTACACAACCTCAACTAGATCTTGACTAAGTTTCTTGGCTAGACCATGGTGATGATCCCCTAGAAGTTAATTCTATTAGATAGCTCATGATGCTAGAAAGACACCCATTTTTTGTGTCCCAGGAAGAAGATGATATATTGGCAACAATCTTTAATAATTAGTATGATTTTGTGGAGTCTACTTTTGAAAATCTTGTTGTCTCCTTGCAAACTATATTGCCTAGATGTGGTGCACCTCAATCTCCTGCAACACCTATTACCTTCACACATAATTACCCCATGAAATTAAATCTTCATCAATAGTAGAGGTCTTAATGATGAATAAAGTGAAGAAAGTAGAGATTACTGTAGGAAAAGAATTGAATATTAATAATGAACTTCCTGCATCTCAGATGACAATTATCATTAAACTCTTGCAAAATAGACAACAAGCCTTTGCATGGGACTATACGGACATGAAGGGTTTAGATCCTAGTCTTTGTACATGTAGGATATTCATCAACTCAAAGTGTAAGACAATAAGACAACCTCAGAGGAGGGTGAACCTAGCATTAAAAGACATAGTCAAAGAAGAATTACAAAAACTTCTTAATGCTAGACTTATTTATCCTATTTTTGATAGCCAGTGGGTGTCACCTCTAGTTATTGTTCCAAAAAAAGGGGAGAAATGAAGAGTATGTTTAGACTACAAAGAGCTTAATAAAGCCACTAAAAATGATCACTTCCCTCTACCATTCATTGATGAAGTACTAGATAACTTAATAGGAAAAAAGTATTTCTCATTTCTAGATGGTTTTAATGGCAATAACCAAATCTAAATCTCTCTAGAAGATCAACTTAAGACAACATTCACTTGTCCATGGGGAACATTTTCTTACTTTGTCTTACCATTTGGATTATGCAATGCACTTGTAACTTTTCAATGAGTAGTACTTAACATATTTTTTGACATAGATACAAATTGTGTTGAAATCTATATGGATGATTTCACCACTTAATGTGAAAAATTTAAGCAAGCCCATGCTAACTTGGGGAAGGTAATAAAAAGGTGCCAAGAATATGACCTTTCTCTTAATAGTGAGAAGTGTTATTTCATGATGGAAGGAGGAATCATTCTTGGGAAATACCTTTCCTCTTTTGGATTTCAAGTGGATCCTACAAAGATTGCTATAATTACTAATCTACCAATGCCAAGCAAGCAAATATATGTCAGAAGTTTTCTTGGACATTTCAGATACTATAGGAGGTTTATCAAAGATTTTAGTAAACTTACTACTCCTTTGTATAACTTACTTAAGAATCAAGTTGAATTTGAGTGGATGCAAGACTATGAAGAAACATTCCAACAATTGAAGGATGTTTTGTAAATAACACCTATTCTTAGAGGACCTGATTGGAAGCTACCCTTCCACATTCATACCAATGCATCTAACACTACTTTAGGGGAAGTTCTTGGACAAAAAAAAGGTACTATTGAGCAAGCCATTTACTATATTAGTAAGAATTTGCAAGGTACCAAGCTAAACTATACTATCACTAAAAAGGAATTGCTTGCTGTTGTGAATGCACTTAATAAATTTTGGCATTATATTACAAGCTATGAGGTTTTTGTCTACATTAACCACTGTACTATAAAATACTTAAATAATAAACTTGCTATTTCTAGTAGATTAGCACATTGGCTACTCCTCATGCAAGAGTTTAATGTGAAGATAATAGATAAACTAGGCCAAGCCAATGTAGTAGCAGATTTTCTATCATGATGTCAAGTACCTGATGATCCTCTAGCCATAGATGACAATTTTCTTGATGAGAATTTATTTTCAATAGAAATTTATAACCCATGGTTCATAGATATAGAAAATTACCTCACTCTAGGAAGAACACCACACTTTTCACCCAAGCAACATCGTCTCCTAGTGGAAAAGAGTTTCAATTTCTCATGGATAATTGCATTGATTTTCTATACTGGACCAGATTAAGTAACTTGTTAATGTTTAAGGGAAGATGAGACTTATGACATACTATAGGCATGCCATTATGAACCATGTGGGGGTCATTTTGCAGCAAACAGAATAGCCTATAAGATTTTAACAACTGGATACTACTAGCCTACTCTACACAAAGATGCAAGAAAGTATACAAGTCAATGTGATCAATGCCAATGCATGGGAAGACCCACTAAAATTGATGAAATGCCCCTATAGTCACAAGTGGTAGTCACACCTTTTGACAAATGGGGTATCAATTTTGTTGGTCCAATAGAGCCCTCTTCTCATGGAAAATCATATATCTTAGTATGTACCAATTATGTAACTAAATTGGTTGAATTACAAGCTATGACACATGCAAGAGATCATAAAGTAGCAAATTTTCTATATGAATGCATATTTACTAGATTTGGAGTACCTAGAGAAATTATCATAGATTAAGGAGCTCAATTCACATCAAACCTGATTACAAAACTCATGAAGATGTACATGATCCATCATGGTACATCTTCCCCATACCATCCTCAAGCTAATGGTTAGGAAGAAATCACAAATAGATAAATTGAATCCATCCTCACTAAAATAGGTGTTATTTACAAAAGGGACTGGGTTACCAGCCTTCCTAAAATAATTTGGGCTTATAGGACCACATGGAAGAGCACAACTAGATTTACCCCATTTGAATTACTTTATGGTAAATCTACTTCCATGCCTATTGAATTTGAAAACAAGACTCTAAAAACCACTTTAGAGCTAGATGTTGATCTTTCTAAATTTCAAGAAGATAGGTTACTATAGCTGAATGCCCTTGATGAATATTGTAAATTTTCACTACACAATACAAAGATAATCCAACAATAGCAAAAGAAATGGCATGATAAGTTCATCCTTGACAAGAAGGTTTCTATTGGAGACTGGGCCCTCCTATATGATTCCCATTATCAACAAACTTTAGGAAAATTCTAAACCCGTTGGCTAGAACCATCTAAAATCATTTCTATGTTAAAAAATGGTGCAGTACAACTCTCTACCATTGATCATATTTGCTTTAGGTTACTTGTTAATGGACACCACTTAAAACTTTACCATAAGCCATCTAGTCATGAAGAGTTCCTGTAGCAATTCTAGTCACTTTCTGATCCTCCAATTGTTGTACCAACTACAGATGAGTTTCCTGTTCATTTTCCATCCTCTCTCTAAAAGCATTTCTCTCACCAAAATAAATTACTTTCTTTGTGAAAGTATTTTATTTATAATAATTCCACCTCACTCCAATTTTCTTGTCTTCCACCTCACCTCACCCTTCATCAACTTTCATGATGGTATCAAATGATAGCACAACTCAATAGGTCTGTACGCATACTCAAGTTTAAACTTTTCTTAATGTGTTGTTCTTTTCTTAGTTACCTTTGTCACTAGCAATTACAGGAGCTATTGCCTAATTTAGATTGGGGGGATGTGTATTATTATCTAATTCATTTCTTTTGTGATCATTAAATGTTCATTGTTCTTTATATGTTGCCACATGATAAAAAGAATAATGTGATGTGACCACTATCTTTATGTCACACAGTTTTACAAACTGGTAAGTATGTATTTAATGTAGAATTAAGTGAACTTTAATGCTAAAAACATCAAACACTTAAAAGAAGTACTTTCAATTGTTTTCTTATTTTGTTACAAGTTCTTTCATTTTTTATAAATAATTTTTGTAATCACTTCAGAGGAACAATGGGGGTTGGCTTGTTGAGAAGAGAACTAGCTGACCATACAACATTGTTGGGAGACCCATTTTTCCTACCTATATTTTAATCCAGGGGGTGGATGAATTACATGTTCAAATTGTCTACATGGAATGAGGAGCTTACCTTAGAATTCTCATGAATTTTGAGCGATGGTTTTGATATAGTCCAAGGGGTAAGGATTCTATTTTCTCTTGAAATTGTAGCAGATATAGTGGAATTTCCACTGGAAGGAGATTAGTTTTTAGATACATTAGATGTAGTATCAGCTAGAGGCCAATTTATAGTGCATATAGACCCACAGCTTCAATAGATTGGAAAAAAGGTACAGTCTGCACATCTTTACCACAACCATTTAATGAATGTGCTATCTATGTTGTGAAATATTTTAGTTGTGAGGGAAGACATTCATATTTGCATGCCACACATTTCAATTTTTTGAGTTGCCTAAGACATTCATATTATAGAAAGGAACCGCAAAGGATGTTTCACACCACTATTTTATTAAGCTCATCATAGAAAAAGCCCTTAGGAAACAATTAGGGTTATCTTGGGATGATTCTATTGAAAAAAAAGTGCAAAGCCCTGTTAGGCAACTAATGGAGCAAGTTGAGGAGGATAGAGAACCTTAGGAAAATCCTATAAACCTAGCTCCAGGCTCTTCCTAAACTAGACCCAAAAGGTCACAAAGAACCTCAATTTCTACTCCTGTAGCTTCTACCTCTAGGTAGGGTCTAAAAACTAATAAGGGAAAAAGGAAAGTTAAGATTTCCCCAAATGTTTAATCTCCTATAGCTCCTGGTGTTCACAAGAAAAAGAAGAAAGGGAATGTATATGATACATCTTCAAAACTTCCTACAACTTCAAAGACAGTAGAAGTACCTCTTAGGCATAGAACTCAAAGAGGCCAATCATCTATAAAACCTGATAAGGATGTGTCTTTTCAAACCCCTCTATCTGAAAATGTCACTATTGAAAAAGAGTAATCCTCTTCTTTTGATAAAAATAAGAATATCATTGAAGAAGGTGAAAGTGCAGAACATGTACCTATAGTAGGAGGAACATCCTCTGACCAACCACCCATTATTTCCATAGATTTAGACATTGAAGATAGTGTGTCTATTGGAGTTCTTGATTCTCCTCTACCTCTAAGAAAAAAAAAATCATGAAGAGGAAGTTGAATAAATTTTGATGGAGTTAACACTGTTGCTGAACAAATTCATTCACAAGGACTTGATGCTTAAGCATTCACAACCCAAAAAACTATTCCTAATGATCCTTCACCTAAGACACATGTTAATTTCAGTCCTAGTTCTATTGTTTCATTGTTAAGCATCATTTCCTAGTTATCTAATCTTTTAATTTAGGGAAGAGAGAGAGAGAGAGAGAGAGAGAGAGAGAGAGAGAGAGAAATCTTAGAGAAATCTATTTTCAATCAAACTTAGGACTTAACTAAAAAGAATGAGGAGATTGAGCAATTAAGTGGTAAACATACAAAGATTAGTGTGATGATTCCTAAATTAATGTCTTGTCACTCTCCTTCCCTTGTTTATTCTCTCTTCTTGAAAGAACAAGTTGTTAGTTATTAGATGACCTGCGTAATTCAAGGTAAGTGTTTAACATTGAATACTCCTCATGAATTCTTTCAAGTCTTCCATACTGCCCTTGAAGCTATCAAAAATTTACACTATGAACTCTTTTTACATAATTTAGTAGTCCCTAACAATAGAGATTAGAACCCTCTACCTTATGTGGGTGATATTCAACTCAAGGCATTAATGTCTTGGATCCAAAATGAAACTGGAAAAGAACATTAGGACCATTAGTTTAGAGAAGTAGACTATGAGACTCCACTTCTTCTTAGGCCTAAAGCCAAGGATGCTAGAACTATGTACTATGAATGGATGAAAATTTATTACTCAAAACCTAGAAGCTAGATTATCCCTCCTTTAAGGGATGTAGCCTATCAAGAATATAAAGCCATTGAAGAGATAGATCTCCATGTAGCAAAGTAGGGAAATCAATGGCGATAAATAGGATTGAATGAAGATCTATAGAAGAAAGAACTTCATTCTCCATTGAATTTTATCATGGCCACTTGGTGAGCGCTCTATTTTTCAAGTTGGGAGAAGAAAGGAAAAATGATTGGTTCCATTTAACTTTTTAGCCTCCAGTATTATTATCCCCATTGCTTGCTAATCAACAAGATTTAGAGATAGTTGATATGATAGAAGAGCTACGCAAATGGGAAAGGTACGAGGAGACTAAAGGTTTTTATTGGAACATTACTACAAGAGTTAAAGGGTAGAGTATTGCTTCAGAGTTTAGGATGGCTACAAGGGTGAAAATTTTATGTTTTCTTAAGGAAAAGTCAAAGTTTTAGTTGCGAGGAATGATGAGACTAGAATATGGTCTATTTTGTCATTTCATTTTCAGTTTAATTTGCAAACATTCTAAAGACTTTGATGTTCAAGAACATGATGTTATGATTATTTTAGACAAATGTGTGTGTAATTAACTTTCAAGATCAAAATGAATATGCTATGAAAAGATATGTGATTTAATTACAAAATAGTGTGAGAATGATACTTTCTCTTCCTTGGCTAGGTTGGGTAGTTCTGTTGCAGCAATGTGACATAGGATAAACTAATTTAGATAACATGTTTTGGATGAGTCTTGTTGTATGTTATTGTCTTAGAGGTGCTAATATTTTGCAGATATAAAAGTGGGTTCAACTCGACCGAGCAGGAGTCAAAGCAATTGCTTGTGTTATTAGACTAGCACCAAGCAGAGGAAATTCAGGGATTGTGAGCTCCTCAATTACTATTCTTTTTGGCACCAGAATTAATGGACTAGATGTAATAATCAATACTGTTATTTTCTTTGATAGTTGACGAGTCTAAAATCTAGGAATTCTCTTCCTAGTCCTTATTTTTAAGTAACTAGAAGTTTTGTTCTAGAAGGTTAAGTTTGTTAGTCACTTTTCAATAGAAGAAGTTTGTTGAGTACTAAATATGCTCTCGTTGTTTATCAATATGTACATTTTATCACAGTTATGAATAAAAGAAATGTTTTAAGTTTTCATGTATGAGTTATTCTACTTCAATTCTCTATGGGGTGCCACATAGGAAGTGAACTAATTAGTTAACATAGGATTTACATTCAGTTAATAGAACTAAAGTAGAATCTATTATTCGTGTAGCCAATTAATAACATAATTAGTGGATTGTTCCTGCAACATATGTTGTTGAAGTAATTTCAATTGTATTTTCATGCTTTGTTAAACTAGATTTTATTCTTAGCTTTAGCTTAGATTTTGTGTAGCTTAAGTATTTGAATTTCCTTAGAGTAGTTCTTAAGTTGAGATAAGTTTGAAGCATATATTTTGCAAACACCATATCAAGTTTATGTCCCTAGGTGATAGATTAAATGAGTCCAAATGATTTGGGTAAGAACTACTCGAGATATCCAATCTTGGGTTAAGTAGTCCATTGCTATAGGATTTTAATCCCTTTCTTTTTCCAAGCCACTATGAAGAAAGAGCAACATGTTTTTTGTGTAGTAGTAGTGAAACCGAAGTAGGAGACCAAGGAGAAAGCCAATATTCCAGTAGAGGTACAAGAATTGTTGGAAAGGTACCATGACATAATAGATAATGGTTTTCTAAGTGCATTGCCACCAATAAGAGATTTGTGTCATAAGATTAACCTTATACCTAGATAAAATTTTCCAAACAAAGCAACCTACAAGATGACACCAAGTCAAAATGAAGAGATAGCAAGGAATATTAAAGATCTATTGGATAAAGGCTTGATAAGGAAGAGTTTAAGCCCATGTGATGTACCTACAATACTTGCACCTAAAAAGGAGGGGAAATGGAGGATGTGTATGGACTCTAGGGCCATAAACAAAATCACAATCAGATATAGGTTTCCAATGCCTCCAATAGAAGATTTAATGGATAATTTAGGGGGTTCTTGTTACTTTTCCAAGGTGGATTTGAAGTCAAGATATCAAAAAATAAGAGTAAGGGTTGGTGATGAGTGGAAGACGACATTTAAAACAAATGAAGGACTCTATAACTTTTGTCTTAACAAATGCACCTAGCACATTCATGAGGCTCATGAATGAAGTGCTAACAAAACTCATTGGTAAGTTTGTATTTGTTTACCTTGATGACATTTTGAAATTAAGTAGGTCCAAGGAGTAACACTTGAAGAATTTCAAGATGGTTTTGAGGAGACTGCATCAAGAGAAGTTGATAATCAATCAAGAAAAGTGTAAGTTTATGAAAAATGAACTGGTTTATCTTGGTTTTGTAGTGGGTAATGGATGTATTAAGATGTACCCTAATAAATTTAAGTCAATCTTGGAATGGCCTATAGTAGGTCCATAGGTGATGCTAGGAGTTTCCATGGTTTGGCCTCCTACTATAGGAAATTTATAAGGAACTTTAGTCATGTATGTGCCCCTATCCTCAATACTATAAAAGGTGGAATCAAATGTCAGTTTAAATGGATAGTAGTAGTAGACCAAGGATTTTAAATGTTGAAGAAGAGGATTACAGAGCTACCTCTCCTTAGGTTCCTTAATTTCAACCATTTTTTTGTGGTGGAGTGTGATGCCAACAAGTTGGCCATAGGAGCTATGTTAAGACAAGAATGATACCCTATAGCTTTCTTTTCAGAGAAGTTGAATGAGGCTAAGAAAAAGTACTCCACCTATGAATTGGAGTTATATTCTATGGTGTAAGCTCTCAAAAAATGGGGACACTAAATCTTACCTAGAGAAATTTCAGTTTAGACTGATAATCATGCTTTAATTTTCCTCAATGGGTAGGACAAACTAAATCAAAGGATCTTGGAGTGGGTATAATCTTTGCAAGCCTATACATTTATCATCAAGCATTAGAAAGGTGTTACCAAAAAAGTAGAAGATGCTTTAAGTAGGAGAGTCTTAACCATACAAGAGATCCAACTACAGAGCATAGGGATGAATGATTTGAAGGAACTCTACAAAGAAGACAAGGACTTTAGAGAAGGCTATGAGGAATGTGTAAAATTCCAATAGGAATTCAAGGTGGACTTCAATGAGTTTGTGCTATAGGAAGGTTTATTATTTAAGGGGCACCTTATGTGCATACCCCAAAGCTCAATGAGGGAGAACATTGTGAAGAAGAAACACCAAGGGAGTTTAGGAGGACACTTTGGAGTGGATACAACTCTAGAGCAAGTCAATAGCCATCACTATTAGCCTAAGATGCAATCTAATATTAGAAAGTTTGTGGAACAATGCTAGATCTACCAGAGAGAAAAAGGACAAAGCAAAAATAGTGGATTGTATCAACCACTCACCATACCCCAAAGGCCTTGGGAGTGCCTTAGTATGGATTTTGTGTTGGGGTTTCCAAAGACACCAAGGGGTAGTGATAGTGTTTTTGTGGTAGTGGATTGTTTCAACAAGATGCCACATTTTATTCCATGCAAGAAAACCAATGATGGTTCTCAAATTGCAAGCCTATTTTTCAAGGATATTGTGACAATTCATCACTTGCCTCTAAATATTGTGAGTGATAGAGATAGAAATTTTGTAGATTACTTTTGGGAAAAAAAATTGGCACAAATTTGGCTTTCTCTTAAGCCTGCCTTCCTCATTTAGATGTTTAAACAAAGGTGGTGAATAGGTCACATGGGAATCTTCCAAGATGTTTAACTAAGTAGCATGGTTAGTCATGGGATCACATCATAGGGAAATTTTAATTTACCTATAATGATAGCATCAATAGGAACACTAGGAAATGCCCTTTTGAAATAGTCTATGCGGCTCATCCTAGAGGGATCTTCAAGCTAAGGGATCTCATATTATTAGACAAAAGGATTGCACAAGGGGAGTCTTTTAAAAATTAGATGAATCAGCTTCATGGTCAAGTCACCAAAACTTTGTAAAAATAGAGAGAGAAGTACAAGGCCAAAGCAAATCAAACAAGAAGAGATCTCTAGTTCAAAATAAGGGATCTAGTCTTTGCATACCTCAAGAAGAAGAGGCTACCCAAGGGTTAGCCAACTAAATTACTCATGAAGAGGTAGGCACATTGAAGTATTTGTTGCGCTTTAGTGCCCTACTCTAC
Source organism: Cupressus sempervirens (assembly GCA_028749045.1). Taxonomy (NCBI): domain Eukaryota; kingdom Viridiplantae; phylum Streptophyta; class Pinopsida; order Cupressales; family Cupressaceae; genus Cupressus; species Cupressus sempervirens. Next base: position 589,791,182 of record CM053783.1, on the reverse strand, counting down.
TCTATATAGTTTTTGTCGCATTGGTGAATCAAAAACTTTGACGACGCCCCACCAACAATAGAATAGAGGGCCACCCACGATTGCCTATCAAATTGTAGGGGGCCCCAACCAAGCATAAATATGGAAAGAATTCCTATGAGGTGGAGTTACTTACTAATTTAGGAATCTCACTGATCTTCAATTTTTGTGATTTGTATCCCTATAAGAGGACACCTTGGATTCAAGTCAGTCCTCTCTTGGAGATTTGGAAGATAATGACCAGGTGAAAGACTTTCCTACTCCAACACCTATGAAATTGGATAGTATTTTGGATTATAAAGCCCTCAAGAATACTAGGAAAGGTAACTACAAAGAGTATCTCATCAAGTTTTAGGGACTATCTAACTCTAAGACTACTTTGATGACTGAGGTAGACATTCTTAAACATAGCCTCACCCTTGAAGATTTCCTAACTCAAGGGACTTGAGTTTTTGTCCCAAGGAAGTATTGTGCAAGGTACCTCCCCTTTTGATTCTTTTAGGTGTTCTTGGGATTGGTTTAGGTGTTTTTGGGTTTTATTAGGGGTGTTGAATAAATTACAATGGGTTTGATGTAAGGTTGGACAACCATATGTTTGTAAGAGCCTATAGTGCTCAATAGGTGGAAAAGCTATTATTTTGGCTTAGGAAGTATAAATGTTTCTATTTTAATTTAGGATGGGTTTGAGGCATGATTTGGGACACTATGTAGCTTTTCTAGTGTCAATATTCTCACATTCAACCATTGAGTTGTCAAACAAGGTCAAATTGCTCATTATGCAAAATGTTGCTAGCAATTTTGAAAAGTTGCTCAAGCAACTTCGATAATTTTGGCAAGAATGGAGAAAATTTTGGTTAGATCAGTTATAACCATCCATGCTTGGGGTATCAGCATTTATTTTATTCTTGGAGAAGGTTAATGGAATTTTGGATAGCATTTATTGTCTTTTGTACTTCTATATGAATATCTATGGTTTTACTATGCTAGAACTATATTGTTTCTTTGTGGCTGTATGACTTGTATGGATTGGTGGAGTAGATTAGGACCCATGGGGATGTAGAGTATTTAAATATCTTTCATTCCTATTAGATAGTTTTTTTTCAAGTTCTTAGAGTGCAGTGTTAAGAATTTTCTAAGGTCAATATTTATACAGGGTAGTCATAGTGCTATTTGAAAAAGAAATGGTTCCAACATAAGAACCTACTGATGGAAATGGTTGAAACCATGGGGGAAGTAGGGATAGATTTTAATTTTAAAATATTTTTTTATGTGTTTTTTCAATCTATTCCTTGGTTCTAATGCAAAGCCCTATGGCCAACTCTTGAACAGAGGTGAGTCAGGACATGGTAAAGATTACTTTGGCACATGCGCCCATAGCCTTGCGGAAAAGAACTATTGGAACCTAAGGAAGACATAAAAAACCCCCTAATAGGTTTAAAAAGTGGAAGGATTTGAAGAAAGGTGTGGAGACCTATTTGGCAATTGTTTGTGCTCACTAGTCTAGAGGCCTAATTAATAGGCTTAAAACTAGGGCCTCACAAAAAGTAGGGTTATGGGTGTAACTAGAAGCTGAGATTTTGGATTTTGGAAGTAATCTCATATATATTGAATATTTTCAAGGAATTTAGTGGGGTAATTTTCATATTTTTGAAGGTGTGGCATAAAACAGATAAACTAGGCCCAATAGGGCTAGGCAACTAGGTGTCCAAGTGGCTTAGAGATCAATTGAATTGGCAAAGAGACCATAATTGTGGGAAAGGGTTAAAAGTTAATCTAGATGAGTAAGTAGACTATTAATTTTCTAAGAAAATGTGTGGAGAAATTTTAGGCAAAAAATTGGGCATTCTAGGAGGAAAGACTAAGGAGAAGACTAGGTTTTTGGGAGCTAGTTGAACTAGTTCACCCTTGTAAACTTGGAATATTGGAAAGATCAACTATACCATAGAGGATAATTTTATCCCAAGGATCTTGGAGATCCTAACTAGAGAAGATCCTAAACCATTTAATGGTTAGGAAAGTAAAGGAACAATTGGAGTGAAGGAAACCTAGGATACCCAAATCCTCTTCATCACAATTGTAGAAAATTCCATGAGAAACATTGTTTCACTTGAAAGAATAAAGAAATATAGAGCTCAAATGATAGTAACTAGGACCTAAGTCCTCTTTGATGATTTTCTTGAAGTCACTTCAAATACAAGTTGACATCTTGAGTAATCAATAATATTAAAGAGGATAAAAATCTCCTATCAATATTCAAATTGACTAACAATACCATCCTCAAATTCAACAAACAATAACCCATAACAACTACTCAATGAACTATTTTGCACACAATACCTAGTGCACCCTTTCAATGAACTATTTGGTACACAATACCTAGTGCACCCTTATATAAAAGTGTGTTCCCAAAATAAGATCTAAATATTCAAAAAAAAAAGACAAGCTATAAAGATTTATAAAGAGATCCACAAGTATTACACACATGTAATGACCCAAATATGCCCTATAAAAATTTAAGTGAGCCCCCAACATAAACACCATATGCAAAAACATACATTTCATCACAATTTTTTTACGTTTAAGATTTATTCCAAATGAACCTAGCGGGATCACATATATAATAATAATAATAACTGCCAAAATTTACACCAATCCCTAAGGCCATCGAAAAATATGAACCAAGAAATAGAAAATCCAATTCATTTTCTTAAACCCAATAGCTAGAAATATTGAGTGAGCCTCAAAAATCACCACCAAGCTCCTAAAAAATAAAACTAAAACTAAATTAAGACCTTCCATACTCTTAAAATGACATTGTGCCTATCATAGAACAACATATTAAAGTGATTTTTTAACATTTTAAATCATTAAGAAATCAATATAGACAAGTGATTTCCCTTAAACCTTTAGAAATACCCAAATATTCAACCTCAATTGAAGAAAGAGTAATGGAATGTTGTTCACCTAAATCTCTAGAAAGATCAAAATCAGCAAAAATTTGCAGCTATACATTATTGCCACCAAAAACATTAAGCATGATTATATGTTTCTTTAAGATATCTTAATATTCATTTAACTATTTCCTAATGATGCTTCTTGGGATTTTTCATGAATCTAATCACAACTCCTACCACATTAGCAATGTCATGACAATTGGAAACCATGACATACATAATGCTACTAGTTGTAGATTAATAATGAATACCTTTCATAAATTTCTTTCCATTTTGTGTTTTTCAACAAGAATTAGAAGATAAAAAAAAATATCTAGAAATAGGAGTAGAAACAACATTGGCATTAGCCATATCCAATTTTTTCAAATACTTTTTTAGCGTAAGCCTTTTATTACAACATGATCTCCCTTTTATGTATCTTTAGTAATCATCATGCCAAGAATCTTCTTAGCTGCCCCCAAGTCCTTCATAGAAAACCTACTTGCTAATTGAGCCTTTCTCTTATGAAAAATCCTTCTACTTATATCGGCTATGTATATGTCATCAACAATAAGTAGAAGAATACAAAATTCACCATTATGAAGTTTCTTGTATTAAATGCATGTGCTTGTTTCACAACTTATGAAGTTTTGTTAGATCGTAAAGTGATCAAATTTTAAATAGTACTTCCCTAGGGCTCCCCACCAAGGAACCCAAAATAAATTAACCTATTATGTCACTAAGTTTTCTAAATATTTACATCAGGAGAAGGGATCTTATCCTGTAGCACAAAGTGGTGGTGGTGGTTCCAATTTTTGGAACTTCTGAAACTCTTAGCACAATCAGCATAATTAGTGCAAGGAAATTTTTGTGGAGAATATTTCTCATGTGGAAAATGTAGTCATGAGTCACCCCATTATCCCTAATGGGAACTGCAATTCTCAAATTAGAGACCTACTATTTTAGAACCCATAATTGGAGATATGGGTGGATCTAAGAGGGTGGTTGTGGTGGAACCTTATCCTCCTATAGGGAAAAATGGTCCAATGGAACCCACAAATTGAGTTCTTAAAATTTATCTTTATTGTAGGCTTCTATTAGTAAGCCTAAGTCAATGGGGGGTTGATGTAGTGCCTACCCTTAGTTTAGTTTTCATGTTATACTATCGAATTTTGTTAGGCCATCTTTTATGGTTGTAGTGCCTACCCTCATTGACATCTTTTCTAGACTCATTGTTGCTATTATTATCAAACTTTGATGGACTAGTATTATGTTGATGGATTAGTGGTATTGTTTTGACACTATCAGACATTATGTTATGGATTCAATTGTTATATGATGAGATCATTTAGACTTTACATTTCATGTATGTATGATGATCATTATATTGTTTTTAGTTATTGTTGATGATTAGTTAGATGGTTATTATTTCATGTGTTTTACTATGGATACTTACCCCATACTTGCATGTGTATGGTGTGCGTGTTTTCTTATTGTATGGCATTTCTGATGTGGTTAAGGAAGGGAGTCGTAGTCACCTGCTTAGTCAGGATCTACACGATGCACCACTTCCTGCCATTGCCTGTTTAGCTTAGCACTATATATATATATATATATATATATATATATATATATATATATAGTATGTACATGCATGGATTTTCTGAAGGTTGCAGGTACCGGGTATCGACTTCCCTAAATTGCCAGGATGAGCGTACCCTATTATACTATCTCAATGATAAGAGAAGGGAGATAAGTTCTCAAGTCCAAATCCCAAACCCTAAAACCATTTGTCCTAGTGAGTTGGGACAAGTATCAGAGTTGAGCACCCACTGAATGTGTCGGATGACATATTTAATGATTTTTAATCCTTTAGACTGGTTTTGTATGAATTGACCTATGATGGGTTTTCATATTTTGTTGTGAAGCTCTATGGTGAATTTTCTGTTAATTAAATCTTAACAAATAGATTTAATTAATAAAATTAATTATTTGAGAAGATTAAATATCATGATTTTGATATTTTGATTATAATTAATTCAAGGAGAATTAATTAGGAGAAAAGAATTAAATAAAAAGAAAATTAGAAAATTAAAATAAATAATAATTATAAAATACTAATAAATTAATAAACAAATAATAATAATAAAAGTTATAAAAATTAAAATAAAAGTTATTAAATTAAAATGGGAGTTATAAATATTTAAATGGAAATTAGTTAAAAATAATTGGAATTATAAACTTTCTTGGAAATTAATGCAGTTCTCCATTTTTCATGTGTCAACAACACGGGGGTTAGTGCATCAATTGAGCACATGGTGTCTACAACCCTAGGGCTTATCAAAAAGGTTGGAAAAAGGCCCATGCTTAGTTGGCAACATCTTCCAACTGGTTTTAGAAGCATTCTAGGCTTTTCCTGAGAGCTCTTTATATTCGGGCATTCCTTAGAAGCTTGGAGATAGCGTGGATAGTGTGGATAGTGTGGAGAACAATTGAAGCATTGGAAGATTCGAGAATTCTGAAGAAGGGGAGCTTGCGCAGTGGAATATCTAAGGAAGAGTGAGTTAGCATCAGAATCTGGGTAGATTCTTGTGTTTTCACTTATGCTACTTCTGCATCTTGTTTTTCCCCTGTCTTCTTTGTGTCTTCCATATGCCTTCATTATGCATTTTGGGCAATTAAAATTTATTTGAGGATACTATATGCTTAGATCTAAAATGGCATGGGCTAGGGTTACAATTCATGGACAAACTCATTAGATTTGGTTATTAGAAAATTTTGAAGAAAACAAGTTTCATAGAGAGTTTCTGAAAATGCAAGCCTGTATTCATAAATTCTCATTTTTGCATATATACTGTGATTCTGTATATTATATATATATATATATACATACATATATATATATATATATATATATATATACATATATCTTTATATATATATATATACATACATATGTATATAATATATATATATATATATTCATGTGTGATGAAAGTCGAATATCATAAACGTTTTGGAAAAAACGTTAAACATTATTTACAAACGAAATCGCATCGCGCACAACGGAAACATTTTTGACAAAATGTTTAAATGATTTCTGGCGGAGCTGTATCACCCCGCGGGTATGCAGAGGGCATGCCATCGCAGGGACTGCGATGATAGGGGTACTCTGTACCCGCTGTCGGGCAGACCTGCGATAGCAGGTACCTTGTACTGCATGGCCCCTTAAGATTTGTTTAAGCATTTCAATTTTTTTTTATAAAAACATTTCATGAAATCGGTTATTAATAATTCAATTTTTATATATATTTTGGTTTTTATTATTATATATGTATATATGTATATATATATATATATATATATATATATATATATATATATATATATATATATATATATATATATATATATATATATATATATATATATATATATATATATATATATATATATATATATATATAAGTATATATGTATATATGTAATTATTTTTTCAATAAAAGATGTGAGTTGGTAGAGGTTTTTAATAATTAATTTAATTAAACATTAGTTTTAATTAAGATTAATTATTAGCATATACATAATTGAAGTTTTGATTATTGGAAATGTTATTTCTCAAACGAAGTTTTTATAAATAAAATATTATTCGATCAATTAGAAAATTGAATCTAATGGAGGAACTTTTATCTATCAAGTAAATACATGGGTTAGGTAAAACGTGAAATTTCTCCACTTGAAATTAAATTTGGGAAAATGTAAACTGAGACATTTGAAATTTGAATTTGAAACTTAGCAAAACCAAAACATGTGTTTACATTGTGTATTCCTTATGCTAATGTTTTGGGTTGACTAGTGTTGACCAGTTATAGGATGTCTACTAGAGGCTTGGGGGTTATGTGATTGTGATGTCATGATGATGTTTTAATTCTCGATCTTTATAAACCCAACCATGATTATGTGATGGAATGTTCTATGTACTGGTTGTGAATACTGATTGTTATAGTTGAGATTCTTATGTTTGAGACCCTTGACTTAACCATTATTTTTGGTCATCGATCAGTTACCCTTGGATATATTCTAGTCACCATGATGGGACTAATATGTGGATTTACTCTTGATGATGTCATGTTGTGACATGTATGACTCAACCATTTTGGAGTCTTCGATCAGTATGTTTGAGATATTCTTGGTTGTTTGTTGAGAACCAATGGATATGATGATCTAATTTGAGATATATTCTAGTTATTAAGAACCAATGGATACTTTGATTATCAGTGATACTTCAATTGCCAATAGAGAGCTGTTGTAGTCATGATTTTCTATGGATATTGCTCATGGAGATTTGATGCTTTTATGCATATTTGATGATTTTATCATGGATATTTGTTGATTCTTATTATGGATATTTGATGATTTTGTGGACTTTCTTTATGATTATGATACCATGAGCATTAGGGTAGGATATCTGCATGTAGTGTCGGGAAGTGGCTTGCAATGGGGGCCGGGGCCCTAAGAGGCTGCCAGGATAACTCATTGTAAGTTGGATTAATAAGTGATAACATTCACACTTAATACTAACTGAATGAACCTAAAAAGATAAGATTTTTGGTTCTTGCCCATGCCTTGAGTGCTTGTATAGGCTAGGATGGGAGTAGAGAGAATGCATGGTTGCGACCTTGCATTCCATAGTATTCCTTGTCAGTATGAAAGGATACTAGTGGCCGCATGAGATCTGTATGGACCCGTGGAGTTTAGCTAACTGCCAGGGTAACTTGTATGAGATAAATGCGATGACACTTTCCTGCTTGCATAGTAGGTTCTTACATGTCATTGTGTGCCTCTGGGAAGTAGATGCTTGTTTTGGTGATTGGAACCTTTGAGTTAGTATACTTTTAGGATTCTTGGACTTGAGAGACTTGTGCTATGTGGTTTTGATAGCCTGTTTGGGACTTGGGATTATCTCCTCAGGACGGTGGGAGTGGACCACTTAGGTACCACGCGATCAGGTGGTAGTGTATTTTCCACTCTTATCATTTGAGTTTCATTGAGACATCATGGCTGATGCGTCCTTCGTGATGGTGGATGTGTATCCTTTCATTGATGATTAACATATGTTAGATGATGTTATCTTATGCTTATATCTGCATGTTAGATTACTTTCTACATATGATGTTGTATTTATTAGGAGTGACATTCCTACTATGTTAATACCGATGATCTCTTTGGTGATTTGGGATGTTACGCACGGAGGGATGGCTAGGGCCCACGATGGTCTAATGATGCTATTAACGGTTGGGAGGAACCGTGCACTTAGTTTATTTATTTGATCTTTATGATAGATGTAAATGACTTTTATGATGATGTATCATGAGTATCATGTGATTATCTTTACTTTGATGTATCATGGATTAGAATAGGATGATGTACCTTATTCTACATATGTATATTCTTTTAAGCCTTCATACCGTGTGACATGTACAGTGGATGAATGAGCAGTTGGATATGTAATAATTGAACATTGGACTTATCATTATTTATTCATGTGGATGTTGTACTAGATGGATTCATGTAAGTACTCATGTTAAGGGATCTTAAAGAATGTAACCTGTTTTGTATATCATGTTTACTCTTTAGATGGTCATTGATATTGCTTCCGTTATTGTGCATAAGTTTTATGTGGTATTTACTTTCATGGAAATTTTTTTTTTACCAAACTTAGTGAAAATTCTAGGTTAATTCTTTGGATCCCTTGGCAGGGCATTACATTTGGTATTAGAGCCCGAGTTTCTACATTGGGAGCTCTGGGTAATTTGGAACAACTAGAACTTGAGACTAGGTGAACTGAAACAGTACTTGAACTGTTACTTGTATGTTTTTCATACTTCAACACTTAGTTGTTAAAACTAAAATTTTACTTAGACCTAAACATAGAACTGAACTTAGTCTATTGTAACATGTGCCTCTTGATTGTAATAGTACTCTGTACTATTGCAGGATGGTATCTGGGACTAGGTCTTCTATTAGAGGCTGAGGTAGGGGCCATTGAAGAGGCCATGGTCGTGGCAGAACCATCAGTGCCCATGAGTCTGCCCATGAGGGATCGGTTCGTATAGAGAGCAAGGAAGAGCACTCTAATAGGCAGCGGGAAGAGAGCCGTAGAGAGGACCAAGCTGAGTCTGAAGAGGTTGGTCTGAGACAATTGATGTAGACTATACTAGAACGTCTACCTCCTGTTCAAGAATAGCCTAAAGTACATCAGACAGAACAAGAGCATAGACCCAGGTCTAGAAGTCCTCGAAAGGATCGTCAGAGGTCCATTGTGTCCACTCAGATGAAGGATCTTTCAAGATCCAAGGTTAAGCCTTTCAATGGGCAAGGTTCTGGTTATGTGGCTGAGCAGTGGCTTATTTCTCTCGATAGGATTTTTGGTATGCAGGACTTTGACAGCAATGTTAAGGCGAGATGTGCGATCACCAATTTAGAGAACTTTGGGGCCAATTGGTGGACAATTGAGGAGAAGAAGCTAGGGATCGATATGAGCAGTGTCACTTGGGAACTATTTTTGGAGAGTTTCCGTGAACGATTCCTACCAGAGGAATGGAAACAGAAAAGGGCAGATGAATTTCATAATCTCAAGAAGTACACTATGTCGGTGACTGAGTATGAGCGTAAGTTTTATGAGCTCATGTCTTTTTCAGGGTTCAGTGAAAATTCAGCTCAGTTGACACAACACTTTATTAGGGGTTTGAACAATCGTATTATTGGGGGTGTCAAAGTATTTGAGCCAAAAACCCTCAAGGATGCGGTGCATCGAGCAATTCTTGTTGAGAAAAGTGTCGACCTTGGTCAAGGTGGTTTTGTAGGGGCACTAGCAGCATCAGGATCTAAAGGCAACTTCAACTCAGGTGGTAACAAGAAACCTTTCTTTTCTAAGGGAAAACAATTTCAGCAACAGTCTCAACAGACACAACAACAAAAGGGATCAAACTCTCAGGCTCAAGGTGGTGGCAAAGGTTCTAACTATAAGAACAACCGCAATATTCAATGCAGTAAACAAAATCAGCCCAATCAGCCAGCTCAGAGTAGTCAGTCATTTGTCAGTAGGAACAGTCGACAGTAATCAAATGTACCACCTATGGGTAGAGGATTTGGCAGGAGTATAGAATGTTTTTCATGTGGATAGATTGGTCATTATGTAGTTCAGTGTCCACAACGAGCACCTCAGTTTTCAAGACCTAGGCCTACAGCTTTAGAGCCTACAGTTGGTGATGCAGGTAGAGCTCACAGAGTATTTGCAGTAGTTGATCACCGTTAGGTGGATCATCAGGGTATAGTGGTTGAGACCACAGGTGCTATTCGAGTTATATCTCTTTCAGTATTATTTGATTCAAGAGCTACAGACTCATTTATTTCACCATCTATAGTTTCCAAGTGTAAGTTGGATGGGTGAAGCAAGATCATGGTTGGCAAGTGGAACTAGCCTCAGGTATCAAAGTCTCCACAAACTCTGTAGTTCATAAGTGTGGGCTTAGCTTAGGAAGCTTTATATTTGTAGTGGATCTTCGAGTCATACCCCTTGGTTCCTATGATGTGGTTTTGGGCATGGATTGGCTTGGAACTCATAAAGCCAGTATAGTTTGCAGGTTACGTTTGAGAATCAGATGGTCTTTTGAGACATTTGGGGAGGATTTATGTGCCATTACTGGATGAGCTTCACACCTTGATTCTAGCAGAAGCCCATCGTACACCATACTCAGCACATCCAGGTGTCAAGAAGATGCATGCTGATTTGAGACGTTTGTTCTTTTGGTCTGGGATGAAGTGAGATATTGCTGATTTTGTGGCTAGGTGTCTTGAGTGTCAGAGAGTCAAGGCAAAACATCAGCACCCGGCTGGACTTTTGCAGCCAAATCTCATTCCTTCTTGGAAGTGGGATATCATTTCCATGGATTTCATTGTAGGATTACCTATGACCGTTCGTCATCATGATGCTATCATGGTCATTGTTGATCGGTTGACTAAGGTGGCGCATTTTTCACCTATCAGGTCTTCCTACATAGCAGCTTCTGTAGCCAATGTCTTCATGCGTGACATTGTGAGATTACATGGTATTCCTAGAAAGATCATTTCTGACAGGGATCCTGTATTCACATCTGCATTCTGGACATCGTTGCAGCTTGAGCTTGGAGCGCAGTTAAACTTCAGTTTGGCATATCATCCAGAGACTGATGGTCAGACTGAGAGGGTGAATCAGGTTTTGGAGGATATGTTACGGATGTATGTGATGGATAGGCAAACATATTGGGAGGACTATCTCTATCTAGTGGAGCTTGCTTACAACAATGGGTATCACAGTTCTATTGGCATGGCACCTTTTCAGGCATTATATGGTCATCCTTGTCGTACACCATTGAGTTGGGACAATCTTGAGGATCTCATTCTGTTGGGTCCTGAGATGCTTCGTGATATGGAGCAACAGGTAGTGTGAATCTGCGAGCATTTGACTACGGCACAGGATAGATAGAAGAAGTATGCTGATGCTCATAGGACTGATAAGCAGTTTGCAGTGGGAGATAAGGTTTTCTTGAGAGTGTGTCCGTGAAAGAGTCCGATCCATTACGAAAAGGGTTCTAAGCTAGCGCCTCATTTTGTGGGACCATTTGAGATTCTAGAGAGGATTGGCCTGGTTGCTTACCGCCTTGCTCTACCGCCCAGCCTAGCTCGCATTCATGATGTTTTCCATGTTTTAGTGCTTAGACAGTATATTCCTGATATTGTGCATGTTCTTGATTGGAATGCGTTGCAGGTAGAGAACAGGCAGCTGGCTTTGGAGCCGGTTCGTATTCTGGAGCAGCGGGAGATGACCCTCAGGGGTCGAACCATTGAGCAGGTAAGGGTCCAATGGGACCTACTGATGATTCTTCAGCTATTTGGGAGGATGCAGCTAGATTACAGGAGTTATATCCCTACTTGTTTGTAGGCTTCCAGGAGTAAGCCTAATCCAAGGGGGGGTGGATGTAGTGCCTACCCTCGTTCACATCTTTTCTAGACTCATTGTTGCTATTATTATCAGACTTTGATGGACTAGTATTATGTTGATGGATTAGTGGTATTGTTTTGACACTATCAGACATTATGTTATGGATTCAGTTGTTATATGATGAGATCATTTAGACTTTACATTTCATGTATGTATGATGATCATTATATTGTTTTTAGTTATTGTTGATGATTAGTTAGATGGTTATTATTTCATGTGTTTTACTATGGATACTTACCCCATACTTGCATGTGTATGGTGTGCGTGTTTTCTTATTGTATGGCATTTCTGATGTGGTTAAGGAAGGGAGTCATAGTCACCTGCTTGGTCGGGATCTACACGATGCACCACTTCCTGCCATTGCCTATTTAGCTTAGCACTATATATATATATTGTATGTACATGCATGGCTTTTTTGCAGGTTGCAGGTACCGGGTATCGACTTCCCTAAATTTCCAGGATGAGCGTACCCTATTATACTATCTCAATGATAAGAGAAAGGAGATAAGTTCTCAAGTCCAAATCCCAAACCCTAAAACCATTTGTCCTAGTGAGTTGGGACAAGTATCAGAGTTGAGCACCCATTGAATGTGTCAGATGACATATTTCATGATTTTTAATCCTTTAGACCGGTTTTGTATGAATTGACCTATGATGGGTTTTCATATTTTGTTGTGAAGGTCTATGGTGAATTTTCTGTTAATTAAATCTTAACAAACAGATTTAATTAATAAAATTAATTATTTGAGAAGATTAAATATCACGATTTTGATATTTTGATTATAATTAATTCAAGGAGAATTAATTGGGAGAAAAGAATTAAATAAAAAGAAAATTAGAAAATTAAAATAAATAATAATTATAAAATACTAATAAATTAATAAACAAATAATAATAATAAAAGTTATAAAAATTAAAATAAAATTTATTAAATTAAAATGGGAGTTATAAATATTTAAATGGAAATTAGTTAAAAATAATTGGAATTATAAACTTGCTTGGAAATTAATGTAGTTCTCCATTTTTCATGTGTCAACAACACGGGGGTTAGTGCATCAATTGAGCACATGGTGTCTACAACATTAGGGCTTATCAAAAAGGTTGGAAAAAGGCCCATGCTTAGTTGGCAACATCTTCCAGCTGGTTCTAGAAGCATTCTAGGCTTTTCCTGAGAGCTCTTTATATTCGGGCATTCCTTAGAAGCTTGGAGATAGCGTGGATAGTGTGGAGAACAATTGAAGCATTGGAGGATTCGAGAATTCTGAAGAAGGGGAGCTTGCTCAACGGGATATCTAAGGAAGAGCGAGTTAGCATCAGAATCTGGGTAGATTCTTGTGTTTTCACTTATGCTACTTCTACATCTTGTTTTTCCCTTTTCTTCTTCATGTCTTCCATATGCCTTCATTATGCATTTTGGGCAATTAAAATTTATTTGAGGATACTATATGCTTAGATCTGAAATGGCACGGGCTAGGGTTACAATTCATGGACAAACTCATTAGATTTGGTTATTAGAAAATTTTGAAGAAAACAAGTTTCATAGAGAGTTTCTGAAAATGCAAGCCTGTATTCATAAATTCTCATTTTTGCATATATACTGTACCCCGCGCAGCGGAAACTTTTTAAAAAAAATATATACTAAAATTGCACCCCGCGCAGCGGAAACATTTTTAAAAAAATGTTTAAATGATTTCTGGCAAAGCCGTATCACCCCGCGGGTACGCAGAGGGCCTGCCATCGCAGGGACTGCGATGACAGGGGTACTCTGTACCCGCTGTCGGGCAAACCTGCGATAGCAGGTACCTTGTACCGCGCGGCCCCTTAAGATTTGTTTAAGCATTTCAAATTTTTTTTATAAAAACATTTCATGAAATCGGTTATTAATAATTTGATTTTTATATATATTTTGGTTTTTATTATTATATATGTGTATATGTATTTATATATATATATATATATATTTTTATATATATAAGTATATATGTATATATGTAATTATTTTTTCAATAAAAGATGTGAGTTAGTAGAGGTTTTTAATAATTAATTTAATTAAACATTAGTTTTAATTAAGATTAATTATTAGCATATACATAATTGAAGTTTTGATTATTGGAAATGTTATTTCTCAAACGAAGTTTTTATAAATAAAATATTATTGGATCAATTAGAAAATTGAATATAATGGAGGAACTTTTATCTATCAAGTAAATACATGGGTTAGGTAAAACATGAAATTTCTCCACTTGAAATTAAATTTGGGAAAATGTAAACTGAGACATTTGAAATTTGAATTTGAAACTTAGCAAAACCAAAACACGTGTTTACATTGTGTATTCCTTATGCTAATGTTTTGGGTTTTGGGTTGACTAGTGTTGACCAGTTATAGGACGTCTAACAGAGGCTTTGGGGTTATGTGATTGTGATGTCATGATGATGTTTTAATTCTCAATCTCTATAAACCCAACCATGATTATGTGATGGAATGCTCTATGTACTGGTTGTGAATACTGATTGTTATAGTTGAGATTCTTATGTTTGAGACCCTTGACTTAACCATTATTTTTGGTCATCGATCAGTTACCCTTGGATATATTCTAGTCACCATGATGGGACTAATATGTGGATTTACTCTTGATGATGTCATGTTGTGACATGTATGACTCAACCATTTTGGAGTCTTCGATCAGTATGTTTGAGATATTCTTTGTTTTTTGTTGAGAACCAATGGATATGATGATCTAATTTGAGATATATTCTGGTTATTAAGAACCAATGGATACTTTGATTATCAGTGATACTTCAGTTGCCAATAGAGAGCTATTGTAGTCATGATTTTCTATGGATATTGCTCATGGAGATTTGATGCTTTTATGCATATTTGATGATTTTATCATGGATATTTGTTGATTCTTATTATGGATATTTGATGATTTTGTGGACTTTCTTTATGATTATGATACCATGAGCATTAGGGTAGGATATCTGCATGTAGTGTTGGGAAGTGGCTTGCAATGGGGCGCGGGGCCCTAAGAGGCTGCCAGGATAACTCATTGTAAGTTGGATTAATAAGTGATAACATTCACACTTAATACTAACTGAATGAACCTAAAAAGATAAGAGTTTTGGTTCTCGCCCATGCCTTGAGTGCTTGTATAGGCTAGGATGGCAGTAGAGAGAACACATTGTTGCGACCTTGCATTCCATAGTATTCCTTGTCAGTATGAAAGGATACTAGTGGCCGCATGAGATTTGTATGGACCCGTGGATTTTAGCTAACTGCCAGGGTAACTTGTACGAGATAAATGTGATGACACTTTCCCGCTTGCATAGTAGGTTCCTACATGTCATTGTGTTCCTCTGGGAAGTAGATGTCTATTTTGGTGATTGGAACCTTTGAGTTAGTATACTTTTAGGATTCCTGGACTTTAGAGACTTGTGCCATGTGGTTTTGATAGCCTGTTTGGGACTTGGGATTATCTCCTCAGCACGGTGGGAGTGGACCACTTAGGTACCACGCGGTCGGGTGGTAGTGTATTTTCCACTCTTATCATTTGAGTTTCATTGAGACATCGTGGCTGATGCGTCCTTCGTGATGGTGGCTATGTATCTTTTCATTGATGATTAGCATATGTTAGATGATGTTATCTTATGCTTATATCTGCATGTTAGATTACTTTCTACATATGATGTTGTATTTATTAGGAGTGACATTCCTACTATGTTAATACCGATGATCTCTTTGGTGATTTGGGATGTTATGCACGGAGGGATGGCTAGGGCCCACGATGGTCTAATGATGCTATTAACGGTTGGGAGGAACCGTGCACTTAGTTTATTTATTTGATCTTTATGATAGATGTAAATGACTTTTATGATGATGTATCATGAGTATCATGTGATTATCTTTACTTTGATGTATCATGGATTAGAATAGGATGATGTACCTTATTCTACATATGTATATTCTTTTAAGCCTTCATACCGTGTGACATGTACAGTGGATGAATGAGCAGTTGGATATGTAATAATTGAACATTGGACTTATCATTATTTATTCATGTGGATGTTGTACTAGATGGATTCATGTAAGTACTCATGTTAAGGGATCTTAAAGAATGTAACTTGTTGTGCATATCATGTTTACTCTTTAGATGGTCATTGCTATTGTTTCCGATATTGTGCATAAGTTTTATGTGGTATTTACTTTCATGGAAAAAAAAAAAAAGTTACCAAACTTAGTGAAAATTCTAGGTTAATTCTTTGGATCCCTTGGTGGGGCATTACAATGGTTATGCGTTATCATTTAGTGGTACTTGGTTACCTTATTTCATTGATGTTATTTCATACTTAGATTGTCTATTTGATGAGCTACTTGATACTTAGTTATTTCATGTGTTCATGGTTATTATTTTGATGATGATGTATTGTATATTTCATATAGTGATTTAAGTTATTTCATTATGATAGTTAAATGGATGAATTATATATATTTTTTACTATTACTTATCCCACACTTGCATGTGTATGGTATACATGTATGTTTTACTTTATGTTTGAGATTTTTGATGTGGTTAAGGGAGGGAGTTGTAGTCACCTACTACTTAGGATCTATACGATGTACCACTCCCTATCATCGCCTGTTTAGTTTAGATATATATGCATATGTACATGTTTGGCTAAAATGTAGATTGCAAGTACTGGGTATTGAGTTCTTTCAATTGCCAGGATGAGCGCACCTTATCATAGTATCTCAATGGTAAAATAGGGGAGATAGTTCTCAAGTCCAAATCCTAAACCTAAGCCAATTGGCCTAAAATATAAGCCAAGTATCAAAGTTAACTAACTTTTCAAATTTGTCAACTAACGTGAATTCAAGATTTTTGACCTTTGAGTTTGAACTCATACTTTGTCTTTTAGACAAGTTTTCCTTTTCCAGTTTGTAAATCTACTATATTTTTGGTAATAATTAAATCAAAAAAAGGCATATTAAATGGTTTAAATAAACAAAAAATTTAGAAAGAAAAATCAAATTTTAATTATATTTAATTAATTGGAAAATTAGTTAAATAGAAGAAATAAATTTAGATTTAGTTAAAAGACCAAAATTGGCATAATTATATTTATTTAATTTAATAATAATAAATATTAGAAGTTTATTATAATAATAAACTTTAAATATTATTATTAGTCAAATTAATAAATATATTTTCTAAATATGTCTCATTATTTAATTAGAAAAGTAGGTATAATTTAAATAAACTTTATTCAATTTATTTTTAAAGTGTGCCAAAAGAATTTTAAAAATATTCAAATAATAAAAGAAAAGGCTTTTGCGTGTTCATAAGACTAAAACCTTAGGTTGAGAGAATTCTTTATTAGGAGTTTAGAGCTCATTTCTCCACACACACATTTGGAGGATGAATTTTTGAAAGGCTTTTGGGAGACAAGATTTTTTGCATTCTTTGAGTGTTTCTTAGATCTTAGCATTAGATCAAGGCAAGAATTTTGTAGAATTTATCATAGCAAATCTCTTGTAATTTATTTTTCTTCGTTGTGCTTGTTATATAGATCTTGCTTATGGAAATAGTATTTTAAAATGAAACCCTTGATTGAAAATTATTATTCATCATTGTTGAATGTCTATGAAAGATATCGATTTAAAACCCTCATTATTGAAATTGGTTTTTGGAAACAAAATAAAGCTAGGGTTTAATTTGAAATTTAATGTGGATTAAATTCATAATTTGATTTGAGAACTAGTTTATCTTTCTTTAAAAAGGGGAGTGCTGAAAAAAATTGTATTTCAAGCCTATATTGGAAATAAATAAACAAGTAAATA
The DNA here is from genome assembly GCA_028749045.1 of Cupressus sempervirens. NCBI lineage: Eukaryota > Viridiplantae > Streptophyta > Pinopsida > Cupressales > Cupressaceae > Cupressus > Cupressus sempervirens. The sequence continues at coordinate 589,773,349 of CM053783.1, read as the reverse complement.
TATTATCAGTTTCATTTCTATAAAATATAATATTAAAAAATAAAATGGAAATTGGAGGTAGAGGGCATGACCCCCCAACCCCCATTGCCTTGGCAATGCAACTACCAAGAGTAGGTCATTGCTATCAAAGGAAGAACCATACTGCTCAAGGCAATACATGTGTTTCCCATGGAAGAAGCATTTGCCTTGATAGTGGTAGTTGCCACTGTGTACAAACTCTTAAAGCCATTGCAACGGCTTCACTTTTGTGGTTCAAAAAAAATATTTTTAATAAAGTTTTTTAAATAATTTTTTTCTTTTAAAAAATAATAATAAATAAACAAAAAAAGTTAGTTATTAAAATTAATATAATTTCTTAATGAAACTAGTTTAAATTCAATTAAGATTTAGTTATAAAAATTATATTATTTTGTTTTAATATCATTTAATTTAAAGTTTAATTATATTTAGATTTTAATTATTATTTAATGCTAATTGAATTTAATCAATTATAAATAATTTATATTTAATATAATCAATTTTCTTATGAACTAGTATCAAAATAGGTTCTTTGTTATTGATCTATGTTTGAAGGAACGTTTCTATATTGGATATTTGACCACTGAATAGAGAGGGTATTACATAGTTTTTGAGGAAAATATGTACCCTTAAATAATAGAAATGAAACCTAGTTTTGATCCAACTACAATTGGAAACTTTGTCAATAGAGATATCTATGGTAAATGAAAACACTACTTTTTACTCAAATAAGAACTATAGAGAATTTATATAGAAAATTGAAACGACTAAATAACTACACTTGTTTTAATTACAAGATGAGAGGTTATGTTTTATTTCATAAAAGGGTTTGGGATAAACCTAGTATGCTGGTTGTTTCAAGGCTTCTTGTCTTAGTTAGTTCTATTCTTAGGTGTTGATGTATAGTTCTTCTAGGCTTCTCTGCTCATGTTATTATGTTCCTATGAATAAGGTTTTTGGGTCCTTTAAAATCTTTTCTTATTTAATCAAAACCTAGTATTTTGGCCAGTTAGGTATATTTACTAGAGGTTTGAGAGGTGTTTGATTTATAAAATTATTATATAATGTCATGATTTCTATGATCTAACCTTTGAGGAATTTATTAGTATTTATTTTGATTTCCAAATGCTTGTATAGGACTGATGTGGACATTTTGATTTTTATGAGATTCTCTGTTATGAGATTAAGGTAGGTTATCTTTATGTATCATGGGAAGTGGCTTGAAATGGAGGTCTAAGCTCTAAGGAGGTTGCCTGGGTAACCCATTGTAAGTTGGATTGATAAGAGATAACATTTCATAAATGGGGTTAAAATGAATTAACAAGAGTTATTGTATTACCTTGTCTATGCCTTGAGTGCTAGTACAACCTACGATGGGAGTAGAAAGGATTCTCAGTTATGAACTTGCCTTATTAGTAGGCCTTTTCTATAAGAAAGGATATTGATTTTGCCTAGAGTCACTAGAGGGGCAGTGTCCAAAGATGTTGCTAGGGTAAGCTTAGAAGTAGCTGATGTGATGAAACTTTTGCCCATGTATGTTAGGTTTCCTGCTTTTCTTTGTTCCCTTTGAGATTAGATGTTACTTGTGAAATTGGTACCTATGAGATAGATTGCTATCAGGATTTTTTGACCTAGATTCTTGTTATAAATTTGGCTTGTTATCTGTTTGGGACTTAAGATTATCTTCTCAGCATAGTTGGAGTTGGAAATTTAGGTTCAATGAGGTCAGGTGGTAGTATGTCTTATACCATTGAGATTCTAACACCTAGATGCCAATGCTGGATGTATTTTTGTTGTTGTTCTATTCTCTTGATCTTATGATTATGTTTCATGGTCATAGTTAGATTTATTGTACTTTGATTCTTTAACAACCTATGAGGTATTTTACCTTATTTTGATGTATACTCTTTTAGAATTTCATACCCAATGACTTGTATAGAGGATGATTATGCATTTTGGTTATGTTGTGTTGCATCTTATGTACTCATAGTTATTCTATGACAAATACATTTTTTTACTCGTCAGTTTAATCTTAATAAAACTTATGTATGTGATTCATCATCATGGAACCCTTGAGAAATTTAATTGTTATTGTATTCCTTGTGTATGTATGTGAGTCATTTCTTCTGCTATGTTGTCTCATGTTTTTTTTAATGTTTAAAAAAAATGTTTAGAAAACTTAGTGACATAATCGATCAATTTCTTGTGGGTTCCCTAGTATGGCATTACATAAACTTCTCTTCAATCTACAATAAAGATATTCTTGTCCCTTTTTTATAAATCATCAAGGTTTCTCCATATATATCTCCTCATCCAAATCACCATGTAATAATACAATCTTTAAATCAAGTTTATGTAGGTTAAATAAGTCCCTTTTTTTGATTAAAGCCTTTGACAATTACCTTATTCTTGGAGAATTTATAGCCTCCTTCTCCTTCTTTTAGTTACCATACCCTCGCGTTCTTAAGTGGTCTTTAATTTTTTGGAAGAGTTATTGAATGCAAAGTATCATTTATTTGAAGAAATTCTAGTTCATCTTGCATTCCCTCCTTCCATCTTGCATGGTCAACAACCTTGCAAGCATCCTTGATTATAAGTTTGAGATTTTGTATGATTAGAGATTAAAATTTTGGGCTCATCCTCCTCAAAGTATAGTAATTTCTAGTCTAAATTTTTTGTAGGCATTCTTTTCTCTCTAAATGATATCCTTAATTCTCTACAGTTGACAATGATTATCTAGAGATAATTTATTTGGAATTGCTAGCTACAGTGTCTTGGTTAGGAAAACAACTAATAATGGATCCCAAAAGATCTATGACCTCTCAAAATATTGATGTTTCATCTTCCCTTTGATCTAGAGGGAATAGGTTACTATTCAAAGTGTCTATATATGACATGGAGGACCTATGATTATTTTCTGAAGACTCTTCATGTTTAACAAAGGAGCCATCTTATAGAGATGGTAATCGGTGCTTTAGCCTATGAGTGTCTAATTGATTGGTCCCATCATTTTTAAGTTTCCCAACTCTATGGAGCATCCTTGTTGGACATAATATAACCACCCTTAATGGAAATTACATTTAAAAAGCTATAGATGTTTCTTATCATAGGAGATGAGAGTGGTTTTGTGGCAACTAATAATTTTTTTATGAAGTCTAAATTAGTATATGAGATATCTCTATTAGAATCAAGTTCTTTAGTGATGATATTTTTAGAAAGTGAAGTCCACCAATACAATTGAGATAGGGGGTGAGTGGGTGTTGGGGGGGGCAGGGGGGGAGGTGGTTAATTAGTTGTATGCCAAATATAACTTGTATCCAACTTCAATAACCAAAAGAAGGAGAAATTCCAAAAGATGAAACATGCACAGTGACAAAATGATTTGTTAACTAGGGAAACTATTGATCAGAAGAAAACCCCTAGTAGAGATAGAACCCATAATATTATGGACTAATATAAAATTCCTTGTGAAAGGATGAGACCCTATTAGGAGCCAATTATAATACAATCAATACATTAGTCATTATTAGGAGGCTGTAAATCCCTGCCAAAAGATTCTAGCCCTATTAGGAGCATAAGGAATCTAGCTAGACCCACAATTTGAATCACTTCAACAAATATTATACAAATAGATTTTATGGAGAAAAATCCCAAATACCAAATTGACTAATAATACAACTCGATCACCAATACAATTAATTTGAAATTTTCAAACCAAAACCAACATAACCCTCTTCTTTGTTTTGATCAAATTTACATCCTTAGCATGTGAATATATCACAATGTCACACACATGGAATTGCAAACCAAGGAAATAATCTTTCCTTTATACCTAGTCCTATAAAATATTTAGGCCAACCTTTTCAAGTTTTCTAATGTATAATTAATTTCATATAACCAATACAAGACTCATCATGACTAGTAATCTTCACTAAATCAATTGTAACTCATGCAATTCTTCATACAAACATATGCGAACATAAATGTAGTATCTAAACACATACCTAAACATGAGTCCAAGCCCACACAACTTACAATCTCTTTATTTTATATATCCAAACATACATATGTTGATATAAATGGAAATCTAGCCATCAATACAAAACATAAATAATGTATTCAAGTTCCATCCACTAAGTATGTGCAGGTTCATGGTGTGCCAGAAAGTGATGATCTGAAAAGGATGTAGTTTTCAAATGCAATGAAGCATTTCAAAATCTATTCCAATTTTATTACTTCCCACCCTAATACCAAACCGAAAAATTATTTCCTTTATAAGGCGTAATATATCTTTGGATACCAACCCTACATGGTCAACTTAAAAGATGTCCCAAAAACATGTTTTTGGCCTATTCTTGTGTGTTTTCTACTTCAAACATCTACCTAACAAATTTTTTCCACCCAAACTTGATGAAAAAAAAAAGGTTTCTTAATAATTTTATTAGCATTCCATAAATGTAATTTTTGTCAATTTATGAATTTAGTAATTAATTATTACTTATTTTCTAATGAAGTTATGTATAAAGTGTTGATTGACACACCAATTGAAAAATAACTATAACTTTCAAATGATACAACATTTTTGAAATCTAAATGATGCATCACATTCTATGCTTCTTCTACTATAAGGAAAATAATAATAATTTTGTAGATTTTTGAATTAGTTAAGGTGGTCAAACACGAGATATTTTTATTCAAAAAATACTATAAGAAAAATTCATAATTAATTAATTATTTAGAATTAAAATACCCAAAAATATGTATCACAACTAGGTGTGAGTCTAATTCTTATCTCAAGAATATTATTAAAAAATATTATCATTGGATTTTGATTAGGGTGGTCAGACATATGTCTACTTCTTATTTTTCTCCTGAAATATATGTACTATTGCATTAAAATTCATATTTTTGACCAATCAATTTTTATTGTTTTCAAATAAGGCATAGTAATATAGAAACTAAATTCAATTTCCTAGCGATTCTTTTCTCTCAACTTTTTGATAGAAAGTTTAGAACAAGTTGAAAATTGCAAGTCAAGTTGACATAGTCCTGATTTACTAATTTTCATTGCCACTTAAGGGTATAATTTGGTTGACCATGATCCTACACATACACCACTTAATAATATCATTTAATCCTAGTAAAAATATTCCCCTTGGGCATTGATGGCAACATATGATGATAAACAATAAATTTCAACTGCTCAACTACTATGATGACAAACCATCATTCCAACTTCTCAACCATGTTGAATTGATGGTTGAATATAGATTCCATGATAGTCTCCCCAAGAGTCAATCAACAAAATATAATTTTCTAAATACTTCTCCATTGACATTACTTCTTATATGTTCTCTTCTTCCTTTGAATATTATCCCCCATAGACATTACTTTCCTTATATTTTTCATGTGTTACTTGTTGATATCTCTAAGTCTTGTTGTCTATTAGTATCAAACACTTAGTCATATATAAGGTAGAGTTAGATGATCATCACTATGACTAAGCTACTTCATATAGATTGATCCATGTAAAGACTTGTAAATAATCATGTATATGTCAAGCTCTATAAGAGTCAAGAAAGTCTTTAGTCATCGAGTATTTTTACTAAAAGCCAAACCTAAGTGAATGCCAAGTAGATAGAGCACTTAGATGTCAAGTTATACAAAAGGTATCAAGTACAATTAACACTAATAAAGAACAAAAAGAATAGTTATGACTAGGCATCAAAAATAGTATGTGCCAAGTAAAACAGAGAGAATATAAAAGTGTAGAATGATATAAACTTTCAGGTAGACCATTTCAAGCTGACATAGACATGAAATTTAATGATTGTAGAGTTTTTTATAGAGGTTATTATGCATTTTGACATCGATCACCAATCCCTATGAGGAATGAAAAACCAATTAGATGAAAAGACAAAAAGAGAAGCATCTAGAAGACTCCAAATAAGTCTTTAAATTGGAAGATCCAAACCCTATTTTCATATAGAGGAGTGACCCATCACAAAAGAGATTTTGAACTGTGCAAAGGAAGTGAAGAAGATTTTGATTTTGCATGGATGAGAGAGTTGTGAAGAACATAGTATAGAGATCTTATGAAGAAGTGAAGGACTAAGAAAATCTATATTAGATTGGAGATTAGATAAGAGATTAAAAGGAGGAGATCTATAATCAAAAATCAAATTGTAGACCAAAGGATTAGGTATTGATTCAATTTTAATAGATTGAATATGGGAAAATTTCTTAATAGAGTGTTGGAAATAGAGATGGAGTAACTGAGAGGGGAGGGGTGAATCAGTTACCACAAAAATAAATCCACATATCCTTGGATGTCTTAAAATAAAGTTGCTGCTGACACTTGGTAGCCACACAAATAAATGTTGAAACTAGATAGATGTTCTGCTAACTTGTTAAGCATTTAAAATGGTTAACATGCATGCATAAAGAAATAATCATGAACACAAGAGACACCAGATTTAATGCGGAAACCCAATTTGGGAAAAACCACCAAGTAACTAGTTACCAATTTTCACTCTTCTAAAGTGAGCCCTATTAGGAGCCAACCCTGTTAAAGGTTACAAAACACACTCTTAGGTGTGACCCTGTTAGAGGATTTAATCACCCTGTTAGAAGTGGCCTTGTCAGATGTCTTTAAAATAATTCAACTGAATTGTCACCTTGATAGAGGATTTACAAAATGGCTGTCAAACCAACTCTGTTAAGAGGTTTTGAATCATTGTTACAATGATTAGAAATCAACAATGAAGTGATCTAAAATATATGCAACTTATCTTTGTTGAATAGAGATCTCTGTTCTGCTTCACTAGATCCTTACTAATCGAACACAACTTTGTAGCTTCATAAGGATATCTAATCCTTCCTCAACATTCACTCATATATCCGCTCATTCATACATTCACACTCTTATGCATCCACACCCTTACATCTTATGAATTCACAACTTGACCTTTCATATATAATTTTTAGATTATCAAGTTGGCTCAATTACAAGTTACAACAACTGAAAAAAAATATTAAATGAATCGGCTCCACAAGACAATTAAACTTAATTCTTTAGAACAATAAAATTCTTTGCTGCCCGACCCAGCTCGGTGACCATTTCTCTAGAATGGTATCCCCAGTGTTAAGCAAGTGAAGCTCGATAAACATTGCAAACCTTGCAACTTTCTTTGGAGACCGAGTTAACTTGATAAACACTAACCTTCCTTCATTTATCGAGTGAGCTTGGTAAAAGCTAACATTCCTTCACTTACCGAGTGAGCTCGGTAAAAGCTAACTTTCTCTTTGATTACCGAGGGAACTCAGTAGACATTGACTTTCCCTTTGTTAACCATGGGAGCTTGGTTAACATTAACTTTCTACTACAAGATCCTTTGATGCCCGAGTGAGCTTGGTAAGAACTAACTTACTCTGCAATGTACAGGAACGTTCAGTAGACACTGTAAATTGCTTTGCCAACCGTCTGAGCTCGGTAGACTCTGTCTGATGGCTGATATGACATTTGTGTAACATCAAAGACAATAAACAATTAACAATTGTGTCCAACAATCTCCCTCTTTTGCATTGATGGCAACACAACATGTCATAGCAGAAATAAAATTTGAATATATCCTTAGGTAATGCTTTAGTGAATATGTCAGCAATTTGTTCCTTTGTATGAACATATTCCAATCTGATCTCCTTATCTTGCACCAATTCTCTGATGAAATGATATTTTATTGTAATTTGTTTGGTTTTGGAATGCATCACTAGATTCTTAGATATGTTGATTGCACTTTGTATTATCACAGAACATAAAAACTAGTTCTTTGATTTCTATCTTCATGCCTTCCAGCAACTGTTTAAACCAAACAATATTAGAATAGTTTATTGCTGCAGCAACATACTCTACCTCTGCTGTAGATTGAGATGTACAATTTTGCTTTTTGCTTGTCCAAGAAACCAACCTCTTTCCAAGAAAGAATGCACCTTCACTTGTACTGTTTCTATCATCAAGGTTTCCTGCCCAATCAGCATCAGTAAATACTTTCAAATCCAAATTTCCTCCAAACTTATAACATAAACCATACTCTTCAGTTCCTTTCAAATATCTCATTATTCTTTTGATTTCCATCATGTGATTTTCTCTTGGTTTTGCTGAAAATCTTGCTACAATACCAACTGCAAGGGCAATATCTGGCCTAGTATGAACTACATATTGGAACTTTCCAATCATAGATCTATACACTGTTTGATCTACTTCTTTTGATTCATCTTCCTTGGTAAGTTTTAATTCGATACACATAGGAGTCCTAACTAGTTTACAATCTTCCATTCCAAAATTTTTCAATATCTCCTTGATATATTTTGATTGAGTAATGTAGATACCATTTATATTCTATTGAATTTGAGGACCAAAAAAAAATTTGATCTCACCAAACATGGACATTTCAAATTCCTTGTTCATTTGTTCTAAAAATTCTTTGCACAGATCATCATTCCCTTTGAAAATAGTATCATCTACAAATATTTCTGCCAAAACAATCTTATTATCTAGTCCTTCCTTAATATACAAGCTACTATTATCAGTAGTTCTTTGAAAACCAATCTGAATAAGATAGTTATGCAATCTTTCATACCATGCTCTAGGGGTTTATTTTAGACCATGCAATGCCTTGTGTAATTTGCAGACCATGTTCTTCTTATCTAGATCAACAAAACCTTTAGGTTGTTCAATGTAAACCTCTTCATCTAGTATACCATTGAGGAATGCTAACTTGACATCCATCTAATAAACTTTAAATCCTTTGTGAGCAGGATATGCTAGTAAGGTTCTGACTCCTTCCAGTCTTGCAACAGGAGAAAAAGTTTCTCCATAGTCTATTCCTTCTTCTTGAGCATATCCTTTGCATACTAGTCTAGCTTTGTTTCTTGATACCTTACCATCTTCATCCAACTTGTTTTTGAATACCCACTTAGTTCCAATCATATTTTTGTCTTTAGGTCTGGGTACAAGAGTCCATGTCTTATTGTTCTCTATCTGCACTATCTCTTCATTCATAGCCTTAATCCAACTATCATTTTCCAATGTATCTTTGACATTTCTAGGTTCAAACTCAGCAATTAAACAAGTACTTTTCAACTTATTTCTTGTCATGGATTCTTCAAAATTATCTCCAATGGTTTGATCTGCTAAATGATGTCTCTTGACATACTTTGCTAATACAAGTTCCTTTCCTTTTGAATAGATTTCATTATTATCTTCTTGCATTTCAACTTCAGGTTCTGTCTGTTCTGGCTCAGTAGATATTTTCTCAGGTTTTTCAGACTCAATAGACACTTGCTCAATAGACACTTGCCTGGTTTGCTATGGCTCGGTTTGAACTTCCTATAACTTGGTTATAGATGACTTGGGAGTAGAAGATTCCCAATTCTCTGATGTAACTGGTACTGTATCAGGTTCACTGAAGACAAACTTTTTATAATCTTCTGTTTCCCTTTTGCTTTCTTCTTCAATCCTTTCTGTAAACTCATCAACTTTCACATATGCACTTTCTATGACTTTGTGAGTAGATAGGTTCAAACACCTATATGCCTTACTTTTGCATGAGTATCCAAAGAATATACCTTCATCACCTTTCACATCAAATTTGTATTTTCTAGATTCTTTCAAAATTTAACATTTACTTCCAAATACTTTAAGGTAACTTACATTAGGTTTATAGCCATACCATAACTCATTGGGGATTTTGAATGAGTCTTTCTTCAGCTGTACTCAGTTCAAGGTATAAACTACAGTGTTGATAACTTCCTTCCAGTATTTGGTAGCAATGTTCTTTTCAATCATTAAAGTTCTTGCACAATCCATGATGGATCTGTTTCTTCTTTTAGCTATTCCATTTTTCTGGGGTGTTCCAGGGGCTGATACCTATCTTTTGATTCCTCTTTCAATGCAAAAGTTATTAAACTCATGTGAAATGAATTCTCCACCTCTGTCTGACCTCAAGCATTTTAATCTTTTTCCTGTTTCTTTTTCTACTCTGGCCAAATAACATTTGAACTTTTCAAATGCTTTTGATTTATTTCTTAGATACATGACTGTCATCATTCTTGAGTAATCATCAACAAAAAGAATGAAGAACTTTTCTCTAGTATAGCTTTCAATTCCAATGGGTCCACCTAAATTAGTATGCACAATTTCTAATATATCTTCAGATTGATAGGTTTTACTTTTAAAACTAGTCTTTCCCATCTTTCCAATCTAATAGTTTTTGCATAGACCGACCTCAGGTTTCTTTATGTTAGGAATGCCTCTTACTTTCTTTAATTTGCTTATCTTTACCAGATTATCAAAGTTTACATGACACAACCTTTTATGCCATAACCAACTTTCTTCAACTTGAGCAATGAAACATGAATATTCACCTAGTTCAAGATAGAACAAGTTACCTTTAGTTTGAGTACCTGATCCATTCAGCTTTCCTTTTCCATCCAGTAGTCTTGCTTTACCATGCATGAATTCTACATTGAATCCATTATTGAGTAGCCGTGCCACACTTAACAAATTATGCTTTAGTCCTTTTACCCAATAGGCATTATTACATATAAGTTCCTTGGTTAGAGAGACTCTTCCTCTCCCTTTTATACAACAAGGTTCATTGTCACCAAATCTTACACTACCACCATTGTAGTCTTCAAAGTATTCAAACTTAGTTTTTTCACCAGTCATGTGATGAGAACAACCACTATCTATAATCCATGTATCATTTTTTCTCATATGAGAAATGAGTACCATTTCCTCATCATTATTAGATTCATCTTTCATAGCAATGTAGACAATTTCATCTTCTTCTTCATCATTAGAATCAATCTTTAGCCATAAAACATGTTTTCTTACCTTTATCCTTGAATGATTTGAAATCTTTCTTGCCATTCCATTTGTGATCTTTTTCTTCATCTTTATTTTGCTTGTTTGGACACCAAGCAGCAATATGACCAACTTCTCCAAATTAAAAATATATTAGGGGTACTTTACCTTTGTATTTTTCTCTGCCTTTAGAATATTTCCTTGCTAGAAGGGCTTCAATTACTTCAAGATCACTGTCTGAACTTTGGTTTGATTCATCTTCACTTTTTGACTGAGATTTCCTTTTGCCTTTCTCCTTGAGTGAAAGTTTGGCTTCAAATGCTGATTCAATGTTCTTGGAAGCTAGAACATAGTTATCAAAGTTGTCCAGTTCAAATGCAATCAATCTTCCAACTATAGCCTCTAGATTTATCTTGTGATTTGCTTCACATCTTCTTTCTTGAATTGCAAAAACTCTGATTGCATAAATGGGAAGTAGAGTTCTGAGAACTTTACTTATAACTGTCTCTTCACTGATATCTCCTCTAGAAGCTTTGATTGCACTGACACATGCTTTAACTCTTTCAACATATTTTGCAATGTTTTCATCCTCTCTCATCCTCATTTGATCAAATTGTCCTCTCAGACTTTCTGCCTTGGCTCTTCTAACATTATCATCTCCTCCATAGATCTCTTTCAATTTTTTTGACATTTCAAAGGTAGATTTGCAGTCCTTGATATCATTGAATTCTTCATAACTTAGATTAGATGCTATAACTATCATCATAATGTTGTGAGTCTTCTTTTTAGCTATATCATTGATAGATAGTGTACCAGCTGGTTCTGCATATTTTTCATCAAGGTATTTTAGTCCTGTATCTCCAATAGAAGCTAGATGAAGTCTCATCAATCTTTTCCATGCTGAGAAGTTATTCTTGTTAAGCCTTAAAATTTCTCTCTTGTAAGACATCCTGATCTTTGGCTTAGATCCTTGAAATATTTCCTACAAGCACCAAAAGCTCTGATACCAATTGTTGGAAATAGAGATGGAGTAACTGAGAGGGGAGGGGTGAATCAGTTACCACAAAAATAAATCCACATATCCTTGGATGTCTTAAAATAAAGTTGTTGCTGACACTCGGTAACCACACAAATAAATGCTAAAAGTAGATAGATGTTTTGTTAACTTGTTAAGTATTTAAAATGGTTAACATGCATGCATAAAGAAATACTCATGAACACAAGAGACACCAGATTTAATGTGGAAACCCAATTTGGGAAAAACCACCAAGTAACTAGTTACCAATTTTCACTCTTCTGAAGTGAGCCCTGTTAGGAGCCAACCCTATTAAAGGTTACAAAACACACTGTTAGGTGTGACCTTGTTAGAGGATTTAATCACCTTTTTAGAAGTGGCCTTGTTAGAGGTCTTTAAAACAATTCAATTTAATTGTCACCTTGTTAGAGGATTTACAAAATGGCTGTCAAACCAACTCTGTTAAGAGGTTTTGAATCACTATTACAATGATTAGAAAGCAACAATGAAGTGATCTAAAATATATGCAACTTATCTTTGTTGAATACAGATCTCTATTTTGCTTCACTAGATCCTTACTGATCGAACACAACTTTGTAGCTTCATAAGGATATCTAATCCTTACTCAACATTCGCTCATTTATCCGCTCATTCATACATTCACACTCTTATGCATCCACACCCTTACATCTTATGAATTCACAACTTGACCTTTCATATATACCTTTCAAATTATCAAGTCAGCTCAATTGCAAGTTACAACAACTGAAAAAAAACATTAAATCAGTCGGCTCCACAAGACAATTAAACTTAATTCTTTAGAACAATAAAATTCTTTGCTGCCCAACCTAGCTTGGTGACCATTGCTCTAGAATGGTATCCCCAGTGTTAACCAAGTGAAGCTTGGTAAACATTGCAAACCTTGCAACTTTCTTCAGAGGCAAAGTTAACTAGGTAAACACTGACCTTCCTTCATTTACCAAGTGAGCTCGGTAAAAGCTAACCTTCCTTCGCTTACCGAGTGAGCTCGGTAAAAGCTAACTTTCTCTTTGATGACCAAGTAAACTCAGTAGACATTGACTTTCCCTTTTTTAACCTTGGGAGCTTAGTTAACATTAAATTTCTGCTACAAGATCCTTTGATGTTCGAGTGAGCTCGGTAAGAGCTAACTTACTGTGTAATGTACAGGAACGTCTGGTAAACACTATAAATTTCTTTGCTGACCATCTAAGCTCAGTACACTCTGTCTGATGGCTGACATGACATTTGCGTAACATCAAAGACAATACACAATTAACAATTGTATCCAACATAGAGTAGTTTTCACAAACCTTTGTGAATACCCTAATAGAGTCCTTACATCATTGCAAGCATAAAATTGATAAACAAGTTAAGACCTAATAGTCTTAACCACCTTGAGTAGCACAAATCCATTATAGGGTAGATCATCAGAAGTGATCAAATTTTAACCCTAACAAGTTAACTTTTTATTCTAGTAGTGAAGATTTGTGGGTGTTATTCCCAACCCATTTTTACCTTCAGCTTGGACGGTTTATGGATAACAAAATATTTTTTATTATGTGTTTACATTTCATGGATGTGATTGGTAGTTAGATATATTTATTAAAATATTTCATTTTACAAGCTATTTTATGCATAAATGGTTGGTTGCACTTAGTTAATTGTGTGTTGTCTTTGATGTTACACAAATTTCATATCATTATCAGTTAGTATATGTGGAGCTCACTCAGGTAGTGAGGATAATTCTTAATGTCTACTAAGTGATCCTATGTTTGCCTAGTTAAAAAGGTAATATCTACCAAGTTCACTCAGGCATCAAAGGAAAAGTTGCAAAAAATGGGTGTTAACCAAGCTCACTCAGTTAATAAAGGAAAGATGGATGGAACTAGTGCTAACCAAGCTCATTTAGTTGCCAAAGGATTTTTGCGAGTTTGTAGTGTTAACCAAGATTATGTTGGTTAACAAAGGAAATTATTTCTGAGTTATTTTTTACCAGGCTGGGTCGACTAATGAAGGATTTTCTATTTTTTCATATTAAGCTTAAATGATTTATCTATTAATTCCAACCGACTGAGGTGATGAATATTGATTATTTTAAGTTTTGTTTGAGCTTACTTAACAAAGTGAAATATATAAGTATAAGGTCAAGTTGTGATTTCAAAGTGTGGAAGTGGTGATGACGTGATTGAAGATTTAATGATGAGAAGAGGAAGTGAATTTGAAGGATAAGCAGAATATCTTTGTGTAGAGGCAAATATATATTCAGTCAGGAAGGATCAACTACAATCCAAAATAGAGATCTATAATTAGAAAATATATTGCATTCAAATCAAGTCATCTCATTTTTACTCTCTAACCATTGTAGTGGTGATCTAGATCTCCAACAGAGTTCGCTTAACAACTATTTGCAAATCCTCTAACAAGGTGGAAATTCTATTGAATTGTTCTCAAGACCTCTAACAAAAATAATCCTAATAGGGTGATTAAATCCTCTAATAGGGTCACACCTAATAGTGTGTTTTATAACCTTTAACATGGTTGGCTCCTAATAGGGCTTAGTTCAGAAGAGTGAAAAATAGTAACTAGTTGCAATTAGTGGTTTTTCCCAAATTGGGTTTCTATGTTAAATCCTAGTGTCAAATGTGTTTATGCTATTTTCTTTTATGTATTTGCAACTAATTGAAAGTAGTGTTAATCACAGATAACATCTAAAGGTTTATTTTTTAATCATTTATTGAGCTAATCCAATTATTATCGAGTTACAACATTTTGTGCGTTTACTAAGCTTCAGTAGTATTCAGTTTTTTTTTTCATTTTTTACTAACATCTAAGGCATTTGGGATTTATTTTTGTAGTAAGTAATTCACCCCTCCACTCTTAATTACTCATCTTATATTTCCAAAAATTGGTATCAAAGCTTTTGGTGCTTGCAGAGAAGGTTTCAAGGACCTAAGTTAAAGATTAGGATGTCTTACAAAAGAGAGATTCCCAAGCTGAATAGAGACAATTTTGTAGCATGGAAAGGTCTTATAAGATTACATTTCACTACCATCAATGATTTAGGTTGCAAATATCTTGATGTTGAATACAAAACTCCCACTAGAACATTATCAGTTGGAGATATTGTTGAGAAGAAGAATCATAATATCATGATGATTGACATTGCATTTGCTCTCAATTATGTGGAATTTGATGAGGTAAAGGATTGCAAAACTTCTTTTGAAATGTGGAACAAACTAAAAGATATCTATGGAGGATATGATAATGTAAGAAGAGTCAAAGTAGAAAGTCTTAGAGGAAAATTTGATCAAATGAGAATGAGAGAAGATAAAAATGTTGCAAAATATGTGGAAAGAATCAGGGCCATTGTAAGTGAAATTGAAGCATCCAAAGGAGACATTGAGGAGGAAACTGTTGTAAGTAAAGTGCTAAGAAATATTCTTCCGATTTATTAAATTAGAATGTCAACTATTCAAGAAAAGAGATGTGATCCAAATAAAATAATAGGCTTGGATGCTCTAGTTGTAAGATTTATAGCTTTTGAATTAGATAACTATGATGACCATGTTCTTGCTTCAAAGGATATTGAATCTACATTTAAAACCAACTCAAAGAAAAGGGTAAAAAGTAAAAATCTAGTCAGTTAGAAAGTGAAGAAGATGGAACATCAGAAGAAAGTTTAGATAATGATCTTGATGTTGTTGAAGCCCTACTTGCAAGGAAGTATTCTAAAGATAGATGAAAGTACAAAGGTAAAGTTCCTCTGATCTTCTTCTCTTGTGAAGAAGTTGGTCACATTCTTGCTAGGTATCCAAACAAAGAAATCAAGAATGATAAGAAAAGTAACAAGCATAAAGGCAAGAAGGACTCCAAGAACTACAATAACTCCAAAGACAAAGGCAAGAAATCTTGTTTTACAGCTAAAGATTTTGATAATAGTGAAGATGAAATGGTATATATTGTTGTGAAAGATGAATTTGATGATGAAGGAGATAAGATGGCACTTATCTCTCATATTAGCAAAAATGATATATGGATTATTGATAGTGGTTGCTCACATCATATGACTAGTGACAAAACAAAATTTGAGCATATGGAATATTATGATGGAGGTAGTGTAATATTTGAAAACAATGAACCTTGTAACATAAAAGGAAAAAGATGTATCTTGTTGACTAAATAACTTGTATGTGACAATGCTTATTAGGTTGAAGAACTAAAGCATAATCTATTGAGTGTGGCACAATTGAATAACATTGGATTCATGGTAGAATTAATGAATGGCTAGGCCAAAGTACACGATGGAAAAGAAAATTTGATTGGATTTGGCAAGCAAACAAAAGGTAATCTATTTGTTCTTGATCTTAGTGATTGTTCATTTTTATTGCTCAATTAGAGGAAAGTTGGTTATGGAAAAAAATGATATGTCATGAAAACTTTGATAATATGGTCAAAATAAGAAAATAGAGAAGAGTAAGAGGTGTTCCCAGTTTGAAGAAACCTAACATGGGTCTATGCAAGAATTGCCAAATTGGTAAGATGGGAAAGATAAGCTTCAAGAGAAAAGACTATTAGCCAGAAGAAGTCTTGAAAATTATTCATATAGACTTATGTGGACCTAATGGAATAGACATTTATAGTGAAGAAAAGTTCTTCATTCTTTTTGTTGATGACTACTATAGAATGATGACAATAATGTACCTAAAAGAAAATCAAAAGCCTTTCAAAAATTCAAGTGGTATCTGGCAAGAGTACAAAAATAAACTAGAAAGAAGTTGAAATGCTTAAGATTAGATAGAGGTGGTGAATTTATCTCACATGAATTCAATAATTTTTGCATAAAAAGGGAATCAAAAGACAAGTATCAACCCTTGGCACATCACAACAAAATGGGATAACTGAAAGAAGAAACAAATCTATCATGGATTGTGCAAGAACCCTAATGATTGAAAAAAAAATTATTCTCAAATACTGGAAGGAAGCTATCAGCATTGTAGTTCATACCTTGAACAAAGTTCAATTGAAGAAAGATTCAAACAAAACACCTTATCAACTATGGTATGGCTACAAACCTAATGTAAGTTACTTGAAAGTATTTGGTAACAAATGTTATATATTGAAAGTGTATAGAAAAGAAAAATTTGATGTAAAAGGTGATGAAGGCATATTTCTAGGATAATACTACAAAAGTAAAGCATATAGATGTTTGAATTTGTCTACTCACAAAATTATATAAAATGCACATGTCAAAATTGTCAAATTTATAGAAAAGAGTGAAGAAGAGAGCAACATGGAACCTAAAGATTATAGAAGATTATTTTACTATGAACCTGATATTCTACCAAATCTATCTGATAGAAAAGAAGCTGCATCTCTCGAGTCCCTAGAAACTTCAATAGTTACTGAGTTGCAAATAGTGCAACCCAAGCTACAAGGACTCGAGTCACAATTAGAGGCTACCGAGCTAGTTCAAATTGAGGCTGATGGACCCAAGTCACAAATAGATTGACTCAAGCTTGAAACTAAAATTCAAGAAGATGGTGGAACTTAGTTAAAGATCAAGGAGCATGTGTTAGCAAGATATGTCAAAAGGCATCATGCATCTAATCAGATCATTGGAGATAGATCATATGGAACAATGACAAGAAGAAAATTAAAAGGTACATGTTTACTTGCTAAATTTGAACCTAGAATTGTTAAGGATGCTCTGGAAAATGAAATTTGGATTGACTCTTGTTCCAAGACCCAAGGATAAAAATGTAATTGGTACAAGTGGGTATTTAGAAATAAGCTGAATGAAGATGGAAAAGTATCAAGATATAAATAAAGATTAGTGTGCAAAGGTTATTCTCAAGCAGCAAGTATTGATTATGGTGAGACTTTTGCTCCTGTAGCAAGACTAGAAGGTGTTAGAACTTTACTATCATATGTAACACATAGAGGATTTAAAGTATATCAAATGGATGTCAAATTTGCATTCTTGAATGGAATTCTTGATGAGGAAGTCTACATTCAGCAACCAGAAGGTTTTGTAGATCCTAGCAAAAGAGACATGGTTTGCAAAATACACAAAGCATTATATGGCCTCAAATAAGCCCTGAGAGCTTGGTTTGAAAGACTACATAATTACTTGGTACAAATTAGTTTTCAAAGGATAAATGACAATAATAGTTTGTATATCACAGAAGGACCAAATAAGAAGATTTTGTTGGCAGAAATATTTATTGATGATACTCTATTTATAAGAAATGATGACTTATCCAAAACATTCTCAGAAGAAATGAGTAAAGTATTTGAGATGTCCATGTTTGGTGAAATAAAACTCTTTGTTGGGTTGTAGATATAGTAGAAAAAAGATCGTATCTACATCACTCAATCCAAGTATATCAAGGAGGTACTAAAGAAATTTGGAATGGAAGATTCAAAACCTATTGGAACCCCTATGTCGAATAGAGATAAGCTTTTCAAAAATGATGATTACAAGGTAGTAGATCAAACCACATACAGATCAATGATTGGAAAGTTGTAGTGTGTAATGCATACAAGGCCTGATATTACATTAGCAGTTGGTATGGTGGCAAGATTCTCAACAAATCCTAGAGAAAATCACATGAAGGAAATCAAAAGAATCATGAGATATCTAAAAGGTATTGGAGAATATGGCTTATGGTACAAACTTGGAGGAAATTTGGACTTGAAGGTTTTTACTGATGTTGATTAGGAATGAAGTATTGATGACAGAAAAAGCATTAGTGGTGGATCATTCCTTCTTGGAAAGAAACTAGTATCTTGGACAAGAAAGAAGCAAAATTGTACATCTCAATCCATAGCAGAGGTAGAATATGTAGTAGCAATAGTCAAGTGTTCCAAAATTATTTGGTTCAAACAAATATTGGAAGGAATGAAGGTAGAGATCAAACATCTAGTAGTCATATATTGTGATAACACTAGTGCAATCAACATATCAAAGAATCCAATAATGCATTACAAAACAAAGCATATTGCTATAAAATATCATTTCTTAAGAGAATTAGTGTAGAATAAAGAAGTCAAATTGGATTATGTGAATAAAAAAGAATAGATTGTAGACATATTCACCAAGCGATTACCTAAGGATGCATTTCTACATCTAAGAGATAAGCTAGGCATCATTCCCCTATCTAAAATTCACTAAATGAAGTTTAGTGAATGCATCAACCAAAACCTGTTGAAGATCAATAAGTTGGTGTAGAATTAGCAAGGGCATATTGAAGATGAATAAATACTTAAGGTACATTCATATTTACAGACTTATTTTCTTTGGCATGTGTTGTCAAAGAGGCAAAAGTTTACTATCATATCTCTACAAAATTTTTGACCTAGAATAAAGTAAGGAACCAGAGGGAGAAGTTTTCCGAAAAAAAAGTTTTCTAAAAGAGGGAGAAAATTCATACAAATCCAGTGAAATGAAGAGTTCATACTGAAAAATAGATTTCTCAAGGCCAAATCCAAAATTTCATTCTGCTATAACATGTGTTTCCCTGAATGCCAAAGAGGGAGATTTTTGGATACAATTGGTTAATTGTATGCTATCTTTGATGTTACATAAATTTCATATCATTATCAGTTAGTATATGTTGAACTCAATCATGTAGTAAAGACATTTATCAGTGTCTACCAAGTTTTCCTATGTTTGCCTAGTTTAGAAAGCAGTGTCTAATGAGTTTGCTCAGGCATCAAAGGAAAAGTTGCAGAAAGTGAGTGTTAATTGAGCTCACTCGGTTAATAAAGGAAAGTTAGCTAGAACCAGTGCTTACCAAGCTCAATTAGTTGCCAAAGGATTTTTGTGAGTTTTTAGTGTTAACCAAGCTTTTTTTGGTTAACAAAGGAAATCATTTTTGAGTTAGTTTCTATCGAGTTGGGTTAGTTAACTAAGGATTTTCTTATTTTCACATATTAAGCTTAATTGATCTATCTATTGACTCCAGCCAATTTCTATTTAAGCCAACTTGACAATGTGAAAGATATAAGTATAAGGCTAAGTTGTAATTTCAAAGTGTGGAAGTGGTGATGATGTGATTGAAGATTTAATGATGAGAAGAGGAAGCAAATTTGAAGGATAAGTAGAATATCCTTGTGGAACAGAAAAGATATTTTTGATCAGGAAGGATCAAGTACAAGCCAAAACAAAGATCTATAATCAAAAAATTAGTTGCATTCAAGTTAGGTCATCTCATTGTTACTCTCTAACCATTGTAGCAATGATCTAAATCTCCTAACAGAGTTGGCTTAACAACTATTTGAAAATCCTCTAACAAGGTGGCAATTTCATTGAATTGTTCTCAAGACCTCTAACAAGGTCACTCCTAATAGGGTGATTAATTCCTCTAATAGGGTCACACCTAACAATGTGTTTTGTAACCTTTAACAAGGTTGGCTACTAATAGGGCTCACTTCTAAAGAGTGAAAAATAGTAACTAGTTGCAATTGGTGTTTTTTTCCAAATTGGGTTTCCACATTAAATCCTAGTGTCAAATGTGTTCATGTTATTTCCTTTTATGTGTTTCCAATTCAGTTAAAGTAATGGTAATCATAGATAACATCTACAGGTTTATTTGTTAATCATTTACTGAGCTAATCTAGTTATTACCAAGTTACAACATTTTGTGTGTTTACCAAGCTTTAGCAATATTCAGTTATCTATTCGCATTTTGTACTGACATCTAAGGGATCTATGATTTATTTTTGTAGTAACTGATGCACCCTCCCCTCTTAGTTACTCCTCTTATATTTCCAACATAAACTACATATGAGAAGGTCAATATAGTGAATGCAATAAAGTTATTTTGAAGGATAAAAGTTTTAAGATTATGATTCACCCTCCTCTCAGTATCTTAGTCTCCCAGTTAAACTTCCAAAAAATGGTATCAATTTTTTTTTCTTGAAGGAAGTCTAACAACTTGTGAGTTCAAATCTTAGAGATGGAGGCTTACAAATTGGGAAAGGTTAATGAAAATGAATTGATTGACATCCAAATCATGATGTAACAACTTGAAGTAGCAAGAGTGAAACTGATTAGATCCCTTAGAAAGAGAAGGACATGGCTATTCAATAGAGTGATACAATGTATGAAGAAGTTGATACTCAATGAATGTTTAACATTGGGAATTCTAATGAAAGTGATGTAACCATTGCAAATCTACTAGAGAAGAACACTATCCTAAATGAAGAAGTCAAAGGATTGAAGAGAGAACATGAAATCCAGTCAGTGAGGATATGTGAAGTGATTGAAAAGAAGAAAAAAAGGTGAAGAAGACAAAATTTTAGTGGTGGATGACAAAGGACAACGGGCTATCAACCTTCGAGAAAGGTCATCTAATGTGCAAAAGCTTAGAAACACTCAGCTAGACATGATGAATCAATTGATGCTTTCAAATTAGGAATTGAATAGGAAAGATATGGAGATAGAAAATATCGGATGATAGAATGACCTACTAAGGAATGCATAAAATCTAAGAAATAACTTGTGGAAAGGATGAATAAGCCTAGCAAATCATTAAGATACTTTGAAGAACTGATGAAATCACATAGGTCATCTCGCAACACTTCTAGACTAGGACATACAAGGAAGTATTCATCTACTGATGAAGGAGAATGATTTAAGAGTGGAGAGATAAGTAATGCAAAGTCAAAAGGAAAACCTACATCCTATCATTGTGGTAAACTTGGACATATTGCAAAAATTTGCAAAAGAAAGAATGGTATGAAAAACCATAAACTTAAGTTTACTAGTTATTATTTTTTTTGTGAGAAGCAAGGACATCAAATACATGAGTGTAGAAAAGAATGAAAAATACACTTACTACACCTAGATTTGAGGGATATTGTTACAATTTTAAAAATTTATGACATAGATCATATGAATACAAATTATAGGCAAAACCCTACTAGACAAATAGAAAGCAGAGCAATGCACCTAGGAAAATTTGTTCCAATTGTCACGAGATTGGACATGTGAGCAAGAGCTTCATGACTCAAGCATGAATACCTAATAATTAAAACAAAAAGGGTAAAGGGAAAGTGGATGTTGAATAAAAAAAGAAGGAGATGAAACAAATTTGGAAGAAAAAGGTAGAAATTCTAACTAGAAGAACAAATGAAGTCAAGATCACCCAATCCATTGGAAAAAGTGATCATGTCATCCAAAATTGATCAGGAAAGGTATGTAAGGAACTATGTACTTAATTATTTATCTTACATCAGTTCTTAACATAAAATATGAAAAAATTCATATTAGAATGAGAAAAGATGCATTAGAACAGATCTATGAAAATAATAGTGTAAAAGAATCATTTTCACAATTGGTATTGAACATCAATAAATTTTTCTATATTAACCAAGAATTTTAATATAGACTGAATACCATAATGTTAGATTGATGTATAGGTTGAGTTAGATGGAATTGACTGAGCTACATAATGGAGACTAAGTTTAAAAGTGACTATATTGATCAAGATAGCTAGATTCTACCTAAAAATGCATACAACATTAATGGAGACCCTAACTTGAATGAATGAAGGTACATATGAAAAAATTAAAGGTATTTTACACACCTTGCATTCAAATTTTGAGATTATAGAGTGATTTTAGCAATTAGTGAGATGATTTCAAAGCTGATTGGACATAAACTAGCAATGAAAAGGCAATTGAGTACTCATATTTAGTTGGGCCGAATAGTTCAAAAAGAAGAGTTTCAGAACCATAACATGAGAATCATAGGCATCTTCATCATGTGTAGCAAAGAATCAAAGAGTAAAGGTAAGCAATGTTCAATTGGAGATGAGTAATGCTTTTCATCCACTGAAGTTTTGTGCTATTCCTGATATTTCTATGAAAGGAGATTCAATGGGTCTGTTATCATCAATACCACCTAAGGTTGTTATGATAAATGATCTATGAAGCTACTCTATGTGTAAAATTGGCAAAGCTGGTGATTATAAAATTTGTGTGTCATATATGAGAAATTATGTGATTAAGGTATACTAAAGGATTAATTTAAAATGGGTGAAAGAAAAGGGTTAACTCATGCCCTATATTTTCCAAGGAACTTTTAGATTGAATGGATTAAAGTGGTTCTAAGAATAATTCATGACATTAAGTTGTCATTAAAAAATAGACATATCAAGATTTTGAAGAAAGTGATTAATAATGTTATTGAGTATCAAGTCATAAATAGGAAGAAGACAATGTGTTTCCTAAGCAAAGAAGAAATTGAGGCTAATACTAAAGCTGAGAGGAATGGACAAGGATTGTCTATTTAAACAATTATAGATCCAATATTGAGGTTTCACTAAGTGTCATCTCTCACAAATCTTTGAGTAGACTGAATAATATTCCATTTATGGCACTTGATCAAATGTGGAAGATTGTGATGAAGGATCATAAATATGATCTTGCCAAGTTGTAGATGTCACAATTGGCAGACAACCTGACATCAATCTAGAAGGCAAAGAACCCATAGTGTATGTTTGGATAATTAATTATGTTTATTTGCTTCTATGTTTATAATTATTTTTCTACTATTGGAAATATTATTTGGGAGCAAGGAAAACATACAGAGGATTCAGGCTAACATGAAGCAATAAGGAGGATCTATCTCCCAGTCAAATGAATCAAGATCAATGCACTATAAAAAAATATATTTTTTGCACAAGGGAGGTTTATCAAGCTACAAACAATGAATAGAATAATGAGGTCCAAATTGATCTCTATATAGTCATTGTTGATGTGATATTTGGAGGTTATGCAACAAAGGCTGATTTCAACAAATGGTCTAGAGAAAAGAGATCATAATATTTCCATTGTTGACAACTTAATTAACCTAGCAACGAATTCATAATTGAAGATTCATGTTTTGGAATTTGTAAGAACCACATGGGATCATACACTTTTCACGAACTATAAAATTCACAAACCCTTCATTGATAAATATGGTTCAATTCCACCCTCACAACCCCAACTTCCAAAGCAATAGAGATAAGTGTCAAAAAAAAGGATGATAGATGATCATGAGGGAATGATAAGTGTAGAGGATATAAAGAAGAGAAGGTATGAAAAATTTATAATCAAACTATTTTGAGTCATGTAGAGTATTGTTATTATATATTGTATTGTAAAGAAAAAGTTTTGAAGTTCTATAAGAACCAAGTCATAGGCTTAGGGGGGTACTCTTATTATTTGTATTGTAAAGATGCAACCATGACAAACTATTTTTTCCACTAATGTCAAAGGTGGAGATTGTTGATATCTCTAAGTCTTGTTGTCTATTAGTGTCAAACACTTAGTCATATATAAGTAAGAGTTAGATGGTCATCCCTATCATTGAGCTACTCTATATCAATCCAATCATGTAAAGACTTGTAAATAATCATGTACATGTCAAGCTCTATAAGAGTCAAGAAAGTATTTGGTTACCAAGTATTTTCAGTACAAGATGAGCCTAAGTGAATTTTGAACAAATAGAGTACATAGATGTCAAGTTATACAGAATGTGGTGAGTACAGTTAAGGCTAAGCAATAGCGAAAAGAACATTTATTCAGTAGGCATCAAAAATAGTATGTGTTGAGTAACATAGAGAGAAAATATTAGTTTAAAATGACACAAACTTTGAGTTAAACCATTTCAAGCAAACATAGACATAGCAGTTAATGATCACAGGGTTTGTTACATGGTTTTTTACATTCTTTTACATAGATCACCAATCCCTATGTGGAATGAACAACCAATGAAATGAATAGGAAAAAAGGGAAACATCTAGAACACTGTATAGAAAGTCTTTATAAAGGCAAATCCAAATCCTATTTTCATATAGAGGAGTGATTTATTGTAAAAGATATTACAAAGTGTGTGAGGGAAGAAAAGAGGTTAAGTTTTGGATGATGGATGCATGAGAGAATCTTGAAGAATAGAGCATAACAACCTTATGAAGTAGTAAAGGACTGAGAAAAGTTATATCATATTGAAGATTAGATATGAGATTAAAAGGAGGAGATCTTTAATTAGAAATTAAAGTGCAGACCAAAGGACCAAGTATTGAGTCAATTTTAATAGATTGAATAACAAAAAATATCTTAATAGAGTAGTTTTAATAGACCTTTGTAAATCTCCTAATAAAATCCTTACTTCATTTTAAGTATAAAATCATTTAATAAGGTAAGACCTAACAGTCTTAAATGTTTTCAATAGGGAAGACCCCTCACACGGTACATCATCAAAAGTTATCAAAATTGTAACCCTAACAAGTTAATTTCGTTACTATAGTAGTGAAGATTTATGTGTGTCATCCCCACTTTAGTTTTACCTTCACCTTAGAGGCTTTCTAGGTAACCAAATCTTTTGTGCTATGTTTAAATTTCATGGATATGATTTCTAGTTAGATCTATTTATTACAAAATTTTATTTTACAAGTTATTTTATGCATAAACTAGATATGAGAATGTAAATAGAGTGAATGTAGTAAAGTTGTTTGGAAGGATAATAGTTTTAAGATTATGATTCACCACTCCCTATCACTGTCTTAGTTTTCTAATTAAACTTTTAACATTACTTGTCCCCATTCATATCAATGAGAAAAGATGCCAATTTGTCAATTTAAGAATTTTTAGTTTTCTCACTTTTGGATATAGCCAATCTAAAAATGATACCAAGTACCAAAAACATATATTATAGTAAAACATTACTTTAGAACTCTTTTTAGTTCTAATCATTACAACCATCCTCTCATAGGAGTAGTATCAACCATCTTATCCTAATATATTAATAATCCTCTTATTATACCCAACTAATGCAATCTTGCATCAATTACTCAGAATGAGGTAGGCGCATTATCCTAAGTATACCTCTACGGTAATGAAAAGTATCATTAGATAATTTTTTAGTAAATATATCAAAGCTCTATCTTATCTTTTGTACTAACATACTCAAATCTTATTTCTGTTTCTAGTACCTTCTCTCTAAAAAAATGATACTTAATAGAAATATGTTTTTTCTTTGCATATAAAAATAGATTATTTTAAATTCATACTATACTTGTCCTATCACAATGAATAATAATAGGTTTTTTCAATTCAATACCTATATCCTTCAGGGTTTTCTTCATCCATATAGTCTAATTACATTTTTTTTCTATTGCAATATATTTCTCTTCTATTGCAGATTGTGAAATATAATCTTGTTTTTTTCTTAGCTAGCAAACTAATTTTTCTCTTAATAAGAATGCCCCATCTCTTTCTTTTTCCTATCATCAACATTACCTACCTAATCTACATCAATGTATGTATATAAAGTAACTCATACCTACTAAGCATGCTTTCTACATAGTTAACCATCTCCCACATGCTAGATTTTGAATGCACTTTCTACCTCTATGATATTTTTTTATGATCTTCTTCTTGGACCTTGTTTAGCTGACCCTACATTCACTTAATTTTTCCTTGTCATCACACCTCTTTGAAAATAGGGACCAAACAATTATGATTTCCCACTTTACATCTTATTTGCTTCACCGATTTTTATTGACTCCAATCTATTATTTTTTCTTTTAGATATTTCAAGATCTTCTCTTAATCTCCCAATTACTTGTTAACTTCTTAAGATTCCATGTTCTCATTGAATCAATTTTTCTTATGATTGATGTCCTTAGAAAATATCAGGGTCATTTTCATTATGAGAGGATTAACCTAATTTTTTATACTGGTGGCTCCAACATAACTATAATCTTGGTTTAGAATATTTACATAAGAAGTTTCTATTACAATGTTGTTTAAGGGATAATAATTTCATCCTCTTCTAGATAGGACTCTTTAAAACAATGTACATCATCAATTTCTATGTCTACTAGTTTACTCTATTCAACATCCTTTTCTAGTTTAGAGAAATAGTTACAATAAAATATTTTCCTTTTGAGGAACTAGTGAAGTAACCTTTTTAATGGTAGAAGGATACTCTACTGCAATGTTTTGATTTTGAGATTTGGAAGTCACTACATCAAAACTTTGAGCTTCTTCCTATTTCTGACTATTAAGTGATTCACCACTTTGAACTTTTTCCTTCCATACTTTCTTTTTCTCTTTAGTTGGACTTTGAGAGTGTTTATAACTTAGAGCATTTTCCAAGGGACATTTCTTTGCCTAATGGCCTAATTGTTTACATGCAAAGCTAAAGAAAAAAAAAGATTCAAATTCTAGGGGTTCAAGTCACCTTCCAAATTTAGATTGAATTAAAATATCCAAAGGGAGGTCAATGCTCTAGTTGGCATTATTGTATATTATTGCATAAAATAATCTAGTTTTAGCAACCATCATAGGGTTGATTTAAAGAAGTTCACCAAAAGATTCAACTAACCTTTTAAACATAGCTTCATTCCAATAGTCTAGAGGAAGGCCAAATTTTCTGCCCAAATAGGACATGATTGAAAGAAAGATTCATTTAGATCTAAGTTTAGTGACTAGTTTTGAATTGCCCAAAATAAAGTACCCATCATCCATAGGCCACCACAGAAAATATTGAGTAAATCCTCATAATTTAGGAAGTTGAATGAGAAAATTCCTTTAGACAGTTTTAATTTCTACTTTCCCTTTCAAAGACCATCTCACTTTAATAAAATATTCAAGATTTCTGATCCAAAAATCTTAGCCACCAAAGTTAGGGCCAAGCATAAAATTGAATGGTCTATTAGAGGATCTGGGATAAATATTTTGGACATTTCTTTTTGAATATTAAAAATATTATTAATTGATGGGAAAGCAATTTACCAATGGTTTCCACTCCAAAAAGTGAGAACCATTTTTAAACTTATAAAACCTATTTGATGCTATCACAACTTTCTTTTTGAATATTGCAAATATTCTTAACTGATGGGAAAGCAATTTACCAAAGGTTTCCACTCCAAAAAGTAAGAACCATTTTTAAACTTCTAGAACTTTTTTGATGTTATCGCCACTATTTATTCCTTTGGTTCTCCCTAGAATAGAGCTAACCCTAATTTTGACCCTTTCTAGCATCTCAATTCTAACTTTATCAACCTTGGTATTAACTAATTTGTGGCTGAATATACTATTCTTTTCTAGAAATACCCCAACATTTCCACTAATGATGGCATGAAAGATGTTGAATTCTGAAAAACTTTGGAGAGTTTAGGACCATTGTATGATTTCCTATCCCTCTTAGGTGAAAAACCTTTGGTTCTAGCATCAAAACTATATGAGACAATTGATGAATAGAGACAATTGAGGAGGAAGAGGAATTTATTTTTATAGAATTACAAAAAAATGATGAAAAAAAATGTGGAAAAAATATATATTTATAATAAATGTTCATATTAACAAAAAAAAAAGTGCAAAAAAATTCCTACAGTAAGAATGTCTATTGGTTGCAAGTGTTACAAAAATGAATTTAAATGAAAACCCCTAGTATGGAAATGAAATGATCAAAGGAAATAATAGAATACTAAATAGAAAAATAAATGAGAAGGCAAGATCAGAATATAAAGCATCATCTTGCCTCTAAGAAATTGACATTATATCCTCATACATTTTTTTTACTTTTTAAACTAAAAGTTGAATCAATTATTAAAAGGGTAAGTTCACTTCAAATTATAAAGATAAGTATGTTACAAGTAGAGAAATATTATTATTCATTAAGCTTTATGAGGAAAAATTTCAAAATAACAAATTGCTATTGGAAACAAAACATAAATTTATATTATTGATGAAAAATAGTTATGTAAGATATTAGCCTTCAAATTGTGTTATATGATGAAAGCTTATGATTAATTTTCATTTCAACATTAGAAATTGTTTAAAGTAGTTATGATTGTGGTGTTTGTTTAGATAATTTATTATTATAAATAAGAGACTTAAATTACATAATAGTTATTGGTAGACTCGATTGTAATGAATATTTTTATTCTTTTCAGATTTGTTGATAATAAGACTCATTTTATCATTCTTTTGTTGATTTAAGATTTCAAACATGATGCCTAATTCATGTAGGACTAATTTTCCATAGAAGTGTACCATGTGCATTCATATCTATTTTATCTCATTTTTTATGTCATAATTGATCTATAAATTTTTCAATGATTGATACTTCTTATAAACTTAAAAATAATTAAATAACTTTATCAAACTTCTCCCTTTAACAAAAAGTCACCACTTTCCATTTTTTCAACCACTAAACACTATGAGAACACAAATATTTAAAAATTCATTCATAGAAATCACGACTTTTCAATACGTTTAATTTTTGGATAGCTTAAAAATCACATACTGAGGCTTGATTCGTAGACTAAAAGTACTAAGTAATCAAGATTGACTTACTTTTTCTAAATTTCAAATATGTCCCTTAATTTGCATTAGTTAAAAAAAAAATCATCAACAACTTCAATGGGAACATTTTCATGATGTTTAAAAGAAAAAACTAATTTTGAAGATAAAAACGAAATAGTAAATAACAAGAGATGTGTCACAACTTGAGTCCCACCTCCTTAGAAGATAATAAAATTAGAAAAAAATATTAAATTAATTGTATTTTTAAATTTTGAAAAGTCTTATCACTTTAGATACATTTTATGAAAAAAGAGTAAGATATTTATGAATTATAATACTAGAGAAAATGTGTATAAAAAATGGTGATAAATTAGTCCTTCTAGAATTTTAATTTTTGAATAGCCCCTTTCTATTAATAAAATAATATACTTGTTACATATTCACAAAAGACCCATATACTTGTGGAAGAAATTATTTAACTTATTTTTATAAATAATTTCTAATTTTACATTCATATCATATAAAAATTATAAAATCAAGAGTAATTTATGTGAAGATATATTCAAAAAGTGATAGACCCTATTTTAAAAACCTAGAATAACTACGTATAATAGTTCTACCATTCAAATAGTAGTGTTCTCCAAAGAAAATAGAGTAGCCTTCTATATTTAATTTAGAACTAAAAGTTTTGGCATTTAGTCAAAAGTGCATGTGTCTAGTACATTCTTACACATATTGCAATCTCTTCTAAATGTGGAAGAATATACACCAAAGATGGTATTTTCAATGGTTTGATTGTGTGGTGTAATTCAATAATCATCATTGAATTTGAAATTTTTTGATCAATAATATGTAGATTGTAATGTGAACGCATAGTCAACTGTACTTGTGAATTGTGGGCCTCTGAACCTCATAGACACTTCAACGTGGTCATTACCTACGAAGTCATCCTGGGATAAACATTGAACTGCTCATCCAAAATGCCTAAAAAAGAAACCCATTGCCTCCTATCTAAAGGGATTTTGCCTAATTAATTTCCTCAAATTTGAGGGGTAGGCAACCAGACCCTCTAAGAATGAAGGATTTGAGAATGAGATGCAACTATTCTATGTGAATATGCAAATTAATCTAAAATGAGATATGTAAACTAGTCTAAGAACATATAAAAGAAACTTATGCTAAAGATGTATGCATATTAGATCTAGATGAGAATTAAGCTAACAATAAAAATCCATGGGAATGTAATAAGCTTAAACGAGTATGCAATTTGGCAGCAATTCAATGCAAATTCTAATTCATCCTCTGTAATGAGGAAATGAGAGTCTCTTGAATAGACTTTCCTAGAATCCATCAACGATTGAGATTGATTTCAATCAATGGTCAGGATTGAAGATGACGTTCAGTCATAAAGGAAGATTCCCAAATCAAAGGGAGTTAATTGGCTTAGATCTGAGTGTAAGAGTCAGTCAACTCAGATAGACTTTAGTGTCATAGTAAGTGATCTGAGTCATTTCCAATTTGATCAGTAGTGAACTAGGAATTTCCATTTTATGAATTGAAGAGATATTTTACAGAGATATTTAATTTAATAAAATGAGATATGCTCTCATAAATACCTTTTCTATTTAATTAAATAATTCCATTTAATTAATTAGAGATACTTTTCTATTTAATTAAATAACTTCATTTAATTAACTAGGAATGACTTCATATTTAATTAAATAACTTTTCTTGATTAATTAGAAATGGCTTTCCATTTAATTAAATAATTTTGTTTAATTAATTAAAAATAGGAATATTTATTAAATTAATTTAATTTAATTCCTTAGTACATTAGCCTGAGCACATAATTTAATTTAATTAAAGTGTAAATACTTTAAATTAAATTAAATTGTAATCAATAGGTTTGATGTGACTAATATGAATCAGTACCTTAGGAATTAAATAAAGAGTATGTTGAATGAAGATTTAGGTTTTCTGCATTTGACAATTAAGTCAAGTAGTGAGTAACAGAATAAGAATTGCCTAGTAACATAGGACTTTAGATTCGATCAGAAATAGACCAAAAATGGTGATCATGGCAATAAGCCAAATTTGGGGTATTACATTTTACCCCTCTTTGAATGAATGTGGGTGTAGCACGTTCAATTCAAAGAAAATTAGAAAGCATGATGCGAAGATGAGATTGGTTCCAAAGTTGATGATACAAAGACCAATTGATAAGCTTTTAAGGACTATCTCTAGAACAGAGCTTAATCCCAAGGAATCCAAGCAGAATGCCTAGATACCTAAAATTGATGAGCATTTAAAAGGTTTCTTCAAAATGAAGTTTGACCTTTAAGGATCTAGATAGAACACCTAGATACTTGAGATTGATAAGCATTTAAAAGACTATCTCCAAAATGGAGCGTAATCTTTAAGGATCTAGACAGAAAGTCTAGATACCTAAAATTGATAAGCATTTAAAAGGTTTCTTTTAGAATGAAGTTTGGCCTTTAAGGATCCAAATAGAACACCTAGATACTTGAGATTGATAGCATTTAGAAGATTATCTCCATACTGGAGCTTAACCTTCAAGGATCCAAATAGAACACCTACATACCTGAGATTGATAGCATTTAGAAGATTATCTCCAGAACGGAGCTTAACCTTCAAGGATCCAGATAAAACACCTAGATACCTAAAATTGATAAAAGATAACAAGAACCAATCATGAGTCATAGAATCATCCCCAGAACAAGGCTTGCTCCTCAAGAGTTAGGGTTTAGACTATCCCAATACCTATCCATCAAACTCTAAGAAGAGCTATTATAAGCTTGATAAGTTGATGAAAAAATAAGATAGATAGAAAAGATGCTAGATAGGAGGGAGCAAGATGCCCCAAGTGATGAGGACATAAGATAGGAACAAGATGTCCCAAGCAATGAAGATTCAGATTGATTTGAAATGCAAGTTCAATGATGTAATCATCCTGCCCCCTCGAGAGCAAAAGTGAAAGATGACACACCAGAAGTATGATGTAAGGAGAATGATGAAAGATACAGAAGAAATCCAAGGTTTAGCAAAATATAGAAGAGATCAAAATGATCAGGAGAAAATATGAAGAGATCAGAACGATCTTAAGAAAATTGGAAGTCAATCCAAAGTGATTTAAAGGTCCAAAAGACCAAGTTTGACCAAGGAGTTGACCATAATTGAGCATAGTTGAGTTTAGTTGACTATTTCCAAAATGAGTTTTGAAAACATGAAGAATGTAGAGTTGATAGAATTCCAAGAATCGCAAAGTATCAAAAAGATTTGGGCTGCACAAGCGTTCGATCGTGTCAGTCCCCAAAATTTTTAAATGTATTTTTGAGGCACTTAGGTGTGTCAGATTTTGAATTTGATCTCGAAAATAGATTCAAAGTAGCCAAAATAGCCAAGAGGGTGATTGATCAATCATTTGTGTAGTCATTAAGAAACATGATACTTTGAAGAGATCAGCAATCCCTCATCAGAAAAGGTGAAAGTACATTTGCAATTGAATCGCATGCTTATGCAAGTGAAGTATGCAATGCAAGATGCAACCCTAGGTCTAGTTACTGAGCCTCAAACATTTATCATCACTGGACATAGAACAAAGCTCGTATGTTATACAATTCCCACTGACATTGCAATCATGGGAATATGAATAGAACATATGTTATAGGTTTTGTTGGGATTAAATGTAAGCATTCGCGACACAAGTAGCCAGAATGACGAAAACATTTGTCCCTTTTAATAGAGAAAGTTAACATAAGCATCAAATCATAAATGCTAGGATGACCTGAATGTTTCTTGCATGACAGGCACACCAAACACATGGGAGATCCATCTTATGCTTGAGTATTCAATATTTATTCTATCCGCAATGACCCTTGCATTTGTAACCTGACATAGAAGTGTGCTAGAGATACTTGAATTGACCCGTACGTTCACTTAGTAGGACAACTATCAGTATTTATTGTAGAATAAAGATTTCACTCCAACAAACAAGGAGAAGAACCAACATTATTGGCATATTCATATAAAAGGAGTTGAGGTACACATGGCCATCCAATACGAGATGGAGGCTCTTATAGTAGACACCCCTTTTATAGGAATAGATCAACTTATTGGAACTAAACCACAGACAGAAAACAAAGAAAAGATCATGCCCACAGTCATTACTTCTCTAGTTGAAGATGACATCATCAAGTTGCTCAAGGAGATATGATGAAGCAAAACAAAGCAAACAAAGAAAATGCTCAGCATATCGAAACAAGTATGTCATTTTTGAGGTCAATATTTTTGGGATTGATGTCAAGTGTCAGTGTCTACAACATATTTGAAAGAAATCTCTTTAGTAATGTGGCGACAGTAGACAGATGCAGTCAGAACGACTAGTGACTGAGGTCAAAGAGGAAACTTCAAGATGAAGAACCTAAAGGAGACTAAGCAACAGTAGATAGACACAGCCAGGATGGCTGGTGACTAATGCAAGAGAGATCTTCCATAAAGGAATTTGGAGATGTGACTCAAGCAACAATAGGAAGACACAGCTAGAACAACTAGTGACTATTGTGAAAGAGATTCTATGAGGAGAATCTTGAAAAGAGTGACACTAGTGATAGTAGGTAGATGCAATGAGGACCACTACTGACTGTTGTGAAGGAGATTCTATGAGGAGAATCTTAGAAAGAGTCACACTAGTGATAGTAGGTAGACGCAGTGAGGACCACTGGTGACTGTCGCAAAGGAGATTCTATGAGGAGAATCTCAAAAAGAGTGACACTAGCAATAGTAGGCAGACACACTAAGAACCACTGGTGACTATCGTGAAGGAGATTCTATGATGAGAATCTCAAAAAGAGTAACACTAGCAATAGTAGGCAGACACAATGAGAACCACTGGTGACTATTGTGAAGGAGATTCTATGAGGAGAATCTCGAAAGTAGTGACACTGAAGGGGAATGCCCTTGAGCTATAACAAGACTCAGTCCATGGATACATGAGCGAAAAGCAAGAAAAGTAGTGAAGCAATTGTATAGAGAGCCAAAAGATGTACTGCCAGATGGAGCATTAGAAACAAGAGGTGCTTATTTACCAGGTTTTCACCTTCTTGGCAGAAATTTCTCTTTTTTTTCTACCATGATGCATGTTTCAAGGTTTTCACCAATGGCACTTTTCTTGCTTTTCAATTTTTTTTGTGTTACCAAGGTGCCTATTGCTAGGTTTTCACCAGGGTAACAATTTTTTTTAGGACTTTTTGCAAATTTTAGAATTTTTCA
Organism: Cupressus sempervirens; assembly: GCA_028749045.1. Lineage (NCBI taxonomy): Eukaryota > Viridiplantae > Streptophyta > Pinopsida > Cupressales > Cupressaceae > Cupressus > Cupressus sempervirens. The sequence goes on along the minus strand of CM053783.1, from coordinate 589,738,832 downwards.
GAGATTACTAGCTCTCAAGAAGGATTACCTTGATTTTGTTCGAGTGTCTAGCAAGGTGTAGGACAATATGTAGTAGCAAGCTGGTGGATAAGTGGAGATGGATAGGCAAGGAGTATTAAGCGGTGAATGTTACCCCAAAGGAAAGCCTTCACAAGATTACCCAAGCTAGGGAAAAGGATATAACAATATATGCTCATGGTGTAATGAAGGGTATCATGTAAGTAATCCAAGAAAATGACCATGTCAAGAGATTGCTAAGAATTGAGTCTTCTTCCTTCTTTCATTGATCAAGCCCAAAGGGTTAACTAAATAGGACAGAAAATTTTTGTTATGGAGGTTATCGGTGAATGACTTCAGGAATGGGGACATTTGAAGGATAAGCAAGATCATGATAGGATGTCATGAATGGAAGAATTATGCATGATGCTTGTTTGCCAGGTTTTCATCATGGTACTTGTCCAAGGTGGCACAAGAAGTGGTTTTCACCATAGGACAGATTTATTTTTCTTTACTTTTGCTATCGAGGCACCTATTTCCAGGTTTTCAGCAAGGCACTTTTTCTTTTCCTTTTTTAGGATTTTTAGAGTTTTTGGAAAGAATTCAAGCCTTTTGTCAATTTTAATAGTACTCATATAAGAAGGATAAGTTATGATAAGCCAAGGCCATAGAAAGGTATGCTCAAAGATGCTGATAGGGTAATGGAAGGGAGATAGTAGAAAAGATGTATGGAGGATAAGGTTTTAGGCTATCCATGAGATAAATGGGATGGAAGGATAAAAGGTGGAGAATAGAAGGTGGAGTGGATAGGGTATTGAAAGGGATGTGCAAGGGTAGAAGAAAAAGTGGGCAAGATCAACATTGACACACACCTTGAAGGGTAGTGGAATGATGGAGGAAATATGGATGAAATAGATTGAGGTTTAGATGTATGAGGTGGTAGAATAATTTTGGAGGAAGGTGGAGTATAATGTTTTGAAACCTTTTTAGGAAGATATTGGGAAGAAGATGGAGTGGAAGTCTTTGGAAGCTTAAATGTCAACTTTGATTTATTTTCAATATTCAAGTCCTTCAAAAGAGACTTGGGAATCCATATAGCTTTTGATTTTTCATTAGATGCTTTGGAATGCATTTCTTCTATAATAGATTTAAGAACCCATACTTTCTTTGGTGGAGCTCTTTGAATAGTGGACCTTTGCATCTCTTTTTTGTTTTTTTCTTCTTGACATTCACATGTCGATTAGAGGAGACATAGTGAACTTTCAAGGATGGATTCATGCACTTGTGTTTGAGTTGATCATCCAAATTTCTTCCAAAGGACTTGGGACTTGTGGATGAATGAGGCCAATATGACTGGTCTAGATGGAAAGGTGAATGTGAAGAGTTCAAGTATGTGTATCTTTGTTGATCTTGGGGTAGGGTAGGAGGAATGTATAATGAGCTAAGAGTGGAAGTAGGAGATGGAGGAACATAAGGTCCCAAAATAGACAAAAGGTTTGAAGGCTTTAGCTTAGATGGATAAGGAAAAAGAATAGATTTAGGAGATACAAATGGATAGTGGATAGGGATATCAGCATCCTTAGAGTGAGCAACATAACCTAGGCCATTAATAGACTCATTAATAACTTTAATAGGAGCAACACATTTAATAGCAGAACTTAAAGCTTGAGTATAATTTTGAAGTGGATTTGAAAAAGTAGAATAAGATGGGATACTTTGATCTTGATAAGGATTTTCAAATAGCATAGGAAAAGTATTTTTCTCATGATCTTTAGTAGTATTATTAGGGATGGTGGAAGGAATATCATGATCTTTCTTAGTAGAGGTGCATGACATGGGAGATGGAGGACTATCTGGCTCTTGAGATGGAGGCACGAGATCTTGGAAGACTTGAAAGGGGATGAATGAATCTTGGTCTTGATCAACACTTGTTTCTTCATCATGTAAGTATTCCTCTTGACATGAAACCAATTTTGAGGATGAGGGAGTATCTAAATAAGTATTCGAATAAATTTCTAGAGTCTCCATAATAGGCTCTTGAAGGGGCAATGGAGGAATAGTTGGAGTGGGGATAATAGGAGGGGCAACACATGGAGGTTTTGGATCTTTGGTTTGAGTAGTATGGGAGAGGTTTGTAGCTAAGTCAAGATTAGCTTGAGTTTCCTTCAGAGGCAGCCTTTGAGGGTACACATAGTCAACAAGGGGAGTAGTGAGTTCGTTTGGTGAATATGTATTTGAAAGATTGGACAATTTAGAAGGTGGATGCATGTTGGAAGAAGTAGAAGTTGCATTTGAACCATTACTAGACATGGTTTCATGAGGTTGATCCTTCTTGAGAGTAGAATCTTTAGTAGTGGAGAGCTTAGATTTTTGAATTATGCCCTTGTCAAAGAGATCTTGGATCTTGTTTTCCAGCTCCCTACAATGTGAAGTTTTATGTAAATTATGTCTGTGATAGGCACAATAGTTACTCATAAAGGAAACTCTCGCCAAAGTGACCTTAGGTAAAATAATGAGTTTTTCTTCAAGGAGTTCTTCCAAGGTTAATTCATAAGATTTTTCCAAAGGTGTGAAATCACGCTTTGGTTTAAATTCCCAAGGTTTGTTTTCAAATATATTCCTAGATTTGTTGGGTGTTTGTGAAGTGTTCTCAAATATCTTGGATAGACTCAATTGCAAATATTCTAAAGTACTTAACTACAGGTGAGTGACCAAACCACAGTTCATAATGTGTCAAGATCACAAGAATTTGATTTTTGGTTGTCATATAAGGAAGGGAAATTTTCTCTCAAGGAGAATTTGTTCAATGATGTTTCATCTTCCTCCTTTAGTTTTTGAAGTTGAGCACTCATTTATTGGATTTGTTGCTTCATGTTTGCAATAAGTAGCTTTTCTTCCTCACTAGGAATATTGGATTCAGCGCATTTGTTGTTAGCTATTTTGATGTGCTATGTTTCAAGTAGTGACAACCAAGTTTTAGAACATAAGTCAAGTTGCCACATTCATAGACAATGACATAAAGAAAAATCTTAGACAATGACCACACTAGAATGTAGTCTCAGAAAAGCAAGATAAGAGTGCAGTATACTAATGTACGAATAGTTTGATTTGAAGGCTAGAATAGCCAAAGATTATGACTATCATGACATGGAGTACAACAAGCACTAAAGGACAAGAGCAAGATAACTAAGAGACAAGATTAGTTAATGTATGGATCACAAGTGATTAGCTAAGCGGGATGCCACTATTTGGGACTATTTTCAAACAAAGAAACAGTAAGCTGATGTAGGAAAAAAACTTGGTATAGAGCACAGATAGCTCTAAAAAACTAACTTGATAGTTTAGACTCAAGATCTTACATGAATATTCTCAAAGAGGTGCACGAGAAAGTACACAGGGCCATGTAAAGACTCAAGACAACATAAGAATTTTACACAAGGATGTGCTCCAAGCTACACAAAGAATTGCAAGTTTGACAACGAAATAAGGATACTAAGGCTAGATCCCACATGGAGATGTGCAACTATTCACACGAGAACCTTGGTAGGAAAACAAGTATTTGTGCAAAATTTTGCAAACTATGTTTGAAAATGGAAACCAGATTGACAACTGAAATGGATTTTGAAAAGACTTTGAAGATTTTAGACAATTTTGGATAGATTGTTGATTTGTTTGGTAGATTTCAAATAGATAGCAAGGTTGATTTTCAAGTTTTTAAACAACATTTGGTTTTGAACAAGGCAAGTTTTTTTAACAAGACATGGGAAGTAAGAAGTAGTCGAATACAATCCAACTGAGGGAAAAGTAACTCAGAGGGACAAGGGAGTCTTGAGTTTCAGTTTGTTTGAGAAAGTTTGTACATGTTTAGGACTTGATAACAAACACACTTTATCCCTAGAAATAGAAAATGGTAGAGAAGGATAAACCTTTGTCCCACATCTTATGTGCATGTGTGTACCTCACGCAGTCGTGTCACCCCCTAGAGAGCACCCATGTTTTTGGTATATTCAAAGGACTTAATAGTATACACTAAATGAGCACCCTTGTGGCAAGTGACAAGTGTATATACCATCTTCAAACATCCAGTAGCATGCCTATGGTGAGTTCTATAGGAGAGATTCTTCCCCCTCCTTGAACAAAGATTATGCCTCCTTTTGGAGGTGAACTGGGTAGCTTCTAACTAAGAGGTTTTTACTTGACTTCTGTTCATATTAATTCCCAGTGGCTCCACAAGTGGAGTTGAGAGCGGTAGCCCACACCAGCATCTAAAAGTTCACACTACTTGCTTAACAAGCCAGGCGTCAGCACCGACCAGTGCACAGACAGAGCTTCCCTTGATATGTGATATCAAGAATTGAGGGGAAGAAATTAATCTAGGTTTGGAGTCTTTCACTCTACAAAGCATCTTGATTATAGTGAGTTTGAATCTCTAGTGAAAGGAGTGTGCTCACTTGGGTCATTCTCGAAGGTTGGATCACTCTGGTAGGCCCTCTAAAGGATTGACACGAACTGGTGGTTTGGATTTAAGGGTCAAAGTTTCTGATTTTCCTCAAGGGAAAAGAGCATAATCCTCTACCTTATTTCCTCACCCAAACATGTAAAACAAATTAATTACTGACTTGGCTTAATCAATCCAATCGCATTCTTCCTTAAAGATTTTGATTCCCTTAAAGGAAATCATTGTCTTATCATAGAAGAGAACAAGCTTTGGAGAACCACCAAGCTACTTGCCTTCTTCAGAATGCCATCTTTCGAAAACATCTAGGTTTCTAATTCAATCTTGGTCATGACCTCCAAAAAGTGAAGAGGATAATCCCCTATTCTTCTGTCTTGCACCTTATGAAGTTCACAAGCCCCTAATTAGACTAGTTTTGAAAGCAAGAAAAGAAGACCCACATTGTTTTGTGGGTTTGAAATATGGTCTTTGACATGCATATCTTTGACAAGCGTCCTACAAGCAAATAGTCAGTCCATTTTCAAGTGGGCTTTTAAAAGGAATGTTTGGCAAACATCCTACAAACAATAGTTAAGCTACAAGAAATCAGAGAAATAGATTCAAAATAACACACGTTAGAAAAATTAAATAATTTGTAAACCAAAAAAATTCTTAAAACTAAAGCTGTTGTTACAAGATCTCATGTGAGATCTCTAACAAAGCCGCACGAAATTATTTTAGGCTTCCACAAAATTTCTTTATGGCTCGCACAAAGAAATAGGTGCCGCACAAAGTTTCACATGCTTAGGAACTTTCTTGTGCGACATGCAGAGAATCTTCACACAAAGATTCAAAATCTTCACGCAAAAATGAATAGTCTCACGTGAAGATTCAGAACCTGTATGGAATCATACGGACAGAGAACACAAAAATGATTTAAAAAATACAGAGTAAGGCTATAGAAATTAATTTTCTCAACCCCACAGTGGGTGCCAAAAATGTACCTGTGAATTGTGGGCCTCTAAACCTCACATACACTTCAACGTGGTCATTACCTACGAAGTCATCCTAGGATAAACATTGAATTGTTCATCCTGAATGCCCAATAGAGCGACCCATTGCCTCTTATCTTGAGTGATTTTGCCTAATTAATGTCCTCAGAATCGAGGGGTAGGCAACCAAACCCTCTAAGAATGAAGGATTTGAGAATGAGATGCAACTATTCTATGTGAATATGCAAATTAATCTAAAATGAGATATGCAAACTAGTCTAAGAACATATAAAAGAAACTTATGCTAAAGATGTATGCATATTAGATCTAGATGAGAATTAAGCTAACAATAAAAATCAATGGGAATGTAATAAGCTTAAATGAGTATGCAATTTGGTGCAAATTCTAATTCATCCTCTGTAATGAGGAAATGAGAGTCTCTTAAATAGACTTTCCTGGAATCCATCAATGGTTGAGATCGATTTCAATCAACGGTTAGGATTGAAGATGAAGCTCAGTCATAAAGGAAGATTCCCAAATCAAAGGGAGTTAACTGGCTCAGATCTAAGTGTAAGAGTTAGTCAATTGAGAGAGACTTTAGTGTCAGAGTAAGTGATTTGAGACATTTCCAATTTGATCAGTAGTGAACTAGGAATTTCCCTTTTTTGAACTAAAGAGAGATTTTGGAGGGATATTTAATTTAATAAAATGAGATATGCTCTCATAAATACCTTTTCTATTTAATTAAATAATTCCATTTAATTAATTAGAGATACTTTTCTATTCAATTAAATAACTTCATTTAATTAATTAGGAATGACTTCCTATTTAATTAAATAATTTTGCTTAATTAATTAGAAATAGCTTTCCATTTAATTAAATAATTTTGTTTAATTAATTAAAAATAGGCATATTTATTAAATTAAATTAATTTAATTCCTTAGTAAATTAGCCTTAGGAAATAATTCAATTTAATTAAAGTGTAAATACTTTAAATTAAATTAAATTGTAATCAATAGGTTTAATGTGACTAATATGAATCAGTACTTTAGGAATTAAATAAAGAGTATGATGAATGCAGATATAGGTTTTCTGCATTTGACAATTAAGTCAAGTAGCGAGTAGCTGAATAAGAATTGCCTAGTGACATAGGACTTTAGAATCGATTAGAAATAGACCAGAATTGGTGATCATGGCAATAAGCCAATTTTGGGGTATTACATCAACAAGTATGAGAAATTCAGTTTTAAAAGTTTAAATTTTTCATGCTTCAATGTCTAATGTTATTAATAAAACATTTGATCTAATTCAAGCTAATTAGAAATTTAGAATGTATGTAATAGTCTCTTAGGTTTTTTGCATTTAGAAATTTAGAATGTATGTAATAGTCTCTTATGTCTTTTGCATTAATATGTAGTACTGTAACTCCCTCATGTCAAATAGATTCATGCTTGATACCATTTTTGCTATTAGGGCCATTTTTAAAAAAAAAAATTGAAAATAATAAGAATGACATCTTTTTATTTTAAAAGTTTCTCACATTGATTCAAAATCTTTAAAAATACAACTACCAAAATTCATTATTTTAAATGGCCTAGAGTTCTTTAAGTACAACTACCAACTTTCAATATTTCATTATTTTTAATAGCCAACAATTCCTTAACAATACAACTTCTAACATTCAATATTTCTGTCACTATTTCTTTAGTGGTGTGGGTTGTAGTGTTTGACAATTGTAGAGCAGAGCTCTGCTATTACAAATAGAGCCAAAGATTTTTGTGAACACCATCGGGAGCATAGATAAGGTATTTCTTTGAACATCATGGGGAGCATTTCTATTTTCCATATTAATTTATATATATATTTTTACAAACATTTCTAACTTTATATTTTGTATATGTTCTGTAGAAAAGTTTATGTAATCTTTATATAAAGGATTTAATGTATAAGATAAGTTTGGTTGAGTAAATTATCTATATTAGTGTTTAGTTTTGGTATAGAAATTAATACACATTGATACTAGCTATTCATGTTTATTCCCAATATTATTATCGATGTTTATTCCTATATTTAAAATTTATAAGTACTTTTTAAATATACATTTATATTGGGCAATCTATAAAATTACTTCAATAGTTATACTATATAACTTTATAAGTAAATAAACTAAATTTATAATATTATAAATGGAAATCTAAATTATATTTATTGTAAAGGTAAATTTAATTTTTGTATATAAATTTATCAACTTTACAAAATTATCCAAACAAATAAATTTATATAGTATTATATTATTTATCTAAATTTTTATATTTCAATGTTATATATAATATTTTTGGTTTACTAAAATTACTTAGAATATCCATGCTATGGAAATGGTCTTTTATTTTTCTAAAAAAAAATAAATTGTTGATTGTTTTACATTAACTATTTTCCTTTCTTTCTTACAAAACTAGGGTTTTGGATTATTTTCAAAAAATCCTTCCACTATGGTTTATTGTGGTTTATTGATTTATGAGATTTGGATGTAAGACATAGGTCAATGAAAAATGACACATGCTCAATTTTTTTTATAATTATGATAGAGGTGTGTATGTTGTTTATAATTGAGTTATGGAGTAATGTTAATTATGAAACTATTATAGTTTTGAGCAAAATAGTCTATTTTTCTCAACTTTTCTACATATATACTTATAGAAAAATGACAAGAAGTCTATAACAAAATGGGACATACCTATTTTTGTGGGTAAATATTGTCGAGCAAATGAGGTGACTTTGGTATAGACTTGTAAGCTTTGCGTACACATTGTTGCAAGCAATCCAAAGATATCTTTGTAGGTATATCTAATATAATAATGAGAAAATGTAGAAAAATAGTGTTACACTTTAACTTGTATCTAATGAAGAACATAAACATTGATGAAAGGCTATGATGTATGTATTTTTGAATGATTTTTAACCCAATATTAACTTCTTACTTCTATTTTGTTGCTGAGTGGATTTTAGAGCTAATCAAATAATGATATGAAATTTTCACTGTTATACAACAATTAATGAAGAAAAACTATTATTTCTTTGACAAGGGTGGATGGTAGAGGATGTTCACTATGTAAGTGGATTTTATGAATGGTAGACTTAATATTGGTCTTTTATCAAACCAAATTGATTGACCAACAATTGTACTGGAAAGAGCCTCTTGATAATGTACCTCTGCAATTAAAAATAATAATATATTTGTGCAATTAAAAATAATAAAACCAAATAATTTGTTGAGGAAAACAACATATGGAAAGCAACATAAACACAATCAATTTTTTTTTGTAATAAAATAGTTATTTTATGTATTTCTAAAACAAATACTAGATCAAGAAAACTACAGTTCTCAAGAAGTTCCTTAAAATACAGTTACATATTAAAGTCAAAAGGGACATAGTCATGAATGACATACCCATTAGGTACTGCCAAAACAAATAAATTTCTAAAATGAAGTTACTAAAACTAAATATTTGTTTCTAAAATGACATTACTAAAACAAACTTGTCAAGTTCTTAAAAGGAAACAAAATTGTCATCTTTACACTCCATTTTGACATCTTAGAAGATTGCTCAAAACATCTTTGAAAATAGAAAATAGCTGCCAAAGGAAAAATAAGCTACAAGAAAATGTTTGAATGAAAGAATCCTGATGCATGATGCTCCGAAAAAAAAAAAAAGAGGAAAAAAAAGAACAAAAAGAAAAAAAAAAAAAAAAAAAAAAAAATTGTGGAGGAGAGAGAAAGTGACGAAAATTAGAGGAGAAATAATAAAAAAATAAAAAGGAGAAAAGAAAGGAAAAGGAGATTTCTATTTTCGAGGCGCATAGGTGGCGTAAAAAGAAAAATAGTAAAAATAGTTGTCATCATGTATTTAATATTTGTTGGGTGCTTAGTTGTATTTGGGTGGGAATTTAATATTTATTTAAAGGTAGTTGTATTTACCTTTTATCCCACATTGCTTGTGTTTGTAATGTCTTGGGTTAGAAGTGCCTATTTAAGAAAGGCCTATTATCATTTGTAATCAAGCGGAAGAAATGGAAGCTCTTCTAATGGAAGTTGGAGAAATAGAAGCTCTTCAAGACAAGCTCTTCAAGTAGAAGCTCTTCGGATGTAATTTCTTGTAGAAGCTCTTAGCGAGAAATCTCTCTTATATTGTAAGAATTTGGAGTTTTTTCATTTGAAGAATATTCTAATGAATTTCAAGTATTAATGGAAGTTTTATGAAGCATTTTGGCATCTCTCTTTTCTCCATATTATTGCATTTTTGGTTGTGAGTTTGTACGGGTGGTGTGGCCCGTCATCAAATCCCCACACATTGAGGTGATGGTGAAATAGAACTGCCATACAATAGAGAGTTGCTAAGGAAATAGCAATCGCCACTAACCAACACATAATCAAAATTTTGCCAACTTAAGTTAATAGAATTACAAAAAAGTGCGGAAGAAAATGAAAGATAAGGACAAATTTCTTTTGTTACTTGATTAGTGAAGGGAAGATAAAAAATTCATGTTAAATCCTTTGTACTCTGCTGATAGATTTTTCAAATTTAGTATCCAAATTGATAATGCAAAAGAGCATTAAAAGAGACGTGATTATGCCTTTCTAATATTGTTTCTCCATTTCCATGTGTCTCTAACATGTCCTTTCTACATATTTGTAGTGATGCCTGTCTTGCATGTAGACATACCTAAAGCTTAAAATACATCTGCAAAGATCAACATATTTTGAATGGTAATAAAAATTCAATTTTTGATGCAAAGCATTCATATAATTATTATTATAATCTTTCAATTTTCCCAAGCTAGCATTATAAAATATTTTCCTCCACACATGATTCTTATAATTTGTCCTAGTCCTTTTCTCTTTGAAAATCGCAATCTTGACTATAGGAAAATATAATACAAACAAAACTTAAAGTTATCATCTCCATGAACGTGTTCAAATCCATTATAAGATTACAAATTCTCACAACAAGCAACTATAAACAAGTAAAAGACTATTCACCCTTCATTTCCTGCATTGCCCTATTTTTCTTCTACATGTGGGATTCATAGTAGAGACAATTATTACTAAATGGTTTCTTAAATGGTATTAAAACACTAGAGAATCTTCCAAATTAATAAAGTTTTCAACAAGGCTTTAAAACCTGCATCGTGTCTCATCATCGATGCTCCTTCCATTTGAAAAATACCAACCAAGCATTGAACTTTGTAGGAGCTATATTAAAATTATTTCTTTGAACTTGAAATTTTGATGCTCACAGCAAAAAGGGAAGTGACCATTTTAGTTGTTTGTGCTTAAACTAGCCCTTGCACCAAACAGTGCCAGATTCTAGCCAATATTCATTATAAATGCATATAAGAATAAATTATATCACTCAATAGAGAATACTTGGTTAGATCTAAATAGTGACCATGGATGGAGTTTCCATTAGTGTAGATAACCCATTTCTAACTTAGATTTGTACCAATATTTCCATGAAATCCAAACTCTTAGTCACATTTTTAATGCACCATTTAATATTCTTATCATCTACCTTATACACACATCGTATCAATTTAACCTCACATAATTTTTTATATAGTATGATATGCTTTGACTATATGTTTTTCAACAAAAAAAAAAAAGTATCTAAGATATTCATGATACATGAATGGATGTGATCCCAAATGTTAAGAAAGCATATCTAGAAGATTAATGGTACTTAGCTTTCCAAATTCAAAATAGATAACAGAAAGAGAAAGACATGTCTAATTAGTTAATTACATATGAAATAGGAAAATTGGAATAGGAAATGTATTCTTTGTTTGGTACCCCAAATCAGAATAGGGAATAGACATACATATTCCAATTTTTCCCCTAAGATGAGCATATGTACATTCCAAAAAATAGTTGTTATTGGAATAGGGTATTTCTACTTTTGTTTTTTTTTAATTTAATTTAAATTTTTTTAAACATTTTATTTTTTAACATTTTTTTATTATATCTATTTGTTTAAAATATGAAATAACTTATATTTCTCATTAACTTCAATTTATAAAATAAAAATACAAATAAATTAACCCTTTTTACCATTATTCAAAAAATTAATAAAAAAAAAAAATATTTAAGGGAAATATTTTTAAAAATACAAAATTGAACCTTATTCCTATTCAATTTTGTTACAACCAAACAACGGATTAAATATTCCCAATCAAATTCCAAGTGAACCAAACAAGATTTGAATTGCCCTTTTCTATTCCCATTTCCCATTTTTATTTTCATTTTATTTTACTATTCTAACATCCAATTCTTCTTCCAGCAACCAAATAGGCCCTTACTGATTTTTGACTTGGTCTTTCTGATGCTCAGCTTGGTCTTGGTTCCTATTGCTGTTGACTTATCTATGAGTTAACTTTGGGTATTTAATTTGTGTTGTAGCCAACTTGTGACTCAACATATATTTAATGTAAGGGATTTAATTTAATTTGTAATGAATTGGGCTGACTTGTGGCTTAGTTGGGTGTAAGTACAAGGTTTTGTGGAGTCTTTAGGCATGATGATGATCATCTAGCTTTGAGAAGAGGATGAAAGGTAGATGAAAACTTTGAAGGCCTAGTAATTGGGGCCTGAGAATCAAAGGATTGATTAGTGGTCTTTAGGGTACAAGTGCGGATTCTTCTTGGTATTCTTATCCAGTTTTGGCTCTGGACTAGCTGGGATTGGGATTGTAAGTTGGATGTTGTAAAACTAATATTGTAATTATTGTTTGCATTTGGCTCTAACTTGGAAAGCCTTATAGCTGGGCATATTGTATGTAATCAGTTATTTTATAAATAGAGAGTTGTGATTTGGTATTAGATCTTGCATTATTATTGCTTGTTGTTGTGTTTCTACTCTATGGTTATTTTTTGGGGGTTGAGACATCTCCTTTAGGGATGGTGGTAGTACCGATAACCTTGTTGTTGAAGAGATGGTTCAAAAACTTTGTTTGAAGAGAGTGAGACATCCTTATCTTTATAGGATTGGCTAGTTTCAAAGTGGGCATGATGTGGAAGTGAGGGAGCAATGCCTTGTTGCTTTCTAGGTACAGTGTAAGGATCAAATGTTGTGATATTGTGGACATGAGCAATTATCATGTGTTTCTTGATAGATCTTGGTAGTATGATTGCAGGGTTGTGCATGATTGTGTCAAGAATGTGTTTACAATTGTGAAAGGTGGCATCAAGAATTTCTTGATTCATTTGCAAAATCAAGAGGTTGGTAGAAAGAACTTAAGTATTGGTAGTCAAGTTGAGTTGGTAGATTTTGAAAGGGTTAAAGATCAACATGGAAAAAAGATGTATGGAACACTAAAGATGGTTGTGAAGAAGAGAAGTGGAACAAGGGAAAGAGTGTACAAGTTGAGGACTTGGAGGAATTGTATGTGAAGAACTAGCTTGGAATTTATTGTGTTGAATCCCAAAAGATGTTCTTCTAGCTACTGAAAACATCTTTTGAACCTAGGGTTTCTAATGTAGGAGCATCCTAGGCTTGCTTGCAATCCTACAAAATTGGAGGGATCTTGGCTTAGAGTTGTGGAATCAATCATTGAATGGAGCTTAACATACACTGGGAGCTTGACATTCACTAGGAGCTCAATGTACATTCTGGTGTTTGACATGCTCTAGGAGCTCAACAATGCTTGGGAGTTTATTGATGCTCAGCTTGGTCTTAGTTATTGTTGGTGTCAAGTTATCTATGATCTTTTTTTGGGTATTTAATTTTTTTTGTAGCTAACGTGTGGCTTAGTTGGGTATAAGTAGGTCATTTTGTGGAGTCTTTAGGTAGGATTATGGTCATCCAACTTAGATAAGAGGATGAAGGGTAGATGCAAATTTTGATGAGCTAGTAGTTGTGGTTTGAGAACCAAAGTATTGCTTAGTGGACCTAAGGGTACACATGTGGACTCTTCTTGGTGTTCTTATCTAGTTGTGGATCTAGACTATATAGGATTGGGATTGTAAGTTGGATCTTGTGGGATCTTGCAGAATCGATATTGTAATTGTTGTTTGTATTTGGCCCTAACCCAGAAGGCCTTATAGTTGGGCATATCAGATCTTCTATTATTGTTGCTTGATGTTGTGTTTCCATTGTGTGGTTACTTTCTCAGACTTTAGACATCTCCTTTTTAGATTCTCCTACCTTGCTCTGCATCAGTTAAACCCTAACATTTGTGTATGGTGATTGCCCAAGCCATTATAATTAGTATTTGTCTTCTACTACCTAAACATAATGAGATTATTGGTACCAATTTAGGGTCTTCTTTATTACATGGCAGCCCTATGTAGTTGTCTACTTGTGTTACTATATATAGATAGATGTGCACATCATTAGTAGCTCCCTATTTGACTATGTTGGCTCACTATTGCATATGTTGTGTAGAGCTTGGCAGAATAACCATTGTAGTGTTGAGTATCCTTGTTGTCGAAATAATGTGTCCAAACTAATTATTGTTCTAAACCTTTCCCATTGTAAGCTTGTTGTGGTATTCATTGTGTAAATAAGTTTATCAATTATAGATAGCAACTATGTGAGGTTGCTAACCAAGATTATAGAGATTCCTCGAAAACATAGGTGTTGATTGTATGGGAATTCTTGGTGAAGCTTGCTATCTATTTTAAGTAGTAGCTTGGATCCAATGAAACTCATTTCATCAATGAGGATATATATGGTGTACTTTAATTCTTTCTAAAATATTGTTAACACCTAAGTTTGTAATGATTTTAGTTCTATGATTGGTATTTTTAATGCCGAGTGTATTGTTGTAGCATGTATGTTAAATGCAGCTACTCCTATTAGGGCTAGTGTAAATAGTTTTGATGTATGTTTTGCATCTTTTTTTTTTAGAGCATCTCAGATGAAATTGCTCAAGTATGATTTCCCAATGCTTATTGTTCCTTGGATAATCATGTATAATGGTGAGTAGTTGGTGCTTTTGCTATGATAGATAATTGTATGTCATGCCAATTATGTTGTTTTTCAGATAATGCATATTTAGGGTTGTTAATATGGTGGTGTGTGCTCAACCCATGGAGCTCTTTTTTTTATACCCACAACCCTAATCGTTGTCTCATGGATGTGTTTGGGAATAACATTTTTGTCTCACATTATGTTGTTGTCAAAATCACAATTTATAAGCATGTACAGTTTGTTTCTAGTGGCACTATTTTTTGGTCCCATCTATGACAAGAGTTGCCATTCACTATTTTCTTATGTGATTTCATTGTTGGAAATGTTGTCTTCTTCATCACTTTTTGGTGTTGAAATTATTGGTGTGAGGAATTCAATGTCCCACACATTGTAATTTGCATCATTCATTTATTTCCAATTTTTTTCAATTGTATCCTTTGTCAAGCATATATCTTGTTCAATGCTTTTGAAGTGCTTATATCAGAGAAGTTCGGTCCAGCAAAATAATTCAAATTCTTTAGAGGCTTCCTTTGGTATACTAGTGAAACAAGGATATACATTGACTATAGCATCCATTGGTTAGTGCTTCCACTTGCTTTGCTTACATTTTGTAGAGTAGGAATATGACCTAGCCAATTCCAATAAATGTAATGATATAAAGTTGACGTAGTCATTTTGTGTATTTATGAATGTAGATGTCTTGTATGGTGCTCCGAAATTTTTTCCTTCTAATTCTTTGATGTACCTTGTGACCTACATTTAGCGATGTGAAAGGGAAACTATAATCTACAAGTGACAAGTTTAGTAGTAGGTTGCATGTTTCTCATGCCCCTATGTCATGCTTAGAAATCATCTCTATCATGAATTTTCTATATTCTACAATTGCTATCCATTACTTGCTTCTTGACTTGAGAATATTCTTTTTAGAATATTATTGCATATCTTTGATTTATTCTCTTCTTTAGCTGCATATTTTGCTATGTACTTAAGGACATGAATGTGTGATATAATAGGTTGGGAATCAATGTTAGCCCTCCAAATCTATAGCATACCACTATTATGAAAGTTTAGTCTATCATCATTTCTTGCAAGTGCATACTTCTTGTTTCATTTGTCATCACATGTTAGCAAAGATTGTTGTTGATCTTTCCATGGTGCTTTGTAACAATATTCTACTTTGTTTCATTTTTGTCATAAGCATGTTCCTTCTTGGTATTTGGCATACCTCTAGATATGATTCTCAATTTCTTCATTGTCTAAAGAGGGATTTTTCATAAATATTTCATCTGTGTCTAGAAGGCATGGATCATCATTTATTTATTGGAATATTGTGTTGTTGCACTTGTTGGATACCTTGGGATTCCAAGTAGTGATAAATGTATCACAGAATGTTCTTGCTATTGCAACCTCATGTATGTTGTCCAAATCAACTTTGTCAATATTTGGTGCATTTGGAAGCCAAATCACTACATGTATATGTCTAGTTCCCCTGCTCTACCACTTGGTTTTGCACTAGTAGTCTTTTTCACCAAGTAGTTTTTCAATGATTTCTTCCCTGAAGATAGTGAACCTTTGTTGTAGGTATAGGGTTGTTCTATGCAGGTTGTTGAAAATACTGTCTAATCCTTGCCTACTTTTTTTCATCCTATTATATCCATCTTCTATTACAATTTATTGTAGATCCAACCATTTTGTATCTACTACACTTAGAGTAAAGAATAGCATTGGTGGGCCTAGTTGCATTACCAAATTCTTTAGGTCTTAGCAAAATTTTGTTCAATATGATCTTGTACCTCTAATCATAGCCCCAAAGAGCATGAGTTATTCCATGAATTGAGCATTTCGAAGGTCTTAGAGGTGTGCTCATAGGTTTTCAACTATCCTTGGTATGCTATAATATGTATTTTTCTCCATGAAAATGCTAGCAAGTCAGTGTGTATGATGTCATAGTATAAGATTATGACAAAAGTACCAAAAGTGAGGGTCCCTTCCAAATCTTTGGTCATGAAACTTTAGCAAGTGTGGGATATACTCATGAAACTACACATTTTGTCTCTCCAATTACATGTGTTGTACTTGTCCATTAGGGAACAATGTAGGAAATGCCATATCTAGTAGCCCCTCTATGTTGTATTCATTAATTGGCAATGATTCCATCTATAGCCATTTGATGGCTCCTTCTAGACTATTATCTAGCTATAAGGTATCCCTTATCTTTTCAAGTTCATAGGTTCTAGTTGGTAGTTTGGAGACAAATGACGATGTCTAGTGTCCACCATAGTCATTATAGTGTTCATCATTGTCTACTTTGTAGTCATTTATTTCCATGTGTTCATTTATCTTTATGTTGTTTACCATGAGGGAGATGTGTGTCCTTTATTTTAGTAGTGCCCATAAGCATGAGTCATCTATAAGTACATTTGAATAGTAGGGATCGTGTCTAATTTTGTACTCTAAAGAATCTCTAACATGTATTTGGCTTACATAGCAATCATAGTGTTGAAAGTAATTCTGTACTCATCTTATAATGAGAACATCCAATTTGGGTATCCTATGTGGGAGAGCTTTAGCAATACTTTTAATGTCTTGCATGAATCTTATGGTGTGGCAGTGGTATTTGTATTATCTACCAAATTCCTAGGTAAATTGGATTATTGGGTTCACCCTAGCAATGAACATTTCCTCAACTCGTGTTAACCAATTTCAAATGTGAGGTCATTCTCCTAGGTCCATGTTGTTTGTTGTTGAGAGCCATGGTATGTCTCTTTTACTGCAACATCTTCTATACTTTTTTTTTATGGAAAGTCTTAGCAGCAACATACACACGAAAATGTTCTTTGCAAACTATGCATATTTGTAGATTTGAGAATTCAATGATCATTTTATGAAATCTTCTTGTTGCTACCATGGTAGTCATAGTATCTCATAGCTGAACTAGTTGCAATAATTCTCAATGTCATGCATGATATTTTCAGCTCTATGAACATTCTTGGAGTTGTATATCTTGTGCATCTTGAACATTGTTCTAGTGCATCATATTACTTGGGTTTGTTTGTGGGCCTTTATTTCATTTTGGTGGGATGTGTATAGTTCTCGATGTCTTGAAAGTCTTTTCAAGGTTTTTGTTCTCTATTTTTGTGGATGTGTCTAATTTTGGTTGTCTCTCTTACTATGCTTTCAATCAAGGATTTGATCTCTATGAGACACATAGTACTTATGATCAATCCTCCATTTATTTTCTCATGCAAGGGCATCTTGGTTGCATGCCTTGCCTTGTGCATTAGTCATATCCATTCTTTTCAAGTGCAAGTAAGAAGGAATTTGGTTTGTTAGTAATTATATAATTGTAAAGTCACAACTTATAGTGATGTATTCCCAAACATTGTAAACCTAACAATCTAATTGCTTTCCATTTTATATACTAATTGCACTATTTGAAAGGTAGAAAATCATGCTACAAATTACTAACACAATTAAACAAAGATTTGGAGTCAAATTTAGGGTGCCCATTTAGGCAAGCTAAAATTTGAAACATTTATATGTGTGTATATGGATGCAATTAACTTGATGTTCATTGGAGCTAGGAGATAGCAGTGGACTATTCTTGTACTGAAGTACATGTCGGTCCAACATGTCTGTTAACTATACAATAGGCTAACAACATAGTAGGTTTTTGAAATTGTAGTTATCACATGATCTCTAAATTCAGTTTTCTTATTAATGACCCTACTTAATGAGGTGGATAGGTAGGTTCTATTATCATGATAAATGGAGTTGCTATTAAATTCCAATCTCAACACAAATTTCTAAAACTTGGATGCAACGATAGATTCATTGGTTGGTACTGAAATTAAATAATAAAATATGGTATGATTATCAGATTACTTGGCATCAAAAATGTCATAGTCACCATCGTGGAGTTTACATCTTAGTGCAACCAAGGTTACTTTTGGTCTCTAGTTGAAGAGAATATATACAAGTTGAGTAGATCTTATAAGTGTGTCTTCCTTCATGTTTACTTAATAAATTTTTGTAGGTTGATATTATGAATGGTGCATATATTTAAATTAAGGATAGACATTCATAATATAGGGCACTTTAAATTATTTATTTACAATTAAATTAGCTTAGTATAAGTGTAAAAATCTAAACAAGAATTTATCCAAATTTTTATTTTCATATTATTTTAGTAAAATTAAACTAAGGTCTATAGAAAAGAATACATAAATCATTTTATATGCCAGCTACTTTTTTATTAGGTTGTGAAATAGTAACCATTTACAAGTCAACAATAACTAAAAGGAGGAGGAAGAAGATTTCTTATTTTAGGAGAACAATTGGAAAGATTGTATAATTTTATTTATCAAAAAGTTCAGAGCTTTACAAGGTAAAAGGTAAGAGTTTTATGTTCAAAGCCTTGGATGGAAACCCAAGTGCTGAAGGTTTATGTGTCTCTTATGTACTCCAACTATCACAAATCCTCTTAATCTCTTCAAGGAGATTGTTACTCTCACCAATAAATGCTATTGGTTCTACATGCTCTATAATTACCTTTATCCTCTCAACATCATTGTATGTTTATTTCTTAAAAACCATGCTGAATAGAAAATACTTATTCAAAACTTCTCGTATAACTTGAATAGAGTTTCCCTTGTCTTCCACATCTAGATCTCTGGTGTTTAGTTCATTTGAAGAGATTATTAGCAATCATACACCAACATCATCAAATGCAACTTTCTAGAGTGTATCTGTATGATCTTCTAACATGATTTGCATCAAGTATTTATAGTTATAGTTCTCATGCAGTAAGTCAAATTTTGTGCATTTTAACTTGTCTTAATTTTATTCAATGAGGCATTTATTGCAATCCCTTCCATTGTACTTGTTAGAATGGATAATATAGACCATCCTCTTTGATAGTTATTGTTGTAACCTTTAACATCCAATACAGTGACATAGTTATGTTTTGAACTCTTTCTAATATCTGTGTTTGTCTTTCTCATTAAATCTGACACATCTAGTTGCATGTTTATCCCACACTCTATTTATAAACTCTTTATTTTGGTTGTCTCTTTAATGTCTAGATCTAGTGTTAGACTAGTTGAGACCAACATGGTGACAACCTTGCTATTTTATTCACCAACATATCCATTCTTGATTTCCACTACCACTTCTTGATGTTCTTCAAAAAATTGATATATAAGGCTGCCCTCTTTGGTACCCATCTTGCCCCATGAGGTTAAATTGATTGTGGCTCCTAACTTGTCTAAAATGTGTATGCCACGCTGTAGTAATTTTGTACCATTGTATCTCCTTATGGCTGATGTGGGGGTTGCAAACAAGACAATTCCAATTACATCAA
This sequence comes from Cupressus sempervirens, assembly GCA_028749045.1. Classification (NCBI taxonomy): domain Eukaryota; kingdom Viridiplantae; phylum Streptophyta; class Pinopsida; order Cupressales; family Cupressaceae; genus Cupressus; species Cupressus sempervirens. Next base: position 589,719,081 of record CM053783.1, on the reverse strand, counting down.
CATTTGCATTATTAGTAATGTTCAAAATACATGTAATTGGTGTGAAGTTGAATTGATACTTTGGTATGTTGTGGTCATCCTCACATAGTTTATCTTTTGACTACATAGATAGTATAATATATATTCCACTATTTAGTTTATTGTAGGTTCTATTTGTTGGTCGTACATCTCCCGCAAATATGATGTACATTGCACATTCCTTGATCTTTGGGTACTATATCTCCACAACATTAGTAAAGTAAGTAAGACATGTTTTAGTTCCTTCCACCTCAACTACTTCAAGTATTAATACTTCCCTAAACCTCATTGATTTGTATATTGCCTTGTATCACCCTTTTTAGTGTAGCAACATTTCACTCTTCACCTTATTTGCTAAGGATTTAAGCTCTTAATCCTGGTGATAGCATTTGAGTTGTACTAGTTGGGGTGCATATAATGAACCAAGATCATTGATGCTTGGTTACACTTTGCATTTTTAGTTGAGCTACACTTGGGGTGTTGATGTTGATGGTGTCTATAGAAGTTAAACTTTGGAAAGGCAAAAGGATGATCGGTGAGCGTGTGTTGCACAACAATAATCTCAAATTTCCCTATAACAATCCATCTACACAATTACAGTGGCTCAAATTATTCATGTTCACCTATCTCATCAAATCAAAAAAAAGAAACAAGGGCTCAATGAATTATTGCAACCCTCTGTAATACATTGTCAAAGTAAAGAATCAATAAGTATTATTGATAACCTTTTTTTGTTTTGTCAATGGATACATATACTTGGTAAGTTTGATTATGGAACCAAAAATTACTTTTTGATCAGCTATGAAATGATTTAAGCTTGTTGGTAAATATGCACTTTGGGTGTGTTCTCCATTGAACAAGTCCATGCAGAAATGTTTAATCTACTCATTTCCAAGGAAGAAGTCAATGATTTCCATGACCTACATTGTAGGTTGATGGATTGGGTCACCCTTGTAGATACATTTGATTAAATATTGAGTCAAAATTGTCTCCATATTTTTTATGGACTACATACTCCTATACAACATCTTTGTTGTAAATTTATATAGAATTTATCATACTTGTTTTGAATAATAACCTAATATGTTTCTTTTCCATAGATCCAATATCTCAGTCAAAGGTGTGTGACAAATTCAACCAACACGCTTGAAATTTTTTGAGGTAATTTTTTTTGAAGAGATTCCACTTCATTTATGGTACAAAGTATAGCTTGTATTGACTCAAAAAAAAACCTATCTAGCTCTATTTTATTATAGAAATTATAGCATTATTTGGTATAGGAATCGATTGAGAAAAGTAGAAGTCAAGCATTTTGCATGTGAGAAGAGTGATCATGTTTGCCCACTTTGAACACACAAGTTTGTGTGAGCTGACTGATGTATACAAACACTTAAGGGAAAGGGGAAAATGATAGAAACATGTGTCAAAAATAACATTCAAAGAATCAAGAAACAACATACATTGTCCTTACACCAAGTAATTTAACGAAAGTTGTATATATAACTAAACCAATTCTATAAATTCAAATCAATACAGAGGAATGCATCACCAAATATTTTCGAGCTTCATCAAGACATACTCTAAAGAATAGGTCTGATTACAACACACATTCCCATAGGCTAAGATTTTATTTCTAAAAAATCCTATAATTATTTCAATCATGAGATCTATTTATGGGATTTAGACCAACTGAACATGGAAAGACCAATTTTTGGTTACTTACTACAAATCACACTACTTGAGTTGAATCATAATTTAGAGTTATAAGAAAACAAAATCTTAGGTACTAACCTAGATCATTGACATAGGATAATTTTATGGAGTTATATTGTATGGTGCTATGTTGAATGTGTGATATTAAATGTTTAATCAAAAGCATATCAAAATTAAAAAATAAAGACCTTGAATTTGAGGCTCAAAATATTGCATCGAATGAAGAAAATTATCTAATATATGGAACATATATCTTATGAGATGCATTCAACAAATGATTAAGTTCTAGATCACATTTCCTTGCATCTAAAATTAAAGGTGTTATACTATATAGTCCTATTTACTTTGACCTCTTAATCAATCAGTTATTAATTGTAAAATGTTATTGAACCAAAAGCATGGCATTATAACTAAAATAAAAGAGTAATATTATAGTGCTTTAAAAATTCATCTAGCACAATCGTACAAAATTTGCTTTAGTAGAAATTTACATTTTCATATAGTATATTATACACTTATAGAAGTGTTACAACTCCAGTAAAAATTTATGTGGTTGTATAATACATTAAGAGTTGTGTTATTTTATACATGTACATTATACACTTATAGAGCTATTATATCACCTATATAGATTAACATGGTCATCTAATACATTATTGTATTATGTCCCCTTTAGAGTTCTGTTATTTTATACATGTGACTTTTGTAGTATAGTTCTTTGGTTTTTTTCATAGGCTCCCTACATATGGAGGCCAGATGTTGTCTACAGATCCACAAAATGAAGCTTTAGATGCAATTGAATCCTCAATCTTTTATATATGGGCATATGCTTTCCATGCTAATTATGGGCCTCTAAATCCACACACACTTCAACATGATCTTTACATGTTAGAAACATCTTGAGATGAACATGGGATGGTCCATTTGGTATGACTAAACAAAGTGATATGTTGCCTTCTAACTAGACGAGGTTTTGCTATTCACTATTAGACTTGAGAGATCAATAACCAGACACAACTAGTATAAAGGATTTGGAAGAATGAAAATGCAATCTAATCTATGTTTTTGATGTTTTTTGAATGCAAAGATACAAATATTAATCTAAATAAAACTGAAATTAATCTAAGAACAATGAAAGCAATAACTAGATGAATGAATTTTAACTTAAATGATGAGCATATGAAAGCTAGAGAAGATTCGAATGCAAGCACTTGAGTAATCAAATTAGCATTAATTTGATAATTTTCATGTGCATTATTTAAAATGGGAGGTTGAAGGTTTCTTTTATAGAATCCTAGAATTTGATTAACAGTTAAGATTGAAATCAGTGTACAGTCTTGATTGAAGATAAGATTGAGTCCTCCATTTTTTATGGAGTTGAATGAGAGGAAATAAGACATACCAATGATCCATTCAAAGATTTGGTCATAATTATATTTTCTAATTAATTAAATAATTAGTTTCAACAATTATGAAGACATATTTAAATTAATCAACATTGCTAGTTCCTTTTTCATGTGGGATGAAATATGAAATGATATTGATCCATTAAAAGATGTAGTCATAATTTGATATTCTTATTAATTAAATAATTAATTTCAATAACCATGACATATATTTAATTAAATCAAAGTATTTTAATTCATTCTTTATGGGTATTAGCTAAAAGGGTAAATTTAATTTAATTAAGTACTTAGGAATTATAATGAAATTAATTCAATTAAGAGGTTTAATTTATTTAATTCAATTAATATGAAGGAATTAAGAAAAGTAAGTGATTAAAATCAAAATTGGTTCAGAACAACAATGAGCCAATTTAGGGGTATCACATTTGCCCCTCTTAAAATGAATGTTCATGTAGCATGTTGATTCAAAGAAATCAAAAGCTTGAGAATATAGAGAAAAAGCTAATATTGGTTCCAAGATGAATGACACAGAGACCAATTGATGAGATTTTTAAGGTTATCTCCAGAACAAAGTTTATCCTTAAGGAATCTAGATAGAACACCTAGATACCAATATGAAAAAACTAATATTATTGAACTTCATAGAATTATTCCCAAAATGAGATTCAATTCTTAGGAGTTAAGGTTAGATTGCCCTAATACCTATCCTTTAGAAGATGACAGGATTCATAGGATTATCCCTAAAAAGAGGCTTAATCCTCAAGAGTCAAGGTTAGATTGCCCTGATACCTATCCATTAAATAGTGAAAGAAAGAGTTTAGAATTATCTCTAGAATGGAGCTTAATCCTCTAAAGTCTAGATAGAACACCTAAATATTGGTCCATTAAAAGCTAACAAGACATAATCATGAGTCATCAAATTGTCCCCAAAATAAGGCTTAATCCTTAGGAGTCAGGGTTAGAGTTCCCAATACCTATCCATCTAACTATGACATGGATTGATATAAGATCAATCAATTAAATAACATATGACAACAGATAGGGGGAACAAAGATGCCCTAAATGATGAGATGCTCCTATTGAATAGGACATTATATTTATATTTGAAGGCACACTTGAAAGATTCAAAGCTATTCAATGATGTAATCGTCATCCTGCCTCCTCAAGAACGAAGCTGATTTGAAGAAATTTGAAGGTCTAGTTGACCATGGCTTGCTAGAATTGACTAGGATTGAGTAGAGTTGAATTTTTTGAAAATTTTGAAAAAGTTGAAATAATGTGTGAATTGAAAATATTCTCAAAGCCACAATGTATCATTAAGTGGAACCGCACAAATGAACATCAGTCACATCAATCCCAAAATTTTAAAGTATGATTTTGAGTTGTTTAAGTGTGTCAGATTTTGAATTTTATCCTGAAAATGAGTTTATATAAGCCAAATTAGTTAATGAGGCAATTTTCATGTCAATCAGAGCACTTCAAAAAAGTAGTCCAAACAATATATAAGGGTCCAAAAGGTCTTTTAAAAATTATTTATGCATTTGTGATTCATCCCTTTCATCATTTTATAGACCCAATGGGGATGGCAGTATCGATACAGCTAGTGCAGGCACCATAGTAGTAGTTATCTAAATAAAAAACAACATAGGTGCATATCCCTCCATGTCAGATGAGAGTGGGTCCAAGAGCTGGTGGGAGTGGGAGTGGGTATAGACATGCCTAGGGTGAGATGGGGACCTTAGGTTCTATTGGAAAAGAGGCACAGATGCAACATGTAGATGACCAACCTCCACAATAGCCAGAGTAGGATATGGGTTATGAGGAGATGTAGGACCAGCTTGCTCCAGAGCCACATAGTAGAGAGGCTTAGGCACTGACTCACAATGCCCTAAGGATATCTAGGGAGAGACTAAGGATTTTATAGCTACATATTTAGGTCTTAGTTTGAGATATGTAGTTAGCAAACTGAGATCAAGAAATCCATGAGCTTCAGGAGTAGTTGGAGTAGCAACAAGATGAGGCTTGGTTACAGGGTGTCAGGGTAGCTTGAGCCTGTAGAGAAGATGCCTAGATTTTTTAAGTATGCTAGAACATCAGAGGGTGTACATCTGACACCAAGAATAGATGCTCCTCCTCCTCCTCCTTCACTTGGGCATGAGGGAGAAAGACATAGTTATCTTTCTCTCTTCTATCTTACCTTTAGAAGATGTATTTTGGATGTATCAACATCATTTTGTATCATTTTGAGATCAAAAATGCTTAATTAGAACACATTTTTGTATCAATCTACACTTGACTCCATTGGACAGATTTATAAATATGGGATCTTTGGATTTGAGTACCTTTACATGTGTCACTCTATCTATTATAGTTGTTCATACATGAGATGTTAGTGATATGATTACTATGAATGAAAATTGATATGATCTATGAATGTAGTGTAGATGAGATGAATATGAAAATATGTATATAAATTGAAAAATGTGAATGAACTAACATCTCATGTGGGTTTCGATTTTTTTGTTAATGACAAGTATCCTATGAAAGTCAAAAGTAGCAATCCAAGAGCTAAACGCTTGTGCAGTCAAGAATAAACATGATACTTTGAAGAAATCAACAACCTCTTATTTTAAAAGATACAAGTAAAGTAGTAATTTAAATGTACTCTTATGAAAATGAAGAATGAGATGCAACCCTATGATAGATGTATCCCTAGATTTGGTTACTAAACTCATAAAATCATTATCACCAATGGTTTAGTTAGACCAAAAAATGTCATACAATTCATATTGATAGTGCAATCATGATAATATGAATATGACATGTGTCATAGTTTTTTCAGGATTAAATGTAAGCATTAAGGTACAAGAAGCCAAAATGACTAGAGCATTTGTTCCTTTTATTGTAACAAGCGAACATAAGCATGAGGGTATAAACATTAGGATGTCCATAATGTTTCTTGTGGGAAAACACACTAGACACATGAGAGATCCTTCTTATGCTAAGTATTCAGTAAAGATTTTGTCTGCAATGACCCTTGTATTTGTAACCTGAGACAAAAATGTGTTAAGTATACTCATAGTGACCCATATGTTCACTTAGTAGGAGCAGTATTAGTATTATACTGTAGCATAGAAAATTCACTCAAAAAATCATGGAGAATAATGAACCTCACTAAAGTATCCATATAAAATTAGTTGAGGTACACATTGTTGGTGTTTTTAACTACCAAGTAATAAGATACCTGATAATAAGATGGTGAACTTCAAAATATCCTATGGATTAGCAACTTCCTATGCTCAACTAGATGGTCTCTACATCTAGACCCAACTTCAACAAAATCATAAAGATTTTCTAATCTTTTGGCTCTGCAAAACCAAGGTGGGTGCACTTGAGGGATAAAAAGATTCATAGCTTGATACTACCTTCACATCTCATTCATTCAATGACATTCTATTACAATATTCATCCCCTATAGTAGATTGGTCATAATTCTTCTTTGATTTATAAGTAATTCTAGGTAACAACAGCTAACTAAAACACAAAGATTATATGATAAAAATTATTCACTAGCTATGATACTCTTCATACATTTAAAGTAAAATTGATGTTGGTTTTAATTTTTTTTCTTGATGCTTATCTATGATCTCTTCATATGTAAATTGGAATAATTTATTAGTGCCTTATCTATTGGGATTCAAAGTATATCCAACTATTTTGACATAACTGATTGCATTACAATCAATATTATCAGTAATCTTCCCTAAAACTCATTCTTATGCATATCCTTCTTACTACCTAGAAATCCTATCACATTCACTAAAGCACTTAATCCATTGAATTAAAAGCAATAGTGAACTAATATACAACCTATCCTAGTTGCATTCAATTCAGAGAGGCTTTGCCCATAGAACCTTGAAATAACTAGTCAATAAAAATGGAGACAAGATTCAGAGAAAAAAGATATGTTCGTGATTCATCTTTGTATCAATTCTCTTTGAAAATTATGCAACATTGGAATAATACTCAAAATAATTCAAGACAAGACACCATGATCCTAGAAAATTAATGTATTCTCAAGCTTGTAGAGAAAATACATCACAAAAATGGCATTAAATAAATTGGGCTAAATGAAACTTAGTAAAAAAAAAAGTTATACAATAGTTTAGACCCTTTCTATAGCCTTGGAATCTCACTTATATAGTGTGAGATGCAACAAGATTTAGGTCTAGAGAGTACTGACAACTGTCCTTAAGATAGAAAGATATTTACAAAAGTTACTGTCATAAAAGACAAAAATGATATAACTGAATAGTTTACATTATATATATTATTTTGTGGGACCACTTGTGTTGGATTCTTTGTTGAGTTTCTCATTGACTTTTTCATAATCATCATTCCTTGGAGAATGTGGCCATTGGACTTGCATGTGATGGGCCTTGTTCTGATACTTGAAAGCTGAGTTGAACCTGGGGTTCCCCATGTCATCTTGTACTGACAAATTGATAGTCACATTTGATTGTCAAGTTACCAAGTCTTTTGTTTGGGCCTCTATGCTTGTAACTACAATTGGTGGCTTACCTTTGTCCTCTTTTTCTTTTACTGATGTGTTAATTATTTGCAATTTATCTTGTTCCATTTCATCATCATTAGTTTCATCAAGCTCCAGCTACTTTGCAAGAACAAAATCTGCCATCCACTTGTCAAAAAATGTGTCATTTGGCCAATTGAAACTAAGAATTTCATGTTTTTTATCATATATTCTCCTAATTTATCAATTTCAATAAAATATTCTCTCAATGAATCATAAAATATTTGCACTTTTACAACTTTTTTAGTTGTATTTTCCCACCATGCATTTCCCTTCTCATTTATCACCCTATTCATACTAAGGCATAATAGCTTATCCAATTCTTAGGCCCATTCCTCTTTTTTTTTCTAAATCCTTCTTATCTAGGGCATGTGGGAAGAGTTCAAAGTTTCTACTTTTATATTTGGTAATATATTTTATGATTCTCCTTCAAAACATAATTATCTTATTATCCAAATTGAAGAGATCATTTCTTAAATCAATAGTCCTTTCTATCTATTCACAAGATAAACTGATAAGTGAAAAACACAGAAGAGTGACATCTTTGTCCCTTCTATTCCATTTATTGACAATTGGCTTTAGAGCATCATCACTTCCTTTCAGCTCATCCCATATGTTTATTATTTTTGCTAATTGCTCATATAATGTTGGCCAACCAATTTAATCAACAAAATACATGATCATTTTCCTCAACCTATCCTCATATTGGATATCCAGTTCCACATGTAATGCTCATAGTTTACTTTCCTCTTCTTCAAAATCCTCTACAATATAATACTAAGGTCTCTATGGTGTGTCTAGAATTTCAATTAGAGGAGTGAATTTAAAAGGCTCCACTAGTGGATGAGGATAAGTTATTCTTGGCCTATTGGATTTTCCTTGCTGCCCCGTCACCTTATTCTCAAGTTTTATTCTCTTTTGAACCTCTTTATTATAGGCTAGTAGAACCTTCTCATATTTTTCATGTAATTCTAATCTATCCCTTTTCTCTCCTAATGTTGTGGCTAGGGCAAGGTTGGTTGTTTCAACATTTAGTTCTATAGCTTCTTCATTTAGAGTATCCTCCACTCTTTTTACAATTAAATTTCTTATCAAATTAGTATCATTAGGGTGAGAGGAGCTAGCTCCAGATCCTTTTTTCATAGACTAGATAACTAATGCAGCATGATATTCACTAGATTTGACACCTCTCAGCTCCTTTTTTGCCTTTTCATCTGCATTTAATTTCTTGGTAACATAATTAAAAATCATTGCATCTGCAATGTCTCAATTTGACAGAAGTAAGACCATGGATTATTTTATCATTTTTCTTCCCTCTTTAGTGGTCAAGCTCTTGAATTCTCGCACCATCTCATCTTTTATTGGGTCTTGTATGGAAGCCTCTTCCATCTTAGGATTCTTAGATACCTTTTTCTTATTGCATCTTTCTTCAAACAATTCAATATTAGTCCTCCATGCATATTCATAAAAAGCCCTTGATTTAATAAAGCTATCATCATAAATAAATTCATGAATAGCTTGTTCTACAATAGGGTCTAACTCCGTTCCTCTGTAATCAACAATAGTTAATTCAAGGCTTGGCCTAGGAGGTTTTTGAAGATTCCCTTCTTTTAGTTTTGAAGCAGTAATAAAAACTCCCCCTTAGGATCCCAATTGCTCCATTCACTCCTTAGTGAGTTGTTCATCTCCTATATGTAGTAGGGATTGAGTGGGTGAGTACTCTTCTATTTGGGGCACATGTTTCTCTTCTATCTTTTGTCTCTTAGGCATTGGCTCATCCAGCCTCTCCTCCATAATAGTACTAGTTGACCCAACTATCTATTTACCATTGTCAATTATAGACCTTTTATTCTGAATGATATTATAGCCAGGTCTCCTTTGAATAACCAACTACCTTGATCCTACTACAAGGGTAAAAGATATTTTTTTCATGATCTCTTAGGCCTTATCAGGATAAGAATTAATAAAGAATAATATCTTTTCATTCATAGCCTCCATGATATCTAGAAAAGTGATCATCAATTTATTTATTATATTTGCCTTTGTCTTGGCATCTTATAGAATCTTATAATCCTTATCAAAAAAATTAATAAATTCTAAGACCTTGGAATAAACTCTCCACTTCTTCTTCTTAATCTCTTGCTCTTGGAGAGAGAATTCATTTCTAATTATATCTTTAGGGAAGTAGGGCTGATGTTTTTTGGCCAGTCTTAGGCCTCTATCTGAAAATATCAAAGAATCCTTCACTATCATTTAAACAGTCATGGGATATAGTCATTTTATATTGATCTAAAAATTTATATAAAAACTACCAACCACCCTTGATGATAATGAACTGATGGCCAATAGTACAAGATGGGAAAATTGAACCTCTAGATTGACCAATTAGTTGTGTTTCCTCTAATCCACCTATTTGCCATAGCATTTTAGCTATTCCCACCTTGAGAGGTACTTGGTAAGGAAGTACATGAGGAGTTCCTTGGAATCCATACACTCTAAATATTGTGGACATAGGGTATGGTATGATATCTAGCCAACTATGGAACACCTATAGACTAGCAAGGTTGTCCATAGACCTAATAAAATCTAGTAGTGCCTTGGGTATTCTGGGATTGTCCCTTAATATAAGGCTCCTCAACCTAGATACAAAGTTAGCCTCCTTTGTATCTATCAAATCTCACAAAGTTAGCCTCATCTGCATCCCAAGTCATATCTGAACTCCATAATTGGACTGACAAAGCTTCTCCCTCATACTCTCTATTTAATACCATTTTGTTTTCAAAGTATGTAACCCCTTTAAACAATAACATATGCATCAATAAAGAATAGTGACCAATTTTATTTTTCAATTTTCCCCTTTGTGATTCCAATCAAATATATTTGAGTGTTCTCTACTAAATAGGATGCAAACTTAAAAATTATATCCACACCAAAAGACAAGATCTATGTCATCATATACATGAACTTTATTAGTATAATATCTTGTTCATCCTCACCAAAAACCCTACATAAATTCATGTAAATATCAATGATCCTAGTATTGAAAAACTACTTCTTAAAAGGCTCTTTAGTTGATGTTGTAACAAAGGTCAAGTTTCCAATTGTAGCCAAATGTCCTCTTAATGCACCTTGTCTAATTTGATATTTTCGGGACAAGTATTCTTTTTCGAATCCCTGAAAGTCAATGATCTCATGGTAATATGTGGTTGACTCCAACCCATAAACCTCTTGAATCTCTCCTACAATGATTTTTATCAAACACTCCCCATCTATTCTCCTCACTATTTTGGCTACTAGGTCATAATTTACAGCTACTATTGTAAGAAGGTCTGAAACCATCAGAACCCCAAGGACTACTAACTTTCCTAAATCAAAGTTCCAAATATTTCCATGGGGGAAAACAATTTTCTTTCTTAGAACCATTTCTTGAACAATTGGAGCCCTGCTTTAGGGGTTATGGCATACCTAGTCAAATTCCCCTTATCATACAAACCATCTGCAATCTATAGCCTAGGGTTTATAGGAACTATCTTTTTAATTTGGGTTGATTTGTCTATGGATTCAATTAATTGTTCTAGGAAATCATCATGTATATTTCTACTGGCATATTCTAATTTCCCTAAAAAACCTTTCTATGGAGGCATGTTTGATAATAATGTAGGAAAACCATAATTCTTTGAACTATATTTGGACTAAGGTACTTACTTGGATCTCCTATTTCTTCTTTCTAAATTTTGTAGTGAATAGTTGATATAGAAAGTTCTTCACACTTTAACCACCTATGGGAAAATATCTCTTCAACAAGTTCTATCTCTTAGAAAATCAAAAATACATTTGCAATGAGAAAAATCTTGACTGTCTACACAATATTCCTAGTTTTACTTTGCACAAGGAGCTTTAATTTTCATAAATGGATTGTAGATAAAAAGAGTGGGATCACCTTCAAATTTGAAAATAGGTTGTTGATTTTTTAAAAAATTCAACAATTAAGGAATAAAACCTTTAATAACTCAACTTCAACCCTCCAAGTTGGCAGTCAATCTAACTGAATCTTTACACATAAGCCTCTTCTTTCACTACTAGAAACTTACATTGTACCCACTGACACCTTCAGACACATGTCATGTGATGAGATAATGGGTGTTGCACACATTGCATAATATTTTTAATATTGTATTATTTTATTTTATTATGTAATGTTGTATCTAGATGGACGTACAACATGTAGAGATTCTCACGGGATATACTTGATGAGTTGTATTGTAACATTGTAATAATAATTTATTTAATTATTTAATATTGAGGAAAAGAATTAAATGCCCAATATTAAATGTGGGGTCAAGGAGTCAGGTGGCATATGGTTTATGTAATACCATTTGGTGGTTTTATGAGACTTGCTACTATATAAGTAGCCACAAGGGTAGTTGTTGGTGAGAAAAAGAGGAGAAGAACACAAGGAAAAAAAAGATAAGAGTTGAGTGTGACAAGGCTTGACAGGTTAGCCAAGGGAGCATTTGTGAAGGTTGGTAGCATGGTATGGAATGTGTTTATTCATGCTTGTTCACATAATTTGCTCAGTTGTGGCTATGGATTTGAAGGCTTCCATGATTGTATTACAATAGTATTATTGTTGAATAAGAGATGGTGATGGATGCTTTCGAAGGCTGAATTTTTCCCTCAATGAGGGTTTCCTAGGGTGTATCTTGCGTCATAATTTTTGTGGGTATGTTGTCTATTCTCTTGCATGTGGATTTTAATTTTGTATTTATTTTAGATCTGTTATGGGTTATGTGGAAATTCTTATATTATTTATTGTAAGTTTCCTTATAAATGGTATTAGAGCTATGGTTTAATTGTTATAACCCTTGATTGAATCCATGGGAATGCATGAGAGGATAAAAGAAAGGGTAAGATATATGAATGGTTTATTGCATATCTAAGGGCTTTGGGTTTGATCTTATGATGGGATATTGATAGATTTTGAGCATGTGAAATTGTTGGACAAATGTATTTTTTGGATGTTTCATTTAAATTAGGCTTTTGAGGGGAGCTTGCAATAATGATCTCGTGGACCAAAATAAACCTCACCATTGGATATATTAGAGGACCAATCTAAGGTCAACATTTCCATTAATTTAGATATATAATATGCCCTAGTTTGGCCATGTTAAGAGGAAATCAAAGAGTTTTTTAGTTTTAGCTTGTGATGGCTGTCAAATTAAATCTCTTCAAAATTTTCGTTCCAAGATAAAAAAAAATCATAGTGAAAATGGTAAAAATATTGTCTTAGTAAAATGACCATAACTTTCTCTTAGAATATTGGATTTCAAACTTCTTATAAGTATTGGAAAGCTCATTTAGAGCACTACAACTTGGTGTAGCTTTGGTTTCATGATTTTGACATTTTGTTAGGTTTTAAGAGCCTTAAATTTAGATGTTATTTATTTTGAGCACAAATTAGGGCATAACTTGGGCATATGGAGTCAGATTTTGGACTTTGAGTAGTCAAAAAAAAGCTCTTGGAGAGATCTACACATTGGTTTAGATTTGGTGTCGGTTTGGCATGGTTTATTTGGTGATATATTAATCTAAATAGTTTATGGTATATATTGACTATGGTAACATTTGAGTTTATGGCATTGTATATTTTGGAGATTTAGATTTGATGTCATTATATAACCAATTCATATTTTAGATTGGTCTCATGATGATATGGTTATTAGTGTTTGATTTGGATATGTATGATGACTTGTTGGGTCTACAAGCTATGCAGTGTTGTAACTAGTTGTCCATTGATCTTTCCTTGTTGATGGATGTTCATATTGGTGGCTTGGATTTGTGTTTTCTATTACCTAACTTACACAATTTTTTTATTTTTCTTCATGTACAAGGGATGCAATGTTGTTACCAGGTATAGTCATGTTGGAGGATTGTGATAGATTATTTTATGCAAATAGATTGGATAGATTGAGAGACATATTGAGAGTTATTTGCTCAGTTTAGGGATGTGATCATGGTGTCATAGATTTTGGCATGACCTAATTGGATATATAGGTACATACTTGATGTCCATTAGTTTGGATTCTTGATTTGGTTATGGTGGTTTATCTTCTTGGTTGAGGATAATGGTTATTTGGTTCCTTTTGAGAAGCTTATGATGTGCACTTTGAGTTCTTTGGTGGCATGATGCCTTAGTTGATTCTCATGATTTAATGATGGTTTTTTCATCACGATGTCATGGATAGCTTGAATACATAGTTTAGTAGGAGCTTGTGGTAGTGATGGGGTGATAGTGCAAGATTAGTTCCTAGTTTGGTTTGTATCTTCTTAGTTTGGAGATCTTGGTTTCACTTAGTACTGACAGTTTGGTTGTGTAAATGTAGACTTTGATAATCTTCATGTAGGAGATCGATTTTATGATGTCATAGATGACTTGGTACTATGGTTGAGTGGGAGTTGTTGGCATTGATAAATCTATTGAGTGTTTGTAGATGTTGGAGGTTTGTCTTAGATCTTGTTGTTGCAGAAGCATCTTTGACATTTGTATGGTGCACTTGTTATCTTCATGGTGTGTGAAGATGGTTAGATCTTGAGAACTCATGGGGTTCTTGGTTATCTTCATGGTGTGTGGAGATGGTTCTTCATGGTATATGGAGATGGTTTTTTTCATGGTGTGTGTAGATGGTTGCATCTTGAGGAATCATAGGGTTCTTGGTAAAGGTGTGGTTTATGCTTTCATTTGACATGTTATCCTTGGTGTGAGGATGGCTTCATTTTTATATCATGGTGTACTCTTGAATCAACTTTAGAGTTTTGACATGTTATAATATGTTCATATGGAGCATGTTACCTCTTTGGATGAGATGGTTTAGATCATTTTGTCATGTTTATGTTCCTGAGGCCATGGTTGGAACTTTGACAATGTTCTTGGTTTAGTTTCTTAGTATTGAGTAAATTGATCATAAGTTGGATACTTCATGATATTTCTATGTTGCATTTGGAGTTGGCATGGATTGATTGGTTATAAGTGCTCATGGATACTTAGAGATGGTGGTGATGGTGATTTGTCTTGTATTATAGAAGTATTTGTTGGGACAATTGATTGTTTCAACAAGAATTCTGAGGGGCAATCACCTAATATGGACTTGAGAGGAGATTTTTCTTAAGTGAGTCTTGGTTGGAAACTTAGATATCTTGACAAGCACTCTCATTCCCCACTCTTGGTCTACTTGGTGGTTTTCTACTTGAGAGGTATAGTCCATTGTTTATCTTAGTTGCATTAGGTTTATTCTTACCCTTCATGGATATGGATCTTGAGCTATGATACATGAGTTAGTTCTAGAGGGTTCATTTGAGAGATGGTTTAGCATTGGTTATCTCCATTTTCATATATTGTTACGCTAGTTGAGTTTGGGAGATGGTTTTATATTAGGCATATTCCTTTGATTAGGTATGGTTTATGAGTTTGATCTTCTTGTGAGAGGCTTACATCCATGATTAGTTATACAGTATGGTTTGGTTATTGTTGCAGCTTCTTGGTTGGGATTTTATGGAGGAGATCATACTTGCATAGTTTACATATAGAGGTGTGTGTAGAAGGATATGATACAGGCTATGATTTGCATGGTTTCTCTCTAGTCTTGGTTATCTTCTTGGATGTTTAGTTTTGTTTACATTGGATTTGAGATTGGTTAAAGATTGGTTTGAGATTAGTTATTGGTGTGGCTTCTTGGTTGGGGTTTTATGGAGTAGATCATACTTGCACATTTTACATCTAGAGGTGTGTGTAGAAGGACATGATATAGGTTATGATTTGCATGGTTTCTCTCTAGTCTTGGTTATCTTCTTGGATGTTGGGCTTTTCTTACATTGGATTTGAGATTGGTTAGAGATTGTGATAACTAGTTCATGCTCATGTATGTCATGTGAGAGATGACATGGTTATTCCTTTATCTCTTTCCTCTATTGGTTGTGGAGAACTTGGGAGAGTTTTAGAGACTTGTCATGAAAGTTGTTCTTGTAGGATATTAGTTTATGTATTGAGGATGTCCTTGATACTACATGGATTCACTTCTTTAAGATGTTGTGACTGGATTGGTTATAGATTTGAGATTATCTTTTGTAGTGGGAGATTCTTGGTATATATGTGGTAGGTATTGATCTTGAGGCTTGTGATTGTAGGTTATAGATTGGCTCTATTGATGATGTGAGATTCACTTGGTGTATCTTTGGAGGTATGGATAGTTAGATGGGTTTGGCACTTGTCGTGGGTGTTATTTCAGCTATGGATATTTTGACAACTATGGATACATGTGATTACCTTTGGATCATATTTTTTGTGCTTGGCATTTTAGTTGGTACAAGATTTTATTATCTTCTAATGTGATAGGTTGGGTGGCTTTCTCTTTGGATGGCTTCTATTTATGTCCAATGGAAGTGGCATAATAGGAGGTGAGATCATTCATGTTTGAGATGTTGGATACTTTGATTTTTTTGCAGGCACCATGATGGAGCACATGGCATATTTTGATCCATGATGGTGGATGTGCTAGGAGGGATTGTCGCCTTGTTCATTTATGTGGCTATAGATTGACCCTATGCAATGTATACAACAAGTGGGAGATTGTTGAGATAATGGGTGTTGCACACATTGCATAAATTTTCTATATTGTATAATTTAATTTTATTATGTAATGTTGCATCTAGATGGATGTGTAACATGTAAAGATTCCCATTGGATATACTTGATGAGTTGTATTGTAACATTGTGATAATATTTCACGTAATTATTTAATATTCAAGAAAAGAATTAAATGTCCAATATTAAATGTGGGGTCAAGGAGCTAGGTAGCCCACGATTTTAGCACATGGTTTATGTAATACCACTTGGTGGTTTTGTGGGACTTCCTACTATATAAGCAGTCACAAGGGTAGTTGCTGATGAGAAAAAGAGGAGAAGAATAGAAGGCAAAAAAAGGAAAGAGTCAAGTGGGACAAGGCTTGATAGGTTAGCCAAGGGAGCATTTGTAAAGGTTGGAAGCATGTCACAAGATGTGTGGATTCATGCTTATTCACATAGTTTTCTCAGTTGTGGCTATAGCTTTGAAGGATTCCATGGTTGTATTACAATGGTATTTTTTCTATATAATACATGGTGATGGATGCTTTTGGAGGCTGGGTTTTTCCCTCAATGAGGGTTTCCTAGGGTATATCTTGTGTCACAATTTTTGTGGGTATGTTGTCTATTCTCTTGTATGTGGATTTTAATTTCATATTTATTTTAGATCTATTATATGTTATGTGGAAATGGTTATATTCTTTATTAAAAATTTCCTTACATCATGTTCTCACTATGTCGCCAAGGGTAAAAGTCAAGCAACTCCCATTGGTGACATAGTGACCATCATTGATGATCTTTGCATCTAACTCTAGAACTTTATGATTATTTCATTGTACATGATGTGGGCCCATGGTATTTCATTTTGCTTGCTATGTTGCAAAGGATAAAGTTATTGCATCTCCTGGTTGCTACAAAGTGGCCACCATTGATCTTGGGGATATCTGATGGTGCAGACTTGTGTTTCATTTCCTTTATAGGGAATCCCTTGTGGCTTTTGACATCCTGACATCCTGACATCCTGACAAGGTTGTTAATGACATGGAAATTATGATGCCTTCTTGAAAGCTCAGTCCCCACCATATATCCATCTAATGAACCCTTTTTTGGGGGTCCATCATTTATTTACGACTTTCCTTTTATTTATATTCTTTTGGCCATATTTTCCAATTGCTTATAGAAATGGGTGATTTGCTGCTCCTGATTTATCTTGATGGATATGCAAATATAATTGATATCGCTTATAGTGATGAGGTGATTTTTCTGCTTTGTCTTTGTAAACTTACAACCATGGTGTTCTTCTTGATTTTGAACTTGATATATATCCAGCTAGTTTATGCCAATGGCGATTTGCTCAAATTATTAAACCATTAAGGATCTAAAAGGGGATAAGAAAATAATTGATGATTGAAAGAACGAATTTGATATCCATTATATATCTTGCCATATCAAAGAGGTTGCATCTCTTGAATGTCTAAGGGAAATATCCTTTCATAATATATTATATTAATTTAATAGTTATATTATATGATTATATATTTTTAAGCTTAGTTATAACAATTAATATAATAAGATATATTATATTAATAGTTCTATTACAATCAATATATCAACTATATTTATATTATATTGTATTAATATAATATTACTATATTAAAATATATCATAATGATAATATCATTATTTTTGTATTAGATTATTATTTAATTTGTATTTTCATATTACCATTACAATATGATATAATATGATATTATTACATGATTTAGTATTATTATTTTAATATTAATATTAATATATAATAATTATTTATTATTTAAGTTATATGTTAAAGTGGGGACATTACAGTCCTCCCCTCTCGAATTTGCTTGCCCTCAAGAAAAATCTTTCATACACAAGCTTTGTCCTAGATACACACATATTTGCATATGAAAGACCTAGAAGGTTTATAAAAGATGCATCTTTAATTAATAAAAGCATGAAGTAGACACGACGTAGATAGATGAAGACACAAAGTAGACACGATGTAGATACATCATACATAGCCTTGATTAGATTCTAAAAATAACAATGTCTAATGACTATACTTCTTTATTAGGCTTATGAACCCTGCAACCGCAAAATAAGCATCAGTACATGCATGTAAATATATATAAAATTAAAAGAAATTCAAATGATAATAAGTTAATTCAAGCTAGTTACATACTAAGCCCAAGAGCGAAACTTTGGCCCCCTTGGCCCCGATGGTGGTGTTAGGCATCCACACGAGGTGGTCTACTTAGTGGATTTCTTGTTTGGCTAGAAAGGTTCTTGTGAAAAGGAGCCATTACTATCTTTCCCTTAACTAGCACTACAATAGGGTGTCCTAACTACTCTCCCTTGATTGCAGACTCCATAGGAAAGTTGATAGGGTGCCCTTACTATCTTCCTCTTAACTAGTACTACAATAGGGTGTTCTCCTATGATTGTAGACTCCATAGGAAAGTGGTAGGATTCCCTTACTATCTTTCCCTTAACTAGTACTGCAATAGGGTATCATAGTAGGTTTTCCCTGATTGTAGACTCCATAGGAAGGATAGATGCCCTTATAGTCTTTCCCTTAACTAGTACTAAAATAAGGCATCTTAATAGACCTCTCTTAATTGCAGACTCCATAGGAAAGTTAAATATGGCCTTTCCCTTAACTAGTACTACAATAAGGTGTCTTGACAGACCTCCCTTAGTTGCAAACTCCATAGGAAAGTTAAATATGGCCTTTCCCTTAACTAGTACCACAATAAGGTGTCTTAATAGACCTCCCTTAACTGCAGACTCCATAGGAAAGTTATATACGGTAGGGTTTCTATATAGTCTTTCCCTTAACTAGTACTACAATAAGGCATCTTATAGACCTTCCTTGATTGTAGACTCCATAGGAAAGCTACTTGAAATCCCTAAATCATTTCTCAAATAATCAATTTTACACCTTGTGATTACATTAATTAAGGAAACTTACAATTCCATATTTTAACTATGGTTGAACTTCTTCGAAGCTCCCTTGGCTTCCGTCTTTTTTCATTGAATAAATATTATTGATGTTCCCTTGATCATATCTCATCTTCTTAATTTTAGGGTTTTACGTAAATCTTTTCCTTCCTTTTGCTATGCAGGAATTGTGGACGTATCCATATAGTTGGTGTGTCATTCAGTACTTTACATTTTAGGAGGTAATATAACATTTCCCAAAGTAATCAAACTGTGCTACCACCACTCATTTGCTATGTCATCTAGGTGTAGAGTAACAAACTCAATTGCCTTTTCCTTTGTCATGGATTTCAAAGAAACATAATTGTCTAGTTTCAGCACCCATGCTCAAATGTTACACTAATCTCCTCTATCAAAATGTTGAAAGGTCATCTTTCACACAACCTATTGGAAATCCCTATTACCATGTGATGCATGTTCTCATTTGATAAAAATCTTTTGTGCTTGAAAGTTTCCACACAAGCAAGATCTCAGCATGAAGTAGTTTTGCTTCACTTGCTTTCCAAAGGCCACATCATTTTTCCCAAAGCCCATCATCTCTGTTATGTTACTTTTCCAATCACTTAACCTACGATGTTACTTTTGTCTATCATTGCTAAGATATCCTCCCATGCCTTTTCTTTACTGTTCAATGGTAGGGATGATGACACAATTTTTTGTTTGTGTACGCTTTCTTATTTCTCTTTCATTCTTATCAATTTTTTTATCATTTCATATGTTTCTTCTTGTTCAACCTCCTTTAATCTTTGTTTCTTAATATATACACATCTATCATTAAATTAAAGCTAATAACTTTGCTTCATTTCCTTCTATATATGACTTGCCTGATGGAATGTTTATCACCTTTGCTAATTGGTTATAATGCATTATTGCTGAGTTGGATCATTTAGTATGAATTTTAGTTTGCCTCAATATAACCGATGATTTCTCCAGTGATGAATTGGGATGATTGGTATTGCTCTTAAGAGTAAAATTTCCTCATTTTGAAAATTATTATAAGTGGCAGTAGGCAGTAGTTATGGGCTTTTAATATATTCATCAAGCTATTAGATAGTGTCCAAGACTACATTTTCTAGTTGGTGACATATATTATAATATTTGTTAAACATCCCATGATATTATAGAACCTTTAGGCATCAAGCTTCCGATAATTATTTCTATTTTAGACTGCACATGCTCTTGTGCATGCATTATATTTGTGTGACCAAGTCATGAGAGGTAACTTGATTCTACAATTATATCATTTAATATGTTGCTAAAGAACAGAACCTTTGTACAACACCAAAATTAATTGTCTTAACAGGGCATAGATAATTATCACCACCATAGCTTGATCAACATTTGTGATTCAACATCTGAAATTCTATCTTGTGCTAACTGAAGATTACACAAACCTAAAATCTCCATGATGTTAAAATAGGCCTCTTTCTTTAGGTAAAAACTTAAATTGTGATGGGACCACTATATTGATTGTCTATGCAATTTAATTTTTACAAAGCCAAGAAACATTGTGCAATACAAAATCACTACATGTACGTTAGGACCAACACTTCTTCAAAAAAAATTTGCAATAGGAGAATAGAAAAGTTTTTGTCCAGTACTAAGTCAAGAATGAAGTTGTTAACTGACTACTTGCTGGTAGCCCTACAAACATTGGACACACCTTTTGTATACAGACTATCTTTTGAAACATTACATTTTAAATCTTCTAGTTCACATTATATTCATCTTTATCTGGTATAATCTCCTTAGTATTTCACCCTGATATTTTCATTCATTATCCAACATTGCCTCCAAGAGTTGATGATCCAAATTATATGTTTTTCTTTTTCTTTTTTCAAAATCTCTTTGCTGTCATTATCAAATTGTAACACTGAATTTCTTATCAACTTTCTTTTATGAGTGAATCAATATCTATTGTTTAATGTCACTATTTTAGATAATTCATTGAATTCCTTCAATAAATATCATTTGCTTCTCTCTAGATTATTGACTGACTATTCAAATTTTGTATGCTGCTCTAAAACTGTAACTTTTATCTTAGTATCTTGAATTTTATGTTAGTGTATCGAAAAAAGATAATTCTTTTTTTTTCAAACTTCCAAAAATGTCTTCATGATTCACAGGTTGGTAGGATGCTAGCTCTGATACCATTTGTAATGAACCTTTTTTGGGTGTCCATCATTTATTTATGACTTTCCTTTTGTTTATATTCTTTTGGCCATATTTTCCAATTGCTTATAGAATTGGGTGATTTGTTGCTCTTGATTTATCCTCATGGATATGCAAATATAATTGATATCACTTATAGTGATGAGGTGATGTTTCTGCTTTGTCTTTGTAAACTTATAACCATGGTGTTCATCCTGATTTTGAACTTGATATATATCCAGCCAATTTATGCCAATGTCAATTTGCTCAAATTATTAAACCATTATGGATGTAAAGGGGGATAAGAAAATAATTGATGATTGAAAGAATGAATTTGATATCCATTATATATCTTGCCATATCAAAGAGCTTGTATCTCTTGAATGTCTAAGGGACATATCCTTTTATAATATATTATATTAATTTAATAGTTATATTATATAATTATATATTTTTAAGCTTAGTTATAACAATTAATATAATTAGATCTTATATTATAACAATAGTTATATTACAATTAATATATCATCTATATTTATATTATATTGTATTAATATAGTATTACTATATTAAAATATATCATAATGATAATATCATTATTTTTGTATTGGATTATTATTTAATTTGTATTTTCATATTACCATTATAATATGATATTATTACATGATTATAATATTATTATTTTAATATTAATATTAATATATAATACTTATTTATTATTTAAGTTATATGTTAAAGTGGCGACATTACAATCCACGTGGTGGGTGGTCGTTATGTCCCCAAGGATAAAAACCTTGCAGTTTCCCATGGCGACAAAGTGACCACCATTGATTTAGATGATCCTATAGTACATAGTTTATGCTTTAAAACTTCATTCCTTTATTGACTGGGTCTTGCAGGAAAATATTGCTTGGTCTTTATGTCACTAGAAATAAAAATCATGTGATTTCTTATGGCGATATAGCGACAACCCTTGATCTTAAGGAAAATCAAGGGTTATCATTTCTCAACTAATTTTTCAAAGAATCCTGTAGAAAATTAAAGTGAAAGCTTAGGTTAAGGAATTATTTCATAGACTTAGGAAATATTTAGACAATCCAACAAAATTTTAAAAGGTACTCAGGAAGTAATAAAAGGGGTATTTTAAAAGATTTTTCCCACACACTCCTTTTTTTGAAAAGGCATGCTATGCAAACATAAACCCAAGGGTTTCTAGGGCAACACATAGTGAAACAAAAATTAGGGTTCTTCTAGGGTTAACAAAATTTTAAAACACCAAACCCTAATTCTCTTAAAGGAAAACTGGAACATTCACTTAGAGATATATTCAAATAAACCTGAAGTGAAAACAAGATCAACACACATGACCATCCAATACAAGATAGAGGCTCTTATAGTGAACACCCCTCTTATATGTATGCTTTAAATTATTAGAACTAAACCACCAAGTAGAAAGAAAAGAAAAATTCATGCCCCAGTCCTCACTTCTCTAGTCAAAATAGACATCCTCAAGTTTCTCAAAGGGAAATGATATGTGAAAGAAAAACAAACAACGAAAAGCTCAGCATAACTCAAACATTGTCAATATTTCCATTTCAATGTGAGTGTTATAGGATTGATATCAAATGTAAATTTTTAGAACATGTGTACAAAATCTCTTCAATAGGAGGAAAAAAGTAGATAGACTTACTTAGGACAAATATTGATTGAGGTTAGAGAGAAATCTTCATTGAGAAGAATCTCAGTGGTAAAGTAAGCAAAAGTAGACAGACATAGCTAGAACAATTGGTGATTGAAGAAAAATAGATCTTCTTCAAGAGGAATCTCAATAGTAAAGTAAGAAATAGTAGATAGATATAGCTAGAACAACTAATGACTGACATGAAAGAAATCTTCTTTGAGAGGAATCTTAGTAGTAAAGTAAGCAATAGTAGATAAACACAACTAGAACAATTGATGATAGATGTGAAAGAGATCTTCTTTGAGAGGAATCTCAATAGTAAAGTAAGAAATAGTAGATAGACATGACTAGAACAACTAGTAATAGATTCAAAAGAGATCTTCTTTGAGAGGAATCTCAGTATTGAAGTAAGTGACAGTAGATAGACATAGTTAAAACAACTGGTGACTAAGTCTTAAGAGATCTTCTATGACACTATAGGGTGTTTCCCCCAAGACTATGGCTAGATTCAATCCATGGATGAATGAGTGAAAGAAGCAAACTAAGGTAGGAAAGGAACTATACAAGAGCCAGAATATTTGCCACAAAAAGTAGCATTTGAAATAAGAGGCACCCATTTACCAGGTTTTCACCTTCTCAGCACATATTCTATTTTTTCTACCATGATGCTTGTTTGCTAGGTTTTCATCAATGGCACTTTTCTTGTTTTTCAAAAAAAATTAAACCTTTTATTTTTTGAATTTTTAAAAATTTTTACAATTTTCCAATTTTTTTTGAATTTTTGAATTTTTTCCAAATTTTGAATTTTTTTGTTATTATCAAGGCACCTATTGCTAGGTTTTCACCAAGATAATAATTTTTTTTAGCACATTTAAGTATGTATAAAGAACATTGAAAGCATGTTAGTTGTAGAATCACTTCAGATGGAGAGTGTTGATAGAATCTTTGAGTGATTCTCCCTTAGTTGTTGAAAGTTGATAAGCACTAGATCCAAACACTCTAGTAACTATGTATGGACCAAGCCAGTTAGGCTCAAACTTACCTTTTTGTATCCATTTTTATTGATTCTTTGGGTTTTCCCTCAGGATGAGGTCACCCATTTGGAAGTCATGATGTTTGACTTTCTTGTTGTATCTTTTCGACATATGCTTTTGATAAGCTCTGAGATAATCATATGCCACTTGTCTACATTCATCTAGCAATTATATCACTTGAAGCCAAGATATTCTATAAAAATCATCATTAATGAGGCCTTTTAGAAAGATTCTCAAAGTAGGAGTCTCGACATCAATGGGAAGCACAACATCCACTCCATATACCAAAGCAAAGAGTATTGTTCCTCTTGGAGTTCTGATGCTAGTTCTATAAGTCGATAAAGCTTGATTAATTTGAAGGTGCAAGTCCCTTCTAGATTTGTTGACTGTGTGATGTAAGATCTTAAGGATAGCCTTGTTAGATCCTTCTGCTTGTCCATTACCTTGGTGGTAACAAATAGAAGACCAATGCTATGTAATTTTAAACTTTGAGCACAACTCTTTGAGATCCTTGTTTTTAAATTGTCCCCCATTGTCAGTAATGATGGAGGATGGTACACCATGCCTAAATATGATGTAATTAAGAATGAACAGAGTGACAATTTTTCCATTAGCCTTAGAAATAGGAACTCCTTCCACCCATTTGGTGAAGTAATTTGTAGCTATGATAATGAATTTGTGCCATTTGAAGATGATGAATGAATCTAACCTACTAGATCAAAGGCCCATTATTGAAATGGCCAAAGCAGGATAAATGGAATTAGCTCCCTAGCTGGAGCATGCATGTCCTTGGATGGAGAATGAATTATATTTCCATGTATTTGGCACTATTGATAGGAATTGAAATAATTAATTTCCTCTTGCTCCATATTTGGCCAATAGTAACCACCTCTAATAAGTTTACAAGCTAGTGTCAAGCCATTAGAGTGAGATCCACAAATTCCTTTGTGTAGATTGATTAATGCAAATTTCAAATCATTAGGTTCTAGACACCTAAGAAATGTACCATCAATACCTCTCCTAAACAAGTCATCAGCAATAATGACATACCATGATGCACTGTAGATTAGGTGACATTTTTTTATTCTGGGTTAGATTGTCTAGAATTATTTGGTCACATAGATAAGAATAGATATGATGGTAGTAGGATGAATTGTGTCCTATGATAGAATAGATCATCTAGGATTTAGGTGACTTATAAGTAGGGTAGGATAACATCTCCACCAAGAATTTGCATCAAAAATAATTTGCAAGTATCTATAGCATGGAAGTTAGAGTAGCCATTGCTTCAACCACCCTATTATCTGCACAAGGAACTTGTTGAAAAGTAACATGTCCAAAGCATTTTTTAAATCATCAACCATTCATTTATAAGCTATCAACTTCCTATCTTTTTTTTGATAACATTGACCTAATTGATTACTAGTTGTGAATCAACAAAGATATTCAATTCATCTACCTTTCATTCAACTGCAATCTTCATGCCATTGATTAAGGCTTCATATTCCATAATATTATTTGTAAAAGGAAATAAAATATTTTACACCTTTGACAATGAATATTTCTATGGTGCTATGAATAAGATCCTAGTACTAGATCATTGTTATGTGAAGGAATCATCAAAGAACATCACCCATTTTTTATGTGTTAGCATTAAAATATATTCATTAGGGAATTCAATATTTAGTGGTAGAATAATTTGCATTGGTTCTTCGACTAAGTAATCATCAATTACATATCCTTTGATATCCTTTCTTTCAACAAATGTAATATCAAGCTCACATAGTATTATTACCCATTCAACTAACCTTCCTACTAGAGTTTCCTTGCTAAGTAAATACTTGAATGGATCAATTTTGGCAACTAGTCACATAGTGTGAGCAAGCATGTAGTGCCTCAAATTTTGAGAAGCAAAGATGATCACTAATTAAGCCTTTTCAATAATGCTATAGTATATTTCATAAGAAATGAATGTTTGACTGTGATTATATATAGCTCATTCCTTGTTGTCATTGTCCTCTTGAGCTAGCATGATATTGAGAGATGATGATGCTGTGGAGATATACAAAATGAGAGGCATCATGATCAATGGATTGGCAAGATATTCTTTTATCTACATTAATCTCTTATCACAATCTTTGTTGCAATTGCATTTTACACCTTTATGCAGAGTCTTAGTAAAAGATTGTCACCTATACGCCAACTTTGAAATGAATATGTGAATTGATTTAATTCTTTCTTTTAACCCCCTCATTTGACTAATATTATAGGGTGTAGGCATTTCCATTATTTCTTGAACTTTTTCTAGGTCCACCTCAATTTCTTTTGCAAATACAATATAGCCAAGTAACTTACCAAATGTGACACAAAATGCATATTTTTTGGGATTTAACCCAAGACTAAAATTTTCCATACAATCTAGGATTGGTCCCAAATATTTAAGATAAGTATTACATTGTGTAGTCTTAACCAAGGTGTCATCGACATATTCCTCCATTATTTTATGCATCATGTCATGGAAGATTTTTGTAACTTTCCTTTGATACATGGCACCAAAATTTTTCAGACCAAATGACATCACATTCCAAAAAGGTAGCCCATGCATAAGTGAAAGCAGTTTTCTCCTAGTCTTCTAGTGCAATTTTAATTTGATTGTAACTAGGAAAATTGTCCATGAGTGAGTACATTTCATACCCTCTTGTCATATCCACTATCATATCAATACTAGGTAGTTGAAATTTATCCTTTGGATATGCTATGTTTAGATCTCAAAAATTTGTACAAACTCAGATAGACTTATCATGTTTGGAGACTAGTGCAATATTTGAGATCCATTCAGCATAATCAATAACACATATGAAACTGACTTTTAAAATCTTTTCTACTACAACTTTAACAAGTAGTGCTATATGAGGATACATCTTCCTAAGATCCTATTTGAAAGGTTTTACTCCTTCTACAATATATAAATGATGCATTATGAGGTTAGGATCTAAGCCTAGCATATCCGAATAAGTCCATACAAAAATTATTATTTTTTTCTTGAAAGAATGCAACAAATTCCTCTTTTTCTTCTATAGATAAAGATTGTGCAAGGTGTATTATGTGAGAATGTTTTGTTATTCCCAAGTTGATTGGTTGTGTTGGCTATATCAAAAATGATGATCTCTCCTAAAAATATCTTGGAAGTGCATCAAATATCTCATCCTTAGGCACATTAGAGAGGTTTTCACCTTTGGATAAATCTTTTTGTTTTTATTATTTTTGGTTCTGATAGTGCCACAATGTGGTTTTAACAATCAAAAAACCTATTTCTTTTTCTTTTAATTGTGTTACTGAGATATTTGATATTAGCTTCACTCATATTGATACTCTATTCACTGGTGGAGGACATTATTGGTTCAATAATGTGCAAATAGTAGGCAAGAGCATGGTCATTCTGGAATATAAAGACTTCGTGAGATGTTGTATTGGAATTCTAGTCTATTAGCTTAGGATAAGTGAGTGAGAGAGATGTAGTAGGTTTGATGGTGTTCATGGTATAATCATCAAATGCTTGGACAAGTAATTTGAGACCTAAAGTGATTTTGTCTGAAGGTATATTTGAATGCCTTTGATTTCCAAAAACATTAATTGAAGACTTGTTAAGACTAGTAGGATGAGACTCCTCCAAAAAAATGCTAGATTTTTCACCTATTTCAAGTTGATTTTCATATGTACAAACTTGATCTACATCCTTTTCTAAAGTCACCTATGAGACAATCAAATTTGTACTCTCAAGAATCTATGCTTCATGGAGTCAGGTTGTTGAATTCCCCAATAGTTATGGGAACCCATTCTCTACTTTCATTATCATCTTGATTTTACAATGTCATTCAAAAACTACAACATGATTGGACTCTCCTTGTTCCTATTGAATATAAGGAGTATCAGTAGTGTTTTCATAAGAATCACTATCAACATCAATAGTACTAACATGTGGTACAAATTCATCTAGTTCTATGAAGAACTTAGAAAGATCTAAGGGCCCGTTTGTTTGCTGGAATACAATCGGAATAGGAATAGGAAATTAGAATATGATTTGTATTCTTTGTTTGGTGTGTGGAATTCGAATAGGGAATATGAATACGTATTCTCATTTTAGCCCCAAAATGAGCTTTTGTCCATTCCAAAAAATACTTGTAATTGGAATTGTTATGCTTGCATTCATTTTAACTTTTTCAAATTTGGTTAAATTTTCAAATCTGCTTTGACCTAGGGTGAGTGCTGGAACTTTTTTTTCAATATTTTCAAATATTTCTGCGATTTTCCAATGGCACCAATTTCATCTTCAAAAATATTTTCAAATGGCACCGATTTCAAGTTAACCCTATTCCAATTTCAGCTTGCATAACCAAACAAGGGATAAACAAGATTGGATTGCATTTTTCCATTCCTATTATTCATTCTCCATTCTCATTCAAATTTTCTATTCTAATTCTCAATTCCTACGCTTGTAACCAAACGAGCCCTAAAGGAATTGGATAAGGAAAAGTATCCTCATCATCAAAGCTATCTACTTGATTATCTAACTCAGTTTGTGACTCTTGTTCAAATGAAATTTCAAATTTTGGTATGAATTTTTTGATCCCTAGATGAAAGGGAATCTTCTTGAAGTCTAGGCCTATTGTGTCTCGATACCTTCTAGATATTTCTTTGATAGGATCAATCAAGCCATTGTTGTTACATCCAATTGGACTAGTTCCTTTGTAATGAATGCATTTCATTAGCTTAAGACTTAGACCATATGTTTTAGGAGTGATCTTAGGAGATTGATCTATAAGATTAGCTAGAATTTCCTCTTTATATATACATGCATCGATGGCTTTATTTTCATCTTCCTCTTCTAGAGGTATAGTAGCTTTGACAAAGGCACCATTGAATTTAGTCTGAGGTGATAGAAAAAAAGGTCTATGCACTTCATATTGTCTCACATAATGATGGGGAGACCTAGGAAGAGATGTCAAAGATAGAATAGGTTCAATATGATACTCACCCATCCTAGTTTCTATTAACTTGAATGAATTCTCCATTTCTTTTATCTTATTGACATGATGATCTATAGATTTTGTATTAGCAAGTATGAAGCTTTCAACAAATTTCAGCATATTATAGGTGTAACTAGTATTAGTAGGTATAGTAACTTCAGAGCCTTGGAATCAAAACTTTATGTATTAATGGTACATTGGAGGGAAAGCTTGAATTTCATGTATCCATGGTATCCCTAACAAGATATTGTATGCTAATGGAATGTCAAGGACTTGACAAGTAACATCCCTTTCTACTAGACAAACTTGAAGTGGCAACACAACAAGACCTAGGGATTTATGTTTGACTTCATCATATGACTTAATGGTTATTTTGCAACAAGGATCGATAGACTCTTCTGAATAATCCAATTATTTGAGAAAATTAGTAGAATAGATGTTTAGACTAGCTCCATTATCTATGACCACACAATGGACACATTTTTGATGTATCATACTTCAATGTGCAATGGATGGTTATGAGGATGACTCTTGATGAATTATCATCCTCTTTAGAAAAGGACAAATAATGAGTTTAGATCAAGTGATCCACCACAGATTGAAACCTATCAAGATCAAGATCTTGAGGTATGCATGGCTTTATCAAGAATCTGCCTATGAGCAGGTGCGATTTTAAGTAATTCAAAGTTTTCTATTTGAGTGTTCATTTATTGCCATTGGTCAATGATACTATAGTTGGTAACTGTTGAAGATGTTGCAATTTTTGTACTTTTTCCAGATGGACCACCAATAAGTTTTTCTTTATGTTGATCTATCTTAGGAGTAAAAGGCATAGGGCCTTTAAGTACTATCTTGGTATGAGAATGCACAATAACAGTGGTACAAGATGTTAAGTGTTCTTGAGCAAATGTAATAGATGTAGAACCTCTTAAGACAAATGGAGTCTTAGGTTTCATATTGTCATGTTTTCCTTTAATCGTGATAACATCACAATGTTCAAAGTCAAAGGCTCCAACCATGTTGGTCACATTATCATCACTGGTGTATGTATAATTGACCTTGTTATTGGTTTTCTATTTAGAACTTTCTCCATTGTCATAATGTGGAAATGGCTCCTTAAAAGCTTTATGGTCTCAATTATTATTATGTCCACCCATAATGATTTCACCATTATCAATTAGGTCTTAAACTTTATGACAAAGGTTGATACAATTTTTTTTTTGTGACCCTTGTTCTGATGGTATTTGGAAAATGCATTCTCCTTCCACCATGTGGTTCATTGCTATGGATCATAAGGATTAGAAATTTCCAATGAAGTAATGATCTAATTTTGAAGCAAGGTTTTATAGACCCTATCTAGAGATTCACCAAGAAGTGTGTACTCATGTTTGGGTCAAGTAACCAAAGATGAGCTCTCTTTCTTTTTCCCAAATGTCTTGTTACTGGGAATAGATTTTCAGTAGTTTTAGATGTATTGACATTGTCTGTGAGGTTGAAAGTTGTCTTAGAGGGTTTGTTAGTAATATTATCTAATACTCCATCATGTACTACCTATTGAAAATAGATTTTTTAGTGTAAATAATTAGTTACTATTTACACTTTACTTAATTTTACTTAGGTTAATGCATTATCATATTAGTTTTCATGTAGACATCTAGGAGTATGTGTAGTCATATGAGTTGTCATGTTGATAGCATAGGAGTTAGCAACTTAATTAAGCACATGTTGTGTACTACATCTCTTTATGAGATACACCTTGGTATTTCTATCCTCTTATTGTTGTAGGTATATTCATGCACAATGGAGGACAATCTACTCTTGGTGGACATATGCTTAGTTGTGATGTTTATCACTTTGCTGACTCCTAGTCATTCTTCATGCCTTTATATACATGCACTTCTAATGTGTATTTATTTGATATTCATTCTTATTATTGTTATTATGATCATCCATTATTGATCCATATTGTGCTAGTGCATGAACTTCTTGATCTTGGCATCATTTTTCCCTAAGGAAAATTCACACATGGTATCAAAGCAATAGGAGATCTCCTCACATAGCCATTGGAGACTATTTTTACTTCACCTCTCAAAGGGCCATGATTCAAATCTTGAATATTTGTAGTTATTGGGAGCATCTAGAGCCAATATGGTCATCACCATTGTGTTCAGAGGATTGATTTGGTGAATTTTGACTAAAAATTTGCCTATTATAGGCCATAGTCAAATCAGAGGCAATGTTTTTTTCAAACTGAAACCCGAAGGCTCGATTTGTGAAATTGTTATGATCTATTTAGATTTGTGACATTAATTTATCAGATCTAAATATTTGTTTACATGTCTGCATTTTTTTTTTTTGGATTTGCATTCTATTTCCAAAATTCTACAAAAAAATTAGCCTTTAGGGCTAGTAGGAAAGCATTTTTTGAAGGAAAATTGGGTGGTCAAACCTCGGCTGCTTGTGACTAGCATTTTTTTTCACACTGTGGCCAGCATATTCTACATTGTGGCTAGCATATTCCACACTGTGAATAGTAATTTCCATTCAATTTGACTCACAAGTCACCTTACTCACCGAAGCCTATGGTTTTAAAGATATAAAATAAAGGTAACATAGTACATGTGGGATAAAATTCTCACACCATTGGCCACTCCTCTACTGCCTACACAACACTGCTCCTACTGGAACCTCCTTCACACCACCATCCAATCTTCTCTAGGAAATGCCAATTGCTCTTCTACTATTGCCAAATGCAGACCTCTGGCTACCACATCAACAGTGCCATGTCATAGCAG
Organism: Cupressus sempervirens; assembly: GCA_028749045.1. Classification (NCBI taxonomy): domain Eukaryota; kingdom Viridiplantae; phylum Streptophyta; class Pinopsida; order Cupressales; family Cupressaceae; genus Cupressus; species Cupressus sempervirens. Next base: position 589,687,027 of record CM053783.1, on the reverse strand, counting down.
GTGACTTGGTCACCACCGCAGCATCCAATGCAACAGTGCCACATCAATGCCCCTAAATATAGACTACCATGTCAACTACCATGACACTTGCCATGTCAGATACCACAACATCTAACATTTCATCTACCACATACAAATCTATATAGTACAGACTGCCATGTCAGCCAATTGGCCTAATTTTTTGCTAACTTAATCATAAACTTGATGGTCATTTTACTATCAAAAATATGCCAAATTGAATTACTGAGATAGCCATTTGTACATCAATTTTAGCATAGTGTTTTGCTAACATCACCAAGGAAAACCCCTTACCATATGTAGTTTTCATTCGATAGTCCAAATGGGAGGCCATATCTCAATCATCCAAACTCCAAATTAGGTGCAATTTTTTTATTTGGGCTAGAATTTCTTGAATATTTCATTGGTTCTACTATTTTCTTGTTTTGGTGCATAATTTTGTTAGAAAAATTAGTTTTTGTTGACTATACCTATCCAATTGCAAATGCTCTATACGGGCTCATCTAGACACATATTTAGGTTCCATTTTTTTTGAAAGTGCATAAGTTTTTGTCTACTTTCTAGATATTCAATCACATTATAGGTTTTTGTGGATAGAATTACCACTTATAGAAATAGGTCCTTTTTTTCATTATATTGGTTTGATCAAACTTCAAAATTATTGTATATCTGAGCTACATTGATAAGTAATAGATTTGAACTCCAAGATGAGATAATAAAAAGAAAAATCAAAAGTCTAGTTAGGCCTTAAATAGGTATGTGGCTATTGTAATCACACTAAATATAAAGTGCCTAAAGCATACATTTGGGGTTTTTTTTTTTAATTGAGTGAAAGGGGGGGTGTCTTTTGGTGTTGTGTTGCTTTCTTCTTGTTGCTATCTTTCTTTCCTTGTATTATGGGAAACATTAAGGTTACAAAATTAGCACCACATAATTATGCCACATGGTTAGTTAAAAAATGGTGTGAATTAATGAATGAAGAAGTTTCTCAATATGTAGATGGATTTTTTCCTAAACCCACAGGTGAACAAGTAACTCAAAGTGATATCCATGCTTAGGAATTGGAAAATAGAAAACCCCTTGGAATCATTAGGTTAGGGGTTGATGACAAGATCCTTTATTAGATCATAAAATATGATACATCCATGGAAACTTGGGATGCCCTCAAAAAGCTATATTGGAAAGTGATTGAGGAGGATGTCTACAAGATTGGAGATGAACTTATATCCCTAGATCCTAAGAACTTTGATTCCATCCAAGATTTTATCATTAAGGTGAATGAGTAGAGAATAAAACTTAATGATTGTGGTAGTCCCATTAAGGATGATGAGTTGATTTATCTAATTTAGAATAAGCTGCCATCTGACTACTCCACATTTTTCTCTTCTTTCAACACCTCAAAGGCAACTTTAGGGGTTTCTTACCAAAAACTCACTTTTGATGAGTATGCCAAATTGTTAGAGGATGAACAAGCTAAGTTGATAATAATGGGGATTCTCAAGTCTTCAAAGTTTAAGGCATTGGTGGGTAACAATGAGAGTTCTAAAAATTCAACTAGTGAAAGTTGAAACAAAGAAAAGGGAAAAAAGAAGAAGTGGAAAGATAATATACAAGGGGACACAAAAAAGTCACCACCTAAATCAAATAAACAACAAGGAAAGTCTTCTCGTAATTCCAACAAAAATGGGGACAATAAGTAGGAAAAGAAGAAGTGTTCGTATTGTAAAAGAATTGGTGATGATGAACATCAATGTTATCATAGTAGATTGATTAATTGAAAAAAATCATGAAGAAACACAATGTTCCTAATGCTCATAAAGAAAAGGGATCTTCATCTTCAGATTCTAAGAGAAAAGGGAAAGCTTTACTCACACAAACTATTAATTAGTGGGAATGGATTATTAACTCAGGTGCCACACATCACATAGGGGCTTCAAAGAGAGATTTTTCTTCAATGTCAACTTTAGAGGTACCTTACATCTTTGTAAGGGATCATACTAAAGTGGAAGTTGAAGGAAAAGGTGAAGTTGAGATGCAAAGTGGAGCGTTCAAGAATGTTCTCTATGTTCCTAATCTTACTTGCAATCTTCTTTCAGTTTACCAAATCACTCACTATGGAGGTAAAAACAAGGTTTAATTTCTTCTAGATTGAGTTGTTGTGAAAAGCATCAAAGATGATTCTATGGTTGCAATAGGTGAAGCTAATCATGAATTAAAGCTTTACACTTTCTCTTCCTTTGTTCCCAAATCTAATGCACAAGCATTTTTAATGCAATCAAATACAAAAAGAAAACTATGGGATGAGAGGTTTGGACATCTTAACTACATGTATCTTCAATAGCTTAGTAGGAAGAAGATGGTTCGTGCTCTACCTCAAGTCCAGTTGTTAGATGGTGTTTGTTCAGGTTGCACACTTGGGAAGCATCTAGAAAAAAATGTTTGACAAGGGGAAATCTTGAAGAGCACAAAGAGTTCTTAACCTAGTTCATAGTGATGTGGTGGGCCCATTTCTAATGCCATCATTTGGAAAGTCTCACTATGCACTCACCTTTATTGATGACTATTCTTACTATACTTAGGTATTCTTCATGGCTAATAAGAATGATGTGTTTGAATGATTTATCACCTTCAAGGCTCAAGTAGAAAAGTAGTCAAAGAAAGCCATCAAGGTTCTTCAAACAGATAATGGAAGGGAGTATGTGAACTCAAGATTTATAGATTTTTGTACTCAAGAGGGAATTGACCTACAACATTTAGTACCATACACTCCACAGAAGAATGGTGTTATAGAAAGGAAGAATAGAACCCTTAAGGAGATGACCACTTACATGCTACTACATAAGTCTCTTGATCAAGTTTGCTAGGCTGAAGCAATGAATTATACAAACTACATCAAAAATAGGAGTCCTCATAAAGCTTTGGATGATTTAATTCCATTTGAAGCTTGGAATGCTAAAGGAAACCTAGTATAAAGCACTTTAGAGTCTTTGTGTGATGAACCTCCTTATAGCAATATCGTGAGAATGCTCGAAATAACAGAATACAAAGTGATAGCAGAACTCAGAATGAATCTACTGATCGCAGGCCACTTCGAGGGGGTAACCTCCTTTGAGCAAGCTCAATACAATAAATTCGTCCGTGCCCATCAAGGGCCTCAACCTATTCTTATATACTGAGTATGATCTAGAAAAGTAATACTACCTATGCATGTGGGATAATAAAATATACTCACGGGACGACTTACAAAGCATATGCGTCCAACAACACTACTCTAACAAAATAAACAGAAGGAACACACAGGTTCCTAACATCCCCTCTCCCTTAGAAAAAAGCTTTGTCCTCAAAGCTTAAGGTGTGGAAATTGTTGTTGAATCTGAAGAAGGGGTTCCCAGGTAGCATCCTCTGGTTGCATGCCATGCCACTGAATCAAGACCTCAGAGATGGAGCGAGAGCGAAGCTGGCGAGTGCGCTGGTCAATGATTGCCACCGGCTCCAAGATAATGGATCCTTCCGTATCCATTTCAGGGAGAGTAGTTTGTGCTCTGACAGTGGTACCCAGAACTTTCTTTAGACAAGAAACATGAAAGACTGGATGAATGCGGGAAGAAGGAGGAAGTTCCAGTTTATAAGCAACTGAACCAATCTTCTGCAGAACCTTATAAGGCCCATAAAATTTTGGGGCCAGCTTATGACGCCCTTTCAGCTTTAGGGAGGATTGTTTGTATGGCTGTAGACAAAGAAAAACCATATCCCCAACTTGAAATGAGCGCTCAGAACGGTGTTAATCTGCTTGTTGTTTCATCCGATTACGGGCCATGTGAAGATTATCCTGTAAGGTACGAAGAATCTGATCCCTGCTGCGGAGAACTATGTCAACTGCCTGGACTGGTGAGCTGTTGGGAGTGTAGGGAAGGAGCACTGGAGGTGCCTGACCATAGACTGCTTCATATGGAGTCATTTTAGAGGCAGTGTGGTAAGAGGTATTGTACCACCATTCAGCTAAAGGGAGCCACTTGGCCCACTGATGTTGCTGTTCGGAAGTGAAGCAACGAAGATAAGTTTCCAAGCATTTATTGACAATTTTAGTTTGACCATCAGTTTGTGGGTGATAGCCCGAACTCATCTTCAGTTTGGTGCCAGTTTTCTGAAACAGTTCAGTCCAAAAATGACTGGTAAAAGTTGCATCACGATCAGAGACAATGGAAGAAGGGAGTCCATGAAGACGAAATATCTGGTCCATGAAGATTTGTTCAACAGAGGAGGCAGTATAGGGGTGGCTGAGGGCACAAAAATGACTATATTTTGAGAGACGATCAACCACAACCAAGATCACTGTCTTACCACCGGATTTAGGAAGCCCTTCAATGAAATCCATAGAAATATCAGTCCAAATCCGTGTAGGGATGGGCAATGGTTCGAGCAAGCCAGGAAGGAGGGTCGTTTCACCCTTGTGGCGTTGGCAAGTATCACATTCAGCCACCATCTGTTGAATCATCTGTTTCATCCCTTTCCAAAAGAAGTTTCTCCTTGCTCGCTCATAAGTTTTGAGGAAGCCTGAGTGCCCTGCAGAAGGAGAAGCATGGAGTTCATAAAAAATAGCCTGATGTAGAGCTGGGTTCTGAGGAAGCACTAGCCGACCCTTGTATCGAAGAGAAGCACCATCCCAAGAGTAATGTGGTATAGCAGAAGGATTATTGGCTAGCTGGTAAATGATTTGAGATAAAGAAGAGTCACTGTCATAGCCCTGCTGAACAGACGCTAACCAATTGGGAATGGGCATAGAAATAGCGGAAAGGGAAGCTTGATTATCAAATGTGCGAGAAAGAGCATCTGCCACAATATTCTCCTTACCCTTCTTGTAGGTGATCTCATAATCATACCCCATGAGTTTGCTGACCCATTTCTGTTGTGTAGGAGAGGATACCCGTTGTTCCAGGAAGTATTTCAGACTTTGGTGATCGGTTCTGATGCAAAAATGACTCCCTAAGAGGTATGGCCGCCACTTCTGTACAGCATGCAAAATAGCCATCATTTCTTTTTCATAAGTAGAGAGGGCTAGATTCTTACCAGAGAGGGCTTGGCTAGTGAACACAATAGGATGGTCATCTTGCAGGAGAACAGCACCCAATCCATTGCCGCAAGCATCACTCTCAATAGTGAAGGGTTTGGAAAAATCTGGCATTGCGAGAACAGGTGTACTGCACATAGCCTGTTTCAGTTGTTCAAATGCAGTCTCAGCAACAGGGGTCCAGGAGAAGGCATCCTTTTTTAACAGAGCTGTTAATGGTGCTGCAATTTTCCCGTAATCTTTGACAAACTTGCGGTAGTAGCCAGTCAACCCCAAAAAACCCCGAAGGCTCTTGAGAGTTTTAGGATGCGGCCAAGTTTTCATGGCATCTATTTTTGTAGGATCCACCCGCACTCCATGGTGTGCAACAATATGCCCGAGATACTCCACTTCCTCTTGGCCAAACACACATTTAGATAGTTTTGCACAGAGTTGATGATCAGAGAGAAGTTGCAAGACAAGCTCCAGATGATGGAGATGCTCAGCCCAAGTTTTGCTAGATATGAGGATATCATCAAAGAAGACCAGAATGAATTTCCGGAGGTATGGTCGAAATATGTTATTCATCACTGCCTGAAATGTTGAAGGAGCATTCGTGAGGCCAAAGGGCATGACTAAAAATTCATAGTGACCATCATGTGTGCGGAAGGCAGTTTTAGGTATATCCTCCTCATTAACCCGAATTTGATGATACCCAGAACGAAGATCTAACTTGGAGAAAAAATGAGCCCCATGAAGTTCATCAAGAAGTTCATCAACAACTGGAATGGGAAACTTGTCCTTTATAGTGAGATGATTAAGTGCGCGGAAATCAATGCAAAGTCGCCATGACCCATCTTTTTTGCGAACAAGCAGAACTGGAGAAGAAAAGGAACTGGTACTAGGGCGAATAATACCTTGCTTCAGTAAGTCACGGACAAGTATCTCGATTTCGGTCTTCTGATGAAATGGGTAGCGGTAGGGCCTGATGTTGGGCGGAACACTGCCAGGAAGGAGCTGAATACGGTGGTCCTCTGGACGAGAAGGAGGTAATCCCACAGGTTCAGCAAATAGACCAGAATACTTGTCCAAAATGTGTTGGAGATCGGCAGGAGTGCTAGAGACTGATGATGGCTGCATCTGAATGGAATGGAGCTGAGCGATGACACCATGTGAATTCTTCTTAAGAAGTTTTTCCATACGGTGTGAACTGATGATGCTGAGAGACCCTGGTTGTAAGCCTTTCAAAGTGTGTTGGTTCCCCTCGGCTGAAAACTGCATCCAAAGTTCAGCAAAATCCCAGAGAATGGGGCCAAGAGTGCGTAACCATTGGGCACCCAAAACCACATCACAGCCACCTAAGGGTAAGGCAAACATGTCAGAGCGCATGTTATAATCGCCAATAGAGAGACGCACATTGCGACATTTCCCTTTACAAGGTAAAGTGCCCCCATTGGCAATCATGACTTCAAAGCTAGAGCAGGGATGGATAAAGCAATCAGCCTATTTGGCTATTCATGGATCAATGAAGTTATGAGTGCTACCAGAATCAATGAGTATAGTAAGAGGGATCTTCTTGAAGAAACCCTGGACCCGCATGGTTTGTGGAGTAGTGACTCCTGCCAAAGCATGGACAGATATCTCTGGTGGAGCTTCTGGTGAAGGAGGTTCAAGCTGGTGAGGCTCAACCTCATCATCCACTGTTTCCTGAGCATCTACATATTCTTCCAGTTCCGGTGGAGAATCCACATCCAAGAGATAGAGCTTTTGCTGAACACATCTGTGGCCCTGAGACCATTTCTCATCACAATTATAACAAAGCCCTTTGTCTTGCCTGACTCGCATCTCTGTTTCAGACAAGTGCTTGATCGGAGTAGTTCTGGGAGCTGGTATGACTGGAGGGTTGTGAGAACCTGCATTTCTGAATGGAACAAAATTAGATCTGGAGTGTTGTAGAGCACTAATCTTGTCTTCCGCTAACTTAGCCAACCCAAGGGCTTCCATCATTGTAGTAGGTCGAAACATTTTGACTTCTGAGCGAAGTGCATCCTTCAGACCACTGACAAAACAACTACGGAAGAATTCATCAGACAAGCCCTCTGTGTGATTAGCTAATTTTTCAAACTCTGTCTGGTATTCTCTTACAGTGCCTGTTTGATGCAGTTTAGTGAGTGCTCTTGTGAAATCATCAAAGGAACTAGGGCCAAAGCGCTCCAAAATGAGGGTGCACAATTCTCTCCATGTTGGGCCTACATTAGCCTTGATGTACCAACGGAACCATTGAAGAGCTTCATGTTCCAAATGAAAAGATGCAAGGGGGACTTTGTGGTTATCCAAAGTATTATGCAAGCTGAAATACTGCTCTGCCCTATAGATCCATCCAGTCGGATCAGAACCATCGAAGCGTGGAAAATCAAGCTTTGGTCCACGGAAATTGCCAGAAGAGGACCCAGTATCTCCTGAATGGTTTCGGCTCATGGCTGACTGCTGAAAGTTAAGACCCAAAATTTTGTCATCCAGATCTTGAAGTTTGGTTTTGAGGGATGCCATTTCTTCTTCCATGATTTTTGCTCCTGTACGCGTAACAACCATAAAGCAAGGTTTTTTTTTTTTTTTTTTTTTTTTTTTTTTTTTTTTTTTTTTTGGAATGGGTAGAAGATGAGAAACAAAAACTTTTTTAGTTACGGAAAACTTGGATTTGGGTAAAAATCAGATAGGAAATGGGTGTTCGACGGGTGGTGGGAGACTATCTAGGGACAAGGGAAACAGAAAAATGAGGGTTTCAAGGGTAGGGAGGCGAAATGAGGCGAATAGTCCAAGAGGGATAAGGGAGCAAAATGAGGAATTGAATCTTGTGGCTCAGTTTGGTGGCGATTGGATGAGAGGTGAAAAAGATAGGGCAAACCCTAAAATTAGATAAATGAGGGATTTAGGGCTTTGATATGTAAAATTTGGGGTTGGGTCGCCAAGGAAGGAAGTATGCGAAATGATATTGCAGACGTTCTGCGGAAGTATGAGCAGAAACAGAAAGCAAACAAGGAAGCTACGACTAAAAAACAGAAAAATTTTTACTCTTTTTTTTTTGAACAGTCGACTTAGAAAAATTCACTCACAGACAGAACAACTGAAAAGAGTTATTGCAATAACAAGAGATATTAGAAGTGAGAGGAACCTGAAGGCCACGACAGAAAAAAAATTTGATGTAATTTCCACCTAGCGAGCCCAAGAGAGTGCTCTGATACCAGATGTGATGAACCTCCTTATAGCAATATCGTGAGAATGCTCGAAATAACAGAATACAAAGTGATAGCAGAACTCAGAATGAATCTACTGATCGCAGGCCACTTCGAGGGGGTAACCTCCTTTGAGCAAGCTCAATACAATAAATTCGTCCGTGCCCATCAAGGGCCTCAACCTATTCTTATATACTGAGTACGATCTAGAAAAGTAATACTACCTATGCATGTGGGATAATAAAATATACTCACGGGACGACTTACAAAGCATATGCGTCCAACAACACTACTCTAACAAAATAAACAGAAGGAACACACAGGTTCCTAACACTTTGGGTATCCACAATGGGCATGACTACCTCCAAAAAAATGCAAGGCATTGGAACCTCAAAGTAAATCTTGAATCTTTGTTGGTTATGTAGACTCTCATAAAGCCTACAAGTTGATGGATCCAAAGACAAATGATATTTTCTATGAGAGGAGTGTACACTTTGAAGAAACTTGTCCAAGCTTTACTTCTTCAACTCCTCCTTCTTCCTCCTTCATTATAGAGAGTGAAAGTGATGATAGTGACTTAGAAGATGTTTTTCCACAACCCAAACAAAGGTATTAGACATATGAGGTTCAAGAAATTCCTTCTACTTCTACATATTCTTACACAAGACCAAAATGGGCTCAATAGACATTGGATGTGGTAGGACTATTGGTAGGGAATCCCTCAAATACTAGGAGGACAATATCACAACACAAATCACTCCCTGATATTTATGATCCTCAATCATTCAAACAAGGTTCAAGAATTCTAGAATGGGATAAAGCAATGGAGGAAGAATACAATTCTTTTATGAGAAAAAACACATGGGACTTAGTCTCTCTTCCTATGGGAAGAAAATTGGTTCAGTGTAAGTGGATCTATTGGACCAAGTTTAAAGCAGATGGAAGTGTGGATAAGTATAAGGCAAGACTTGTTGCAAAAGCTTTCTCTTAGGTGTCTAGTATTGAATTCACAAAGACCTTCACCCCAATTGCAAAAATGAACTCCATTTGTTTTACACTAGCTATAGTTGTAGCTCAAAGATGGGTTGTTCATCAAATGGATGTGAAGAGTGCATTCTTGAATAGTGATCTTTATGAGGAGATTTATATGGAGCAGCAACAAGGTTTCATTTAGGATTCTACTTTGGTTTGTGAGTTGAAAAAGTCTAACTATTGACTAAAACAAGCTCCAAGAGCTTGGTATACCAAGATGGATTCTTTCCTTCTCTCATTAAGGTTCACTAGATGTTATTCAGATTCAATTGTCTACATTCTTCACAGGGATGATTCTCACTTGCTACTTATACTTTATATTGATGACTTAATCATTACAGGGAGTACATCATCCATCATTGATAGTGTCAAGTCTACCTTGTAGGATAGATTTTCCATGACAGACTTGGGTCTACTTCATTATTTCCTTGGTATTGAGATACAATAGTCTCCATCAGGGATCACATTATCAAAACCCAAGTATGCTCTTGATCTACTTTCTCGTTTTCACATGAGTGACTCCAAGGTTGCATCTACTCCATTTATTTCATGTGTTAAGTTAGAAGCATTTTTTTCTACTCCACTTGTTGATGCTACTTTGTATAGACAATTGGTTGGAAGTCTCATCCACTTGACACATACCCGCCCTGACATATCATTTGTAGTTGGCATGGTTTATTGTTTCATTCAAGAGCCACATGAACTTCACTAGAAAGCATCCAAGCACATATTACACTATATCTAGGGTACACATACATATGGGATATGACATGTAGCTTGTAATGGACTATAGTTAGTGGGTTATACTGACTCAAACTATGCAAAGGGTCCTAATTCTTGCAAAAACACTTTAGGATACATGTTTCATCTTTTTTTTGGCCCTATTTTTTGGTAGAGTAAAAATCAGAACACTATTTCTCTTTCATCTACTGAGGCTGAGTATCGAGGAGCTATCACTATGGCTAGTGTAGCTAATTGGTTATAGCATATTCTAAAGGAGTTTGGTTTCGACATATCTAGACCCAAAGTCATACATTGTGATAATTAGAGTGCCATTGAAATCTCAAAACATCTAATGTAACATCAATGCACAAAACACATTGAGCTTCATATGCACTACATCAAAGAGTTGATTCATGAGTAGGTCATTGCATTGCAGTATTGTCCTATAGAATAATAGATTGTAGATATCTTCACCAAGCCCTTCACTAAGGTCAAGTATCTCCATTTGCGAGATCTCTTGGGGTTGCAAGATTTTTCACCAGGGGGTCACATGACTCTTCTCTTCTTTATTATACTTATCTCACTTTGTGGAGGAGGGTTTCTCCCATGAGGTTTTCCATTATCCTCTATTTTTAGAGAGATTACATTGCATTGTATGTAGAGAATTGCATTTTGTACATGGGTACCTAACATGGCCTAGTAGCCGAGACCCATGATGCATTTTCATCATAGCTTTTATGAGCTTAAGTGAATTCCCCTAAGTTGCACTTAAGGGGGGTGTTAGTGTAAATAATTAATTACTATTTACACTTTACTCAAGTTTACTTAGGTTAATGCATTGTCATATTAGTTGTAATGTAGGCACCTAGGAGTATGCATAGTCATATGAGTTGTCTTGTTGACAACACAAGAGTTAGCAACTTAATTGAGCACATGTTGTGTACTACATCTCTTTATGAGATACACCTCAATATTCTTATCCTCTCATTATTGTAGGTATATTCATGCACAATGGAGGATAATCCACTCTTGATGTACATGTGTTTAGTTGTGATGTTTATCACTTTGCAGACACCTAGTCATTCTAGATGGCTTTATATATGGGCACTTCTAGTGTGTATTTATCTAATATTCATTCTCATTATTTTTATTAAGATCATTCATTATTGATCCATATTGTACTAGTGCTTGAGCTTCTTGATCTTGGCATCATTTTTCCCTAAGGAAAATTCTTGCAAGATTGATACAAGTATGAAAATACCTTTCAATCATTGTTTTGTCGTTGATGTCAAACCTACCACTTGCTGGTAAGAAAATTGCTTAGATGATTTGAGTACTATCATTTGTTTTATTAATGGAAATGATTTGATCAAACTAGGAAACAATATCACCTAGTGGAAAGGTTGAGTTATGATATGGAAAAGGCATAAAGGAATCAATTAAGATAGTGATATTATAATATACTTAAGGTTGTAAAGGATGGCTACACTGATTAAGTTTAGAAGAAAAAGTTAAACAAATTATGTCTACCAAGCTTAATAATATACATAGGAGGTGTTGAGAAAAAACAAATTATGTCTACCAAGCTTAATAATATACATAGAAGGTGCTGAGCAAAGTTAAAGCTAAACAAAAAATTTGTTGGAGCTGAGAAAAGTCAATTTCAATGTAAGCCGAGTGATATAGTGTAAGCTGAGTAAAGTTTAGTCGACGCCAAGCACCAGTAAACTTTAGTTTGTGCTAAGTGTTTTGATAGTGGATGTCAAGAAATGCAACATGTTTCAAGCATCAAAAGAAAGTTAATGCGAAGTGTCAACATTATGAGAAGATTGTGAATTCAATGAATTTGAGCCAACAAGTTTGATTTCTTGGATCGTGTGAACCATGTGGAAGTTAAGCTTGATGAGTTGATGGAACAAAATTCAAGGTGAAACATTTTGAGGCAAATTCAAAGAGGAATGAAGGAGAAGTTTCTAGAAGGGAATAAAATGAAATGATGGGTAAATTCATTGAATTCTATCTAATCCAACCTAAACCTAAAATGGACGATGGAGGATGAATGAAAAAAGATCTTAATTGTCTATTTATAAAGATGGTTGGTCAAAAGAAAAGGTTGTCATATGTGAGAACCTAAGAAAGAGAAGGAGGCTAGGGTATTGCTTCATTCAATGATCTAAGAGAGGAGACTACATTGGAAAGAATAGTAAGAAGGCTTAAGGGTAAGGATGCTTGAAGGGGTGAACAAGTTGTAAGAGATGAAGTGTGTGAAAGCCAAGCAAAATGGAGGACTGAATTAGAGATCTATAATCTGCAAGGGTGTTGTAAGTTGTTATTAGATTAATCCTTACTATTACTTTCTAATCATTGTACTAATCTAGGGTAAATACTTTAGATTAAGGTTGACCAAATAGTCATTTGTAAATCCTTTAACTAGGTGACATTCCAAGTGAATGATCTAAAGTCCTCTAACAAGGCTCACTTAAAATAGGGTGATTGAAATCCTTTAATAGGGTCACATTTAATAGTGTGCATTGCAACCTTTAATAGGGTTTCCCTTTCACAAGGCATCACTTTAGAAGAATGGGAATAAGTAGCATGTTACTCATGGCTTTTCCTAAATTGGGTTTTCACATTAAATCATTGTGTCAAATGTGTTATTGAATCTATTATGTTTCATGCTTACATTTCTACAAAGTTGATTTGAGAGTAACCTACAAGTTTAAGTGATTGTATGATTTAACAGATGCATGAATGAATGGGTGCTCCAATTAATATCATAAACACATAACAAAACAAATAAACAACAACAAATGTGAGAACAAAATATGGACTTCTTATTTACACCGCAAATGTGGAATTACAAAATTTACAAGTATAATATGCAAACCCACATGGGCACCTTCATTACAATAATCTGCAAGACTAAGCTACAAAATATGACCCAGAGCTATTCTAGACAATATTTGGGCCTTTCTTAAATAGGCAATTTTATGCCACTCGAGAAGGTTCTAGATGTTCAAACTTAATACCTAGGACTAACAGACCCAAACTATACATATAGAGTTGGCTAAATACATCTTTGATAAATTATTTTAGAAATTTTGGTAGCCCAACTTCAGAAGGTCAAAACTCTTGAACTATTGTTCTTATTGTGTCAAAATTGTGTAACCGCCCTTATATTGAGTTTTTGGACCTTATTTGGGTAGTCTAAGGCCTCCAACAGTGAGCCTGAAGAGCTTTTTATAAATTTTTCCACTGAAAATCTATAATAACTTCTCTAATACTTAAGCTGGAGAAATGAGATTTTTATGGTAGGCTTATAATTTTGAAATAAACCTTCATGTAGAAAATGGGAATATTTTGAGCTTGTATGACAAACTTAATTAAAATAGAAAGCTCCTATAAATAGTCACCACCCTATCTACTAGCCCTTTTTAAAATTAAAAAAAATTGAAAAGAAAATATTTTTGAGTGATGCAAGATTGCTTTTACACCTATGATGCTCCTGCATCAGACAACTAGGGTAATTTGAGAAGTGACTCTGTCATTTCTTAGGTGTTGAGAGGAAAACCAAGATGGTTAACCTCGTCCCTTGCTAGCCATGATGAATCCTCTACTAGCCTCCCTTTCCATTTGACTAGTTATTCCTCATAAGTTTTGTTCCTTATACTTTTTCTAATATGACTATCTAGTATCTCCTCAATCTCCTTTGTAATTGAAATAACTACTAGAATACTCCATTGTGCTTGTGCAACTTCATCTCCATCACCTCCTTTATAATACTTTGTCAAATCTAAAATGTTAAATACTGGTGAAATATTCAATTTAGTAAGCACCACCACTTCATAAGCATTTCTAGCATCATTCCTTTTCACTATCTTGCATGGTCCAAACTTCTTTATCATCAACTTATTATATGTACGCACTAGAAAATGCTCTTTTCCCAAATGAATTATGACTTCATCTTCAATCTAAAATTCTTTATAACCCCTTTTCACATCTTCCTTATCCTTATACTATGTATTCATCTTTAAGATGTGCTTCCTCATCTACTCGTGGATGTTCTTCAAATGTTCAGCAAAATGTTTTGCTTTAGCACTACTTATCTCTCCTTTATCAAACTCTCACAATATAGAAGCATTTCAAGGACTACTCCCATATACAATCTAGAATGGTGATTTACTAGTAATCCTATTGATAGAAATATTATATGAAAATTTTGGTTGTGGTAAAATCATATCCCATTATTTTGCCTTGTCTCTAATCAAACATCTCAACAAGTTTCCCAAACTGCGATTTACAACTTTTGTCTAGCCATTAGTCTGTGGATGATGTGATGAACTAAACTTCAAATCTATTTTCAACTTCTTCCACAATTTACGCTAGAAATACCCAACAAATTTGATATCTTGATGTGAAATTATACTCTTTGACAAACCCTGTAGTCTTACCACTTCTTTGAAAAATAACTCTGCCACATGAACATCATCACTAGTCTTCTTGCAAGGAATAAAACGTACCATCTTTGAAAACCTATCAACCACCACAAAAACAGAATCATGCACATGTTATATTTTTAGTAATCCAAGAAAAAAATCCATGCTAACATCTTCCCATGACTTCTCTAGTATAGGTAATGGCTGATACAACCTTGTTTTCTTCTTCACTCCTTTTGCCATCTTGTTAGGATTAAACCATGGAGAGAAATAACAATTACATTCAAATATAAAAAATATCAAAAAACAATAGATCAAATAGAAAAGAACACAAGACACCAAGATTTAATGTGGTTCACCCAAACCCTAGGCTACATCCACCAAATAACTAGTCTAATATTTTTATGATCCATTGATTACAACTTGGTTACAATATGTAATCCCTTATAGCTCAATATCACCACAAGAACCAATTTTTGCATCACCTTATAAACAATCCCTAACCCTAAGCCCTTTTATAAAAGTATTTTTACTCCTTTAGGGTTATAATTAATAATTACATGTTGGCTCAAAATCTTGATAAAATAGGGCCCAACAAATAATTTATGAAGTATATATAGTACTTTCCTAATCAGTCACCACAAACTAAAAATCTCCCACTTAGGGACTAATAAAGCTACACACTAAACAAAAATCTCCCACTTGGAGACTAATCCTATAGCTATGTCACTACTTCATGAGGATCCCACTAGATTAAACCACCTTGGATGCTATTTTGCTTTTATTCATGTTCAGTCTAGAAGACCGATCAAAGCTGAAGAGGAGTTCAACTTCTCCCTTGTTACTACCTTTGTAGACATATCTACTAGATTATCATCTATATGTATCTTGTCCAGATTTAATTTTCCATCCTCCAAAATTGAATAAGTGAAATGGTACCACAACTGTATGTGTTTGGTCTTTGAACGTAGAACTGAATTCTTTGCAAGAAGAATGGCACCCTCACTATCTATAAACAAATAATTATCCTTCTAAGGGTGTCCCAATTCATCCAAGAAGAACTAAAGTGATATCATCTCCTTGGCTACCTCTATAACAACTACATACTCTACATCTATAGTGGATATAGCATTAACCTTCTGTAACCTAGAAACCTAGCTCATTGCTACCCCACCAACAATAAAGACATAACCTATAGTACTCTTCCTGGTATCAATATCTCCTACCAAATCTAAGTCAACATAGCCTTGTAAATCAGTAGTAGAGCCCCCAAAGTGTAAATACTTATTGGAGTTCTTCTCAAATATCTGAGAATCCATTTAACTGCATTCCAATGCTTAGTGCCTAGATGACTTATACCTGCTAACAACTCCCATTACATGTGCAATATTTGGCCTAGTACATACCATAACATACATTAGGCTTCCTACAACTGAAGCGTTGGGTAACTTAGAAATCTTAGCCTCCTCTTCATGTGTCTTGGGACACATCTCCTTAGTCAACTTCAAATGACTAGGTAAAGGCATGCAGACAACTTTAGCATTCTCCATAGAGAAATGTTGCAACAACTTCTCAACATAATCAGCCTGAGATAGTGTAAATTTTATATTCTTCCTATCTCTACAAATCTTTATACCAAGGATTTTTTTTTCTACCCCAAATCCTTCATAGCAAATGCATGTGCTAATTGGTGTTTTAGCCCCTTAATATGATCAATGTTAGACCTAGATACAAGCATATCATCAACATATAAACATAAAATAATGAAGCTATCATCATCCAACCTCTTAAAATAAAAAAAATGATATGAATGACACCTATTGTATCCATGCTCATGCATAAAACTATCAAATTTTGCATACCATAGCCGAGGTGCTTGCTTCAAGCCATATAAACTTTTCTTCAATTTGTACACTAAGTTCTCCCTACCTTTGACCTCAAATCCCCATGGCTAAGCCGTATATATCTCTTCATCCAAATCATCATGATGGAAGGTTGTTTTAACATCAAGCTACTCCAAAAGTAAATCTACAGTAGCCATAAGATTTAAAATAGTATAGATAGAAGTCATTTTAACAACAAGAGAAAATATCTCATCAAAATTTATTCCTTTTTTCTAGGAAAATCCTTTTAGAAATAACCTAGCTTTAAATCCTTTCTTACCTCCTTCCTCTTCTTTTAATTTGTAGACCCACTTATTTTGTAAAGCTCTTTTACCTATATGCAACTTGCATAAATCCCATGTCTTATTCTTTAGCAAAGAGTCCATTTTAGCTTTCACTGCAAACTCCCACTGAATCTTAGTATCCACCTACATAGGTTCATCATAACATTTAGGTTCACTAGCATCAGTAAGTAAAATATAATACAAAGAGGGAGAAAATCTTTCTAGAGGTCTAATTTTCCTTGCTGACCATCTAACATTCACTGGTGTGTGTGCTATTTGTTGTTGTGGTTGTTGCACATTATGAGGAATGGCTGGAACATCATCTTTTGGAGTATCATCTAGCACTACATAATCATCTTTTTTCTTCTCATATTGCTGAAAGCCTATAGTAAAATGCATTAATGCCATATCCAATAAATATAGATTTCTTTGTCTTAGCTTCCAGCTTGGTTCTATTTTCAGAATCTATGTGAGAAAAAGCTTTACAACTGAAGGTTTTGAGAAAATAATAACTCACCTTCTTACCAGTCCATGCTTCCTCTAGAATACCACAACCAAAAAGAGCAGAGGGACCTCTATTAATCAAATATATAGTAGTATTAATAGCCTCTATCCACATGTGTAAAGACAACATAGGATGCAACCTCATGCTCCTTTCACACTCCATTATAGTCTTGTTTATGTGTTTAGCCACTCCATTTTCCTGTGGAGTCCTTGGAATAGTTTTCCATCTACAAATACCATTAGCAGAGCTATAATCTTCAAATTCATGGTTGCAATAGTCATTGCCATTATCAAATCTAAGACATTTTAATTCTTTACCAATCTCATTTTCAACCAAGCATTTCCATTTCTTAAAAGTTTGAAATGCATCAGATTTCTTTCCAAGGAAATAAATCCATAACTTTCTACTTGCATCATCAATAAATGTAACATAGAAATGAGAGTCACTAAGGGAAGATACCTAAGCTGGTCCCCATAAATCTGTATGCACATGCTCTAATTTTTCTTTCTTATTTTCCTTCCCAATCATTACAAAACTCACTTTTTTTTTCCCCATATACACAACTTTCATAGAAATTCATATTAACACATTTTAGACATGGTAAAACTTTCTTTTATTGAAGTAATTTCATACCTTTCTCACTCATGTGCCCAAGTTTGTTGTGCCACAACATTGTTGTTCTCCTTACTCAACTGCAACAATTGTTCCTAAACATTCATTTTTCTTTAAAACAATTAAAGTAGAAAGAACAATATGACCTATACAAATATATAACTTGCCTGCTTTCACACCTTTTGCTACTACAAGGGAACCTTTTGAAACCTTCCAATTTTTATCATTAAAAGTAACTACACAACCCTCATCACCAAGTTTCCCTGCTAACATTAAATTCCTACTCAGCATTTGAACATGTCTTACCTAATGTAGTAGCCAATGATTCCCATTTTACAACTTAATCTTAATTTTTGCCCTTTCCAAAAATTTGACAAGGTTCATTATCCCCCAAATAAACAAGTACAAAATCCCCTTGGACATAATCAATAAAATAACCTCTATGAGGTGTAGCATGAACTGAAGCACCAGAATCTAAAATCCATGAATCATCAACACTTTCTAAAGATAGAAGCAAATCATCCTCTTCGATTTTGTTACTTACCACATTTTCCTCCTTGTCTCCATATAGTTTAGCTCCTTCATTTTTCTTTTGATTCCAACAAACTTTCTTTTTGTGCCCTAGTTTCCCATAGTACTAGCTATCATTCAGTCCTCTCGATTGAGACCTCCTCCCCTTTGACTTTCCTCTTGATTTCTCACAATTTCTAGAATCACTTCCTCTCTCATTCATTCTACCTCTACTTTGTGTGTTCAAAGTACTTCCTAATGTAGATCCACCTGAGGTTTTCCTACAAGTTTCCTCACTCAAAACAACACTAATCACATCATTATATTTTAGGGTACTAAATCTAGGAACATAATTACTCATAGCCATTCCAACTTTCAAGAAAAGAACACAAAATTAGGAGAGCCTTAATATCTTCATCAAAATTGATACACACAAAAGATAACTAACTAGTAATAGTATTAAACTCATTTAAATGATCTGCAATAGATCTTCATTCTGCCAATTTCATATTAAATAAACAGTTCATGAGAAATACCTTATTTGAAGCAGAGGGCTTTTCATACAATATCGCTAGGGTTTCCATCAATTCTTCTGTAATCTCCACTTTTGTAATATTAAATACCACTGATGGTGCCAGGCATAATCAAATGTTTCCAAGTGTCTTTCTGTCTAAAAGATCCCATTTGTTATTTGACATAGATCCCTAATTCTTAGTTTTACCTTCCAACAGCTTCCATAAAATCTTATGATAAAGATAGTCTTCCAATTTTTAGTTTTCCCTTCCAACGGCTTCCATTAAATCTTATGATATAGATAATCTTCCATTTGCATCTTCCATAACTGAAAGTTCTAACTTGTCAACCCTTAGCTTACCCTTGTTTTCCATCACTCTCACCTAATCATGAGACTCCCACTCAACCATGAAACTTTCCTACAAAGGATAACTTAATAGAAATAGCCTCACTCTGATACCAATTGTTAGGATAAAACCATGGATAAAAGTAACAATTACATGCAAATAACTAATATCAAAAAATAATAGATCACATAGAAAAGAACACAAGACACCAAGATTTATCATGGTTCACCCAAACCCTGGGCTACGTCCACCAAATAACATGACCAATATTTTTATGATCTAGTGATTACAACTTGATTACAATCTGTAATCCCTTATAGCTCAATATCACCACAAGAACGAATTTTTGCATCACCTTATGAAACAATCCCTAACACTAAGCCCTTTTATACAAGTATTTTTACCACTTGAGGGTTATAATTTATAATTACATGCCGGCTCAAAATTCTAATAAAATAGGGCCGAAAAAAATAATTTTAGGGTGATGCCCCAAGCTTTAAAGAATTTATGAAGTATGTACAGTACTTTCCTGATCAGTCACCAAAAACTAACACTTCTGACATACTCTACAACTCTATACAAACTTCTTTAGATCTTGCTACAACTATGGCTAGTAATAATTCTCAGCAACCAAAGAAATGGTCTTATCTCTACCAAAATATCCATCCAATCCTCTCCTATGCTTCTCCTTGATGAGATTCTCTCTCATTTAACTTCTAGGAATGGACAACTGGCTTCCTTTGAACAACATACTATCCTACATCATGAAATCCAACTGCTTTGTCCTACCAAGTGTAATAGGTTCTATACAAGCCTTCCACACTTTACCAAAATTAGGATCATCTAGATACAAAGTACTGAATTCCTTGAACCCAACCACCTTTATCTACATTTCTGTGAGAAAAATTTGTCTTCTACTAAGAGCATATACAACTTTGTTAGACTTCCTATTGTCCTATTTCAAAACAAATGTATAACTTTGTAAAAATTCAACCCACTTCAAATTTCTTTGGCTTAATTTTCCTTGAATATTCAAATATTGCAAAGCTTGATGATCAGTATACACAAAAAACTCCTTACGAAGAAGATAGTGTCTCCACTTCTTCAATACTTAAACTATAGCATAAAACTCTTTATCATAAGTAGAATATTTTCTTTTTGCATCATTCAAATTCTCACTAAAATAAGCAACAAGTCTACTTTCTTGGCTCAAAACAACTCCTATTGTAGCACAACTAGAATCACAGTCTACTTGAAACACCTTGTTAAAATCAAGAAGTGCTAAAATAGGCTTCTTAGTAACTTTCTATTTCAACATATTAAAACTATTATCTAGTCATACAACGCACTTAAATTATTTCTTCTCTTCTCTCATTGTTTCAGTCAAGGGTCCACAAATGCTACTAAAACCTTTTATGAACTTTTTGTAAAAACTAACCAATCCATGAAAAGATCTTACCTTAGTCGTACTTATTGGAGTAGGTCATTCAAGGATAGCTTTCACTTTCTTCATGTCCATTTTTAGACCTTCTTCTGAGACTACAATTCCTAGGTACACCAATTCCTTTAGAAAATTGTACTTGTTCAGGTTTATCAACAACTTTTCTTCCCTCAACTTATCAAACACCTTGCAAATATGCCTCAAATTCTCCTCCATTGTCTTACTAAGGATAAAAATATCATTTAGGTAAATAATGGCAACCTTACCTAGAAACTCCTTCAGTACTTCATTCATGAGCTGCGTGAAAATGCTCAATGCATTGGTTGTCCTGAAAGGCATGATTAACCACTTGTACTTTCCTTCTTTGGTCTTTAAAGTAGTATTCCACTCATCACCTTCTCTAATAAAAATCTAAAGGGACAGGTACACTTTTATGCCACTGATAAAGATTTGCACCACCCTTACACATTAATAACTAAAAACATAAAAATATGGAGACAAAGAGAAGATAAAAATACTTCACAAAGCATGCTTTTATTATACTTGAAAATCCTTACAATATTCTCGAAATGAGAGAACTCCAAAGTCATGCAATATGAGAGAGCTTCCAACTAGCTTGCACACCAAGGGTTTCACAAAATAATAACTTTCATAAGAAAGGTCTTCAAACCAAGAGCTTCCACCAAGAGAACTTCTACAAAGAAGAGCTTCACCAAGAAGAGAATTCCTCTTAAGATCTTATACACTAAGTTCTTTCACCTCTGAAGCTTTCTTAGAAGATATTACACCATGAGAGCTTCACTACAAGAGCTTACACTTGAAGAGCTTGATTAAAAATGCTCATAAACCTTTCTTATATAGGCACTTACAACCCACGATATTACAAACACAACCAATGTGGGATAAAATGTAAACACAACTACCTTAAAAAAAATATTAAATTCCCACCCAATTAGAAAATGAAAATGCTTTTGTGGATCACAAAAGTTATTAAATACATGATTTAAGGAACTTTCCACAAACTTCTAAGATCCGTCCAACACACCTAGATAGATGAAATGACAACCATTTTTCTTATTTTTCTATTTATGCCACCTATTTGCCTTGAAAATAGAAATTCCTCTATTCTCCTTTTTCCTTTTTTTTTAAATTACTCTAATTTTTTTCACTTTCTCTCTCCTCCAATTTTTTTTTTGATATAATAATTTTGATCCCACCCCTTTTTTTGTGATGAAAGATGGTCTACATTAGACACCCATGGTAGGAAAGATTTTGTGAATATGGATTCACAAAATGAAGTAGCCACTATTGATATATATTTTTTCTCTTCTTCCAACACATAGCTAGAACAAGTATCCACTATTGATATATTTCCTTTTTTCTTCATTTCCAACACCTCACTGGAACAAGTGTCTACTGCTAAAAACACTCCTTTGTAATTAATTCTATCCAAGTATAACTCTCATCCTCCTCTAATCTTGTTGAACTAAATACACTTTTAATAAACTCAACAATGCCAGAGAAATATTCCTTTGCATACCACACATCACTAACAGGATACACGTGCAAACCATTATCATTTTTCAAATTCATCTCAAAGACAACATCCCATGATTCGTAAGAATTTACCTCTTTGACATAGTCATTTTTCTTGCCTCTTTCATGTCATCAACAATGCATGTAGCTACTTCACTTGCTTGATCTCCATAAGACATTGTACTCTTCCTCCATTCCTACAATCTTCAAATCATCCTGATCTACTTCGGGCTCACAAATCTTGTCATCTTGATTCTCTTCCTCTTCTCTTTCATCTTCTTCAACTTTAGAATCAAAAATATTTTCATCTTCATCCTCTTGCTATTCTTTTGTATCACATGTGTGATAGTCCACTAGATCTTCTTTATTTTTCACATCCAAATAATTGTCAACATCTCTTTTCTGGTGACACACTCTTCTCTTCTGCAATTCTTCTTCTAATCCATTCACTTTATTTTGTAAATAAAAGAATGCAACTTGCAATGCCTCTTGATTTCTTTCTCTAATGTTCTCAACTCTAGGAAGCCTTAGAATCCATCCAATCAAGAAATTCTTCTTCTTCTTTCTCTTGTCCATGATGAAGTCTACATAAGACAAACTTTGTACAATACACACACCTCATCCAAACTGCCTCACAATCAAAGATCTATCTATAAAATCAAGAACTTCTTCTTGCCAAAATTTATCCAAGTTAATGTCTTGGTTTAAACTACCTCATGTTCAGTGATCTACCAACATGCTTAGGAACTCCTTCTCTGATACCATTGATGAAGGTACACTCTGATACCACTTGATGAAGGGTGTTCCCCTTAATACCATAAACACATAACAAAAAAAAAGAAACAACAAAAACTGCAAGAACAAAATATGGACTTCTTATTTGTTTCACAAATGTGGAATTATAGAATTCACAAGTACAATATGCTAGCACACATGGGTGCCTTCATTACTGTATCTGCAAGACTAAGCTGCAAACTACCACCTAGAGTTGTTCTAGACAATGTTTGAGCCTTTATTAAATAGGTAACCTTATGCTGCCTTGGAAGGTTCTATATGCTCAAACTTAATACCTAGGGATGATAGACCGTAACAATACATATAGAGTTAGCTAAATACATCTTCGACAAAATATTTTAAAAATTTTGGCAGCCCAACTTCTGAAGGCCATAACTCTTGACCCATTGCTCCAATTGGCTATTATAACCACATTTAAGAAATGAGAGCTCTTGATCTACTTGTTTGAAATTACATAAGCATATTTTAGTTGAGTTTTTGGACCATATCTAGACACTCTAAGGCATCCAATGATGAGCCTGAAGATTTTTCTACAAAATTTTCCACCAAAAATTTGCAATAACTTCTCTGATACTTAATCTATAGTAATGAGATTTTTATGGTAGGCTTATAATTTTGAAATGAACCTTCTTATAGAAATTGAGAAAATTTTGAACTCGTATGAAAAACTTACTAAAAATACCAAGCTCCTAGAAATAGTAACCACCCTATCTACTAGTCCTTATTAAAATACAAAAGATTGAAAAGAAAATATTTTTTGGTGGTGCAAGATTGCTCTTACACCCAAGATGCTCTTGCATCAAAATGTTTTATGGATATGGGTTCACTAAGTTGTGAAAAGTTTTAATTGTACATCTAGACCTTGGATAACTGATTTACCACCCCCCCCACCCCCCACAACTATTCTAAATAATTCCAACAATTGGTATTAGAGCCATCTGCTTAAGAGGACTAGTTTGAAGGTACCAGAAGCAAAAGATCAAGATGTCAAAAGGAGAGGTACCCAAGCTTAATAGAGATAACATTCCTGCATGGAAAATTCTGATGAAGCTACATTTAGGATTTCTTGGGGATCATGCATAATCTACCATTACTAATGAGCATGTTGATCTTGTTAGAGCCCTAACTACTTAAGATCTAAAAAGAAGAAAAAACTCAACCAGGTACTGTTGGAGATTTCCTTTGTCCTATGTTATTTTGAGTTTGGTGATATCAAGTTTTGTAACAGTGCAAAGAAAATGTGGGATGCTCTTCACACCATCTATAGGGGTGATGCAAATGTTTTGAGAGCCAAATCTAAAAATCTTAGAGGTTAGTTCAATGATATGAGAATGCAATAGGGTGAGAATATTGCTCAATATTGATCTAGGATAAAGGATGTTGTTAATGCAATAAGGGGGTCTATTGGTATGATAGATGAAGACACTATACTAAACAAAGTTTTGAGAACACTACTACCCATTTATGCTATTAGAGTTTCTACAATACAAAAACTAAGATGTGTACCAGGTTCCAATCCGACTCTTGAAGGTCTAGTAGGTAGGCTCACTACTTTTGAGCTATCTAATTTTGATAATTTCAAACATGACAATGTTGATTTTTCTTTCAAAGACAAGATATCATTAAAGGAACCTAATGAGAAGAAAAAGGAAAAGGTAAAATATGTGTCTAGTGGCAGTGATACAGATGAGGAGGATGTAGAACAACTTGAAGCACTACTAGCAAGGAGATTTCATAAAGGTAAAGAAAAGTTCAAAGGTAAGTTACTTACCATGTGTTTCAATTGCAATGAGTTTGGTCATATTTCTGCTAGATGTCTAGAGAAGAAGAATTATAGGTCTATGATTGGAAAAGTACAATATGTAGTACATAGAAAACCTAATATTGCATTATCTATTGGGATAGTTACGATATTCTCTACAAATCTCTAGAAAAATCATTTGATGGTTGTTAAGAGAATAATGAGATATCTGAAAGGAACAAAGGACTATGGTATATACTATTAAAAAAAATGAAAAATTTGAATTGAGAGCCTAAGCTGATGCTAATTGGGCTAGAAATATTAATGAAAGAAAGAGTACCAATGGAGGAGAATTTTTCATAGCTAAAAAGAAACAAATACATATATCTCAATCTATTGTTGAAGCTAAATATGTTAGTACTATAGTAAATTGTACAAACATTGTATGGATCAAATAGCTACTCAAAGGTATAAAAGAGGAAATCATTGAACCTATGGTACTTTATTGTGATAATACAAGTGTTATAAATATATCAAAGAATCTTGTAATGCATGCAAAGACTAAGCACTTTGCAATCAAGTATCATTACTTGAGAGAGTTTGTTCAAGATAAAGAGGTGAAGATGGAATATGTTAACACAAAAGAGCAAACAACTGATATCTTCACAAAAGCATTACCTAAGGATGCTCATAAGTATCTAAGAGGTAAACTAGGGGTGATATCCCTATCAAATACTATATAAGAAGCATGAGAAGTATCTTGCATCAAACAAGTTGATTGATATATGATACACTTTAATGTAGTGGGTCTTACTTTAGGAGTTGCCTAAAGTAATCAAAGAGGTAGAACTAAAAATCAGTCACAAGCTAGGTGATAGAGGGGGAAACTAAAAATGTTCATATCTAAATATTAGGATGACAAGTCTTTTGCATTTTTATCAAAGAGGGAGAAATTCAGCAGAGGGAGAAATCCTAACTACCAAGGGAGATATTATTGTCAAAGAGGGAGATGAAAGAAAACATAGAAGAAACATGGAATACATAGTAAGAGGGAATTAATATCAAAGGAGATATAAGAAGTAATTTAGAGGGAGTCATAAGGATGATTTGGTTGATTGTCTATTCATTAGAACAAATTTTTTTAACCTATTTAGAAGATGAAAGTTATTGATAGAGGGAGGGATTTGAATACAAAGAATTATTTTCTTTTTTGGTATTTTGTTGGTCGTATTGATTAAGTTTGGTCAGTTTGGTTTGTCATCAATACCAAAGAGGGAGATTGTTGAAAGAAAATTGATACAAGTATGAAAATGTGTTTCAATCATTATTTTGTCACTAATGTCAAACCTGCAACTTGTTGGTAAAACAATTGCCTAGATAATTTGAGGACTATAACATGTTTGATTGATAAAGAGGATTTGATCAAATGAGATAACAATAGATCCTAGAGGAAAGGTTGATTTATGATATGGAAAAGGAGTACAAGGATAAATTAAGATAGTGGTATTATAATGCATTGACAATCTACTCAAGGTTGCAAAGGATGCATACACTGATTAAGTTCAGAGGAATAAGTAAACAAATTTTGTCTGCCAAGCTTAATGGTCTGCATAGTAGGTGCTGAGAAAAGTTAGTGTAAGATAAGAAGAAAATAAGTTGGAGCTAAGAAAATTTAATTTAAATGTAGGCTGAGTGATATAATGTAAGCCAAGTAAAGTTGAGTTGATGTTGATCACTAGTAAACTTTAGTTCATGCTAAGTGTTTTGATAATTTATGTCAAGCAATATAGTATGTGTCGAGCAGCAGAAGCAAGTTATGTCAAGTGCCAACATTATGAGAAGATCATAAATTTGATGAATCTGAGTTGACAAGTTTAATTTCTTGGATTGTGTGAACTATGTGGAAGTTAAGCTTGATGAGCTGATTGCACAGAATTCAAGGGGAATTGTTGTGAGGAAAATTCAAAGAGGAATAAAGGAGAAGTTTCTAGAAGGGAATAAAATGAAATGATGGGTAGATTCATTGAATCCTACCTAATCCATCCTAACCCTAAAATGGATGATGGAGGATGAATGAAAAAATATCTTAATTTTCTATTTATAGAGATGACTAGTCAGAAGCAAATGTTTTCATATGCGAGAACCTAAGGAAGAAAAGAAGTCTAGGGTATTGCTTCATTCAGTGAACTAAGAGAAGAGATTGAATTGGCAAGCAAAGCAATGAGGCTTAAGGGTAAGGATGCTTGAAGGATGAACAAGCTGTCAGAGATGAAGTGTGTGAAAGCCAAGTAGAATGGATGACTAAGTCAGAGATCTATAATCTGCAAGTGTGTTGTAAGTTGTTATAAGATCAAACCTTACTATTACTTTGCAATCATTGTACCAATCTAGGGTAAATCCTTTGGATTAAGGTTGACCTAACAATTATTTGTAAATCCTTTAACTGGGTGACATTCCAAGTGAATGATCAAAAGTCCTCTAACAAGACTCACTCCTAATAGGGTGATTGAAATCCTTTAACTAGGTCACATTTAATAGTGGGCATTGTAACCTTTAATAGGGTTGGCCTTTCATAGGGCATCATTTCAAAAGAGTGAGAATGAGAAGCATGTCACTAGTGGTTTTCTCCAAATTGGGTTTCCATATTAAATCATTGTATCAAATATGATATTGAATCTATTATGTTTCATGCTTACATTTCCACAAAGTTGATTTGATAGTAACCTACAAGTTTAAGTGACTGTATGATTTAATGGATGCATGCATGATGAAAATGTTTTATGGATATGGGTTCACTAAATTGTCAAAAAAATAAATTGTACATCTAGACCTTGAATAAATGATCCACCACTGCCCCCCCCCCCCCCCCGTTATTCTAAAGAATTCCAACACTACCTCTTGATTCTTGTTAACATACTTGGATTTATCCTTACTAGAGGTAGACTGTTGTTTGATGTCTTTTTCAAGGGTTATTTCACCCTTTTTGAGGATGAACTCCTCTATTTGGATAGCTTGTGGAATCATATATTCAAAGATTTGTGGACCTTGAAGTTGTATTCTATACCTAAAATTGGGTAAAAGATTATCCAAGAAGATATCGATTTTTTCTATTTCAAGGAATTTTCTTGAGTATTTGGTATACAATTGTTGCCATCTTTGAAGGGACACGAGGAAAGGTTCTCCAATATTTTGTTTAAGGTTACACAAGTTGCATATGTTGATCTTGGATGTTATATATTGTGTGAGTATTGTTGAATAAACATATTAGCAATTTCATCAGATATTTTAATACCAATAGGTAAACTTGAAAATCATTCCATGGCTTCACCACCTAGACTTCATGGGAAAAATTCATGAGATAGATTTGATTGTCCATGAATTCCATAGAAAAAGCATCAAACTCCCTTAAATGATCTTAGGGATTAGATGTTCCTAATTATTTGTCATATTTGGGTAACTCAACTCCTCTAGGAAAAGAAAGCACATACAAATCCTTATTGAAATAAAATGGACAAATGGTGTCTAATGTATATGGTTTAGTTGTTTTAACCTTGTCTTTCATCATTTGGGCCAATTTCTCTTACATGGCCTCAAGTTATTTTTGTAACATGGATGTTTCAGTTTCCTCTTCTTGTGTGACAAATGTTTCGACATTGAAATGTTGAGGTATTTTTGCTCCTTCTTGAGCAAGCTTGAGAAAATATTTTTCTTTGTCATCATGGAGCAAGATCTCCATCATTTTCTAAAATTTTTTATCCTTACGACATTTCTCTATTTCTTCTAGGGGCATCTCTTCAGTATGCCAATACTCATTCATGTAGTTGTAAG
This sequence comes from Cupressus sempervirens, assembly GCA_028749045.1. Lineage (NCBI taxonomy): Eukaryota > Viridiplantae > Streptophyta > Pinopsida > Cupressales > Cupressaceae > Cupressus > Cupressus sempervirens. The sequence continues at coordinate 589,658,543 of CM053783.1, read as the reverse complement.
GTTCTTTCACCCATTCGTTTCTTTGGTAGTCTTGTTGGTATTGTCTCCTACTATTTTCTCCTGTTTCTTGATCTTGATCAACCATTTTAGGAGTGTAGAAGATTTCAGTATGTGTCAGTTATATAGGTGTTTGGAACAAAAAATCATCTACTCTATTTAAAGGCATAGGTGTTTTTTCATTATCTAGATGTTCTTGATATAATGGATTCCTAGTTTGTTGCAATTTTATAGAAAATATTCTTTGAGCACTAGGTGGACCAATAGGTGAAAGAGATCATGAGGACCCTTCAATAAATTCAAACTGTATATATAGCCAGGAGAAACCTCTACCATGATTTCTACCTCTATCTCTACTACATTGTGGTCTATGGGGAGGAAACACATTTCCACTCCTTGTTGCAATAGTCATAGACAATGACTTAAGACAAAGTTTGAACAAAGATGACACTAGAACATTGTCTCAATATGAGTAAACATGTTGTATATCTAGGTAAGAACAATCTAAGAAATAGCTAGAATAGTCAAGAGTTTTCACTATCATGATGCAAGGTATAACAAACACAAGAGAGAGAAATAGGACAACCAACTAAGGAGATTAGTTTGCATGTGAATCACAACTGATCAACTATGAAAGAAATTTGAGTTTTCAATTGTTGTAGATAGATAAATGACTAAAAAAATTTAGATTTTGATAAGACCTGGATCGAGTTTTAATGAGGGAGCTTAGAATAGCTCACATTTTTTGGACAATTTTGGACAGACTCGCATGAGGAAATGGCTTTTAGGCAAGGAAATATTGAAAACTAGGTGAGGAAACACCTTTGGTAGAGAAATTTTAATAGTTTTAAGAAAAAAGTTCACATGAGGATTTAGACATAGTTTCAAGAGGAATTAAAATGAACCATGCGAGGATTTAGAACAAAAAATTTGCAAGTGTTTTCTCGTACGAAGATCTAGAAAAGGTCATGTGAGGAATGGATAATTTGATAGCAAAGATAGGTTTTTTACCACAATTTTAGTGTTTGGGTAAAATCTCACGTGAGGATTTTCATCTTCCCATGTGAGCAAGTACAGAGGTTTATGCGAGTAAACACTAACTAGTAGTCCTAAAGGTATTTTCTCATGTAAAGTTTTGCAAAATGGTAGGCGAGGAAAGGACAAAACTAACATGTTTGGACTGTACTTGAAGAGATTCTAATGATTTTGGTAGTTTCTAAACAAAGTACTAACATCATTTTGAAGTTTTATTTAGAGATGGACATCATTTTTAGATTTTGGACATCATGTTAGTTTGTAATTAAACAGTTGTTTTCTAAACAAGAGATGCAAACAATAGTCATAAACAATCTGACTGAGGACAAAGCAGCTTGGAAGGATGGGAGAGTCTTGACTTTTTTGTTGTTTGGATGATTTGGACAATTTGAAGACCCAAAAAAGACACTCTTTTATCCCTAACCAGAAATGGTTCACAACTTATGTGCATGTGTTCACCTCACATATTTGTGTCACTGCACTAGAGGGTGCCAGTATTTTTTCTATATTCCAAGGACTCAATAACATATATGCTCAATGAGAACCCTTTTAGTAGGGGTCAAGGGTGTATACCACCTTCCAACATCCAGGTACATGCCTATGGTGAGGATCTACATGAGATATTCTTCCCCCTCCTTGCACAAAGATTATGCCCCCTTCTAGAAGTGAACCGTGTAGCAACTATCCACAAAGATTTTACTTGGCTTCTATTCATATTAATCCCAAGTGGCTTCATGAATGAAGTTGAGGCTAGTAGCCCATTCTGACATCTGTAAGTGCACACACTCGAATAGAAAGACTAGGGGTAGTGCCACCGAATGCAACAGACATAGCTTCTTCTTGATATGTGATATCAGAATCAAGAAGAAGAAATTAACGTGGTTTTAAAGTCATTCACTCTATAAATCTTCTTTATTAGAGTGAGTTGGAATCACCAACGAAAGATGTGTGCTCACATGGGTCATTCCCATAGGTTGGATCACTCTAGAAGGTGCTCTAAAGGTTGACTCAAACTATAGCTCAGATTCAAGGGTCAAAGTTTCTAAGGGCATACTCCTCTAATTAGTCACCTTACCCAAACACACAAAAAATGTTTATAACCTAGTTAGTTTATCAATCTCAATGTATCTTTTTCCAAGATTCTTATTTCCTAAAAGGAAACCATCATTTCTTCATCAATTTTTTTTCTTGGGAGAACCACCAAATTTCTTTCCTCCCTTAGGTACCTTCTTCCAAAGGCGTCTAGGTTTCTTATTTACTCCTAGGCACCACTTCCAAGCAGTAAAGAGCATACTCCCCTATTCCTTTGTCTAGAGCCCTACAAAGTTCACAAGCCCTATTAAACTATGTGTGTAAGAAAGCATTAAAATAGACACATTCTTTGAGTAGGTTTGAATTTTCTCTTTGACAAGTGAATCTTTAATTGAATGTCCTACAATCAAACTAGTAGCACTATTTGTATATTTGTATCAAGGTGTCTTCGACAATTGATCTATAAACCATTGCTGAGCTACTTCAAAAATAAAAAATAAAAATAAAAAATAGATGCTTTAGAAAAAAGTGTTAGATCAAAGAAATTTTTCAAAAATAGAATTCAAAAATTTTAGGTTTGCCTTTACTGGTGTCGAATCTTGTGTGAGAATCTACAATGTTCCACGCGAGAATATACTGTGTGTTGTACAAGCAATTTCTTTTTTCGTATGAGAATACACTTTATCATGCAAGAAAGTATAGAGATGAATGTGAAGATTCAATTTCTTCAAGTGAGAAATGATCTTATCATGTGAGAATTCGCTGAATTATATAGACAAAAATTTCAGAATGTTGAAAAATAATTAAAATTTGAGGCCGAAATTTTGATTTTTCTACCACATGATGGGCACCATAAATGTGAATGCTAATCATGGGCCTCTAAATCTACACACACTTCAACATAATCTTTACATGTCAGAAACATCCCAAAATGAACATGAGATTTTCCATTCGGTATTGACTAAACAAAGTGATTTTTTGTCTTCTAACTAGATGGGGTTTTGCTATTCACTCTCAAAATTTAGAGATCAACAACAAGAGAAAACTAGTATGAAGGATTTGGAAAAATACAAATGCAATCTAATCTATATTTTTGATGTTTTCCAAATGCAAAGATACAAAGATTAATCTAAATGAAACTAGAATTAATCTAAGAACAATGGAAAGCAACAACTAGATGAATGCATTTTAATCTAAATGATGAGCATATGAAAGCAAGATAAAATTTGAATGCAAAGCATTTGAGTAATAAAATTAGCATTAATTTGATACTTTTCATGTGCATCATTTAAAATGAAAGGTTGAAGATTTATTTTATAGAATCCTAGAATTTGATGAATGATCAAGATCGAATTGAGCGTACAGTCCTGATTGAAGCTAAGATAGAGTCCTTCATTTTTTATGCAGGTGATTGAGAGGAAATAGGAGATAACAATGATCCATTCAAATATGTGCTCATAATAAGATTTTCTAATTAATTAAATAATTAGTTTCAACAATTATGAGCACATATTTGAATTAATCAATATTATTAATTCTTTTTTCATGTGATATGAAATATGAAAGGATATTGATCCATTCAAACATGTGGTAATAATTAGATATTCTAATTAATTAAATAATTGATTTCAATAATCATGATATACATTTATTTAAACCAAAGTATGTTAATTCCTTATTTATGTGTATTAGCTAAAGGGGTAGATTTAATTTAATTAAAGTACTTAGTACTTATAATTAAATTAAGAGGTTTAATTTAGCTAATTCAATTAATATATAGGAATTAAGAAAAGTAAGTGATTAATACAGATTAATGAATTTTTGCATTTGACACTTAGGTAAAATAGAGATTATCAAAATAAAAAATGACTAGTACAATAGGACTTAAATAAGATTGATAAACCGAAATTGGTCAGAATACCAATGTGCCAATTCAAGGGTATTACAATGCTATATCTTTCAATGTGTTGTATATTTTTTCCATCACTTTGTGCATACCATCAACTATATCAATTGTGTTTTATATTTATTCCATATCATCACTATCAACTCTTCCAACATAGCAACATACTTGTTGCGGATTTCTCACCCTAGCATGGCAACCTGCAATAATAGTTTTGGTAACAACCTTAAGGTTTCTCATGTCTTGTCCAAGCTAGTAAATGGAGAAAATGTCTATGTTAAAATATGGGACATTGTTTCTTTTGGAATGTCTTTCAGTGATATCACTAGTTGGCTCCATATCTTGAGGGTGATAGTAGCACATGCACAAATGATCCCAAATATTATGCATTGCTAGGAGAACTCTTGTAGATTGAATCCATGGCTACTCTATCCTCATATTTCAATTCTAAAATTATTTAGCATGATGGTTAGATCAACCTATGGATCAATACCTCTTAGGTGCAAATTCATGTTTCTCGAGCTATAATATACCAATATGAATAATGTGCACACTATTTGGACACAATTCCACAGCTAAGAGTGTTTGGACATAACACAACACAAGGACACAGGAGAACACATTTATGTTCAACAAGATGAACATCAATCATGGGACTAAACTTGCATTAAAGATGTTGATTAAATTAATAAATAAGTAAAGGGATTGATATATCAATAAGTTTTTTTAACATTTAGCAAAGGCTATAATAAAATATCTACATATATGATTAAACAAACAAAGAAATAAATTGCAACATAAATGAGGTTCAAAAGTAAATTAATCTCAACAACAACTCATATCGTGTTTCATTTTTTAGCCAAATGGAGCAGAATGCTTTAAAACACTTTCTGGGTTTTTTCTGGAGCTAGATGATTTATGTTTTTATGTGAGTAGAATCTTCAAAAGATAATTGAGCAAAGAGATGCCAATGTATTTTTAATGGAAACACTTTCCAATTTCTTTTAAAAAATCAAGATGCAATGATGGCTAAAATTTTATATTCAACAACTTGATTTGAGCCATAATTTATCAAAATTCTAGGAAGAGGGATGAGTGGAAAATAGAATATCTATCATCAAATGGAGCATAGGAGATAATAAGACCAACAAAATTCCAACACAGTAACAAGAGTCTATCAAGCTAAAAAGAATATTAAAAATTTCAAAGTAGGGATTCCTGGTTAAAATGTTATGGATATATACATGATTAACGGAGCTTTCAGGTTTACAGTGATACGGTATTTCATCTATTCATATAAATTCAATTGGAAAGAAGACATTAGACAATAAAAAAAAAAAAAATGACAGTATGTTCACTAAAAAGATGACAGTAGCCATCAAAAGTATTGAAGCATTAAATTATTTTGATGATAATAGTCCCAACATAAGTAACATTCCATACTAAGAAATTAAGTCTATGGAACTATGAAAAGTTCATCAACACAAATTTTATCAAAAAATAACAATGCATGAGAATACAAAAAAACATATAGACTATGGGGCAAAGGTTTAAATATCGATCTTTTGGTAAGGGTTGAAAATTAAGACATCAAATTCCAAAGGTAAATATTGGCTGATAAATAGGCAGTAAAAATCTAATTAAACCCAATTTAGTGGCTAAGCAAGGAAAATGATAACAATTTAGTCGCTAAGCAAGGAAAATGATAAAAATAGGGAGGCATGTTATGCATCAACAAAATAGTGTATATCAATGTTGAACTTCATAATAAGAGTCTTCCAAAATACGTGTCTCAGCAACAAATGCACCCGGATATAATTGTGAGCAAAGGGGAAGGTTTGTAGTCAGGAACTGAAAATTGAGACAATGTGAAAAATAACGCAGGACAACTAAGAGAAATAGAAACCATAATGAAACGCCAAAGGCATGAGAAACGCAAATACAACAAATCAAGTTTCTATAGAAATAATAATCAGCAAAAGTAAAATGTTAGTGTCCTTTCAAAGAACTCAGCTCATCATATAATAATAATGACAATATATCAGGAGTGAGAAGTCCTCGAAATAATATGGCTGCGATTATTATCAGTATGAAAGAAGGCAATTGACAGAGATAGAATAACTTTATCAGTCATCATAGTTAAATAACTTCAAAACAATACATGAAAATCTTAATATTCCAATGCCCGGTTGAAGTTATCAATATTACCCATAAATTGAGAAACTGAATCAAATCCAGAAAAACGAGTATTGACAAACTGACCACCCAGATCTCAATATCCATTATCCAATCCTGTGTGCATATTTGAAGTCTAGAGCATCTTATAAAACTTGGCAAAATTTTCCTATTTCTTTAGGGTCCATTTGGCTGTGGGAATAGGAATACGTATTCCAGAATAGAAAATGGGGCTACGTATTCCTCTTCTCCATTTGGTTTAGCCAATATTTGATGGGAATTCACGGACCCCAAAATTTATGTTTTCTAAAATTTAAAAAAATGTAATAGGAATACGTATTCCAATAACACCTATTTAGGTGGAATTGCAAAACCCCATTTTTGAGCCAAAAATAGAATACATATTCCAATTTTACTTCGTATTCCAATTCCATTTTGGTGCATCCAAACAAAGAATTCAAAAATTTTGAAATTTACATATGCCTATTCCGCTTGTATTCCGCTCGCCAAACAGACTCTTAACAGCCACACCCGAGCACTATTTTCCTCCTTACTAACCAAACCATGTATTCTATTTCTATAGTTGTTACCATGTTCCTCCCCTTCCACTTGAATCTATAAGAAATTATGCTTTAATCTTGGTGGAAAATAAGTTAGATTCATCTGTTCCTTGCTTATCTGTATTTCATCGGGAATCAGAAACTTGAAAACTCTAAAAAGAAACAAGGATTGGCTAGAGTTAGGGAATTGTGAGAAATTGGGATGTACTAATTGTAGAAAACTAGACAATACAAATAAATGTTAGATACTACATTGGAAATCAGAATATGGAGATTGTTTTGGGCATTTGACTCGACTAAAAATTGTTCTCAAGAAAAAATTTCAGAAATAAAGCACCCCACCTTGAGGAAATAATTTTGGGTATTCAAAGCTTGTTAGCTTTCTTTTCTGAGGGTTTACTCAAGAACTCTGTTTTACCCTCTTTTAAGATAGTCTGTAAATGTACGGGTCAAAAATTCACATCTTATTGGTCTGTTGGACTCAATTTTATATTTTAAATAAGTCTCGTCTCCTACTTATACTTATCGTTTGGTAAGTATTTAGTGAGTATTTGGAAAGGCATCATAGTAGCTCTGTAGCAAGGTCAGGCAACGACATGTTTCGACAGGAGCAACAGATGTAGGTACGTCACCAGTCGAAGCTCCTCCGTCAGACCATTAAACAGGATGAAAATGGTCAGAATGGATTATAACTTGGGAAAATGGCTTGTCAGCAATACATCATAGATAAAACACCGTTAGTGAAGCCGTAATCCCATTCGATCAATTGCTTCCCGCTTCAAACCATATTAATTATATGCGATTTTTGTTTACAAAATGATTCATGCAATTACAAATTTGGTGATTGCCTATTTGAGAAAAAGACTACTTGTTTCATTGTTGTTCTACATTGAATACTATTTTAGCAAAGGATCATTAAATTACTTAATGCTTAGATCTTTTTAGTTTATTAGAACATTTTCCTTTCAAATGTGCGACAGAATCTTCTTCTTTCCATTACTTCCTATTAATTTGTAATTTGATCATATAAAAGCATTTGTTTGTTTTCCTATCTTAGAAGATTATAAAATATTTATATATTTATATTTCTTTTCTCTTTTTCTTTTACTAGAAAATTTAAAAGTATCTACAAATTTTTCCATAACTTTTACAATGACTAAATTTTACTATTTTAATTTCAAATAGATCCTTACAGGGAAATGTGACAATTGAATGTTGCGGCACACTAAATCCAACTATTGCCCCCATCATCATCTACCCTTCTTATTCAATAACAATAAAAATAATGTTCTTGGGGTTCAAAATTGGCAAGGAAGTTGAGACTGTAAAGAGATATGATGGCTGTATGGCTACCGCCAATGCAAACAATCACACATATCCATCAATAAAACACACTTCATTGTATTGCATAAATATCTAGTGTGCAAGTATTAAGAAGCCCATTTGTTAATGGAAAAAAAACATGTCAAAAAAACTTCTAGCTAAAGCGAAGACAGCACAACAAGACTCAGTCAAATCGATCGGTGAACTTCATCACAACTTCTATAGACCACTCATTTGGTTGGTATGTTTTATGTTTTAGTAAAGTCAAGTAGTTTAAAAATGTGCACAATAAAATATCTACTATATAATTAAGTTGGCCTATCATTCGAAAATGTGCATAAAAAAATAGAATATAATCTTACCCATGCATTGACCATAGACACAAGTAATTTGCCAGCATCTAAATGGACACACATAGGAAAATGAATGTTCAAAATAGAACCTAAAGTGATGAACATGTCTAGATTGTCTATTTTGAGCATAAGGAAAATGAAATCTATACTGTATAAAATTAGGTTTAAACTAAATTTTTGTGGTGTTGAATTTGCAGTCAAGCGGAGTTTCAAAAGAAAGATACGTGATTCATTAATCTAATGGAGACTTGGTAGCCAAAAAAATTATACCTTTAGGATAGGATACCAACAACATTGCATAATTTAAAGCTTTTAAAGTAGTTGGCATAAAGAGTATGAAGATAGAAGGAGAGTAAAACATTACTATCAATTCTCTTAGAATTGGATGTACCTCAAGTTGGCGATTTAAGTCTTTAAAAGCTAAGGATTTACTTAAACATTTTTAAAAATATAAATTAATTAAAATAAAAAAGAAGGCAATGTATTGACAATGAAATGGCTATTACTAGAAAATTCTTATAGTCAAGGTGAAAAATGAAGGAGATCAAATATAAAATGCTGATTTTATTGATTCTGATTTTCTAGATATAGTCAGATACATACTAACTTGATACTGAAAATGATATGAATATTATTTACATTGATGTCTGAACATCTTTATATAGTCTTATTTTCCCTTACAACAACTACTTACAGGACTAACTTCCCACAACTATATATTGAACTAATTTTATTTATCTAATCTAAACACAAAACCTAACTTAATTAATGTAATATATCTAACATCCCCCCCTTAATTCAACAATCCAACATTCTCACTTATTAAAAACTAACCTAATTAATGTAATAAGTCCAACATTGCCCCCTTATTACATTAATACAATAAAAGTGAAAGCCTTCACCAATATTATTCTTTTGGAAACTTTGATGAAGCTCATTTAGCAATCTTTGAAAGTAGATCTCTCTGTACAACTTCAGTTCGCAAATCCTAATCCTAAAGTTGCCCTCCTATCCCAGTATCCCAACTTTAGACTGTAAATCCTAAAGTTGACCTCATAATAACATTGTTTCCACCTCCCTTACACAACAAGACATAGTTCCTCCAAAATTTCACATCTCCATGGAGTGTGCCTGATGCCTCCTTTAGTGTTGCACATGAGACTCCTTTCCTCTGAAAGTCCACATCTCCTTCGAGTGTGTCTAACACCTTCTCAAGTGTCATAGAAATAATCACCACTAATATGTCTACATATGAACATCTTTCCTTTGAAAGTCAACATCTCCTTCGAGTGTCTCTAACACCATTCTTGAAATCCTACCCCCCTTCACTCTATAGAAAGACAATCATGTAGCGAAGCCCCCTCTTTTGTTTAGGGACACAAATCTATCAAGTCCCTTCTTATCTTCAGGGATGAGCTTGCCAAGGCCCAACTTTATAGGGACACAAATAGTTGCATCCCATGCAATAATCATCTCTGAGCGAGAAGCTAGCTTGAGATGATAAAAATCCTCCAACCTCCATTGCCTCCAGCCTCCTATTTACTTCTATTCTTTATAGTAAAAATCTTGTAGGTTTTTCACCAACCCACGAACAATATCCCATAGATTTTTTGCAATCAAAAGCAACTGTATCTTAATTTTCCATATGTAGAATTCAAAACCTTCAAACTTAGCAATAGTAATCATTTTATCCATTTTCTTCTTGATTGATTTGAAAGAAAATCAACCAACTTAAAAAAAGTACAATAGAAAAGTGAACACTCTTTACAAATTTTCAAATGAAAATGCATCCAACATTGGAGGAAATGGTTCTCCAAGTTGGCTAGCATATGAACCAAAGCAATTTCCAAATTATGAAAGGTGAAGAAAAATCTCTATTATAGAAACATCACATACTCTCCAAATTTATGATCTCATAGAATACCAGATAGAGACATGGTAGCACTGCTCACGATCTTATTGTGAAAGAGAAAAATAACCAACCAGAATCATTCCTCTTGCATTTATAATGATTACAATGCCAACTCCATTGTTGCATACAAACATTGTCATCCCTACTAGGCACACCACATTTTCATCTCACCATTAACTCTCCATTGCCTGTGAACTTGGCTCTGATACCAAATAAAAGAGAAAAAATATAAAATGTTGATTTTATTGATTTAGATTTTTTGGATACATTCGAATACATACATACTTGATACTGAAAATGATATGAATATTATTTACATTGATGTTTGAGCATCTTTATATAGTCTTATTTTCCCTTATAGCAACTACCTATGGGAATAACTTCCCACAACTATATATTGAACTAATTTTATTTATCTAATCTAGACATAGAAACTAACCTAATTAATGTAATATAAATCTAACATAAAATGAATTGATAAATATTTTCTAATTTATATGTTAAAGGATATGTGGTGTTATTTTTGTCTACATTTGATATTCTAGGTTAAAACATAACTAAACTAGTTTTAATACAAGATTTCTTTCACCTAACAATTATCTCAACAATATCATTATATGAACACTCCTCTAAAGAAACAAATACTCTTGCAAACGTTTTATAGAGGAGACCAACGCACAACATGGCAAAGAACAAGAGACATTAATCAATTTATTTTCTGAACCATGCATGCATTATGATGATTATCTATTTGACAAGCATAATTTATTTCACTGCTGATATGTACTCAATAAACTATGATATGCTTAACATTATCAGATTTCTACAATTCATTTGTAAAACAAATTCTTTTATGGATTCGATTGTGTCTGTTTTTTATCATCAACATTTCAGATGACACTATGTGATCCATCATAAGAATAAGAAAATAATTGATATAGTATCGAATTAATATTTTTTAGCATTGTATTCACAATGGTTCTGCTATGAGCTTAAGCTCTTTTAATCATGAGTTACATCTAATAATACTGTATAATTCCAATAACATACATGTTAAAAACACATATCTATATAGAACGATGGTTTTTTTGTAAAGAGATCATTGCCAATTATGAAGCTATATTGTGGGTGATTCATTATGTATGAAATGACTAGCATGTTGGTTGAATATGTTCATAACCATGTTTTGGTGTGTTACAGTAAAGATGCATGTAATCTTACAATGATGCAACTCGAATTACAAAAATTATGAAACTATGTTTGTAGAACACATTCGACTCCCTCAAAACATGGATACTAAAATTTGAACAACGTTTAGAACCTAATTACAAATGCATTCATTACATGTAGGCTTTGAGACCTATCATCCTATTTTAGTTTTCCTATTTGGTAAAGAATTCCATATTATTTATGGATCAAATTATTGGCCAATGAAAATGAAAATAAATTAAGCTATTGTTTAAGGGCATTAGCTATTGTTAAAGTAAGTTAATTACTTTTTCCATTACTATGGTCGGCAGGAGATATTTCCAGAAACACGCAGTTAACATGCCGTCCAAATGGAAGTTTCAAGATAATGTCCTCCACCGTCAATATTAAATACTTCAACTAACTACGTTCATTGTAATTGTTATCTTCCTGGGTATAAATAGAAAGCCCGAGCCGCATACTGGTAAGCGCTTATTTTTCTGAAGTAATACATTCTGTTGTGTGTATCTGCTATGTTTTATGAGTTTTTTTATGGTATCCGAGCCATTAGTAAGGAGCCAGTGGCAATGAATGATCTGCTAGAGACTGCTGTTGTGAGAAGACTGCCCCAGAGAGTTTGCTGTTAGAAAGATGCGAGATACAAAGATATTAAAAGGAAAGTTTTCTTCAGTCTGAATTTTGGGAAGGAATATAATAATGTAGCGGTTCAACTAAAGTATTCTTACTTTCATTTATGAAAGGCTTTGTATACGAAGGCTGAATATCAATCAATAAATCTTTGAAGTATGAAATTTTAAGGGGCAAGTCAACATGTGTGGATGGGCTGCTTTTATATCGACATAATTTATGGTGACTTTGAAAAGTTCTTTTATGGTGAATATTTTGAACTTATATTGCTTTTATAGTTCAAATATTTGATCATTATATATGATTATGAAGTGAGAGTATCTTTGGAAGATATAAATTGTGTGTGTCTCAAGGTGTGTGGAGATTTTTTATGAGACTAAGGAGTGTTATTGAAGATATATTGTGAAGTGGTTAATAAAAATAGAAAGTGGTAACTTTGTGAGCAAACGAAAAGTTTGATAACATTGTTTAAGACTTTGTTTCTTTGGTTCATAAGAAGGCCAAAATCAAGATGTGATATTTTCAAGATCTTTATGTTTGTGTGATTTTGTGATTGTGAGTTTGGGATTTAACTATGGCCGGTGAGATGTCTAATCTTGTGGTTAGTAAAAATTGGATGGTTCAAATTACGCTAGTTGAAAATGTGAAATGGAGTTAATTTTACAAATGAAAGACTTATAGGAAGTAGTCACAGATAAAGAACCTACTAGTCAAAGTGAACATGATAAATGAAATAAAAAGCATATGAAAGCATGTTCTACACTTTTATAGCAAACTAGTCTAGGGATTAGGCCTCATGTTCAAAGTTTAAAAACAAGAAAGAAAATATGGGAAACTTTGCAAACAACGTATGAAAGAACTAACAAGTTAAAAGCAATAGATATTAAGAGGCAATTAACCCATTTAAAAATGAAAGTAGGAGATAGCATGAATGATTATATTGCTAAATTGAGAAACTTAAGAAATCAACTTGCATTGATGAAGGTTGAGTATGAAGATGATGAAATTATAGAGTTTTTAATTTTAAGTCTTCTAGAGTAGTAGAATAATTTCATTCGTACAAATTTGAAAATATAAAATTGGAAGAACTGTATGGTGCTTTGTTAAATGAAGAAGAAGGTCTTGAAAAGTTTACAAATGACTCTAACAAGAGTCAAGCTTTTGTAGCTTGAGGAAAATACAAGAATTACAATCAAGGATCATCGTATTGAAATCAAAGAAGTAATCGAGGGAATCAATATAGAAATAATCAATGGCAATGGACTCAACAAGGAGATTTAATCAAAATTGGCAAAATTTTCAAAGGCCACAAAATGAATGGAGAAATTAAAACAATAATCTTAAGGGAGAAAGTACATTAAAATGTTACAAGTATAGAAAAGAAGGGCATAAAAGTGATCAATGTTTTAAGAAATGGCTAAGGAGATTTAATCAAAGAAGGCAATCAAATTTTGTTCATGAAGCAGGTGATCATCGTACAATGATAGCTTCCTTGGCTTCTCAAGGTAATTCAAGTAATGTGTAGTGTATTGACTCAGGCGCTAGCCAACATATTACTCACAACAAAAACATCTTTAGTTCTTTAGAAGAAACAAATGGTGCAAACATATTTTTTGGTGATGATAGTTCACATGACATAGAAGGAATAGGTATAATTTCAATGAAAGAAAATGATGGTAAAAAATTGGAAATAAGTAATATGAATTTTGTACCTAGGTTGGGCAAAAATATTCTTTTAGTGAGTCAAATAACACAACATGGTTATAAAATGGAGTTTTATTCAGATGCATGTTTATTCAAGGATATTACTAATGGATGCAAAATAGTGGCTAAAGGAGTTGAGAATGATGGAATATAAAAATTTCTAGAAAGTGTTGATAAGAAGGCTTACGTTACTACAAGATCATCTTTAAGTGAGTTATGGCATCAAGGATATGGTCATTTAAACTATCAAAGTTTGACTATGATTTCAAAGATCAATATGGTTGATGGACTCCCTCGGATACAATTAAACACAAGTTTGTTTAGAGGATGCATGGCTATCAACCAACATATAGATAATTTTGAGAGGTCTACATGGAGGGAAAAGAAAAGTCTAGAACTTATCTATAGTGATTTGTGTGGTCCAATCCAACATCAAAGGGAGGAGCTAGGTATATTCTAATATTTATTGATTATTTTTCAAGAAAAGTTTGGGTTTATTTCTTGAAACAAAAGAATGAAGTGTTTAAAAAATTTGAAACGTATAAAGCTCTTGTGGAAAATGAAAGTGGAAATAAGATCAAGAGAATTAGAACTAATAATGGTGGAGAATATGTAAACAATAGGTTCATATCATTTTGTGAGTATCGTGGGATCAAGAGAGAGATGACTATTTGATATACTCCTCAACAAAGTGGCATTGGTGAATGGAAGAATATGACTTTAATGGAAATGTCATGTTGTATGATATAGTTTAAGAATCTTCCTTTGTATCTATGGACTGAAGTTGTTAAGACAATATCATATACTCGATGAGATAAGAGAAAAGAAATTTGATTAGAAAAGTATCAGGTACATCTTTGTGGGGTATGATGACAAAAGGAAGGATATAGGTTGTATCATCCTAGTTTAGAAGATGTGTTTGCATGTAGGGATGTCATGATTAATGAGGAGTTTGATGATGTGATAAATTATCTCCTATTCCATAAGTGGCTATAGAGAACCATGAATCTCACAATGATTTTAAACTTGGTAAAAGTTATAAGGAACCCTCTAATATGGTTGATGAATCTAGTCTTTCTTCAATGACCAATAGTATTCATGATATTTATCGAAGGACTCATCAAATTAACTATTGTTTAATGACCACCATTGTGAAGCGTAATGATCCTTAAACATATTAAGAGGCTAAAGGAAGACATGAATGGGAACAAGCAATGTAAAATGAGTATGATTCCTTGATAAAGAATAACACTTGGGAATTGGTAGAGTTGCCAAAGGTAAGAATGTGGTTAATAATAAGTGGGTTTATAAAACCAAGTTCAAGTTAGATGGGAGTATTGAAAAACATAAGGGAAGACTAGTGGGCAAAGTGTATTCACAAAAAGAAGGCAATCACTACACAAAAACATTTTCCTCTAGTAGTAAATATTACTACTGTAAAGGATATTATAGCATTAACAACTCATTTTAAGTGGGCTCTAGACCAAATGAATGTTAAAAATACATTTTTGAATGGTTAAATTAATGAAGAAATCTATATGACTCAACCACAAGGATTTGAAATTCAAGGGAAAGAACATTCGGTTTGTAAATTAAGGAAGCCTTTATATGGTTTAAAACAAGCTCCAAGGGCTTGGTATGCTAATATAGATTAATACTTTCAAATTCAAGGCTTCCATAATAGTCCTCATGATCCAAATTTGTATGTGAAGGAATTTGATGATGGTGGTATGATAGTTATTGTGTTTTATGTTCATGACCTTATCATTACGGGACATAGCTCACTTTAAATCAACAACATAAAGTTAAGATTGCAAGATAAATTTGAGATGACAAATCTTGGTTTTCCACACTAGTTTCTTGGCATACAAGTATGGAAAAGGGATAATGGTATGTACCTTTCTCAGACAAAGTATTATCTAGACTTGTTGAAGAGGTTTATAATGAAATATTGTAAGAGTGTGTCTACTCCAATTGCTCTAGAATTAAAGTTAAGAAAGGATATGGAAGGAGAATATTTCAATCCTACCTTATATAGGAAATTGGATGGTAGACTTGTGTATTTGACACACACTCATCCTAATATTTCTTTTGTAGTTAGTGTGGTTTCTAGATTTCTAAGTTCCCCTAAGGTCCTAGAACAACTAAAAGAATACTAAGATATTGCTGAAAACAATTGGTTAATTGTGTATTTTCTTTGATGTTACACAAAATGTCATATCTTTACTAGTCATTGTATCCCAAGCTAACTCGGGCATTGTGTCTATCGAGCATCTCAAGTTTGCCAAGTTCATAAGAAAATGTCTATTGAGTTCACTCCAACAACAAAGAGAAGTGAGCTGAAGTTGAGTGTTAACTGAGCTCCTTTAGTTAATGAAGGAAAAATTGAATGGAACCAGCATTAATCGAGCTCACTTGGTTGCCAAAGGAACTTTATGAAAATTTAGTGTTAACTAAGTTCACTTGGTTAAAATAGGAAAAATCATTTTTGAATTAGTGTCTACTCAATAGGGTTGGTTGATGAAGGATTTTCTTGTTTTGGTATATTGAGTTCAATAGTTTTATTTGTTGGTTCTAACTGACTAAGGAGATGAATATTAAGTATTCTAAGTTGTACTCAAGCTGACTTGATAATGTGTATGATATAAATATAAGGTCAAGTTGAGGATTGAATGTATGGAAGTGACTATAAGATTTGAAGATACTTAGAGGAAGAAAATTATAAGGATAAACATAATATCCTTGTGGAGCTGCACAAATATATATATTTGATCAGAAACGATCAAGTATTCAAGCCAAAATTGAGATTTGTAATAAAAAATTTTGTTGCATTAAAAATTAGGTCATCTCATTGTTACTCTCTAGCCATTGTAGTAGTGATCTAAACCTCTTAACAAAGTTGACTTAATAACTATTTCTAAATCCTTTAGCAAGGTGGCATTTCTAGATTGAAGTGTCTAAAGCCCTCTAAAAAGGCCACTCCTAACAAGGTAATTAAATCCTCTAATAGGGTTGCACCTAATAGTGTATTTTGTAACCTTTAACAGGGTTGGCTCCTAATAGGGCTCACTTTAGAAGACTGAAAAGAAGTAACTAGTAGTAATTGGTAGTTTTTTCCAAATTGAGTTTCCACATTAAATCTTGGTGTCACTTGTGTTTAGGATATTTAATTAATGTGTATGAAACTAAGTTAAGTAAGGTTAATCATAGATAATATCTTAAGTTTTTCACATTAAGCATTTGTTGAGTTACAGTTGCTATTGCAGTGCTTGCTGAGTTACAAAATTTTCTAGTGTAAACCAAGTCCCTGTGTGTTTACCAAGCATTAGTAATTTTAGTGAAATTTATGTTATGTACTGACATCTAAGGAATTTGGGATTTATTTTTGTGGATACTGATTCACCCCTCCCCTCTGAGCTACTCCTCTTATATTTCCAACAGATATGTGAAAGGGACTCTAACAATGGACATCTATTATCCATCACATTGATATCTTTCTCTTATTGGTTATTTAGATTCTAATTAGGTAGGATGTATAGATGATCGTAAGTCCATTATAGGTTATTTTTTCTTTCTTGGTGCAGTAAAAAGTAGTATACCATTCCACTATCCACTACAAAATCAAAATATACTACAGTAAACGAAATAGCAAAGAAATCACTTGGCTACAAGCTCTCCTATTAGTCCTCAAGAAACATAATGCAATGCCTACTCTACTTCATTGTGATAGTAAAAGTGCCATCTTATTGTCTAAGAATCAAGTGTTTCATGCTCGAACCAAACATATCAAGGTTTATCATCATTATATCTGATATTTGATCTAGTAATAGGTAATTTCTCTACAATATTGCAAAATAGAAGACCAAATTTTTTATTTATTCACCAAGGCCTTAAGTGAAGTCAAGTTTGTATCTCTTCAACATCTTTTGGACTTACAAGAAGTCACCTAACTATCTTATGGTCATGATCCAACAGGGATTCTTTTGAAATCCAACAATTTAGTATTTAGGAGATAACTAATTAAAAATGGGTACCTAACAAGGCATTATGTTAGGACCCATCATATGTATATCAGAGTGATCATTGCAGAGATCATGAAAAATTAACCAACTATAAAGGACATTAACTATGAGCTTCCTTACATTACAGCTGCATCTCCCCACATCTTGGGTATGATTAATTTTTACAAAGGTCAGTCTTAAATGGAGCCACTTTTTCTTTCTCTAAAAAAATGTCATCTTTTTTTCACTTGCGGGGATGAAGCATGTGAGATGCAACATCTTCAAAGAGGTTTCATCCATAGACATTTTATTTATGAAGGTCAATGGACTGAATTTGTTTAGATTGGTTTTAAACAAAGTGTTTGTCTTTTTTGTCTACAACTTAACTTTTCTTTTATTTTCTTGAAATGTTGCACTGGATAATGCATGATTGGTTAGACAAGGACTGCGTGAAGATTTTAAAACAATATGAAAGGACAATCCTGGAGAATGTGAAGATTTTAAAACAATATGAAAGGACAATCCTGGAGAATGGGAAGGTCATAATTGTGGATGCAAATCTAAATGCCCAAGAGAAGAAAATGTTGGCTCCCACTTTTAGTCTTTTATTTGATCTTCTCATGATTGCGCTTAGCTCAAGGGGAAAGAGAGAAGTGAGGAACAATGGAAGAATTTGTTGAACAAGGTGGGATTTCCTCAATTCAATGTGATTGCCATACTAACATTGCAGTCTATAATTGAAGCTTTTCCTTGATGGCCACTTTGTTTATCTATTTTAGAGAGATAGTTTTATAAATAATTTTTTTGAGGATTCATAATTAATTAATTTTGAGGACTTAACTAGAGCTATAATGTAGTTGGAGTTCCTCCTTTTACAGAAAACATAGAAATGAAGGAGCTTATAATGATTATAAGGTGTTAACTATTTATTATTGTTTAGTTTCTTGACTGGAAATGCATGGTTTTTTTGGAAAAAATAGAAATAGCATAATTGTACAAAGTTCAATTATCACATGGTAATTATCATCGAGGAAGCAGGAGCCCAAAAAATGTGATGACTGGAAGGCTAGGCAGGACATTTGGAAGATTCTCTAGAAAGGGAAGGTGGTCAATTTTTTGGAGCAGTTGCATGGATTCAAACCCCATGTCACCACTACCTTCTTCAAAAATTGGGTTGATGACAAAGGTACTCTCCATGGAGTCACTATGAAGCTTACTAAGGAATTTATAGCCGAGGTTACTAGGCTCCACATGAAAGGTATTAAATTCTTGAAACAAACCCGTATTTCCAATGCGGCCTACAAAAAATTATTGAAGACGGATGAAGAGGAGATCCAATTGGAGAAGAATGGAGACTTCTTTGATGTGCAACAGATTAAAGGTATTTGGTGTGATGTGCTTGGCTGTATTCATGAGTACTTTATTCTTGATGGTAGGAATAAAAGGGTGCAGAAATTCCACTTTTTCTTTCTTAACCATTTTAGGTACAAGGATACAATTTCCTTCCCTTTCTATTTGCATTTCTCTTTGCTTCAAAGCTTGCATGCCCATAGAAAGAAAGAGTCACAACCCATTTTACATGAAGGTCTAATTTTTCTCATAGAGGGTTTTCGTAAAAATAAATCCATTGCTTCGTCTCCCTCCACTGGCAAACATTAGGATTCTCAGTCCATAAAATGTAAAATTGATGAGAATGTTAAAGGGAAAGATGAAGTAAAACTGAAACCCTCTAGCTCTCGAAGACAAATTGTTGAAGAGGATACTGAGGTGGAGAGTACTGAAGGCTCAGATAAGGATGCCCCAGAGGAAGAGGAAGGGATGGATGTTGGGGAGTTTAGCTCTAACTTGGAAGGTTATCTGAAAATGAAAGGCAAAAATGAGAAAGGGAGAGAGGAAGAAACAACTAAGGATAACTCAAAATAGAGCAAGCTTGATAATGAGGGTACTCAGACTGTTTCTAGGGAGGTGACAAAGATATAATTTAATTGATGGTCCAACCATTATGAGTAAGGAGGAAAACATGGGGAAGGTTTCCACTCCTGCAAAGGAGATTGAGGGACAAGATAAGGAGGTCCCTAGTCAACATGACCCTTTGGAGACTAGAGAGGAGGAACCATTGGATGGGGAGGAACAAATTGATAAAGTTGGGTCCACACCACATACCACTATTGAAGACGCATGTGACTCCCTAGAGAGGGAAACCAAGCTCTCCTTCCTACATTCTACCAAACTTAAAGCTAATTCTTTCCTCCAAGTTGATTCTTGGATTTATAATGAAATAATAGGGTTGAAGAAGAAAGTGGAAACCTTGCAACATAACTAGGAGGCTGACCGAGCTATTATCAAACACTTGGAGGTGCAAATGGGAGACATCCCAAAAAAACTTAAGGATTATGAGCAGAATCTTAGAATTCTTATCAAGGAAAGTGGAACAAAAATGGAGGAGGTAGCTTCAAGCATCTGTGCTTCTGCAGCGAGCCTGGGCAAAAGAGCAAATGAAGGAACCATATCTTCAGAGGGCCCTAGCAAGAGGACAAGATGGAGTTTGAGGAAGAAAGCCTTGATTGTTGCTGCTTCTTCGGCTACTATCTCCATCCAGGATATGACTAAGATTGGTAAGGAGGCAGTTAAGATGATCACGGAACTACAATAGTTTCTCTGGGTCTTCTTTTCTGGTTGGGTTCCTATTCAGGTCCTTTTTGTTGGTTGTTACATCTGGTTCCTGTGTTTGGTCTTGTTTTCTAGTTTTTAGTTTTAAACTATATTAGATGTTCTTGGTCCTTGTAAAACTTGGGTTCTTTATTTGGACTATGTATATGGTTTCAAGTCCCTGTAAAACCTAATTTTGGTGCTGCTTCTAGTAGGTTTAAGGACTCTTTTCCTAATGGTTGTCTTTCTTTTTCCTTTTTGAGGATGTGAAATGGTTTCAGGGTCCCTTCAAAAATTATTCTTACCGTAATCTAAAACAAAGCAAAAGTGTGGATGATCAATAATTAGCAATAAGAGTGTACTACAAAGAGTTTGTACATTAAAAGAAATTAACCGTATAAGGACTAATTTATAACATAGTGATAGAGAACTCAATCTTACAAAGAATAGCTTGGAAGAGGAAGAGAATCCTTTCTTCCATTTCTTTTGAATATGAAAGTAGCAAGAAGGTGTTGACCCATGGTACAACCACTTGATACTAGACATTGTTAAACAAATTGATAACCTCTAGTGTCACATATCCATTAAAAATTAAAGCTAATGTCAACCTCTATAGAAAAAAAAGGGTTGAAATACGAAAACCCCACCAACCATGGTCCACATTGTTAAGAATTAACATTGGACAAGACCCCATACTAGCTACCATCTTAAACCAAAATCAAGAACAAAGGACCCAAGTGAGCCCTCTAAACTAACATCAACCACCCAATCAAAGAAAGAAAATAAATAAAGAGGGGGAGACAAACTCATCCTCAAAAGACCTACAAACTAACCTTAGGTAATGGGTAGCTTGTTCTTCATTCACCCTCATATCCATAGATCCACATCCAATATAATCACATGTTTAGGTTAGGATTCTGAAAAATCTTCAACAGAGGGGGAGACAAATTCATCCTCAAAATACCCACAAACCAACCTCAAGGAATGTGTAGCTTGTTCTTCGTTCACCCTCATAACCATAGATCCACATCCAAAAAAATCATCTATTCAGGTTAGGGTTCCCAAAAATCTTCATTTTGTCTACATTCTCCCTTCTCACCTTAATAGTGAAGTGATCCATCTCAATAGAAGTAGGGAGAGGAAAATCAAAATACTTAAAACCAAACTAGATGAAACCATGGGAGATAACAATCCTTTTCTGACCAGCCTTTCACACACTACTCCCTTCGACCTTAGTAGAAAGAGATCCCACCTCAGTAGGAAAGATGGTAAGAAAGAAAATCACAGAACTAGTCATCTGTCAAGGCCATCCCACTTTTGATCCAAAGACATAGGGAGAGGGTGGGTTCTTCCCATCATTAGCTTCCCCCCACCAAGAAAATCACCACTACAAGAGATGATAAAGCAACATCAATATGAGTTGAGGATAGAAGTGATAGTAACAAAAAACAACCCTCAAACCAAAAGATCACCCAAGGGATCGAATAGAGTTGAATGAGAAACTTCATCACCATAGAGACCTTATGGAAGAGAAATGTTAAAGAACATAGAATCCACCATAAGATCCAAACTTGAAGACACCAGCCTCCAATAAAGGGGAAATCCCCATAAGAGAGATTTTTCATTAACCAAAAACACTAAAGAGTCAAGAAGGGCCTTTGAAATATTTCAAGATCAGCCTGATAAGGGAGACCACAAAATAATAATAAAACCTTTTAGAAGTTGAGCAGGGTGTAACCACAATCTCCCCGCAATAAACCAATTGTAAGAAACAAGGGTTATCATAGCCTCAAGAGAAAAAAACCCAACTATTTTTCCAAAGAAGAGGCCCCCAAAATGAGTGAGTCCCAAAAATAGAAAATCCAAGTTGAATCCATACAAGGGTTGGAGAGAGCTCTAGATAAGAGTTGACCACATAAGAGCTAGTTCTCTAGATGGCAAAAAGGATGAAATCAAAATTGTCATCCAAAATAATACCTTCCAACTCCCAGATAAGGAAAGACACAATAGGAGAGATGTAGTCTAATCAAAGCATACCAACAACGAAAAAGGGACCAAATTGGGGATAGCCCCCCACTACTTAGAAGAAACATCTACTCTTTAAACATAGAGCCTCTGAAGCCAAATCAACCCCTAGGCGTATATGCATTGCAAACTTCCAACTCTACCAGATAAAATTGAAGCAACCCTTAGCCAGACCCATAACAGTAAATAGGAGAAAGAACAAGGAATCCACTCTAGTTAGTAGGACCTTGGACAATGGATAGCCAAAGTCAACACTAGATCCCATGCTAGAAGCCCTAGAAAATGTTGAGCTGTCATTTTACATAATGTTTAATGGTAGGAATCTTTTTAAACTCCTCTCTTGAATAGTCTATCTTGGAGATCAACTCCAAGGTTTTGGGCAATCTTGCAACCTACTAGAATCCACTCAATTGAAGATAAATGCATTTTTTCACAAAGAGGCCTTCGCTAGTTCAGATGAATTTGGATAAGATGTAGAATTTATTCTCTGCTTCAAAATAATAGGCATGCAAAAGAACTATATTTTTGTATTTTCTATTTTTCAATGAATGAAATCTAATAATGCAACTAATATGAATTCCTATTTTAACAAGGGGTTAGTAAAGAAAATAACAAAGATAAAGTGACTAGAAGTAAGAAAATAATATGAAATTAAAATCCAAACAGATATTAGCTTCGAAAAACAACACATCTGCGAATTAAGCCTTTGAAGAAATTAGTGGGTAACTAATAAAAGTAGGAACAACACTTCTTTAATTCCATTGATGCAATCATCGATTGAAATTCAATAACTGTGAGATGTTTCACTATTCATCAAATTACAAGGCCATGGAAAGTGCACTCATGCAAGATGAAAAGCTATGTAGGAATAATTTGATGATTTCTTCTCGAACTAGATATGTCAGCAGAATTTGTAAAACTGTAGCAAACACCAGAATTAAAAGATTGCACAACTAGAAATAACACAATGAACTAATGGCTCAATCACAATTCCACGAATATACATTCACAAAATATGACACATTTAGGCAAGAACCATTACACTCCAAATGTGAGCACCAAAAGCATATATTATTGCAAAATGACAACAACCTTGATTACATATGACAATCTCGTATTTATAAGAAATCATCTCCTTAATTTATGTTGAAAGTGAGAGATATCTTCATGCAATCATATGCTTCTAAATTAATAAAAGAAAACTAATTATATACAAACTATCTAACTAGTGCTTAGTAAGACTCCATCCATTTTTATATTATTAATTGGATGCATGAGCCTTTACATATCATAAAACAAAGAAATTATGAGAGAATAATAATAAGAGAGCTTGTAGTTGATGTAGGAGTGCTTGGAAGTGTCAAAAATAAAAGCTAAACCTTCACTAGGCATTTTTCAAAGTTAAAGTTTTGTCACAATGTGTTTCCAATGCATGGAAAGCTCTAACTTTGGAACTAGTAATTAACTCTTGGTGCACCTCTAGAAATGTGTACCTCATAAGAAGTGCACCTAGCACACTTATGCACCTATAATTTCTTCAAAATTCTTCCAACACATTATTGCAAAATGTGCACCAGTGCACCTAGTGCATCAGTGCACCTCAAAGGCCCAAAAATGCAAAATTTCAGTTAGTGTCAAAAATGAAATTTTGGCGTTTGGCTTTTGTCCCCCTTCATACTAGAGCTATGTCTAAGTGTTTGTCCTTGAATTTATCCATTATATCAATGACTTGTATCGTATCCAATAAATCTAAGGCATTATATTTATCTTTGACCTTCGATTTGTAATTATCTACCTCTACATGAGTTTCAACAACATCTTCGAGTTTAGCATCTAGCTCTAATAAAGCTTCTTCCATCCTAAATGCTTGC
The DNA here is from genome assembly GCA_028749045.1 of Cupressus sempervirens. Lineage (NCBI taxonomy): Eukaryota > Viridiplantae > Streptophyta > Pinopsida > Cupressales > Cupressaceae > Cupressus > Cupressus sempervirens. The sequence continues at coordinate 589,634,167 of CM053783.1, read as the reverse complement.
TGAATATCTTAATCATTAGAAACTTCATAAAAAATCCTCCTAAATCTCTAAACTACCACCTCTATAGGTATCAACTTCTCCCATGCATTGTCTATAAATAATGTTGAAACATGCATCACTATAGTGTTTCTCAGCTTTTGAAATTTTTTATTGGGCTTGGTCCTTGAGTCGGTGGATCTTTGCGTGTAATGACTCCATTACTTTATTTCTATACACTATATTTTCAATCCAATCATCTATTAAATCTAACTCCTCTACCATATATACATCCATAAGCATCCTATACCTTTGACCTTTTATCGCCTGTAACACCTATGGATCCTTTCCCCAAGTATGTACCTCATCCATAAGACTAAAATCTTGATTCAAAATTGCCACCATTTTATCCATATTTTCCTACATGACATGTAGTAGCTTTAGATTTCCTTGGATGATAAGTATGCCTTTCTCCTCAAATTTTTTTTGTCATTGTTGGCAAGTATTCAAAAATGGATCCATTTGCATTTCTCCCCTTTCTCTCCTTTCAATTGCTACAGTTAGAGTCTCCTTGGGGTTAGCAAGGTTCAATGGGCCAATAACTTCCCTCAAGTATCCTCTTAGGATCTCATTCTGGTGTTGAAGTGTTATTAACTCTACCCCATCCTATTCTAGGCTCTAAAAAACTTCCTTCATCCTAGTTGTGACCATCAACTTGGTTGTTTCCAAGGTGGGTTTTCCAAGCATGACCTCTCATATTTGATAATATTGTGGAGTCTTTTATTCAATGTTTGATTGTGGAGGAGGAAGAGTTACATGAGCAAAGAGGTCCTAATTCAAATCACTCATAATGAAGGCTAATGGTTGTGCTTCCTTAGGAGGTGAATCAAGTTTTCTCAGTACTTCAATTAATTCCATTCTGTCCTCCTCTTTTGTAGTGAACTGCTGCTTCTTTCTCCTGATTACTTCTTTTTGGAGGTTTTGAGATGGTGACTTTTATTTCAAGGATGAAGGATTTTTCTCTACTATGTTTTCTCCCTTATTGCTCCTCTCTAGGGTCTTTTCCCTTTGTGAAGACTCCTCTTTTGTAGTCTTTGTTTTAGTGGAACCCACAATTCTCACCTCTGTGTCCTAGAAAGTTTGTTGAGGTTGTTCACCTATTTGTCCCTCTTCTAACATTTCATTGGTGGAAATCTGTTGTGGCTCTCCTTTAGGTTTTATTTGGGCCTATTAAATTTCTATTCTTGGAGGGGGAGGAGTAATTGATCCCTTGTCAACATAAAGTGTATCATGTAATTGTGACTTGGGGCACATTTGAGTCAAATCCTTCTATTGAGGTTGATTGGTTGGCATATCCCAGATCTTATCCCCAACCAATTTAGTAACTACAGGCATAAAGTCAAAATATGACATCTCAAAGAAATCAGTGCCCTCCACATATTGTTCATCAAACCATTTCTACATCTCATCCTCTGAGTGTAGTAGTTTGTAGAGGTTCACCTAGGATTGATGGATGAGTAGCCCTAGAACTTCTTCTTTGCTCTTGTCATGTGGCTCTAGTTATCCTAGTTCTCTGAATCAATGGAAAATTATCTTCCTCATCTTCCTCATCTTCTTCTTCTCCTTCTTCTAGAATAGGTTCAAGGATGGATGGAAAAGGGATCACTTTCTTGATCATATTTTGTCTCCTTTTCACTGGAGTCTTTATCTTTCTTCTTTTGGGTGCCAAGGGAGATTCCTATTCTTCTTTATGAGGGGAGACCTCTTGAATCTCAACCTCTATCTCAATCTAGCTCAGTGTAGCTAGTGGCACTTGAGGATCAACTTGGACTTGTGCAACTCCAATATTTCCCAGCCCTTGTACATTTTCTTCTCCTTGTTGTGGAGGTGTCGAGATTTCACCCTCTTTTGGCTCAACTCTCTTAGGAGAACTTCTTTTCCTCTTGCCCCAACCTCCACCCTTTTGAGCTCGATAGTAACCAACCAGTCTATCAAGTTGGTGTACCATCTCGAGCCTCACTAGTGACTGAGCTACAAAGGTAGGGATAGTGACTTTCTTCTCTCTACCTTTGGTCGAGCAAGCTTGTGCATGAAAGATTATTGTTTTAGGAATTGGATCAAACTTAAATGGTTTCTTAATCCAATCCTGTGTCATTTTAATTACATGTCTCACCTTATGGTTGATGTTTGAATTCTCCTCCCTATCAACCTATGCATTCATAATAGGCCTATCGCCAATCTTGTCCCTATTGAATAGAGAATCAAGAAACTCCTCAAAATCTTATTGTAATATGTTTAATGGAATATTTATCTTTAGGGCCTTCTCTGCTAGTTATAAATTTATCCTACAATAATCCCTTATTTAGATATCATAGTCATTTGTAGAATTCATCCAATGATCCTTAGTAGCCTCTTCATGCTAGAATGTTTTTCCCACCAAATACTGTACTCTCTCGATGTTATCAAAAAATGGCCACAAAAATTGTACTCTTCTAAGGGATATTGATCCCATTTGCACTCACAAGACATGATATCCTAATATCTATCCTCCCAAAAAGGTCTTATGATCGTAGGCCACCTCCAACATATCTTATGTTGTTTTTTGACTCTGTCATGTATCGACAAGAGTTGTTGGGAAATCTCCATGAGAACAAGTCTATTACTGGGATGCCTCGGGAGCTTCTAGGGGTTAACTATTGCGCCTACCACCCTCAGATATGTGAATTTCTAAAATTGAATGTAATAAGCCCTGACCAATAGAATTTGTGCCATTGCATCATCTGATAATCTCTTGACATAATCCCCATCTATGAATCTGATTATAGCGAATATGAATGCATCATTAACAATCCTATATTCTTTTCCCTTGTCTAAGAGCCTCTTTTTAATTGGTTGAGGATAGATGATATATGGCCATGCATTAGGATCCTACATGTTTCCTCTCTTATATAACCATAGATAATTTGTTGCTCTTGTGGCCAACAAGTACACTAGGTATGATGTCATATAGAATTTCCTTCTGTTGTTTTCTACAACCAACTATTTAGACAAATTTTAACTAAGAGTAGAAGCCCAGTCTAGTGGCATCTCTATTTTCTTTATTGTTTCAATAAAGTGGACCATGAAGGTGTTCAGATGTCCAACTACTAGTAGACCCATAACTCTACTCAAGAGTATGATCAAGTATCCAATATCTTCAATCATGTATCCCCTAGTCATGTCCACTTTGCTAGTCTTCTTTCCCAATGCAGTCTTCTCTATGAGGTAAGAGGAATGAATGATCTTAGAGGATTCCTCAATATGTTCCTGGTACCATCTTTTTGCCTACTCATAGGTGACTCTGATGAACTAATTTTCCTATGGGAGATGAAATACTTTCTCAATATTGTTCAGTCATAGATCAAGAACAATTTCTCTTGTGATTCTCTTCACAACCCTCTCCTCAAGGACAAAGTGTTCTACAAGTGTCATAATGAGTTTCAAAGATTGTATGGACATCGAGTGTGAAGCTACATTGACAAGTCCTAATCTGATGAGTCCAGAAATCATTTGTGACCTATCAGTAGGTTTTTTGCAAACTTTCAAAAATTCCCCCAAATCTATTTCTCCTAAATCAATATCCTTGATATCTAAGTTGTCATCTTGAAATCTTGACTTCGTTAGAATGCCTTGGAACTTAAAGACCATAGGTTTTGGTGTCATTTTCTCACCCAAGGAAGATGAAGAGGAAGCCCTTATATCTACACAAAAGGATGCTCATTAGTTTGGAATTGAAGAAACAATGAATAAATCAAACTCAAAGTGTGACATGACAAAAACCCTAAAAGTTAAACCATGAGAATAGAAAAAAAACTCAATTAACCCTACTCAAAGCTCAATGGTGCACCTGGTGCACTAGAAAGGTGCACCTGGTATGCTACACTTTGTTTGGCTTTAAGTTTTTTAAAGTGTTTATAAATTAAGGGTGCACTGATGTGCACCCAATTTTGGGTTTTTCTAAATTTTTTAAGTTTGTTCATTGTTTTTAGAGTTTGAGTTCCTTTTGGGTGTGTACTAGTGCACCAAGTTAGGTGCACTAGTGCACACCTATTTTAAATGTGTTTTAAGGTTTTTAAAAGGGTTTATATTGCAAGTGTTGGTGTGCATCTATACACCTAGGGAGGTGTGCTAATGCACACCAATACTTGGAAATTAGTGTGTTTTGTTTTGTGTGGGTTTTATGAGCAAATGAAGAGTGTGTTGCACCTTGGTTAGTGTAGAGCTACGGTTGGAAGCTGGTGCAACAAGAAGATGGGAGGTAATGACACAAAGACAAAAGAAGAAAAGTGGGAATGATGAGCCAACAGAAATGTTTGGTACACTAGGTGCATCCAATAGGTATGCCTACTGAACATTTTTTTGAAATCTTGGTTTATTCCTTGTCAAAAAAAATTTCGAGCTTTCAAGATAGGGTCTGGATGTGAACGAGACTCTTGGAGAGCCCTCAAAATTACCTAAACCCTAGATTAGGGTCAAAAAAAGCCAAAAAATAAAGTAGGGGGTCGCCATTTCTGATCAAAATGGGGCGTGCATTGTGGGACTATAAAAAAAACCACAAGCTACTCCATACCACACCTACTTGAGTTTATCTCATAATGGTCATACTAAAACTCCATCAATTCATCCTTGCTATCACATGAATCACCTAGAGAGTATGCATTGGGGCCATTATCATTGTCTCTCTTTTCCTCTACCACCTACTCTAACTTAAAAACTCCTTCTCTACTCCTCTTCTCACCCAATGATTATTGAAAATTTAAAATGTGATGCAATTTAAAACTCCGTCTTTGCTCCTCTTTCTGCCCAATTGTCCATTGTTAAAATGTGGCACAACAACTAATTTAAATAAATGAAAAGTTGTACCATGATTTTCCTTCTATGTTTGATGCACAAATGAAAGACATTGGTTATAGAGTCTAAAATATAAAATAGACACTAAATTTTGTTTTGTTTTAGGATACAATTTTTATTTATTGTAGTACTTCTATCATTATGTATATTTTTTCACTTTCATGCTAGTGTCATGTCCCCAATTTTTGGTAACAGTTCGATTTAATTAATTTAATTAATGGTTGTCCAAGGATGACTAATTAATTATTTTAATTAAATAAATAGTTATTAAAAGATAACTTTATTTTTAATAAAGTGACTTGGATTATAAAAAATATTTAATAAAGTCACTTGAGGGATAAGATCAAAAAGGTTCTAGAAGTCTCTGGAGAGGATGGAGGGAAAAGAATAAATAAGCACCCTAGGGCTCCATTCGAATCAGGCAGTTGATTATCTCTCTTTGATTTTTAGATTGTTATTTAATCACAGGTGCATTGTGGAACCTAGGGTTTTCACAATTGTCACAGTTGGCCATTGAGAACGATAACTCTCAATTGGTATGCAATTTTGAGGGTGTGAAATATCATCCGAATTATTGCAGATTGGAGGTGACATTCAGTCATTTCATCAGGGCGATTATTGGTGGCTTAAGGCCAACTTTAGGGTTTATGCATCACTGTTCATTGGTTGGATCAGTAAGAGTGGAATTAATCAACATCTTCACAAATTATTGCAGGATATTGGTTGACATTGGATTCGAGGATTCAGTCTAATAGAGACTGATAAGCAATTAAAATTGTATGAAGGAAGAGGACCGGGCTTTATGAATTTTCACATACCATAGTCAGGGCAGTGAAGGCATTTTGGACATTACCTAATATTATCACTGAGTTCCATGAAGGCAGGCCACAATCCTAACCTTCAGCATCCATCACCAGTTTGGGAAAGGCATTTTCGAGCTGAGTGAGGCAAATTTTAGGAATACGCAATTAACAGAAAAGGGCATTATTTCTAGTTCGAAACTCATAGTGGATATAGCAATTTTTGTTGGGTCCTTGAGCGTCGTCTTCCTTCAGATTGGGCACTCCATTTATGAGCAATTTCTTCACATCCAATTCTCAGTTGAACGAAGTCGTACATAGCCGAACAGGGCACATGACACAATGAATTATGTCCATATCGCTGGCTGCCAGAATTAACGTCATTAGGATCGGAGGCCATTAATTTTGAATGAATTATTCTGCTTCCACATTTCTACATTTGCCCCTGCGAATGAGCATTGCTCAGGGATTATCGCATGAGAGATCTCAGTCTAAAAATCTTAGGCTAGGGCGGGAGTATATTGCATTTCTAGATCAGACACCTAGCTGATTGAAGAGGAACACGTAGAGGAGATCGAAACAGGAGAAGCATTATAATCTGCGGTTTAGATAATACCAACAACGAGCATGTTATAGGAGATAATTGCCAAGTGTGGGTTTCATTATTGATGGCAAGGTTTTTGTTCTTGGGAATCTGAGGTTCTGTAACTTCTGGAGTTTGAATTGGAGTTGGTCCAGGTGAGCATGCTGCACCGAGGAATTTAAGGCATAGATCCCCTGATGTTCTCAAGCTCAATATGGACTTATTCAAAGAGCTCGGCAAGATTCCAGTTAGTTTATTGTTTTTCCAGGTCTAATAAGCAAAGATTTGTCAGACTTCCCAGGCTCTCTGGGACTGCTCCATGAAAACTGTTATTCTTCATGTCTAGAGCTTGCAGGCTCGTTAATGTACTCAGATCTGGAATCTCTGCGTTTAGTCTGTTGAAGCTGAGATTCAATGTTTGAAGTTCAAATAAAGCGCCAAAGTTTCGGATCTGTCCAGTGAGCGAGTTATTGTGCAAGACCAATTTCTGTTGCATTTGGAGACCTTCTAGATCTTACTACAATTCATTAATTTTAGTCATTGCAATCAATGTAAGACCTTGTTATTACATTTGAAGTTTGATCTTCTCTAAAAATTATGGGTTTCTCGATTATCATTATTACACTCATAATTTAGTGGCCTTTAGAGTAAGGGCTTCAGAGCCTGTTTGCCAACTATTTGACGAATTGCCACAGTACAATATTGGGATTTAGTGACCTTTATAGCCAGGGTTATTTCAGTGGTATCAGAGCTGAAGTATAAAAAGTTTTTTTGGTGCTGGAGAAAGCAATAACCTGTCAGGGTTATTTCAGTGGTATCAGAGGGGTTTTTTTGCCATCCTGTGGGGTGAAAACTGAATTACATGAGTGATCAGCACTCTACTTCAACCAAGATGTACAGGTACAACACAAAGTCTCCAAGGACACAATCTCGGACAAGTAATAGACATAGTATTCAGAGTCGGAATTGTGGAAAGGAGGACTATTCGGACGTTCAGGATGAGCTCAGAAAAATTAGACATAACATGTCTAAACTGTTGGTTAAGCACCACCGTATGCTTGACAGGCTGTCCGTCCCAGCTAAGGTGAATAAATCAACTAGATTTCATTTTGACAAATCTTCTCACAAAGCGTTGACTGATACAATGAGAGATGCTACTAGGAACCTTAATGAGGAGTTCGAGAAACAAGTGTGCAATCGGTCAGAGGCTTCAGTTCGGTCACAGGATGAAGTGGTGAAGGATATTACGCTGATGGATAGTAACTGTCAACTTGATACTTCAATTGAGACAGTTGTATACAGGTTTCCCAAGGGTGACGTCTCAGATACTCAAAGTGGTTTGGCTCCGACAATCAATGTTTACAGTGAAGTGAGTTCAGATGATGATAAGGATGTTGATGGTGAGGTACCAGGTAGAGATGAGCAAACACTGAGTATTCATGATTTTGCTGACAGAGAGTACTAGGCTCAGTTAGATGCTTCGTCACATGAGGATGAGAATGGCAGTACTTCACATGATTTGTCCAGCCAGCTGAAGGTAAGCAAAGATAGTATTGTGGCTTCCTTATCTCATCATGACAAGATGCGGGAGATGTTAGAAGAGCACATCCAAATGATTTAGTTACAAGGAAGACATAAGGGAGTTCAAGCAAAATCTTCTTGTTGTGACTTACATGCAATTGGTGAAGGAATGGGAACGACGAAGTTGAGCTATTTGCATCTTTTATTAGACCGTGACCATCTTCTTAGCCTTACCAAAGATTATTCAGATACCTTGAGGAGGAAGGAGGAGGAAGTTGTCAAGCTTTCTTGCGAGCTTGAGGACACTCGAGCAACTTTGGCATTACTGGACTGGGAGAAACATGGGAATGAGCATGGCATGGAGCTAAGCTTAATTTCATCTGGCACGTCTGACACTCAGTTTCCTGTAGTAGGATGTTCATATGTGGTTGCTGATAATGTTGCGCATTCATCTAGCATTCACATCCAGGATACAAGGACAATGACAGACAGGTATGTGAAGTTAGTTGGTCACATTACTCAGGTAAGGAGTTTGCTTGAGTTACCAGTTGTTCCTTGTTTACGGATATGGACTCAAGAATGTTTCAGGGGCATTTGGGGTTCAGTTAACTGGAGATCTTTAACACTTAATAGTAGCAATGTTTGTTTGAGTGCTATCATGGATTTGATTAGCAGAATACACGGTGTTGTCTTTCCTTGTACTAGCAGTTTGTCCAATGTTGGTATTAGTCTTTATGCACCGTTGTTGGGTTTGGTTCATATTTCCAGTGGACCATTCTTGCTGAAGGGTGTTGAAGATTTTTCATATTTGGAAGCATGTACAGATGAGTCCCAGGATCGTTTTGGCCTTGATGACATCTAGGAGGATGAAATGGACAGTTTTGAAGACACAGCTTCTTTGACAAATTCTTTGGGTACAGAAGAGCTTGACAGCAGTACTACACCTTTTGATATTTTGGATGAGGATATGAGTTTTGGAAAGGATTCGCAAGATATGGATGACAATATTCTAGAAACTAGTAACCTTGAAGATACTCCTTTAGACAAGGTGACAGAGAAGGTTTGTGGAAGACAGTCTAGCCAGAGCCATCATGTGGTTAGCCAGTTGAAAGTTAGTGAGCAAGACATTGCTATCGCTTGTGAGCATTTTGATACTACTCGTCAGTTGTTGGCCGTTACTGGTTGGGGTTCTTCTATGACAGATGAGTCCAGCGGCGGTTACTTTTCTTTGGCAGAGATTCATGCCTTGCGTGAAGCTGTTCAGATTTTGAAGCAAGATTATTTACGATTGGTAGCCGACCGTGATCACTTGGTTGAGTGGGGGAGTACAGCATATGAGGCACTCTTGGATCATGAAGAGGAGGTGAGTGAGATTTCCCAAGAGCTCATAGCGACTACTGAGGCATTAGAGGACACACAGTGAGATCTACAGAAGTCACAGTTTCAGTTGAAGGAGGTGACTGTGGAGTTGGAGCATTTGCGGTCAAACCCAGCCCCAGACCCAGTTCATTTGACTACTGAGGTGGATGATGGTAAGTACACTTCTGCAGTTACTACTAAGGAGCATATTGTTAAGGCCGACACATATATTCAAGATTTGGTAGTAGCTGGTTCTAATGAGTTCAGGATACCAGTAGAGTCAAGTTTCCAGATTGATTCTTCTCAGATAGTTGATAGTCTAGTACAATTGAGTATGCCACCCTTACAGGAGGACCAGTTGTGGTGTAAAGGAAAGTATGTTGATGTTTCCTCATATAATTTTTACTGCACTGAACCGTTCATGAAGTATTTGTTGGATAGTGCATGTGTTCAGTTAGACTCGCATAAGGTGACAGAAGGTGTTCTCATCCAAGATACTAGTGTTATTCGCGGATTGGTTGAGAAGATTATAGGGGTCCTTTCTACTATGCCACCTCACAGGGATCTTGAGGAGGGGTTTGTTGAGCAGAATGCACGGGATCCTATCCAGCCTACAGTCACTCAGAGTCAGAAAATGGAGCCATCTGTTGATTCCCAGTTCAGTGATGATGAGCCAGCAGTAGAGTTTGGAGGTTCTTACCGGCATTATACGGTAGGGTATGCTCATCATTGTTCTTTTGACACAGAGATAGAAGATTTTATTTCACGCAGATGTAGATTGGCTCTAGTTTCTTATCATCCATTAGGGGATAGATTGGCACCATCTTTTGAAAATAAAGTTGGTAGTAGCAAGTTACTCAGCCTACAGCATCGACACGCCCGGAGCATTTTTTCAGAGATTGGATTTGATGGCAGTGATTCAGGTACCTATGGCTGCTGTCATATCTACAGTGCAGTTGGGTGCAGGTGTCATTTTGACAGGGGTTTGAGTTTTGATAGAGTTGATGTTTCAGTTGGTTTGAGTTCCATAGAATGGTTTCTTCTACCGACATCTATAGTTGGTTTTCGGATAATTTCATCAGAGTTGTCAAGTTGTTTGGTATTGAGTACAGTTTCTCAGTTGTTGATATTGATGATTTCTCCACGAGAGTATGGTGAGGATTGGGATGATACATAGATTTACATTTGGGATCCAGGAAGACTGATTGGTTCATGGTTCAGCCATTGCTTGGGGACAAGCAATTTCAGGAAGGGCGGACTGTCATGTCCCCAATTTTTGGTAACAGTTCGATTTAATTAATTTAATTAATGGTTGTCCAAGGACGACTAATTAATTATTTTAATTAAATAAATAGTTATTAAAAGATAACTTTATATTTAATAAAGTGACTTGGATTATAAAAAATATTTAATAAAGTCACTTGAGGGATAAGATCAAAAAGGTTCTAGAAGTCTCTGGAGAGGATGGAGGGAAAAGAATAAATAGGCACCCCGGGGCTCCATTCGAATCAGGCAGTTGATTATCTCTCTTTGATTTTCAGATTGTGATTTAATCACAGGTGCATTGAGGAACCTAGGGTTTTCGCAATTGTCATAGTTGGCCATTGAGAACGATAACTCTCAATTGGTATGCAATTTTGAGGGTGTGAAATATCATCCGAATTATTGCAGATTGGAGGTGACATTCAGTCATTTCATCAGGGCGATTATTGGTGGCTTAAGGCCAACTTTAGGGTTTATGCATCACTGTTCATTGATTGGATTAGTAAGAGTGGAATTAATCAACATCTTCACAAATTATTGCAGGATATTGGTTGACATCGGATTCGAGGATTCAGTCTAATAGAGACTGATAAGCAATTAAAATTGTATGAAGGAAGAGGACCGGGCTTTATGAATTTTCACATACCATAGTCCGGGTAGTGAAGGCATTTTGGACATTACTTAATATTATCACTGAGTTCCATGAAGGCAGGCCACAATCCTAACCTTCAGCGTCCATTACCAGTTTGGGAAAGGCATTTTCGAGCTGAGTGAGGCAAATTTTAGGAATACACAATTAACAGAAAAGGGCATTATTTCCAGTTCGAAACTCATAGTGGATATAGCAATTTTTGTTGGGTCCTTGAGCGCCGTCTTCCTTCAGATTGGGCACTCCATTTATGAGCAATTTCTTCACATCCAATTCTCAGTTGAACGAAGTCATACATAGACGAATAGGGCACATGACACAATGAATTATGTCCATATCGCTGGCTGCCAGAATTAACGTCATTAGGATCGAAGGCCATTAATCCTGAATGAATTATTCTGCTTCCACGTTTCTACATTTGCCCCTACGAACGGGCATTGCTCAGGGATTATCGCATGAGAGATCTCAGTCTAAAAACCTTAGGCTAGGGCAGGAGTATATTGCATTTCTAGATCAGACGCCCAGCTGATTGAAGAGGAACATGCAGAGGAGATCGAAACAGGAGAAGCATTATAATCTGCGGTTTAGATAATACCAACAACGAGCATGTTATAGGAGATAATTGCCAAGTGTGGGTTTCATTATTGATGGCAAGGTTTTAATTCTTGGGAATCTGAGGTTCTGTAACTTTTGGAGTTTGAATTGGAGGTGGTCTAGGTGAGCATGTTGCACTGAGGAATTTAAGGCATAGATCCCCTGATGTTCTCAAGCTCAATATGGACTTATTCAAAGAGCTCGGCAAGATTCCAGTTAGTTTATTGTTTTTCCAGGTCTAATAAGCGGAGATTTGTCAGACTTCCTAGGCTCTCTGGGACTGCTCCATGAAAACTGTTATTCTTCATGTCCAGAGCTTGCAGGCTCATTAATGTACTCAGATCTGGAATCTCTACGTTTAGTCTGTTGAAGCTGAGATTCAATGTTTGATGTTCAGATAAAGCACCAAAGTTTCGGATCTGTCCAGTGAGTGAGTTATTGTGCAAGACCAATTTCTGTTGCATTTGGAGACCTTCTAGATCTTACTACAATTCATTACTTTCAATCATTGCAATCAGTGTAAGACCTTGTTATTACATTTGAAGTTTGATCTTCTCTAAAAATTATGGGTTTCTCGATTATCATTATTACACTCATAATTTAGTGGCCTTTAGAGTAAGGGCTTCAGAGCCTATTTGCCAACTATTTGACGAATTGCCACAGTACAATATTGGGATTTAGTGACCTTTATAGCCAGGGTTATTTCAGTGGTATCAGAGCTGAAGTATAAAAAGTTTTTTTGGTGCTAGAGAAAGCAATAACCTGTCAAGGTTATTTTAGCTAGTTTCCTATCCTCATACCTAGAAAATCAAAGAGAATAAAATGATTGTAATGATACAAGTGATTGGTTTTCCTATGTAATCAATTGAAAGATCTAACAAAAAGACTTGAGAAATATATTATTACAAATCACAAATTAGAAAACATTTTGAAAGAAACTAGAAGTAGAGAAATTGTTCTTAAAGCTAGACCCCAAACCACAATCATTGTGAAAAAAAATGAAGAAAATGATTTGAAATTAAGAATATTCCAAGATAGTGCTATAAATTTTCCACAAGGGTAACCATTCCCCCCAAAAATGAAAACTACCAAAACACTAGCAAATAATTTTACTGAAGATAAAAGTCATTTTATTGTAATCTACAACAAACAACCATCATAAAATAGGGAAAAGAAAAATAAAACTTATATTTCCATGCAAGAAAAAATCAAAAATTATGAGAGATTTAATTCTTCTTAGGCTTGGTAGTGACCATAGCAAGAGATGTACAATATAAATTCACAAGTTACTCCCAAGACTCTATACAAATGGTGTGAACAATGTAAATGATACAAAAGGAAAAACTTTGTGGGAAAATTATTATGTAACCCTTACAGAAGAAAGTGGGATCATAGTCAATGTATGTGGAAGGTTCTGACAATGTTACATATTCACACATGCCAACATGCAACATTTTTTAAAACAATCGACATGCCACCTTCCTTAATTTGGAAATAGCAATAATATACTATAGATTAAAATATGAAGCCTAATTTTTGGAGAGAACTTGTTTATACAAAATTCCAATCTTCATCAATGTAATACACGTGGCTTCTATAGATATAGTGAAAAATGTGGTTGTTTGAGAAGGTTTTATTTATCAAAACTCTTCCTTTTTTAGATTGATCAAAATTTATTTCTTGAAGTCAAATTTTCATGAATATCATTAGTAACACCATTTTTTTCATCTTTCTCAATTTTTCTTAGCATTCATGAAAAAATTAGAGGATGTCAAATTACATCTAAACTATGCTTTCTTGAAAGATGTCTAACTGCAAATATTGGGGATGTGCATTTGACTCTATCACATGACGATGATAATCTCACCATCTAATATTTTCAAGTGTTTGGGTGTAAATGTCAAGCCAAAAAATGTAAATTTCTATAGACATCTCTCCCTAAATGTATTTCTAGAGCTATATTTCCTTGAGACAAAGAACAAAAAAGATCTAATTTGAGACCAACTACTTACGAGAATAAAATTCTAAATTTTATGTAGAAGAAAATAAAACCATAAAATATGAAGTTTTAGGGTTAAATATGCATGACCAAATCTATTTTGAAAATTTTTTTTGATCTAAATCTTTCCCAAATTTATTAAAATGGCAAGCTTTGTCTAGTCTTAGATTTCCTTTAACACTTGTGAAATTTCCAAACATGGAAATTCCACTAGTTTCTATACATGACTATTAATTCATTTGAATAAAATTTTCAACCATTTCACAATTTTAGTAGCACAAACTTATTGTATAATAAAATGATAAATAAATTTACAAATAATTAAGTCTATGCAATCATTTAAATTAAAAATTAAAAAGAAATGATTTTGTTGAATAATTGCAATTGTAGGTCAGTCAAGAACCTACAACACAATGGTAAATTATGAGCCTCTTAATTGGGAGGTCTTGAGTTCAAACCTAATCAAGCTTAATTAATAATTAAAATAATTAATTACAACAAATCATAATAATTAACCTTGGCTTTGGCCTCTCACCCACCCAAAAATAAATAAATAAATATGGTTTTGGATAGATATTAAAATTTAGGCAAGAGCCTATAATACAATGGTAACTTGTGAGCCTCTCATGAGGGAGGTCTTGGGTTTGAATTCACCTAAAACATAAAAAATTAATTAATTACAATAAATAGCAATAATTAATCTAGGCTTTGGTTGTTTATGGATCAAAAAAAAAATAGAAATTGTACTTCTCAGGTATATTTTTTTTTACCATGAAAGTAGTGCAAGGTGTGCCTCCATATAATTCTACTAGATTATATAAAAAATAAATACAAATCAGAATCTGCCTTGTGGTAAATCATGAGTGCCTCCATTGTCAAATCCCTTATGAATAAGATGAAAATTTCATACTACATTTCGCTATTGTTGTTGCATTTCACTAGTGACATGAAATATGAAACATACTTAAGCCTTACAATTTTTTTTCCATATCTATTCTTCTAATAACGCATCTTCTATATAGTAAATGTTTAAAATCCCCTCTAGCCAATCACAAAATAAATATGAAAACAATTAGTTTGATAGAATGATCTTTAAAAATCACAGGATAAAACCATTCTGTATGGATGGAATGAATTAATTCAAAACAACTGCTTGAAATTATTAGCCTTTGCCTATGATAGACATGACTAATATTTAATTTGATATATTTTTTTTAAAATTCTTCTCAAACTAAAAGATTCACCTTACATGTCGAATAATAGATTTTGTAGAATATGAGAAAGCAAGTACGTTAGTCTTAAAGAAATATCTATGTTTAATCAATAGATACACATGAATGCAAATCAATAAATATGTTTTTGTCTTTTGATTTACCAATATACCCTAAAATAACCCTAAAATAATGGATGCAAAATATGAAAGCAAAAGGCATGCCACACATACTATTGATCCACATGTCTTCAAGGAAGTGTTTCTAATTGTATGCATGATATTAGAAAAGTGAAATAATGTAAAGCCACCATCTCTCAAGCGATTCCAAGTACGTGTAGTGTTCCAAAAATGTCCAAATGTTCACAAATTGAGTTTCTAATTTTTTGCAACAGAAAAAACAAAAATTATACTAAGAAAATCAGCACTAACCAATCAAAAAACAAGAATTAAAGAAAAAATATCACTTAAATAAAATAATTTGTACAAAACATCAAATAAGTGAACTATGCACAATTTTAAAAAAATGAACTAATAGGTTAAAGTGATATGAAAAATTCATCATTTTCCTATTTATAAGGAGGACTAATAAGTTATGTCTATGGTACATATTATATATTTGAGGATGAGTGATGTGGACTTTGTTAGGAACTTCTTGATAGGTAATGGGTCGAAGTCTAGATTATTTATTAATATTATTATGTCTTAGGATTAATTATTATTATGTGTTAAATTTGAGAGGACTCAAATCTAATACATCCTAAATGAGAGGCTCACAATTTATTATTTTATTGTAGGCTCTTGTCATCTGCTAAGACTTACATTGATAAAATGTGATTATAATTTATGTGTATCAATATAGACTAGAAAATACTTAGTAACATAAATTAAGACATATTATTTTGTAAAAGACTAAACATTTAAAAATATAATAAATTGAGATAGAATAAATGATGTTATTATTTTGCAACTGACTAAATTTAGAAATCTAATAAATTTAGATGAAATAGATATTGTTAAATGTTCATTATGTTTAAGGCATATATTTTTGTATTTCTTCAATTTTAAAATTACATCTACAATCAAAAGTTCACGATTAAAATAAACATGTTTGTCCATTATTTTTCATTTACTTTATGACTACTACCAGTCTATTCATTATAACATTATTACAACTTCCCCTCTAAGAAAAAAAAGAAGCTATAATGGGAATGAACATAGTCTCAAACATCATGAAATCTGCATCGAATGAAGTGAAAAAAAGGTGTAATAAAAATAATAAAAACATTTAACCATTTAATTCAAAGAACCTAACTATCATGAACCCTTTATTACTTCCTTCCATGAAAAAGAACTATTGCCAAGGGCCCTTTTCTGAAATTGTTATTAATCTTAAGTACTGGAAACCAATCAAAATGAGTATCTTCATCCCTTTATATCTAACATTAAAGAAATCTAGAGAAAAATGCAATTTTTTAAGCTTATAATTGACAAAAACATATTTTATATTGATTTAATTGGAATAAGATTGGTGAATTAATTATTAGAGTAATTAGATATTTCCTAATTAACTCTAGTTGCTTAAGCTAAACTTTAGGCATCTAATAATTAATTCTTTTATTAAATTTTTTGATGCAACTTAGGTTAGACCTTCTTAGGTTTTCAATCAAATTTATAAGGACGATCTCTCTTTGTAATTATTAAATAATTCATATATGATATTAGCAATCTCTTTTTTTCTCATCAAGATTGTCTCATCTATGGATCTAGCAATTTTAGCCTCCATAGCTTTTTCTTCTCTTCTATGACAGGTGTTTCCATGTAGGTGAATCTTGGGAGCTTTGGGGCTGATCTTTCATCAAGTTCAACATAGTATTAGAGCTCTAGATCTTTATGCCCCTCTTCTATTTGTGAGAGATTTCGCATTAGTTTCCAGATCTATAGCTTTCAACATTTTTTTATTGGATCTAGGGGGCCACTAATTTTCAAGGAATTTTGAGGAAAAATGAACATCATCATTAAGTTCAGAGTGTTCAAAAACCCCATTTTTGTGTAAAATACATTCAGTTTGGACACTGTTGAAATTTGAAGGCAAAGTTTTTGTATCTAGACATATTTTACATGGGTAGACAAAATGAGGTGACAAATTTTCTTTTGGTAGGAATTATTTTAGCAAGCACATTTTGTTTTGTGTGGAGCAATTTGATTTTTCTACCATATCCTGTTCTCTTTCACTCAGGCGCGAAGGTCTTTTTTAGTGGTATTTTTAACCACATGCACAAGGTATTTGACATGAGGTTAGAAATAATAAAGCCTCACTTTTTAAATTTGTACCAGTCTCTATACTTTCATAAATGCACCCACCATATTATGTCATTTTTGGCTTGGAGCCTGAGCTCATTATCTACACCATTTTTGGGTATTTGCAAATGTATTTTGTGGAGACCCCTAGATAAAGACATTTCACTATGATTTTGGACCCTACAATTATTGGAACCTACACCTCATTTTTGGGTTTAGTCTTCCTCTAGAGACATCGCCACCAAATTTTTCACTCCTATAATTTGGACGTTTGTTTTGGCATCCACATCTACAATTTTTGTGCATTTCTTTTTGGGATATTTTGAAAAATGGTCCTTAGAATAGTGTTTTGGGGGTTTGAATACCCATTTTTTTAGTTTTTTTCTATTGATTGGAAAGTTTTGTCATGCCAGCTTAGGCCTCACCTTGTCTCCCTCTTTGATTTATGGGCATGCCTTCAAAACTTGAGTTTTTTGGCAATCACGTGGATTGAAGACCCAAAAATGTTTGGCAACATTTTTTAATGGTGTGTTTAAGGCACCTTTGAAGATGTGTATCTTGCTCAACAACCCCTCCACTAGTTTCAATGTCATGAATTTTGGCCACATTGTGGGAAAGGTACAAGAACAAGTGGGAGTTCTTTTTGAAGATTGTGCACAAGATGTGCACACTACTTGTCCACTACAATGCAAGGTTGACCACCAAAAATGATGTAGGTTATAATCTACTCCACAAGGCACTATCAAACTATTTTTATGAGGTTGTTCTCCTCCTACTCTCAAAAGTAGAAGGGGATCGGGATAGTATCACTTGTATTGAAGGGAGTGCTCCTCACTTGGTGGATGTCAAGGACAATGATGGAAACATGCCTTTGAACATTTCTATTCTTCGTTATGATAAGAAAATGGTGGTGTGGCTCTTGTCATATTCCAACCAACTAGAATCTTATTTTGAGAAGATACTTTGTCATTGGTGTTAGGATTAACCTTAGATAGAAATAAAAATTGCATGCATATATAAACAATGTCAGAAAAATAATAGATCACATAGAAGAAAACACAAGACGCCAAGATTTTACTTGGTTCACCAAAACCTTGGGCTACATCCACCAAATAACAAGTTTAATATTATTAAAATTTAGTGATTATAACCTAATTACAATTTGTAATTCCTTACAACTCAATACCACCACAAGAAACAATTTTTGCATCACACATTATGAAAATCCCTAACCCTAAGCCCTTTTTATATAAATATTCTTGCCACTTTAGGCTTAAAATTAGTTATAACATGTCAGCCATAAATTGGCAAATAAATAATAGCCAAAGTATTTATGAAGTATGTACATTACTTCCTTGATCAATCACCACAAACTAATAATTGATGTCTGTGGGGACTATTATTATGTATATATGGTAGAGGACTAATTGTAAATTTGTCGATGTCTATATTCTTGTCATTGCATTTGGTCTCCTTTGTAAAGGCATGTGTGAGTTCATCAAAGGAGGGCTAGAGATCTCTAGTGGTGAGTGTGAATTATGACAACATTTGTGGGGAGTAAAAAAACTAGTACTTTTAGAATATGGTATTTTGGATAAAATTGTTGGCCTTGGATCAATTATTCCATATAACATATTAGGTCTAGTTCATTCTATACTTCATGAGTTTTTCTTTGGAGAGGAATTAATTAATCTTGTTGCTGGAATTCTACTCCTATATGTTATTCTTGTAGGAGTGGGCCTAGGTTATTAGGGTTGTTTTAGGCATTCAATGGGATCTCCCCATTCGCGAAGTTCTTACATTTCATGTCAAAACAAGACATCCTAGAGGCATTCGAGGGCATTTTTTGGAAGGTTGGGAATTTTTATTTTTGCAATGCATAGTAGCGCTTAGACTTACCATAGCCACATACATCCTCTACTCCACTCAACTTATTTTGATGATCTATCCGTTTACATAGGATTTGGAAGGAAATGTGTTATTTTTGGATGGTAGGCCAGGACGTTCCACATCAATAGCGGCCTATGACTTAGAGTTGATGCTACTCTAAAGTGCTCTACTGGGGATAGTAGACCTCCATATGCATTAGTGATAGCTAGTTCTTATTGGAGATTGTGGTATTGCATGTTAAATGGTGCAAATTTTTCCAATCTTTTTGGTGCTTAAAAATGTGTCTTGAACTTGGCTAATCTGCATGTGTTTCTCTTGTCCATTTTGCATGATTCCTTGTCACTTGTTTCATGCACTTTCTATGATCTCTTTGGTTGTGTGTGTGCCCATCTCTCTCATTGGAAAATTTTGTTTTTGGGCAGTTTAGCACATGTCTATTGGTCATTAGTTTTTAATTTGACATTGGCCCCTAGTTTTTTGGCTTTTTTTTTAGTGGTTGGATATGCTTTTCCACCAAGGGTCATTTTTCAAGAATTTTTTTGCCTCAACGGTCATTTTGCTATCAAATTTGGGCTCATCAGTTACTAACATGAGTGCCACATCAACATTGCATCAGGGCTCCTGCCACCTCCTTAGACTTGGTTTGGACCTATCTTCACATTTTTTCTCACATATTGATCATACAGACTGGACATCTTCAAAAAATAAGATATCACTAGAAAGTTGATTCTGAGCCTATCACAATGGTATAGTTAGTTTTTAGTTTTAATGCTTTTTTGATATTTTTTCTACTATCAAAGTTAGGGGTATGGTTTTGCACTCAAGGAGACATATCATGAGCATTAGGGAGTTTCTTCTATTATTTTTCACGCATCCTTGGTCTGATTGAGCATCTCTTTAGGCTTTGGTGTTTCATGCCATCTGTATTTTCAAGTTCACTTATTTGCCTTTGTGTTCCTCATAATTTGATGTAGATTATAGTCTTCTCTACCTGGTCAGGTTCTATTTTGGTGAAGGTTCTTCAGATCAATGGTTACTTTTGATAGCTCACTTTATAACTTCTACATGCTTTAGTGGTGTTCTTGTTTATTATCATCTTTTGTTCCTATCTTGGGAAAGATTCCCTAGTTTGGAGGATTCTTTAGTCCTTTACTAGTTTCTTTTAGCATATTTTTCATCTATTTTTGGAGTAGAGTTTTTTCCATGTGGTTTTCTCTATTTCTACTCTTTTCAAAGATTTGGTTGTGCTTGGGTACCTCATCAGGCTCTTTTTTTTAGGACCAAATTCTAGTTTTTGTAGTAGTTTCTAGGTTTTTAGCTACTCCCTATGTTTATCTTAAGGGGGGGTGTTAGAGTAATAAGATATTTTCTAACTAACTCTAGTTTCTTAAGATAAAATTTAGGCATCTAATAATTGATTCTTTTATTAATTATTATGATGCAACCTAGGTTAGACCTTTTTAGGGCTTCAATCTCCTTTATAACGATGATCTCTCTTTGTAATTATTAGACAATTTGTTTTTGATATTAACAATCTCTTTTTGGCTCATCAAGAATGTCTCATCTATGGATCTCATAATTTCAGCCTCCTTAGCTTTTTCTTCTCTCTTCTGTGATAGTTGCTTGCATGCAGGTGATTCTTGGAAGCTATGGGTTGATTGTTCATCAACTTCAACATTAAAAAGGCCTTTATATCTCTTTTGTCAAGAGGAAGTAAAAATATTAGCCACTATGATAGTGCAACTTGAGGAAAAATTATTGAATTCTCAAACTTTTATTTGTATATAGCTAGATTATATTCTTCTCTTTCTTTTGGTGGTTTAGCAGTGGTTCTTGTATAGTCTAGATAGTAGATATAAAAATATATCACTGCAAGATTGTGTACTAGTCAATTTAAAGTCTTGTGTGAAATAATCAACGTAGGTTAAATATTCACCATGGAAACTTCATTGCCTTTGGCAATCTAAAACTAGGGTCTATGAGGTTCTATTTTTTTGTTTCTTTGGAGGCCAAAAAAATCCATCTTCTATATTTGACTTATATTCCTAGCAAGATCTTCTATAGTCTACCTAGGGAAGAAGTATAAGAACAATCTTATACTTAATGGAGATTATTTAATCAATATATTAGCTTGGATATGTTAAGAGAATCCATATAGGGTCTTAGACAAGAATTTAGAGTTGGGTGAATCTATTTAGGTGGCTTAATCATTGAAAGATTGAACTTAGCTCATTTCCTTTATATTTTTTCCTACTTAGGGGTTGGTGTTGTATAGCCAATGCAGAGTCCTAAAACCATAAAAAGCCTTTAGTATTCTATAAAGTGTGTATGGAATGTCACTTAGATTAGGGGCTTGTTTGAATTTTTTTCAAAATTAGAATAAAAACTGAACTATGAGACCTAATTGAGGGCTAAAAGGCTTAAAAGACAGAATTAAGTAGAAAAACACACCAAGATACTACTAAATGAAGGTTTTGTTGATTGATTCAGTTGTATGGAAGGCCCTGGACTCTTGCAAGTTTATGGGGAATGGGCGAGGTGATTTCTAGTTGAACTTACCCTTGTAAGTTTGAATGAGTAATTTTTTCTTAAATATGTAGAGAGGCTTAAGTTCAATTAGGGAAGTGGATTGAACCCTCCAAAGAGTGAAGGGTTGAAGAAAGAAAATCCCTAGAGTGTCCTATAATTTTCTTTAGTGTAGATTTTAGTGGAGTTTATTTGACGAGCCTCCCTATAAAATTAGTATCAAAGCCCTTAAGATTTGGGCTAAGTTGGGTATGTGTCATCAATAGTGAATTAGTAGGTGATAGGATAATGGTGACCAATGTGGAATTGGTGAGGAAGGTGGAAGAGTATGAGAAGGAGAATAGAATCCTTAGAGAGAAGTTAGAATAGATTGATAGAAAAATTGGTGAAGTAGAGATAAAGAATGAAAAATTTAGTGAAAAGATGAACAAAGTAGAGGATAAAGGTAAATGTTTAGTAGATGAGAACAAGATTCTTGATATAGATTATAAATTACCTGAAGAATCATTCATGAAATCTTTAAGAGCAATGTGAGGAAAAGACTTAGAAGGTACACCCCTTTTTAATGGAAAGGTGAAGACATATTTGGTCTTGGCATTCGTAGAAGGTTTTGAAATCCACATTAACTTTGATGGTTTCACTAAGGCCTAGAAAGTGAAGGTTGCGAAATCTAAAATGAGGGGAATTGCATAACTTGGTTGAATTGTGTGCTATCAAAGAGAAATAAAGAAGGTAAAAATACAATAGCATATGAAAAGGTATGGTAACCAAGATAAGGTAGACTTATCTACTAGAATATTGTAAGATTAAACTACATAGGAAAAGGTAGAATATAAGACAAAGATATCTTGACATGAACACCTATAGAAAGGAGTTCCATTAACTATGTCGAAGATCCATGGCGGTGGAGGATAAAATTACTAAGGTTTTAAGATACCTAAATGGACTAAGATATAATATTCAAGAATAAATAAGCTCGTTAAGTCCCATTATAGTCCACAAGTGCTATCTTTTAGCACTCAAGGCGGAGGAAATGAGCAAAAAAAACATGTACAAGTTAGCAAAAGTAGAGGTAGAGGAAGAGATAACAAAGGTCATAGAGGAATATATGGTGGAAGGATCATAGAACATAGACCTAAAGGGGAGTCTAAACTTTCAGAGGAAAGTAATTAATTAAATAGTAGAGGAGGTTGTAGAAGAGGAAGAGGGTCTAGTAGTGGTAGTGGTAGAGGTAGATTTGGTGGATTAGAAAGAATAACTTATTTAACAACCATAAAACCTTATCATTAAAATAAAATTGGAAACTTTTCTTATAGGTGTCCTAAGGAGGCCTCTTCATCATAAGGGGACAAGAGATTCGATTATGTGCAAGAGGAGACCACAAGTGTAAAATCCTCTAAGGTAAAATTAGACTAAGAGGATATGTGCAGGATCATGGTCAACCAAACTATGCTCTTATATGGCAATAAAAATCAGAAAATCAAGGTTATGTCAATTCAATGTGCAATTTTCTACTTGTTATAAACTTTATATCAAAAATTTAAGACAAAAGAATATCTAGAAAATTGAATTTAGTTTATAAAACACTAGTCTTAATCTGAAAAAAAATTTAAAAAATTGATTGTTCAAAATTTTGAATTTTGATGCAATAGTACAAAAATTTTAGGACACAAATAAGAAGTAGACGTATGTTTGACCACCTTAATCAAAACCAAATGATAATATTTTTAAATAATATTCTAGATAGAAGAAGTAGACTTGTGGCTGGATGTGACACAAATTTTTGGGTATTTTTATTCTAAATAAATAATTAATTAGTAATTTTCTACTTTTGTTATTTTGAAATAAAAAAAAACTCTCGTGTTTGACCACCTTAACTAATTCAAAACTCTGCAAAATTTAATTTTTAGTTTTTCTTTTCCTTATAGTAGAAGAAGAATAGAATGTGATGCATCTTTTGGATTTCAAAAATGTTGTACCCTTTGAAAGTTATAGTTGTTTTTCAAGGTGTCAATCAACACTTTACACATAACTCCATTAGAAAATAAGTAATCATTATGTATTGAATTCGTAATTTGATCAAACTTACTTTTATAGAAAGCTAAGAACATTCTTAAGAAACCCTTTTCATTTCATCAAATCTTGGTAAAAAATTTAAGTTTTTCTTTTTTATTTTCCTTATAGTAGAAGAAGCATAGAATGTGATGCATCTTTTGGATTTCAAAAATTTTGTACCCTTTGAAAGTAATAGTTGTTTTTCAAGGTGTCAATCAACACTTTATACGTAACTCCATTAGAAAATAAGTAATAATTATGTATTCAACCTGTAATTTGAAAAAACTTACATTTATGGAAAGCTAAGAACATTCTTAAGAAACCCTTTTCATTTCATCAAAGCTTTCTAAAAAATAGTCATCTACTATATGTTTGAAGTAAAAAGAAAAACAGATAAGAACATGACAAAAACACATTTTCAAGACATTTTTAAAGTTGACCATATAGGGTTGGTATCAAAAGATATAGTAGGCCTTATGAAGGTATTAATGATTATCATTTAGTATTTGAAAACTAAATTATATTTTTATAAAACAAAAATAAACATGCAGTAAGTATTTTCACATGCCTTTGATCTCTCAACTCATGTGCCCATAATATACTCAGTTTTCTATCTTTAGTATATTTGTTTTCACATACATGTTTAAATTTAATTACAACATGCTTTTCTCTCAATTAATCTTTTTTTTTTTCTCAAAAAATTTTGTAACCTAACTATTTTAGATATAAGAATAATATTTTTCTTTATTTAAAAAATTTATGATAATCACATGGTTCAAGTAGCAAATTTGAAGTTGATACCTTAGCTGTTCAATTTTTTGTTTTCTTCCAATTTTCTATAATTGAATTTTGCTCATATTAGAAAGGATTTTAAAATAATACAATCATAATAATTTTTTAGATTTTTCTTCAATTTTCTTTCGTCAAGTTTTCTTGATTAATAAGTTTTATTTTTTTCAAAATCTACAACATAATTCTTTTTCCAAAAATTAATACAATAAATTAATAAACATTATGCAAGCACCCAAGAAGACACAAAGAAGGAAAATATTTCAATGAAAATCTATATTGGGTTTTCAAACCCTACTTCAAAACCACAACTAAAATCTAACACAATTTGTGAACATGTGCGTATCCAAACCCCCTAAAACTGGCAACAATTCTTTTGATCTGATTCCAAAATAAGCTCCCTAACCCCTATGTGTGTAGAAATGAGCTCAAATCTCTTAATAAAGAGGTTACCTCTACCTAGGGTTTCCAGTTGTCAAATAGGCGAATGCCTCTCCTTAAAATAAACTTTTATTATTTAATCTCTACATGTACATTTAAATAACTTTTTACTTAAAATATTCTTTTATTATCTTTTTCATTCATTTTAGTAAATAGTGCAAGCACTGCTATAAAGTGTAGCTATTTATTTAAATTAATAATAATAACTATAGCTCATCATTTAAATGCAACTCTAATTTAATTATTATTAATTAAATAAGTATAATAAAAAACTATTAAATCTTTAATCTTTTAATTCTCCTTAACTAATTTTCCAAATTAGACTTCTAAATTAATTCTTTTAAATTAAACCATATGTTTTATGATTTTATATTTAATTAAATATTCTAATATTTTAATATTTTCTTTTCAATCAAATAATATTTAATAACTCTCAATATTATATGATTAAACCAAATATTATAATTAAATCATTTATCAAATAAATCACATAGCCAAATTCATATAAAAGAAACATTACCAAAATTGACCCAAACTCAAAATTAAACTACACTGGCAAAGATAAACTCATGGGTTTAAAAAATGATGGAAATTCAGATACATGTCCTCCTCAGGATAAGTAAGTAAGCTATTGCTAGGATTGGACCTAAACATTATCTCCCCATTCTTATCATTTAGTTATTGTGATAGGGCATGTTCATCCTGACAATTCAGGAAAGTCAATGTTCAATACTTGTAAATTTGTATAAAATATGAGAATGTATGTGTTATGTATATCTAAGCTAAACAGAATGTTGGGAGTGGTACATCACGTAGATCATGACTAGCAAGTGACTAGATTTCCCTCCCTCAACTATATTAGGTGTGTCAAACGTAAATGTAAAATAGACACACACACTATGTACACATGCTAGTATGGGGTAAGTATAATAGTAAATCATAAATATAAATAACATCATAATCTAACATGAATATCTCATCATCGTGAGGACATAATAAACATCTTTCTTAGCATATTGTATCATCGTAGAAGTAATTTCATCAACTAACTAAGAGCAATTAAAGTATCATCACTACAAGTAGGAAAGAGTTACAACCTAACATAATCAATTACTCAACATATCAAAGTATTGTATTTTAAATATCAAATAAGGGCTAACATATCTATAGAAGATTCGTAAAGAACTTTAGCAACTAAGTCTACGATGATGGTGAAGGAGGGGTATTACAACATTGAGATATAGAAGAGTTACCATGAAAACGCAAGAAATACTTAGATGTGGCTCCAAATATCTAAACAATCTTTTAACTACATCCTAATGCACCCTTCCAAGACTATCCATTATTGATAGAGGACTCCCATTATTTGAGCAATTTTTTATTTTGTATAGAGCATAGCATACATGAAGATGCCAAAAACACTCACATAAGGTACTTGAGACACATCATTCATCTTTGTAGGTGATTTTGGACAATCCTCCTTGGAAATATTTGTTCCATGTAACTTGGAACAAATAACTACTTGCCAGTTATAATGCTAAATTTATCCAACTCAAAGTTAATCTGTTTTCTCTAGCTTATCCAAAGTTATTATATGATCATAATTGTGACTTCAAGACCTACAAAAGTATATTTTAGTTTTAAGAAAAACTTCAATTTAGTATGTCAAATTGGCCTTCAATGTGACATATTTATAGAAGTTCTAATTTTTTCTTGTTTGGCTGCCACATAGGATGCCACATAGACACTTTCAGCCGGAACAGTTTTGGCCAAACTAGTTCTAGCTGAAACCCCTATTGGCCGATTAAACTACCAGTGGTTAATGTCATTGTTTGATATAAAATAAAGTTTTTTTTTTCTTTAAAAAATAAATAAATATACAAAACAGTGAAAATTGGAAGAGGATTTTCGAAAGATAATTAACTTTGAACTAATTTTTAGCAACTATTTTATGGATTTAATCAATATTGCAAAGGATCGAATATTTTGAAGGTGCTTTTTTTCTCGTCTACTTATTTTTATTTTTATGTATTCTATATTGAACCATTAGCTGATATTTAGTGAAATCTAAATTTATTTATTTTTGATTCTATAGATTAAAGTATTCAATGGGAAGTAAAAGAAAAAGATCAAGGAAATATGATAGAATAAGAGATGACAAAATGAAAGGTCATATAAAACATAATCAAAACCAACCTACTGAAATTCCTGAATAGGATGAGCTTCATGAAGAAAATGAAAGTAATGTAGAGGAAGAAGTTGGCAATTCTACCAATAAAGATAAATTAGAAGGCATAAAAAATTTGATGGATTTGGATGAAGAACTACTTTTTAACCAAATTCCATCTAGAGATATGATAAATAATAAAACTATCAAGATCCGAAGGAACCTCCAAATTTTGGCAAACACCTAGTCTTCTATCCACTTCACCCTTTACCCTAGAGGAAAGAAAGACAAAGTTGCAGAGGAAGGATATAAATTTAGATATCCTACTTATGGAAGAGATTCAAAACTTCTTAAATAAGGACTCAAATTCCCCTCTAGAAGCAGAAGTGCCAGAGAATGTTTATAAGTAGGTTGAGCAGCTATCCGAAGAACTGGTTCAGATCTTTAATTATGACAATAGTGAGAATAGTATTGTACACCAAAAAGAGGAACTTATACAAAAATCATCAAATTGAGGGGGAAATATTATACAGTGGATGATCTTCAAAGAGACTTACTATAACTACAGATGGAGAACAATTTTAAGGAACAAGATAAGCATAGTGGGAATAAATAAAAAAATTACTAAAGGGAATTATAGAACATTAGAAGGAAATGGGGAGGAGCAGAAGCTGAAGGAAAATATTGGAACCAAAATTTTTAGAGAATTAGAACAATAGGAGTTCCAGGCTATAGGAGATACTCTAACTTCATCAGCTCATAATATAGATGATAATTTGCAAGAATTGGGTCTATGTATGAATCAAGCAGGACTGAGTTCTCCTATTTTTGGCAAGATGAAAGGAAAAAGAGGAAGGAAAAATTTAAAGGAATTTTGAGAGACTAAAGGACTACGTAGGGAACAAAGGAAAATTGATGAACTTCTAAATGTGGGGAAGGGGAAGTGTCTTCCCATGGCATCATGAGGATCACATCATGGAATGCTAGGGGTTTAAATGCCCCTAGTAAAAAAAGACTAATTAAACAATACCTAAATAATTTTAATTCTAAAATAATTTTAATTTAAGAAACTAAATTAAACAAGTTGGAAGGTTCCAAATTAAACAAAAAGTTAGGTTTTTGGGAATCAGTATTTGTTGAGGCATTGGGTGCATCAGGTGGACTAGGAATTATATGGAACCCCAAAAAAATTGAATTGAAATATTTGGTTAGTGGATTTAATTGGATGTGTGTTAGCATTCCGAGTTTAAAATTTGATATAAAATTTATTGTTATAAATGTATATGGACCTAACTATCCAATAAAGGAAAAAGAGGTATGGAATGAGATAGGTAAGGTTTTGAATTATTACCAAAATAGCCATGTCTTAATGGGAGGTGATTTCAATACCATTATCAATTTGAATGAAAAAGTAGGAGGAATACAACATCTTACATCTTCCTCATTGGAATTTAAATCATGGATAGATAAACATAATTTGGTAGAAATTCCATTAAGTAATGGTACATTTACATGGAATAATAGAAGGAGGGCCATCTAAACCACCCAAGAACCCTTTCAAGTGTGAAAAAATGTGGTTTCAAGATCCAAAATTTATTGAACAAATAAGGATTTGGTGGGCACAAGCTAACTTTGAGGGCTCCAAAATGTTCATCTTTGTCTCTAAGCTCAAAATGTTAAAAGAAAATATTTTAAGATGGAATAGAGAACATTTTAATAATATCTTTAAAGAAAAACTGGAGATAGAAGGAAAATCAAAAATTTTAAATCAGGAGATCATCAGATCTAGTATGGATTATGAGAAATACCATTTAGAAAAAGAACTTTTAACAAGACAAGAAGACATACTTTCAAAAGAGGAAACCTTTTGGAGACAAAAATCTAGGGAAAAATGGTTGAACGAGGAAGACCGTAACACAAAAATTTTCCATAACTCAACCATCTACAATAGAGCTCAATCTAGAATTACCAATATCACTAACAAATCAGGTCTACAAATAGAAAATCCTCAAGAGATAGGAGACACGTTACTCTTCCATTTAAAAAATCTACTTAACAATTATGAAGGATTGAAGAGGATAGCCCAGTCCCCCATGCTCAAACTCATTCTAAAACTCATAACCCCTGAAGATAATAAAAAACTCAATCGCCCAATCGCCCTTGAAGAAGTTCGACTTGCAGTCTTTAATATGAACCTTGACAAATCGCCAGGGCCTGACGGTTTTCAAGCCTTCTTCTTTTAGAAATGCTAGGATATCTTAGGAGCAGATCTATGGAAGGCCATTGAAGCATCACAAAATGGTGGGTCATTGTTGGCAAAAATTAATTTTTCTTTCATTACACTAATTCCTAAGAAGGAAGGGCCCAAACATCTTGGGGACTTTTGCCCAATAGCCCTATGCAATATAATTTACAAAATTTTCTCGAAAATTATGGCTACCAAACTCAAGGAATACTTGCCAAAACTAATCTCGGAAGAACAAATAGCCTTTGTACCAAGGGGATCTATCTTGGATGGCATTCTTATTATTCAGGAAACTATTCATTCAGCAACAAGAGATAAAGAACCATGTATGCTAATGAAACTAGATATATAGAAGGCATACGATATGGTTGATTGGCACTTTCTTTGTAAAGTTTTAGAAGCATTTGGCTTCTCTCATTAGTGGATTAACCTAATCTTTAAGTTTATTTAATCACCTAAAATTTCTATTCTCATCAATGGAACACCGGAAGGATTTTTTGAGATATCTAGGGGTATTAGACAAGGAGACCCACTCTCACCTTCCCTCTTTATCATTATGGCTGAAGCTTTTGGAAGAGCTATATCGGATGCATATTTAAGACAAAGGATTTCAAGTATTTTTGTAACTAGAAATGTCCCTAACATAACTCATCAATAGTATGTGGATGATACCATCCTACCAGGTAAAAGCTCAGTTCAAGAGGCTAAGGGATATAAAATTATTCTGCAAACCTATATGGATACATCAAGAAAAAAAGTGAACAAAGAAAAATCTGAGATTTTCATTTCGAACACCAGTCTAGAAATGGAGAATTTGATCTGTAGGGTCATGGGGTTTAAGAAGGGTATGTTCCCTTGCAAATATCTAGGAATATCTCTAGATAAAGGTGCAAAACACTACAAAGTTTGGAAGGACACAATTGAAAAGGTAGATAAATGAATTGGGAATTGGAAAAATAAATGGCTATCTAAGGTAGGTAAAATTACTAAGATAAGGTTAGTCCTCTCAGCCATTCCAATATTCCGTATGGCTTATTTACCCCTTTCTAATTGGATGTCTTCATCGTTCGAGTCCAAACTTAGGAATTTTTTATGGAAAGATAAAGAAGAAGATAAGAAGCTAGCCCTTATAAAATGGGATAACATATGTAAATCAAAAGAATATGGGGGCTTACGTATTAAAAAGCCTCAATGGAAAATGAGGCCTTGGGGGAAAAATTAATTTGGTGATTATATAAAGAATCTGATAAAAAATGGGCTAAAATATTTTTTAACAAATATCTCAACCCATCAGACCTGAAATCCTTGTTCAAAATGGTTAGTCTCCCTAAACGATCAAAATAATGGAACTTTATGACCAAATGTCAGAGTCTTATTAGTAGATTTCTCACTTGGGATGTCGAGTTAGGTGACAAGGCATTAGTCTGGGAAGATTCATGGGATGGACTTCCTCCGATTGAATCATCCCCCACTAATGATATCCTAAAGCAAAGGTTGACCATTATGTGGGGAAGTAAAGTTGAAGACTATAGGATTAAAGAAGTATTGAAAGGGGTTATGAAATGGAAATGGTGCTTGCTGGACAATCTAGAATTTGATCCAGACCTTATTAAGGCTTATGAGAAGATCATTTCCAGCAAAAATATCAAACAAGTCTCAAAGCCAAACAACCTTATTTGGGCGGGATCTAAGGATGGTACATACAGTGTGAAACTAGATTATAAGGCAATCACTCAATCTCAGAAATGGTCTAAGATTGAATTGTCACTTAATCTATGTTGGGATACAACATGTCTTCCAAAGGCCGGATTCTTTTTATGGCTTGTCCTTCAAAAGAGGGTGTTGACCACAAATAGGTTATTAAGATTCGGTATTATAGGCCCTCATTGGTGTGTTTCATGTAAGCAAAGCAATGAGAATGTAGATCACCTATTCCTCAATTGTTCTTATGTGCTCAATTGCTAGGAATGGCTTAGGGCTTGTCTCGATTGGGCTACCCCTCTGCAAAACTTTGTTAAAAGTTTACTTAGCTCATGGCCCACAAATTTGATAGGTGGGGTATATAACAAGCTTTGGCATATTTTCCCCTTGATTGTGGTGTGGGAATTGTGGAAGGAGAGAAATTGCCGCATTTTTCAAGAGAAAGAGCTGAACATAGAAAGGTTTTTACTAAAATTAGAAGCTGCTATAGTGGAAGTGCTCAATGCTCATCTTAGGAAATCATCTAAAGAAGAAGGCTCTTTCTTGATTTGGGATGGGTTTATGAAGAAAAATTGGCCCACCATTATCAACCCTCCACTGGTTCACTCTTCTTGTAACAAGGAAGCAAGAGCGAACTACAAGTGGGTCCCACCTCCTCAAGGGTGGCATAAATTAAATTTTGATGGAGCGGCCTAGGGTAATCCAAGGATAGCTGGTATTGGTTGCATTATCAATGATGAGAAAGAAAAATGGTTAGCAAAGTTGGCTTCGCCGCTGCCTGCATCTACAAATAATATAGCTGAATTAGTAGCCCTAGAGAAAGGATTACAACTCTGTGAGAAACTAGGCTTGTCTAGAATCATAATAGAAGGTGATTCTTAGATAGTTCTTAATGTGGTAAGGAAGAAAAAGACACCAAATTGGGTGTTAAATTCAAAACTTCAAGATACCCGTATGATATTAGATAAATTTGAAGATATTCATATTACTGATATTTTTAGAGAAGGAAATGGAAAAGCTAATGGGTTAGCTAATGAGGGTGCGGATGGAATTTCTATGTTAATACACAATTTCTAATATATAAAGTAGAAATCCTCCCCCTTCACTTAGCCATCCTAGATGTTGAAGACCTTCCAAGTTTAATTATGATTAGAAATGGTTAGAATAAGATAAATGTATGAGGTTAATTATTTTGGTATTTCTATATATTAGAAAGTGCATTTGTAAGACTTTCTTGTGTATCTCCCTATGGTCTTATCCTTATAGATTTTCTTTTTTAAATAATATCCTCTTTCTGCAAATTTTGTACAAGGTGTATCATTAGAAGGCACTTGAAGAATTCTACTACTGTAACAGCTTCCAAATCTTAGAGTATTTCATGCTATTCAAGTATAATGAGGTAAGGGAGTTCACTTGTGTGGCTTCATTAAGAAGTAAGATGTGTCAAGCCATCATGATGGTAGTTATCATCGAAGGCATAGGTCTCAAACAAAAAATGAGGGCATAAGTTGTAGAGCTGAATTAGGATTTATCAGGATAGCTGATGGTGGAGTTGTTTCAACAATAGATATTAATTTGTTTCCCCTGTATACCCTGATTCCATCTTGGATGGAGACAAATATCCACGTTTTTCATACAACTGAAAACAAGATAATGGCCTTTCTAGGGAAGGTTAAACTCGAGAGATGGAATCGACTGCTAAGGGCAATAGATGATATGAATTGATTTGTGGTTATCAAAGTTATGGGAGAGGATTTTTTTGACTATAGTGTGACTTGGAGAACCAATAGCTCCATAATTGGCTCCTTCATAGGGGTAATGATAAGGGCAAAAATTCAGAAAGAAGACATAGTGAGGCTTTGTTTCAAACTTTTTGACCCAGTTTGGAGGAAAGGACTAGAGGAGGTGGTTCATAGCATTGATGATAAATTTAGAATCCCATTACCTAAAAGGTATATGGGGTTACCTTTGGGTTCTGGAGAGCTGGAGATGGCCCCTCATCACCAGTCCCTCATAGTAAGGGAAAGCCTAGCCTTCTATAAGGAATGGCCATGGATGGAGGCTAGCATTAATTTTCTCTTATGATGGAGAAGGATGATTGTTGAGGAGAACAACAAGTGGGTCTCAGATTACCTTAAATTATTTATGGTCTATGTGCAGCTGGGAGTGAAATTTGATGACCTAAGTGAGCTAGAATTCTGTATAATTAACTCGGAGAAGACGAGCAGAAACAAGGTGTCGTTCGAAATGCCACCATACGTGGATGTGGAAGAATCTGTTGAAGTTCCAAAGGTGATCATGGTGACATGGAGGAAACAAGAAAGATCCAAGAATGTAGAAAACTGAATGTTGCATGAAGGTTTGATCTTTAGCTTTTGTAAGTATTCGATATGTAAGATCTTGGGTGATGTTCAAACCCCAATTTTTGTAATATTTTATAGGGTAGGAATCTAGTACTTTGAAACTCCAATATCATATAGATACATTTTGATAAGTTTAATACTGAATGTTTTGACATACTTGGGGTTTCTTGGCTAGTAACAATAGATGTATATAGTAAAGGCTTAATATAGTAAAAGGTAACAAAACTTGGGGTTATATATATATATATATATATATATATATATATATATATATATATATATATATATATATATTGGTAGTTTTGACGAATATACCAAGTTTGTATGGATGCTTGCTGAATTTTTCTTTTGTTTGGTCTTAGATAGATATGGGATCTGTGGTTTACACTTTAAAAGATTAGAATATTTAATTCCAGGTATGATGTTTATTCAGAAAGTTTGTAGGCCAATTATTCGAAGCATTATAGAATTAAGTGGGGAGGGGTTGCTTCAAGAATGTATTTGCCACTATTCTTGGTGCCTAAATGCAGACTGGTTTATCCTAACAAAGGAAATATAGATGTCTATATGATATTTCTTAGGCTTTCAGATTATTGTTGATTGTTGCGATGTGGTTAGGGTCATGGTTCTAATTCTATGTAGACCAACATAAATATGTCTCTTGTTAGGCTCAAAATTGATCCAGATGTTTTAAATGAATTATAGATCTAGAATCCATTAAAGAATGGATCTCATATGTTAGGATGACCTTATACTGTAGCCTCCAAAATATTTATTTGGGTATAGGATCCTTGAATTCTGAGTGGGCTTCCTTTTTTATTGCCATTACTTTGGATGATTGGTTATCTTGTAAGATATTTTCTTTGGTTCATATCTCTGTAATTTTAGTACTAGAAGTTGCAGTAAGGAGTGGTTTGAAGGATGAATTTGGATCATTTCCATATGCTTGGCTATTCTGAAATATCTTATTTCAGTATGGGTGTGTTTATGTTAGTTTTCATTTATGAGATTGATTCAAAACATAGAGGAAGGCTTAGTCTAAAGTATAATTATGTAATTATTTAGGTAGTTTAGGAGAGTATGGTTATTTTAGCATCTACAGGTATGCCATCATTATTTCATATTTAGTTGACAGCATTGTAGGGGATTTAGCCAGAATTGGGTTTGTATCTTGTCCTATTAAGTGGATTTTGGCTAGAATAGGTTGTTGTTTCTTATAAATCATTTTAATTTATGATAGTATCTAGTTCAGTTGTAATTATGAGTTTGACAATTTAAGGTATGATGCAGCAATTTTGTGAGGAATATGTTTAGAAATTTTTTTTCTAACTTCATTTGGTAGATAGCTATTAGATAGTTCTTTGGTAGGGATGTTTTGTTGCAGGATGCAATCAAGGCTGATCATTTTGAAGATAGTAGCATTGACATGGAAATGGATGTAATAGATTTGGTCATCATTCATATAGTAGCAATCTTATGTAAAATGGATGGAACAAATTGTCAAATTTCATCAAAGTACTATTTTTAATGTTACTTAAAAAAAACTAGTATGTAGGTCACTAGGGTATGCCCCTTTTATAGTTGTAATAATATAGGAATATTGTCCCAGGCAAGACTGGAGGTTTTCTTCTCCGTTCTTTCCTACTAGTGCTTGTTTGAACGGAGAAAGTTGTTGTTACTGTTGTTATTAATAAAATTATCATGGCCTTGGCCATTTAACGATAAAAAATAATAATAATAATAACACTATCAGAAAGCATTATTAGAACATGTGGGATGAATATTTCAAGGATAAAAGTATATTTGGATAAGCACAATTATTTGTCAAGTTATTTAGAAGAAAAGATATGAGACCTGTTTTGGAATTGTTGAGTGTTGATAACAGGAAAAGCCATGTGCATAATATTAATAAAACAATAGTTGAAAACTTGCCAAATGCTTATAAAAAAATTGACAACACAACTTGAGGAGGTGATTTGAGTAATCCATGTAGAGCATTGATGACTACTATATCTAGTAGAAAATTGACACATAGAAAATAGGTACGTGCAATTTCTAATGTACTACATATATATAGAAGAACTATCCAGAAATACATCAAGAGGAGAAATATGCTAGATGATAACATTGAGAATAATTGGGTGAATATTTGTAGAGTTCCTCAAAAAGACAAGATTTTTGAAGATGTAAAAAGACAAGTTATTGAATTTTGGACCACACATTCTCATGTTTCTTCCAACAGGCGTGATACTATACAAATTAAAGATCAAGAAATAGGGGCCAAAATTGAACATCCAAATTATTTCATAGATATAGCTCAAAGTGAATTATTTCAAAAATTCAAACAAGAATTTTCAAATGTCAAAATATGTCAGAGAATGTTTGAGAGTTTGCGTCCTTCCTTTGTACACATAAATAAGATGCGTGAAACTTGTTGTTGTAAAAATCATGTTGAATTTGGTCTACGCTTGCAATCATTTAAAAAAGTTATGGTAGTACTTGATCCTAATTTGGTCATCCCTACTAGTACAACACAATTTGTGAGGTCTATATTATGTGATCTAAATTAGAAGATTCAGATGAATTCAAAGTGCAATGTATCAAAAATTAGTGTGAAGATTGTGGAGATTTATGCAAAATTTCTAAAATTATGCAAGTTGAGAATATTAATGAATCCACACCAATTTCATGAATGAGATATGAATATGAGACATACCAAAATAAGAGAGGAGATGAATCCATAAATATTGTATTGAAGGAGAGTGAATTGCATTATGATGAGTTCATGACCAAGTTTTGTCCATTGATATATCCACATATCCAACATTGTCATGGTGCATGATGGCAAGCTAAACAGTTTTGTGATTCCAAAAATTGTGTTTCCACCTGGTTGCATACTTTTAGTTGTAGATTTTTATAAGAATTATACATTTGCACCTCATACGGAGCTTCAAAGCCAATATTATCATTCTAAACAAGTTGCAATATTTTTGCAAGTGACCTATATACATGTACAATTTGAGGTGGATCAGATAGAAAGGTTGGATGAAAATGAGCACATCATCATCAAAGAAATTCATTTCTATATTAGTGATGATAGACTTCATGATAGGAGTTATGTGGCTATTTTTTTTGCAATATTCTCTAAAGATCTCAGAGATCATGGAATAAATGTTTCAGAGCACTAGATTTGGTCTGATGGATGTGCAGGTTAGTATACATGAAGTAACACATTTATTTAACTTTATTTTAACTTATATTTATTTGGACATGTCTATTACGATTTGATATATGTACATGGATAATTTTAGATACTTATCATGTTTCATGTTCACAAGACAATTCAAATCTACAAAAGCATTTAATTGGTTAGCAATGCAACATGCTAGAACCAATGTTAGGTTTTTATGGAATTTCTTTGAAAGTGGACATGGAAAAGGGGAGCATGATGGAGCAGGAGCATTATAAAACATGCACTTCGACAACATGAACTTGCAAGTAAATATATGCATTTTTTATGTGCATGTTTAATACGCTAGTAGCATATATTTTAAATTTTATATATACATGCAGGGAATAGGATAGAGAACGCAAATCAAATTGTTGAATGGCGCAAATTTCATTTTGCTACTCGAGATACTAAATACAATAAGCATTACTTTTGGGAGGTGAA
The DNA here is from genome assembly GCA_028749045.1 of Cupressus sempervirens. Classification (NCBI taxonomy): domain Eukaryota; kingdom Viridiplantae; phylum Streptophyta; class Pinopsida; order Cupressales; family Cupressaceae; genus Cupressus; species Cupressus sempervirens. The sequence continues at coordinate 589,597,172 of CM053783.1, read as the reverse complement.
AGGTGAACTAAGTTATATTTATTTTTAATGTATTTTTCAAATCAAGTTGAGTTTTTAAGTAAATATTAATTTTGAAATATGACAAAAAAAAAAAAATTTGTAATAGATATAGATCAATCTAATCCTTACACTTGTCAAACACTTCCTGGTATTAGAAGTTTACATCAATTGATGACTACAAGAAACCATAAACCTCCAGTAATTAAAGTAAGAGAGAAAGCATGTTTTTGTGATGACTGCATTAAGGACAATCTAGTGAGTGCATGTGAAAATATTGTGAATGGATATGTTTCACATTGGGATTTGAAGGAGATAGTTAGAATTCCTCCTTTTGAAGATATTGACATTGACATTGACGTTTGAATGATCCTGTATATTCAACTGATTATGAGTGCATTTTTTATTTAGTTATGGTAGGTTTGCATGCATATATACATACATATACATACATATATATATAAATTAATATACATTTATACTCATTGTAAAATTAATTTATATTTATCTATATTATTATATACATGCAGGAGATATTTTTGTAGTTCAAGCCTTACTAGATAATGCAGAAAATGTGGACTATTATCTTTTAAGATGTATAAAAGCAAAACACAAGCTGCTAGAAGGAACTATAGATTCTAATCAACAATCATATCCAATTAGATCAGTTGTTATTGAAGGAACATATTATCAACAAACAAGGGTAACTGATAGTGGTATTGAATTTATTGAATACAAGCTTGGAGGAAAGGTTTTACATTACAGTAACCATGTTATAGCGACCAAATTACAATTTGAAGCAATACAAAGAAGAGGACGTCATGGAAATCAAAAGTGGAAATTTCCTATTGAAGAAAATAAAAAACTTCTAGAGATAATAAAAAGTAGAGAGGATCCTAACAATACATTGTTTGTGGAGCTCTAGTTTACCTATGTACTTATTGTGGAGCTCTAGTTGAGCTATGCCTGTATAGCTCTTATACTTTCATATTTAACATTGACAGGATATTTGTTTTATAAATTTGTGTAAATTGGATCATTTATCTTAGATATTCCAAATTAGGCATGTTTTGTTATTTTTATTTAAATTCAACATGGATATCTCATTTAAGACCAGCTTTTAGGACCTCCTCTTAAGACAATCTCTTAGGACCTCCCATTAAGACCACCTATTAGAACATCACCTTAGTACCACCTTTTACCTGACCTCTCCTTAAGACAACCTCTTCAGTATTTGTATGTATCTATATGTACATTGTTTATGTTTTCTTACATAAATTTTTTAATGTTGTTATGTATTTATGTATATATAATCTTTATATGTTCTTATATCATACATTCTTTATGTGTGTGTATAATCGTTATGTTCTTGTATGCATTAACTTTTATTAATTAAATATTGTAACATGTATTCTTTAGGTCATACTCTTTATATGTTCTTACATGTATATGTTATATGAACTATGTTACATATTACATACATTATATTTTATTAATTAAATATTGTTAATTATAGTTAATTAAGACATGTCATTAAATATAGTTAATTATACTTATATTAAGACATGTCATTAAGTATATTTAATTAAACTTAAATTAAGCCATTAAAAATAGTAACATGTACATAAACATGAATATTGAAAACATATACATATGTATATTAACTTTTATTAATTAAATGTTGTAGTTCATGGATTCATTCTAGGTAATCATAGACTTTATATGTTCTTATTTACATGTATATGTTATATTCTTATGTACATGGACCATTAAAATTATATAGTCAATTACACTTAGATTAAGGCATTAAGATGAATAACATATACAGAAACATGTGCATAACACATACATAAACATAAAAGATAAAGACATTAAAAGATCAATAACATACATGTACATATATCTGGAGAATAATGTACCCATATCAAATGTATAAAAATAGATCATGTATCAAATGGCTAGAAATAACATATATAAAACATCAAAATCTCCATATAAACATGTATCTAGAAATAACATATAAAACATCAAAGTGTCCATGATATAATCATGTATCTGGAAATAACTTATAAAACATCAAAGTGTCCATATAAACATGTATCTAAAAATAACATATAAAACATCAAAGTGTCCATATAAAATGTGTGTATCTAGAAATAACATATAAAACATCAAAGTTTCCATATAAACATGTATCTGGACATAACATTTGTGTAATAAAATAAAAGGACACATAAGATAATTAGCTTCATCCCCCCCTCCTAATCCTAGGCCCTGTCCCCAAAAGGTTCTATCAGCTGCATCTAAACCCTATGTCAAATGATAACTTGGACCATTTAAATATGTGTACATAAAAATTATATAAAGATCTACATATATATAAGTCAAATATATATATTTAAATTGTAACATACTTGGGATTCATGATGTATAGGATCTATCGGTGTCTGTAGATCAGAAAAACGTAACATACTATCACTCAAATCCTATAACACATACACAAACAAACACACATATATAAATTTAAACATATAGACATATTATTTACCATAGTAAAAATAAATTTAAACATATAGAGATATTTACCATAGCATCATGTAATGCTTTGCCAATCTAATTGATATTTGAATCATGCAATGAAAAAATAGTATTAGCGTCCAAGTAAATAGTATGGCCCTAACCTAAAAACATGGAGGTAAATAGACCAAGCTATCTAGCACTGACATCTTGAGTAAGGGGGGTGCTATAGGGTCCTTAGTAGTTGGGGCTGGTATTGTAGCCCGAACCTATGTAGTAGCAGGAGCAGTAGAAGGTGCAAGAATGTCCTCCTGCATCTATGAATCCTCTGGGACTGTTGTACGTGAAAAAATATGACTAATCTAAGAGCTCATGTCACAAAGTGGAATCCCTATGAATGTAGATAATTCTTGATATGCATCTAAAAGATCAGATGCTAAATAGGATCCCAAACGATGCAATGCATCCACCTTTAAGACTGTAAAAATGTCTACTAGAGAAGGTATGTCTGCAACTCCATAATCATCATCAATAGGTGCGCTAGATGATGCAGATGTGGGAGTGATACCTCAAGACCATAGAATATATCTACCACACCGATCAAAAGAAATCTTGTGTAACCGTCTGGCAATGATGGTGATGATCAAAAAAATCTATGTCCTGATTGTGTCATTAGGAACACTCTCGCTTGCAATAGCCATCTGTGGACCTCTTGGCATAAGCAAAAGGTTTGGACCCACCATTTCCTATTTTTTAATGGGTGCAAGAGTGTCCACGAGTCTAAATATATCAAAAAGTCTCCCCTAACCTTGCCTAACATGCCCTGAATAATCTGTATAGTCAACATCATAGTGTAAATGAAATTTTGCAAACAATTGTTTGCAGAAATATAGAAGGAACTCATCCTTCTGTGGCCATCTATGATGAGTGGCCAACCAATGAGGATACATCAATGTTGCAATGAGTGGATCAATACCCTTCGTTGTAGAGTAGCCTCTAACTCTGTGATGATCTGTAGAAGATGGAAACATGCATTTTACCATGCCAGTGGAAACCTCAGTGTCAATCTATCTATACTTCACAGTGCCAGTGACCCTATGAGATAAAGAAGCATAAAATTTCTCAATGCTCATATCATCATAAGGGTTGTATGATTCAATGGTCTGAATCATACAAAATAACTCCTCTCACATTGTTGTGACCTTCTCCTTATTAGGGAGGATGGTAGAAGAGGAAAGTGACGTATCCTAAACCTGCATAACATGAGATAATCTCGCAACTGTATCTCTAAATAACTGCTGTCTATCCTGAGTGGAGGAGGTTGATCTGCATGTTATACTAGACTCAGCACTCTTACCGCCACCATAGACACTAGCATCCCCTAAGGATGCAAGAGCACGATCCCCAGAAACAAATTCCATAATGTATATATGAATATAAATACGAGGATATGAATGTGAAGCTACAAGAGAGATAAATATCTAGAGATCTGCACATGCATATATATATATACAAATATAAACATACAAGTGTATAAATTAAAATAATTAAAAGTTAAATTTAATTTGAAACACACTTACATATAAATACACAACATTAAATGTATGGTGTTATTCAATCATGTAACATGTATGTATTTTTAAACAAATTATCTTAGAGACCATATCTAATGTACATTGTAATATGCTCATGCAAAATAAATATTCATACACGTACATGTGTATATGAGATAAATAAAAATAAAAATTCTTGATTAAATTATACTTAAGTGTACACATGTATATGCAATAAAACAATATAATTCTTGACTAAATTCTAGATTTTGATATAAATACTTTGATGATTATGGGGAGTGTAGGTGAGAGTTAGGACATAGGGATAGAAAAATTAGTAAATTGAAACAAATAAACTGCATGCATTAAGTATAAGTTATTAGGGAGTGTGTTAATTAGTATTGTAGTTATTACTTAATCAAAACTATATTTGTTACTATATAAGTAAAGAAGTTTAGTTAGCAAATGTTAGTTTACAATTTAGAACTCATGACTTAATTTAGTAGTTTGAATTATAGTTAAGAATGTTAATAAAGTAAATGGGATATAGTTTTATTAAGGTTGATAGTAAGTAAGGTCTATTATGTGTTAGTAAACATATGAATACCTATTAGAACATTCAATAGGCATAATGACCTAGTAGGAGTCCCTAGGTCCCCTTAACATATATATGGATAAAAATACATAGAAATGTATCATAAGAGGTCGTTATGTGTCATTTGGTAATGTAAGAATCATCATTATCTAACAAGACCTATTTTATCCTAATAATACATATTAAGACTTATTAGAACCTATAAAAAATAGTATGACCTATTACGACTCCTATGTCCCCTTAAAAAACACATGTATGGATAACATACCTAAAAATGTATCATAAGTGATTTTAATGTGTTCTTTGGTAATGTAACATTCATTATTACCTAAAAATACCTATTATGTACTAGCAAACATATGAATACCTATTAGAACATATAATAGACATAATGACCTAGTAGGAGTCCCTAGGTCCCCTTAACATATATATGGATAAAAATCATCATTACCTAATAGGACCTATTATATCCTAATAATACATATTAAGACTTATTAGAACCTATAAAAAATAGTATGACCTATTATGACTCCTATTAAGACACACTTGTATGGATAACATACCTAAAAATGTACCATAAGTCATCTTAATGCGTTGTTTGGTAATGTAAGACTCATTATTACCTAACAATACCTATTATGTGCTAGTAAATATATGAATACCTATTAGAACCTATAAAAGACATAATGACCTAGTAGGAGTCCCTAGATCCCCTTAACATATATATGGATAAAAATACATAGAAATGTATCATAAGAGGTCCTTATGTATCATTTGATAATGTAAGAAACATCAATACCTAATAAGACCTATTATATCCTAATAATACATATTAAGACTTATTAGAACCTATAAAAAGTAATATGACCTGTTACTACTCCTATGTGCCCTTAGGACACACATGTATGGATAACGTACCTAAAAACATATCATAAGTGATCTTAATGTGTTGTTTGGTAATGTAAGACTCATTATTACCTATAAAAACCTATTATGTGCTAGTAAATATATCAATACCTATTAGAACCTATAATAGACATAATGAACTACCAGGAGTCCCTAAGTCCCCTTAACATATATATGGATTAAAGTACTTACAAATGTATCATAAGAGGTCCGTATGTGTCATTTGGTAATGTAAGAATCATTATTACCTAATAAGTGGTAATCTATGATAGAATTGCATGAGTATATTAGAATATTAAGTCCTTAAACACTTTGTAAGTGATATGTCATGTAGACTACACTATTGAATCCTCAAGCACTCTATTATGACTTGTGTAAGTGGTTTATTAGAAAGGAATCCCTAGAGTTCTTTTGAGTGACTTGTTTGAGCGATGTTACTCCATACACTTATCGCTCTTGTTTCAATGTTCTTATAGTTAGGTAACATTTAAAAGATTATTTTATAGATTATTACATTGTCTATTGGGCAAATATCTTACCTTATTTTGTATTGTTCATTGATTTGTTTTCTTGAAGTTGGTTGATTCTCCATAGTTTGGTATAGTTATATGCTTTATGTGTGTGTGGGCGCATGTGTCTATCTTGTTATATGCTTTATTATTTAAGCATAAGTATATAGGTAAATGAATTTATTCAAAGGCATCATTGTATTCCTTCCACACTTGTCTTTCTTGTTCTCTAACTCATATTAGTAAAAGTTTTTGGGATATTGTTTTTTATTAGATAAAAAAGTTTTGCAGGGATCTTGAAACCCAAGTTTGGAACAATACAAAAGGTTGAAAATAAGCAATTAAAGCCTAGCCAAAAGACAACAACCAAACAAAAGGCCAGAACAATAGATCACCAAACAAAAGATGACCAAAGTGGCAACATAACAGCCACCAACACAAGTTTTGTCTAGGCTTTTGAAACCCAAAGAAGATAAGGGAAAAAAGTCCCCAACCATGATACACAACAAAATAAAATAGGCCAAAAGTCAGGGGACAAAAAGAGTACGACAGGCCAAAAAGACCAGTCATGCTTTGCCTTTAGATCCTTTCACTTGAGAACGTAATGCCATATCAAAAGAGGCAGTGGATGGCTTGATCTTTTTTCCATTTACTATGGTCCATCCATCCTCCACCAAGCCAGCAACTTTCTGCCACCATAAATCAGAAACACTAGAGCCAAGCCCAAAAATACCTAAGACCAAGGAAGAGGCCACAATAGGAATATTTGCAACCAAGGAAGAAGGCACAAGAAGGTCCGACCCTAATAAAGAAGAAGTGGAGGGCATGGCCATATTTCCTTTTACTGAGGTCCTTCCAACCCCCACCAAACCAGCATCCATCTAGCTCTAAGAAGCAGCAATGCCACAACCAGACCCTAAAACCCTTGAAGCCAAGGGAAAAACTATAGCAGAGGAAGTTTTTGGGATATTGTTACTATGATTTAAATTGTAAATAAAAATAGATGTTTTTAAATTGACTAAGTTTTACCTCAAAATATTTATTGTTCTACTAATATAGTGCCTAATTAATTATATTAATCTTACGTGCTATAAGATCAAACTAGTTGTTAAAATGAACATCGTGAATATCTAAGTGTGGTTGATTCAGTCAGTAAAGTGCCTATGTTATGGTTAGAATGTGGTATATGTTATGATTGTAGTTGACATAGGGTTATGTTACAAGGTGTATTTAAGGTCAAAATTAATTTCACCGTAAGAGATTATTGTTTCACCTAGATCCATCAGGTTATGTTAGAAATTGAACAATGTGCCCTAAAGTTTTGCTACATTTTTAACTAATATTTTTCTACATTTTTACCTCATCTTTTTCTACATTTTTTAACTAATTTTTTTGTTTTTACCTAATGTTTTTCTACATTTTTACGTCATGTTTGACTACATTCTTGCTAACATATTAATTTAAATACCATTCTAAGACAATTTTTTAAAATTTTTTTTAAAAAATTCTAACAATTTAATTAATTAAAATAATTTAAAAATATTTAAAAATTACCAATTCTAAATATTTCACTAACAAAATAGATAAAAAATAACTAATTTAAGTACAATCAACATTTACTAATCAAAAAACACATTAAAAAAAAAAATTAAATGGAAAAAAAAACAAAATCACTAACCTGTTATGACCGACACCCCTGAACTGCTCTCTGAGAACTTAAGAACTGCAATAGTGAAAATGATAGCCACAAGGGGTTTTCAACAATTTTATAATGTCACAGGGGTTTTGGCCAGAACAGTTCTAGCTGAAACACTTCCAACCGAAACTATATGTGCCACGTTAGTGCGGGAAACTGCCACGTAAGTACGACTAGAAGGGTTTCAGCTGAAACATTTATGGACGAAATACCTTTTGGTATCATGAAAGGTGACATAGGTTTGTGCTAGAAAAATCTATAATTCTTTTGGGTATAATTTTTTTGCATAGGAGTTCTAATGTTATTGTTTGTTGCACCATTTTGTAGATAGATGGGGTATGATCATCTACAATTTAATTTTTGATTCAATAGAGAATTAGGTGATGATAATTTTGCATTTCTTCAAGTTTAGAAATCATGCAAATGTAGTTGCACATGTTATAGGTTGACCGAAAAATGGCTTTATAGGTATGTTATGAGTCAATTGTTGTTTTTCTGACACTCTTCATAGTGACAATGACTTTGGTTATATGTAATTGTATCATGTGTTCATTTTGGGTTGTGGAATTATATGTTTTATATGTGGTCATAGGAAATATGTGTAAAAAATATTGAAAATAATTCAAAATCTTAAAGACCACATTGTATACATGGTATTCTAATTTTTAAACAAATAATTGCAACTATAATATATGATTCTTACTTATTACAATAGATTACGGACATTCAAAGGATGCTAGTATAAACAATTTATTTTGTATTAACAAATGGATTGATCAAGAATTGATCAATAGATAACCATAAACCTATTATATCAAATAGGTCACCAAAAAAAAGAACTAAAGTAACAAGCATGCTTTCACTACATGCAAGATTAATATAATAGGTCTACAAAGTCCATGTGTAGTGAATGTATTTGAAATTATGCTCTAGAAAATATAGTACAATTTTAATATCCAATTTTGGAGGAATTTCATATATTTTTCTTAGAAAATTAGCCTCATAATGTTTGACAATTGGATTGCATCATGAAAAGGAACTTATTATAAGATCACATGCATCTCTAATGAATGTGCAAGTAAATGTTTGTGACAGAGATATCAAATACGTATGGTATGTTCAACCAACATGCTAATGTAGTGGTTTTCAATTGGCCTATCTTGGAGGTGACTAATTCTTATTCCATAATAGTTGTCCTTAAATTCTAAGGGAAACCTTTGTCAGTGACTAAATGGGTGGGCCTAATTAAATATCGAATTGGGCTAAGGCAAATAAATGAATTGATGTAGACAACATTAATAAATTAGTACTCCAGCTCTTCCTAATTCAAGCATACGAGATTCCAAAGTTACTTGCACCATACTATTATAAATGGGAGTCAAGAATATTTGTTTCAAGCTAGTAATTTTTTTAAGCTAGACTGGACCCCCCTTCTAGTTGTTCCCCTACTATTTTAAAGTGGGGGTATCTCCTATTGGGCCTCAATTGAATATCCATGCATACACAGTTGGGCTAGGCTTTGCACTCTATCCTTACCTCATGATGATTATGAGTATCCTTCTTACTCATTCGGAGTAGACCTCCTAAAGATAGGGACTTAATTTGGGTACTCAAAGAAATAATAGCTACTCAACATCAGAAGGAATTTACCACTATTCTATTTAACAAGAAATAATATTTAGTTAAGGCCCTCCTTCCTTTTCCATTAGGGTACCCAAGGATTTAAATTGTCTTTATCCTTTGAAGAGCCCCTCTAAAATTCCCTGACATTTTATTGTCTTAGACTACCCATTCTTGGGCAGGCTCCGCACCCATGGTATAGTTTCACAATTGGCAATGAATTCTTTGGCAAAAACCATTATTGTACATAGATATGTTCTTTTACTATGTATGTTATATAAACTATAAATCAATATTAGATGTAACTTGTAATCGAAACAGTTTAAATTTTTAGAACAATCACTATGAATGAAATGCTCAAAAAGATCCACTCAATAAAAAAGAATAATTTATTAGGTATATATAAATAATGATGTAAACCATGCATTTTGTCAAATAGGTAATCCTTGATAACATATGGTTTACAGATGAATTCATTATCACCTACAATTTTTGAATGTGGTTTGTAGGTCTCTTCTATGATTATTTTTTGTCGGTATTTTTTTTCTTTAGAGGAGTGTTTATAAGGATGTGGTTGAGTTACTTGCTAAGTGAAATAAATCTTTTATTGAGACTAGTTTAGCTAGATAATGGCCTAGAATATCAAATGATGATAGAAATGAGAATGTGCATTCTGAACTATATAATTTATAAAATATTAACAATTCACTACTCATCTTGAATAGTAAGCATACAAAAGAAAAATTACATTATGAGCACATAGGACCATATTTACATGGAATAAAATAAAAAATCTCATTGAATAAAAATCTATCTTCAAGCAAATGAAATGGTGCCTCAAGATCTAACACATGACCCTTGTTATAAGTTGAAGTGAAATAACCCATATATTAATAGATCATAAGATTTTCATTTGTAAACTCTAATCTAAGTTTTCTTTTGTGCTTTATGGTTATATTGTTTTCTTTGATCATTTCTTATTTTAGAGTAATATTTATCCATGTTATTTTCTATTGGATACAATTGTTCAATTGTGTGTTTTCTTTGATGTTACACAAATGTCATATCAGTTATCAGAAAGAGTCTACTAAGCTTAGTTGATTAGTAAAGAAAATTATAGAATCTACCGAGCATTCCTGAAAGTTACTCTATGGAAACAATTTCTACTGAGCTCATAAGGTTAGGAAGGAAATTTCATGTTTACCAAGTTCACTTGGTCTCCAAAGGATTTTTTAGAGTTTACAGTGTTTACCGAGCTTCAATTGGTTAACACTGGAAATCATTTCTAGAGCAGTGTCTACCGAGCAGGGTTGGCCAGTGAAGGATTTCATTGTTTTGGGAAATAAAGTTTAATTGTTTCATGTAATGATTGTAGCTGACTGATGTAATGATTATTGGTAATTGTAACTTGTAAATGAGCCAACTAGATAACTTGTAAGGTATAAATAAAAGGTCAAGTTGTGAATTCAAAAGTATGGATGAATGAATGAACATGCAAGTGTATTGATTGTGAAGAGGAAAGTGTGAGCAAATTTTGAAGAAGGATAAGATATCCTTGAGGAGCAGAAAAGATTTATTTGATTAGAGAGGAACGAGTGAAGTAGAACAGAGATATATGTCAACAATTCAGTTGCATTTCATTCAGGTCAACTCATTGTTACTTTCTCACAATTGTAGCAGTGATTTCCTAATCTCATAACAAAGTCGGTTTAACAACCATTCTGCAAATCCTCTAAGAAGGTGGATAGTTCTATTGAATTTTTCTAAAGTCCTCTATTAAGGCCACTCCTAGCAGGGTGATTAAATCCTTTAACAAGGTCACACATAACAGTGTGTTTTGTAACCTTTAACAGGGTTGGCTCCTAATAGGCCTCACTTCAAAAGAGTGAAAAGTGATAGCTAGTTACTTGGTGGTTTTTTCCATTTTAGATTTCCATGTTAAATCTGGCGTCTCTTGTGTTCATGTCATTTCTTTTATGCATGCATGTTAAATCTCTATGAATTCTTAAAGATTAGTAATAAGTTACAATACATCTATTGAGTTACAACATTTTTCTGTGTGGCTACCGAGTGACAGCTGTAACTAGTTCTTAAGACATCTAAGGGATTTGTGGATTCATTTTTGTGTTAACTGATTCAGCCCCCTTCTCAGTTACTCCTTATATATTTCCCACAATTGGTATTAAAGCTTTTGGTGCTTGTGGGAAGGATTTCAAGGATCTAAGCTAAAGATCAGGATGTCTTATAAGAGGGAAATTACAAGGCTTAATAGGGATAACTTTTCAGCATGGCAAGGTCTCATGAGACTCCATCTAGCTTCTATTGGAGATACAGGATTGAAATATCTTGATGAAGAATATGTAACTCCTTCTAGTACACTATCTACCAATGATATTTCTGAGAGGAAGACTCATAACACCATGATGATAGACATTGCATTTGCTCTAAGCTATGAAGAATTTGATGATATCAAGGACTGCAAAACTATCTTTGCTATGTGGAACAAGCTAAAAGATATCTATGGAGGTGATGACAATGTGAGAAGAGCCAAAGAAAAAAGTCTAAGAGGAAACTTTCATCAGATGACGATGAGAGAGGATGAGAACATTGCTAAATATGTTGAAAGAGTTAAAGCAAGTGTCAATGTAATCAAAGCTTCTAGAGGAGATATCAATGAGGAAACAATTGTAAGTAAAGTTCTTAGAACATTTCTTTTCATTTATGCAATTAGAGTTTCTAGAATTCAAGAAAGAAGATGTGAAGAAAATCATAAGATAAATTTAGAAGCCATAGTAGGAAGATTGACTACATTTGAGCTAGATAACTATGACAACTATGTTCTAACTTCCAAGAACATTGAATCAGCATTTGAAGCCAAGCTTTCACTCAAAGAAAAGTGTAAGAAGATAAAGGAATCTCAATTAGGAAGTGAGGAAGAATCAGAATAGGGTTTTGATAGTGATCTTGAGGTAGTTGAAGCTCTACTAATAAGGAAATATTCTAGAGGCAAAGGGAAATACAAAGGTAAGGTTCCTCTGATCTATTTTTCATGTGAGGAAATTGGTCATATTTCTTCTAGGTGCCCAAACAGGAGAAACAAGGATGAGAAGAAAGGTCACAAGTGCAATGGAAAGGAAGACTTCAAATCATTCAAGGACAAAGGTAAGAAAACATGTTTCATGGGTAAAGATTCTAAGGATTCTGGCAATAGTGAAGATGAGATTGTTTACATTACTGTGAAAGATGAATCTGATAATGATGAGGAAGATAAAATGGCACTTATATTTCATGTAAACAAAAATGATACATGGATCATAGATAGTGGTTGCTCTCATCATATGACTGGTGACAAAACTAAGTTCGAATAATTTGAAGACTATGATGGTGGTAGTGTGAGATTTGGTAATAATGAACCTTGTTGCATAAAAGGAAGAGGAAGAATCTCACTAATGAAAGAGCTTGTATGTGATAATGCCTATTGGGTTGAAAGACTAAAACACAATCTGTTGAGTGTGGCACAACTAATCAATATTGGATTCAAAGTGAAATTCATATATAGAAAAGGAAGACTACTAGATGACAAAGGAAAGCTAATTGGATCAAGCATACAAACTAAAGGTAACATGTTTTATCTTGAACTTGGTGGATGTTCATGTTTTATTGCTCAAGTTGAAGAATTTTGGTTATGGCATAGAATGTTATGTCATGTGAATTTTGATAACTTGGTGCAAATAAAAGAAATTCAAAAAAGTAAGAGGCATTCCTAGTATTAAAAAAACTTGAGATTGGTCTACACAAGAATTGTCAGATTGGTAAGATGGGAAAGACTAGCTTTAAAAGGAAGAATTATCAGTCTAAAGAAATTTTAGAAATTGTGAATACTAATTTGTGTGGACCTATTAGAATTGAGATTTATATTGGAGAAAAGTTCTTCATTATTTTTGTTGATGATTACTCTAGAATGATGACTATCATGTATCTAAGAGAGAAATTAGAAGTATTTGAGAAGTTCAAATGGTATTTGGCAAGAGTAAAGAGGGAAACAGGGAAAAGACTAAAATGCTTGAGGTTAGACAGAGGTGGTGAATTCATCTCTCATGAATTCAATAACTTTTACATTGTAAGGGGAATCAAAAGATAGGTATCAGCACTTAGAACTTTGAGTAGAATGGAATACCTAAAAGGAGGAATAGATCTATCATGGACTGTGTAAAAACTCTAATGATTGAAAAGAACATTGCTATCAACTACAGGAAGGAAGCTATCAACACTGCAGTTCATACCTTGAATTGAGTACAACTGAAGGACTCATTCAAGACCCCCTGTAAGTTATGGTATGGCTATAAACCCAATGTAAATTACCTAAAAGTATTTGGAAGTAAATGTTACATTTTGAAAGAATCTAGAAAAGGAAAATTTGATGTGAAGGGTGAAGGCATATTTTTGGGATAGTCTTGCAAGACTAAGACATATAGATGTTTAAATTTGTCTACTCACAAAGTCATAGAAAGTGCACATGTGAAAGTTGATAAGTTTTTTGAAAGGATTGAAGAAGAAAGAAAAAGGAACAAGAAGATTATAGGAGATTTGTTTTCATTGAACCTGATATAGTACCAGATACATCTACCAATCAGGAAACTTCTAATCCCAAGTCTTCAGTCACTAAGTTACAAGAAGTTTAAACTAAGTTGAAGGAACCCAACTCACATTTAGATGCTACCAAGCCAATGCCTATCAAATTCAAAGGACCCAAGCAATAGTCAGAATAGCTAGAACTTGAAATTGAAATTGAAAATGAAGACAGTGGAACTCAGTCAAAGGGAAGGAGCTTATATTAGCTAAGTATGTAAGGAGACATCATGCTCCAGATCAAATTATTGGAGACAAATCTGAACGTACTATGACAAGAAGTAAGCTAAAAGGTACTTGTTTACTTGCTAATTTTGAACCAAGAAATGTCAAAGATGCATTAGAAAATGAAAGTTGGATTGAGGCTATGAATGAAGAGATAGAGAAAATAGAGAAGAACAAAACTTGGACTTTTGTACCAAGGCGTAAAGATAAAAATGTGATTGGAACAAAGTCGATATTCAGAAATAAGTTAAATGACAATGGTAAGGTATCAAGAAACAAGGCTAGACTAGTATGTAAAGGCTACTCTCAAGAAGAAGGAATAGACTATGGAGAGACATTTGCTCCTGTTGCAAGATTGGAAGGTGTCAGGACCTTACTTGTATATGCTGCATGCAAAGGATTTAAGGTATGTCAAATGGATGTCAAATCTGTATTTCTCAATGGTATTCTAGATGAAGAAGTCTACACTGAACAACCTAAAGGTTTTGTTGATTTGGACAAGAAGGACATGGTCTCCAAGTTACACAAAGCATTGTATGGTCTAAAATAAGCCCCTAGAGCATGGTATAAAAGATTGCATAACTATCTTATTCAGATTGGTTTTCAGAGAGCTAATGATAATAGTAGCTTGTATATCAAGGAAGGACCAGATAATAAGATTGTTCTGGTAGAGATATTTGTGGATGATACTTTTTTTATAGGGAATGATGATTTATGCAAAGAATTTTCAGAGCAATTGAACAAGGAATTTGAGATGTCAATGTTTGGTGAGATTTAATTCTTTGTTGGTCTTTAAATTCAGCAAAGCAAGAATTGGATCTACATTACTCAATCAAAATACATCAAAGAGATACTCAAGAAATTTGGTATGGAAGATTGTAAACCAGTTGGGACTCCCATGTGTATTAGACTCAAGCTTACCAAGGATGATGAATCAAAAGAAGTAGATCAAACTTTATACAGATCAGTGATTGGAAAGTTGTAGTATGTAGTTGTTACAAGGCCATATATTTCTCTTGCAGTAGGTATTGTAGCAAGATGTTCAACAAAACCAAGAGAAAATCAAATGATGGAAATCAAAAGGATCTTGAGATACTTAAAAGGCACTGAAGATTATGGATTGTGGTATAAATTTGGAGGTAATCTAGACTTGAAAGTGTTTATTGATGCTGATTGGGCAAGAAACATTGATGACAAAAAGAGTACAAGTGGAGAAGCATTCTTTCTTGGAAAAAGTTTGGTTTCTTGGACAAGTAAAAAGCAAAATTATACATCCCAATCTACAACAAAAGCTGAATATTTTACAACAGCAATGAACTGTTCAAATATTGTTTGGTTTAAATAGTTATTGGAAGGCATGAAGGTTGAGATCAAAGAACTAGTTGTTATGTTTTGTGACAATACAAGTGCTATCAACATATCTAAAAATCTAATTATGCATTCAAAAACTAAGCACATTGTAATAAAGTATCACTTTGTCTAAGAATTGGTGCAAGATAAGGATATTAGTTTGGAATATGTTGATACAAAGGAAAAAATTGCTGATATATTCACCAAGCCATTACCTAAGGATGCATTCTTGTATCTAAGAGGTAAGCTAAGGGTCATTCCCCTATCTAAAGTTCACTAAAATGAAGTTTTAGTGATGCATCAACAGGAACCAAGTTGGAGATCTATCAGTTGATGCAGCATAGTCATGGAAACATTGCATATGAATCAATACTCAAGGTACATTGATACTCATTTGGTATGTGTTGTCTTTGGCATGTGTTGTCAAAGAGGCAGAGTATACTATCATATCTTTCTAAAATTTAAATTTGATTATTGAAAGTTTTCTATTTGAAAAGAAGCTATTTAATTCCTTCATAGAGAGAGATTACTATATTTGAGAAGTTTCTAGCATATAATCTAAGAGGGAGAAATATTCTATGAGATAAAGACTTGTTTTCAAATTTCATCTGCTATGACATTTTGTGTTGCCATCAATGCCAAAGAGGGATATTGTTGGATACAATTGTTCAATTGCATGTTGTTTTTGATGTTACACAAATGTAATATCATTTATTAGACAAAGTTTATTGAGCTCAGTTGGTCAACAAAGAAAATTATAGAGTCTACCGATTGTTTCTGAAAGTTATTGTGTGGAAATAGTTTCTACTAAAGGAAATTTAGTATTTACTAAGTTCACTCGGTCTCCAAAGGATTTTGCAGAGCTTGCAGTGTTTACCAAGCTTCAGTTGGTTAACACTCGAAACAATTTCTAGAGCAGTGTCTACCAAGCAAGGTCGGCCAATGAAGGATTTCATTATTTTGGGAAATAAAGATTAATTGTTTCATGTAATGATTATAGCCAACTGATGTAATAATTATTGGTAATTGTAACTTGTAAATGAGTAAACTTGATAATTTGTAAGGTATAAATAAAATGTCAAGTTGTGAATTCAAAAGTATGGATGAATGAGCGAGCATGCAAGTGTATTGATTGCGAAGAGAAAAGTGTGAGAAAATTTTGAAGAAGGATCATATATCCTTGAGGAGTAGAAAAGATTTATTTGATCAGAGAGGATCTAGTGAAGCAGAATAGAGATCTATATCAGCAATTCAGTTGCATCTCATTCAGGTCAACTCATTGTTACTTTCTCACAATTGTACCAGTGATCTCCAAATCTCTTAACAGAGGTTGTTTAATAGCCATTTTGTAAATCCTCTAACAAGGTGGATAGTTTTGTTGAATTTTTCTAAAGTCCTCTAGCAAGGCCACTCCTAGTAGGGTGATTAAATCCTTTGACAAGGTCACACATATCAGTGTGTTTTGTAACCTTTAACAGGGTTAGCTCCTAATAGGGCTCACTTCAGAAGAGTGAAAATTGGTAGCTAGTTATTTGGTGGTTTTTTCCATATTGGGTTTCCACCTTAAATCTGGTGTCTCTTGTGTTCATGTTATTTATTTTATGCATGTATGTTAAATCTCTATGAATTCTTAAAGATCAATAATAAGTTATAGTACATCTACTAAGTTACAACATTTTTCTATGTGGTTACTGAGTGATAGCATTAACTAGTTCTTAAGACATCTAAGGAATCTGTGGAATTTTTTTTGTGGTAACTGATTCACACCCCCTCCCCAATTACTCCATCTATATTTCCAACAATTTTCATCTTTTTAATACTTAAAAATAATAGAATGCTTTTTTCTTCCAATAACACATTTATAATTTTTTAAGAGCATTATCGCTATTTAACATACTATAACTTTTCCTCTTTTCATTCTCACTAAAAAAGGGTCTAAAACTCTCTATTCTTCAAAATGTTTTGTAAAAAAAATAATAATTGGTAGCATATGTAAGGTTCTTGTCAAGATGTCATCTCATAATAATTTGAGACTTTTTTATTTAACATTGGTTTAGAAAATAATAAAAAATTGTTGGGGTCTCTAATATCTTCTTAAGATATTTTTTATTTGATTCTGAGAACAAATCAAATCATGATACTTTAGACTAGTGCAATTAGTTTAATATCTATATTTTAATTCTATTATTTGTAATTGAACATATAAATATTAAACTTTGATTAAACAATTTTAATCAAATAACCATGATGTGAAATCATCTAAAATCACCATAATCTAATTTATCAAATTGTTTTCATATTTAGAATATCAACATTCTTAGAGTTATCAAAAGCAGATGGCCGAGAAGACTCACAAAGTCTATGAAGCAACACAGATGATGCAAGAGCTCGAGCAAAAGATAGAGGAGTAATCTTGGTTTATATATTCTTGTCTTTTTTTGTTAGTTTACTATTGTGTTTTGTCAAGTTGGCTTTTTCTTGTTCTGACTTTTTGGCTATAGGTTGAGTTGGCCCTTTGGTGGGCCTTTGTTTTTTGGCTAGGCTTATCATGTTTATTATCAGCCTTGTGACTAGTTTTAATTCTCGGCTGGGCTTTATTTGCTTATTATCAGCATTGGTTATGTTTTAACTTTTGGGTTTCAGTGTCCCTATAAAACTTGTTTATTTTATTAAAAACATTCTTAGAGTTAACATTTGAATTTCCATAATTATATTGGAAATAAGATTATCTACATTAACAAATCTATAACACCAACAACTTGTAGACAACACTACTCTTTTTGATGTTTCTTTTGTCTCAGAGACTATTGCCTAGAAAAACCTTCTCTCAGATTATGCTACCTTATTAGGAAAAAAAATATTAAATTTTAGAGAAGTATGATCTTCTTCTTCAACACTAGGCCAAAAATACAATTAGGAATCTCGCTTATGCTAGAATCTAACATAGACGTTATCCTAGATATGTAACTTGGTCTCCTGTTCTCTCCCTTGACACCTCTTTCTCTATATTGGAATGAGACTTTTGAGAAATTTGAAGGGAAGTTGGCTAGATGGAAAGGAAAGCTCCTAAGCTTGGGAGGAGTATTGCCTCTTCTTAAAGCATATCTTCAAAGTATCTTAGTTTAAATTATGTCATTTTTCCTAATGCTGACTAAATTTGTAGATGCTCTTGAGATAATTCAAAAAATAAATCTTTGGCCTAGTATTGAGGAAAAGAGAAAAATGTGTTTGTTACATTGGAATTAAGTCTCCAAACCAAAAGGGAAATGGAGTCTAAGTATAAGAAGTATGAACAAAGCTTTGGTTTCCAAAGTGGTGTGGTTTGTTTTAGAAGGAACTAAGGAATGGGGAAAATTCTTAGAGCTAAATATATGTTATACAATCCTCCCAGCCTATTTCTAAACAAGAATAACTATAATGGTTGCCCTGCTCTATAAAAGAATGTTTTAAAAACAAAAGGGATTGTTAGAAAAGGAAG
Organism: Cupressus sempervirens; assembly: GCA_028749045.1. NCBI lineage: Eukaryota > Viridiplantae > Streptophyta > Pinopsida > Cupressales > Cupressaceae > Cupressus > Cupressus sempervirens. The sequence goes on along the minus strand of CM053783.1, from coordinate 589,578,097 downwards.
TAGAATGTTGATTGGTAATGGTAGAAAATCTCTTTTCTAGGATTCTTGATAGATTCCTTTTAATGTGATCTTTTCTAATAAAAAAGTTTCATTATTTATTTCATTATTTAAAATTGATTTACAAAATGTAAAAAATAATAATATTGAAATCTTAAAATTATTTGAATTTTATATTTTTCTTGATTTTTTAAAGATTATAAATTATGGTTTTTCAAATATTGGACTTGAAAATCTATTTTCTTACATTCAACAACTTAATTGTCAATGTGAAAATTTCATTAAATAACCAACCTCGACGTTTAGCTTAAAAAGCTAAGGTTTTATTACTGTCTGCAAGAGGTCGACAACAGAGTAACCTGACACTAGCAGCATTGGGTAATAAGAGGGTGGAAACAAAGGGGTTAATAAGGAAAAGCTTCAATTACAGACTGCAATGCCGGTAAGGCAATCACATTAAAACGTGGAAATCCTCCTTCCTTCAACAGATTCTTCCATTCCTCCTCACTTCTCTCTTTCCCACCAGGGCTGAGCGCAATCATGATCAGATCAAACACAAGACCAAAAGTGGGATCAAGCGCCGTCGTTTCCCTGGCGTTCAGAACAGTATCCACAATGATCACTTTCCCATTCTCAGGAATCGCCTTTCTGCAATGCTTCAGAATCCTTATGCAATCCTCGTCCGACCAATCATGCATTATCCACTGCAACATTTCAAGAAAATAAACACAAAGAACACCACTAAAAACCACCCTCATTCGTACGAAAACAAGCACCAACCTTCATGAAAACAGCGTCTGCGGATGGCACTTCTCTAAACATGTCTCCTCCAAAATGCTTTACCCCTGCATAATGGGAAAAAAAGAACATGAACATCATTTCGAGTCAATAGAAGAAAAAACATTCTAGTTAAACTGATCATACCCGGGAAGTGGGGAGCCGTAGCTATTACGTGGGGGAGATCGTAATTGATGCCATGTATCCTCGGATAAGCTTTGACGATCTCTGCGACAGCCCCGCCAATGCCGCCACCGACGTCGACCAAGGAATTCAAGCCCCGAAACCCCTCGCAGTTAGACAAGAGAGCACTCATCACAATATCAGTGTTGCACGCCATGGCTTTATTGAAAATGTCGTTGTAGTCTGGATGCACCGCCGCGTAGTCCCAAATGTGAAGGCCGTGAGCCTTCTCAAAAGCCACGCCGCCTTCCACAACGCACTGGTTGAAATGGTGCCACGGCGCCGCGTTCTGCACGTCGCTCAGCATAACCAGCCAGGCCGCCATGCACTGCGACGGCGCCGCCCCGCCGTCTTTCACGAACCACTTAGAAGCGGGCGTTAGACCGTACTTCAATTCTACGCTCACTTCGGCCCTGAAGAAATTCTTGGCGACGAGGAAGCGGAGGATTCTGAAGAGGCAGTTGACGTCGGACTTTTCGCTGGGAAGCTCAGCCGCAATTTGCGAGAGGGAAAGCATTGCATTGGGGCCGTGGCGCGCAATGATGTCGGGTATTCCGAGCAAAACCACTGATTTCACTGCCAGAGACTCCACAAACGCGAATGTGTATTTCCAAGCCTCCGCTTGGCCGGCGAGTTTTTCTTCCTCGCTCTCGAACATTCGATCACAGATTTCTCGATTGTGGCTGAGCTTGTTAACTCCTGGACCATTCATAATTAACGAATCGTTGTGAAATGCATGTTTGAGAGGTTGAGAGATTAAAATATTTATAGGGATTACTTTTCAGACTGACCGAGTCTAGGGAATGCAAATGCATTTCCTTGCCTAAAACGATTTAAGACAAGTTGGACTTCAAACGTTTTTAAGGTCTTCGCTTAGGGATGCTGAGTACAAATTTGTTTGTTTGTGTTACCAATGCATTGGCTGATTGATCCGTAAATAATCATAAAAGCAATCTCATTGAATATCTCACCAAAATAAAACTAATATTGCGAACATGCTTTCACCACATGTCGTGGCAAATGTAGTGGGTATACAAAGTCACATGTATTAAATGCATTTTTTTTTGGGTTTAATAGTAGTCCACTCAATTTTAAGTATTAATATATACTAGCACCTACATCACAAAGATGTGCAAGGGGTATATTGATAGATTTTTTCCTAAAATCAAAATAAAAGAGATATAAAATTAAAGGAAAGACTTAAAACTAATAGCATATAATTTAGTTGTTCTATAGAATTGAGTCATAGACACAATAATAACCTTTTTGGAGATTCAAAGATTTGTACAGCTTAAAATTTTACTTAATGTACAACATCCCAATTGATTAAAATAAAAATTTGTTTGGCTATTATGATGAGAAAGAAAACTTCATAACAAACACTTAAAGATATGAGCACCCTAATTATAGATTGACCCAAGAGTTTCAATCCAATAATAACATAACCATAATGGGTGAATATTGGAAGCTCAACAAGTTTTGGTCCTTTTCATATTTAAGATTTATAAAACCCATTCTTGAAAATTTGGTTGACAATATTTTTGTTGTAAATTTATTTTATGATTTTATCCACCTTCTCTCTTAAGGATACAAAACCTACTTGTGTCATGTTGGAGTCCTCTTTGTTCCCACTTTTGTGGTTGTCACAATCTTTCCTTATTTACACAATGCCCTCGCTACCTACCTCACATTTTAAGAGCCCTCACTACCATAAATTTGTAAAAGAGAAATCATTTAGCAACTTTTAGAAAAAAAAATTAGCTCACTAAATAATGATGGAACTTATTTAAAATCATAAGTAGAGGGTTACTAATTAATGTACTACTCATGTGTGATATTATAGTATAAAATATCATATTAGTAAATATCCTTAACTGGATATCCCAAATAATATTTAATAGGATATCCTATACTATAATAAATATTAATATCTTATAGAATATAAATATTTTACTATATTCTATGATAACGTTCTAATTCTCATTACAATTTTTGAAATGTATTCTTTTGTGTACAAATAAAAACATAATGTGAGTCATATTCATGGTCAACAAGAAAAAGTTGCAAGTAAAAGGAAATGATTTTAATTCATAAGAGGAAGTGCGTATGAGAAAATGGTATAAAGTTTAGAACTAGGTGTCAATTTTAAAAGCATTGAAAAGCTCACTAGACATACTTGAATTTATCTAGTTTAATTTTTTTTTGTGAACACTTTTTTGAATTCAACAAATACCAATCTATAGAAAAGAGTAATGGATTACATAGAAAGAAAAGAAAGAAAGTGATAAATGAAACAAGAATAGTATTAGAATGTCAAACATTACCTTTTCTTTGTAGAAGTAGCTTCATAGATGTGATTGGTATGCAAGATCAAGTGCAAACACACTTCTTCTTTCTATCTAATAATATTGTATGGGTTTTTTGCATCTTACAAAAGTGTTCAAAATAGAAGGAAGGTTCTATATGAAGTCCTTAGATGGATTTGACTCTGGAGATTCTTGTCAAGGAGAGGCCTTGTCTTTCAGTTCTAGCTATATAAATTGTAGCTCTGTCTAGGATAAGGCCTTATGATTTGTCTATAGTGATAGCCTAGTCTATGATGAGAAGCAGTTGTGCATGTCCTCCTCAAGATATGGGTTGGATTGGAATGGTTTTTGGGTTTCTAGGATCCCAAGGTGGACCAGTGTAACTATTGAACTCTATTGTAGCATATGAAGGCAACAAAGGAGGTTTAGAGCCTATTGGATACACTATATATTTTACCTCCCCAAGAGATACATTAATAAGACCAGTTGTGATCCAAAGGTTTGTTGTAAGCATAACACATTGAAGTTTACATAATAAAACCTATCTGGGTAGTTGGTCATCATCAACGGATTACCCAAGCCTATGATGTGAATTTATTGTAGTACAAAGTGCAATTGGAACATTTAGTTATTTTAAAATTTAGTTATTGTGGTGATACTTTTACATTTCTAGCAAACAAATGTGTTTCTTTGTCAAACTCAATCTATTCATTTCTTGTGAGGTTGTTGTTTTTGTGAGTCATTAGCAATTCTTAATCATGTAGCATTGGTTCTGCATTGTGCATATTTTGTAGTGCTTGGAAATATTGTACTTGAATTGGATCATCACCGTCCTGTCTAAATATTGTTTGCAATGTTACAACTATATAAAAATCATGCCATATTTTTTTTGCATTTATGTGTGATGCATAGATGGGTTTGCATTTTTCAAAACATAAGATTGATTTTCTCATTAGAAGAGTAGGAAAAGCTTCAAAAACCTCTATTTATCAAGAGTTCTAAAAGAGGGTAGACTAATGAACAATAGTTGAGTGCCACATAGGTGAAGCATGTTCTATAGATGATTAAGATAGTCTTGAAATGTTCAACAAATGTTGGCGCATTTCCTTCTCTATAATACTCGTCAACATGAATCTCACTTAGATAAGTGCAATAGCTAAAATAGTTGAAATGCATCAAGTTTATCCAAAATTTCTTCCTACCTAATGATCTCAAAATCTTTAAAATCACATGTATAGAAACTTGTCACTTTCAATTGTTCAAAAAGTTTACAACTCAAAGAAGCACAATTTATTACCTAGATAGATTGTTGGGGATTAATCAAGACCAAAAAAGAAAAAAAAAAAATTAAATCTAAAGAAGAAAACCAATAACAAAATTTATATTCCTAAATGGTAGTTATTTTTTCTATAATTGTAAATTATTTTCGCTAGTAATTTGTAATGAAAGTGAACCCACATAAATTAAATTGATGGGCACATTTACTTCTTAAATTGTCCATTTCAAAAAAAAATAATACAACACAATTCTCCTTAAATTTAAATTACATGATTGGAACCATTGTCCCTTGGCCTCTAAGGTTTGAAACAAGAGGTCGAGGGAGAAATGGAAGTGGGGCTTCATGGGGAAATTGGCTTGAGCTAGATTTACCATGATCCACAGGCATAGGGCTCACCTTAGCCGTAGCTAAACCTTTCCCTTTTTTCACCAACGTAGTCCATTCATCTTTCTTGGTAGGCAGAGCAAGCTTAGTTTATAAAGCAGAGAGATGGTCACAGTCCAACAATGGACAATCCCTAATCTTATGCTTAGTTGATTGGCACTAGTAGCAGGTATTTCAAAGGTTGAGGTAAAACACCTTCTGAGTAAAGGTGGTACCACCTATCTGTATGTCCATTATATCCTTGACGTCCCTAGATAGGTCGACCTCAACAAAAACCCTACATTGGGGATGAGCATTGAAAACATTGTCTAGTTCAAGGCAAACAACCTTGCCAAAAGTTTGCACAATAGTAGGTAAAAAAATACCAACAAGGAATGGGAAGCCCAAGGAACTCCACCCAAATGGGTACCTTAAGTTTTTTATCATCAGAAACAACAAAATCTTGTGACCCATGTTGAAAAACCAAGAGGGTGGACCTTACAGTCCAAGGGCCTCACACAAAAACATGCTTGGCTTGACCTATATTGGCAAAGAGAAAAAGAAAAGGCCTTTGGTAAGGCTTTGAATGCCTTCAAAGCAAACACCCTGCGGTGTCCAAACCTTGGAAACCCATTCCCATAGTATGCTTTCAGAAGGAGTATGACCTATAAAACACCCAATAAGGACTTTTAGTTCTAACCAAGTGCATGCACTATCAAACTCCTTAGCATTCAAAATCATATCAGGAGAGGAATTACCTTGCGGAACACTTTGGGAACACACTTGTGCAAGTATTTGGTCGATAGAGCCATTAACTCTAGTAGCAACAACAACTCTAGGACCAACATCAACTATTGGGCTAGAGAAGGCCGAACTCATTATAAATGAAAATATTCCTGCAATGATTGTGGTATGAAAAATAATGGAAACTAGCAAGGATTCAGATGGAGGCCATACAAATCCTAGTGGATCTCTTCATTTGAAATCCTTTTTTTTTTAAAAGGAAACTAAAAGCACCACAAGTGGCATTGATGATTGCCTAGCAAAAGCTACACTAGTCTCGTAGCCCAGATGGCCGCGAAGAGTTTTTTGACAATGGGGAGAAGCTTCAAAGTGTCATGGCTATTGATGACCCCTATTTTGAGCCTCCTTCTTTTTTGCACAACAATTTCTCCTCTCTTGGGGACGAGGATGACATGCAAGTTGGGTTACCATGAATTGCATGTCATGGAATGTGTGGGAGCTGATAGACCTCCCTAGAATATATTATGTGCATGATACCAAACGTTAGTTTGATCTAAATGTGCTTTGCCTTTAGGAAGTTAAAATTGATGGGTTTCTTCTTACCTCATCTTGTCATGTTATTTGGCTAGATAGTGCCATTTTTGCTTCCCAGCATGAAGTTGTTTGAGGTGGTGTTGTTACTCTTCTCTCCCCTCATTTAACATCCTCTATTGTTTTGCATTATTCTAACCCTTTGCACAAGGTGGTTTAGATATTGTTTTCTTTTTAGAATCATTCTTTTGGCTTTGTTAACATTTATGCTCCCAATGATGTTTTTGAGCATTCACACTTGTGGCATTGGTTGGTAGATCATTTCCCACCTGTGACATGGGTTTTCTATGGGGACTTTAATAAGGTTGAGCTGGCCTCTAACAAGGACGACCTTTTTTCATTTAGATGGGCAACTGGTGAATGAGAGGCTTGGTTCTACATGCAGAACAAATTAGGTCTTTTTGATCCTAATGTTTCTCGTCATTGCTTTGATTGGATTTGGCACACTTGGTTCAATTTTTGAGCTAGATCTGATAGAGTTTTTAAAAGACTTGATAGGGCTATGATTTCTATGTAGTCCTTATTCTCCTCTTTCTCAAAAGTATGCCTTGTCTATCATTCCTCTACCTGATGTGACATTGTCAAATCACTCCCCCATTCTCTTTTCCATCATTTGGCAGATAGCTTAACCTCACCCGAATAACACTCAGTTTTACCTCAACACTTCTTTGCTATCCCATTTGCCAACTATTGCTCACATTCTATGTGTTTGGAACCTTCAGCCTCAACCCTAAAATCACCTTTGATGGATTAAATGGTGGACTGATGCTATCCTTTGTACTATGATATTTCTCTACATTTACGATAGACAACTAGCTATGTACTATAGGCAATCTTATGAAGCCACTACTCTTGATCTATGTACGACCTCTAAGGCTCTTACCATAAATCTATTTGATATGGATCTCCAAGTTTGGCTCACTAACCTTCAACACCAGAAGAATGTTGTAGATAGTTATGCTGTTGAATGTTGTGGATAGTTATGGTGCTAGGGGAGCTTAGATCAAAGCCCATCTCCATTGGTAAGAGGTCAGCGATTAGGCTTCCAAGGAATATTTTAGTGCTTTGAGGGGTTTTCATTCTACTATGGGTATTAAGCACATCCAAGAAGATCAACAGGTTCTCATCAACTTGCCTCATATTCTCCAGGCTTTTTTGTGTCATTATGAGCAAGTTTTGCCAGCTCAGGGCTTGTGTATTTCATGTGATCAAGCATTGCAAGCATGCCTTGATGTTACTCCCAATAAGATTTCTCCAGAGCAATATGCCTTTTGTGAACAAAAGCTTACTCTTGTAGACTTAAAGGAAGCTATCTTATCCATGGATGACGATAAATCCCTTTGATGTGATGGCTTCCCTTGTGAGTTCTACAAGATGCTTTGGGATGACATTGGCCCTAACTTGCTTTAGGTTTATCTTGAAGCTTATAATTCTAAAATATTATGCAGCATTATCAACAAAGGGAATATTAAATTCATACCTAAAGCTAGAGATCCTAAAGAGATTTGCAATTGGAGGCCCATCACTTTGTTGAATGTCCCATGCAAGATCATTGCCAAAGCCCTCTCTTTAAAAATTTGGCATTTTCTCCTTCAGATTGTTTGACCTGAACAAACTGGATTCATCAAGTCCCACTATATCTTAGACAACATCATTACTATCTGGGGAGGAATGGAATGGGCCAAGAAATCCAAATAGTATGCCCTTTTCCTAAAGATTGACTTCACCAAAGCATATGGTCATATTGAATGGTCCTGTATTGTACCTATGCTTCAAGCTCTGGGTTTTGGCCCATTATTTTGTCAATCAGTGCATATGCTATTTGGGGATGCTTCTACTTGCATCACCATTAATGGTTTCTGGTCTAAAGCTTTTCGGTTCTTCAGATCTATCCATCAAAGTTGTCCTCTTGTACATTCTCTCTATGTTTTGGTTGTCAAGGGCATTGGTTATCTATTGGGTAATGAAATCTCTTGAGGGCTGGTACATGGTATTTCTTTACCAAAGTCAACCACCTAGCTGGTTAATGGACATTTTGCAAATGATTCTTTCCTTACGTTGATTCAAGATGAGGAGAATATTACCAATTCCTTGTAGTGTTTAGATACATTTTGTCTTCCTTCAAGGTCGACTATCCAATGGCACAAAACTCTTTGCTACCAACAATATTTTCTACTAGGCCTTCACTGGTTATAGCAGTATGGATGGAAATGGGTCCAACATGGTGAAAATTTTAAATTCTTGTGCATTCCCTTTGCTTTTCAAGCATCTCCTATGGAGTTGTCGAATTATGTGCTTGCTAGAATTGAGAAGAAGCTGGAGTATTGGATCTAAGACCTTTCACTTGCGGGGAAGTTCTAGATATGCTCTAAAGTGCTTACTGCTACTCATGTATATTATTCCTCTTCTTGGGCTCCCTCCAAAGCCTCGTATCTTAAGCTTGAATGTCTTCTTAGGGACTTTCTCTGGGTGTTTTCTATTGTGCATCATGGATTTGATAGAGTGGCTTGGGATTTCCATTGTTTACCCAAGGATTCTAGTGGTCTTGGCTTGATTTCCAATCGCAAACAAGGGATATTCCTCTATGCCAAATGGGTCATACAGGCTCTAACTAGTGAGGAGGCCTGGAAAATTTTGTTATATCACTACATTTCTTTAGGCTTTTCAGTTAACCACTCGACTTGGAAAGGGATTGTTATTCAAACCTTTCTTGTGACTTTTGAACTTGTTCAAATTCAAGGTACCTTTGTTGCTAAGAGAATTTGAAAATCCTAGCAAGCCATTAAGCATTGGCTTTATTGGGTTGGCAATGGATTCAAAAATGGTCTATTGATGAATCAACAAAACCTTTAGTGGCTGCCCTTGTTTGCCACTCAAGGGGTTCCTTTAGCCAAGATTCAAGGAGCCAGTGCTTTGCATTTATTTCGTAGGGGTATCAAGACACCCAAAGATTTATTCTCTAGGGTTACAATGAGGCTTTGTTCATGGGAGGACTTGCAAGTATAATATCATCTTATCCTTCTAGATTGATAGACAATTGATCTTCTACTTTCTACAGTTCCTCCCAATTTGTTACACAAGCTTGGAATTCACTCATCTTTCCGTTGGCGGAAACATTGTTAGTGGTACCTTGCCACTCCAATGACTAGTTAAAAACCTAGGCTAGGATATCGGTGTCTGGTGCCCCATCTTTTGATGGTTGATACCCTCAATCAACGTTGGCATTTGCATTCTTTGCATAAGACTTGGATTCTTAGATATGTCACTATCTGGCATGCTATCACTGAGCTAAATATTTCTCACTTTGCATGATGTCTCCTTTTCTAGGGTATTCCTTTGGGTACTCAGCTCTAACATTGTGGGATTCCTGATTCTAGATGCCCTTTTTGTGGCCAATCTGAAAGCTTTCTACATATTTTTTGGTTTTGTAGAAGAACTTAGAATTATTGCCTCTTGATTTTTTTATTTCTTCAATCATTTTCATCCAGAGGCCTTCACTTGGCATATGGTGGTTTTGGGTGATGCTCCTAGACCCCCTTTTAGATATGCCCAGATTTAGCATGCTTTCATAATGGAGATATTATTCACAATATGGAAAGATCACAATGTTGTTTTATTCTCTCACAACTTTATTGATATTTATCTTGCAATTTACTTTAAAGCATGTATATGTAATAATGTCATGATGTAGATCCAAGTACAAATTAACAAACTCACATTGGAAGTGGCTCACCTATAGTAGCCACTTGCTCATTGGGGAAATGCCCCTTGTATAGTTGCCCAAGTACCTCTAGATGCTTTATCTAGTGACTACACTCCTTGTGATCGTTGGAAAGGCTAGAGAAATTCTACTCATCACTTATAGACCCCCAGGTTGCAGCCTTGTCACCACTCTCCCAGTGATGGCTTTAGTGGTCGTCGCCACTTGGCCTTGCCTCCTCAGAGGGTAGGCTCAGGTTGGTCCCCAGGGGCTCCCCCTACTGCCATTGATGCGAGTTGGCTAGCTGCTCACCATTTCCCTAAGTGGGCATTTCCCCATATGGATTTAGTTATTTCTCCTCCCAAGGCTATGGAAGATAAAGATAAAGACAAAGATGTTGCAGTTGCTAACTGTTGGACTCCCTCTGAGCCAACTAATGACCCAAAGAACTTATAGGGTTTTGATGACAAAGACCCTTCTTTAGATGGCACTTCTCTTGTAGCCTGAACTTTTTTTATTTCTATTTATATATATTTTTTGATGAATAGTTGATCTTTGGCCTTGGGTCATTTGAACTAATGGGGTGATCCTATATCCCCCGACCCTTTTTTTGTGAAAAAAGGTCTATTCATCAAAAAAAAAATTACAAGATTGGAAGGTGAAATTTTCTATTTTTTAAATCTTAAATAAATATTATTTTGTACATTTCAATAAATTAAGTATTAAAACAAACTTACCATCACTTCTATATTTTCTCCAATGTTTATCATCTCCATTTTAATAGGATGAAAAATAGGAAATAAAGAATAAACTTCCACCTCCATTTGAATAGGAGGGAAAATAAGGAAGCACTAATAATTTTTAATGTAAATTATTTTAGTTTTTCAAATTAAGTAAAAGTAAAATAAAGGAAACTCTTTATATTTTTACTACAACAAATTCATACTCTTGAAAAAAAAAAAGTATGTTTATTAATTTTATTATTTCATAAGGCAATTTAAAATGATTCAAATTTCGAAAGTTTTAGTTAAAATTTTTCAAAAAAATAACAAATAAAAAGATTTCCTATTTTCTTATGAAGGAAAATCACATTGTAATTTGTAGATGATTTTACTATCGCCGTTAAACTATTTTCTAATATCACATGTTTGTTAATTTAAGAAATAAAATAGAATACTATAAACCTTTATAATTATACTTCCAAAGATTGACTGATTGCATTATAATATGTTAGGTTGGATTTTTTATATAAATAATTAATGTTATTCATAAAGAAAGAGTAACTATGGCTGCACGCATTAGCTAAGTTAAACAAGAAAAAAGTTTTGATTTTTTTTTCCATAATTAATTAACATTACTCACAAGGGAAAGTAAAAAAAATTGTCAATATTAGAACATACTACATCATGGCAGCAATTAATAGCCGTTGTCTAACCATGAAGAAGTTGAGACCATGTTGAAATTAGATCAAAAATAAATTTGTATTCCAAGCCATTGGGAGTGACCTGGTCATCGCTCATGATATGCATGGGCAACCAATCACCCACCAAACCTTTGAACCACTGAATGATAGACCCATTTTCTAGAGTGGGCATAAACCTAATGCGCTCAGAAATGTTCATGATTATATTACATCAAAATAAATGGGAAAACAAGTCCAAATAAATCCTTCTTTCTATTAAATAATAATAATATTGCAAGTACTGTCATGTGACTAGAGAATCCAAAACAAAATAAAATCATTCATTACTAGACGAAAACCATTTCCAATACGAAACCATATATTAGTAGTAGGTTACAAGCGAGAGTTGAATTCTAATTGTAAGCAACCTCAATGGGAAAGCCTATCAGCTAATTAGAAGTAAATCATTTATATATTAAATGTTGGTTTTTTATTTTTATTTTTTAATTTATTATTGGTTCATTTGTGCATTACTATTACTGATCTATGAACTACTATTAGGACTCTTTTCATAGTGGAATTGGGAAATGAAAATATTTGGATTCTCAAATTCATTATTTGTTTGTAAAAAATGGTAGAATTAGAGTTTGTAAATTCTAATTTTAGCCCAAAATGTACATACTACTCTTCCCTCTCAAATGGTGGAATTGAAAAACCAATTCCAATTCCACCTTTTCCTAAACCCAATTTGATCTATTGTCCAGTCTAGCTGCCTACATTACTCTCGTTGTAGTGTGAAGGGGAAATATTATTTTGATTCATTGTTTATAGAGACTATGATAAACTTGTGTTACCATCATCTATCAGTCACCACTATTTTTCAGAACACGTCTTTTCCTTTGTTTTCCATTTCTATCAAGTATTTAAAATGAAAACAAGTGCATATTATAGTCTTTCAAAAAAATTGAGTTACTATTGATTTCATGACATCCTTTGTATGGATAAAAGGGTTTCTCTTTGTAAATGAACACAACCTCTCTATAATTTTCTCTCATACTTGTCCATATAATTTTTTCCCACTAGAACTATATATATATATATATTGAGTTTTTAGTTTTATGCTTATGGTATGCTCATGATAGAGAAATTCAAATGTTGTACAATACATTTCTACGGCTTGAAGATTTCTTGTATGGCTTCAATATTTTGGGCTACTTTTTGTTGCCAGGGCCCCTGAATAAATTTTCTCCATGTTTACAATGTTGGGTTTATGAAGCTAGTCAAGTTGATAATAATAATGAAGACAAACAGGGCCATTCCAAAAAAACAAAAATGAGATTGATAGTGGTGTCTTCCTTAATTGTCACCTATATTACATGATCAATCTCCTAAATATTGTATGAAAGACTTGCATTATGGACCATTGAAAACAAGAAAGATGTTATTGATGACAGCATATAGAAGAATAATTGTTCGATGCAACCTCTTTATGTCTTCTTATGAAATTTTGATAACCACTACATGTGGATCGTACACCAATTAAGGCTATGTTTAAAAAAAAAAAAATTCAAGCTTTTAGGTTGCAGCCACTATTTTGGATACACTGATGAATTTTTAATAAACAAGCTACGAGAGTACATATTTGTGTAAGCTTGACATTGTCCTCTTACTAGGAGAAATGATGTGTGGGATGTGTAGTGTTTCAAGGATTGGATAATTTCTCTCTCTACTTACCAATACATAAATTACTATTCCTTGTTGTAGATGAAAAGAGAATGTATTCTAAGGGTTTAATATAATTCTGTCATAGGACTGATGAAATCCAAACAATAGACATCAATGAGTGACCAGAGGTTGTTAGTTTTGGTAGCTTGGATAGTTGTTCATCCATATGATATTGTTTAGCAAATAATTGTTTTACCAACTAGATAGTTAGAGTTGGGACCAATATTTATTATTTAATTGGCCACTTTTAGAAGAAACTAGAAATTGACTTGGTTAGGGTTGTTAAGTTATTTTAATCTTGATCATTGATTGAGAATCAATCTTAGTCATTGGTTTTCCAATCTGGAGTAGTATAAAATGGGGTCAGGGGGCATTTGGAGTGAACAAGTTGTATAAGCATTTTTTCATGTTAGCAAATGAATTTGGAGTGATAAAAAATAGTCTTGTAATGTTAGCAAGGGAACAATGGTAGCATTGGGGATAGTAGCAAAGGAATATCAGTGGGAGAAATTGGTAGGTTTTCAAAGTTTTGCCAATGAGAGGAAATAAATTTTTTATCTCTTGATTTGTTGGAGTTAATATAATTTCCTCATTTATAGAACTAGTTTTCCAATAGGGGTTTTTCCAAGGATGATTTTTCCAAAAATATTGTGTTGAATGTGTTGTTTATTTCTTTCTATATTTTATTGGTGAAGTTGTAGTTATTTTTCAATATTAGTTGTGAATTTATTTTCAATAGTTAAATAATCATTTAAGATAGGAGATTAATGATTAGTGACCACAATAGGAATTCTCACATGGTATTAGAGAGGTGTTGAGGGTAGAAGAGTTTTTCCATAGGAAAGAAAATAAGGGTTTATTAAAACCTAGATTGATCTCTTTAGATTTATTTTTTCTTTAAATCCATTGAGATGGCTTCAGCTGGTTTGAGAGATTAGGATAGATTGGATGGTACCTCAAATTTTGGTGTCTAGAAAGCCCAACTTTAGTTATTATTGGAAGATAATGGTATTAAGGATTATGTTACCACTATTATAGTTCTACAAATAGATGTGACACAACTTGCAACAAACAAGAAGGAAGATGCCAAGGCGAGGAGGATAATCCTTGATGGTGTCAAGGATCATATTGTTCCACATATCTTAGAGCTAAATACAATGAAAAGATGTAGGATGGCATCCAGAATATGTACCAGAATGCTACCACTAATAGGAAAATGATTCTTAGCGAGAAGTTGAAAAATACCTAGATGAAGGGTCAGTGCAAGAAGTTGGGTCTCACTTTTGGTAAAAAAGTGGAAGTGTTTTTCCTATTTTTGAAATTTTTTGTCAATTGATGTCAAAATTTGAGGTATTTAGAGATTGAATATTAGAAAACCCCAGCAATAAATTTTTTAGTGTTCAGAATCTAGTTTTTGAATATGTAATTTATTTGTGTACCCATATGATAGATTATTTGTTTGGTATGGATCTTTAAAAACTACTTTTTCAAAATGCCTATTTCAGGACCATACCACGCTCATGTACGAACACCATAATTTGACACAAATAAATAAATTTTTGCAAATATTTTTAAAAGGAGTTACCTAATACACCTAAGATTGATGACAATATTTTTCCTTAATTTTTTATTGAATAATTTTATTATTATTAATTATTAATTGACTATAAAGGTAAATTTTAAAACCTCTTGTGTATGGACCACACAATTTGATCAAAATCTCTCTTTTTTCAAAAAAAAAAAAAATTTAACATCAAAAGAATTGTATGTAGATTGATGACATATAAATTAATTTAAGAAATAATATAAAATAAAAAAATTATTAAAGTTTTAGTGAATGTCACTTTTTAACATTTAGGAGATAGTTTTGATTAATAAATAATGAAAAAATAGCAAATAAACTAACAACACTATAAAATTTACATATTTTGGAATCAAAACAGAAAGACCTATAATGGGTTTTTGTCTCATCAAAAAATTCAATGGGGATGACTATAAAAAAATTACAACAATACCAAAAATTGTCAATTAAATGCCTTAGAAAAAAATTGATCATAAAGGCATGGCTTGGTGGGACAAAGCCTATGTCATGCCTTTCCCCAAGGCAAAACCCCATGCAAAAGTCAGGTGCCATACTAAATTTTTGCTCATGTCTCAAGAATCGGCCACCTAATTTGTAATTCAAAAATTAGGTGCTTGATTGCTTTCAACCATTGTACTCGATTGCTTAAAAATTAGGTACCCAATTTATAAATGGGTACCTAATTTTTAAAGAATCAGGTATCTGATTTTTAAGCAATCGAGTACCCATTTCTAATGTACCCATTGGGCCCCAAGAGCTGCCCCACAGACCAAGTTTCAATGACTGAAATGATTTAATAACAGTTTCAATCTGCAACAATGAATTCTATCATGCTTATTATGTTTTCTTGTTCTCTTATACAATTTATAAACTACTGATTCAAATTCAACTTTGGTGCAAACATGGGATCAAAACAACGAAGAAAGAAGAAAGAAAAAGTTCTAACAGATGAGGAGATTGCAGCAAATAACGAGAATGAAGCATAACATCGACGAGAGAGAAGACAAAGAATTAGAGACTTGAATAATGTTTCAACGGAGAAAGACATTGAGGATACCACGATGGATGAAGAGGTCAAAGAAGAGAACCCGATACAAGAAAATTCAGGTGCACATTCTAATCATGCATTCAATATAGGTGTGTCTCCAAACCCTCGAATTTTCTCTCGTAATGAAATTGGTGATTTTTTAGAAGTAGGTTATTATTTAAACGATTTAGATTCTTGTCATGAGAAGCAATTTTCAAATGATCATGCAAAAAAAACAACAACTAAAATGAATGCCCTGAAAGAAATACCAAGAAAATTTGAAAATGATATTCAAATCCCAAATAACAATGAAAATAGTAAAGTGTCTGAAAATAAAAATTGCATGAATGTACACATAGAAACACCAACTACTGAGCAAACATGTCAGAATGATAGTAAAGTGTTTGAACATAATTTTCATATTCCTAATGATGTGTTAGATAATCTTAAGGGATTGGTTTCATGGAGACAAATTAGGACACATGCTAATAGATTGTATATGCATTTTTTTTTATAATAAGAAATTTGGATTTCAATGTTAGCTAATGTTGCAACTAATTAAAATGTCTAAAATACGAAAAGTAATGAAAAAGTTGGGAATGTATGCAAAACCCAAGAATAAAAATGAGTATTTAAAAAAATTTGTATACACTATTGCTAGTGCCTTTGATGTTATCGGAAAGTGAAGTCAGTCTGAAGACAAGAATGCAGCATGACGAGCAATAACAACAGCTTTAGTTAACAAATCAACATCTAACAAAATATTGATTAGCAACATAAGTGGATACCTTAATGTGAATCGTAAGACTTTAGAAAGAGCTATAAAGAGAAGGGTTAATTTTGAATGTGATCTAAAAAATATTTTATCGACTTCTAGGGTATGTACAAGATCATGGTGTACCAAACTATGGCCTTAAGTGGCAGTGAAAAATCAGCAAATCAGGGTTATGTCAACTTGACACATAATTTTGAAGTGGTTATGGAATTTATATCAAAAAGTTGTAAGAAAATAATTTGTAGAAAATTGAATGTAGTTTCTAAACCACTAGGCCTTATCAGGAGAAAAAAATAATTGATTGGTCAAAAGTTTGAATTTTAATGCAGTACTAAGAAAATTTCAAGGCGAAAATAAAAAGTAGGTGTATGTCTGACAACCTTAATCAATATCAAATCATAATATTTTTTTAATATAATTATAGATGTGAAAACTAGACTCATGCCCGGATGTGACGCATATTTTTTGATATTTTTATTCCAAATAAATAATTAAATATGAATTTTCTACCAAAACTTTTTTGGATTAAAAAAAGTCTCATGTCTGACCACCCTAACTAATAGAAAATTTGATCAAATTTTTATTTTTTTGTTTTTTTCTTATACTAGGTGAAGTATAGAATGTGACGCAACTTTTAGATTTAAAAAATGTTATACCGTTTGAAAGTTATAGCTATTTTTCCTTCAGTATGTCAATTAGCACTTTACAATAATCTTCATTGATAATTAACTAATAAATACTTATCGAACTCAGAATTTGACAAAAATTATATTGATGAAATCTAGAGAGCGATATTAAAAAACCCATTTCGTTTCATTCAATTTCGATCAAAATAACATTGTCAGACGGCTACCCGAAGTCTAAGTATCACTAAAACTCTCTATAAACACGTCTTTGGGGTTGACCGGGTAGGCTTGGTAAATACCAAGCCTGATCGGATATCCGATTCAAAATCGGATATCCGATTTCAAATCGGATATCCGATTTGACATCGGATATCCGATTTGGCTCGGTAGTCAAATTCCAAAAATCTTCAAATTTTGGAGGGAAATTCGATTTAAACGTTCTAGTTTTTTATTTTTAAATTATTTCACTTATATTAATATGTAAAGGAATATTTTAATATATTATATATATATAATAACGTAATGTAAACATACAAGATATAATCTAGTAATATATAATAATATCTTATGTTAATCTTATTACAATCTATAAATATAATATATATTATTATTATTTTTACTAAATATAATAACGTAATTTATATATATATAAAATACGTATTATATATTATTATATTAATATGTATAATAATATAATATTTATATAACAACATAATATTTTTATTAAATATAATATATATTAAAAATATTATTATAATAATATGTATGTTATTAATATATTTATATAACGTAATATTTTCATTAAATATAATAATGTAATATGTATATGTATATATATATTATTATATTGCTATGTATATTATTAATATATAAGAGTCAAAGGGGGTCATAGGGTGACCTATAACCCTCTTTGACCCATTAAATGACGATATATGTCTCTAAGGGTCCTAGGACCCCTAGGGAGCTATGTCGTCTTTTAATGGGTCAAAGGCGGTCCCTTTGACCCATTAAATGATGATATATGTCTCTAAGGGTCCTAGGACCCCTAGGGACATGTGTCATCTTTTAATGGGTCAAAGGGGGTCCCTTTGACTCATTAAATGATGACATATGTCCCTAGGACCCCCACGGACATAGCCGAATCATTCATATCGGTCAAAGGGGGTCATAGGGTGACCTATGACCCCCTTTGACCCATTAAACGATGACATATGTCTCTAGGGGTCCTAGGACCCCTAGGGACATATTCGAATGGGTATTATGGGTCAAAGGGGGTCATAGGGTGACCTATGACCTTCTTTGACCCATTAAACGATGACATATCTCCCTATGGGTCCTAGGACCCCTAGGGACATAGTCGAATCATTCATATGGGTCAAAGGGGGTCATAGGGTGACCTATGACCCCCTTTGACCCATTAAATGACGACATATGTCCCTAGGGGTCCTAGGACCCCCAAGGACATAGTCAAATCATTCATATGGGTCAAAGGGGGTCATAGGGTGACCTATGACCCCCTTTGACCCATTAAACGATGACATATGTCACTAGGGGTCCTAGGACCTCTAGGGACATATTCGAATGGGTAATATGGGTCAAAGGGGGTTATCGGGTGACCTATGACCCTCTTTGACCCATTAAACGATGACATATGTCCCTAGGGGTCCTAGGACCCCTAGGGACATATTCCAATCGTTCATATGTGTCAAAGGAGGTCATAGGGTGACCTATGACCCTCTTTGACCCATTAAACGATGATATATGTCTCTAGGGGTCCTCGGACCCCTAGGGACATATTCGAATGGGTAATATGGGTCAAAGGGGGTCATAGGGTGACCTATGACCCTCTCTGACTCATTAAATGACAACATATTTCTCTAGGGGTCCTAGGACCCCTAGGGACATATTCGAATTGTTCATATGGGTCAAAGCGGGTCATAGGGTGACCTATGACCCCTTTTGACCCATTAAATGACGACATATGTCCCTAGGGGTCCTAGGACCCCTAGGGACATATTCGAATGGGTAATATGGGTCAAATGGGGTCATAGGGTAACCTATGACCCTCTTTGACCCATTAAATGACGACATATGTCCCTAGGGGTCCTCAGACCCCTAGGGAAATATTCGAATCGTTCATATGGGTCAAAGAGGTTCATAGGGTGACCTATGACCCTCTTTGACCCATTAAACGATGACATATGTCCAGGACCCCTAGGGATATATTCGAATGGGTAATATGGGTCAAAGGGGGTCATAGGGTGACCTATGACCCTCTTTGACCCATTAAACGACGACATATGTCCCTAGGGGTCCTAGGACCCCTAGGGACATATTTGAATGGGTAATATGGGTCAAAGGGGGTCATAGGGTGACCTATGACCCTCTTTGACCCATTAAACGATGACATATGTCCCTAGGGGTCCTTGGACCCCAAGAGACATATTCGAATGAGTAATATGGGTCAAAGGGGGTCATAGGGTGACCTATGACCCTCTTTGACCCATTAAACGATGACATATGTCCCTAGGGGTCCTAGGACCTTAGGGACATATTCGAATTGTTCATATGGGTCAAAGGGGGTCATAGGTTTTGACCCATTAAACGACGACATATGTCCCTAGGGGTCCTAGGACCCCTAGGGACATATTCGTATGGGTAATATGGATCAAATGGGGTCATAGCGTAACCTATGACCCTCTTTGACCCATTAAATGACGAAATATGTCTCTAGGGGTCCTAGGACCCCTAGGGACATATTAAAATCGTTCATATGGGTGAAAGGGGGTCATAGGGTGACCTATGACCCTCTTGACCCATTAAACGATGATATATGTCTCTAGGAGTCCTGAGACCCCTATGGACATATTCGAATGGGTAATATGGGTCAAAAGGGGTCATAGGGTGACCTATGACCCTCTTTGACCCATTAAACGACGACATATGTCTCTAGGGGTCCTAGGACCCCTAGGGACATATTTGAATCGTTCATATGGGTCAAAGGGGGTCATAGGGTAACCTATGACCCCCTTTGACTCATTAAACGACGACATATGTCCCTAGGGGTCCTAGGACCCCTAGGGACATATTTGAATCATTCATATGGGTCAAAGGTGGTCGTAGGGTGACCTATGAACCCCTTTGACTCATTAAACGACGACATATGTCCCTAGGGGTCCTAGGATCCCTAGGGACATATTCGAATGGGTAATATGGGTCAAAGGGGGTCATAGGGTGACCTATGACCCTCTTTGACCCATTAAATGAAGACATATGTCCCTAGGGGTCCTAGGACCCTCAGGACATATTCGAATGGTCCATATGGGTCAAAGGGAGTCATAGGGTGACCTATGACCCTCTTTGACCCATTAAACGAAGACATATGTCCCTAGGGGTCCTAGGACCCTAGGGACATATTCGAATGGTTCATATGGGTCAAAGGGGGTCATAGGGTGACCTATGACCCCCTTTTACCCATTAAATGATGACATATGTCCCTAGGGGTCCTAGAACCCCTAGGGACATATTCGAATCGTTCATATGAGTCAAAGGGGATCATAGGGTGACCTATGACCCCCTTTGACCCATTAAACGATGACATATATCCCTAGGGGTCCTAGGACCCCTAGGGACATATTCGAATGGGTAATATGGGTCAAATGGGGTCATAGGGTAAGCTATGACCCTCTTTGACTCATTAAACGATGACATGTCTCTAGGGTTCGTAGGACCGCTAGGGACATATTCGAATCGTTCATATGGGTCAAATGGGGTCATAGGGTAACCTATGACCCCCTTTGACTCATTAAACGATGACATATGTCCCTAGGGGTCCTATGACCCCTAGGGACATATTTGAATCGTTCATATGGGTCAAAGGGGGTCGTAGGGTGACCTATGACCCCCTTTGACTCATTAAACCATGACATATGTCCCTAGGGGTCCTAGGACCCCTAGGGACATATTCGAATCATTCATATGAGTCAAATGGGGTCGTAGGGTGACCTATGACCCCCTTTGACCCATTAAACGACGACATATGTCCCTAGGGATCCTAGGACCCCTACGGAGATATTCGAATGTGTAATATGGGTTAAATGGGGTCATAGGGTAACCTATGACCCTCTTTGACCCATTAAATGACGACATATGTGTCTAGGGGTCCTAGGACCCCTAAGGACATATTCGAATCGTTCATATGGGTCAAAGTGGGTCATAGGGTGACCTATGACCCCCTTTGACCCATTAAACAACGACATATGTCCCTAGGGGTCCTAAGACCCCTAGGGACATATTCAAATCGTTCATATGGGTCAAAGGGGGTCATACGGTAACCTATGACCCCCTTTGACTCATTAAACGATGACATATGTCGCTAGGGGTCCTAGGACCCCAAGGTACATATTCGAATGGGTAATATGGGTCAAAGGGGGTCGTAGGGTGACATATGACCCTCTTTGACCCATTAAACGACGACATATGTCCCTAGGGATCCTAGGATCCTAGGGACATATTTGAATCGTTCATAAGGGTCAAAGGGGGTCATAGGGCTTTGACCCATATGAATGATTGAAATATGTGCCTAGGGGTCCTAGGACCCCTAGGGACATATTTCAATCGTTCATATGGGTCAAAGGGGGTCATAGGGTTACCTATGACCCCTTTGACACATTAAATGATGATATATGTCCCTAGGGGTCCTAGGACCCCTAGGGATATATTCGAATGGGTAATATGGGTCAAATAGTTTCATATGGTAACCTATGACCCTCTTTGACCCATTAAATGATGACATATTTCTCTAGGGGTCCTAGGACCCCTAGGGACATATTCGAATCGTTCATATGGGTCAAAGGGTGTCATAGGGTGACCTATGACCCTCTTGACCCATTAAACTACGATATATGTCACTAGGGGTCCTAGGACCCCTAGGGACATATTCGAATGGGTAATATGGGTCAAAGGGGGTCATAGGTCACCCTATGACCCCCTTTGACCCATTAAACGATGACATATGTCCCTAGGGGTCCTAGGACCCCTAGGGACATATTCGAATCGTTCATATGGGTCAAAGGGGGTCATAGGGTAACCTATGACCCCCTTTGACTCATTAAACGACGACATATGTCCCTAGGGGTCCTAGGACCCCTAGGGACATATTCGAATCGTTCATATGGGTCAAAGGGGTTCGTAGGGTGACCTATGACCCCCTTTGACTCATTAAACGACGACATATGTCAAATGGGGTCGTAGGGTGACCTATGACCCCCTTTGACCCATTAAACGATGACATATGTCCCTAGGGGTCCTAGAACCCCTAGGGACATATTCGAATCGTTCATATGGGTCAAAGGGGGTCATAGGGTGATCTATGACCCCCTTTGACTCATTAAATGACGACATATGTCCCCAGTTATCCTAGGACCCCTAGGGACATATTCCAATCGTGCATATGGGTCAAAGGGGGTCAATGCATGCTGGCTCACCCCCCACACTTTGTCCCCCCGGGGCAGGTGGTATCTGCAAGATAAAAGAAAGATTAGCAACCATATATGCTACAATATCAAATAGAAAAAAGAAATGCGAACACAACATAATGTACCGTAGATGTCTCAAGGCCAAATGAAATGGCCGAGAGTGTAGCATCATCTATCTATCTGAGCTCCTCCTCGGTCATCAACTAAACATGAATGAAGATCACATACATGTAAAAGTCAGTATGGCTTAAAAATTAAAATTACTCTATTATAAAAATTAGCTTTAAATCACATATGTCCTAACAAAAAAATGTATACACGTACCGACACCGAAGGAGTCCATGCCTCTACATTCCCCTCCTCTCTCGCATCAGGGTCTGTAGCCTCTACACGTGCGTCTGGTGTATCCTTGTCTAATTCAAAATGATACTCAGGAAGATCAGCTATGGGACCCAGGAAAATATTCTTGCATGTAATGCAAGTGTGAGGCACACAAACATGTGATGAGCTAGCTGATGATGAATTGGCACCAACATCATCAACACGAGGAGGCAAGACTGACCTAGCCTTAGATATCATTAGGCTACTCAGCCTATGAATGGCTCTAATGGTCTGAGAGCTAGCCTCTACTATAATATCTGGATGCTGCACTCGAGGAGGGGGGGAGATATCAGGGGGGGGGACAAAAGTGCCAAGTTTCTTCCGCTGGGAAGAGGGTCTATCCTGAGGAGCTCCTAGTCCTAAGCCCATGTTGGGCTTCATGCTCCAATAGTTCACTTTAAGTTTCAACACAAATTCTGCATATAATTTTTTAAGGAAATAAAATGGTATGTCTAAATTGCCATGTGGAGGGATATCAAAGACCATCCACCAATGGTCCCAAAAATTTGCACGTATGGCGTCATTTGTGCACCATTTAATCGATAGTTTGGTTTTTTTTGGGTCAACTGGTATACCCGTTATTGGGTTAGCAAAAAGGCTTGCCAAATCATCTTTGGTTATGTTGAGGGCCGCGACCTCATCATAATCCAAACCATCATCAAACATCTGGTGCATTTCATCACGCCAATGAAGAGCAGCATTTTGTTGGTTTGTAAGAGTTTCAATGTTATCCACTATGGTGTTTAACGTGGATAACATAGGAGCCAGTGCAGGTACATTATTGTATGTTCTATGCAAACCTCTCAACTCAGTGAGATTTTCATTTATCAAATCCTCGATTCGAGGAGGGTTTTGAGGAGGTAGAGGATCATTTGGTGGACAGTTTTGTGGGGATACTGGATCGTTTGGTGGTGGGTTGCGAGAAATATTATTCCCTGCCTCAGTGTCATCATTTTGATCAGCCATTCCTATTGAATTGCAAAACGTAATATATATTAAAAAAAAATCTAAATTTTAACCATTTTTGTTAAAATTCAACTAAAACAAACAAAATCTTGTTAAAATCTATTAAATTTAGGCTAAAAATGAGTCAACGGCGGGGGGGGGGGGGGGGGGACATACCTAATATCTGATATCCGATCTGACTAGCCCAAATTCACATGAAAAATAAGGGCCGCGGGTCTATGATTTTGTATTTAATCCATGCACAGGTATCGGATATCCGATATTATATCGGATATCCAATATTATAATATATATAATATAACATATATATTACATTTTATATATTTTTATATTATATTTTATATTTATTATATTAATTTACTATATATTATAATATAAAATATTATTATTATACTATATTATTATAATTTATAATATATTATACTTTTTTATTATATATTATATTATAAGATATTACTTTTTATTATTATATTATATTATATATATATATATATATTATATTACATTACTATATATTATATTATATATATATATATATATTATATTACATTACTATATATTATAATATATGAAATATTATATTATATTATTATAATATAATATGTTATTATAATATTATTATTATAGTATAATATTATACGATTATAATAATAATAATAATATTATTATATTATAGTATAATAATAATTATAATAATATTATTATTATTATAATATAATAGTATGATATATTATTTAATATTATTATTATTTTATATCAATAATAATAATATTAAATAATATATCATACTATTATATGATTTTAATTATTAGTCGGATATTGGATTTAGAATCGGATATCCAATATGATATCGGATATTCGATATGAGGCTCGGCTTAACCTTCCAGGTTTGGTTGCTGGATAGGTAAAAAAAAGTCAGAGCAGATTTTGAAGCGCTTTTAGGCGTCTTCAAACTCTTTTTTTTTCACATCGCCACTTTTTGGCACACCATGATCCTGCACATACCCTCTAGTGGTAGACTGCCGAGATGTGATATGAAACCTACTAGTGAAGTCAAAAGTTTGATTGAAAATTTTTGGCATGATAATACAAGAGTATCGCCTAATTCAAGAGATCTTCTTAAATTGAGAATTGGGTCAAAAATACGTGATCCACATCCCAAACACCTTTTGGACATGACCCAAACTAAATTGTTTAAAAAATTTGTAGATGGTAAGGTATTAAATATTACCATTAGTCAAAGATCTTTTGAAAAGTGTAAACCATGGTATGCAAGGATTAACAAGGAAAGAATCACATTTTTTTGTAAAACTCATATTCAATTTTGTTACCATTATGATGTATTTCGATCTATACGTGGTACCATGCATAGTAAAAAACAGTTGCAAGAATGTGGTATAAAAATACTAACTCAAACTATAAAATATTTCATATCAGGTTTGTTTTGTAAGCCACCTAATGATCAATACTTTCTTTTCAATTCATGTCTTTCTAGTACATGTGATATGTGCGACAATCTTTCTTTCTTAGATGAATGTTTGCATGAAAATGCTTTGACTACTTTTGGACAACAATTAGTTGAGGTAAAAAGATTCAAAACTATTGAATATCCATTGAAGGATGGGAAGATTGGAAGAAGGTGTGATCTAGTTACAGATAAAGTTAGTTGTCATGCATTTATGGATGATTTTAAGAGTGTGATCATACCAAAATATGTTAAACACTCTCAATATTCTAGATGGCTTGATGGACAATTTCACATATGTAAGAATAAATTTCCAATTGGTACTATACTTTCAGTTGTTGACTTTGTAGAGAACTACACACTTGCACTACAAGAAGAGGTACAACCACAATATTACAATTTAGTGCAAGTAACAATTTATGTTCATATAGTTTATAGGCATGCACTTGATAGTACAAAGGAGGATCAAAAAATATTGAGAGTACCATATTTATATAAGTGATAATAAAATCCATTCATCTGAGTTTGTCCAATATTGTTTCAAGGTCTTTTATGATAATTTAAAAGAGAGACAAATTCAAATGACACAACATTAGCTATGGTCAGATAATTGTACAAGACAATTCAAGAATGCTATAATGTTCTATTGGTTGAGTAGGACACATAGGCAAACTAACATCCAACATGTGTGAAATTTTTTTGATGTTAGACATGGTAAAGGAGAACATGATGGTGTTGGTGCATGCGTGAAGAGAGCCCTTAGTAGAGAGCAATTAAAATTTGGGAAAAAAACTAAATTCAAAAATGCACATGAGATCGCCAAATGGTGTAACGAATATTTATACACGGGATCAATTCATAACTCTACAATCAAATGTTTCTTCTACCTAGTTAAAGGAAATAATATCCCTTCAAGATATGACTATGATATAATTATTGGGTCAGCTAAATATCATTCATTTAGGAGTTCAGATTCTAACACTTGGACTATATGGACTAGGGAGCTTGCTTATTTTTGTCAATTTTGTCTTATAGGTGAATGGGAAGAATGTGAGAATACAGAATGGGTTGAAGATTGGCAACAAAGATCATTAGCACCTATTGACAAGCATTTGGA
This sequence comes from Cupressus sempervirens, assembly GCA_028749045.1. Lineage (NCBI taxonomy): Eukaryota > Viridiplantae > Streptophyta > Pinopsida > Cupressales > Cupressaceae > Cupressus > Cupressus sempervirens. The sequence goes on along the minus strand of CM053783.1, from coordinate 589,551,614 downwards.
AGATGATATAGTAAATGAAGGCCACAATGTTACTTTTGCATCAAAAGACTATGATCGTATTTTAGACCTCATAGAACCTGGTATGCACAATTTAATTAGATTTTTTTGTGATCTCATGCTTCAATTTATATAATTTGCATATATACACTCATGCGATTAAAGTGTTTCAATACTTTATCTTATCTTGTAGGACATGTTTATGTTTTTATTGCACCTAGTGATAATGAAGAACAAACTGAGTATTGGCTAGCTAGATGTGTGGAACCCAAGAAAAAATTGGCATGTCATCAAGTAGATGATGATGGTTTTGAGTATCCAATTGGGTCTATTATTGTAGCTAGCACCTGGCTATGTAGATACCTAACAAGAAGAAATGATTTGCCAATATTTGGAGAATACCAAATCAAAAAGAAGATTTTACACTATTCTCATTTGGTTGTGGCAACAAATATCAAATTAGAAAGATACAAAGGGAGACCTGCCAATAAGGTATTATGGACAATTTCAATGGACGAGCATGAGACAATCATAGATGCATTGCAAAAGAGAGAGGATGCAGATGGTATAGTCGGATGACTACATTTAAATCAAACACATGTAAGTTTTTTCATTATTGTATTATTTTTATATATATGTACTTATATAATTTAATTACATGTATCTTTGTGTTGTCAATACCAATTTAGAGAACTTATATACCTCTTGTTCAGGTCTCAATTACAATTTATGCAAATTTAAATGTTAAAGTGGATCGAACATCAACATCTTGTGCAATTTCACATAGTAAGTACATACAAATTACACATATATTTACATAGTTCAGATACCTTGAATATTAATTTATGTGTTTATTAACATCTGTTTTTGTTTTACAATTTTATTTTATAGGACCTCATTTGAAGAGATGTGTTGAACCAATTTTATGTTTTGAGTTCATTTAACTATAAATATATCATTGACATTGTCTTACATATATTGTGAAATATGTTGTACAAACTAATTCAAAAATGAGAGTTTAGTTCTACTTGAAAGTTAAAGGTATGCACTTGATAAATTATAAATTAACTGTCGATTTAATTAATGACCTCCTATTTTGTTCCATTACTTTTACATTCAAGCATGTTTAAATTAATGTTTGTTTGAAGCTTCAAATTACTATTGCTTGTAATATTAAAAACAAATCACTTGTACATGATAATTTAAAGATTATTACTCATTGTATTGATTATATGTTAGATCATTACTCATTGTATTCATTGTATTGATTATATCTTACATTACCAAACAACACATTAGGATCACTTATGAGACATTGTTAGGTACGTTATCCATACATGCCTATCTTAAGGGGACATGGGAGTCCTAATAGGTCATAATAATTTCTATACATTTTAATAAGTCTTAATATGTTTACTAGCACATAATAGGTATTATTAGGTGATAATGAGTCTTACATTACCAAACAACACATTAAGATCACTTATGATACATTGTTAGGTACGTTATCCATACATGTGTGTCTTAAGGGGACATAGGAGTCCTAATAGGTCATTATGTCCATTATAGGTTATGATAGGTATTCATATGTTTACTAGCACATAATAGGTCTTATTATGTAATAATGACTCTTACATTACCAAAAAACACATTAATATCACTTATGATACATTGTTAGGTACGTTATCCATACATGTGTGTCTTAAGGGGACATAGGAATCCTAATAGGTCATTATGTCTGTTATAAGTTATGATAGGTATTCATATGTTTACTACCACATAATAGGTCTTATTACGTAATAATGACTCTTACATTACCAAACAACACATTAATATCACTTATGATAGATTTTTAGGTACATTATGCATACATGTGTGTCTTAAGGGGACATAGGAGTCTTAATAGGTAATTATGTCTGTTATAAGTTATGATATGTATTTATATGTTTACTAGCATATAATAGGTCTTATTAGGTGATAATGAGTCTTACATTACCAAACAACACATTAAGATCACTTATAATACATTGTTAGGTACGTTATCCATAAATGTGTGTCTTAAGGGGACATAGGAGTCCTAATAGGTCATTATGTCTGTTATAAGTTATGATAGGTATTCATATGTTTACTACCACATAATAGGTCTTATTAGGTAATAATGACTCTTACATTACCAAACAACACATTAATATCACTTATGATACATTTTTAGGTACGTTATCCATACATGTGTGTCTTAAGGAGACATAGGAGTCCTAATAGGTCATTATGTCTATTATAAGTTATGATAGGTATTCATATGTTGACTAGCACATAATAGGTCTTATTAGGTGATAATGAGTCTTACATTACCAAACAACACATTAAGATCATTTATGATACATTGTTAGGTATGTTATCCATACATGTGTGTCTTAAGGGGACATAGGAGTCCTAATAGGTCATTATGTCTATTATAGGTTATGATAGATATTCATATGTTTACTACCACATAATAGGTCTTATTAGGTAATAATGATTCTTACATTACCAAACAACACATTAATATCACTTATGATACATTGTTAGGTATGTTATCCATACATGTGTGTCCCAAGGGACATAGGAGTCCTAATAGGTCATTATGTCTGTTATAAGTTGGTGCAGCCACACCCATGAAATATTTAATTCTGATCATTGTTTATCTACTGTTATGCAAAAATGTAAGCATGCAATTCAAAATTGGTAAATGTCATAAGTTTTGGCAATATCACATCACATGTAATGATAATCTTGTGTTCTTAAAGAACTACCAAATAATCATAAATAAGTATGTAACTGAAAGCGAAAATGTACAGTTTTGTAACTATTACAATTGTCTTTATATAGACAAGATTATTCAATTGGAGGGATATAGAGAATCGATAGGAGTGCAAATAGAATATAGTTTTTGGAAAGGCATTGAGATGGCTCTCTGGTAGCAGCCAGAGAGCCATCCATTTTTGTTTTTCTAATCTGCAGATCAGTTGGTAATGGAAGGGATTGTTTGTGATAATGTCTTAGTCTTGTTGAGTCTTCTCCTTATCAGTTCTCTATCATTTCCTTGATGCATTTAGTTTTGATTCTTTGTGGAAGAACATAATAGTAATCGATTTCAAGATATAGTATTAAAAGAGTTTCCTTTAGTGAATAATTTGTTGTATTGTTTGGCTGAGTATTGCAACAGTTTTCAAGAACTAGTATTCAATATTTTTATGTTTTTGATTATCACCTTGAAACCTAGTTGCTGTATGCAAGGGAGCTTCAAAATCAGGTTGAGAAGAGGTTAAAATATATGGAAATCCAAAACATGCATTAAAATTTTTTATGGCATCGGTTGTGTGAAGTTTTATGTTACGACAGGAGGTTGACAGAGTTCCTGTTGCTTGTCATTTTTTCTGACAGAATTAAATTTAGAGATTATGCATGTTGTTGTATGTATCATGGTCCTATATTGTTGTTTGGTTTCAGTTTATAGAATGGATTTAAGATATGAAATGATTTCAAGAACCGTTACAGATTTGGGGTGTTGAAAAGTGTAGTGGTTATTGTGAAGATGAGAATGTACTTTCAGTTTGATTGATTTTTTCTCCGCAACAGATTGATTGACAGTGTGTTTGCAAATTTGATTGAAGAGCTCATTATAAAATTTATTAAGATGTAGAGAAGATCCACTATTGAGTCCCTTGAGTGTTTAATTCCTTAAGGAGAGTTCCAGTGTTGATCCCTCTGCATCATTTTTGTATCAGAGTTTAGAAGATTCTAAGCGTGTAGATGGATAGAATCTACACTAGGCAAAGTTGGGTATATGATTTTTGTTAGCGAAGTTTTTATGGTTGCAAGTGCTAGTTCACTCATTGCATATGGGTGGACAGGAGTTCTACCAAGTGAAGGCCATAAGAGATGGTCTAGGGCTAGAGAAGATGGTTCTTTGTGTGTCACCAAAAGTCTTGGGGAGAGAGGCAAGAGGGACTCCCAAGTGAGGGACAAAGTGTTGGTGTTTGTGAGTAGCACGGAGGAGTGGACAGTGGAATGGGAGAAGCACCTGGATGGCAACTAGGTGAACTCCATTGATAGGAGTCAGTCTGTGCAGAGTCACAGTTGAAAGTGGTAAAGAATGTAAGTAGCGGAGGCAACAATCAAGTGAAGACATTTCCATAGGCACATGGAAATTTTGAAGCTGGGAAGTATGGTGCAGCAGCACCCATGAAATATTTAATTCTAATCATTATTTATCTACTGTTATGGAAAAATGTAAGCATGCAATTCAAAATGGGTAAATGTCATAAGTTTTGGCAATATCTTGCCACATGTAACAAGAATCTTGTGTTCTTAAAGAACTACCAAATAATCATAAATAAGTATGTAACTGAAAGGGAAAATGTATAGTTTTGTAACTGTTACAATTGTCTTTATATAGACAAGATTATTCAATTTGAGGGATATAGAGAATTGATAGGAGTGCAAATAGAATATAGTTTTGGGAGAGGCATTGAGATGGCTCTCTAGCAGCAGCCAAAGAGCCATCCATTTTTGTTTTTGTAATCTGCAGATGAGTTTGTAATGGAAGGGATTGTTTGTGATAATGTCTTAGTCTTTTTGAGTTTTATCCTTATCGGTTCTCTGTCATTTCCTTGATGCATTTAGTTTTGATTCTTTCTGGAAGAACATAATAGTAATCGATTTCAAGATTTCGTATTAAAAGAGTTTCCTTTAGTGAATAATTTGTTGTATTGTTTGGCTGAGTATTGCAATAGTTTTCAAGAACTAGTATTCAATATTTTTATGTTTCAGATTATTACCTTGAAACCTAGTTGTTGTATGCAAGGGAGCTTCAAAATCAGGTTGAGCAGAGGATGAAATATATGGAAATCTGAAACATGCATTAAAAATTTTTATGGAGTCAGTTGTGTGAAGTTTTATGTTACAACAGGAGGTTGACAGAGTTCCTGTCACTTGTCATTTTCCTGGTAGAATTAAATTTAGAGATTATGCATGTTTTAGTATGTATCAGGGTCCTATATTGTTGTTTAGTTTCAATTTATAGAATGGATTTAAGATATGAAATGATTTCAAGAAGCCATTACACATTTGGGGTGTTGAAAAGTGTAGTGGTTATTATGAAGATGAGAATGTACTTTCAGTTGATTAATTTTTTCTCTACAACAGATTGATTGACACTGTGTTTTTAGATTTGATTGAAGAGCTCATTATAAACTTTATTAAGATGTAGAGAAGATCCACTGTTGAGTCCCTTGAGTGTTCAATTCCTTAAGGAGAGTTCCAGTGTTGATCTCTCTGCATCATAACTTATGATAGGTATTCATATGTTTACCAACATATAATAGGTATTGTTAGATGATAATGAGTCTTACAGTACCAAAAAACACATTAAGATCACACATGATACATTGTTAGGTATGTTGTCAATACATTTTTTAATCTAGTAGGTCAATTTTATTTGTATGAATCTCAATGCATAAATTTGATGTGATATTTATCAAATAATGCTCTATACATAGTTAAAATTATTGTTCATCTTGCATATATACTTACAAAATGTGTCATATGTTCATGAATAAAATATGTTAGATTAAAGAAAATGGTTTTAATATACTTAAAATATAATGAAACATAATAATATAGACTACATACACAAGCATGATAAGAAGTCATAAAAAAATAGTACATGGTCTAACATATAGTTTTAACTGTCCTAACACAAAGTGTATACATCATAAACAATATACATCATAAAAATACAATCTACAAGTGCCAACAAGACCTAATCTATTTGATTGAATGCCCTCTTTACTCCATGCGAAGAGGACTCAGATGGATCATCATGTGTAATATGACCCGTCTTGTCATGTCGGACACCCTGTGAGGTAGATGGATCACCCTGTGTAACATGAGGCACGTCTCATCATGTACATGCTTAATTGAAATGGGTCTCAAAATCTAGCTTGCAAATAAATTAAATATTCACTACATAATAAAATAAATACCACATGAGATGGGTGTCCCTCAATAATAGAAGAAGGCGCACTATCAAAACTACCAAATGTAGCAATGGTGAGGTCCTGTAATTTACAATACATACATTTTTAAAATTTCATTTTAGAGCATAATGAACTATACATTATCTACTTAAATCACAATACTGACCTCAAATGACGATGTAGGTACCTCCATATTGCTAAGTCCAATGCTCTCAGCAACACTCATGGTGACATAGTCCTAAAATTATGGACACATAAATGTTTAGACAAAGCTAAATATAAATGAATAATTACAAACTACATAATTTGTACACTACATTTTTTATACACTATAAATTTAACATGTATATATATATATATATATATATATATATATATATATATATATATATATATATATCATACCTGAGTGGTAGCCAATGTCACAGATGTGTCTACAGGTATGCTAGCATGATAATCATAAGATGGAGTTGAAAATAGACTATACCAAGGCCTGTATGGATGAGTATGATATGGCTCTTGTTCATAAAATCAAAACACATAAAATATATATACATGTGAGTCAAAATTGTTCATATTATAAGTTAATAATAATGTATATGCATAAAAATAATACAAATTATTTGTCTTCAGTCAAAATTTCATACCTCATGTATTTGAGGCTGTGCCTCAGTAGTAACTAGAGTAGGACCTGTACTAACATCAATCTGTGTAGATGTGGACAATCCCTACAAAATTAGATAAAAAGAACATATGAGCACACGTTATTAAATTCAAATTCAAATATACATTTTTACAGTGTAATTCAAAGTGCATACCATATAAGGGATGCCAACATCTGTAGGTCTTAGAAAAAGAGTATACTGCCTCCTAGGAGGAACAATATCATCCATCCTCTCTTATTTCAAAAGTACAAATTAATATGGTTAATACAATTCCACATCTATGTAGAAAGTAAATAGTTATGTGTACTTTATATTTATATTAAAATTAAAATTTTACCTAGTGCTCTTGACTCTCTCCAGGCTCTCCTTGCTGCATGAGGTCAACAAATGATGACACATCTATCTCGTCACTACCATCACCATGGGCAGCGTATACATCACCATCAAAATTTGCACCGTCAGCATAATGGCCATCATGTGTTGCATCAAGATCGCTCTGGGGGCTTGTACATATGCCTCCACAGCTAGTACAAACATATCCAAGTGGAGGAGCATGTACTGCCTATGTCCACTACTGTACTAAATTTCTCGAAAGAGCACTCAAACAGGTAAAAGCAGATGAAACTACTCGAAGATGGTGAGGAGCAAGCACAATAGGCATAGGAAGAGGTACAAGGGGCTCAACTCACCTATGATTTCTCATTCTATTGCTCAGCTTTGCCCCAAGCCTATCCTAAGGCATCACTCTACCAACCCCCTGAAATGATTTCATATCAAAATAGTTGGGTTTCAAACCCAACTCAAACTCAACCCATATATTCCTAAGGAAGTACATGGGCACCTCATGGTTAGCGTGTGGTGGATGGTCAAATACCATCCACCACCGCTCCAAAAAATGTGCTGCTATATGTGGATGTGTACACCACCTAATGGAAATGTGAGGCTTCTTATCATTAATTTCTTCACCCATCTTATGGTTTACAAAATAATGTTTAAAATTCTCTTTACCTATATGCAGGTTATAAACCTGTTTGTATGATAAGCTGTCAGAGTAGAAGGCATGCATGCTTTCCCTCCATGATCTAAATGAATCAATGTATGAATCAAAATGATCGACGACATCAATCACACCTTGCATGCTATCTGCAAGATGGGGGGGGTTTCACATTAGATAGCCTCTATATCACGCATGAGGTCATTGAGGTTATGCCTCATAGTCTTGCAGAGCTCATTTGCGGTGGGTGGTGGAGGTGGAGGTGGATATGGAGGGGTGGAGGCGGGGGTATGGGAGGGGGAAGGGGTGGTGGTGGGTCCATCAAATATAATTTGCATATATGTTTAAACAACATAAAACATTAAACATGACAAAAATACATCACAACATAAAACATGACAAAATTACTATTTAATAAAATTTAAATCTAAAATTTATCAACTAGATCTATATAAATGTGGATATCTTTATTAAAATCATATCAATTAAATAAATAAAGTTAAACACTTAAGTCAAATTAAACATTAAATATCAAATTTTTAAGTCTAATCATAAAATAATACTCCAAAAAACTATATCTAGGTTAGTTCAAGGTTTCTTTTCTTAAAATAGGAGCCACCAAGCTAATTTTTCTTTCATGTACATTTATTTTGTGACACTGGGGGATTGTATGAACTAATTATGGATTATATGTTCATCTCAGGATGAAACAAAGTTAAGATTATGGCAAGGTTATAGTTTACAATTTTGTTATGTTAACGGTTTTCATGTTGGCTAAGCTTAAGATTATTATAATGATTATGGTCCTTTAATGTTAGGGAACTTACCTAGGATTATGGTTTTAGTTAGAATTAAATTTAGGTTTCGGATATTTATTATGGTCCTATTGTTTATAGGATATATAATAGATGGCATTATGATGAGAGTTAATGTTACAATTAGAATGAAAGCTTAGAGATAGAATTATGATTTGATTAAAAATTATTTATGATTGTAGTTTGAATCCTAAATATTATCCATTTCTTAATGCAAACTATAAGTGTAGATCATGTTAGGTAATGAACTAATACATGTGAACCCTATCCCTAACCATATAATAATCCTAATTCTAATCATAATCCATAATTCATTACCTTATGAAGCTTTGGCTATCCATTTTATTTCCGGTGTAATCCCTTGAACTTTCTTAAATTTTTCATTCGAACTTACTAATCTCCTTTCTTTATGTGAACTACTCCTAGTAGCACGATTCTTCATATTTCGTTTTCCATGTGACCACAAAATGTTCCTAATAGATTTATATAGAAGACCGAACTGATTTAAATAAAATAAGCAAGAAGAAGAAAAGTAAACCCAATATGAGGAGATAATCTTTTAACATAGTTGAATTCTACCAACCAAAGTGAGATAATTAGAGTTCCAATTGTTGAGTTTTCCAAAGATTTTCTTGTTGATATAAAGACACATTTCATTTATATGCTAGGGTTTACTACAAATTATGACATCTCCATCCAATACCATATTTACTACACAAGGTAGGGGACTCAATATTTAGCCCCAATAAGATGGATGTAGAGACATAAATCTTACTACCCGATACAAAGAAAAGAGGTCCAATTTGATCATTAAATGACTCATGTTGCACTCTTCTAGCTTAAAAAGAATAAAAATATTATCAATAATCTATACGTTAGATACTTATTAATTATTTGGAGAGTAGATCCTCTAACTTTTAGAGACAACTGGTTATCTCTAAGGAGATAATGTAATGAGTCAACAACAATAAAAAATTAAGAGGATGCAAGAGGACACCCTTTCATAATTGATCTAAAGAGTCCTAAAAATTATGATCTAACCCCATTAATTTCTTTACTAAAACCCTGACACCAATCATAAGAGAGGACACCATTTGACATAATATTGGATGGAATCCTAGGCTTGCAACATCATCATAGTGAAACTCCATTCCGCCCTTTTGTAGACATTTTCATAATCAATTACTTGAGCATGCCTACACTCTATCCTAGAAATGTTTCCCAATCCAAAGTCTTCCAATAGGTTATCATGTTCTCCAATATGTATAAATATCCTTAACAAAACACTTTTGTGTAGGGTTAATGATCTTGGGTAGGATATCTTCTAGTCTAGAGGCTAAGACCTTGGCAAGAATTTTGTATGATATGTATTTAGGAGTGTCCTGTCTCTAATTTTTAATGAGATTCTTATCTCCCCTTGGGGATCAATTTTATGATCCCTCCATTGATTACTTTACCTAAGGATTTTATGAGCCCTCCATTGATCACTTGATCAATTTTATGAGCCCTCCATTGATTACTTGACCTAGGGATTTTCTGAGCCCTCCATTGATTACTTGACCTAGGGATTTCTCAATACTAATTTTTTGGATGGAGGAGCTGATTTATGATAGAAATGGGTTTATCAAGGAATAATGCATCTTCATTATGCATGATGGTTCTCATTTTATCCCTGTCTTCTAAATCATTTTGAACTATCATCAAAATCTAACCAAAAAAATTGATAGTAAAATTAGGAAAAAGATTTTACTATATATCACTAGGGGGTGGGTATTTATTTTTATAGAAGAAGGAAATATTTTGTTATGTGGCCTTCCATTCTACAAAGGAAATAAAAATTTAGGCTACCCATACAGGAAAATAGGAAACAAATAGGGGAATCTCCAGTCTCCAAAAAAACACTTTTAGGCACTTCCAACCCAAGATAAATAGAAATTAGTCTACCCTAACATAATTATCTAGTTCAGGATTAGGGTGTTAGAGTGCTTCAATAACCTCCTAATTAGATATTACATGATGAATATTCACTTAGGATATAAATGTTTAGGCATCCAGTGGAAAGTCAAGTTATTCACTTCTTTAGATATATTTTTAGGCATCCATGGGTGTAGTTCTGGCTCCTAGTTGCACTGATGTTCTACCTCCACCTCTTGATGGTGATGGAGGGCTACTTAATTAGATGCCTGATTCGTTCAAGTCTCTTCTAATTTTTTTATGATGTGTCATTTTGAGACCTTGATATCGATGTTTAATTAGTTTTAGGATTAGGGTTCAATTTGGTTTGTACTGTTTGATTAGATTTACATGCTCTAGGTTTCAATCAGGACAAGAGTTAATAAATTGAATTAAATTTTAAAGTGCTAAATTTGGTTTTAGATATAGAATTATAGTTAGAGCTTTTAGATTAAAAACCAACATTAATTCAAAAAAGTTAGGTTTGAATTTTTTTTTAAAGTGTTGAATATATTATTGAGTTCTAGTTAAGGGTGATTTGGTTTAGTCTTAAGGTCAACGTTTAACTTGGTTCAATCTTAGGGTAATAGTTCAATTTGGTTAATGGTTGGGGAAAGGATTCAAGGTTAAAATCAAGGTTTGTAATGTTAAGTTGGGACATATAATTAGGTTTATGATCATGGTTTAATTCAATTTGGTTTATAAGTATAATATTAATTAGTTAAGGGCTAGGGTTACCTTTCAATCTAGTTTGATATATTTAATTTGTTTTAGGGTTACCCAAGGGTTAGTTTATTTTAGTGTTAATGCTTTGATATCACTCATTTTTTGATATTTTGATTATATCACCCCTATACATTGATAACTTATATGCAATGAATCTTACAAATATTATTTGATCTCATTACATGTGTCATGGTAATTTTTTTTAGTTTATGTACATGAGATGCTCCTATATATGGTGTTTTTCTTTCCTTATAATATATAGTGTTATATATATAAATTTACCTAAGTAACCTTCTTGATTATCTATGATGGACATGTCATAAATGACATATCTCTATATGATTCTATTGAAATGATATGCATGGATAATATATATAATGAAAAATTTAAATCCTTCCTATGAAACAAATGATGTAATTAGATATGTACAAATGTTTTTAGATTCACATGTACATTGACATGTAGATGTAGGTATGTTGCTCCTCTAGGATAATTTATTTTATCATAAATAAGCTTACAATTTTAGGATTTGACATTTATAAAATTAGTACTCAAGGTAAGATAGGAAAGTTATTTAATTATTTAAATATTACTTGGTGTAGGTTTTAGCAAATTAAGATTAAGGTGGGTATGTGTAGGATCATGGTGTACAGAACTATGGCCTTAAGTGGCAGTGAAAAACTAGCAAATCAGGGTTATGTCAACTTGACACATAATTTTAAAGTGGTACTGAACCTTATATCAAAATGTTGTAAGAAAATAATCTGTAGGAAATTGAATCTTATTTCTAAACTAAAAGGCCTTATCTGGAGAAAAAATTATTTGACTGGTCAAACGTTTGGATTTTAATGCAGTGCTACAAAAATTTCAGGGCGAAAATAAAAAGTAGGTGTATGTCTAACCACCTTAATCATAATCAAATGATAATATTTTTAAATATAATTTTGGATATAAAAAGTAGACTCATGCCTGGATGTGACACATATTTTTGGGAATTTTTATTCCAAATAAATAATTAATTATGAATTTTCTACTATACTATTTTCAGAATTAAAAAACTCCCATGTCTGACCACCTTAACTAGTTCAAAAAAAATCAAAATTAAGTTATTTATTTATTTTTTTCTTATACTAGTCGAAGCATATAATGTGACGCATCTTTTGGATTTCACAAATCTTATACGGTTTGAAAGTTATAGCTATTTTTCAACCAGTATGTCAATTAGCACTTTGTAGCTAACTCCATTAGAAAATAAGTAATAATTACTTACTGAACTCGTAATTTGAGAAACCTTACATTTATGAAAAGCTAAGAACATTCTTAAGAAACCCTTTTCATTACATCAAATTTTGGTTAAAAAAAAAGTCGTCAGCTACATGCTTGAAGTAAAAAACACATAAGAACATGCCAAAAACACATTTTTGTGATGTTTTAAAGATGACCATATAAGGTTGGTATCAAAAGATATAGTAGGAATTATAAAGGTATTAATTGTTTTCATTTAGTATTAGGATGGGTGGGAAAAAAATTGGAATAGATTTTGAAATTCTTTGAGGCATTTCAGAACAATATATTTTTTAGATCGCCACTTTTTGGCACACCATGATCCTGCACATACCCAGGTTAAGCTGATAGTAATGGTTATGACTAGAGTTAAATTCAATACAAATTGACATTATAGTTAATCCTAAATGATACCCAGTCAAGGGATCCAAAGAACTAATCAAAAGTTTTACTAAGCAAGCAATAACATACATACAATAATTTACATTTATAAAAAATATAAGAGATTGCATTCCTTAATGAGCACATTTACATTTCATTTTAAAATAATTATAAGTACTAAAATTAAAATAAATAACACATCCACATGAAAGAATATTAACTACTTCAGTTCAATCCATTTAAATAATATATACAGTTGTTTCGAATGCCACTTGGCAAATTAATTTAGAATGCACAATCATCCACTGTACATGTCACAGCGTATGAAAGGCTGAAAGAATATACATTTATAAAATAGTTTACATCATACATTTTCAATCCATGAAATAAAGTACAATACAATTTAACTAAAATCATTTTAAATACTAAGTTTTTTGTTTGGATCCCTTGGCAGGCTGTTATGTGATTAAGTATTTAGTTATATATGTTTCGGGTTTTATTGTACATAACTATATGGTTATGTCATGTCCCCTTTTCAAATAATTAAAAAATAATAATCTTTGCTAAGGTAGGTAGGCCCAAGAAAATGAAGTTTCGGAAAAGAGGGTTAATCTTTGGAAATCGTTGGACAAATAAATGAAAATTATTATTAAAATATGTTTCATTAACCTCTCTTGGACATGATTTATGGTTATGCCCTCTTTTAAGGGGTTTGGAGGCATTTTGGGCTGATTCTTGAACTTGATTTTTGCTCATTCTTTGTTATTCTTCAGAGGCTGCCAAACCTGTGGAGAAGGAGACCCAAGAACGGGAGTTTGCAGGTTTCCAGGGAGACCCAAGAATGGGAGTTTGTAGGTTTCTAGGAAGGCTAAGGACAGGAATTTGAAGCCATTCCATATGCATGCTCATACAGAGTTTGCCTTTGTGCTGAACAGTGCAGATTTGTGGGTTTTCGGGTGTGTTTTTTTTGTATGAGTTTGGTGTTTTCAGTTGAGTATTTCATATCAGTTTGGGTTGTTGCTGTATTTCAGACTTTAAGGTGTTAAAATAGAGCTGAATATATGTATTGGGACGTGATTAAAATTCTAAGATAGATTATTAGTGTTTTTGTGGTGTTTCTGGGCATTTTTGTGTTAATTTCAGGAGCCCGATGAGCATAGTTTTTGTCCTACATTTCAGAACTGTTGTGTAAAGGCTATATGGATCTAGAAATGTCATTTTGTAGGATTTTATGCTACTTAAATTTCTATAAAAATTTCCACTTTCAGATTTATTAATAATAGGTGAAGCTGTGAAGCTTTTGGCACAATTTCTGGCATACCCGATTTGGGGTTTCTTGAGAAATTTGGTGGATCTTTGTGATATTAGTTGTTTGATCTTGAAAATCTGATTAGAGGTTGTAAATATCATACAAAATAAGAAAAGGGACATTTCAGTGGTATCAGAGCCATGATCTTGCCAGCCTGAGGGTTTGTAGAAGCTTGCATGTTAGTTTTGACAACTACCCAGATCTTGCATGTCAGTTTTGACAACTACCCAGATCTTGTATGTCATAATTTATGATTGCATGTTGCTTCTTATCAGCTGCATGTCAAAATTTATGGTTGTATGCTACTGCTAATCATTTTCATGTTAGTTCTTAGTGAATTTGGTGGTTGTAGAAGTTTGCATGTCAGTTTTGACAACTACCCTGATCTTGCATGTCATTATTTATGATTGCATGTTGCTTCTAATTAGTTGCATGTCAAAATTTCTGGTTGCATGCTACTTCTAATCATTTTCATGTTAGTTCTTGGTGAATTTGGTGGTTGCATGTTGCTTCTAATCAGTTGCATGTCAAAATCTATGGTTGCATGCTACTTCTAATCATTTGCATGTTAGTTCTTGGTGTTTGAAGAAGTTATATCCTATTGGGGTTACACTCTAATTTATCTAGAATGGATAGGTATAGTAGAGAGTTTCATAGGACACGATCTTGGACAATTGATATCCAGAGTCAAAAGAGTAGAAAGGATGGTTATTTAGACATTCGAGATAAACTTATAAAAATAATCCATGACATGTCTGAACAGTTGGTTGAGCACCACCGTATAATGAACGACATGTTGTCCGACCCAGCTAAGGTGGATAAGTTGACTGGATTTCTATTTGGCAAATTTTCTCATAGGGCAAATGACACAATTACCAAGAACTTGCATGAGGAGTTTGAGAAACTAGCTGATAGCTAGGTAGAGGTCTCAGATTCTACTCTGCCACAGGAGGTGGTGGGAAAGGATATTACATAGATTGATAGTAATGGTCAACTTGATACTCAAATTGAGACAATTGTTTACAGGTCATCAAAGGGTGATGCCACAGGTATTTAGGATGGTATAGTTACAACAGGCAGTGACTACAGTGTAGTGGGTTCAAATGATGATTATGAGGATGTTGTTGTGCAAGATGGTGAGATACCTGGTAGAGATGAGCAGACATTGAGCATTCATGACTTTGCTGAGAAAGAGTACCAGGCACAGTTGGATGCTTCATCACATGAGGTTGAGGCTGGTAGTACTTCACATGATTTGTCCAGCCAGTTGAAGGTGAACAAAGATAGTATTGTGACTTCATTATCTCATCATGACAGGTATGTGGAATTAGTTGGTATTGGTCATATTACTCAGGTGAGGATTTTGCTTGAGTTACCAACTGATTATAGTTTACGAATATGGACTCGAGATTTTTGTATTGGCATTTGGGATTCAGTTGACTGGAGATCTTTAACACTTTTTGGTAGCAGTGTTTGTTTGGGTGCTATCATGGATTTGATTAGCAGATTACACGGTGTTGTCTTTTCTTGTGCCAGTATCTTGTCTGATGTTGGTATTAGTTTTTATACACCGATGTTGGGCTTTGTTCATATATCCAATCGACCATACTTGCTGGAATGTGTTGATGATATTTCATATTTGGCAGTGTGTATAGATGAGTCCCAGGATCATATTGGCATTGATGACATCCAGGAGGATGCAGTGGGCAGTTTTGAAGACTTAGTTTCTTTGGGTATAGAGGAGTTGGATAGCAGTGCTACAATTTTTGATACTCCGTATGTTGATATGAGCTTTAGAGTTGATTCACAGGACATGGATGGTAATACTCTAGAGACTAGTAACTTTGAGGATACTCCTTTAGACAGTGCATCAGAGGAGGTTTGTAGGAGATAGTCAAGCTAGTGCCATCATGTGTCTAATCAGTTGAGAGTTAGTGACCAAGACATTGCTATCACTTGCCAGCATTTCGATGCTGCTCATCAGTTTTTAGCAGTTTATGGATGGGGTTCTCCTACTAGTGATGAGCAGGAAGGTAGTTATCTTTCCTTGATAGAGATCCACTATTTATGGGAGGCTATTCGAATTCTAAGACAAAATTATATGCAGTTGGTAGCCGACAGAGATTATCTTATGGAGTGGGGTAGTACAGCATATGATGCATTGTTGACCAAGGAAGATGAGGTGAGTGAGCTTACTGAGCAGCTTGAGGTGACTTCTGAGATTCTTGAGAGTACACAGTTGGCTTTCAAGGAGCCACAATTTCATTTGGCTAAGGTGACCATGGAGTTAGAGTGACTACAGTCTTTACCTGATTCTATACAGTCACAAGTTGTGGTGTTTGGTGATCTGAGGATGTCCATGGCTGAGATTGTCAGAGATAGTGGAGATGGGGATGCATCCATCCTTGATACTAACATTGGCATATCAGGTTCATTCCCATTAGAGTTAGGTTCAGTTTAGTTGGGTGTTGAAGCAAATTTTTGTGGTATGCCTGACATGGGGGTGGCCTCTAGTACTGATGGCACAGAGACTAGAGATGTATCAAAGATCATGTCTGATGTTGGTGAGTCGGCAGTTGGCATGGTTCCTACTAGTAATACTACTCCCTTGGTGATATCTTCAGAGGTAGTAGTCAGTTCCAACATGGTTAATGATCAATTGTAGTTAGTTTCATCTAGATTACAGTCTGAGCCACTGACTAAGATTGGCGAATTCTATCGGCATTACATTGTGAGGTACGCTCATCAATTTACCTTTGATGACCATTTTGATGAGATGATGATACAAAGATGTACTTTGGTTCCTAGTGCTTATCATCAGTTATGGGACAGTTTGATGCCTCAAGATGAGAGTTGTGATGGGCATGACATGGTGATAGGTTCTGTAGTTGATAGCTTGATAATATGTGAGTTAGAGCAAGTGTTTCAGAGTGATGCTTCAGTGGGTGTTGTTATTGATTCTACTCCTTTGGCTATGACATCTCCTGACTTAGCTAGTGATCAGTCACAATGGGTTGTATCACTTGTTCATGGTGAGCTGTTGACTGAGGTTGATTTTTTTAATCAACATTATATTGTAGGGTATGTACATCAGTTAACATTTGATCCTTGTTTTGAGGAGTTGATGGCGGGAAAATTTGGTTTGGATTCTATTTCTTACTCTTTATCTTGTAATGTCTTTTCACCATCAGCAGTGCATGGGAGTTATGGTTATGAGATAGTGGCCGGTGATTTTTAGAGTTGTGTTGAATGAAAGAGTTGTACAGTGTGTGGATTCTCCATACTTGGTATAGTTTCATTCGAGAGCATTCACCATTGTTGCAGATTTGGATTGTACATTCTGTATAGGCCAGTGGGATGCGTTGATGGTATTTACTGTGTTGGTAGTTTGATTTGTCCACTTTACTTGGGTTCTAATGTTCTAAGAGTTTGTGTCTCATGGGTTTTTGACTGTGGTAGTGGTGATTTTAGAGTTTGGTTGAGCTATAATTGTTAGTTTGATTATGGATTCCTCTTGGTCATATTGCAGAGGATATTGCAGGAGCCTGTGTTAATGGGTAGTAGTATAGTTCATGACTACATTTGGGATCTAGGTGGATTGATTGGTTTATTGTTCAGCCATTGCTTGAGGAAAAGTAATTTTTGGGAGGGGAGGACTTGTCATGTCCCCTTTTCAAATAATTAAAAAATAATAATCTTTGCTAAGGCAGGCAGGCCCAAGAAAGTGAAGTTTCGGAAAAAGGGGGTTAATCTTTGGAAACCGTTGGACTAATAAATGAAAATTATTATTAAAATATGTTTCATTAACCTCTCTTGGATGTGAGTTTTGGTTATGCCCTCTTTTAAGGGGTTTGGAGGCATTTTGGGCTGATTCCAGAACTTGATTTTTGCTCATTCTTTGTTATTCTTCAGAGGCTGCCAAACCTGTGGAGAAGGAGACCCAAGAACGGGAGTTTGCAGGTTTCCAGGGAGACCCAAGAACGGGAGTTTTTAGGTTTCCAAGAAGGCTAAGGACAGGAATTTGAAGCCATTCCATGTGCATGCTCATACAGAGTTTACCTTTGTGCTGAACAGTGCATATTTGTGGGTTTTCGGGTGTGTTTTTTTTTGTATGAGTTTGGTGTTTTCAGTTGAGTATTTCATATCAGTTTGGGTTGCTACTGTATTTCAGACTTTAAGGTGTTAAAATAGAGCTAAATATATGTAATGGGACGTGATTAAACTTCTAAGATAGATTATTAGTGTTTTTGTGGTATTTTCGAGCATTTTTGTGTTAATTTCGGGAGCCTGATGAGCATAGTTTTTGTCCTACATTTCAGAACTGTTGTGTAAAGGCTATATGGATCTAGAAATGTCATTTTGTAGGCTTTTATGCTGCTGAAATTTCTATAAAAATGTCCACTTTCAGATTTATTAATAATAGGTGAAGCTATGAAGCTTTTGGCACAATTTCTGGCATACCCGATTTGGGGTTTCTTGAGAAATTTGGTGGATCTTTGTGATATTAGTTGTTTGATCTTGAAAATCTGATTAGAGGTTGGAAATATCATACAAAATCAGAAAAGGGACATTTCAGGTTAGGTCAAGATTATAGTTTAAACAATGAATTTAGATCGAGGTTATATGGTTCTAGGTCGAGGTTATATTTATTTGTAATTACATGTTTTAACAATGAATTTACATCTAATCTAATCATTCAACATTGTAATAAATACATAAATTAAATACATTTCAAAATATCTAAAATAATAATTTTTTAAATAAACATTTACAAAACTATATTTTAATTAACAGATACAAAAACTTAAACATCTACTCTTTAACAATGTAAATTATAATTTTACGTATATTAAAACTAAAAAAATAAAATAAATTAACATACATATAAAATGTAAAATTGAAAAAAAAAAGTAAAATAGTACAAAACATATTAAAATACCTGGTATATCAAAAACTAGTAGCAGGGGGGTGGTCGATACGGCTGAAAATCGAGCTCCCGTATGCGTCTCTAATTGGGCTCCCATTTTTGAGGTCATGAAAATGACTTCAGAAATGCCAAAAAGGGGTTTAATAAAGTCTTTCAAATTAGGTGTTCAATTTTTAAGAAATCGAGCACCTGATTTTTAATAAATCAGGCACTCGATTCTAAAAGCGATCGGGCGCCCGATATTTGAGCAACTCGAGCACCCGATCCCCTTTTAAATATCAGGTACCCAATTTTTGAATTTTGGCTCGGGAGCTCGAAGCTTAATTTTAGAAATGGCTACCCAATTTTAGAAAAATCGGGTACCCATTTATGAGAAGTACAATTTCACAGATTTGACTTCCACGGAATTGTGACCCAACTTCTTGCAGTCACCCTGAACTAAGGAGAAGATATCACAAGTCACCTCACCAGGCTTAGACTTGTCAAGGATGAGTTTGCAGCTATTGGAGATATCCCTAGTGATGACGGGCTAGTGAGAATATCCCTAGTGTTTACTAAGTAGTAGAGTGCCTTTGTTCAATTTTTCAGTGCATGAGACACCTTACCGAGTTTGGATTGATTATGGACTAATTCCACAAAAAAGGAGTTTAGACTGAGTCTTGTCAATGGGGCCAACAATAGTTAAAAAAGTGAGGGGGAATAGGAAAACATTTCCCTAGTGGGGAAATAGAAAGAAAATAAGGGGTCTAGAAAAGGATCAAATTTAAAAAGTGAGAAGAAGAAGAAAGACCTTTCTAAGTTCAAGTGCTTTGGTTTTCATGAGTATGGTCACTATGTCAGTGGTTGCCTAGAAAGGAAGAAGGAAAATAAGTAGGTGACAGATTTAGCAAGTGTATAAGAACTCACCAGTAGAATGGAAGATGAGTTTGTATTGATAGCTTGTATGGTTAGCTCAACCTCATAGTGTTTTTGGTATATAGATGGTGGGGTGTGATTTCATATGAGAGAAGTTAGAGATTACTTCTCCAATTATAAGGAGGATAACACCAATATCCAAATCTCTATGGGAAACTTGTCCAAAGTCAACTCAGTTGGGAAAGGGATTGGTGAATTTTTGAGGGAGAATAAAAAATAATTTCACTTCATGATGTGTTGCATGTGCTAGGCTTAGGTATGAATTTGATTTCTATATTTGTTCTTCAAGATAGGGGGTATAATGTACTCTTTAGAGGGACACATGTGCTGATTAAGTATAAAGATTGGAAATCAGTGATAACCATTAGAGTTATGAGTGGTTGCCTTTATAGGTTGAAATTTGATACTCCCAAGGCACTCATGAGTAGTAGTAATCCTAGAGATCTTGGAGAGCTATGGCATAAGAGGATGGCCCATATTCATCATGGAGCACTCAACTTACTTTGTGAGATGATGATAGGTGTTCTAGAGGTGAGCATAGAGAATGATGATTTATGTAAGGGATGCATGTTGGGGAAGTTTGAAAAAGCATCTTTTCCAAGGCGTGACACTAGATCTAAGGGTGTTCTTGATCTGGTACATTTAGATGTATGCAGATCAATGTCTATAAATTTTATTAGAGGATATGAGTATTATGTTACTCTTTTTGATGATTTCTCTAGGAATACTTGGATATACTTCTTGAAGACCAAAGATGAGGTTTTCAATCTATTCTAAGAGTTCAAGGCTCTTGTGGAGAACTTGAAAAGATGGAAGGTAAAAGTTCTTGGTCAGACAATGGAGGCAAGCACAAAGGAAATAACTTCCAAGATTTCTATACCAAAGAAGGAACTAAGAGAGAGTGGATTGTTCCTTACAATCCACAATAGAATGGAGTTACTGAGAAGAAGAATCATTCTATATCATTGGTGGCAAGGGCTATGCTACATGACTAGAACATGCCCCACTATTTATACAAAAAATCTTGTAGTACAAAAATTTACATTTAGAACAGGGTTCCACACAAGGCACTAGGGAAGATGACCCTAGAGGAAACTTTTATAGGAAAGAAGCTAGATGTTGGTGGCTTCAAAATACTTGGGAGTTTGACATGTATATTGTCATATTCCAAGTGATATACATACTAAGTTAGATGAAACTATGGAGAGGGGGTACTTTTTTTGGGTATAATGAAACCTCAAGGGCATATAGGGTTTTTACTCTAGGGACTACAAGAAATATTTTCAAATGTGATGTCAAGTTCATGTAGAAGGTCTATAGATTTTCTAGAAAATAATTGAAGTGAGTACCCAATAGAAGCTCCAAGGCCTAGTTAAGGGCTAAAAAGAACAAGTAAAGTTACTAGTATAAGTGTAGGATCGAGTGGTGAAGATTTATATAGTATGGAGTAATAGGTGCAATAGGAAATGTATCTAGAAGACTTAGAGATTAATAGTTCATCATCTCTAGTTGGTATTAGGAACTGCAAGGTTCAAGAGACACAAAGGGATACTCATGAGTTTGTGGGAGCTCCTAGGAAGAATACTAGAGAGTAGAGACAACTCGCAAAGTTCAATGACTAGTGGCATTAGTTTTTTAGTTGGTAGATAGTGAAACTTCCAGCTATCAGGAGGCTACATAGCATCAGGTATGGTAGGATGCTATGGCTGAGGAGTATAACTCAATTATGGCAAATGATGTATGGGAGGTAGTGCCTAGACCAATAGATAGAACATTAGTTGCATCACACTAGATCTAGAAAATAAAGAAAAGTGTAGATGGTATCATTGAGAAATTACTACTATATTTGGACCCAAACTGAAATGTTGGGCTGTTGCAATTGTGATGTCTACCCATCACTCAAGAGATAGAACCACAAATTGGCTCGCATTAGATGGGAATCAAAATTATTCTATCACAAATTGTGATGGAAAAGGTATCCATCATAATAGAAATGGATAAAACTAACAAAACTTGAAAGAAGGGAGGAACAAGAGTTCATCTTCATGACATCACAATTGCAATAGTATGTTGTCATAATTATGATGTCAAAAAATTCCACTCCATTTTCACAATTATGATGTTTATGTGATAGCTTTTTTGTGGAAGCAACATCCATCAGTTGGGACTAGCCATTGTAGTTGTGATACTATTGTGATAGTTGTAATGTACAAGTGACAACTAGCCATCAGAATAGGCCATCGTAGTTACAATGGCGAGTCAAATTATTTTAAAAACAAATGTTTCTTGTAATGCCTAGGTTGCTTCTACTATTAGATAGGGTTTAAACTCTATCTCGCATGGAGCTATGTCTTAGAGTTCTCTTTCCAAAAGGGCCAAGCTGGCATGGAAAAATGTGATATTGGAAGGATGTCGTCAATGAAAAGAAATGTGGTTACAAAACTAGGTCGATGTGGTTTAAGCAGCTTAGTTGCAATTAATAAGAAGTCTTCCAATAAATTCGGATTATAGTCTAGTTTGGGAGGAGATTATTTGTGTAATTTGTAGACTGTCAAAAATTCCCAGGACACAAAATCCAACTTGTTTATAGAGAAAGTTCAAGAGCATACTGGAGGTTTTCCTATTGAGGAGGAAAGCTTGATTAAGGAGGAGAATATGGATTATTGTATTGCAATGAATACAATTCAAAAAGTATTTAACCCATTGACTAATAAAAATATTCTCAGTACTAAGAATATTTTGATAGACATAAAAAGATATAATTTACCCATGGCTACTCCTCCCACTAGAAGTTTTTAAAAAAAGATTGTCACCAACTCCATACAAAAAAGACCATATCTATTAGAAAAAAAGATTTAGCAAGGCCCAAATTCAATTCTAAAAATATTGGAGTGCAAGCCTGTGTAAAGGAAAATCTAACTGAGTTGCAAAACAAATATGGCTCATCAGTCAAACAGAAGGATCTAAAAACACCCAATGTAAGAACTAGTAGCAGCTTTGCAAGCTAGATTTCACCAAGGATAAGTTAGAAACAAAGCAAGATATTGTGCAATGTGAATCATTTATTCTATTAGTTCAACATAAATAAGCAATGACATTAGTTATAACAGGTAAATTCTTGTTAGATTCTAAGAAAATAGTTTGTATTTGTTCATATACATTTACTATTTTTTAATATATTGAACAAACATCTTTTCCATTTTTTTACTTCTCTTAGTCTAATAGGGATTCCTTTGAATCACTTAAATGCCCTTACTTGAAATCATTTTCTCATTTATCTTTGAACTTCAAGTGATACTATTGTCCTATAACAACGACTTATCACCATTTTTAGTTTTGTTTATAGTGTCAATTTATTTTGTAACTAGGAAAATCATGGTTTTTTCTCATTATTTGGCTATCCTTCTCCACTACTGCTCATAGTCTTCCATGACTTGTGACTGTGATAAAAACATTATCACTATTCATTTTAACACTTCATTTTATCATCTACTAGTCATGTAAACAACACTTTTAAATGTGGCAATGAGAGAGATAGGTGGTAGCCAAAGGAATGTATTATAGGGGAACTCTTCAAAAAAATTTCCAAACGAAAGATAAAGGAGGATGCAGCAAGGAAATACATCCAAAAAGTTATCAATGTAGTGGACTTTTGTGATAGCATGGCATTTTCTTACAAATATTTGAGTGCATAGTTTCTAGAATGAGCACTAGGAAAATTCCAAATTTTGGTGTTCTAGTTAGTGCATATCTAACCATGTGTTCCTTCTAATGTTTATTGAATTTTTTTTTTAATTCTTTTCCTTTTTTTCCAAACTTGCATATATCTCTTTTGATCTATTAGATGTTCTAATACAAGTTCTTTTAAATTATTTTCATATAAATATAAAAAAACATGGTATGAAATTAATACTCTATTATTTTAGTCCTTCTTTCCTGATTTTATTGGAATATTGAGTAAGGTTTCTTCTTTTATAGTGCAAAGACAAAAAATCTACCATTTGCACCAACTTTCATGCATTTGAAATTAAATAAATTTGCACAATTCACAAAGACACTTCCTAAGGCAAGCCCAAAAATATTAATGCCTGGTCCATGAGGTACAATTGTTATCCCTTCTTTTGTACAAGACTAAATAGCTATGTTGAACATGGTTCTCTTTAAAAATATTTTCAATCTCGTTTAGTCTATGATTTTTTCATTTACATAAGGTCTAAGATATATCAAGAAATACTGGTGAAGGCACTGGCAAATCACTTTGTTGCAAAATTGTTTATATTTGATAGTAGTTCACTGATAACAGTAAGCATTAGCATATCAAACTATGTAACATTTTATGATCATATTGATGGCATTGGTGCTTGGGAGCTTTTAATTTAAATTCATATGTGAGTATATTGGGTTCATTGGGATGTAGTTTTGTGGTGGGACAACTCAACTAGGTGTTCTATATTTAGGTTTTGGCATGGTCAAGATTTCCTTTTTAAAAAGGGAACATCATTCATCTTAGCAACTCTATAGTTGGATCCTCAATGCAATATTTTTTTTGTATTTCCACTTTCAAATATATTTTTGTAGTGATGCTCTCAGGGTTAATATGATAGGGATCAATGAAGGATGGAGAACTATGAGGGGGCATAAGTAGGAAATAGAGAGACCATTGTCACAGCTCAATATAAAACTTAGGTAGCATTCAAGTCAAAGTATGGCCTCTCCAAAACTCTACATCAAACTTGTGCATATTTAAGAGAGGTAGTTTCAACTTCCAAGGTTGATCAAAAGTTCAATTTAAATATTAGAATGATATTAAACTCTAATGATATTATTTGGTTTCAAATATCCATCATAGATGTAATATTTGCATGGTTATTTCTAGTAGATTTATAAAATAATTTATAAATGAGAAATTTGTGCAACAATAATATTTGTTCAAAATCAAGTAATGTTGTGGTTTGAGTCATAAATTCAGGAGAAGTCTAAGTGTAGATGATAGAACCTTTAACATTGCATAGAATCTTCCATCATTTATTCCTAATATGACTTATAGATTACAAATTTAATTATTAATAATCATGTCTATAATAGTTTCTTAGTCCAATTTATCTTTTTACCATCAATTCTAGTTGTTTAAATTTGTCCAATGATATATTTTGACAAGCATCAATCATAGTAGACTAACATTAGACTTCTTCAAGCATATTAAAAGCTACAACTTCAAGTCAACATTCTAATATTTTCTTCTTCCATTTAAAACCTTCTTACCTCTTGCACTTAATGATATTTGTATGCTTCAAGGAATCTACCTTCTCGCAATGTGCCAAAAGGTCTCACATCTTAGATTCTTAATTGATAAAACATCTTTAACTCATACATTTAGATCTTAAAATCTTTGGATGTTTCTCCATCATCATTGTTGGGACAAAATTGTGATCAAAGAATTGAAAGTGATATCTAGGCTTGATGGATTCAATCAATTTGTTCCTCCTGTCAATTTGATTATTCCTATACTTTATATGGTGTTCAAGATATCTTCCAAAGGGATAAAACTAATTAGATAAGAAGAATGACATGCACTAATTCAAAAAATTACCAAAATCTAATCTTGCTTATTTTTAGCTTAATAAACTCTTAAAATCTATCTATAGAATTCATCATTTATATAGATAGGAAAGTAACAAATACTACATAACTCACTTTATATTTTGATGCAATCCTAGTAAACTCATTTTCATTAAATTTGGCAAGCACAATCCATTTATCCTCATCAGCAAGAACTAGAGTAGAAAAATCTAATTTTCAGAAATAGACCAGAACTAAATATAAATCTCCATAAATATTTTGTAAAGATGGAGGTCTTAAAACTTATGAGTTGTCCATCTGTGTTAAATTTATTACTCTAGTCCCTTATTTATGTAATTAGAGATTCTTGTAGAAGGAAAAATAA
This sequence comes from Cupressus sempervirens, assembly GCA_028749045.1. Lineage (NCBI taxonomy): Eukaryota > Viridiplantae > Streptophyta > Pinopsida > Cupressales > Cupressaceae > Cupressus > Cupressus sempervirens. The sequence goes on along the minus strand of CM053783.1, from coordinate 589,525,684 downwards.
TCTTCCTTAAGTTATTTAGACTAGAATATGCATATACCATAAGTCATAAGCATAGTTTACCAAAAATTCAAGACCTCACTTGAAAGTAATAACCTTCTAATCTCTTAGCTAAAGTAACCCATATTTTAGTGTAATGAACTCTTAAATTCCATCTATAGATTTCATTATCTATATAGATTAGAAAAGTACCAAATACTACATATCTCACTTCATACTTTGATAAAATCCTTCTAAACTTTTTTGCATTATATCTGGCAAGCATAATCCATTTGTCACCATCAAAAAGTGTTGGAGAAAAAATATCTAATGTTAGAAAACTATCATAATTAAAAAATTTTACATAAGTTTCAGGTTAAAACAATTGACATAAGTTATAGAAAATTTATACACTTTAACCATTTCTTTTTAGGTCATCCTTAAATTGGTCTCCACGTCTCCAAATTACAAATACAAAAGGCCATAGAGTTTTGAAGCTACCGATTCAACTAATAATAATATCTCCCCCATAGAGGAATCATCTATCAAGTTGCAGGTGCCACCCTACTCTGAATTCCATTATGAATCAAGAATGCACATGTAGTTGCATTCTATATGCATGGACAATAGGAAGAGTGGAAGAAATTCACCATGTTTATATTTATTTAATAGGTATATTAAGTTTTTAAAATTATAGACAATCATGAATGTTAGAACTCTAGTTGCTATGAATGGAAGAATGTCCTCAACAAGCCAACACATAGAAAGTCTTGATTTGCTTGCATTCTAAGGAAATTACCCTTTCTTATAAGATTCAAAGTTAAAAATTTTGTGATGGTCTATAACTTAAAATACCTAATTAAAAATCTCTAAAAAAATGCAAACCTGTTGCATTTTTTTAGCTCCACCTGATGTCGTATGCATATGAATTGAGATTTCATATTGAACTATGACCTTCTTCTAAATTGCCTGAAACCAAGAGATTCACATAGTTATATATCATGCAAACATAGGTTAATGTTGAGCTTCACCTTATTTTTGAGAATAGTTTAATAGTCTCTACTAATAAAGGTTAACCAGTTTGAACCTCAACGTGCTCATAGAAATTATATACCTTCAATACTATGATCCACATTCGAATCAACATCTCCATGGTGTTTGGCTGGTGTATCAGGATTAGTAGGCTGCAATCCAATGTAAATAATTAGTGCATTTATCAACAATATATACATATAAACACAAGACAAATACTAAGAAATTTTAATCATTCATTTTAATACATATAAATATATTCACTTTAAAGTTTTAAGCAAATATATAATCATTGTTTCCTTACTTAAAATAGATATAGTAACATATTTTTGGAACTTAATATCAAATATAATAATTGTTAAAGTACTCAATTTGAAATAAAACTCAATTGACTTATTTACCTCTTTGATAGATCTAGCAGAAGAACCTTGCACACTCATTGCTCAAAGTCATTCAGCCATGGCTGTATAGCCTTGTTTGTAGGCTATTTTCTTGTCCTCTTTAGAAGGTTTTTTTTTTTTAACTCAATAGCCTACATATTTGCTTGTTATCATGAATTTTTTTTGTAATAAATTTCATCAAGAACAAATTGTTTACAATTTATAAATATTTGCATATGATTATTCATTTTCTTATACTTACAATTCATGTAGCAAGTTTTGAAGCTTGTGTTGTCTATGCTTCTATTTTCTTGCTTTGGTTGTCTTTGATGTGTCAAGAAACCTATGTGAAGCTTGAAATATGCTAGGTCACATTTAAGTATTAAGAGTAATTAATATATAATTTCATTCTTAATATTATGACATACCCCATTTCCTCATGTGGTACTATTTCTCCACCATGTATTGTTTTCTATCAATGGCATCCTTTTTAAGATCCTCCCACTCAATAATAGGAATATAGGGGGGCTACTCCTAAAAAGGGTTGTTTTTCATTTGGGTCTTGTACTTGTACTTAATATACTTCAAATATTTGGGCTACTTTCTCAAGGAGCCTAAGTCTTTGAAAGAATTTGGACTAAAAAATTATTGTCATGGCATCAACGAGTTTATCCTTTAACTCTTTAGTTTGTAAATTCCACCTTTTAAGAAAAGAGAAAACTATAAGATTAGTAAATGAATTGAAGCTAGCTTTTAATTTACTTGAAGAAATTGATCAAAGTAAACATGATCTAGCAATGAAATCAAAATATGATACCCTATGCATATGGTCAGCCCAGATATACAAAAACATTCATCATTAGGTTTTTCATAAATAAATTATTCCTTGTAAAATAATAATGTTAATAGTAGTTATTCCAAGGGACTGCATGGGAGGTTAGTGAATTTTATTATGAGTATATGGTTGTATGGTAAAAGAAAGGATCAAACATTAAAGTACCCAGAAGTTGGACTACTCTTAGGGAAATACCATCTTCATTGCTCACAAACAATTGATCATAATTCTTTAGTGTTCTCATACATCTAACATAGGTACACCCAGGAATGTCCCCATCACATCTTGCATAAAATGAATCTAATATGAAAAAAATTCTCTTAAGAAATAATAGTTCAAGTTAAATAAACACATGAAAAATGAGAAAAAAAGAGGAATCTACTTACCAATAGGTGTTGCCATTGCATCTGTGGCCATGCTATGTTTTGTCATATTTGTAGTCGGCATTACCTCTTTGGTTCTATTCCTTATAATAGGTAGCATAGTGAACTTTTTGTCAATGGTAGGAGCTGAAAAATGAGATTGTTAGAGCTATTAAGAAAAATGTTCGAGAAAAACACAAGTGTAGGATAAGACATACGATATACTTGAACCACCTGAAGTATCATCCTCTAGGGCATTGCTCTTGAATCTCTTCAACATCCTCTATGAAAATAACACGTGCATTTTATTTAATGACATAAATAAAAGAGTATACTATAAAAACTTTTATTGAACTTTTTTTATAATTAAAAACTACATTAATACTTACTCTATGTCTCAACTAGGTGCATCAACTCATCCTCCCTGTATTGTATTTTAGAAGTCTATGGTCAAATTGATGCGAATTTCTTTAACCTCCTTGATAAATTATGAAGTAGCTTTTGCACTGCACCCACATGATAAACGAATAATGTAAAATCATCATGCCACTCCTCGTGGACTACTTTTTCCTTTCCCTTTTCATGATTAACACTTGTTTGTGAGAACAAAATTATTAGCACTATATTTAAAATCAAATCCAAATTAGTAGTGAAGAATAAAACATAATAAAAAATATACATTAACATATTTATTGTATCTTATTTATTCAACAACAATGAGTTTTACCTACCGAGAAAAAGAAGTCCTATGAGAAACATCATTGCTATGCATATCCTATGGTTGTTGATCCATACTATAGCTCTATATTTCAATAAAAAATTATTGAGACATGTTAAAACACATGTTATTATCTTAAATTAGCAAAACAAATAAAAAATTTAATTGTATGTTGGATTCATTGATTGGAGTTGATTTTAAATGTGCATAGTACGTACTACCTCACCCATGATAGTGCCTTTGTTTGTATCTATACAATTCAAATTTTAATCAATAAGATGTTATATGCCTTCGTGTATTGATTTTATCACATATACAAGTACATGATTTTCCTCGCGTGCCTCAAATATGCAATTTGGCCACTTCTTAGTTGACACAAGTTGTGTACTATTTATAAAATTTGGAGTATTCACTTATGCTTTTGGCGTTCCATTAATGTATATAGCTACTATTTTACTTTGTTCACTAACTTTTTTTGTATATAATTTTCCGCAAGTGCATACCTACACATATTTTTTTTCATATCTAACAATCTGAATCCAACTACAGTAATCATAGCAAGGACTGACATACTCCATCAATTCAAAAACCTTGTTATAAGAGACCTTTATTCCATCAATGGAAAATAGGCCCAAACCATATAATGAGGATGGTGTTATGTGATATATCCTCTCTCCAACACAAAATTCAACGTTTGTTAGACGAAGCTCATCAGGGACCCATTGTTTCTATAGGTGTTTGTATGTAAAGGTCACATTGGAGTCACTTTCACTCTCATAATCATAAGAATATGACCCCACTTGAGAAAGGAAAAATTTCATGCACTTATTGAATTTATTTCTAATATTTTGACCTAGAGTTGATCTCCTTGATTTAGATGTACTAAATGTCTCACTCTCTTCTTCCATTCCTACATTTTCCTTGCTTGAGGAAGAAAAATTTGACAAATACCTATTTTCTCATACCTACACTCCATGAAATAAGAGAGATAGGTGGAAATCAGAGATATTTTACAAATGGACAAAGACATTAATCTCTGTGGGGTGTACTGACTTATACTTCATGATCCATGAGACTATTTGGGATGCTCATGAAAGGGCTTTATGTTTCAGCATATGTAAATCAATTGTATTATGTTAGCTAAAAAAATCATGATATATATACTCAAAATTACACCAAATATTAGCATCACATATGAATTATAAACAATAAAAGGTACATGACAAGTTAATCAAATTAATCATTGATCTATCAAGAACTGATTATTGAATAGCATAGGCATTGATCACATAACTATACATTTCATTCTTGTGATTGATAATCAAACCCCACTTTAATGTTAGCTAATCAACCCCCCCATCATTAATATTATTATTTGTCCATCTCATCATTAGGATCATCATCATCATTGACATCATTGCCACCACTATCATGATTGTGGTGGTGGTCATGATCATTATCATCATTATCATCAACATGATTAGTAGAAGAATCATCATCATGATCAGTAGCAACATCATTTTCATCAAGAGCATCATCAACTAACTCTTGATCATGATCCACTTCTTCCTCTTCCTTAGTATCTTCTTCTTCCATCACATTATACTTTATTAGCCTTCATCTTGGATCACGTCTAACAAAAAATGACCAACCCAATTTTTGTGGAACCTCTAAGTATAATACCTGCTCACATTAACTTGGAATAACATAGGACTCATCCCCAGATAGCTCAAATAACATTGTATTAATCATTGAAAATCCATTCTCATGCATAATAACAGTTCTATCAAGATTATTTTGATTGAATCATAGTTTGTACCATTTGAGGATGAAGAGAACTAATTAAAGTCATTATCAAGTATATAAACAAAAATGCCATATTATCCATTTTGAGATTCTTGAGGATGTAATTCATTTCTAGATCAAATATTGGTTACCTGGAAGGATGCACTTATCCTAGAATCACAAGTTCTCTTTGTGTCATCAAAATCTTTGATGCACAATTTATAACCATTACACAATATAACCTTGTGGTGTTTTAGCAACAATAATGTCAAACATGTATAAATTATTGCATTACAAGTTCAAAAACATATGGTTGATTAACAAACTTATAAGTTCCTAGAGATCTCTTATACCATATGCTAAATCTATTTCCTTTTGTGTAACATTGTAATCTCCATTAGAGTGAACTTGTATAACCAATGAAGGCATAGTTTCCCATTTTAATCTTTGACCAGAATGTTGACATTGTTTAATCCATAGTGTCATCTAATCTTTGATTTTTTGTGATAAGAAAATGTATTGCATTTCACTCTTTAGAAACTATACTAAAGTAAATAAATGACTTACAATAGATTTATTTTAAAGATTAAGAATTAATTAACTACAATAACATCTCATAATTTATTACCTTTCACTTTCCTAAATCTACCATTCCCCACCAAGTACTCCCCTTCAAATTTTTTAATGGAGTCAACTTCCCAAATGCAATCTATATGGGTCTTTGTTGCAAGATTAGGAAGATATTGAGTAATGTACATCATCGTTTGGTTACCATAGAAACTTTAGGATGTGCTCCTTGTTGAACTAGACCCTTCAAATTTTTTAAGTGTCTCTCAACCATCCACATTGACCTAGGTTGTACAGGTCCACACAATTTAATCTCTTAAACTTGGTGAATGAGGTAGTGTTCTTATGCATTGAAAAAAGTTGAAGGTAAACACTATTTTCCTTTTCACACATTAGTAGAAAAATTCTATTCTTTCAATATTTTATATCTTCTTAATGGATTTCTTTAGATGATAACCACCCACGAGGGATTCAAGACACAAAAACATATAAATACAAGATTTTACAATATATTACTTATTTGATATATTGAACAAATATCACTTCTTACCTCATGTATTTTCCAAGATCATATATCACTTATTTGATATCATTGTTGAATTTGTCTAGGAGTGATAGGGGTAGAACATACTAAAGCAACTATCACCTTATCATTTCATTCCATTCTAATGTAACACAATGAAAATTGAATAAAATTTAACAAATATATTGTAAATATACAAGACCATGACTTACCTTGATGAAGGTACACCAATCATGCTTTTTCAGCCCTAGTCCAAATTGACTTTTATTTGATACAAGATTTCTTATATTCGCACAAAATCTTGTAGGAAATCAATTTTTTTGTATGACTTATTTTATGGCATTGATTGGTTGCTCCTTTAATAACCAAAGAAGGGAAACTGCATTAATCTGGTCCCATTACTATTTGATTCAATGATATTTTTCATTGCATGATTGGAATCATGAATGTCACTAAAAATATTGACAAATTTTTCTTTGTCACACCTTCCATCCAATATTTGCCATAGTGTCTCTATTACATTCTTTCCAATATGCATAGTGTTGGCTCCTGATTTAACAGTTTTGAAAATGACCAAGAAACTAGACAGATGCATCTAAGGCTAGAAAATTCCTATGAAGGATACACTTGACTACAGTCTTGGGCCAACTATAAGGCTAGACCCTTCTTCTTCTTTAGGCTCTGCAAAACCTAGGCGGGTGGACCTATAGATTCTTTATATGGTACCAGTTAGCAAAGCATATACTGAATCTAATATAAAGCAAATAAAACCCTTATTTCTCCTAATAACTCATGCAATAACATAGATCTATAGTAGCTAAATGCAAATATATGACATTCATAAGCTGAGTGAGGGCATTCTATTATAGATCTTCAACATAAAATGTAAAGATGATTTCAATTTGATTTGATTTGATGTGGGTGGGAAAAGCAGATGAAAACCATGTATAGACAACAACTTAATGACCCTGTAGCTGATCAGTGCCTAATCCATTAGGCAAATTCATAAATTTCTCTTATGCATTTTGGATATCTGATACTTATTCATATATTTAGATATCTTATCTATCCATTCACCTTGTAAATAGACATCAACATTCAATTTAAATCTCATTCTTACCTGATATCCTCCTCAATTAATCTGCAACCTTGTTGATTTCTCTGAAGCATTTACATAATTCCTTGAATTACAAGCAACAATGAAACAACATATAGCCTTAAGGGACTGCAACTATGACCTAAGCTATTCGTTCAAAGATCATAAAACATTACAACTCATTGAGAATGGAGACAAGATTTAAAATGAAACTCAACCCTTATTGTTCTTTGTATTTATTTCCTTCAAATAATACATGAAAATGCATGAAATTGACTCATAAACAACCTAATAAACTAGACTATACAATAACATATTTTTTCATACAAGAGAGAAAATGAAGGGAATGAGAAACTGATGGGATGGGAAGGGGGTATCATAGCCAAAGAAAAAGCTTCATGGTTTGGAACCAACACATTTGAGATCTTCCATTCAGAGTTCATCAATTCCAGGGCCAGTTCTACTAACTATCTTCATATGAGGGAAACTTTTCAAAAATTCCAACCCTTACAAAAGAGAAGAAGAAAGCATGAATAGAGAAGAAGCAATTCTCGGATTCATTATGTAACTGACATGTATCCCTTCAAAATTCTTCCTCAAGAAGCTGGAAAAAATCTCTCTACCTTCTCTTTGTAACTGCAAATCAAATCCCCATGATTCTAGCTCTTAAAGGCATAAAGAATATCAAAAAATTGATTCATCATCATTAAAGGCAAGGTAAAAAGTGAAAATTAGTTAACTGGCCTTCAAGAAGCAAAGAAAATATCTCAAAATTGATTTTTTTCACATCTAAACTTCAAAAAGCCTTCATATCTGCCTTTGACTACGAGTCTTCCTTTGTTTGTGTGTAGTCTTCTCTTAAATGCCATGGCTATTCTTTTGACTCCCTTGTTCCTCTTTGCATTTCACATGTCTATCTTGCACAAAGTGGGCCTACCTTCTTCATTTAAATATGTGTCATCAATATTTAAAAAATCCTACGATCTAGGAATGAAAACTAGGCTCACTCACTTTTCTTCTTAGCATGTTGGCAGTCAAACCAATAAACTTCTCCCATCTGTACCTTTCCTTTAATGTTGACATTTCAACTTGGACCCACTGATTTCTGAAGACACGTGTCATTTAATCGCTATCTCACTATACATAAAAAGTGAGCACCTCGCTATATTGAGATAGCGACCATCATTGATTCTACATTGATCATGTGGAAGCCATTTTATGCATTACTGAAGAGAAATATGGTGGCCTCCTTGTTGCTATGTCTCTATTGGTAACCTTCATGCAACTCACCATAGCGAGATAGCGATGATCATAGATTTGAGATCGATCTGACGATCGAGATCTTTCATATGTTTCATGAATTAAGGCATGGGTCCAATTATTGATGATGTGACAAAACCCTACACTACTAGTATATAAATTCATATTTTAAAAACTTGGCCATATCACCATGTTGCTTGGGTCCCACCATGTGTTTATTTCTTGACTGGGTGCTAAGTCACTAATGACGAGAAGAACAAGTTTCTCGATAGTGACATAGTGACCTTTGGTGTCGTCACTTTTCCTGGTGTATATCTGTATCCCACTAGATGCCATCCTATGCCAAAACTTTATAACTGATATCTAATAGGGCATTTTTTGGGACCCACTTTCTCTAAAATGTTTCTGTAGTACTACTTTTCATCTGGGCACTATGTCGCTAACGGCAAGAAACACAAATTTTTTGATAGTGACATAGCCACTTCTGGGGACTTACCACAATTTAGGAGCGTAAGGATAAATGAAAGTGAAGTCATAACCACCCTCATTAATGCTTCTAATGTAACAATAAAACCACACATGCATCATGCAGCTTGGAAAACTTATGGTCACCAAAAAACTTAAAAGTGGTTGTCGTCCATTACTTTTGGTGAAGGCACCATGTCGCTAACAATGAAGTGCTCAATTTTTTTGACAGCGACAAAGAAACTAATCAAAAAAGTTAAGATTTCTATTGATGCCATTTGTACTTCAATGTTCTAACCCCTTTTCAGGTTTTGACAGGTCTGTCATAAAAATGTGATCAAATATTTCTAAAGTAATACAATCTCTAATCACCGTACTTCCATTTGATAGCACCGCTCTTCAACTTAGCGGTAGTCACTATGTCACTAAGGGTAAAAGACTTGCATCTTTACATAGTGAGATAGTGATAGCTGTAGATCTTTTAGGGATCGGGCAATGAGAAACAGAAAAGAAAAGAGGAGACTCAGGGCACAAAAAGTTTGAAAAGGATGGAGAATATTTGTATATTTTTAAAAGGTTTTCGCGCCATCAGTGGATCTAGTCTAATTTTTTACCTACGCAAGGGAAAATTATAATGCAAAAAATTAGACCAACACATAGTATCAAATAAATGCACAATTTGTAGCAGCTTGTAGTAGGGAAACCTACTAAATTCTCTAGGAGAATATTTTAGTCCCTTTAGAAGGTGGTCAATGATTCCTTTATGATCTTCACGATCATCAATTACAAATCAAAATATATAATTTCCAAACATAAACCATCAAGTGGAGTGATAGTACCTCAAATTTTATTATATTCTAACTGCCATAAGTGAGGTGTCATTCTTTGTCAATTTGATGTAGTCTTTTCTTTCCCATTCAAAAGATATTTTTTGGCACTTCAATACTTATGAGTTATGTGGAGGAAGTCCCTATACTCATTAAACACCTACTTTCTTAAAATTTTGGAATGACAAGATTTCACCTTTGTACCACACATTGGACATGCAAATTTTCCCTTTTTTTGAAGACCTGCAAGATAACAGATGATTGGATTAAATATGTTCATTTTTGGAATTAGTATTATTATGTACAACTATATTTTAGCACAACATACCACATAAATGTGTCAACCCTAGAGCATCACGAATTGTCCACACAAGCATTGCATTTCATGGAATTGATTTCTTTTCTTCCAATTGGTCTAGAGATATCATACATAATGTACCATTCCATAACACCAACAACTTGTTGATAAGAGGCACAATATATACATTAATATCTTTCACTTGGTACTTACCTAGTTGAATAAACAACATCAAATAATTATTGTGGTCATTTCACTCCAAGACTTATAATTACATGTAGATAATAATACAATGATAAAATACTTGGAACAATAATTGCCAACATAATGTACTCCCTCTTTGTTGACATCCATGGAGGAATTTGTTAGGCCTCACCCTGACCCATCCTAGCATAGTTGATACATTATTATTTTGATACTCATGACTTGATATGTTGAGACACTATTAGATACATTGAAAATTTTTATGTTATCTTATGTTGTGTGATGTTTTACTTTTAGATGTTTAATTATGTTTTCTAATGTTTTATGAACATGTATACTGATGAAGTAGTGTAGAAAGTGAATGCAAAATTAACATTGTGATTAAAAAATTTTTATGGTTAAGGATATCAATAGAAATAAGATAAAACAACTAGTTATTTGAAAGATTATGCTCTAAGTTATGTGATTATCCTGATGAGTTATGTATGAATGTATGTATGTATTTGTATATATGTATGTATGTGATTTTCTTGAGCTACTGATGTGTGCAATGAGTGTGCAGGATATTTTAGCCAAAAAAATCTAATGAAGAAATGAAATTGAACCCTATGTATCATTTGTGGAAACTAGGGCTAAGTCTAACAAAAGATGCAAACCTCGTTGTTCATATTTTATTTGTATCATGGGATGAATTAATGTATCATTTCGTAATCTTTAAGTGTTAATATTTTGTCACAATGATTTTTTAGTATTGCTTGACACTCATGAATTGTATATGCATTCCACCATGATAGTTAGAGTTAACCAAGTAACCTAAAGATCTAAGTTGGACTAGGTTAGGTACCTTTTTACTAATCAGTTAGTAATCAAGATAAATTACCCTAATCAGGATTAGTGAGTAATCTACATCTTTGAAGGTTGTTAGAAATTTTTAAAATTTCCAAGCTTTTGATAGGTATGTAATTAGTACTAAATGTCAAAAATCATGAAATCTAAGTACCTAAGGGGTATCAGTAGGGGTTGGGGACATTTTTCATCCCCCTAGCCCCTTTAGTTGACTTTTATGGTCACTCAAAAACCCAATTTTTGCTTTATTACGAAAATTGAATTTTTTCATCATGAGTTGGATAACTTTAACTCCACCTTGAGGTTCCTTATGACTAGTTAAGTTAGAAGACTCTAGAACATTTAGGCAAGTGGAGAAGTTATTGCATTGTAGAGGTGGTTGAGTTTAGGATCTTATTTAGAGGCAATTTTGAGGAGAGAATGAGTATTCACCCAACCTCTAGTTTTAGAGAGCAATTTAGGATTGAAGGAGAAGGAGAGAAAAAGAAGCTCATCTAAAAATTGTTCAATTTCCATAACCTTATTATGAAGGTAGAAATCCCTCAGCTCTTGTTGTTTATGTTTTGTTTTATGCTTAAGTTATTTTGTTTGCATATGTATGTTTGTGTGTGAGTTGAGTATGTTTGGGAGGGATTGAAATAGGTTTTCTTAAATATGTTTCCTTTGTGTTTTTGTTGCTTTGAATTTCAAAGAGATTGTATGGGTTGTATTAGCATTACTCATCCTTGGATAGGGCAGACGTGGCCATGTATGGGAGGAGGTCTTTAGTTGGACTCCAAAAGTGCAAAGTCTCTTCTTAGGAAAAGAAGAGGGAGAGAGAGTAGCGTGTTATGGGCCCCTACTTGTCAGCACAAACCACATTTTGAGTTTTAGAATGTAAGAATGGAAGAACTGAAATTTTTGAGTTTATAGCCCCAAAAGGGCACTTGTTATGTGTTGTGGTCCCATAATGCACACCCCATTCCTCACTAGGAATGGGGACCCCCTACTTTTTCTTCAACTCCCAAACTCATAGTTCAAGAGTTGAGAGAAAAGGTGTTAGAGTCATAAAATTAAGAAAACACAAAAGAATTTAAAAAATTTTAAAAATCCAAAAAATTGAAAACATCAAAAAAGATGAAAAAATTAGAAAATTAAAAAAATATTAAAATTATAAAAATTCAAAATTCAAAATAATAATAAGAGATGTGCGTCGTGCACTCGCGCTAGGGTATGTCGTGCAGGGGCATGCCGCACACCCCACCCGATGGGGAGGTTATAAAACCGCCAACTCCCCTCAACACTTAGCAATTTTTAATTTTTAATTTTTTTGGAGGGTTTTGTCAAGAACACAAGGTAAACATTGTTCTTGTGGCAAACACTATGCCCATGATGCCATAAACTCTATGCCCACTATGGCACCAACATTGCGCTTGTAGCGCTTTGCACCTGTAGCACCATAAACACTATGCCTGCAATGACACCAACATTGTCCTCGCAACACTTTGTGCCTATGGCACCAAGAACTTTGTGCCTATAGCACTGCATACCACCACCCATGGTGCTTTGTGCTCATGGCTGCAACGCTCCACATCACATGGCCCTTGAGCCGTCATGCGCCTTTCATAATGCTGCACATGCACTACCAAACAACGTTGCACATTTTTTTAAAATAAATTTAATAGACTTAATTATATATATATAAGATTAAAAAAAATTAAAAAATTAAAATAAAAAAAAATGCTCAAATTGGGCATTTCATTTTTGTTTATTTAAATTCAAAGCTTTTACATTTTATTTCTAAGTTTTATCGTTGGCCCAACAAGCATTTTTTCTTATGATGTATAGGTGATCATATGGCATGCACATCCAGAGTAGTACCCAGATCCATTGTATTCAAGTTCCAAGGTGTACCCTCAAAGTGGAGATTCCATGATGATTATGCAAAAATTAGAGATACTGACCTGGGACACACAGATCTAGGAGAATTACTCAAAATCTATAATAAGGCCATTGAGAGATGAACTCTAGTTTCCTCATTGATCCATTCTAGTTTGGTGAATTCAACATCACATCTTGTATCAGTGCAGTCAGTAGAATCCTAATACCTGGCCATACATAGTCTACCCTCAGTTGGAGAAGAAGAAGCTCTCAGCACAGAACAAAGAGTACAAAATAATGAATGATGCATTCATCTTTGCAATTATTCGATTCATTGAGGGGGATTATGGAAAGAGGTTATTTGATGCAACCAAAGCACAAATTACAGTTCTTGAAGCCTACTTCATCTAGTTCAAGATGTTAACATATGTATGGGTATTTGTTGCCTCTATCAATTCTAAGAAGCTACTGAGATATCCAAGTGACAAACTAGTACTATTGGAGATTGCCCAACAAATTGAGTTAGCCTACGAGAAGATAAAGAGACAATAGAGACCTTGCTAGGCATGGCCATTGGTCATTGGAGCATATTAGGTGAAGAGGAAGTAGGATATTTTGTCCTACATGTGGGAGTGGGAGAACTATCCCCTTGAAGAATATAACTCTCAATAGCCCTATTTTGATAATATTGGGAGAGTGGAGAGTTTGGTAGGAAAGGAATTCCATCATAAGGATGTTGTTGAAGATCATTGGATGGATGCCACAAATGACTACGATGTCCACATAAAGGATTATTGTAGGATGACTTTGTATCTAGTAGAGAAGACTCTCCAGTTGAACATCCTAGAGGAGATAAGGCAATAAGATTCTAAGGAGTTATTGGACCCCCTATTCAATGCAGACAAAATAGGTCAAAGACCCATTATGAATGTTGAGATTGACAGGGATGAGGTTGATGATATTAATCATCGAACGAGGCATGTCCTCAAAATGATGAACGATTGGATCAAGAAACCTTTTCCACTTGATCCAATTCCTAATACAGTGATCTTCCACCCACATGCTTACCCAGAAAGAGGTAGAGGGAAGAAAGTAACAATTCCTACCTTTGCAGTCTAGTCTCCTATCATGCTAGAGATGGTATACTAGCTTGATTGCCTGATTTGATACTATCACCCTCAAGAGAGGAAGGGAAAGAACAAAAGAAAGAGGACCTCCCCTCAAAGGATTCAAGAAAAACAAGCTATAGAACAAGCTCCTCCCTAGCAACAAGAATAGAGTGCACAAGAGTCTAAAGATACTGGAGCTACTCAAGTCTAGGATGAACCTAAATTGCCTCCCATTGTGTCTAGCCAACTAGAAGAGGGAGAGATTCCATAGGCCTACATTCCTCATGTGGAAGAAGAGCCATCTTTTCCTTCTACCTCCAAGAAAAAAAAAGAGAGGATCAAGATCTAGATGAAAAAGAAGCAAAAGATCAACAGAAGATTGGTGTCTTCCCCATCTATTCCTACAAGCATTATAGAGGGAGACAAAGTGGAACAAGAAGAAGAATTAGAAGAGGAAGAGGAATGAGTGCCCCTAAAGAGAAGAACTCAGCTAGCAAGAGCTACAGAGTTACAAAGGAAAACCATTAGAACTCTCTTCCTTGGAAGATGAAGTATAGCAGTGGGTGAATGAGTAGAGTAAAGAGGGCAATGACATTTTTTCAATGTCAGATTTGATTTTATGCCGATGGGTACAAAGCTGATTAGGGATAAGATTAGGGACACCCCTACAGGTGAACCTCAACAAGAAGACTAGATGTAGATGCCATTAGATACATAGGGTCCTAATCTTACTCATCCATATCCACCACAAAATAATGTGATAGATAAGGGCTCAATTACTCCTCCACCTTTGATTTTAGAAGAAGAGCATATTTAGAAGGAACCATCATAGGAGGAAGGACCAGAATAGATGGCAATTGATGAAGTGTCAAAGGAGGGATAAATGGTACAATATCCTCAACTACCTTCCCAAGACACTTTGGTTCAAGCTATAGGGTCTACTGAGACTAAGGCTACAAATGAAGAGCCCTTTCAATAGGCGACAACTTTGAGTAAGAGTGACAAAGGGAAGGAAATTATAGAACATACCCCTTCATCATCAAGACCTAGGTCCTCAGTAGGATACATCCCTAGATGGATTAGAAAGGAAATAATGAGGAGTACTAAGCCTCAATTCCATGCTTCAGAGGAAGACATTTGTGACATTGTAGAGATTTTGAATAAACCTAAGTCTCCATCACACGAGGCAATGACACTGGCATTTGTCACCAATAAATGGAGCCAAGATTTTTTGCACAAATGGTTATCCCTTCGAAAGACACAAATATGGAAGGCCTTTGTCTTGAGGATTGTGAATTGAAGGGTGTTATGTTGGAGAGGCCTACATGAGATTCAACTTGATTGATGATGACCATGGGGGTTAAAAAGGTCCTCAAGAACATGGAGCAAGATGGGGCTAAACACCAAACACTTTGAATGCAAGTTGAGATCCTAAAAGGATATCTAGCCGAAGTAGTTGGTCCTCTTGATCTTGAGCACCCTGAGAAGACTTTGAATACTACATGCTACGGAGGAGAATGTGAATAAAATCATAGCAATTTTGAAGTAGGATTTTAGTATTATGGATGAAGTATGGGCTTGGAGTAAGGATTTGCAAACTCTACAAGCCATAAAGGGCGAAAGATACTAGGTTTTGATTGATGTATATATTGAAGAAGAATTAGATATGATTGATGATTGGATAGAAAAGATAGCGGATAGCAATAAATTAATGGGAACTTTACATGAGGGGTTTCATCTGCTCAAGGACCAAGCCAAAGAGAAAATTTTTGAAGCAGAGAGACACTACAGTGATGCATGCTTGGATATTTTTGAAGATGAGGAATGAGAAAAGTTGTTACCTATAGAGACGGTAGTGGAGAATTTTAGGAATCTTTTTGTGAAAGTTGTTGATGATGAGGACATCTGACAAGCTTTCAGAACTGAAGAAGCATTGTTAGAATTGGATACCAAACATGGGAATTTTGTTGACACCTAGATTGAGGTAGCCAATTATAATCAGAAGGTTAAGGATAAATATGAGGGTTTGTATTTACTAGATGTGACCAAAATTACTGAGATGATAGAGAAATTCAAGGGAAAATATCCAAACATAACTTTGGGATAAAGAAGAACAAAACCTAGATGCCAGAATTTCAATTTTGACACTCTATCAAATTTTGAGATTTTGACCTTGTTGAGGTCAATAGGTTTGCAGGTCCATAGCTCTATAGGTGTGCAGGTGCATAGGTCCATAGCTTCACAATTCAAAAGTGCATCGACACTTAACTGCTTGTTCCAAAAATAACACTTTCCATGCATCAGAAATGCATTCTGACGACAGTTTAACTTTGACACATGCCTAGTGAAGGATCAACCTCTAATTTTGGCACGTCTAGACACTCCTACTTTGACTAAAGGCTTCCTCCTCTTCTATCTCTCATAATTTCTTTGTTTTAAACATGTAGAAAGCTCATGCATCTGATTAAGGAATAAAATATGATGAAGCCCTACTAAGCACTAGTTAGATGGTTAGATTGTATATATTTAGTTTGTTTTATTGTTCAAAAGCATTTTATTGCATGAAGAATATCTCTCACTCTGAACACAAATTGAGGAGATGATTTTTTATAAATACCCCAACCATTATTATGCAATAAAATTATGCTTTTGGTGCTCACATTTGGAGTGTAGTGATTCTTGCCTAAATGTGTCATTGTTTTGTGAATTCTATTTGTTAGATTGTGATTGAGCCAAAGGTTTATTGTGTTGTTTCTAGTTGTACGATCTTTTAGTTCTGGTGTTTGCTACAGATTTACAAATTCTACTGACATATCAAGCTCAAGAAGAAATCACCAAATTATACTTACATAACTTTTTGTCTCGCTTGAGCGCACTTTTTGTGGCCTTGCATTTTGATGAAAGGTGAAGCATCATTTGATTATTGAAATTTCCTATTGACAATTACATCAGTGGAATCTAGGAAGTGCTACTCCTATTTTCATTGGTTACCTACCAATCTCTTCAAAAGCTTAACTCACAATGTGTTGTTTCCTGTAGCTTATGTCCATTAGGATTTCAATTTCATGTTATTTTCTTTCAAGTTCTATTATTTTCTTTGCTAACTCCTTGTTAGATTGCATAGTTAGATTGCATTCATAAAAAAACATAAAATAAAAAACCATATTAGTTGCATTGTTAGATTGCATTCATAAAAAAACATAAAATACAAAAATATAGTTTCCTTTTTGTGTTATTTTGAAATAGTGTGTAGATTATACATTCCATTTGAAATCAAAATGAACCAACAAAGGCCTCCTTGTGAACGTTCACATTTATCTTCAACTGGGTGGGTTCCAGTAGGTCACAAGATCACCCAGAACCTTGGAGTCGATTTGCAAAATCACCTTTTCAAGAGAGGAGTTTGCAAGAATTTGTGTCATTTAGCATTGTGTAAAATGAAAACTCAACATTATGGTGTTTTGTTTGATATCTCCTATTGGAAAAATCCACCTTCTCCCTAGTTTGTTTCAATGCCGAACCTGTTGTGCAAACCTAGATGGGAGTGAATGTTTGAATTTGTCTTCATGCTAAGTTTGGTTGTCCCCTAGCCATTTTTCATTCTCTCCATGATCACTGTGATGTTTTGTAGACTTTGTAATGGTTTCCCTATTGTGGAGCCAAGAAGGGAATTCAAAAATTGTTATTGAAATTTAGTTATGTTGGGAGATTTCTCCTCAGGATAGAAATCCTGTGTAAAAGTGTTATTTTAACTTATTGTGGGAATGGCAACGATGTCTGATTTTCTTCTTAGGTCTTTCCTAGCAAAGCCTTTGAATCAGGTGGTTCAATCAAAAAAGAAAATTGAGTAATATTCTTGCATATGAGTCTTATAGTATTTTAGTTTATGCATATGTTTTCTTGAAATTTGATGTGATGATGTTTTACCTTACTATGGCATTATATACTTCAAAATTGCATTCACTTGATTTATGTTATTTGGATAAAATGGTGGTATATAATTAAGCAGTTTAAATTTGAATTATTTCAAGAAAATTTGAAGTTACACAAATGTGTTGGTGTAAATAAGTATTTACTTATTACACTTACTTAAGTTTACTTAGGTTAATGCATTATTTAATTGTTTTGCATTATTTTATTATTATTTTAGGTGAGACACTTAGGAGTTTGTGTACTCTCATTGAATTATGCACATGGTGTCTACAACACATGAGTATGCATCATTCAGTGAGTTTTCATGTTGACAATACAGTTATCCGCACTCCTCATTTAGTACATGTTGTCTACACCACTAATTTGCGTGCTACACCACTGTAGGCTTATCCTCACATCATCACACTTAATCCTGTGCTCAATGGGGGATAACCCATATCTAATGGACATGTGCTTGGTTGTATGACATATCATGATGCTGACTTCTATGCATTCTAGAAGCTTTCTTGAGGCCTTTATATACAGGCACTCCTACTATACTCTCAACCAATTATTGAATGAATATCATCATTCTGATCATACTCTGTCTATTTTGGTCTACTGTGTGCTTTTGTTGAGTTCTTTAGTTATTGGGTGAATTCTAGCCTAAGCCAAATTCTTACATGGTATCAGAGCTCGGAGAGATTCTCATCATATAGCCGTTCGAGACCATTCATGCTCTAGCACCTCGACACGAATCTGGAGGATTTGTAGAAATTAGGAGCATCTAGAGTTAGATCTAACCTCACAATTGTGTCTAAAGCATCGATTCGATGAAGATTAACTATAAATTTGCCTATATTATGTGGAAGTTGATCGTGAGGCAAATTTTTTTTGCAAATCAAACCGAAGAGGCACCAATTTGCAGTTGGGGTATGATTGTTTATTTGATCTAATTATTGAGTATTTCTCTGCAATTTTTGAGTATTTTTGGATTAATTACACAGGCAGAGAAAATTATTTTGCCAAACCAAGCAGTGACACCCCAACTCAGTTACCTATTTTGGCAGTTATATTTTATTAATTGCAGGGTTTTACTATTATAATCTACGGGCTCAAATGAATGCCTATACCTATGGATAAACATGCACATGATGAAAACATAGTCAATTCCCAGTGAATGCCTTAAAAACTAGTGTTGTACCTCAAATATCTAGTGGCCACAAATCCTACTAGCACTTGCATTCTCACTTCATTGTGGGAAATGAACGTATTTTTTTAAACAATAGCATACCCACCATCCTGCCCAATGTGGGATTAATTCCCATACACTGGCAACACATTCGTGGTATATTCTAAGGCTGGCAGAAAACAACCTTCTAGCATTGCTGTCACCAGGGATATGTGGATACCTGTTGTTTCAGACATGCGAGAATACGTGATTCACTGACGTGCACATGGAGTCTTCGCCTGCAGGGACCAATCTCCATCTGCGACATGTCCACATTTGATAGTAGACACGCAGCCTGTGATTAGCTTCTACCACATCAAATTTTGTAGATCTAGTCACCACAGGTGGCACATGTCATCACCATTTGACTCAGTGTTTGTACCACAAGTGGACAATCCATACATTGATGATGTTATCATGATGTCAGGCTGACATCAACAGAGCTCAGAGGTGTGTTGACATCATCAAGTCCTTGTGTCTAAATTTAATGCCCATTTGGATGTCATTCTAGGGAAAAATATAACTAATGTGATGACCATTTGACCATCAAATTTAACCCCATCATTCACTGATGCAACCCCTCTTCAGATTCATTTTCATTTTTGTAGTCCGACTTCAAGCTTCCATAACTCGCACATCTAGACTCCAAATCAGGTGCAATTTTTTTTGAAATTAGGTAAAGTTTTCTAAATTTTTTACTAGTGTAGCTATTTTCTAGTTTTAGTGCATAGATTGTTCAGAAATTGCATTTTTCGGTGACTGTACCTAGATAATCCTACATTTTGCAACTTCAAATGCTCCATACGGGCACATATAGAGTCAAAAATAGGTTCTATTTTTTTTGAAAGTGTGTATTTTTTTGTCTGCTTTCCAGATTTACCATCAGATTATAGGGTTTTGTGAACAAAATTGTCACTTTCAGCAATAGGGCCTTTCTTTGCTTTGTAATGCTTTAGTATTGTAGCACATTGTAAAGTTTTAGATTGGTACTCTATTCAAAAGTTGTAACAAGCAAAATTAAAAGTCCACAAAGGCCAAATTGGCAAGTGGCACATTATAATCGCACTACTGATAAAGTGCCCAAAGCATCTATTTTGGGGGGGTTTCTTGATTTAGTGAAAAGGGAAGTGTTCTTGGTGTTGTGTTCTCTCCTTTTTGCACTTTTCTTTCATTTTTTGTATAATGGGAAACTTTAAGTTTCCTAAATTAACTCCTCATAACTATGCTTTGTGGTAAATCAAAATGTTGTATCACTTAATGCATAATGGAGTTTCACAATATGTAAATGGTACTCTTCCTAAACTAGGAGGTGATAATGCTTTTGCAAGTGATATTTCAAATTGGGTAGCAATGGATAGGAAAGCCCTAGGTGATATATGTTTGGGGGTAGATGATAAGATCATGTATCAAATCAAGAAATGTACTACATCCAAGGAAACTTGGGATACACTCGAAAGCCTTTATGGTAAAGTGTCTAAAGAGGATGTGTTCAAAATTGAAGATGAGCTTGTATCCTTAGATCCTAAGTCGTATGACTGAATCTAGGATTTTATCATCAAGGTGAATGAATTAAGGACAAAGCTTACTGATTGTGGGAGTTCTATCAAAGATGACAGAGTGATCTATCTCATTCATAACAAGCTGCCATCAAATTATTCCACATTTGTATCTTCTTTCAACACCTCTAAGACTACCTTAGGGTCTACCTACAAGAAAGTCACTTTTGATGAATATGCTAAACTGTTGGATGATGAAGAAAAGAAGTTGAAATCAATGGGGATTCTCAAATCACCTCAGTCTAAAGCATTGGTGGCCAATGAGGGTTCTCAAAATTCAGCTGCACAATCTTCAAATAAAGGAAAGGGTAAGAAGAAATGGAAGAGTAAATCTAAGGATGCAAAAAAGACAACACCACAATCCAATCAGCAAGGCAAGTCCTTGAATTCCAATAAGAAAAGGGATATAACAATAAGGAGAAGAAGAAGTGTGCTTATTGCAAGAAATGGGGTCATGAAGAGCATGAGTATTATCCTAAAAAGATTGATAAATTGACCAACATCATGAAGAAACATAATGTTCCATTGCCTAATGCTTATAAGGATAAAGGGTCATCTTTAGATTCCAAGGGAAAAGGACGAGCACTCATGGCTAATGAAAACTCTTCAAAGAAATGGATATTTGACTCAGGTGCCTCATATCATATGGGTTCTTCAAACAAGGATTTTTCTTCATTGAATCACTCAAAGGTACCACACATCTTCATGGGGAATGATAGCAAAATGGAAGCTGAAGGAAGTGGAAATGTGGAGATGGAAAATGGAGAGTTTCAAGATGTTCTCTATGTTCCAAACCTAAGTTCAAATCTCCTCTCAATCTACCAAATCACTCCCCTTGGAGATGGACATAGAGTTGAGTTCCTACCAGACTCAGTAAAGGTGCACAATCTTAAAGATAATTCCTTGGTTGCAGTAGGGAAAGTTAATCATAACAAGAGGTTGTACTCTTTCTTTCATTTTGTACCCAAATCTCCTTCAAAGGCCTTTTTATCTCAATCCAATTCAAACATGCAATTATGGCATGAGTGGTATGGTCATCTTGACTACCGCTACCTTCAGCAACTTAGCACATACCAAATGGTCAAAGGTCTACCTCAAATAAACTTTTCTAAGGGTGACTGTTCAACAGATTCAGTGGATATGCATCCAGAGGGGAAGTTACAAAGAGGGAAGTCTTCTAGAGTAATAGGTGTTCTATAGATGGTTCACATGGTATTATTAGGTTCTTTTGCATTCAACCAGGGTTGCTATATACTCACTTTTGTTGATGACTTTTCAAGGTTCACTTGGGTCTACTTTCTTCATAACAAGAATGAAGTGTTGGACAAGTTTCTAGCCTTCAAGCCTCATGTAGAACAGAAATCCAGGAAAGCCATCAAAGTACTCCACATGGATAATGGAAACATGGATGTGAATAGAAGACTTAAGGACTTTTTTAGACATGAGGGAATTGATCTTCAGACTCCACTAGCATTTAGTCCACATAAGATAGATGTTGCAACTTTGAGGATACGAACTCTTAAGTCTATTGCAAGTTTCATGATTCATGCCAAGTCTCTAGATCAATCATTAGAAGTCGACACAATCTCAAGTGCCACTCACATTCTCAATCATTCTCCTCATCTAGCCTTAGATGGAAAAACTCCTTTTGGGGCATGGTGTGGTAGAAAACCTATTCTGACACACTTTAGCATCTTCAGTTGTCCTGCACAGGCAAACAAATCTTCTAGGGTATGCAAGGCATAGTCACCTCGGCCTTGTACCTTCATTGGTTATGAAGATAGTGTGAAGGCATGTAGACTTCTAAATCCTAAGACACTTCAGATATTTGTGGAGAAGGATGTACATTTTGAGGAAAGTTCTCCAAGCTTATCCTCTACTCCTCTCCGCACGTCATGCAATGTGGAAACTGATAGTGATTTTAGAGATAGTGCTTCAATAGATTTAGACACGTGGGGTTCTATCGGCAGATACAGTGAGAGGTCACTACATTAGTTCAGTCCACATGCATACATAGCTATAGTGATATGTCCAGAACAAAAGGATACATTTAGTCTTCCAGATACAGGTTCAGTAAAGATTTGGGGGACAGTATTCATGATTTGCCTCTTCTTCTTGATGTAGAATTACCTTCTTTAATTGTCATGAGGGTTTCATCTAACTCTCTTGTTCATGATCAATCCTCATAGGTTGAAGTGGTTGTGGATACTTATGATCAGCAGTTGTAGTAGGGTTCTTCATCAGTTGCAGAGATAGACAGTTCTTTGGGATAGGATCTTCAGTCAGTTGAGCAAGTTTTAGAGACATCACTTATCCATGAGATTCTTTCCACACACAGTGGAAGCATCTCATTTGTACCCTTGGCATTATTTCTTCCTAAGGGGAGGAACACCATTTTGCAATCATGGATCAGCTTCTTCATCAGAGAAGTCACTGTTAGGCATTCTTCTTTGGGGGGAGCCGGGGAGCCTATCATGTCTCTCTTCCTCTTCTCATCATTCTCTTATGTATATACTGGATGTATGTCATAATGGGGGGGTCTTGATTACTCCATCCATCCATACATCAATTTATCTCTCTTTTGGGAGAGGGTTTTTCCCATGAGGTTTTTCCTCTTTCCCCACTTTATAGGAGATTGCATATCATTATGTACATGGGTACCTAACATGGCCTAGTAGTCGGGACCCATATTTCATTGCATCCTAGATCTCGTAAGCTTAAGGGCATTCCCCTAAGTTGTACTTAAGGGGGGGTGTTCGTGTAAATAAGTATTTAATTATTACACTTACTTAAGTTTACTTAGATTAATGCATTATTTAATTATTTTGCATTATTTTATTATTATTTTAGGTGAGACACTTAGGAGTTTGTGTACTCTCATTGAGTTATGCAACTCTAATTATGCACATGGTGTCTACAACACAAGAGTATGCATCATTCACTGAGTTGTCATGCTGACAACACAGTTATCCACACTCCTCATTTAGCACATGTGGTTTACACCACTGATTTGCATGCTACACCATTGTAGGCTTATCCTCACATCATCACACTTAATCTCGTGCTCAATGGAGGATAACCCATATCTGGTGGGATGCCTGGTTGTATGACATATCACGATGTTGACTTCTATGTAATCTAGAAGCTTTCTTGAGGCCTTTATATATAGGCACTCCTAGTGTACTCTCAACTAGTTATTGAATGAATATTGTCATTCTGATCATACTCTGTCTATTTTGGTCTATTGTGTGCTTGTGTTGAGTTCTTTAGTTCTTGGGTGAATTCTAACCTAAGCCAAAATCTTACAAAATGAAAATTGTTGTTTAGTGTGGAGCCTGATCAGTCCCCAAGTGGGAGATTGTTAGATAGTGGTGACTGATCGGGCTCCACACTAAACAAAAATCTCCCACTTAGAGACTGATCTTGTAGCAATACCGCTACCATATGGGGCTCCCACTTGATCAAACCACCCTGGACTCTACTATCCTTTTGTTAATATTTAGTCTAGAAGACCAACCAAAGTTGAAGAGGAGTTTAGCTTCTCCCTTGTTACTACCTTTGTCAACATATCTATTGGATTGTCATTAGTATGTATCTTTTCTAGCTTTAAATGTCCATCCTCCAAAACTAACTGAATGAAATGGTACAACAACTATATGTGTTTGGTCTTTGAATGTAGAGCTAAATTCTTTGCAAGATGAATGGCACTCTGACTATCTGTGAACAAATAATTATACTTCTGAGTATGTCCCAATTCTTACAAGAAGAACTAAAGCCATATCATCTCCTTGGCTACTTTTGTAGTGGATAAAGCATTAACCTTTTGTAACCTAGAAACCCAACTCATGGCTTCCCCACCAACAATAAAAATGCAACCTATATTACTCCACCTAGTATCAATATCCCATGCCAAATCTGAGTCAACATAGCCTTGTAAATTAGTAGTAGAGCCCCCAAAGTGTAAACACTTATTGGATATTCCTCTCGAATATCTGAGAATCCATTTGACTACATTCCAATTCTCAATTCCTGGATGACTCATATACTTGCTAACAACTCCCACTATATGTGCAATATCTGGCCTAGTACATACAATAACATACATCAAGCTTCCTACAACTAAAGCATAGGGTACCTTAGACATCTTATCCTCCTCTTCTTGTGTCTTGGGACACATCTCCTTAGTCAATTTCAAATGACTAGGTAAAGGTGTGCTAAAAACTTTATCATTCTCCATAAAGAAACGTTCCAACACCTTCTCAACATAATTAGCCTAAGATAGCATCAATGTTCTATTTTTCCTATCCCTACAAATCTTCATACCAAGGATTTGTTTCGCTGCCCCAAAATCCTTCATAGAAAATACATGTGCTAATTGGCTTTTTAGCCCCTTAAGGTGATCCATGTTAGACCCAGCTACAAGCATATCATCAACATATAAGTATAAAATAATGTAGCTATCATCATGCAACCTCTTAAAGTAGACACAATGATCTGAATGACACCTACTATAACCATGCTCATACATAAAACTATCAAATTTTAGATACCATTGCCGAGGTGCTTGCTTCAAGCCATATAAAATTTTCTTCAATTTGCACAATAAGTTCTCCTTACCTTTCACCACAAATACCCATGGCTAAGCCATATATATCTCTTCATCTAAATCACCATGAAGGAAGGTTGTTTTAACATGTAACTGCTCTAAATGCAAATCTTTAGTAGCCACTAGACTTAAAATAGTATAGATAGAAGTCATTTTAACAACAAGAGAAAATATATCATCAAAATCAATTCCCTTTTTTTGTACAAATCCTTTTACAACTAACCTGGCTTTAAATATTTTCTTACCTCCATCCTCTTCTTTTATCCTATAAATCCACTTAATTTGTAAAGCCTTTTTACCTGCAGGCAACTTGCACAAATCCCATGTCTTATTCTTCATAAAAGAGTCCATTTCGTCTTTCATTGTAGACTCCCACTGAATCTTAGTATCCACCTACATAGTTTCATCATAAGTTTTGGGTTCACTAGCATCAGTAAGTAAAATAGAATACAAAGAGGGAGAAAATCTTTGTGGAAGTCTAATCTACCTTGTTAACCATCTAACATTCACTGGTGTGTGTGGTATTTCTTGTTGTGGTTGTCACACATCATGAGGAATGGCTAGAACATCAGCTTTTGGAGTGTCATCCAACACTAAATAAATATCTTATTTCTTCTCATGTTGTTGTAACAAATCTTTGTACAACACTTTCTCATTGAATATGACATCCCTAATTCTTAAAATTTTATGATTTTTAAAATCCCAAAGCCTATAACCAAACTCATTAATGCCATATCTAAAAAATACACATTTCTTTGACTTAGCTTCTAGCTTGGTTCTATTTTTAGAATATATGTGAGAAAATGCTTCACAATTGAAGGTTTTGAGAAAAGAATAACTCACCTTCTTACTAGTCCATGCCTCCTCTAGAATACCACAGCCCAAAGGAATAAAGGGACCTCTATTAATCAAATATATAGTAGTATTGATAGCCTCTAGCCACATGTGTAAGGGCAAAAGAGTATGCAACCTCATGCTCTTTGCACGTTCTATTATAGTCCAATTCATGCATTTAGCCACTGCATTTTCCTATGGAGTCCTTGGAATAGTTTGCTATCTATGAATACCATTAGTGGAGAAATAATCTTCAAATTCATGACTACAATTCTCACCACCATTATCAGATCAGAGACATTTTAATTTTTCACCATTCTCATTTTCAACCAAGCATTTCCATTTCTTAAAAGTTTGAAATACATCAAATTTTTGTCTAAGGAAATAAACCCATACTTTTCTAGTTATGTCATCAATAAATGTAACATAGTAATTAGAGCCACCAAGGGAAGATACCTTAGCCGGTCCCCATACATTGGTATGCACAAGCTCTAATTTCTCCTTTTTATTTTCCTTTCCAATCTTTGCAAAACTCACTCTCTTTTGTTTTCCATACACACAACTTTCACAAAAATCCATATTAACACATTTCAGACCTAGTAAAACTTTCTTTGATTGAAGTAATTTCATACCTTTCTCACTCATGTGCCCAAGTCTATTGTGCCATAGCGTTGTAACAGAATCTACAATAGCTATTTGTTCTCCCTACTCAATTGCAGCAATTGTTCCTGAACATTCAATTTTCTCTGGAATAATTAAAGTAGAAGGAACAATATGACCTGTAGAAAGATATAAGGTTCCTAATTTCACACTTTTTGCTACTACAAGGGAACCTTTTGAAACCTTCCAATTTTTATCATTAAAAGTAACTACACAACCCTCATCACCGAGTTGCCCTCCTGAAATTAAATTCCTAGTCAGCCTTGGAACATGTCTTACCTCATATAGTAGCCAATAATTCCCATTCTGCAATTTAATCTTAATTTTTCACTTTCCAACAATCTAACAGGGTTCATTATCCCCCAAATAAACTAGCCCAAAATCCCCTTGGACATAATCAATGAAATAACCTCTATGAGGTGTACCATGAAACGAAGCACTAGAATCTAAAACCCATGAATCATCAACACTTTCTAAAGACAAAAGCAAAGCATCCTCTTCAGATTTGTTACTTACCATGTTTTCCTTCTTATCTCCATCTGATTTATCTCCTTCATTTTTCTTTCGATTCTAGCAATCTTTCTTTTTGTGCCCTGGTTTTCAACAGTACTAGCAGTCATTTGGTCCTCTTGATTGAGACCTCCTCCCCTTTGACTTTCGTCTTGATTTCCCATGATTTCCAGAATTACTTCCTCTCTCAGTCATTCTACCCCTACATTGTGCATTCAAAGAACTTCCTAATGTAGATCACCTAAGGTTTTCCTATGAGTTTCCTTACTCAAAATAATACTGATCACATCATCACATTTTAGGGTACTAGATCTAGGAATAGAATTACTCACAGCCATTACCAAGCCATTCCAGCTTTTAGGCAAAGAATACAAAATAAAGAGAGCCCTAATTTCTTCTTCAAAATTGATACCCACAGAAGATAACTAACTATTAATAGTATTAAACTCATTTAAATGATCTATAATAGATCCACTTTCTACCATTTTCATATTAAATAAATGCTTCATGAGAAATACCTTCTTCGAAGCAAAGGGCTTTTCATACAGTGTTGCTAGGGTTTTCATCAATTCTTCTGTCATCTTTTCTTTTGTAATATTAAATGCCAACGATGGTGCTAGGCATAATCAAATGCTTCCAAGTGCCTTTCTGTCCAAAAGATCCCATTCATCATTTGACATAGATCTCTGATTCTTGGCTTTGCCTTCCAACAACTTCCATAAATCCTTCTGATATAGATAGTCTTCCATTTGCATCTTTCATAACTAGAAGCTCTGCCCATTAAACCTATCAACCCTTAGCTTACCCTCCTCTGCCATTGCTCCCACTCAATCGTGGAACTCCCACTGAACTGTGAAACTTTCTTGTAGAGGATAACTAAAAAACAACTAGGCTCTGATACCACTTGTTAGGATTAAACCACGAACAGAAATAACAATTACATGCAAATATAACCAATGACATAAAATAATAGATCACATAGAAAAGAACAAAAGACACCAAGATTTAATGTGGTTCACCCAATCCTTGGGCTATGCCCACGAAATATCAAGTCCAATATTTTTATGATCTAGTGATTACAACTTGATTACAATCTGTAATCCCTTACAACTCAATACTGCCACAAGAACCAATTTCGCATTACACTTTATGAAAAAATCCCTAACCCTAAGCCCTTTTATACAAGTATTTTAACTACTTTAGGGTTATAATTAAAAATTACATGTCGGCCCAAAATGTCGAAGAATTTATGAAATATGTACAATACTTTCTTGATCAGTCACTACAATCTAACAAAAATCACACCTCACAATTTTGTATCTGATTAGTACTTCAATTTTGTAATTATTCATAAGTCAAATGAAGTTAAATAATGCTATTCAAATTCTATGGTTTTACATTAAACCCTATGTTATAAATCTAATTAGAAAAAAAAATACACCCCCTTGTAAAAAAAAAAAATTGTATAAAATTTTAAAAAAAAACTTAGAAAAAATGGGGGCTTGAGAAAATTTGTTCATCCCTTGAGGTAAATAGTTCTGGATTTTGTATGGGAAAAATGAATTATTCCCCTTGTGATAATAGAGAATATTCTCTGTTGATATTCTTTTAAATTCGAACTCAAAAAAAATTAAATTAGAAAGAAATACATATATATATTCTAAATCTTCCCTAAATATCATAAGTCTCAACCATAAAAATTTATCAATAACTACCCTCCCACTCTTCCCTAAATCTTATCTAAACCACATCCACTTGCTTTTTGCTCTAACCTAGCCATTAGTTTGATAAGTGGAAAGGGATGGAGTTTAAAAATAAAGTCTATGCTTTTATTACCATTACAACTTTAATTAGCATCCCTTAAGTTGACTAGGGACTCTAAATCTAATATGTCCTCTTCATGCAATTTTTCTTAGCTAGAAAATAGTTTGGTTGACTTAGGACCACGTGCCCCTATTTCATGTCTGACATAACAACTACTTAGCAAATGGAATGAAGGGAGGGGCAGGTTTGTGTTTGAAAGTTTATACCTATGTTTTCATTTATTTCCTTGCCCACTTGCCTCCACTTTATTTTGGCTGCCCATTTCCTTGCTGTAGTTTTTGTGCAACCCTGGGTTAGCATGGAGGGGATAGGCATGGGGTGTTGTGCCCACATGGGAGGAGATCTTGACATGGGTAGAGGGGAGTAGGATGTTAGTGGGTGCATGGGGTTAATTAGGATAGTTAAGGGTTTAGGTTAGTTTATGTTTTAAATAAAGTTTTAAAATTTTAGATAGTTTATGTTGTGTAATTTAATTTTAAATGTAGTAAATGTTAGTAAAATTGGGGTTGGTTAGTGAAGATAGTAAATAGAGTTTGTTTAAATTAGTATGTTTTCAAATTATTAGTTAATTAGTATAATTTAGTTTTAGTATTAAGTGTTTATTAGTTAGTTTTATTTTTCTTTTGATAATTTAATTAATATGTCTTTAAGTATTTGTAAATTTAAAAGTGTTACCTAAATTAAGGTTAGTAGAAGGGATTAATTAATTAGTTTATTTGTGATGTGAAGTGATTGTATTGTTGTAAGATAGTGTTTTTTTACTTATATTTTTAAAATGTTTTAGATTGGTAAGGGTTATAAAGTTAAGTTAGATTATTAGATTAAATTTTAAGGGTTGAATATATAACTAGATTTAATTAATATGTTTTATGGTAGAAAATTTTGTCTTAAAATACAATAGATGTTAGGTTATGTAATCATCTTAGATAGCTATTTAGTATTATGTGTTTAGGATAATTTGATTTATTCATTTTATTTATAATATATTGTTTTAAAATTTAATTTATAATGAAACAAATGTCAATATCTATTTAATAATGAAATGTTAATTTAATGACTTATTCCTATGCATTAATTATAACTTTATTTTTTGAATGTCATGTTATTGATAGGAGAACTTGTTAAGCCTTACAATGTACCTATACTTTAACTTATGAATTAAACTTATCAAACTTAGTGGATTTAATTATTATTGTTTTTAAATTTAAAAAAAATTATTACGTGTGCTTTTGCCCCTGTATTTTGGGCATGACAAAATTTTATTATTGATAACAAAAATAGGCCATGTCAAGTATATAGATCTCATCTCTCCAAATGGATTGACATTGTTAGTTGCTACAGAAATCCTAAGATTTTAAGGCTCTTCTTTAAAGTGTGGCCACTTTTCCTCTATGTCCATATGCTAAACCATCTACAAGAATTTGAATAATGTCATATCGACTTCTATTGCATGGTAATCCATAAAATTGTGCCAAGCTATTGTAGCTAATTAATCTTTTAAGATGTGGAATAATGGGGATGTAATGAAGAACCTTGCAAGACACCTTTTTGTCACTTGATCATCTTGATATCTACTCGTATGGTATTTGGGTCATTCTATTACATTTTCATGTTCTTTATGATAAATAACATGATCTTTAGGACACAAATCTATTACTTGATACTCCATTCCAATATGTTTCATAGGGGCACATAATTTTAGGTATGAGTGATGGAGAACATTTGGTGGTGGTAACAAATAGTCACCTATCAATAGACAAAAAAAAAATATAAGTCCTTAGTGTTAAAAATCTTAATGTTAAATGTTTCACCTTTTACAGACTATAATGACATATATGACAAACTTTAGCATACGTGACATTGTTTTGTTGGATAAACCATTCATAACCCTCAAATTCACCAACATCAATACAATAGAGAGAATAGTTGATCGGGATCCTTCGTAAAGGGCCATGTTTTCCTTATCAAGTAGAGGTATATCATGGATGGTCTCAATGTTATCCTCATCATAATCATCATCATCATTAGCAATAGTAGTAGCACCAATACCAAATGTAAAATGAACTAATGTATACACACCATCATCTTCAAATTTGTTTTCTAGCACATGATTGTCATCTTCCATGGGATCATGATCTTCTCCTTCATCACACTTCCATGTTCCTCCATATTTACACCTCCATGTTCCCTCAAGATATAGTGTTCCATATCATGTACTGCCCTAGGGAAGTTGACCTATATAAAAATAATGATAATTAAATCCCCCTTCAATGTGATAGTCAAACCCCTATTTTGTGGATCATATGTATATTAGTTGCAAAAAAAATAACAATAAACTTACCAATGGATGATAATCGAACCCCCCCTTCAATGTTACCATTCTCTCTACAATGTCTCTTAGATATTTTGCTTTTGATTATTCTTGTCTTTAAGTCATTACAACTCTTGCAAGGACAATAATATTTGCCATCGTCTTCTCTTTGAAATTTAGACAATAATCTAGCGATTGTCTCCCTATTTTCATCAAATTCCCTTGTATTATTTGACATGATACTTCTTCATGGGTATAACTTATTCTTGTGCCCTTATTGCATTGGTTGTACATGCTAGATCTATCATTGATAATAATTTCAATATACAGATTGACATTGGAGAGAAAACTTTGCAAAAAAATTGGACATGTTGTTCTTAATGTTTATATCTACACATATGGTTTTGAAAGAAAAGATTTAGTGTACTTAATGTGTATCTACAAAAAGAATAGACATATTGTACTTAATTTTTATATCTACACATATGGTTTTGAAAGAAAAATTTGGTGTAATTAATGTGTATATTTGCAAAAATATTGGACATGTTTTACTTAATGTTTATATCTACACATATTGTTTTGAAAGAAAAAAATCTTGTAATTAATGTGTATATCTGCAAAAGTATTAGACATGTTTTACTTAATGCTTATATTTGCACATGTGGTTTTTAAAGAAAAATTTGGTTTAGAACCTACTCAATACTCATAAGTGGTAGACTTAAATATGTTTTTCGATTAAACTCATAAGTGGTTGGAAAACTCAAAAAAAAAAAATAGGAAAATGCATTTCACCTCACCTCACTCAAATTAACTATTATTCCTTTTCAACATCCCACATTTGCATTTCATCCCTATTCATCAAATTTCTCACCCAGTGATCGACCCATCCCACCCCTATAAATATGCTTCATTTATATCCTCCATCTATCACAACAACACAAATCCCATTTCATATTGATTACTTATTTGGACTATCTTTAACCCATTTATAAGCTTTGATAGTGGAAGAGAACTAATTACCTTAGTTGTTGATGAGAATCAATAGACATTATTGTCTAGCTTAGGGACATAAAGAGAAGATATGGATGCAATGAAGGAAATGTCATAATTTGTGTTTCATTTATGCCTCTTCATTTTGATTTTGTTCAAGGGAAGCCCATCAATGCTAATAGAAAACAATAATGTACTTTCTAAGAGTTTACAATTGTTCAACAAAATCAATGGTTTACTTGAACATTCAATAAATTTTAT
Organism: Cupressus sempervirens; assembly: GCA_028749045.1. Taxonomy (NCBI): domain Eukaryota; kingdom Viridiplantae; phylum Streptophyta; class Pinopsida; order Cupressales; family Cupressaceae; genus Cupressus; species Cupressus sempervirens. The sequence goes on along the minus strand of CM053783.1, from coordinate 589,492,846 downwards.
AATTTAAAAAAATAAATATTAACATTTTAAGATTCAAAATATTTGAATAATGTATAGCATGTCACAATACTCTAAGATTGTATGTATTTTAGTATAATGTATAGCATGTCATTATTGTACAAGATGTTGAGAGAATGGATAGAAAACAATAGGTGGAATTGAAGTTGACCCAAGAGAAGGGGTAGAGGGCATGTGGCTCAAGGTCAGACAATATAATAAATGAATATATGCAACAAGAAAGGCTTCTTCTAAAATGAAAGACACTAAATATCAAGGGGTACACAAACTATTCCAAAGCTTTAGCAAAACAATGAAGAACATGTGATAGAATAGATGAGAAGACTTGCATATTTGATGGGTTATGTACGAAGTTCATATCATTGATAAATAGTAATACATAATATGAGATAATATTCCTTTATCAAAATACTAGAGGTTATCTTCTATTCATTGAGAAGATAGTCATTGAGTTCTCTTTAATGCATGCATCTTGACAACTTTTATCTAAAAGCATAAATGATTTTTACTAGATGAAATGTAATATAGGTTATTTATGGGGACACTCCTTATACTTCTACAAAAATTATTGAGGACTTGAACCTTTCATATGAACTACTCAGGGGTCTCTAACCAGAGATGGGATTTGAGAAGCTGAGAAAAATCCAAGCAATAACTCTTCCAATTATTATTATATCACCTCATAAAAATTTAATCACTTAGGCTTACATTGGGTCTAGAAAGACTACTTTTTTTTGTTCTCAATATGTTGGGCAAAGTTAATCCAAAGATTAATGCAACATAGGCACTTTGTATATGTCCAAAAAGAGAGTTGGCAATGTAGGTTGTTATTGTTTCTGTGTAGATTCTATTTTGTAGTAATTTGAAATGTCATCCTATGAATAAATTTTTTTGTCATACAATCCTCATTTCAAAGAAATTTTATACAGAATCAAGAAGTCCTTTTTAAAATGGGCAAGAATACGTCCATAACTTTAGCATGTGATATGCCTACTAAGGCTGCAAATTACATCAAAAGGCATGAACCTTTTACTGAGCATGTTATAATTGGTACACTTAGTACACTTAAAAATTAGATGATGATTTTTTTTTGAGCATGAGATACATCAATATACTTGTATTTGATGAAGTAGATCATATGTTGGCTTAGGTAATAACATTTTTGATAGATAATTATCTTTTTGTCCATTAAGGTATTTTATTTTATATGATTCAAAGAGGTAGTGTTTGATGAAGCTTATTAAATTAATATAAAAGAAAATGCAATTGGTCACACATTTTTTGTATTATAGTTGTTAGATATGATGTAAACACAAACACTATAATTGTAGATATGCACTTTCTTACTTGTTACTATAAAATAGACTTGGTATATGTATAGTAGGTAGAAGTTGTGTCTGGAAAAGATACAAAGGTTTTAATATTCTACCACATATGCTATATTTTAAAATATAACTTTAGCCTCTACAAGGTTCCAAAAACCACTTCAAATAAATAAATTAAGGATATTGCAAAATACTTCATACCATGCAAATATTTTAGAGTAGTTAATATTGATGCATATACTTCCTTTGCAACATCATGGACTACAACTCATGTTTCAAGTGTAGATTTAAATTCACTATTGATAGGTGGAGTCTATTATTTAGTTATTTTTTAATATTCAACTTGTAGATACCTCCATACTTTAGACCTACTCTATTGAGTGGGAAACTTCTTCACCTGGGGTCTCTAAATCTATAGTAGAGGGTACATTTACGTAACCATTCAAAATCATTTCTCAAGCTCAACAATTGTAGTTGAGTAAAAATATTTTTAAGTAAGAAAATATTCAATCAAATATAATATAATAATTGTGAATTATTCTTCATCGCACTGATGTAATAACACAAATTCCATACACTTGTTATAAATTTTTCTTAGAAAGAAAAATGTGGATTCCTTATTTGTAATTCCCTTCACCAAATCAAGATCCTTCTTTGGTTTCACCTATATCAAGGAACATATAAGGATTCTATGAATCAGTTATCTTGATCACAATATTAAAATAATTATAGTCCAGGAACATTATCCTTTGATTGTGTTGGAGCCATAAAATTTTGTAGAATTTAGAGTGTTGAATACAATTTTAAAAGGACTTTTATTACTAATTAGGTGATATCCACTATTAGAGTAAATAATTATTTATTAATCATTTCTTCTTTTAGCTAAGTTTACTTAGGTTAATGCATTTATTTATTAGTCGTAGTCTAGGAGTTGTTGACAACACGGGAGTTTGTTCCTATCTAAGTCATACTTATCTCCTCACCTTGATTGAGGATATTCCAACTTTTGTGGATGTATGCTTAGTTGTCAACCTTATCTTCTAGCACTTTCCAAATTGTTCTACAAGCTTCCTTGAGGCCTTTCTATTTGGGCTCTCATTGTATTTCTCATCTCATTTTCAATAGCAATACTTTTTTCTTAGTTTGCAATATCTTCTCTCTTAGTCCATTTAGTGTTTTTCCAACATCCACCTCTTCCTTCTTTGGTTTCCCTTCGAAAGGTTATTTACATGTAGGTGATCTTGGTAATCTATGAAGTTGTCTTTTATCAACTTCTACATGGTATTAGAGCTTTCCTTCTACTTCCAGTTTGAAGGATTTTTGAAGCCGTGATTCAGAGACACAAACGCTAGTTTGTTTGTGATTTTTTTCTTAAATCTAGGGGAAGACAATTTTTTTGGAGCACTTTGGGCCTAAACGGATGCTACCATTGAGTTCATAAGGCCCATTATAGTTAGAATTCATATAAAAAAAATTATTTTGGTGACAAGAGCTTTGGGAGGCAAAAATTTTTTAACCCTGGGTGGTTGTACGGATTGTACGAACATTTTTAGGAAATAAAAAATATAAAAACCAACCAGTGCAGCAATGCCCTTGTGGTACTACGGCACTACCCATGTGCCACCCATGCTTTTCCCTGATGTCACTGCAACTAATTGTGCTGCCATAGTGATAGCTGCCACTCTATAGCCTCACCTACACCTGCTCCTGCATGGCCTTTTGTGGACATTTTTAGTGAGAGTTGGACCCACCTACGGGTGACACTTAGCATCTACCATGTGACCCTTGCCAAATGACCTTCCTACCACATCACATTGCCATGTGGCCTTTTTTGTTGTGATGGCTACAAGATCATCAATTTTAATGGCATGATTTGATAACATCATCATGATGTCACCTTATGTTAGCACCCCTGCAAGCACTCCAGGTCCCTTTTTGACCTACTCATAGTTTTTTAGCCATAACTTGAGCATACAAAGGTATTTTTCCGATCCAAAAGAAGCATCGAAAAGCAAGTTTTGAGATGGGGACATTGATATAGGTATTTTTAGGTTTTGATGTAGTTTTATTGCTTATTTTTTTAGTTAAATTCTGAAGTTCTGTTTTTCACTCCATAAAGCATATCTTTTGCATCCCATCTTCATTTTTTGAAAACGTTATATTTTTAGAAAGGTGGTTTTGTCATCTTTCTGAAATGTTGTCATTTCCTTCAGATTCTACCTCATGCTCTTTCCATCATGCTTTTGGCATTTTTTTCTCGATGGTGGATATCTTGGGTGTTCCAAGTTTGAGGATTTTTTTCATGGTATGGGATCTTTTGTTTTTGGTTGTACAACATTTTGCATTAGATTTTCTCCTTTTTTGATCATTGTAGCTATTATTTGTAAGAATTTTTATGCAAACACACTGAGATAAAGTGCCACTCTTGCATTTTGGGTTCATGAATGTTGTTTTGATACCGTTGTACTAGCACTATTTTATAAAGCACCATGGGGGGATAGTTGTTTTCTTCTTTTGTACCTTCTTCCTTTTTTGCCCCATGTAGAGTAAGTGACCCTCACTAGTACATTTAACCCTAAATTTTGACCACAAATATAATTTTCTTGGTTGGTCATCATTATAAAGGAATTTTTTTTTTTTTTTTTAATACATGCCCGTGTTGGTCTCAATTGCAACCAACACAGAAACATAAAGATAAAAAAGAAAGGGCCAAATGTATGTTGAGCTGCATTTCACTTTCAAGCATTTTGTAAAACATGGTCAGTTGAAGTAGCATTTCACTTGAGGATTTCTCTCTCTCTCTCAATAAACAATGTCTAGTGTGGCATTTCATATTTCTAGTGTAACATTTTGGAACATTTCAAATTTTGTAGCACTAAACTCAAATTGCCAAGAGTATTTGGAGCATACATTGTAGCATTTTGAGTATACATTGTAGCATTTCAAGAATTTCATTGCAACATATATAGAGAATCTGGGGTTAGTGCAAGTGGCTAGAAGCCAATGACATGGGAGGGATTGATACATATGAAGATGATGTATTTTTTTGGAATTGTCCAAGTTTTGTGAACATCTATCGAAGGACAAGGTAAATATGGTTTTTGAGCATTTGGCATTTTTGTGTGTCTTCTTGTGAAAATGCTAGGTTTTATGGATGTCTAGGTCAACACAATGGAACTTGGTGAGATCTATAAGATAATAGGGATTTGTATTGAGTTTCAAGGTTTTGATGGTAGTTTATATTAGTTCAGATAATGGGGATTTGTAAGATATTTTAGTTTGGGACATTTTGGCATCTACATTTGCATTGAGTTTGAAGGTTTGGTGGCATTTATGTTTAGTTAATGGGGATTTGTATCTATATTAAGATAGCATAACTTAAATGAATTTTAACTTTATTTGTTAAATTTTTATGTCATTAGATTCGATGAATTTTAAACAAAATTACCTTTGTTTAAGAAAAAATTAAACCCTCATTTGAAGATTTGATAAAGAGTTGAAAAATAGGTGAATAGGTGAGTTGAAAAATAGAAAAACTTTTTCAATTTTCCAAGGATGGGAATGGGTAGTTGACTGTTTACATTGTTCTTTTCATCTTTGATTGGGGGAAGACTTCTTTGATAATACCTTCTTGTTTAAACAATCATTGACTAGGGGAAGGCATAGTTTGAGGAAGCCCTAGTTATGAGGGCGTAAATAGGAGGATTTTTAAGATGAGGTACCATACTAATAGAAAGATAGGTTAGGAAGATAGGTCATTGTATCCTGGACTTAAAACTTATATCGCTAAGTCCCTAAGAATCATATTATATAGGTAAAGATACAACTGTGCAAACATCCCTTTGAATATAAAACATGTCTATTCATTAGCGTGAAAAGAGAGGGAAACTAATTGAGCTGTAGGTGGTAATTGGTGAAGCTTCAAAACTTGAGGAAGCCAACTTAGTCAAAAAAATCCAACAATGCTAGTTGAGTGGGAACATCTACAATCTCCACATCTTTTGACAGTATTTAAAGAACATTAGACATTGATGGCCTCTGAATTGAAGTTGCTTGAATGCAAAGAAGAGCAATATGTATTGCTATTGAAATATGTTTTTTCTCATTGTGAGTCAGTATCCCTAATTGGAGCCTTGGATCAACAATATTGATGGTTTCATTTCTTTCATATAAACTCATCAATCAATTATATATTAACATTACCTATAATAGTGAAACTGATTGAAAAAAAATGAAGAATTTTTTTAATCTCTAGTTTTTTTTGTTGAGACATATATATTGAAATCATAGTTTGCAGATTAGGATTTAGAGAGTATTGGGAAAACCTAAAATTTTCAACTTGACAAAAAATTTGAAGAAAAAGTTGGGTAAAATTTTGAGAACTTGGAAAGAGTCTTAAAGAAATATATTTGTTTTGTAAAATTCATTTATGGTATGTATTAATTGAAAATTGACATCTCTAAAGAGAAAATGTATGGTCATTGGTTTTAAAGAAAAAACAACTAAAAGACACATTTTAACTAGCATTTTAGCTACTTCAACATTTTTACCCATGGATTTTTATCTATAAAAATGCTAGAGTTAAACTTGTGAGTACTTACCCAACCAAAAAACTAGAGAGTACTTGGCAACTTAGGAGTACTCTGAGAGTTTGCAAAATGATTAAAATTTGGTAGTTTTTATAGTCTATGAAGATATGTATTACATTTTGGATGACATACTTGTGAATCTTGAATTTACATTTTGAGGAAGCCCTAGTTATGAGGGCCTAAATAAGAGGTTTGTAAGTTGAGGTACCATACTAATAGTGTGATATGTGAATAGGGTATTCTTACAAGTGAAATATCTATATCATTAATTGCATCTAATATTCAGTACTATCATTTTGGAAGTCTTGTACTGAAATAAATATAGGATTTGTCATAACTGTATTGCTACGTGATGAACTATTTAACTATTGACAGTTTAGACTTCAAAAGTCTGTCATGGACCATAATAGCACTATTGACTGGTGGAAGACTACAACATATACTTTACTTGAACTATTTGACTATACAAATTAATTATCTTAGAAAATTTTTAATGTCAAATTTTCTGCTAACTTTATGCTTTTAGCAAATTATATCTTATTTGGGAGTTTCATTGATGGATATGCACTTGTGATCTTGTTTTTCAAATTATGAGTAAATATTGTGGTTACCTCTTTTTTTTTCTCTATTTTTGAGTAGATGATGTTATTCAGGGTGATCTTATGCTTGATAATGGTATACTGAGAATTATATTTTTCAGATTCAAAAAAGATGTGAATTTATATTCTAGTGTTGATGTTAATCTTGATACATTTTTTCTTTACAATATGATATTGTTGAATATGCTACATTGTTTTGAATTTATATCTTCCATTCCCACTCAACCATTAAATTTCATACTAATTGTCACTTTAGTTACATAGGAATTGTGCCTACCTCTTTTCCATGATAACAGTGATAGTTCCAAAAGTAGTTCAAAGTTAAAAGAGTTCAAGAGTTGTCAACAATTTAGAAGAAACAAGAAGTGGTGTCGAAGAATAAACAAGAAATAATAGTAACTCTATTTTTTAACAATCAAAACATGTTTCTTGGCTCCTCCATCAATGTCCAATATTAAGGACTATGGATGAATCAAAAGAGGTAGAATTGGCACAAGGAGAACCTATTAGTAGGAGAGAAAAATCCTTGGTTTTGCATGAAAGAGAAAGGAGCTCTAAAAAGGAAAAGAAGAAAATATAGGAGAAGATAAAAAAACCAAAAGGTATCTTGTTGGATACTCAACTAGAAACCCTTCCACCTAGACATGTTGAGGAAATAAATGAGTTTTATTCTATCATACCCTCAACATCAATATTTATTTAAGGAATTCATTTAGAGGGCATATCTCATATCAAGAACCCCAATTTTATTTACTAACTAGCCACTATTTTTGTATCTAACTCATATTTGTCTATGGAAAGAGTGATGCCATAGACTCCTACTGAAGTTACATGATGCAGAGAGAGAGAGAGAGAGAGAGAGAGAGAGAGAGAGAGAGAGAGAGAGAGAGAGAGAGAGAGAGAGAGAGAGAGAGAGAGAGAGAGAGAGAGAGGACAACAAAGGTGATGAATAGGTGACAACAATTATAACTTATATTTATCACTTGACTATGAAACTTTCAGTAGTCTTCTAATATGACTCCAAACAAATAAAAATCAACTCAAAATGACCCTAAGGTCTCTGCAACTATCAAAGCCCCAATTTGGTCTTCAATAAGCCCTTAAGGCTAGGGCCTCCTCAATGTACCCTCTCCAAGCACTTCTAGTCTTAACCAATGATTGATTCACCATACATAGGACAATACAAGACTATAAAATTCATTAAAACTATATCTCTTTCAGGTATATTAATCGTTGTTGCTCCCAACCAAGCATTTCCTTAAGGAATCCTCCCACACATTTAGTCCTTCAACATACAAATCAACTCCTCAAGGTGATCACTTGTAATATGCCTTCATTATTGAATTTATAAGGTTATTTTATCATAATAAAAGTCATGGATTCATTCCAAGTCATAGTAATCACATTTTAGGGATGAATCCTTAATTCATGTTTCTAAATCAATGCAAAACCCAACACCTATAATAGACCAGTCAATATAATTTTCCAAAAATTGATATAAGGAAGATGAATATGATTCAAAATGATCAAATGCAATATGATTGAGCCATAGAAATTATTTAGAATCAACAAGACAAGAAATGGATACCAAGAATGCAAGAAAACCTTAAATTTTTTTATTGCCTTCTTCCTCATAGTCTGTACAAAATGCATCACTAGTTCATACCATCCCCATTTTCTAGGCATTAAAGGTTGTTTATAATATTGTTCCCAACTTCCATAACTGACTCCAAGTGGTTATAAGCGTTTAAAATTTAATTTATGCCTTAAAACTCATTTTCCCTCCAATGTGCATATAACTGTTAATATTCAAATTTTTTGAATTTCTAACTATTGTTTTATTTTATTTTTTCTCATTCTAACTTATCAATATTTATTCTAATTTTTTCATAGGACCTAATTGACCCATAAAATCAATATAGATCCCTAGTTGGTACTATTGGCCTCCCATACAATATGTTGGTCCTAAGTCCTTACCAGGACTTCTAGGACACTTAACTTTTAAATCAAATTGATTATTACAAATTGCCATCATTGGCTTCAATATTTCCCAATTAACATTCAAAAATTATTTTGATCCTCTGACTCCATTTGGTTCCAAGGTAGACTTAGGTGATTGGATAGGTGCTTGTATGTAGCAAGTGCAATATGTATAGGTAGATTTATGGAAGGTCAACTAAGTATTTGTTTCTTTTCATATTTTATATTTATTTATCTCTTTATCAATCTATCTCTCTATCTATACCACTTTCTATCTATCTCGCTTTAGTATTCATTTATATATATGTGTCTTCCTCTTACTACTCCATCTGTAGGTTGTAAAAAAATCATCCTTCTTCCACCAACGAGTCATTCCATTCAAAAAAGACCATGTCTGACGATATCAATGCACACAAAAATAGGGAGACAATTGCTAGACTACGGTCTAACATAAAAAGAAAAGGTGATGGAAAATTTTATTGTCCTTGAAAAATTTGTAAGGGCTTAAAGACTCGAAGATATCTGATCAAGACAACTGAGAAACATTGTAGGCAACATGCTCATATTGAAGGGGGAAATGAATATCATCCATTGGTATGTATTTTAATAATTTATAAACTACATAAGGCATGATTTGATGATGACATCATGGTCATGGTTAATATAAGGTCATCATTTTCATATAGATCAATGTCCCTAAGTTTCATGTTATGGACCATGACAATTTGGAGAATGTGGATTTCCAAATGAGGGAACATGGAGGTCTAAATATTGAAGTAGAAGGTAATGATATCATGGAAGAAGACCACGATGATGAAGATCAAGATGATCAAGATGATCACAATGATCAAGATAATGATTATGATGATGATGTTGACACAAAGCTTGATGTACCTATACTTAAGAAGGCACACGAGTCCCTATGTGAAGGCTCCAAAATAACTATTCTTGTTGCTATATTGTTGTTGGTGAACATGAAGGTTATGAATGGTTTATCCGACGTAGCAATGACACATATGTTAAGGTATGTCATCTTCTTTCATTATTTCACTCATACTTCCATTACAATTAACATTGGGTTCCTATAGCAATTAATATTCTTTAAAATAACAAATTATATTTTTTGTCATAGATTGATAGGTGAGTGTTTGTTACCACCATCAAGCATTCTACCTCACTAGTATCAAGAATTATCTACCATCATAAAACATATTGGAATGGAGTATCAAACAATGCATGCATGTCTAAATTATCATATTATATATCATAACCAACATGAATTTACAACAAAATGCCCTATTTTTCATATTAGTAGATATCAATCAGATCAATTAACAAAAAAGGTGCCTCACGAGGTTCTTCAGCATATTCTCATTATTCCACATTTGCAATGATTATTAAGGTGCAATAGCTTGGCACAATTTATGGATTACCATGCATGCAATAGAAGTCAAGATGACATTATGTGAATTCTTGCAAATGGTTTGGAATTAAAGAAAATAGGGGGAAAATGGCCACACTTTAAAGAAGAACCTCATAATCTCAAGGTTTCAATGGCACCAAACGGTGTCAATCTTTTTGGAGAGATGAGATCTACTTACTTGGTGTGGCCTATTTTTTTTATGAACAATAACACACCTCCTTGGTTGTCCATAAAGAGAGAGCACATAATGTTGACATGATTGTTCCAGGTATTTTTTTATTTAATGGTCATCTAAATTAATTTATTATTACTAATCCATCAAAATGGTCATAATAATTATGTAATAGTTTTGTTCATTCTACTAGTTAAGTACCAAGTTAAAGATATCAATGTATATATTGAACTCCTTATTGATGAGTTGATGGTGTTATGGAATGGGGTTACTATGTCTAACATCTGTAGAGCAATAGGACAAGGAAAATTTCAATTTCATGCAATTCTTGTATGGATAATACATGATGCCCTTGGGCTAACACATTTTTGTGATATGTTCTCTTCTTAACACCTCTTTTTTGGTATGTTATAGTGAGAACACAAAGTTAACACATTTAATCCAATTATACATGATCTTGTAGGTCTTTAGACTAAGGGAAAATATGCATGTCTAGTTTGTGGTCCAAAGACAAAATCTTATCATTCAAAAATTTTAAGAAAGTAGGTGTTCAATGAGAATAGACACTTTCTGCACATAAATCATAAGTAGCAAATTACCGAAAAACATCTTTTCAATCAAAAAGAAGAGAATACGTCAAAGCCACAAAGAATGACACCTTGCCTATGAAAATTGGCATACAATAAAATAAATCATTGAGATAATGTCATTCCATCTGATGGTTTTTGTTTCAAATTTATATTTTGATATTGTGTTTTGTTTACTGATGATGTAATTGATGCTTTTGAAGGTCATCAAGGCATCAATGATCAACTTCCAAAAGGACTTAAAATTTATCCTACACAATTTATTGGGTTATGATAGTATGAGAAAATCCCAATTGTTCATTCGTTTGATCCTATGCATATCGGAAAGAATGTAACAAAGACATTATGGAAAATCTTGGATGGAAGGTGTGACAAAGACCAAATTGTCAAAACTTGTAGTGACATTGAAGAATCCAACCATGCAATGAAAAATGGAATTTGATCAAATAAAAATGGAGAGTAGATTGATACAAGTGCCCCTAGTTGGTTATTGCCAGAGCAACAGAGCAATGCTACAAAAGAAGTCATAAAAAAATGCGATTTCACATAGGATTTTCTGCGAACATAAGCAATCTCATATTAAAGAAAAATGAATTTGGGCTAAGGTTGAAAACACACGATTGACATAAATTTACTAAGGTAATTCATGTTATTTTGTATTCACTATATATTTGTATACTGCATGTAGTTTTAATTGCATTCTTTTATAAAATATTGACAAGATCATTTTACAAATATTGCAGTATGTTCTACCTCTATCTCTCCCACACCACTTTGCCAACAATGTCAAACAGGTTATATATTATCTTGGAAAATAAATGAGGTGTTTGTCATCTAAAGAAATCAATAAAGAAGATATAAAATATTGGAAAAGAAAAATTCCTCTTCTTATGTGTGAAATTCAAAAGTGTCTACCTCCAAGTTTTTTCAATGCACAAGAACTCTACCTCATACATCAATTTGAGGAGATTGAATTAGGTGGACCTATTCCAACCAGGTCAATTTAGATGGTTGAGAGGCACTCAAAATTTTTGAAAGGCTTGGTTCGACAGAGAGCACATCCTGATTGTTCTATGGTGGAGGGATATATGGTATACCAGACCATGGTGTACATTAGTGAATATCTTCCTAAGTTTGTAGCAAAGATCCATGTAGATCATATTTGGGATCTCAACTCAATTAACAAATTCAAAGGGGAGTACTTGATGGCCAGAGGTAGATCGAGAAAAGTGAGAGGTAAATTTAAGATATTATTGTAGTTAATTAATTCTTATAAATCTTTAATATAAGTTATTTATAATTGGTGTATTTTTTTTTTTATATAGCTGGTCAAGAGTGGGAAAAATACATTTGTATATTGCGAGCAATCTTGATTGGATGATAGTATAGATTGAATGATGTCAAAAAAATAGTTTCTCATTAATATGGGAAGGTGTTGCTTCATTGGTTATAGAAGCTCATTGTAATAGAGATTCCAATGTTGCGCTGATGGTAGTTGATCTAGTAAAGAGTTTAAGAGGTGTAGAGGTACATAAAAATTTACTAATGATCATAACTTGACGTAACTTTCATATCAACTCATGATGCAAATAATTTATACACACTTCAAAAATTGTAGGTCAAGCACCACAAAGCTATGTACTATCATTGCTACAAATTTTGAATTAAAAAGTTGGATAACACAAAGAAAACTTGTGATTCTGGGATAACTGTAGTTTTCGAGGTCACCAATATATCATCTAGAAATGACATACAATCTCAGTAATCTCAAAATCAATACTATGGCATCTTGGATGATATAATTGAGTGTGACTTTAACTCCTGCAGAGTAGTTCTATTTTTTGGCAAATGCTACAGGTTATGACTAAATCAAAATGATCTAGATAGAATGGTTATTCAAAATGATAATGGATTTACAATGATTAATACAAGGTTGTTTGAGCCAGTTGGAGAAGAGCCCTATGTTCTTCCAAGCCAATGTGAGCAAGTGTTTTACTCAGAGGCTCCACATAAATACGGTTGGTCATTTGATGTTAGACATGATCCAAGAAGAAGGCCGATAAAGTATAATATTATGGAAGAAGAAGATATTGAAAATGATGAAGATCAAGATGATAGTGATGATGATGATTGTGATGATTATGATGATGATGATGGTGATGATGATGATGATGATGGTGATGGTGATGATGGTGATGATGATGGTGATGATGGCAATGATGATGGTGGTGATGATGATGAAGATGATGATTAGGACGATGAAGAAGAAGATAATCAATGACTATAGACATCGTCACCCCTTCTGTTGACAATCTTGCATTCTATATATAAGGTAAATTTTTTCATTTTTATGATGTTGCATATTGTTCATGTTGTCTTCTAAGTTATTTGTAGCATACACATATCATGTAATTTTTAGCTAACTTAATATAAATGTGATATTGCTATCAAGATTTAACTATGTGATTCTCAAGTCAAACTCATTGACCCATGTTTCATGATTAGTGATTTAACATGAATCCATCTCTCATGAGAATAAATGGAACACTTAGCACTCATTGGATCTAGGTGATGCATATTACCATAAATGTTTCATGAGTAGTGATTCAACATGAATCCATCTCTCATGAGAATGCATTCATTGGATCTAGGTGATACATATTAATATATGCAGGAAATATGATTACATATTTATTGTGGTCAATTCTAATAATTACAACATATGTTATTTATAATTACCATTGTTTATATTGTGTCTGATTATCACCCTTTTTGCAAATAGTCAATTGACTACAGACATCATCACTTCTTCTGTTGATGATTTTACAGTCCATATATAAGGTAAATTTGTTCATGTTTACGATGTTTCATATTGTTCATGTTGTCTTCTAAGTTACTTGTAGCATACGTGTATCATGTAATTTTTAGCTAACTTAAGATAAATGATTAACATATGCAAGAAATTTGATTACATATCTATTGTGTTCAATTCTAATGATTATAACATATGTTATTTATAATTACCATTGTTTATATTGTGTCTAATTATCACCCTTTTTGCAAATAGTCAATTGAATATAGACATTGTCACCCCTTCTATTGATGATCTTGCATTCCATATATAAGGCAAATTTGTTCATATTTACAATGTTGCATATTGTTCATGTTTTCTTATAAGTTATTTGTAGCATACATGTATCATGTAATTTTTAGCTAACTTAAGATAAATAATTAACAAATGTAGAAAATTTAACCCCTTTAGCATTGATCATGCACAGTGACATGGATCAGCAGGTTTAAGTCAATAAACAGATATAATTTTCTTATATTCTTCTTGTTTATCATTGACCATGTATTTTATAAATAGACATATTATATAATCATATAATGCATATATAGACAAAGAAGGTCTGTAAAAAAATATAATTGTATAGTCACTTTCAACTTACTACATTTTATATCTCTCACGTATAGACAAAGAAGAATTGCACATATGAGTCATGACTTGATTATTCTATATATATTATTTAAATATTATCAAATTTCTATTTGATGGATTGCAGGACCCACCAAATAGGTACTTGTCAGATCTATCTACATCAAATGAGGGAAATGAGGAAATGGTAGATGAAAGCTCTATATGTAGTATAGCTAAAATAGGGAGATCAACTAGAGGTCAAAAGATTAGAAAGAAATTTGATAAATGCTAATGGGGGGTCATGTTCTTATGATGATGAGACCAAAGGTGGCATCAAGGTGCCCTTTGGGTACACACACATTGAGAAAGAATGGGTACCCAATGAGCTACCTCCAATTAACATATATGTTTGTGTTAATGAGAGCATATATCACATTGCTCCATCCTCATTACATGGTTTGGGCCTATTTTCCATGTATGGGATAAATGTATATTACAACAAATTTCTCAAATTGTTCAAGTATGTTGGTCCATGTTACAATTACAATGATTGGATGTGGATTGTTTGATAAAAAAAAGGTATGCATAGGTATGCCCTATTAGCTAATTGTTATAATTCTTTAGAATAATTGAGAGGGGGTTGAATCAATTATCCAAGGTCCAAATGCCCTAATAATGCTTTTTCTACAAATCCTTAAGGGCGCATAACTGAAATTATCATGCGTGCAATTGAACATAAAACAATCATGAAAAGTAAACATGCATCACATCATAACTTTGCGAATTTGATAACCCAGAAACCCTCCAAGAATAAGAAGGTAAAACTAGAGTGGGGATGATGCCCACAAAATAACTGCTCAATTGATTTCAACAACTTCTGATGGTCTACCTTGTTAAAGGCTTGCCTTGTTAAAGGCTACAACACATTGTTAAATGTGACCTTGTTAGAGGATTTCACCATATTGTTAGGAATGGGCTTGGTTAAAGGACTTTGGAAAATTCACTTGGAATGTCACCTTATTAAAGGATTTACAACATGGCTATTAAACCAACCTAAGTCCATAGGATTTATTTTAACTACTACAATTGCTAGAGAGTAACAGCAATGGCTTTTGATCCTATACAACTTACAATATATCTTGCAGATTACAGATCACACTTCAGTTCAATCCTTTGCTTGGCTTCAATCACTTCAAATATGTCATCTTGTCATCTCAAGCTTTCTCACCTTGACTCTTCTTACTCATCATACCAATGCAATCATATCTATGGTCACCTATCGAAGTAGAGTATCTGTGCTCTCTTCCACCTTAGCACTTTCTTCAGCACTTCATGCTCGACCACCTCACTTTTCTTCGTGACCTTATGAATCCTTAAATAGAAATCTAGAATACCTTCCCCACTTGATTATCCCTCTTCAACTTTAGAGTTTCAATGGATTAGGTAAGATATAATGTATCTATCCCATATCTTACTCTTATCTAGAAACTTCGTCTAGAATCCAATTGTATTTTCCAAAAATGTTTTACATAGTGTTCTGTGCCGCCAGCTCATCACTCTTATCTTCTATTTGATTCACAAAATTCTAGATAACTACCATGTCAACTCAAATTTGATGAATCTTCTATTTTCAAAATAATGCAGCAACTCAGCATTATTAATTTACTAATGCTCGGCACCTGAAGAAATTCCGTGAAACTCAATTCTTGAAATTCAATTGGCACTTCAATATCACTTGGCACTTATATCTTGCTCGAAACTTATATCTTTCTCAACACTTATATTTTTTCTTCTACTCGGCACCTGATCTTCACTCAACACCTAAAGACTGCTCGACACCTGAAGATCACTCGGCACACACTAAGTTGAACTTTGCTTGACTTCAAATAAGAATTTGTTCGGCACTAACTAGCTTGCTCGGCTCTTTCTAATGAACTTAGTTAGGCTTTACAAATGACTTAGCTAAACCTTACATCTTTGATATGTCTTGGTGTGTCCATCCTCTGTGTCTTAGAGTATGTCATCAATACCCTATTTCATCAATGGCTTAGTTGATCCTTATACTTCATTAAAACATCATAACTTCAACCTTTCTCTAGGTACTCTAGTTACATCTTATTGATTGCCACCTCCTTGTCAATCAACCAACTTATATTATTTGGATCACTAAAGCAATTGCCATTCCTACAAGTAGCAAGTTTGACATCAATGAAAAAACAATGATTGAAAATATTCTTTCCCAGTTCTATTACTCTTCATTCATGAGCTTTTCAATCATTTCCAACACTAATTATATACAATGGAAAGAAAATGATCAAAGTCAAAGATTTACTACATACATTGATGGGAGAGAAAAAGCAACAGGTAATATTTTAGGTTTTATAAATATTGCGTGACCTTCCTCAACTAGTAAGCAACCCAATTGCATATTTGAGGCACATGAGGGGAATGAAGGTTTTGTTTGTGCAATAAAATCAATAAGAATAGGGGAAGAACTACTAATAGATTACCATTTAAATCACATAGATACAAATAAAGTTACTATCATGAGGGTTGTAGTACTATATACCATTTTTGTAATAAGTTCTTTTTTGCTATCTATTGATTTCAGTTAGCTGAAGTTTTTATGTTTAATCTTTGTGATTGGACAATATGGATCCAACATATGATAGAGGACACGAGGATGCTACTCCCACCCATTCTTCGGCAAGGGTAAACCTTATTGAAATTTAACAAATTAGATAGTTGAAAAATGTTATATTATTACATTATTTTATTTATGGTTTTTGAGTTTTTATGATAGTTTTATTGATATTCCTCTTACAATTTGATGTTCAGGATAAGGGAAAAGCACATGCAGTAAGTACAGAGCCACTAACCACCCCTTCTGATGATGATATTGTAGAAATTCCCAATGTAAAAATAATGTTGAAGAAAAAAAATAGAAAAAAATAATTTAGAAATAATGAGAATTTTGGAGAAATCAAATATCCCATCCAAGGAGATAATGAAGAGGCTATCTAATTTGAGAGCGCAAGCTCATCGTTATGAAGTAAGTAGTAATGAATCTTTAGTTATAGCAAAAGTTCAATAAAGATTTATATTTTATAATATTTTATGTTGTGAAGTAAAATATGTAATATGTGTTCTTGTTACAAGATTTTTTGGCAACTGATCCAGAACCTAGTCAAGGACAATGTGGTGAGGCCAGTAGTAGCAGAGCTCCAACTGCCACTGGTAAAACAATCTTTTAGTTGACAAGTTACAAGGAATTTTTTATGTTAAACATTCAAAAAATTCTTAAGTTAACTCCTACTTTTAATAATTTCAGAAAGTCTTTTCTAACAATGTATTGTTCATGTCATCAAGTGCAAGAGACTCCTAGGAGGTTGACGGATGTCCATATGAGATTGCTGACTGCAATGTCAGAAATAAGGGGATGTCTAGCTGGTAAAACCTTGTTTTACTATATTTGGTTTTGTGTTAATTATGAGTTGATCATTTGTACTTTAATCTTGGGTGCATTACATAGTGGATTTTTTTTGTGGTAGGAGATGCACCATCTGCTATGCCAGATATAGATTATAGTGCATGTATTGGTGATAATTCACCATCATTTCCTAGAGCTACCCATGTTTCTAGCATGGGAGCTATACAGACATTGTTGTTGATTGACAATGATAATCAATGCCTTTAAAATGTCCTAAGATTCTAGGTACTTTAAATAATTATTTTTTATATTGTAATATGCATTTACCTATTCATAAGAAGCTTTGGATTAATTATCCCATGATATTTGTTGCAAGAAATGATACATTTTATAAGAAGCTTTATGACCTCAGACTGCAAACATTCAGGTCCACCATATGTACAAGGTGGAAAATCATAAATGAACTAATTTTATCCCATTATTTTTTATCTCATATCATTAATTGGTCCAGCATTTTCCCTTTGATTTGGGTCTTTTCTTTTACTAGCTATATCTAATAATTTTGTGTTTTTCCTTAAAAGGTAGAACTTTCAAGATAAAAAATTAAAAGATCAGCTCATCAAAGATTTAGAGCATGAGTTTGGTATTAATATTTTTTATCATAAGAAAATTTTACAAAAAGCTTGTAAACATCTTAAGGTTATGAGGGACTCATATAGAAAGAGTCTCATCTTAAACCTGAAGTACAAGCGTCCTCCCTTTATTACAGTGAGGGAATGGAATGAGTTTATTTTGGATGCAAAGGAGAAAGGGGATGGTTGAAGAGAAATTACACCAACAAATTCAAGAAGGTATTCAATAGTATTAACTATAGTACATTAATGTAATAATGCACTAATTAGTACTGATCTTTATATCTATATTATATAATGTATTTCAAAATTTTCATAGTTTGAAGGACACATCAAAGGCAACAAAGGCCATGCTGGAAAAGGTTGGGCAACACAAACTTGGCTCTGGGTGATATTCTAAAATCAAAGCACGAGTTGTAAGTAGTAGTAAATGAATTCCAAAGAAAAATTATTTATAAACTACAAATAATTTTTTTAATTAATTAAAAAATGTAGGGCATTGATTTTAATCTGGAGGCCACTGAAGAACACAAAAGAATTGCCTTCAAGCAAGGCTACCCAGTCGTGGTTGAATGCCTATGGTAAGCTTCCATTGCCCCAACTAAACAATCTCCTACGCCATGTGTATAGGTAAATATGCCAAAAAATATATTAGAATTTGAATACTTGAGCAACAATCTATTTGATAATAATGTGCATGACATTGCAATGCATCTTGTTAATCATGACACAGAACATACGCCACATCATGAAGCCCCTGATGTGTATCGTACTATCCATGGAGGTGCTCATTTTCTTTTTGAAACTAATTATGTAATTATTAATACAATTTAACATCTTTAATTGTACTTTGTGCAACCTTTTTGTGTATATTTTAGAGGATATAGAATCATGTCATGTTGAACGAGTTCCAGAGGATGTTCAGACTAATCAGTAGGTAGATCATGTCGCACATTGAAGTAAAGAAAATCTATGTTCTTTTAAATTAATTTTTTGATTTATAGTTTTTTTACTTAAATAAAAACTTGTAATTCACTAATATAAAATGGTGTGAATTTAACTCATGAAGTACTTGTTATTGCAACGGACCCCCCTTTGGTGCAGTAGCCTCATGTTCCTTAAGATATGAGGAGGGGGCATGCATTGCAATTAGAACCAGTAGAGGAGTGGGATGATGAGGCCATTGACATTCCTCTTAGAAATTTCACGAAAATAAAAAACAGCAAGAAAGCCAAAAAGAAATGATTGTTTTGTGTTAATGAATTTTATGTGTTAATGACTTATTCATGAATGTTGAATGTTAATGAATTTTGTGTTAATGAATTATTCATGAATGACTTACTCATGAATGTTGTGTGTTAGTGAATTATTCATAAATGTTGTTTGTTAATGAATTTTATGTGTTAATGCATGTTATCATGTGATTATAATGATTGAATGTTATATTTCAAACATGGATGAATGAATGAATGTTATTAAATGTTAATGGGGATTTAGAGTGATGTTGGGGGGGGAGGGACCAAATGATCTTCCACCTTCACATGGTTGGCATTTTTTAGTAGAGAATATTAAACTATTCTCAAAACCAAATGAAGCTCAAACTTTAAAGATAAGCTTATAGTTAATAGTGACAACCAATTAGCAAGTCCACATGAATTTCTTTGTTACAGGTACCTTTTTAGTTTTTAAAGCACAATGTCATGTTTAATATTGTGTAGTTTTTTTCTTAATTCAAAGTATTCATTTACTATAAGAACATAATTTATGACCATTTTAGTAACTATTCTAACATCGCTTTATGAAAAATCCTAATTTAGCAAAGATGGCGATAAGTGGTGCTATATATTCCTTGGGAGATTGGATTGCATAAGTCTATATCTCAAAATAATTTGCATGTGGTAGAAATGCATACTTACAACCATTTCATTCTACATTTAAAAATATTGATTACACTCTAGATAGAAAATAATGCTAAGTTTGGAGATAAGTATTCATAAACAAGATGGTGAGAAAGATAAGTATTCATAAACAAGGTGGTGAGAAATATGGTGAGAAAGTGAGTATTTTGGGTGATTAGTACTCTCTAATCACATGTTTTCTACTTCTTCAAAGATTGGGTTTTTATACTCTTATGATCTAATTGGTACTTTTCTGTCTTTGTAGGATGGAGAAAGTAGACATTAAGTTTGTAAGTAGCCATTTCAAGATTGTGGGTATAGTGCTATGTGCATCTAGAACCATGGACATGAGCTTCCTACGTGGTCATACTATAAGCCAACTCTATCCTTCATTAGACCCTCCCTCAGAAAACATCATCCCTAACTTTCTACATGAGGGGAATCTAGACAAAATAGTCACTGGATGCATTTACCTCTTAACAACTGTGACAATCATGTCATATGCCATGATTGAATAGGTGGAAGCTAAGATCAATTATTATTTGGTTTCATGATTAATTGAGTTGAGAGGCTCACAATTCACAGATATGTTCTAGACTCTTGCTTTTGTCATCCTCTTTTCCTAGTTTTTAGTCCTTTCTTACTATAATAGAAACATTGGTCTCATTCATGAATATCTTTGCTTATATAGTAGTTTTATTCTTGAGTTGTGACTAAAAATTGAGAGCATGCAATGCAAGCAGAGATAATGAAAAGCTTTCCAGCCCCATTATCCCTATCAGCATTCACAACACTTTTGTGATCCACTAAAACTACTGCTTTGATAGTGTTTTTGGACAAGGGTGTTGATAAATCATCATGGTCTTTGCAATGGAGTGGGGTTTTCACTATTGTGTTTGGGTTGAGTGAAACAGATCTTATCATTTTTTTATTGTTAATGTTTTAAATCAAATTTCATCATTCATCATTTTAATTTGGGAATATTTTGATTTTCCTATTTATTTATTTCATATTTTTATATTTTGATGATGGATCATAGAATTTATCAAAAATATGAACAAATCATCATAAACAATAGAATTTTCAAATTATTAAATTTCCCCACAATTTTCAATGTCCTAGTTGGAACTTCGTGGGCAATTCAAAAGCCTCACTTTCTCACCATCTTGTTTATATATACTTATCTATTTGATAAGTATGGAGAGTATTGACATAATTATGGAGAGTATAATAAGTATTCATAAACATACTTATCTATTTGATAAGCATGGAGAGTATGGAGATAAGTATGGAGAGTATCACTTACTATTCATAAGTTCCACCAACCTATTCATAAATAAGGCTACAAGGGCTAATAGTGAGAAGTTTATACATCCATCACAACCACACATATAATACCTAATCCAAGGGTGGAAATAATAAGTGTTTGACAACCCCAACAATATCCCAAAAGATCAAATTCCAATCTACTCTAGCACTCCACTAATTTGTCTAAGTACACAGACCTAAATGGACCGCTTTAGGCTTGGTTTTCAAAGGAAGACTAAGGAAATGGGTGTATAGAATAGAACTAAACCTTAAAAAATCCAAGGAGTAACTAGTAAACCACCAATCCACATTTTATTTGGTTACTTTCCTTCACATACAATTCTAGCAATCAAATTCCTTCAATTTTAGACTAAATACATACAAATATTTGGCCTAAGGCTTGGAAGCAAAATTAACTCCCTTTGGTTTTTCAACTCCTAATTTTTGAATCTTAAAGTAAAATCCTAGAGCTCCCATTTTCATTTGGTTTTTTTTCCATTTGAACTATATAGTCATGAGCTATACATCCATTTGCACAAAACCCTGCTACACCTAAGATTTCTGGACAGTTTTGAAAGAAATTGTTATAACTTTTGATAGAAATCACTAGTGATCTTCAAACCAAGTGTGTTGGATAGGAAAATAAATAAATTTACTCATAAAATCATTCAACCTCCCTTTCCAATCCATACAAAATGTGTGAAAACATAAATGTAGTAGTTTTGAGCCAAAAAACCAGTAATCTTTATTGAAATTTGCAAAAATTCGTACATCAACCAACTTGTTCTACTGGGAAGGTTGGATCATACATTTATAAGAATTTTTGACTATTCAACTACTGTGGGAATAGTTATAATTGGCTCAAACTCCTTTATTTTAAATTACCAACTTTTAAGAAAAGATTACTTAGCAACTTTTTGTTACATTTTGCAATTTTGAACATAATGAAGTCCTAAGACTCTCAAACCTTCCGAAAACCTACATAAACTTATTCTAAGGACTTTTCAACCATTTTGGGATATATTCCTAATTCTAAGCCTATTTATCCCTTATAGGTCTCTAAGGATTCATGGTTTATAGAAACACCAAATGAACCTTTAACCTTTACAAATGGGCTTATAACAACACGAACTTATTCCTAGCATCCTAAAACCTTGTTATATTACTAATGAATTCCCTAGGAAGGTGGTGTAGTGAAAGTCCTTTTGGAATGCCTCATGATGGCCTTGAGTACCCTACACCAGGCTACCCTCCTCAAAATAACTCAAGTCCCTTGAGTTGGTATTATGTCCAATTGATACCCTACCTTTTCAATATTTATTTGAGTCATCCAAGTTGCATCTTCATTGGGTGTGTTCCTCCATTTGAGAAGGTAGGAATAATAGGTGCCTCTCCTAGTTTGTTTTGTAACCTTCTTGTCAAAAATGCATTCAATCTAAGGTTTAGTGACCTTACATAACTAAGAAACATCAATAGTATCCTTGTGACCTATTCTTGCATCACAAACATCAGTAGGTGGCTTATATGCATAAAGATTAGAAATGTTAAAAATAGGAGAAAGAATTATGTCTGATGGAAGATCAATCTTATATGCATTGTTTCAACATTTCTTGAGGACTTATCTCCATACTCTGACATCAAGGACAAAGGGTATCCTCTAAAACACTTTATGGACTTTGTGTTACCATACATTACTCCCTGTAATATGAAAAGTCATATCTATAACTAGACCCAAATATCCTTCTTTGCAATTCATGACTTCAATAATTAGATTAGCACCTATTGTTTTGTATAGGTTACAAGACTGATATATACCAATTCTGGTGTTGCTCTTTTACTGTTGGCATTAAATTCACTTCATAAAATATGGAAATGGCCACAAAATGAGCAAAAATCCATCTGGAAAGGTGATGCTTTTAATTTGGAAAGAATTTTTGTGTGCTGCTTAGAAAATTGTCTTTTAAGTGACTAAGATAGTGATCTTCTCTATAGTCTACTGCCAATCTTCAACCACAAATGTGGCATCTAGCTAGTGGGATTGTGATGACTAATGATATCAGTGCTACAAATCTAGAAGAAGTCGATGCTAGAATAGCTTTGTCTAAGGATGATTCCATTGTAATGTCTGCCTCTAGTGGAAAGTTCTCCTTATTCAATATGATGACATCGAAGGTGCATCTTTTGAAAATATGTTCCTTTTCAACATGACTACTGAGCTGATCAATTTAGAAGTTATATTCTTACTTGGGTTGCTTATCAAGTTTTTTGTTTCCTATTTTCAACCAAAGTTATGAGAAAATATTTTGTGGCATGCTTGCTAATGACTATTTATAACAAGTTATGACTACCTTCATGGTACCTCCTCCTATAGCTACATTTCTAGCTTTTCACCCTCAAGATAATAACATCATTGCAATTGGGATGGAAGATTCAACAATCCAAATATACAATGTTCGAGTAGATGAGGTCTGATCAATGAGTCTCTTTCTTGATCACTCATTTAGTGCATCATTAAAAATGGCAACTTCTAACTTGTGTCTTTTCAAAACTTGTTTAAACTAACCAGGTAAAAATGAAGCTTAAAGGTCACCAAAAGAAAATTACAGGCTTGGCATTTTCACACGCTTTGAATGTATTGGTATCTTTTGGGTCCAATGCCCAAGTTATTCTTCTTTTTGTATATCCATTTCCATCTCATTTTGTACATTCACATATTTATAGATTCAAATTACTATATGTTGGGCCAATGTTAAGATTGATTAAGAATAACAAAAGTAGGCAACAGGTGATTGATTTTTAAATAATATCTAAAGTAACGCATGATCACAAGTTCACTAAAGAGAGGTAATTATTAATTAGTAGAATAACTATTGAAAGACAATGAAAGAGGGTGGAATACCAAGAAATACTAAAGTGAGAATCGCATTACAAGAAAATCAAGATTGGAAAGTGGATACTAAAATGATGATAAATTTTAAATGAATATAATTAGTTGAGCATTTTGAAGGATTTTGAAATTAGATACAGCTATCATTCTATGTTTTTGTTTTGCTAATATGTTGCCAATTCTCTTTGTCATCATTTTAACCAAATCTAAAATTTGATTTACTAAAATACATTCATGTATTTGTAAGGAAATGTTATATGTGTGAAGTTAATCTCAAGTACCTTGAGGTGCATACCATAAGACATTGCAATTTCCTTTCTTAATTGCCTTCTTTCCTTCCCTAACCTAGAATTTGTTTCACATCCATAGGCCTGCAATTCTGATTTGGGTACTTTCATTTTGGTCTCTTTTTAATGATGCGCTAAATGAGTGAGAAAGAAAGAGGCTCATTGATCACACCTCATCTAATAAAACATTATATATCTAGATTGTTGAATCTTCCAAAATCGATAGCTGAAATAAACATTGATGAGTAACAGAGCAAGGAGTTGTTGATCCAGTCAGATTACAATGCTATGATGACTAAAAGACAAAAAATCACCAAAACATACAACATTATTATTTTTACCTTTGAAACTTGAATAGTTTGAGAATTTGCTTTGAAAATTTTATCCGATCTTCTTAAGGATGCATACAAAAATAATATTTGATCTCCTTGATTAGCTCTATTCTAAATCTCTAAATTTTACATACCTTCTTAACTAATCTACTTAATCAGTATTTCAATACATATTTAAAAAGCCATCACATATTTATAAAGATTTTTCAATTATATGATAAGTTTTACTATTAATTAGTTATGCATAATAGCATACAACCAACATTTACTCCCTCAATTTTTAACATTTTTTTTTTAAATGTCACATTAATATACAGAATTCTGATTCTTCATTGACCAAATTACATTATTTATAAATTTAAATGACATTAAAAATATCTTGTAAAAATATTATTTGAATAGCCCTTTGCACGTTATTTATTAGCATTTATTTCTTATCTCGATTCATAAACAATTTTAGATTATTGGTGGATTTTGTTTATGCCTCTTCTTAAAATGTGGCTCTTGCTTCAATGGTTCTTATGGCTTGACTCTAGGTGGATATTAGTCATCTCCTTGCAACAATTCAATTTTTTTATCCATTGGTTTGTCCCTTGTATGGATCCAATATCTCTTTGTCAAGAATGAGTAATTAATCTTCTATATTTTTGTTAAAGGTTGTTTGACTTAATCAAATTTTGTTTTATTCAATAAGCTCTAATATTGGCTCTAACTTTCAATCCTTGATTTGTTGCTCATTTTTTCTATTTATAGAAATTGTTTTATTGTACTTTGAATTTAGATTGTTTGGTCATATTTATTACATCCATTTTTTGAGTTGATATCATGAAACATATTTCTTTCCTTTCATACTAATTCTATTCAAAGTACAATCCATTCATAGGTAGCTTATATACTAAGGCTTCACAAGCAATGGTGTCTCAAGAACCAAAATTTAGATGGGTTGTGCCAATTATTGCAAAGGCTTTGCTCTCATATGAGCCTTCTAAACTACACAAAATTTGATTCTAAAGAATAATTGCTCACTGGAGACTCATGATATCATACACATTTCTTCCTCCTTCCCATTATTTTTTATGAAATAAATCATGTGATGAACAAAAAAATGGTGTGGAGGTAGAACTGTGCACGATACCTTGAATCTCCTGCACTGAGCAATTATGGTTTAGAATCAAATTTTGTGCAGTTTACAAGTCTCCTATGAGAGCAAAGCTTTTTTAATAATTGGCACAACCTGTCTAAATTTCTACCAAGCATTGGTCTCAATTTAGACGAAGATGTCTTCCCTTTGTTTTTGAATGTATGGTACCACCATAGAAACTTAAGGGGTCTTGGTATGCAATTTTAATGATGGTTCAAGGGGTGTTGGTTGTAGTTTGGCCTCACCCTCAAAAAAGTTAAGGGGTTTACATCAAAATTTTGACCAGCAATGGACACAAATGAGGAAATAAGAGTTCAGGCTAGACTAACAAAATCGAGGAACCTCTTATCGATAAGTTGACATTTTGGAAGTTGAAATTTTGACGCATAATGATTGGGATGAAAAATTGACTAAAAAGATTGATAACAAGTTTAGTCGTCTATTCAACCAAGTCTGGTTGCAATTTTGACCTTTTTACATCAAAATTTAGGCTAAGTTTACTAGTGCATTCATTTATAGGTGTTTGTACCTCTTCAACTCTCTCATCATTCTTGGTTCCTTTTCTAGAGGATTTTGGACAACCTTTTCAGTTGCTTGTCATCTTACCCTATCTGCATTAACGGGGGGATATTCTATTTTTCTAATGCTTCCTTGTTTCAATGGTTTGATAGTGTGAACTATGTATTTAGTAGCTGATCCTATATACTAGGTGATTGTAGTGGCTAGCTACCTATGCATTTCGGTGAGATGGATCATCTACCATATAGACACGCTTGGTTCATGCCTTCTTCTTCCATGGAGGTTCTTCAAATTAGCAGTTACTTTCTAATGACAGAGTGTGTGGCTTCTTCATGCTTTAGTGATGCTCTTCATGATCTTTTCCTTGTTCTTGTTTTCTGGGACATTCCTCTAGTTGGAGGCTTCTTCAGTCCTTCACTAGATTTTCTTACCTCTTTTTGGGGGAGGGTTTTTCCCATGAGGTTTTCCCTCTTTCCTCATTTTCAGAGGTTACATTTCTTTGCATTGTACATGGGTACTTAACATGGCCTCATTTTCAGGATGCATTATGCATTTCATCTTAGTTTTTGTGAGCTTAAGGAATTCACCTAAGTTGCAATTAAGGGGGCGTGCTAGAGTAAATAATTATATATTAATTATTTATTCTTTTACATAAGTTTACTTAGGTTAATGCATTTTTTTATTAGTTATAATCTAGGAGTTTTTGACAACATGGGAGTTTGTTCCAATGTAAATCATACTTATCTCCTCAACATGATCAAAGATATTCCATCTTTTGTGGATGTATGCTTAGTTGTCAACCTTATCATCTAGCACTTTCCAACTTGTTCTACAAGCTTCCTTGAGGCCTTTATATTCAAGATCTCTCATTGTATTTCTCATCTCATTTTCAATAGCAATACATTTTTCTTAGTTTGCAATATCTTCTCTCCTAGTCTGTTCAGGGTTTTTCCAACCTCCACCTCTTCCTTCTTTAGTTTGCCTTCGATAGGTTATTTTCATGTAGTTCATCTTGGCAAGCTGTGAAGTTGGCTTTCATCAACTTATGCATCCACAAGTTAAATATATTCCACATTTTGACTCTTAGATGTTGGAAGATTCCTTAGGTATGTACGTTGAAGTGTCTCAAGTCTATTTTTTTGAACCGTAGATTTTCATATATGATATCATTTAGCTCACTATAACTTATACATAATAAAATATCTTTGCCTATTTTTTCTAAAGTTGAGGAATATATATTTCATTAATCACTTTAGATTACAAATGAAAAACTTTATTACAGTGATCATCTACCAATTTCTCATTGCATAACCTTATCATAATGCAAAGAGTTCCAAATTGTATGATTTTGTATGCATATTTCCATAGCAATAAGGATACTCATTTGATAAAGGCTTAAATATTTTTCCAATCTAATTTTTTTTATTTGATCATTAAATACATTTGAACCACTTATTCTCCTTCGTAATGCATTGAATATTTCAAAATTATATTAAATAATGTGGCAACAAATAAAAAATAAGTTTTAACGAATACAATGTTTTGTCATGCCTTTATAAAGTCCAAATTTTATTCTCACTACACTATAGGTAAATAAAAAAGGATTTCTAAATAGCAAATGTAAATGAAAAATATTTTCTCTACAAGATTTAACTTATCTCTATTCTATAGGAATATGCATTCCAAATATCTTGTTCTTGTATATTTTGATTACAAGTTAATGTACATCTAATTCTAAGGGGCATCTCATGAATCACGAGTTTAACTGAATAGTTAGTGGAGTATAGAAATTGATAAATCATAGCAAAAAGTCCATAATGGTAATTCCCCCCCCACTTTCCATTGTACATGGGTACTTAACATGGCCTCATTGTCGGGATGAATTTTGCATTTCATCTTAGTTTTTGTGAGGTTAAGGCATTCGCCTAAGTTGCAATTAAGGGGGCATGTTAGAGTAAATAATTATATATTAATTATTTATTCTTTTACATAAGTTTACTTAGTTTAATGTATTTTTTTATTAGTTATAATCTAGGAGTTTTTGACAATACAAGAGTTTGTTCCTATGTAAGTCATACTTATCTCCTCACCATGATCGAGGATATTCCACCTTTTGTGGACGTATGCTTAGTTGTTAACCTTATCTTCTAGCACTTTCCAACTTGTTCTACAAGCTTCCTTGATGCCTTTATATTTGGTCTCTCTTATTGTATTTCTCATCTCATTTTCAATAGCAATACTTTTTTCTTAGTTTGCAATATCTTCTCTCTTAGTCTATTCAGTGTTTTTCCAAGCTCCACCTCTTCCTTCTTTGGTTTGCCTTCGATAGGTTATTTGCATGTAGGTGATCTTAGCAAGCTATGAAGTTGCATTTCATCAACTTATACATCCACAAGTTAAATATATTCCACATTTTGACTCTTAGATGTTGGAAGATTCCTTAGGTATGTAAATTGAAGCATCTAGAGTCTATTTTTTTGAACCGTAGATTTTCATATATGATATCATTTAGCTCACTATAACTTATACATAATAAAATATCTTTGCCTATTTTTTCTAAAGTTGAGGAATATATATTTCATTAATCACTTTAGATTACAAATGAAAAACTTTATTATAGTGATCATCTACCAATTTCTCAATGCATAACCTTATCATAATGCAAAGAGTTCCAAATTGTATGATTTTGTATATATATTTCCATAGCAATAAGGATACTCATTTGATAAAGGCTTAAATATTTTTCAAATCTATTTTTTTTTATTTGATTGTTAAATACATTTGAACCACTTATTCTCCTTCATAATGCATTGAATATTTCATAATTATATTAAATAATGTGGCAACAAATAAAAATAAGTTTTAACAAATACATTGTTTTGTCATGCCTTTATAAAGTCCAAATTTTATTCTCACTGCACTATAGGTAAATAAAAAAGGATTTGTAAATAGGGAATTTAAATGTAAAATATTTTCTCTAAAAGATTTAATTTATCTCTATTCTATAGGAATATGCATTCCAAATATCTTGTTCTTGTATATTTTGATTACAAGTTAATGTACATCAGATTCTAAGGGGCATCTCATGAATCACGAGTTTAACTGAATAGTTAGTGGAGTATAGAAATTGATAAATCATAGGGAAAATTCCATAATGGTGATTCCCCCCCCCTCCAAAGTGAAGAAAATGGATACGATCTACAAAACTGCAATCCATGATTTTGATCTCAATGACCTCAAATATCACCTGTCACCATTAAATTAGCTTCAAGTTAATGCAAAGAATTTAGTGTTGAGGAGCTACTACTCCAATGGTTATTTCAATGGTTTGGCTGCATATAATTATGAAATTCAAATCAATGCTACAAGGAGAAGATATTTTTCAAACAAAATAATTGATGATCAAATCGATAACCAAGCATGAAATTGTTATGCTAAAGATTGTATTGATGATTATATAAAACAACTAGTAATTTTGAAGATGGCTATATTGCTATTGGTATAGCATTATGGAAAGTGAAAAGTGCATTCTTTTTATTGTCTACCAATTAAAATTTGTTCCTATAGTCCATCATGTAGTTTCGAAGCCCTAAACCTAAACCATTACTAATATTAACAACAAAGAACCATAAGACATGCCATATAAGATACTCTATGTTGAAATGAATGAGACTAATAATGCAAACCAAGATTGCAGTAATACTCACTGATAATATTTTGTGTAGGGAGAATGCAAAGCAAGGGCATGAAGATCACAAGGGCATGGCATGGCAATGTAACCATAGAGAAAGGGCATGATACGAAAACAAAATGCAGAGCAAGGGCATGGCTAGGCAAAGAAATCATAGATATCCACATTGATCTCCACACGCTTTCACAACTTCTTTATATCCTAGTTTGGAGCTCTCCACACTCTTTTATGTGAAACTCTCCACAATCGATCAAATGTGAATGATTAATCTCGTGTTTCTTTCTTTTGGTTTATAATCATGCCGATATCATAATTACAATGCTAACATCAATATTTTGATGGCATGAGAGACTATTGCTGAAAAAAATACGAAAATCACCCACAAATTTCACCGCTATCATAAATTGCCTTCATAATTTGACCCCAATTGTTGTAGTGAATACAAGGCAAGGTCTATGGCCAAGGGGTTCTCTCTAAAGGAGGTAATAGACTATGAGGAAACATTTTCTTCAGTGGCCATTATACTTCTATATGAGTTGTGATCTCATTTGGAACACTAAGGGGATGGAAAACCCATCAAATGGATGTTAAGACAACATTCCTTTATGGTGAGTTGAAGGAGGAGGTATACATAAAGTACCCATAAGGCTTTGTAGCACACAACAAATAGACCCATGTGTGTAGATTGAAGAAAGCCTTGTATGAACTCATGTAGCCTCCCATAGTGTGCTATGAGTGCATTGATACATACTTGCAAGAAATGGGCTTTATGAAAAGTGAAGTGGACCCTAACCTCTAATACTTGGTTGTTGGGGTTGAGATTCTTATTCTTGTTCCTTGTGTGGATGACCTATTTCTGATAGGTGCACTAGAGATCATAGAGGATTGCAAGAGGGACCTCCCAAAAGACTTTGAGATGAAGGATTTGGGAGTCATGCATTACTTTCTAGGCATGGAGGTGTGGCAGATAGATGGAGAGATCTTCCATGGTCAAGGGAAATGTTGCATTGATATCTTAAAAATATTTGGGATGGAGGATTTAAAAGCCGTTTCTACACCCATGATCACAAATTGGAGGAAGGTAGAGGGTATATGCAGGATCATGGTGTGCCAGAAAGTGGTGATCTGGAAAATCTATATTATGGAATATCTCAAACCATTTCAAAATCTAGTCCAACTTTTTTCCCACCTACCCTGATACTAAATGAAAACAATTAATATCTTTATAAGGTCTACTATATCTTTTGATACCAAACCTATATGGCCAACTTTAAAAACATCCTAAAGATGTGCTTTGGGCCTATTTTAATGTGATTTTTACTTCAAACATGTAGCTGATGACTATTTTCCCACCAAAAATTGATGTAATGAAAAGAGTTTCTTAAGAATGTTCTTATCTTTCCATAAATTTAAGGTTTTTCAAATTATGAGTTTAGTAAGTAATTATTACTTATTTGTAATGGAGTTACGTATAAAGTGTTAACTGACACACTACTTGAAAAAAAACTATAACTTTCAAATGGTAAAACATTTTTTAAATCCAAAAGATGCATCACATTCTATGTTTCTTCTACTATAAGGGAAAAAAAAATGAAATATTGACTTTTGTAGAGTTTTGAATTAGTTAAGATGGTCAGACATGAGAGTTTTTTTATTCCAAAAATACTAAAGTCAAAAATTAATTAATTCATATTTATTTAGAATGAAAATACCCAAAAATGTGTGTCACATCCAAGCATGGGTCTACTACTTATATCTAGAATATTATTTAAAAATATTATCATTTGATTTTGATTAAGGTGGTCAGACATACGTCTACTTCTTATTTTTGTTCTAAAAATTTTATAATATTGCATTAAAATTCAAAATTTCTACCTATCAATTTTTATTTTTTAGAGATAAGTTCTAGTAGTTTAGAAACTAGATTCAATTTGCTAGAGATTATTTTCTCTCAACATTTTTATATAAAGTTAATATCAAGTAGAAAATTGCACATCAAGTTGACATAACTCTGATTTTCTAATTTTTTATTACCACTTGAGAGCATAGCTTGGTTGACCATGATCCTGCACATACCCTAGATACATCTAAGGAGAAGGATGTAGATCCCACCTTATATAGGTAGTTGATTGGTTTGCTTATGTACTTAGTCAACAACATGTCATATATTGCATTTATAGTGAACACTCTTAGTCAGTTCATGGTTGAACCAAAGACAATGCATTGGACAATGACCAAGCATGTGCTCTATTACTTGCATCGTACAATTGAGTATGGGATAATATATGTTCGAGGTGAAGGTATCAAGTTGATGGGCTATACTAATGCAGATTGGGTAGGAAGTACAATGGACAAAAGGGGCACTTTAGGGTGTTGTTTTAGTTTGGGATTAGGAGTTGTATCCTATTCATTGGTTTTCTAATAGCAGTAATATAAAATGGGGTTAGGGATAATTTGGAGTGAATGAGTTGTAGAAGCATTTGTAGTGTTAGCAAGGGCACAATGATAGTTTTGGGGATAGTAGTAGAGGAATATCAATAGGAGGAATTGGGAGGTTGTTAGAGTTCTAGTGAGAGGCAAGGAATTTTGTATTTCTTGATTTTCCAAACTCAATATTTTTTTCTCATTTGTAGAACTAGTTTTCCCTTAGGGGTTTTTCCAAAGATGATTTTTTTGAAAATATTGTGTTCATTTTGCTGCTTATTTCTTTCCATTATTTATTGGTGAAGTTGCAACTGTGTTATTTTTTGATATTAGTTGTGAATTTATTTTCAATAGTTAAATAATTATTTAAGATAGGAGATTAATAATCAGTTACTACAATAAGAATTTTCATATAGTTAAAATCCCTTACATCAATGAAGAGAAGGTAAAAGAAATGAGAAAAAGAAAATATATCATTCAAACCAAAGTTTTAAGGAAGGTATCGATCCATATTATGTTTGAAAACCTTACTTCAAAAATATGAATTTATCCCCATGCTGACCACTACCATGACTACTCTACTAGTAGACTTTATTCAATAGATAATTTTAAAGTTTTTTTATTAATTATAAAGTTACTAATAGGAAACTGAATTTTGATAGATATTGTTGGAAATATTCAAGATATGATAGGTTACTGAGAGGGGAGGGGTGAATCAGTAACCTCAAAACTTTTAAATAATTCAGCACTTTAACCATATATACTATTCACCATTCATTCATCTAATCTACTGCATATATGAGAGATTAGACATTTATAACACATGTACACAGTGATTTGGTTACCCAAAAACCTTCCAAATAGAAAGTAAAGCTTGGGTGGGGATGATACCCACAAAACTTTGTTAGTGTAGTATGACGTTAGCTTGTTAAGGCTTACATTGACCACTTCTAGTGATCTGCCCTGTTAGGAGCACAATGGACTACTGGGTCCACCTTGTTAGAGGATTTATAAACATACAATGAAGTATGCACTCTATTAAGAGATTTATAAAAAGATTTTTAAGTCTACCTTGTTAAAGGATTTACAAAACTAATTCACTTGTTAGGATGAGACAGTTGATCTACTTACAACTTGATTGCTAATTAGATCCTTGAAGTGTAGATCACCTCTTGTGACTGAAGAATCTTTACTGCTCCTTGTAGACCTTATTGAATACTCTGCTCTGCTACTGATTCACTTTCATTCTTCTCAAAACATTACATGTCTATCTTGATACTCTCATGCATACATTGTAAATGATATAATATATTACATATATACCAATCCAATAATTACAACTGCAAGGTTAGCAAAAACACAAGTGAACAAAATATTACTGAGTCAGCCAAATAGTAGAAAACTCAGTTTTTTCAAGCTAACTTGGTAACCTTCTGATACTCAACATCTACTGCATTACTTGGCATTGTCATGCACTTGGTAGAAGTAGAAGCTTTGTCCATACTAATCACACAATGTAGCTTGGAACTTGGTAACCATTGGAGACTTTGCAAATATAGTATCACTCGGTAAAAACTGAATCCTTTGTTTACCTTGCTTTCACTCGGTAAGCACTACACTTTCATTACTTGGTAAACACTAGACTTCCATCACTCAGTAAACACTATGAAGCTCGGTGAACACTATATGCCTGGTAGATACTGCTGGGCTGCACACCCACTCAATAGCTTCATGAATGCTCGGTATGAACTGGTTGACTACACACTCACTCGGTAGCTTCAAGAATGCTCGGTATGAACTAGTTAAGTGATGAACCTAAAAGGTAAAAATTGAATTCTTGGTATACACTATAGACTAAGTGATGAACTTGGTAATCATTCAAAATTGAGTAAGTGTTGTCACTAATGACAAATACAATATAATGCAAACAACCTCCCGCTTTGGCATTAGTGAAAAACACTTATAAGTCAAAACATATATAGATAACCTGACTCAATAAATTTTGGTTTTTCAAAATTTATCTTTGTAGAACTACTACATATACATTTCTATATATCTTCTTGATGAATTATAATGTATATATAAAGATACTTATGTATACATGCTAACTCTATTGAGTGCTAACTCCCCCTTTCACTTATAGTGATAACTCTCCTCACTTATTATGTTGAATCTCTCCCCCTTTTTAACAATAATGCCAAAGGACTACATATATAGTTTATATGAATACACCAAAGTGAGATAGAAAATCTTGATGTACCTTAAGGATGGTGGCAAAAGTATTATCCCAAGTTTGCTACAAAATTTGACAGGTGGAGAGAGAAATTTGAACTTCTGTTGATAATTGGATCATGTGATCAGCCATTGAGAAGTTCTGATCTTGGACCAATGTTTTGCAATGAGCAATATGTTTGTACATTGATTCCATGATAGGAAGGATCATGTTCTGGATGCCTATGAGTGTAGACTAGATCCTTGCTTCCTATCTCAGTAGTTATGCTTGTACATCTGCCAAATATCTAATTTTTGTGTGATGGGAGGTTGTAGAGGAAGAGTCCACCTTTAACTTGGATGCACTTGATTTCATATCAATGTCAATCTTATTTAGCTCATCCTTTATTTATTTAGTAAAACTAGAAACATCACATAGTTTGGCAAAAAGTGATGCTACATTATTAAAAGAATTTTCAAAATTACCCAAAAATGTTGACAATTCAACTTGCTTGATTGCTATCTTTTGAGAAATATGCTCTAGCATCTTATTATCAAATTTCCTTTCAGCATTTTCTATTAGTTTCTCTTGTCCAGAAGAATCTTCATTAAATTTCTATACTACCTCTTCTAACTGAATCAAAATGTGTTGAGTAGAATCTACTTCAACACCTATAGCATCTATAATTATATCCTTTTCATTCTCAATTATTCTGTATTCCTTATCCCTTGGGTGATCCCACAATAATGGGCTCCACTTTTTGACCAATTTTGACACTGAAATCAATATTTTTGCAACAAACGTCATGTTCAAGTGACTATATCTCCAAAACTATAAAAAAATTCAAGATGACATAAACTAGTGATTTTGAATACTTTGTTCCTACTTTGTAACTCTATTTTTTAATCTAAAAAAAAAATTTATTTATGTCAATTTTTTTTTATCTCCTCTGAAAAGTGGTACACAAAAAAATTCAATATTTTAAAGAGTGGCAGTCCGTTTGACACACATAACTTTTTTTCTAGAAATGATAATGAAGTAATTCTTTTGGCGTTGGATTTGTAACATCAATATCCAGTGACTCCATTTGGTTTGATTTATTTTTGTTGAATATTGTATAGTTTATGAAGTTTTGAAGTGATATGAACCGTAATTCAGACATACATTCCCTTTGACACAGATAATTTGAAGTCAATTTATCATAAACCATTTTTTTTTTTTAATAGAAAGGTATCTCAATAAGCCAGTGCCTCCATATTTTTCAAAAAAAAATTGACCTAATTTACTAATTTTCTCGAGGTGTCAAAGTCAGTTGATATTCGATCGGTAATGAACCTATAATGAGTTAAACTCATATTTGAAAGTCTTAATGATTAAATTATGTATTAAAATTATAGTCGTTGGAAAGCTTGCTCTGAGCAGCACATTTTGACATTTTTTTTATTTTACAGTAGGAGATCATTCTCCTGCAATTATGGCAGTCAAAAGAGAAAAAAAAAAGAAAAAAGAAAAAATGGTTGAATTTTTTGTGATTTTGCATGTTCGCGAGAACATGGCGTTCGTGCGAATACGTTTACCATGTTCGAGCGAATGTATGTTCGATATGTTCGCCGAACATGCAAATCATGTTTGTGCAAACTTATTTATCACATATGTTCGCACGAACATACGAAAGATGTTCGCGCGAACATGATTTTAAAAAAAGTTCGCACGAACACAATAAGTGTGTTCGCGCGAACATATGGTAAACTCAATTTCTCATTTTGCAATTTTTTTCATTTTGTTTGTCCCACTAAAGTGGAACCCATTATTGTGGGTTCACCCCCTTTCTAATTTTAACTATTTCTTCGTAGCTTTCATCTCTATGAGTTGACTGGCTAACCTCATCTCTTCAATGGTCGCATTGTCATAGTCAATCTTTGGAATCACTATTTTTGTGTCTAAGTCGATGTCTTCTCCAATTTCCTTTCTAGTGATTAGAATTTTTAACGAATGCTTTTGTTTGACTTTTGTGATGACAGATTTGACCTTAGGAATAGACACAATAGTGGAGATAGAAGGGATAGCAGTGAAAAATGGGATAGGATTCAAGGATTGAATACCAACAAAAGTACTAACCAGATAAAAAATTCAAACATTTCCCAAAAATGGTATCACACTTGGTAGAGTACCCATAGTAGTATCTAAATTAATTGGAGTTGAAGTGGATACAGACAATGTTGATGAGAACAAAACTGTAGAACTTACTGGAATTAATGGAGACATAATTGTAGAACTTACTGTTACACTCACTGATGGTGAAGGAGCTAAGGAGGCTGACTCAGTGGCTACAGAAGTGACAGAGAACTCAGTAGATGAAGTGCTTGGCACATATGTTTTAGAGTCCTGAAGCTGGGAGGTGGCTGGTGAAGATTGAGCTATGGTAGTGACTGTTGTGCTCAAAATTTCACTTACAGAAGCTGTCTGCATAGTAGATTTTACTATCTTTCGTGGAGAGTGAGGAAGGGATGCGATAACTTCTGTTACAATTTTTACTGGATCTTCTTCATCTTTTTCTTCCTCAAGTGCTTCTTCCTCCTTGTCTTCTTCCTCTTTTTCTTCCATTAATGCATGTAGCTCTCCTAGAGTAACTGTGATGGATGGAGTGCTATCAAAATCATTGTTGTCACTACTATCATCATCCTTGATTTCAACAGGATCATCACTGGGCTTTTGCAAATGATAGATGTTCATCCTCATGTTTGTTGGATCTCTTACAAAATGTTCAATGTCCTTAATCAAAATCAAACATGTGTGAAATCTAATCATCATTTTACCTTCATTGTTCTTCATTGCTACCTTTATTTTTTCTTAAATAAGAATTAGTAGAAGATTCTTTAGGGATTGCTCATATATGTCCTTGGTCATTTGGGTGGCTGACTCCCATCTTGGTTGCAATCTCTCTAATAGCTCTTTGGAAATTTGAGGGATAGGCTGGTCTAGGGAGTATTTCCATTTTCCCATCTTATTGAGTACCAGTTCCTCAATCTACATTTTCTCTACATCAGTCCTTGTTTCAAATTTTAATGCCTTGAAATTTGTGTTACCAACTCCCTCTTTCAATTATTTTAGCCTTTCCTCAAATGTGAGTGGAGGCTTGACAAGTATAGTTTCCTACTTGCCTTATTGGGTTCTTCTAGAGAATGTTGCAGTAGGTTGCTTCTTAGGTTTGGTGATAATCACCTTCCCTTTCTTCTTTGGCAATTCCTTTTCTTTTCTAGATACAAGTTTTATAGCTTGGGCTAGCTTGATTTCAAGCTCAATTCTAGTCTTGGCTTCATCATAAGTGCCAAAGGTAGGAATCCTAGGATCTACAGGTTCATTTACCAGTGCTTCAATAATGTCCCTGGCTTCATCAATATTCACCTCATAAGGAAGAGGTTTCACCCATTCAACTCGGGGTCTGACTACCTGAATGTATACTCTATCATTGTCAACCATGAAGCATACATCATCTTTGTAATCTTCAACCAATTTTGGTGGAATTCAGAACCTATTATTCATCCTTTCCTTGAAATCTTCAAAATAATTATCCATAACCTTCTCAAAATTTTCACCCATGTCAACAATAAACTCATTAATCTGATATAAAATTGGAATATCTTTTCTCTATACAATTGAGCCCTTTGATGGAAAGAATTTTTGAATATAGAAAAATAAACAAATTAACAAGGAACCAAATTTGTAGGGATTATTCTTTGAAGTCCTTATGTTGTCCATATTCTTGTTCAATTGTTTCAACAACAATTCTGATAGGTCAAATTCAAGATTTTTCTTCACAATTTTGAATGCCAAATCAAGAGCCTCATAGGGCAAACTATTCAAATGACTAGAGCTATAAATTTTGTGGGCAATGACATGAATGCCAAACCTTAATTTAACATTAGATACAGTTCTAACCTTCAAACCTCTACTGTCACATTTAGCTAGGGTTTTCTTCTGTAACTCCTCCTCACTTACGGTTTTGGTGTTTTGACTTTACTTAGCATAGAGAGACCGGTAATCTTATGAATCATCTTCTTGGTGATTAACATTGGCTGCTCTAACCATACTTTCCCATTGTGAACACAACTAAGTATGTACCTAATCCACTTAATTTGGAAACTTCTTGGCATATGCGAGATATGGGTTAACCCTTTGGTCTCTAGATGCTTATGCTTGGGTTTCAAAGAGCCATCAATACTCATTTCTCCTAGGGCATTGTCCATCTCTAGCTTTCCAATCTCTTTAATAGAACATTTTAAATATGTATGAATTTCGTTTATGAGAAGTACCTTTGGTGGAGTTTTCGATTGAGCTCCATTGGGGTCGAGTGATTCTACAATTGCTGGAACTAGCTTGAAATTTGGTGCCTTCGACTCCACACCTTCAACTAGCATTTCTAAACCTCTTTTTGCCTTGGTGCTATTGCTACTCCTAGATGCCATCACTACTTGGTAGGTGTAAGAAAATTTTGAACAAATTTTCCACTTGAAAATTGCTTGACATTGCTTGGAATTTGCTTTGGAATTACTAGAAATTTCTTAGCTTTGTAATCACGGTGAAGAATGAAATCAAATTCAACCCTTTTGACAAAAAAATGGCCATAAATGCTTGGTACAAAGGTAGTTGAGATGACAAAGGTAGTTGAGATGATAAAATTAACTAAAATTTAAACTCAACTAAATAATACAATTCACTAACTTTAAAATAGACTTTAATAAAAACTAAATAAATATATGAATTTTAGACTATTCTAAATTCCATAACTTTAATCAAAACGTAACTTATTTACAAATTACATTATACTTCTACAAATTATATCAATAACTTAATAATACATTTACAACTAATCTAACAACTAACATTATTAAACAAACTAACCACAATTAAACAAAACTTAATAATATACTAACCTACTAACCTACTAACCCTACTATCTCCCAATTCAAAATAGATTTAACTAACTACTAATAACACTTAATTTAAAACTATATTTCATTTTAAACTAACTATAATACTATGAACAAACTAAAATTATAAACAAAATAATTAAAAAACAAACTAACCTTCTATCTAACACTCTACTCTAACCCTACATCCCCCCCCTAAGCCCGCCCTACTCTATACCCTACAAGCCCTTGGGCAAGTGCTTCCCAAGGAGCGCTTCCCAAGTGCTGTCCTTGGGACACCGCTCTGCCCCATACTGACACGCGTAGGGCCTAGCAAGGTGGGCGGCACAGCTAAGACAAGGCAAAGGATCAAGAATAAAGTCAAAGTTTTGAATGCTATGTTTCCGTTAATCTAAAACACAAACTTTAATACTACCCCACCCCCCCCCCCCATGCTGAGCGCTCACTAAAGGAAGGAAGGTGGGATGGGACACGGGACACGTCATCACATATGATGACAATTCATCTAAGCACCAATCAAAACTTATAAAAAAAAAATTCTTTTAAAGGTGACGCCCAAGGTAGATTGGTGGGGACTTAAGACAAAAAGTTATTTAGGTGAGGAGATATTGGGTTGGTTTTCAAAGTTTTAAGTTTAAATTTTGCATTGATATAATTATTTATAATTTTGATTAATTTAAAAATATATTTTTAAGTCAGAATATAAATGGAATCTTTAAAAGATTCTCTGTTGTAAAAAGGATTTAAACTTGGTTTCTCATACAAAAGGCAAAGAGTTTTCTTACTCTCTTGGCCATTTTTTTTGAAAATTTTTGAAGTATAGGATTACAAGCAATGCATGAATATATATATATATATATATATATATATATATATATATATATTTTATAAAAATTGGAATAGAATTAAAACATTGATTTAACCACTTACTCAATAATGCAAGTTTGATTAATATCCAATAATCATAAAACTATTTTTACATGAATAAACATAAATTTCCATTTCCAACATATATGAACAACTTGATATAATGCCAAACTGAACATCATCCATTCCATCCAAATTTTAAAATTCATCCATCTAAAATTAAGATTTACAACTAAATCTCATGACAAGCAATATATACCCAACACCAATTTTATTGACCAACCTGATTCAAAGGCTTAGCCAGGAAAGAATCAGGAAGAAAACCCGGCTTCGTTGCCATTTAGAAAAAGGTTTTAAAAAAACTTTCATAGGATATCAATCCCAAATACAACAATTTTATCCAATTTTCTTCATGATCATAATCAA
The DNA here is from genome assembly GCA_028749045.1 of Cupressus sempervirens. NCBI lineage: Eukaryota > Viridiplantae > Streptophyta > Pinopsida > Cupressales > Cupressaceae > Cupressus > Cupressus sempervirens. Next base: position 589,451,750 of record CM053783.1, on the reverse strand, counting down.
GGAGTTTGTAATGTTTTCTGAATCTCATTTCAAGAACCCTGGAGGAAACCAATATCTGATCGGGTGACAACCAAGCAGAACCAAAAGAACATCAAGCATGCATAATCATACGTGGTTTACACAATAGGATTCACAATGAATCAAGACTAGGGAGAGGTGGATTCTTCCAACTGGAGAAGTCAAGCACAACACCAATTCAGATGCCCAATCGGGGCCAATAACCAAGAACTTCTGTTCTTCCATTTAAGCTTACCATACTCATACCAGGTTTGTGCTGACAGCTAGGGGCCCCTAACACCCTACCCTTTATCCCTTTTCTCATCCTAAGAAGAGACTCTACACAGGTTGGAGTCCAACTAAACAGACCTCTCTCAAAATTGGTCACTTCTGCCCTCTCCTAGGGTGAGTAATACCAAAACACCCATGCAAGGAAACTCAAAAATGCAAACATAAACAAGAAAGGAAAACAACCAAAATAACCAGGTTTACAAATCCTCCCAACATACCCACAACCATACAACAGTAAAACAACAACAAGGTAACAAGAACATGAAACAAAACATAAAAATTGAATAAGGGAGATGGGAGTTTCCTACCTTCACAAAGAGGTAATGGCAATGAACCAATTTGAGTAGAGTATCCCTCCTTCCTTCAAGCTTCAAGAAATCTTCTCTAAAATCTAGAGATTTGGTAACCCCCACCACTAGACCAAGGAAAGCCTCTAAATAAGCCTCCAACTCAACCACCCAAAAGGAGAAATAACTATTTCCACCCACTAGCCACTCTAGAAACTCCTAACTCAACCTACACCATGGTTTAACCCTAAAAGGAGGTGGGGTAAGACAACTCATGACAACCACTTGCAATTTTCGCACAAAGGCAAAAAGGAGATTTTTGAGTGCCCTCAAAAGTCAAAGCTAGGGGCTTAGGGGTTGGAAAAGACCCCTAACCCATACCCATACCCTTTGGTTAGAATAAAAACATGTTAAAAGCCTTAGAAAAGAGGTTTAGAGACAAAATAAAATCTAGGAATAAAATAGGTCCCTCTAACAACTCTAACTAGCAAATAAAGCACATAACATTTTACGAGTGTCAAGCGACACTGAAAGAACATAATTACGAACAATAGGGTTTCCAAGTTTTAGCACATGGAGATCAGTTTTGTTCCTCTATAGGGTTTCTCGGCTAAATATCTGCACACTCATTGCACACATTAGTAGTCTTGTAAAATCACATGTATATAACGTATATGTATCAGAAATTTTCATAATTTAAAACATACATTAATAAAGTTTCTTCTCCCTTCATAATTCTTAACCATTTGAAATATCTTAAATCAAATCTCAATCCTACATCTACTGATTTCGTCAACATACATATACATGAACATTAAATGACAATCATCAAATATATCTTGAAATAACATCACACAACATGAAATAATAAAATATGTTCTAAGCATCAGATAATGTCTCGACATCTCGAGTCGCAGATAACAAAAATAAGAGTAATGTATCACTATGCTACGATGGGTTGGGCCAAGGCCTCACATCCTCCCCCACTAGGCATGAACTTCCTCCTGGAGTTCATCAAAAAGTTACGAGTACTGAGATTGCATCTGCACTGCATCCTCCCATGAAGCTGTGACCTCACTGTAACAATCCCATTGGACCCTAACCTGGTCCAGCTCTCGGCCTCGAAGTGATAGGGTCCGTCGGGCAATAATGCGGATAGGCTCCAGTGCTAGCTGTCCGTTTGACTCCACTTGTAAAGCATCCCAATATATAATATGAGACTCATCATAAATGTATCCTCTAAGTACAGAAATATGAAACACATCGTGGATGCGTGACAGGCTAGGTGGCAAAGCTAAACGGTATGCAACAGGTCCTATCCTCTCAAGGATCTCGAACGACCCAACAAACCAGGGTGCCAGCTTAGAGCCCTTTCCGAAATGAATGGGACTTTTGTGTGGTCGTACCCTCAACAAAACTCTATCACCAACCTGATACTCTCGATCTGTCCTCTTTGCATCTGCATACTTCTTCTGCCTATCCTGTGCCTCTTTCAGGCGCTGTCGAATCAGGGTCACCTACTGCTCCATCTCCTTTACTAATTGGGGACCAATAGATACTCGATCCTCGATCCTATCCCAACTCAAGGGTGTCCTGCACGATCTCCCATACAAAGCCTCATACGGCAGCATACCTATGGAAGAATGATGCCCATTATTATAGGCAAACTCGACAAGATGAAGGTATTCCTCCCATTTGACCTGATGGTCTATTACGTACATACGTAGCATGTCCTCCAAAACCTAATTCACTCACTCGGTCTGGCCATCGGTTTGAGGATGGTACGCTGTACTAAAATTGAGCCTAGTGCCCAAAGCCAACTGCAACTCTCTCCAAAATGAAGAAGTGAACAAAGAGCCTCTGTTAGATATGATCTTACGAGGAACACCATGAAGTCTAACAATGTCCCACAAGAACACCTGAGCTATGTCTCGTGCTGTAAATGTAGTACGCACGGGTGAGAAATGGGAAACCTTGGTCAATGTTTTGACTATCACCAAAATGGCATCATGGCGACGAGATGACATAGGAAGACCAACAATAAAATCCATAGATATAGTGTCCCATTTCCATACTGCAATCTCATGCAGCTGGAGAAGCCCACCAGGATGACGGTGCTCTGCCTTCACCCTCTGGCACTCAAGGCATCTCGCAACTATGCTAGCAATTTGTACTCTCATGCTTGGCCAATGATACAACTGCCTCAAATCTGCATGTAACTTCTTAACACTGAGGTGCGCTGCATAAGGTGCCCTGTGAGCCTCAAGTACAATGAGTTCGCGCAAACCCCCAATGGAAGGTACATACATACATCTCCTATGCCGCAAAAGTCCATCAGACTCCAAGGAATACTCTGCAAACTTCCTTTCCAAGGGTCTATGAGAATGTACTAACTGACTTACTTCTGCATAAAGCTCATCAGCTAGTAAGTGCTGCAAGATCCGCTCTCTCAAGTCAGTGCAAGTAGTCACAGATGAAAGTTCATGGCGCCTTTTGCTTAAGGCATCTGCAACCATATTCTCTTTTCCCTTGATGTAATGAACATCAAAATCATACTCACACAGGAACTCCATCCACCTTCTTTGCCTAGCATTAAGGTTCGGCTGAGAAAATATGTACTACAAGCTCTGGTCATCAGAATGGAGCTCGAATCTATGACCCAGAAGGAAATGTCACCATCTCACCAAGGCATCAACCACTGCCGCTAGTTCTAGGTCATGAGTAGGATAATTGATTTCATGAGTCTTCAACTTCCTAGACTCAAAGGAAATAGGTCATCCTTCCTGCATAAGGACTGCTCCTAAACCATCTAAAGATGCATCAGTGCACACCACAAAATCTGCAATAGGATCTAGTACTGCAAGAATTGGTGTACTCGTGAGGGCTCTCTTGAGCTCTTCAAAAGCTCTACCACACTTCTCTGTCCACTCGTACTTCTTCCCCTTTCTCTGAAGAGAAGTAATGGGGTGTGCCAATCTAGAGAATCCTGAAATGAAGTGTCGGTAATAACTTGCTAGCCCCATAAAGCTCCTCACTTCGGTAACACTGGTGGGTGTTGGCCAATCCATGATAGCCCTGATCTTTGATGGGTCTATTGAGACACCATCACCCGATATGACATGACCCAGATAATGTATCTCAGGTCTAAAGAATGCACACTTCGACAAGCTGCCAAACAACTGATTCTCTCTCAGCCTCTGCAATACCTGTCTCAGGTGCTCTTCATGCTCTCTCTCATCATGAGAATAAATCAAAATGTCATCAAGAAACACAACCACAAACTTATCCAAAAAGGTACGAAATACTCCATTCATGAGGCTCATGAATATAGCTGGAGCATTCGTAAGGCCGAAAGGTACCACGGTGAACTCGTAGTGGCCATACCTAGTACGAAAAGCTGTCTTGGGGATATCACTATCCACAATTCTCAACTGATGGTAACCCGACTTTAGGTCAATCTTTGAAAATACTCAGGCACCCTGCAACTGGTCAAAGAGATCATCGATTCTGGGAAGAGGATATCAGTTCTTGATGGTCACCTTGTTCAATTGTCGATAATTGATACACAACCTAAGTGATCCATCCTTCTTAACAAAAATCGCCGATGCACCCCAAGGTGACACATTAGGTTGTATATGCCCCTTCTCCAAGAGTTCCTCTAACTGAGCCTTTAGCTCACTAAGCTCATGAGTAGTCATCCTATATGGTGCTCTTGAAATTGGCTCAGCTCCTAGTACTAGGTCTATGTGGAAATTCACTGCTTGCGATGGAGGCATACCAGGAAGCTCTGAAGGAAACACATCTGCAAACTCTTGAAGGATTGGAAAATCATCAAGGGATGGCTCCCTTTCTGAATCTTCCTCTCGGTCATTAATAGTGATAGCAAACAACTGACAACCCTTTCGCATGCACTGCCTAAGCTGCATAGCGGAAATCATTCGAAGGGACACTGGCCTATTCACTCCAAAGATCTCCCTAAAGACACCATCATCATCCACACATTCCACCCTCTTCTATCGACAATCCACCTTGGCGCTGTGGGCACAAAGCCAATCCATGCCAAGGACAACATCATAAGAACCTAGAGGGGTAATGCATAGGTCATTCCTAGTGGACATGTCTCCCATCTGCATCTGACAACTCCGCACCATGGAACTAACTGACACTCTAGTTCCTGAGGCTAACTCTACCTCCCAACTAACATCTTGTCTAACTGCCACTAGCCCGCAAAGCTCCACCACAAATGGAGATATAAAAGAGTCAGTAGCTCCAGAATCAAATAAAACTGCAACCATATGGCCCTATATAATACCTGTAGCCTCGATAACTGTGGCATGATGCTCAGCCTGGCGGTTGTCAACCACTGCAAAAACTCTATGAGATCTACCCATGTCACCAACTGTCGGCTCTGAAAAAGCCCTGCTCTGACCACTGGATGCCTGTCCCTGCGGACACTCTCTAGCTATATGACCCATGCCACCACAAGTGTAGCATGGTCCGCGAGTATAAGATCGTGCACCCTGTGACCCAGACTGCTGTGGGCCTCCCGATTTGCTAGATCCACTGAATCCTCCCCTAGAAGACTATTGAGTCTTCACTGACAGAGACTGTGGGACCTGTACTTTTTGCTCTTGCCTAGGACCCTGTGACTACCACTGCTTGGGCTTAGAGCCCTGATAACCATGAGAAGGTTTATGCTATTGCTACTGCTAGGGTTTTGGCTGCTGAGACTGTTGGCCCCTAGAGGACCCTGCTATATAATTTTGATTCCCTTTCCAAGGGGGTTTCTGCTGGAAGGAGTTTTAGTTCCGAGGCCAATCCCGTGACTCCTGCCTCCCTCGAGTATCCTCAGCAACCAGTGCTATCTCCACTGCCTGTCTAAAAGTGGTAGGGAAGGTCATCCTAACTGGGCCCTGAAGGGAGAAATTCAGACCCATGATAAAGCGATGCACCCATAGTTTCTCATCCTTCATGTATTCCACATAGGGAAGGAGCTCGAGAAACCTACTCTCGTACTGAGCCACTGTAAGGCCTCTCTGATAAAGAGAATGGAACTCCTCTATCTGCTTCTGCCAGAAATGCTCTGACAAGTACCTCTCTCAAAATCTTTCTAGGAAAGATTCCCATGTGAGGGTGTCCATCCTCACTCCACCAATGATCTCCTCCTAATGCCACTAGTTGGAGGCATCCCTTCTCAACTGATGAACTACTAGTCGTGCTTTTAGATTACTCCCATAAGGGTGTAACCCAAAGCACCATTGTAAGCTCTGTAACCATGCCTCTGCTACTGAACCCTCAGTGGTACCAGTAAACAATGGTGGTCCAAGTCGAATCAATTCCCTGATGTCATCCCCTACATGTCTAGGAGGTCGGTCAAAAGGGGGTCCTCTCTAGTGTATGGACTCTTCCTCGTGTTCACCTTGACCCTCTATCTATCTCGGTGGGGGACTCCTAGTCCTCTCTCTGACTCTGGGCCCGCCTCCTCCGGGTCCCTCTGCTTCCACTACTGGAATCTGCTGGACTGGCTGAACTATAGGTACCACTCTCTGCTAAACTACACCGTTCAAAGTTTGGAGTGCATCAATAATGTCCTGATTTGGGTTCGGTGGTGGTGGAGGTGGAGGTGATCCACCCTCCTGTCCCGCTCTACCACCCCCAGTCTTATGACCTCTGCCTCACCGGTTGCGAGTAACAGGCGACATCTACACAATTAAAAGTTTGAGTTAAGTTTAGGAAGCATAATGGTTTAAGGTTCCTAGTGTTGAAACATGGGCTCTGATACCAAAATGTCATGCCCAAACTACGAGGGTAAAAACACACACCAATTTTTTTTTAGAAACTTTACATTAATAATACTTGTTAAACTTAATAGTTACAAACATCTAAATTAACTACATATTAATGCTAATAAGATTTCCAAAACCATTCATAAATTCTACTAACTAAATTTAAATATTCTCTAAAATAATTCTTATCTAAACTTTAAATACTAACAAAAATAGACCGATTTAAATTAAGGTTAACTAACATAATTATAACATTATACTAGAAATATATCAACCTAAATAGATTAATTAAGTAAATCCTAACAACTAACCACTATCCACTATCACCTAGATCCGATGAGTGGTAAGTGATCCATTTATTCCCATGAGAGATGGATTCCTATTAAGTTACTACTCATGAAACATGGGTCGGCGAGTTTGTCTCGAATCACACAGTTAAATCCTGTTAGCAATACCACAACTAACCACTAACTTATCTTAAATCTGAAAATTAACTTAATTTAATATAATCTAACTATATTTAATATAAACTAACTAAACTTAATATAATCTAACTATAATGAATAAAATTAACTAAAATTTAAACTCAACTAAATAATACAATTCACTAACTTTAAAATAGACTTTAATAAAAACTAAATAAATATATAAATTTCAGACTATTCTAAATTCCATAACTTTAATCAAAACGTAACTTATTTACAAATTACATTATACTTCTACAAATTATATCAATAACTTAATAATACATTTACAACTAATCTAACAACTAACATTATTAAACAAACTAACCACAATTAAACAAAACTTAATAATATACTAACCTACAAACCTACTAACCCTACTATCTCCCAATTCAAAATAGATTTAACTAACTACTAATAACACTTAATTTAAAACTATATTACATTTTATACTAACTATAATACTATGAACAAACTAAAATTATAAACAAAATAATTAAAAAACAAACTAACCTTATATCTAACACTCTACTCTAACCCTACATCCCCCCCTAAGCCCACCCTACTCTATACCCTACAAGCCCTTGGGCAAGCGCTTCCCAAGCGCTGTCCTTGGGACAGCACTCTGCCCCATACTGACGCACGCAGGGCCTAGCAAGGTGGGCGGCACAGCTAAGACAAGGCAAAGGATCAAGAATAAAGTCAGAGTTTTGAATGCTATGTTTCCTTTAATATAAAACACAAACTTTAATACTTACCCCCCCCCCCCCCCCCCCCCATGTTGAGTGCTCACTAAAGGAAGGAAGGTGGGATGGGACACGGGACACGTCATCACATATGATGACAATTCGTCTAAGCACCAATCAAAACTTATAAAAAAAAAATTCTTTTAAAGGTGACGCCCAAGGTAGATTGGTGGGGACTTAAGACAAAAAGTTATTTAGGTGAGAAGATATTGGGTTGGTTTTCAAAGTTTTAAGTTTAAATTTTGCATTGATATAATTATTTATAATTTTGATTAATTTAAAAATATATTTTTAAGTCAGAATATAAATGGAATCTTTAAAAGATTCTCTGTTGTAAAAAGGATTTAAACTTGGTTTCTCATACAAAAGGCAGAGAGTTTTCTTACTCTCTTGGCCATTTTTTTTGAAATTTTTCTAAGTACAGGATTACAAGCAATGCATGAATATATATATATATTTTATAAAAATTGGAATAGAATTAAAACATTGATTTAACCACTTACTCAATAATGCAAGTTTGATTAATATCCAATAATCATAAAACTATTTTTACATGAATGAACATAAATTTCCATTTCCAACATATATGAACAACTTGATATAATGCCAAACTGAACATCATCCATTCCATCCAAATTTTAAAATTCATCCATCTAAAATTAAGATTTACAACTAAATCTCATGACAAGAAATATATACCCAACACCAATTTTATTGACCAACTTGATTCAAAGACTCAGCCGAGAAAGAATCAGGAAGAAAACCCAGCTTCGTTGCCATTTACAAAAAGGTTTAAAAAAAAACTTTCATAGGATATCAATCCCAAATACAACAATTTTATCCAATTTTCTTTATGATCATAATCAAGGAGTTTGTAATGTTTTCTGAATCTCATTTCAAGAACCCTGGAGGAAAGCAATATCTGATCGGGTGACAACCAAGCAGAACCAAAAGAACATCAAGCATGCATAATCATACATGGTTTACACAATAGGATTCACAATGAATCAAGACTAGGGAGAGGTGGATTCTTCTAACTGTAGAAGTCAAGCACAACACCAATTCAGATGCCCAATCGGGGCCAATAACCAAGAACTTCCATTCTTCCATTTAAGCTTGCCATACTCATAATAGGTTTGTGCTGACGGGTAGGGGCCCATAACACCCTACCCTTTATCCCTCTTCTCATCCTGAGAAGAGACTCTACACAGGTTGGAGTCTAACTAAACAGACCTCTCTCAAAATTGGTCACTTCTGCCCTCTCCTAGGGTGAGTAATACCAAAACACCCATGCAAGGAAACTCAAAAATGCAAACATAAACAAGAAAGGAAAACAACCAAAATAACCAGGTTTACGAATCTTCCCAACATACGCACAACCATACAACAGTAAAACAACAACAAGGTAACAAGAACATGAAACAAAACATAAAAACTGAATAAGGGAGATGGGAGTTTCCTACCTTCACAAAGAGGTAATGGCAATGAACCAATTTGAGTAGAGTATCCCTCCTTCCTTCAAGCTTCAAGAAATCTTCTCTAAAATCTAGAGATTTGGTAACCCCCACCACTAGACCAAGGAAAGCCTCTAAATAAGCCTCCAACTCAACCACCCAAAAGGAGCAATAACTATTTCCACCCACTAGCCACTCTAGAAACTCCTAACTCAACCTACACCATGGTTAAACCCTAAAAGGAGGTGGGGTAAGACAACTCATGACAACCACTTGCAATTTTTGCACAAAGGCAAAAAGGGGATTTTTGAGTGCCCTCAAAAGTCAAAGCTAGGGGCTTAGGGGTTGGAAAAGACCCCTAACCCATACCCATACGCTTTGGTTAGAATAAAAACATGTTAAAAGCCTTAGGAAATAGGTTTAGAGACAAAATAAAATCTAGGAATAAAATAGGTCCCTCTAACAACTCTAACTAGCAAATAAAGCACATAAACATTTTACGAGTGTCAAGAGACACTGAAAGAACATAATTACGAACAATAGGGTTTCCAAGTTTTAGCACATGGAGATCAGTTTTGTTCCTCAGTAGGGTTTCTCGGCTAAATATCTGCACACTCATTGCACACATCAGTAGTCCCGTAAAATCACATGTATATAATGTATATGTGTCAGAAATTTTCATAATTTAAAACATACATTAATAAAGTTTCTTCTCCCTTCATAATTCTTAACCATTTGAAATATCTTAAATCAAATCTCAATCCTACATCTACTGATTTTGTCAAGATACATATACATGAACATTAAATGACAATCATCAAATATATCTGGAAATAACATCACACAACATGAAATAATAAAATATGTTCTAAGCATCAGATAATGTCTCGACATCTTGAGTCGCGGATAACAAAAATAAGAGTAATGTATCACTATGCTACGATGGGTCGCGGCGAGGCCTCACACTTACAACTCAGTGATCGAACAAAACTTTAGTTACTCCTGACCTAGCTCGACATGACCTGATTTCTTATGACCCTTTGTATTTGAAATACTAATTGCATCATTTACTTTCTTTCAATTTGGAACTACTTAAGATATCACTAGAAGATGCAGTTTCATATGTTTGTTTATGGATCTTAACTGGAGATGGTGGAGTCACACACTTCTTGAGTGACTTCGCCATCATTTGAATTATCTTGTTCAGTAGATTTAGGAATCCACTGTTGCCTCATCTGCTTCTGAATGTTATTAGCTTTAGCTTTCTTTTCAGCTTCAACTCTTCCTATGTTCATGTAGTTTTTAGCTATATGACCAAGTTCTATGCATGTATAGCATCTTATAGTAGTGTCCTTCTTCCTTAGGTGATGTCCTGCACAGTTTATACCAATATGTCCATATTCTTCACAATAATGACATTTGCAAAAAGTATTGTAGTCCCATCCAAATATTTCTTTAACAAGTTGTTCAGCTGGATTGAATGATTTGGATCTACATTGGAATGCCTTGTGACCATGCTTCTTGCATTTGTGACAATTTCCTTCAAATTTTGGTTTCTCCTTGCATTCATTAGCTTTATGACCATGTTGACTGCAATTGTAGCTTTTACCATTGAATTTACTTTTTCCATTGCTCCAACACTTGTTTGATGTGTTACCTAACTGACCACAATGATTGCAAGTAGGTCTTTGATTCCTTTGGGCACCTTGTTTGGAGGTTTCACCTTCTTCCTTATAACCAAGATCAACTTTACCTTTTTGTCTATGAAGATTCTGCTCACTTTGTTGATTTAATTGATTCATGTCTGCTTGAGATTTTATTATCCTTTCATTGACTTGCTTTTCAGTGATTAAGTCATTTTTCAAACTTTGATTGATTTGTCTTTCATATCTTAAGTCGCTTTGTAAGCTTTCAATGATTTTTCTTTCAGTGATTAAATCATCCATCGGGCTTTCATTTTCAGATCTCAGATTCATAATTTCTTCATTTGCATTAGATTGTTGATCTATAAGATCTTCATGTTGAAGGGATTGATTATTTCTTCTCTCTAAGTCTTCAATTGCCTTATTTCTCTGTTCCAAAACTTCACATAGCCTAATTGATTGGATTTCTTGTTCTCTTTTAAGCTTTCTTACTTCTTTCTATAGAAAACCATTCTTTTGTAGGAGTTCCTTGATTGCCTCATTAGCTTCATCTGAATTGTTTGATGATAAAAAGTCTTCAATCTTTTCTTCAACATACTAATGGTCATTCATTTGTCTTGCAAGTTTTGTCCTTCTCTTTAGGGATTGAGAAAGATTCTCCTTTGCTTCTCTAAGTTGAGCCATGGCCATTTCCAGATCTAGCTTTTCATTTTCAATAGCTTTTTCAAGTTTGAATATCTCCATTGTCCTTGATCTTTGCTCAAGCTATCAAACTTTATCCTGAGAACCACAAAAGCTTTGATACTAATTGTTCAAAATATTCAAGATATGATAGCTAACTAAGAGGGGAGGGGCGAATCAGTAACCTCAAAACTTTTAAATAATTCAGCACTTTAACCATATATACTATTCACCATTCATTCATATAATCTACTACAGATATGAGAGATCAAACATTTATAACACATGTGCATAGTGATTTGGTAACCTAGAAACCTTCCAAATAGAAAGTAAAATTGGGGTGGGGATGATACCCACAAAACTTCATTATTGCAGTATGAAGTTAGCCTATTAAGGCTTACATTGACCACTTCTAGTGATCTGCCCTATTAGGAGGATAGAGGACTGCTATGTCCACCTTGTTAGAGGATTTACAAATATACAATGAAGTATGCACTCTATTACGAGATTTATAAAAAGACTGTTAAGTCTACTTAAAACTTGATTTCTAATTAGATGATTGAAGTATAGATCACCTCTTGTGACTGATGAATCTTTACTCCTCCTTGTAGACCTTGTTGAATACTCTACTTTGTTGCTGATTTTCTTTCATTCTTCTCAAAACATTACATGTCTATCTTGATACTCTCATGCATACATTATAACTGACATAATACAGTACATATATACCAATCCAATAATTAGAATTGCAAGGTCGACCAAAACACAAGTGAACAAAATATTACTGAGTCGGCCAAATAGTAGAAAACTCAGGCTCTTCAAGATGACTTGGTAACCTTCTAATATTCAGCATCCACTGCGTTACTTGGCATCATCATGTACTTGGTAGAAGTAGAAGCTTAGTTCATACTAATCACACAACATAGCTTGGAACTCGGTAACCATTGGAGACTCGGAAAATATAGTATCACTCAGTAAAATTTGAATCCTTTGTTTACCTTGCTTTCACTCGGTAAGCACTACGCTTTCATTACTTGGTAAACACTCAACTTCCATCACTCGGTAAACACTATGAAGCTTGGTGAACACTATATGCTCGGTAGATATAATTTCTAGGCTACACACCCACTCGATAGCTTCATGAATGCTCAGTATGAACTACTTGACTACACACTCACTCGGTAGCTTCAAGAATGCTCGATATGAACTACTTAAGTGATGAACCGACAAGGTAACCACTGAATTCTCAGTATACACTATAGACTGAGTGATGAACTCAGTAATCATTCAGAATTGAGTAAGTGTTGTCACTAATGACAAATACAATATAATGCCAAAAAGTTATATAGTTAGAATAGTTGATTACTTCTAGTTAGTTATGATATTTATATAGCACCCTTTCTTGCAGCTCCATTACATAGTTCATCTTGTCACTTTGCATGTTATGAGGCAGTTAAGATGGGAATTCTAAAATAGTTCACTTTTTCTATTTTGGGCCTAATATTTTCATGAGATACAAACAAAAGATCCCTAGGTAAGGTATGTAGGTTTGAGTGTCCAACCAACACACCTTTCTAGCTCTTCTTTGGGATCACCTTATCTATACCCACCTCTAGACTATTCTTCAAAAGAAACACCAAGTCCTCCAGCATTTTTAGGAAATCCTTGAAAGTCAACAAACTATCCCCTAATGTCAGCCTAGCTTCCAAGTGCTCCCCATTGAAAATTACCAAACACAGGTTAGGGAAGATCATGTAGTCAAGAGGGGTGTCACAACCCTTGTTACCCATGCTGAATTAATTGTTTCCTTGTTGCCATCTAGATTTATTCAAATTATCCTTTTTTTATAGTTAAAAATAAAATATCATACCATTGCACTTATTATTGAATTTGGAAGTTCTTGGCACTTTTATTAGGAGGTTAAAAAAATATCTTCTAGATAGTTACTTAAGTTTTCATATGAATTTTATCTGAAGAAGCTAAATATATACATTCAGTGTGCCTTTTTTTTGGAGGGGGTTTCCAACACAATCTCCCGCTTATATTTAACTTCCAAAATAGCTACCTTTTTGGAAAAAATGAAGGAAGGCAAAAAAACTTCAAAAACTTGTTAATGGACATCATAGGAATTCCCATGGTTTAAGTCATGGTTAGGCTATAGGACTAGGCCTTTTGTTCTTCATTATGTTAACTTATCTGATCAGTAAGAGTTGAAGGAATCGGCTTCTGCCATCATCTTTCATCCAATTGCAGCCCTATATAGGGATCAGTAATCCAGTGACAGTGTAATTTTGGGATTTGGAGGATGACAGTCTAATTTTAATGATACAAATTCAATGAATAATTGAAAATAATAAAGCATATGTTTTAGGATTGACCAACTAATGATTGGGAATATTTTTAGCCTGGAGTGGATTCATTATAATACTTGACCTCTCATCTTGATGAAGGACTTGACATTAAAAACTTTACAAAATCTAGTCATGAAGACGTGTGTTTGATCTATTTCATTGGTAGATCGTTGTTGAAACCTAATGTTGTCAAAACCTTGCACAGATCGTTCTTCCATTTCTTCCATTCACAGTTTCACCATTTTACGTCTTTTGCTAGCCAATCATGCTCTTCTTAGCATTTCTATTTGCATTTTACCCCATCATTCCTCGCCCTTGCTCTACCTGACTAGTACCGTCTCCCTCTCTACTCACTTCCATTACCGTGAGAGTGATGGTGAGCTCTTTACTTATCACATTAGGCATCTTTTGTCACCCTCTAGTTTTGATGACTCGTTGGCTACCTTAGACATGTTTGATTTGCTTGCCTTTGCCATATGGGATTCTACTTTCCTTTCTACTCCCCACCGTTCCCCTCTCTCTCTCACAACTAATCATCGAAATACCTATCCTATGAATAAATGGTTTGATATTGACTGTAAATCTTTCTGTCACTCTGTTTGTGTCACCTTTGAGGCTCAGTCTCCTACCTTTTCCCATCTACGTGTTTCTTATATAAATTTTCTTCATCATAAGAAACATTTCTTTGCCTTTTTTAGTGCAGAACCCTTTGCTCCACACTTATCTAGAATCCCTAGAGCTTCTGGCATACGCTTTTCCCTCGTTGCTCCCCCCCATCCTCCACTCTCGACTATTGTTCTCTAACCTCCCATATCACAATTCTTTATGGCATTCATGGGCAGCCTCCTCTCTACTCTACTCCGCCTCCCCACTACCATTTGTTCACCTATTCTAGCATTATGGAGGCCATTAGATCTTTAAGATGCAACAGAGAAACTGATGAAGAGGGTTTTTAGGCATAACTTTTCAAACTTGGGGCTTCATTTCTTGGATCTTACCTTTCTACACTCTTTAATAGAGTGGTTTGCACTAAGTTTCCTAATTCCTGGTCTAGACATGTTGTTTACCCTATTCACAAGTCTAGGCCTATTTCTGATCTAAGAACTTACAGAACTATTATGATTGGTCATACTTTTGGAAAACTTTATGCCATTACTTTGAATACCATGTTATTCAGTGAGCTTGATAGACAGGGATGTAGGCCGAGAGGTCAGGCTAGATTTTGGGCAAACTACTAGACTATGGATCATGTTTTTACACTACGGGCTATCATTGAGGAGGCTAGACACTAATCTTAGAAGGCTTATTATTGTTTTATGGACTTCTATAAGGCTTTTGACTATGTTCCTAGTTTGGCTTTATTTCGGTGGCTTTAGGAGATTGGAATTTCAGATATGTTACAGACTACTATTTTGAGACTTTATGAGAAGGCTACTAGTAGGCTCAAAACTTCGAAGGGCTTTTCTGATCCAATTTAGAGCACCATTGGCATGAAGCAGGGTTGTCCTCTTTCCTCTACACTGTTTGGCTTTTATATTGATGAGTTGGAGGATTTCCTTATGAAATCCTCTCAACCAAGAGATGGGTCTTATTTACATTAGGTTCTGATCTTTATTCTCCTCTTTTCTGATGATTTCATTCTCTTGGCCTCTTCTCCCAATAGCTTACAGAGACTCCTTGATAGTCTTGCTTCTTTTTGTACTCAGCGACATCTTGTGGTCAATTTATCTAAGACATGAGTTATGGTTTTTAATTTTTTAAAGACCTCTCATCTCCATTTCTTCTTCCAGAGGAAGGAGGTTGAGATTACTCCCTCTTACATGTATCTTGGTGTGAAGTTATCAAGACCATGTTTCAATTTGAGACCTGCTATTCAGTCCAGAGTCAGTAAGGGTATGGGCTCCCTAGCTTTTCTAGAGAGATAGTGCTTCAGGCATCATTTTTAGGATATTTTTTCCAAGTTGTCCCTTTTTGACTCCTTGGTTCATCTAACAATCCTCTATGGTTCTGTGGTTTGGGGACCTTCTCTTATTTCTTCTGATTGGGCTTCTATTGAGTTGGTCTAGACACTATTGTTGCATCATAACATTAGGTGTCACAGATTCACCCCTCACAACATTGTTTTAGTAGAGTTTGGTTCTCATCCTCTCAAACTTGCCATTATTTTTGACTTGATTTGGTTTCTTTATTAGCTTAATGGTTTATGGAGATAGGTGTTGACCGACATAGATACTCTTTTTCGACATATTGTTCTTTGGTGGAGATTGTGAGATCTGACACTTCTACTAGATCAAGATGTTGGTGCACTCAGGCCACCTCTTTGTTGGGTTTGATCAAGATTGAGATTGATTGTCTTCCTCCCTATCAATTTTTCCTGGATAACCTAGCTAATCTTCTTCCCTCTCATCATGAGTTGAATGAACATGTTAAATAGGATATCTATAGGCAGTATATTACCACTACTTGGTCTCATCCCCTAGGTGGTTTGCGACCTAAGATGGCCTTCTATATTGAGCATTTTCTTGTTATTTAGGATGGTATTGTTGATCACCCTACCTATCTTTACCAGAATTGGAATCATGCATTATGGTTTTCTCTGGACTCTTTTAGGGTTGGTTCTCATCATCTCAGGGCTTAGACTAATCACCATATGGATTAGATTGATCAATTATGCCAATTATGCACTCTGATGGAGGTTGAGACTGAGACTCACTTCATATTTCATTGTCCTCATTACTATGAGATTAGAGGGAGATTATATTTCCTTTTCAAAGACTATTCTTCTCTCTTGATGTTCTTCAGTTATATTGATCAGGAGTGTTTAGCACTTTATCTTCAGGAGGCCACCCATCTTTGAGAGAATACTTTGCAGTCCTTTCATTAGAGACAGACTTCTGATTAGCTCACTACCACCTATTCCTCTCCCTTGTCTCCTCCAAAGGGTTTGAAAACTGTTAGAATTCTTTAGAATAACTGAGAGGGGGGCGTGAATCAATTATTCAAGGTTCAATAATGTCCAATCAAAACTTTCTAATAAAATGAGAGTGAATTAGAAGTACTATCCTTTTTACTCTCTTATCATGCATGCAATTAAACATTAAACAATCATGAAAAGTGAACATGCATCACACGATAACACAAATGATTTTGGTGACCTAGAAACCCTCCAAGAATAAGAAGGTAAAACTAGGGTGGGGATGACACCCATAAAATAACTATGCAATTAATTTCAACCACTTCTGATGGTCTGCCCTATTAAAGGCCTACCCTGTTAAAGGCTTTACATATTGTAAGATGTGACCCTGTTAAAGGATTTCTACACCCTGTTAGGAGTGTACCTTGTTAGAGGACTTAAGAACATTCAACTTAGAATGCCACCCTATTAAAGGATTTACATAGAGCTGTTAGGCTCACTCAAGTCCATGGGATTTACAGTTACCTTCTCAAAAGAATCTTTTATCCCTCTCTAAGGATCTCCTATCCTCCTCCTAAGGATCTCCTATCCTTCTCCTAAGGATCTCTTTATCCTTGTCCTGAGGATCTCCTTATCCATCTCCTGGGGATCTTCTATCCTTTTCCTGAGGCTTATCCACCTAGCTATTAAGCTAACTTAGCAATGTAGGATTTCAATATCTAATACAATGGTAAGAAAGTATTATACGGGTTTTCAACTGATAAAGATTGCAACCCTACCCTTGCATATTTTAGATCACTCTTCAGTTCTTTTCTTTGCTTGGATTTTCTTCCTTGTAGTGCTAACAGCTTGTTTACCCTTCAAGATCTATCTCCTTGAGTTCTTCTACTTGTAATGCCAATGCACTCTTATCATCACCTGAACAACTCAGAGTCTTGATGCTCTGTTCTTACTCCTCAATGTGTCCTCTTCTCGACATTTCACAGTAGCCTTCTCTTCTCTTCTTCACATGACCACACTTATGACCAACTCCCTGTAATGCTCTCTCTTGATCTCTGACCTGTAACTCCCTATAAAGAAGTTTTGTCCTTCATTTCCTACTCAAATCTTGATTTCATATGAGAAAACGATATTGTTTTCCCTCCAAATTGCTTCTTCTAGAAACTTCATGATAGGTCCACTAGCATTTGCCTTGAATTGGTTTGCATGGTTCACATGAAATTCTATGACATCTACTCATCATCCTTATCATCCAACTAATTCACAAATTTCAATGTAACAAACTTATCATTACTGATTTGGCGAATCTTTGACTTAACAAATAATGCAGCAACTCGACATCATTGGTTTATTGATGCTCGACACCTTTTGTGTTACTCGGCTCCCACTGTATTTTTTGATGCTTGGCACCTGAAGAAATTAGCTCGGCATCCATTACCTTTTTCTAATACTCGACACCTGAATAATCACTAGGCTCACACTGAAGTTGAACTTGCTCGACTTCAACTAAGAATCTGCTTGGCTCTAACTAGCTTGCTCTACTTTCTCAAATGAACTTAGTTAGGCTTTACAAATGACTTAGTTAATCCTTACATATTTGATGTGTCTTAGTGTTTCCATCCTCTTAGAGTATGTCATCAATACACTATTTCATCAATGCCTTAGCTGATCCTTATACTTCATTACAACATCATAATTTCAACCTTTCTCTAGGTGCTCTAGTTACATCTTATTGATTGCCTCCTCCTTGTCAATCAACCAATTGATAGTATTTGAATCACTTAAGAAATTGTCATTCATGCAAGTAGAAAGTTTGACATCAATGATAAAACAATGATTGAAAGAATTCTTTACAAGTTTCATTATTCTTCATTCATGATCTTTTTCAATCATTTTCAACAATCTCCCTCTTTGGCATTGATGGCATACCAAACTGATCAAATGATTGAGTTGATCAACTTAGTTACCACCAAAATTAGATAGCAGACAAAAAACTAATTGTTATTACATATCTTCCTCTTTGTATCATGTCTCCCTCTTTTGCTGATACAAACTGATTCATTTGTTCTGCTTCTCCCTCTTAACTGTTGCATCCTTATTGCTGATCTCATACATCTCCATATCTTTACCTTTCATTGATAAATTTCTCCTAAATATCCCTCTTTGAAATAAATGCCAAAGATGTAACATCTTCAACATGCTAAATATAAGCTTTGCATCTCATGTTTTTCTCCCTCTATCACCATGCTTGTGACTATTTTGGAATTTTTGTTTCCTGTTGTCATCTTCTGCATCATTCTAATGATCTACTCCTATTGATGCAGGGTAGCTTGTTTGTTCCTTTAGACTACTTGAGTTAGGGGAATTACCCCCAACTTGCCTCTAAGATATTCATAAGTATCCTTGGGTAATGGTTTGGTAAAGATATCTGCAGTTTGTTCCTTTGTGTGAATGTACTCCATCTTCACTTGTTATTCTTCCACCAATTCTCTGACATAGTGATACTTGATTGTAATATGCTTGGTTTTTTCATACATTACTAGATTCTTGGATATGTTTATAGCACTTGTATTATGACAATGCAGTTCATTGGTTTTGTTACCTCTTCTTTCATTCCTTTCAATAGATGTTTGAGTCACACAATGTTTGTGCAATTGACTGCTACTACCACATATTTTGCTTGTGCAGTGGACTGAGATGTGTATGTTTGTTTCTTGCTAGTCCAAGTAACTAGCCTTTTACCTAAGAATAATGCTCCTCCACTTGTACTTTTCCTGTCATCAATGTTGCCTACCCAATTTGCATCTGTGTATGCATTGAGCTCAAACTTCTCATTCTTTTTGTAATATAGGCCAAAATCATCAGTTCCTTTGAGATACCTCATTATCTTTTTTACTACCATGAGATGATTTTTTTAAAGATTAGTAGAGAGTCTAGCCACTATTCCAACTATTAATGCTATGTCTGGTCTACTATGTACAACATATTGTAGTTTTCCAATCATGGATCTGTACATTGTTTGATTGACTTCAGCTGATTCATCATTTTTGGATAGCTTTTGTCCTGTTGCCATTGGTGTGCTGCTTGGTTTGGAGTCTTCCAATTCAAATTTCCTGAGTATCTCTTTGATGTACTTTGATTGTGTCACGAATATACCATGTTTTAGTTGATGTACTTGCAATCCAACAAAAAACTTGATTTCTCCAAACATTGACATTTCAAGCTCATGTTTCATTTTCTTAGCAAAACTTTTACAAAGTGCTTCCTTTCCTCCAAAAAATATGTCATCCACAAAGATTTCATATACAAGGATATCCTTACCTTCCTCTTATTTGATTTACATGTTGCTATTATCATCAATTCTTTCAAATCCTATTTGCACTAGATACTTGTGAAGTCTCTCATACCAAGCTCTAGGTGCTCGCTTTAATCCATATAGAGCCTTGTGTAATTTGCATACCTTTTTTTTTTTTTTTTTCATCAAAAAATCCTTTTGGGTGCTCTATGTAGACTTACTCTTCAAGTATACCATTCATAAATGTGGACTTTACATCCATTTGATATAATTTTAATCCTTTGAAGGTTGCATATGCCAGTAAAGTCCTTACTCCTTCCATTCTGGCAACTAGAGAAAAAGTTTCTCCATAGTCTAGTCCTTCTTCTTGTGCATACCCCTTACAGACTAGTCTTTCCTTATTCCTTGTGATTTCACCATTCTCATCTAACTTGTTTCGAAACACCCACTTGGTTCCAATCACATTCTTGTCAACTAGTCTTGATACTAAGGTCCATGTCTTGTTCTTCTCAATTTGTTCTATTTCTTCTTTCATAACATTGTACCAGTCATCATCTTTTATGGCTTCACTTACTATTTTTGGTTCCATTTTGCTAAGTAGACATGTCTCACTTCTGAGTCTATTCCTTGTCATTGGTCTTTCCTCTTTGTTTCAAATAATTTGATCTGCAGGATGATGTCTTCTTACATACTTTGCCAATACTGGTTCTTCTCTTTCAGAGTCTGAATCTTCATGCATATTTTCATCAACTATTTGTTCATTTCCTTCATGTTGGCTGTTCTCAAAATCTGAATGAACATTCTTTGTATTCTGCAGCTTGGCTTTTGAATGTGTCTGCTGCTCGGCATTCACTATCTGTGACTCGACAGATGCTGGATTTTGTTGTTGATTGTCATTTTGAGTTGCAACTTCACCATTATTAGGTATACCTTCATAAAAGTATACAAAGGTCTTGTATTCTTTTTCTTTCTTGGTGTTTTGAACACTTAGAACTTCTACAAGCTCATCAAATTTCACATTTGTGCTTTCTACTACTTTGTTAGTGTTAACATTCAAGCACTTATAAGTTTTGCTAAATGTGCCTTCCTCACTTTTTGCATCAAAATTTCCATTTCTAGACTCTTTATATATATAGCATTTGCATCCAAATATTTTGAAATGTTTTACATTAGGAGAATGCCCATACCAAAATTAAAAAGGTGTGGCATTTGTACCTTTCTTGGCTTGAACTCTGTTGAGTGTGTAGACTGCAGTACTTACAACTTCTCTCTAGTACTTGAGTGCAACATTTTTCTCCATCATTAAGGTCTTGACACAGTCAATAACTGATCTATTCCTTCTTTGTACTATACTATTCTGAGGTGGATTCCATGGTGCTGATGTCTGCCTTTTGATTCCTCTTTCATTGCAGAATTCTTTAAATTCTCTTGATGTGAATTCACCTCCTCTATCAGATCTGAGACATTTTAGACTCTTCCCACTCTCTTTCTCAACTCTAGCCAAGTACCATTTGAACATTTGGAATGCATCTAATTTTTTTTTTTAGGAACATGATTTTCATCATCCTTGAATAGTCATCTACAAATAGCATTATGTATCTATCACCTTTGTAGCTTTGCACTTCAATAGGACCACACAAGTTAGTATGAACTAGCTCTAATACTTCATTAGAAGTATAAGCCTTGCTTTTGAAAGTTGACTTGGTCATCTTCCCTTGTTGGCATTGTTTGCACATGGTGTTATCAGGCTTCTTCAACTTTGGTAGACCTCTGACTTTTTTCATTTTGCTAATGCTTATCAGATTGTGAAAATTTACATGACATAGCCTCTTGTGCCATAACCATACATTATCAATTCGAACAATGAGACAAGAAGCATCTTCCATGTCTAGGTAAAACAAATTAATCCTAGTCTGATCACCTTTACCTATTAGATTTCCTTGAGAATCATAAATCTTAGCAACTACTTTTTCAAATTCAACCTTGCATCCTATGTTGCCTAGCTATGAGACACTTAAGTAAGTTTTAATTCAGGCCTTCAACATAGTATGTATTATCACATGATATCTTTTCAGTAAGCTTGATACTACCTTTCCCTTTGATCTAGCATGGTGCATTGTTATCAAATCTAACACCATTTCCTTCATATTGAGTATAGGAAATGAACTAACTTTTATCTCCAGTCATGTGATGAGAGTATCCACTATCTATGATCCATTTATCATTCTTGTTCATGCAGGTTACTAGGGAAATTGCTTCATCTTCATCTGATTCATCTTTCATAGCCACATAGACTACTTCATCATCATTCTCGTCAGAGTCTTCTTCAACAATGTAGCATCTTTTTCCTTTACCTTTGTAGTCCTTGTTGTCCTCCTTTTTGTTGAAATTGCCTCCATCCTTGTAATTTTTCTTTTGTGTGCATCTGGCTGCAATGTGACCAACTTCATTACAATTGACAAATGATTGGTAGCTTTCCTTTGAATTTTCATCTTCCTTTGTGAAATCTTCTTGCTGGTAATGCCTCCAATCGGTCTACATCATCTTCATCAGTGCTGCTATCACTAGATACATACTTTCATTTTCCACTCTTTTTCTTTGTTTGCACTTCCTCGTTGTCTTTTATTGTCATCTTGGCTTTGAATGCAGATTCAAATTTTTTTGGCTTGTAGTTGTCAAAGTTGGATAGCTCAAAGGTAGTGAGACTTCCAATTATTCCTTCAAATGACAATGTGTTGCCCAGTACACACCTTAGCTCTTGGATGGCTGAAACTCTTATAGCATAGATAGGAAGCAAAGTGCTCAAGTATTTGCTACATATTTTTTCTTCTGCTAACTGTCCTCCTAGTCTTCTTATGGCACTTACTACTTCTTTCATCGTTGCACCGTATTGAGCGGCATTCTCTCCTTCTTCCATTTTCATGTTATCAAACTTTCCTCTTATGCTCTCTCTTTTGGCTCTTTTGACATTATCATCTCCTCCATCAATTCTTAATAATGTTTCCCACATTTGATGTCCAGTACCACATTCTTTGATGTCATCATACTCAACATAACTTAGTGCCAAAGCAATATGTAACATCGCTTGATTGTGCTCCTTCTTCTTGCTCATGTCATCTGTAGTGAGAGGTCCTGTAGGGTCTACCTGATCAACTATGATTGAGGTCTGTAAATAGTCACCTATTGATCCGAGGTGTAGCTTCATCAAACTTTTCCATCCAACAAAGCTTGGGAACTTCTCTCTTGGACATCTTGATCTTCCTACTACTAGTACCTTGAAAAAAATAAGCAGTGGGCTCTGATACCAATTGTTAGAATTCTTTAGAATAACTGAGAGTGGGGGGTGAATCAATTATTCAAGGTCCAATAATGTCCAATCAAAACTTTCTAATAAAATGAGAGTGAATCAGAAGTACTATAATTTTTATTTTATTAGCATGCATGCAATTAAACATTAAACAATCATGAAAAGTAAACATGCATCACACCATATCACAAAGGATTTTGGTGACCCAGAAAAAATCCATGAATAAGAAGGTAAAACTAAAGTGGGGATGACACCCACAAAATAACTACGCAATTAATTTCAACCACTTCTGATGTTTTGCCTTGTTAAAGCCCTGCCCTGTTAAATGCTTTACACATTGTAAGATGTGACCCTGTTAAAGGATTTCTACACCCTATTAGGAGTGTGCCCTATTAGAGGGTGTAAGAACATTCAATTTAGAATGTCACCCTATTAAAGGATTTACATAGAGTTGTTAGGCTCACCCAAGTCCATGGGATTTACAGTTACCTTCTCAAAAGAATCTTTTATCCCTCTCTAAGGATCTCTTATCCTCCTCCTAAGGATCTCCTATCCTTCTCCTAAGGATCTCTTTATCCTTCTCCTGAGGATCTCTTTATCCTTTTCTTGAGGCTTATCCACCTAGCTATTAAGCTAACCTAGCAATGTAGAATGTCAATATCTAATACAATGGTAAGAAAGTATTAGAAGGGTTTTGACCTAATAAAGATGGCAACCCTATCCTTGCAGATTTCATATCACTCTTTAGTTCTTTTCTTTGCTTGGTTTTTCTTCCTTGTAGTGTTAATAGCTTGTTCACCCTTCAAGATCTATCTCCTTGAGTTCTTCCACTTGTAATGCCAATGCACTCTTATGGTCACTTGATCAACTCAGAGTCTTGATGCTCTATTCTTACTCCTCATTGTGTCCTCTTCTTGACACTTCACACTAGCCTTCTATTGTCTTCTTCGCATGACCACACTTATGACCAACTCCCTCTCATGCTCTCTCTTGATCTTTGACTTTTAACTCCTTATAAAGAAGTTATGTTCTTCATTTCTCACTCAAATCTTGATTTGATTTGAGAAAATGATATTTTTTTCCCTCCAAATTGCTTCTTCTAGAAACTTCATGATAAGTCCACTAGCATTGGCCTTGAATTGGTTTGCATGGTTCACATGAAATTATGTGACATCTAATCATCATCCTTATCATCCAACTAATTCACAAATTTCAATGTAACAAACTTATCGTTACTGATGTAGCGAAACTTTGATTTAACAAAAAATGTAGCAACTCGGCATCATTGGTTTACTGATGCTAGACACCTTCTGTGTTTCTCGGCTTCTACTGTATTTACTGATGCTTGGCACCTGAAGAAATTTTCTCAACATCCATTATCTTTTTTTGATACTCAGCACTTGACTAATCACTCAGCTTACACTGAACTTGAACTTGCTCGGTTTCAACTAAGAATCTGCTTGGCTCTAACTAGCTTGCTCTGCTTTCTCAAATGAACTTAGTTAGGCTTTATAAATGACTTAGTTAATCTTTACATCTTTTATGTGTCTTAGTGTCCCCATCCTCTAAGAGTATGTCATCAATACACTAGTTCATCAATGGCTTAGTTGATCCTTATACTTCATTACAACATCATAACTTCAACCTTTCTCTAGGTGCTCTAGTTACATCTTATTGATTGCCTCCTCCTTGTCAATCAATCAATTGATAGTATTTGGATCACTTAAGCAATTTTCATTCCTACAAGTAGCAAGTTTGGCATCAATGACAAAAAAATGATTAAAAACATTCTTTACCAGTTTCATTATTCTTCATTCATGATCTTTTTCAATCATTTTCAATAAAAAGGCCTTCCACTACTTCACATTCTAGATCTGTCAGACATTGTACCAGTCTCTACAGTCAGCATCAGTCCTATAGGGGTTCTTCATGACATTGGAAGACTATGGATTATCCATGGATGTACCTCTCAATTATGGATTTCTTTGTGACAATAAAGGACCCTTAGTCCCTTCCTTGTCTTTCTTTCTTCTTGTTGCTTTGTTCCTTCTCAGTCACCATTTGGTGCCTTTGCTTGGTTGGCTCTTCTATTCATATGCTCAATCCCATAAACCATTTTGGCTTTTCATGGACATTAATAATTTATCTTATCTTATCTTATCTTTTACAATGGTGTCAATTTTTGGAAGGATGGTTGCATTTTCTCAAGCTCTAGTGATTACCAAATTCAAGAAACCTCCATTATCAAGCTCATTTCCCGAATATTCTATACAAGAAAAAAAATTCCATGTGGATTGTTTTAATTATTTTTCTTCTCAACCTTTTCTAAGTCTTCTATAAGTGAAAACTTGGGCACCAACTTTTCAAGTAATAATGCGTTGAGCTTTGTTAACGTAAGGAAGAGGGCTATCGACATGGTTGGTCATCAATAATCTTCCCGTATTTGGCCCCATGCCTCCTAGCTTTCTTTATCATTTGTCCAAGCAATATAAGTCTCCATGTATTCGAAGCTTGGGACTATTGATATTGTTGTGGCTTCTTCTCCTAAAGTTGTGGAGGCTTTTTCCTAAAGACTAACGATCTCAACTTTTCTAATATACTGAGGAACACATGTGCCACTTACATTGCCTATGATTCTAATGGCCTCGTCTATGCTCCCTATGATAATTGGAGGCATATGTCGAGGAAGGTATGTAATATTGATTTGTTCTCCAATATGGCTCTTGAAGATAAGCAACCCATTTGCAAGGCTGGGGTTAGACTTCTTGTTAAAGTCCATACTTGACATGAGAAGTGTCATAAAATGAGACATTGAAAACTATGGGTATTACCAGGTTCCACTCTTTTATTTTAAGTTTCTAATTTTCCTTTGCAAAATGATGAAATCTATGTTTACCAATACAAGATAAATGTTAGCGTCTTTGATTTCTAGCCATGGGGATGAATGAATTTATGGTTTTGATTGTGAACATAGAACATTATTGTTACCCCAATTATTATCATCAAAAAGAAAAGCTAAACACCATTCTTGATGATCTTTTTGTCATATAACCAATGGATTGGATATCATTTTATAGAGTTAGAAATCATTTCTTTATAAATAGAAAAATTCACAGGGTGCATGTAACTTCTAGTTTAGTCTAGTGCTTGAAATTGATTGTGTGGCCTATTATTGTATGATACTTGTTATAAAATGTTTAATTGAATAGAAATACATTAGGGAAACAATTAAGATTCTATATCATAACATGAATGTTCCTTTTCTTCTCCTTGAGCCGATTATCTATGAATAGGATATGGGTCATCTAGATCACAGAGTATAAAATATGATTATCCTAGTGTTGTGTGTGTTTATAAAAAATACTCTGACCATTATTTCTTTGATCAACTATCTCACTCAATGCGTAGAAGCATGTCTTTTATTCATACGAAGTCAACTTCCTTGTTACTGATGAGTGGATTTATTCTATTGAAACCATCTCTTCAAACTATACTATACTTGAAAGAGAGGATCACCATTAAGTTGGTATCAATAAAATGTCAAAATCTAAATTTAGCATCAAGAAGCATGGTAAAAATTGGATTTTATCTACAATGTCATGTTCAATAAGTCGCATCTACCATCCCTCTTATTTGATGCTTATAATAGTTTAAAATAAATTCTTCATAGAAATCTCCTTATGTTTCATTCCTAGATGGTGAACCTCATCACACATATTTAATTATTATTACCTATTGGATGTTTCAATGAGTTGGCTATGCATGAATAGTAGAGATCAATTATTATTGAAGTCATTGATATCTAAAGAAAACTTAGATGCAAAGGAAGTGAGTAGAAATATCATAGCTATGTATTCTTCTATTTGCAAACATAATTACTTGTTTGGTTAGAGCTCAAACATTGCATACATTTTTACTTTGGAATAATGTTGTTCAAATGGATGAAATTTCCTAGTGATATAGAAATTGAAAGTACACTTCCATCTGATAAACTAGGAAAGAGTGATATGAATCATTGTTGTTTATTGTCTAGAATTTTATGAGAAGCTTGAGATTTATGGTGAGATAATACTTGTAAATTTTTGTACAACTCAAATATTATCACATGTTATTATGTTGTATTATGATGGCTCCTCTTAAGGAATGCATATTTTTTCAAAAATAACTTATGGAAATTTCTCTGTATACATAGTGCATATTGATAATCTATGAATGTGTTCATTTGATCTTCTATTGCATGAGTGCATTATGTTACCTTTCGAGATGGTTGGAGATTTTCTAAATATGTTATAAAAATTGTATTGCACAATTCCATTACTTCTCTTGGTTTTACCTAGTTAGTTTTCCTCATTGTCGGGCTAGGTATCTTTCATGTTAGGAAAGATTCCAAGGAAGCTTAATAGTTTTGTGGTAGGGTGGTAAAGCACTCCTACAATATTCTTGCCCTTGTGTTCTTAGACAGGTTCTTGAGCTTTTGTCAACATGATTGACATAATGGGTACATTTCGGTATTCTGGTAATGAAATTATGGTTTCTTTTTAATTTGAGTATATATGTATATGTATCATTTTTGTTAAAGTTAATGATGGATAATCAACTAATGTTGACTGGTCAATATTCAAAATACTTTGACTCTCATTGAATTTTTTGAATTTTGTGGAGATTGCTGATGTGGCATTGGTTTTGTAGGGGCAGTTCTTACATATAGTATCAGAGCTCTTGGTTCCACACTTGGGCCTTGAGTTCACAATGCTAGAAACACAACTGTAAGTTGACTAATTACTTTATGTTGTATGAGTTGATGACATGGGTTTCATGTTGTATCTCTTAGTTATGATTACTTTTGACATAGAAGGATATGATGCTCCTTATGCATGTCATGATTTTGAGTTGAAATGTCAGTCCTTTAAAGATTGTCAAAATATAATTATCTTTTTGGAATGATTGGAAATTTGCATACCTCATTTGGCTATTATTATATTTTTATTTAAATTATGTGATGGTATAGTATGCGTAATGGTGTATTAAGCATGAATTACATATTTCTTTGCATATGTGATGCAAGAATAGTGTGAATTTCTATTAACTACTAAGTTAGTCAAAGGATGGTTGACTTTTGCACTAGGCTAGGAGAGCCTACCAAATGAAGATGTAACTTGTGATAGAAAATAAAAATGCCTTTAATTGTGTAAATAATATGTGACGCACATGTGGAGCAAGAATTATGTTTATGCCATATTTATGTGGTTCATTGAGTAACCTAGTATGATAAATAGGAAGAACATGGATTTCATTTGGAAAAGTATTAAATGCTTCATTATGCATCTAGAAATATTTGACTATCAAGATAAATTACATGTGACACATGTGAAGTTTGGTTATGTTCTTAGTGGCCTTGGATGCAAGGTGTCGTTAAACATCTACTCCTTCTTGGTGACTAGTGAGAATCATTGTGATTTATGTGTTCAAATTGGGTTTTCATTTGATTATATTTTATTTTCATCAACTTTGATGTGATGAGGGGCTAGCTTGAAATTTTTCCTTCTGATCACCTAGCCACTAATTTCTTATGTGACCTATCTACTGTGACTCTTGTTCACTTCTATTTTATTGGTTTTGTAACTCATTTTGGACATTGACTTGTGAATTATGAATCTTGTTTTCAAGATTTCATTTATCTTGAGGTGGCTAGGGTGTGTGTGTATATTTATTATTTTTATGATGCTATTCCTTTGATTTGAAAGTGATGTCATCTATGATGTTCATTTCAGAGAAATGATAGGATGTATAAGGGAGTAGATTGTGAAGAACATGTCATTCTTCCTTTTGCATTTTTGTTTTATTTTGAAAAGCTTACCTTCCAGTGTGGGTGCCAAATGTAGACAAACAGGGAAGGGCAGAAGTGATGCTTTCATTTTTCACTCTACCTACTAGTGTAATACTAGAACTACAACATACTTTGTGTAATGTCCCCATTTTAGCAGTTGACCAAGTGTGTGTGCGTTAGCCTTGTTCTATATGGTCCCGAGAACTAACGAAGGGTTTAGTGGGATCTTGGAGTGTTTTGGCCTAGTCATTTCCAGTTTGGGCCAAAACGAAGTTGATTTACTCAGTTTCAGGCATACTTACTATTTTTAGTAAGTCAGCAGGACACAGTGCAGATCAATTTTGGTGATTGGATTCGATACTCCTCGATGAGAGCTTTCCGATGAGCTATCACTCGCATTATTCGAAGTTCAATTGCTAATACATTTTAATGCCTGAAGTTTTATTAAAATAACGTCTAATTTAATTGTAAAATATTAAAGTGTTACTTTAATATTTATTTTATGGTGATGTGTACCCAAGGGAGACATAAGGGGTATTTTAATATATGTTTTATATTACACATCTTTATCCCACATTGCCCATATGAGTTGAATGGACCCTTGGGAATAGAATAAAAGGAAGCATTTGTAGCTTCATTAGACAGGTTGAAGATGAGAAGAAATTGGTGTGTGAGTTGCAGCTTTGTTCTTGGCATTTGAGGACGTCTATCCTCTCTTGTAACATTCTAGACGTCATTCCCTTGGGGTTTGGCCTTTGGAATTCTTTCTTATTGGCTTCATTATCAAGCAGTTTAGTTGCATTTCCGGCTACAGGCAGATTTGATATTTTGCTCATATCTTCTTCACTACTTGTCTGACGCTTATGCCGCTTGGAGGGAATGGTATTATGAAGGTAGTGGACTGATTGGAGGAAAAAGTATTGTAGCAGCAAGTTCGTAAGCATGGGCTGGAGTATTATGACAATATTGCTGAAGTAATTAGTGAGTTGATAAATCTGCCATGTATTTGGTTTTATGAATTCTAAAAATAACATTTTATTAGCAGCAGTTCATTTCCACTTTGCATATTATTGTAGTTTCTTTCTTGTTTATGTTGTATGATACCAATTCCATGCACAAAACACAACAAACAAATAAACGTTTGATTTCCAGAGTTATAAGGGGTTTTAAGAAGTTGAATGCAAACTGTTTGACATAATTCCTTTCAGCAATTTGGTTTAGTTTTTGGGACATTCAGGGGTGCCCATTACAGTGGTATCAGAGCTATAAGTCCTGCCATCCTATGGAGGTCTTATAGGGAATTTGGAACAGCCAGATAGAGGGAAAAAGTAAGTAAAAAAAATAGGCTAAGAATTTATGTTTGAGCATGCGACAGGGGTCTTATAATTTCCGCGATACCAGAGCAAGACAAAAGAGGATTTCAGACTTGCAAAGAAAACAGTCTAGTACATCCATGCAGGGGGACATTGAATTCAACCATACAGACACAGAGGAGATATTTTGTGATCAGGACAATAATATGGGTGATCAAGATGACAGGAATACAGGATTAGGCGGAGGCAGAAATGCTAGTCCAGATCAGGGGGAGGTACTGTTTTGACAGTTACTGGATACATTAGAGCAAGGGCAGCATATGCAGTAGGAGCAGAATAGGCGAATGGACATGATGTTGCAGCTCATGGCTAGACAGATGGGTGTCAATATTAATCCAGATGATGCCAACAACAGAAACAATAACAACGAGAGAAACAATAACAACGGGGGAAACAATAACCATGAAGGCCAAGGCAACAACAATGGTCTTGAGAATAACATTAATGGTAATAATGGACATGGCAACAATGGGAATGAGGCTGATAACTTTAGACACATTGCACGCCCAGCACGGACTACAAGCTCAAGACCTCTTCTACCCACGTTTCCAACCAGAGATCCGGTTCAACCAGTAAACGAACCGCAGATTACCGAGTTACAGGATTAGTTCAGGAGGGATTGGGAGGCTAGTGGACCAGAGTTTCAGGCGGATATTTCTCTTAGAGATTATATGGACTTGAGGATGAGACACATGCCTAAAGCAGGAGGGAGGAATCAAAACTTTGAGTTGAGGAAGAAAGTTGGAAAACTTTCTTTACCTTATTATGATGCTTCAGGGAATATGACTGCACGAGCTTGGGTGCAGAAGGTAGATACATACTTGCAGCTAAATCCTATGCCTGAGGAGGATGCTATCAAGTATGCGGCTATGCACTTGGATGGCGTTGCACATGAATGGTGGCATCATGGCATGGTGACTTTGGGGTATAATCAGATTACATCCTATGAGGAATTCACTAAAACATTGATTGGGAGATTTGACACTAAGGATCCCGAGTTACATTTCAAAGAGCTAGCACAGTCAAAATAGTCAGGTTCTGTGGATGCTTACATTGCCGAGTTTCAGCACTTGTCTGTACTTGTTACTGATATCTCTCCTAGGAGATTGGTGGTGTTATTTTGTGATGGTCTTGCTGATCCATTATGAGGTTGGGTGAAGGGACATGATCCACTCACGTTAGTTGAAGCAACTAAAAAGGCACGAGATTTAGCCCCTTCGGTATACAAAGGAAAAAACCATTCAACCGATTCTTCCTACCGCAAGGACAAAGACAAGAAATCATTTCAGCAAGAGTATAGCGAACCCAAAGAAGGATCAAAAGGACTAGACAATGAAACCTTGAATGAACTTCGAAAGAAGAAGTCGTGCTTCCATTGTAGAGAGCCTTGGGACTTATCTCATAAATGTTCTCTCAAGGCTAAGGCAAATCAAATGGAGTATTTTTCAGCAGAAGAGTCAGAGTCAGAAGGCGAGGATCAGCACTCCAATTCAGATGAGGGTAACACTATAGAGGAGAGCAACATTCCAAAGGATGATAGATCGTTGGCACGCTTGACAGGGGCCCAAAAGGCAATCACATTTAAGGTCAGGGGTACTATCCAAGGGCAGAAAGTGATATCTCTTATTGACACTGGGGCTACACATAACTTCATAGATGCACAGTTGGCAGCCAGGAGAGGGTTACAGACAGAGGAGCATGATGGGTTTAGAGTCATGGTGGCTAATGATGATAAGTTATTATGCACTCGGAAGATATTTAATCTTTGCATCAGGTTTGGAGATGGCTACAAGTTGGAGGATGAGTTCTATGTTGTGGACTTGGGAGATTATGATGTCATCCTCGGCATGACATGGATGGCTTCACTAGTTGAGTTCACACTCAATCTAGTGAAATTGGAGATGAGATTCCAGCATGAGGGAAGAACTCTGGTACTTAGAGGGCTTTCAGATGGAGGTTGCAGAGTAGTGTCCTTGAGGAGAATGCAGAGATTTTTTCGTCATGATGACATAGAGTGGGCGGTAGAGTGCCACATTATGCCAACTTCACCAGAGCCACAAGAAAAGATTCATCCACTAGATGTCCAGAAGATACTTGATAGACACGCTAAAGTATTTAGCGATATTCCTCATGAGGTTCCTCCTGACAGAGGGATGGAACATGTTATTGAGCTCGAGGAGGGAGCCAATCTAGTTATGATTACTCCCTATCGTCATCCTAAGAAACACAAGGATGAGATAGAGAAGGCGATTAAGGATTTGTTGGAGATGGGGCATATCAGGCCCAGTAAGAGCCCTTTTTCTTCAGCAGTAGTATTGGTAAAGAAGAAGGATGGGACGATGCGCATGTGCATCGATTACAGGGCACTGAATAAGAAAACAATTAAAAACAGGTATCCCATTCCTAGGATTGATGAGTTGATTGATGAGTTGCATGGGGCATGCTTCTTCACCAAAATTGATTTGCGATCTGGATACCATCAGATCAGGATGAGAGCAATTGGACATTGAGAAAATAGCCTTCCGATGTCACTATGGCCACTTTGAGTTCATGGTTATGCCATTTGGTCTAACCAATGCACCTGCTACATTTCAAAGTTGTATGAACCAGGTATTCAGGAAGCAGCTAAGGAGATTTGTTTTGATCTTCTTTGATGACATCTTGGTCTTCAGTAAGACCTGGGAGGAGCACTTACATCATCTAGAGGAGGTGTTATCTATTCTGGAGAGAGAGTCATTGTATGCCAAGGAATCTAAATGTGAGTTTGGCATGACTGAGCTCCTTTACCTGGGGCATATCATTAGTGCAGATGGCATTCGGGTTGATCCTGAAAAGATTAGA
The DNA here is from genome assembly GCA_028749045.1 of Cupressus sempervirens. Classification (NCBI taxonomy): domain Eukaryota; kingdom Viridiplantae; phylum Streptophyta; class Pinopsida; order Cupressales; family Cupressaceae; genus Cupressus; species Cupressus sempervirens. Next base: position 589,418,493 of record CM053783.1, on the reverse strand, counting down.
GCTATTGTAGAATGGCCTACTCCCACAAACCTTACACAGCTTAAGGGATTCTTTGGTTTATGTGGTTTTTATAGGAGGTTTGTTAAGGGATTCTCACAGATTGCTACACCCTTGACAGATCTTACCAGGAAAGGAGCCTTCGTGTGGACAGGGGCAGCATAGAGGTGTTTTGAGCATTTCAAGTAGGTAATGTCTTCATGTCCAGTTCTAGCTCTACCGGATTTCATGAAGCCTTTTCAGCTTCATTTTGATGCATCAGGTGATGGGATTGGAGCTGTATTGATGCAAAAGAAGCATCCCATTGCATTCGAGAGTAGGAAGCTCCGAGGAGTTGAGAAAAGTTATTCTGTCTATGACCGGGAGATGTTGGCCATAATGCATGCATTGGCCAAATTTCGATCATATTTGGTAGGTGGACATTTTGTGATCAAGACTGATCACAACAGTATTAAATACTTCATGAGCCAACGTGATCTTAATGACCGGCAACAAAAATGGGTGACTAAATTACAGGCTTATGACTTTGACATAGAGTTTGTCAAAGGTAAGAAAAATGTGGTGGCTGATGCCTTATCTCGGAGACCTCACTTATGTGCTCTGGCAGAGATTTTAGGAGATTGGAGAGATCGGATTATAGAAGAGTATGTCGGAGATGCTTGGGCTTCTGGATTGATTTCAGGTACCATACAGGATGATCGCTATGAGGTGATAGATGGATTGATCAGAGTTCAGGAAAGGGTTTATTTGATTCCATCATCACATTTGAGAGAGGTGATACTGAAGGCATTTCATGATGCACCCACAGCTGGACATCCGAGGGTCTTCAAGACCTACAGGCAGATCCGAGAGCGGTTTTCATGGAAAGGGCTCAAGGATGATGTTTAGAGGTATGTCAGGGAGTGTGTGGTTTGTCAACAGAATAAGGGAGAACACACATTTCCTGCAAGTTTATTATAGCCCTTGCCCATTCCTGATAGGAAATGGGAAAGTATTTCGATGGACTTCATCACTGGTTTACCACGAGTGCAGGGAAGGGATTGCATCTATGTGGTGGTGGACTGCTTGACGAAGTTTGCTCACTTCATTGCTATTCTGTCCACTTACACAGCAGCACAGGTGGCAGATCTTTTCTTTAAAGAGATATTCAGGTTACATGGGTTTCCCAGATTCATTGTCAGTAACCGGGATAGTAAGTTTATGAGTGTTTTTTGGCAAGAGTTGTTTAGGTTGTGTGGTACAGATCTTACACCTAGCACTAGTTATCATCCGCAAACAGATGGGCAAATAGAGATTGTGAATAAATGGGTGGAAGGATATTTGAGGAACTATGTAACTACACAAAAAAAGGCTTGGATCAGATGGTTGCATATGGGAGAGTATTGTTATAACACCACTTATCATATGTCCATCAAGATGACTCCTTTCATGGCACTCTATGGTTATGAAGCACCTAGCTTCATGGATTTAGTTTTGGGGGACAGTAGAGTGCCCAAAGCCAAAAACTTATTGCAGGATAGTCAGGACATCCTGAAAGTGCTCAAAGAGAATATACAACAGGCCCAGAATCAACAGAAATTGTATGCTGATCAGCACTGAATAGAGCGCAGTTTCGAGGTATAGGATATGGTTTACTTGAGGCTACAACCATATAGACAGTCATCGCTCAAGAAGAGCAGAGCTGAAAAGTTGAAACCTAGATTTTATGGTCCCTACAGGGTGATTCGCAAAGTGGGCAAAGTTTCCTATGAGCTTGAGCTTCCAGAGGGCAATCGAGTGCACAATGTGTTTCATGTGTCTAGGCTTAAGAAAGCCATTGGTCAGAGTGTAGTGCCTTATGCAGTTTTACCCCCTTTGGATGAGGAGGGGAAGCTTGTGTTAGTACCTGAGGCTATTCTAGATACCAGAGAGAGGAAGCTTAGAAATAGGATAGTGAAGGAGTATTTGGTCAGATGGAAAGATCTGCCAGAGGAAGATTCTACATGGGAGAGTGAGCAGGTTATTCAGTAGGCTGGACTGAGATTGCTTGAGGACAAGCAATTTCAAGGGGGGCGGACTGTAATGTCCCCATTTTAGCAGTTGACCAAGTGTGTGTGTGTTATCCTTGTTCTACATGGTCCCGAGGGCTAACGAAGGGTTTAATGGGATCTTGGAGTGTTTTGGCTTAGTCATTTCCAGTTTGGGCCAAAACGAAGTTGATTTACTCAGTTTCAGGCATACTTACTATTTTTAGTAAGTCGACAGGACACAGTGCAGGTCAATTTTGGTGATTGGATTTGATACTCCTCGGTGAGAGCTTTCCGATGAGCTATCACTCACATTATTCGGAGTCCGATTGCTAATACATTTTAATGCTTGAAGTTTTATTAAAGTAACGTCTAATTTAATTGTAAAATATTAAAGTGTTACTTTAATATTTATTTTATGGTGATGTGTACCCAAGGGAGACATAAGGGGTATTTTAATATATGTTTTATATTACACATCTTTATCCCACATTGCCCATATGAGTTGAACGGACCCGTGGGAATAGAATAAAAGGAAGCATTTGAAGCTTCATTAGACAGGTTGAAGATGAGAAGAAATTGGTGTGTGAGTTGCAGCTTTGTTCTTGGCATTTGAGGACGTCTATCCTCTCTTGTAACATTCTAGACGTCATTCCCTTGGGGTTTGGCCTTTGGAATTATTTCTTATTGGCTTCATTATCAGGCAGTTTAGTTGCATTTCCGGCTACAGGCAGATTTGATATTTTGCTCATATCTTCTTCACTACTTGTCCGACGCTTATGCCGCTTGGAGGGAATGGTATTATGAAGGTAGTGGACTGATTGGAGGACAAAGTATTGTAGCAGCAGGTTCGTAAGCATGGGCTGGAGTATTATGACAATATTGCTGAAGTAATTAGTGAGTTGATAAATCTGCCATGTATTTGGTTTTATGAATTCTGAAAATAACATTTTATTAGCAGCAGTTCATTTCCACTTTGCATATTGTTGTAATTTCTTTCTTGTTTATGTTGTATGATACCAATTCCATGCACAAAACACAAAAAACAAATAAACATTTGATTTCCAGAGTTATAAGGGGTTTTAAGAAGTTGAATGCAAACTGTTTGACATAATTCCTTTCAGCAATTTGGTTTAGTTTTTGGGACATTCAGGGGTGCCCATTACACTTTGGCCAAAGCTATGTGCATATGTTTATTTGATATGGTTTCCCATGTTTCATCTCCCTGCTACATCCATGATCATAGCTACTTGGACATATGTGGGAAGTAGCATGTTTCATGGCTACACCAGATACCTCATGTCTTTGGTACTATATGGGCATTCCATAGTTGGAAATTCTATGTGTTAGGTAGGATTCCAAGAAAGTGCCTTTTGTATTACTAGGGCATTTTTAGGTTGGGAAATTCTATGAGTTAGATAGGATCCCAAGGAAATTCTTATTGGTAATATTTGGGCATTACAGGGTTGGGTATTCTATGAGTTAGGTAGGATCCCAAGGAAGTGTAAGGCTTCATGATTGGGCAGGAAAGCACCTCAACCGTATTTTATGTGATGATTGAATGGTGTGAAGGTCATATATCACAACTTGTTCTTATATGTTAGTTAAGTACACTATGGTTACGAGATGGGCTTGAGGGCCTAAGGTCATGCTAAATTGATAAAAAATAGATTTATTGATCCTTGTAGGTGATTGTGAGCATACCTAGATGATTTTCTTAATGGTACTAATCATATGGTAGATGGCATTGCACTTGTATGATGTGCTTATTATTCCATGTCCAATGTGTAGGTCGACATTTTCTATGATGTCCATTAGGTATGATTCTTTAAATTATACTAAACATGTATTTATTAAATCATGCATTTTGATGGATGGATAATGTGTAGGTCAGCATCCATGGATAATGTCATATGTTACACTATTAAATGGATAATTATTTGTTAATTCTTGCTTATGGTAATGAAATAGTTGTTGAGTATTTAAACTGAGGTTTTGCTTGATTATTTTTTTGTTTCTTACAATTGATGATGTGAAAATTGTTTAGTAGATACTATTCTTACATATGATGAAATAAATTTTTACATGTAGATCAACTTTTTAACCATATTCATGTATGGAATATTCACGTGATGATATGTTGTGCTCAACAATTTGGTCGATAATTGGCTTATGAAATGTAATTTTTATTCCACCTATCATTTCAACATGAAAGTTGGAAAGTAGAATGAAGTTGCATAATTAATTGAAAGACATTGTATCTACTTGTTGATTCAACTATTTGTACTTGACTTTTGACTAACCTAACTTGATTTTTTGGCCTATGTGATAAGTGTATGAAAATGTGGTCTTCCTATGAGAATGAAAAAGTGCATGTATAGATCCCTCTTTTATCTACTTTTGATAATATTTCTGCATTGGTGTTATGTATATGTGATTATTCACCATGCATGTGACTTCTACTTTATAGAAAGTTGTTGATTCATTTTATGAGTCAACTTGGTCAATGAATGTCGATCAATAATTTGGTCATCTTGAGTTATCTGTTTGACTCCTAGTCGATATGCTGTTTGATGCACCCAACTTAGACCCTTTGGTTGACATGTGTGTTTGGAAATTGTTTGAATTATCTATTGATGAAGAAATTTGGGTCAATATTGCTTGATACATTTGACTAAGTGGCCTTTATTTCATTTTGTTTTAGTTATCATATTGGTTGGATCTTTGTCATTAATTTTGAGCTAAATGATGCATTATGATATAAATACATTTGGATGTTGACTTTTGCAAGCATTTAGATGCTTAATGATGAGTAAATGTCAATGAACTTGTATTGGTGATTTTATATGCGTATGTCACTATATTTCATGATAAATCAAATGCTAATGATGTATGTTCTTTTGGTAATTGACTTATTAATGTGGACACTTACTCACTTAGCAAACACCACATGTTAGATGGTATGTATGGTATATATGGTTGATTATTATCATGTGTTACTCATGATCAAGATGTGATTAAAAGATGAGTTAAGAAGTCATTACATAATTTTGACTCCTAATATTTGAAATGATCTCCTTGAGATACTAATATTGTGAATGAGCTAAACATGTTGTGAGCATATATGTATAAGTGTGGTAGGATGTGGATATGAAGCACCTACTAGCAGGGTCAAATCATGGGGATACTAAGGTATGATAAGTAAGCACTTGTATGTGTGTTATATCATGTGATTTTAAGGTAATATGTTACTTAATTTTGAGAATCACTCAGATAAGAAAGTATTTGATTTAGCATTTCATTGGAAAATTGATTGATTTATATTATATGATGGATTGACATTTGGTGATGTTCTTGTTGTAAGGAAACTTGGCAACAAAGAATATAACCGTTTTCACATAACCCATAATAGATCTGAAACAAACACGGAATTAAAATCCACATGCAAGAGAATAGACAACATACCCATAAAATGTGACACAAGATATACCCTGGGAAACCCTCATTGAGGGAAAAAACCCAGCCTCCAAAAGCATCCATCATCATGTATTATTCAGCAAAAAAATACCATTGCCATACAACCATGGAAGCCTTCATGGCCATAGCCACAACCGAGCAAACTATGTGAATAAGCATGAATCCACACATCACATGCCATGCTTTCAACCTTCACAAATGCTCCCTTGGCTAACCTGTCAAGCCTTGTCCTGCTCGAATTTTACCTTTCTCTTCTCCTTGTCACTCTATCTCTACAACAACTACCCTTGTGGCTGCTTATATAGTAGCAAGTCCCACAAAACCACCAAGTGGTATTACATAAACCATGTGCTAAAACCATGTGCTACCTAACCCACTGACCCCACATTTAATATTGGGCATTTAATTCTTTTTTCCCCAATATTAAATAATTACATGAAATATTTTCACAATGTTACAATACAACTCATTAAGAATATTCTATGGGAATCTTTACATGTTGCACGTCCATCTAGGTACAACATTACATAATAAAAATAAAATAATGAAATAACAATATTATGCAATGTGTGAAACACCCATTATCTCAACAATCTCCCACTTGTTGTATACATTGCATAGGTTCAATTCGTAGCCACATAAATGAACAAGGGAACAATCCCTCCTAGCACATCCACCATCATGGATCAAAATACACCGAGTGCTCCATCCTGGTACCCGCAACAAAATCAAAGTATCCAGCATCTCGAACATGAATGATCTCACCTCCTATTATGCCACTGCCACTGGACATACATAGAAGCCATCCAAAGAGAAAGCCACCCAACCTGTCGCATTAGAAGATCATAAAATCTTGTACCAACTAAAATTTCAAGCACAAAAAACCTGATCCAAAAGTAATCACATGTATCCATAGTTGTCAAAATATCCATAGCTAAAATAGCACCCACAGCAAGTGCCAAGCCCATCCAACTATCCATACCTCAAAGGTATAACAAGTGAATCTCATATCACTGACATATCCAATCTATAACCTGCAATCACAAGCCTCAAGAGCAATACTTGCCACATATATACCAAGAAGCTCCCACTGCAAAAGATAATGTCAAATCTATAACCAATCCACTCAACACATCTCAAAGAAGTGAATCCATGTAGTATCAAGGACATCCACAATACATCAACTGATATCCTGCAAGAACAACTCTCATAACAAGTCTCCAATGCTCTCCCAAGTTCACCACAACCAACAGAAAGAGAAAGAAATAACCATGTCATCTCTCACATGACATACATGAGCACAAACCAGTGATCACAATCTCTAACCAATCTCAAATCCAATGTAGGCAAAACTGAACATCTAGGAAGATAACCAAGACCAGAGAAACTATGCAAATCATAACCTGTATCATGTCCTTCTACACACACCTCTAGATGTAAACTGTGCAAGTATGATCTCCTCCATAAAACCCCAACAAGAAGCCTCAACAACACCCATACCATACCATATAACTCATCATGGATGTAAGCCTCTCACAAGAAGATCAAACTCATAAACCATTCCTAAACCAAGGAATAACCATTCCTAATCCAAGGAAAATGCCCAATAAAACCATCTCCCAAACTCTACCAACATAACAACATATGCACATGGAGATAACCAATGCTTAACCATCTCTCAAATGAACTCTCCAGAACTAACTCATGTACCATAGCTCAAGATCTATATCCATGAAAGACAAGCATAAATATAATGTAACTGAGAGAAACAATGGGCTATACCTCTCAAGTAGCAAACCGCTGAGTAGACCAAGAGTGGGGAATGAGAATGCTCATCAAGATACCCAAGTCTCCAACCAAGACTCATCTACGAACAATCTCCTCTCAAGTCTATATCAGGTGACTGCCCCTCGGACTTCCTGTCGAAACCATCAACCGTCCCAACAAATACTTCTCTAATCCAAGAGAAATCAACGTCACCACTGTCTCTAAGTATCCATGAGCACCTGTAACCAATCAATCCATACCAACTCCAAATGCAACATAGCAATATCATGAAGTATCCAGCTTATGATTAGTGTACTCAATACCAAGAAACTAAACCAAGATCAATGTCAAAGTTCCAACCATGGCCTCAGGAACATAAACATGACAACATGATCTTACCATCTCAACTAAAGAGATAACATGCTCCACATGAACACACCATAACATGTCACAACTCTAAATGCGTATCAAGAGTATACCATGACATAATAATGAAACCATCCTTATACCAAGGATAACATGCCAAATAAAAATATAAACCACACCTTTGCCAAGAACCCTGTGAGTCCTCAAGATGCAACTATCTCCACACACCATGAAGATAACAAGTGCACCATGCAAATGTTAAAGATGCTTCTGCAGCAACAGGATCTAAGACAAACCTCCAACATCTGCAAACACTCAATAAATATATCAATGCCAACAACTCCCACTCAATCGTGGTACCAAGTCACCTATGGCATCATAGAATCCATCCTCTCCAAACCAAGAAGATATAAACCAAACTAGGAACTAGTCCTGTACTGTCACCCCATCACTGTCACAAGCTCCCACTAAACCGTGTATCCAAGCTATCCATGACATAATGATGAAAAACCATCTTCTAACCATGAGAATCAACCAAGGCATCAAACCATCAAAGAACTCAAAGTGCACATCATGAGCTCCTCAAAATAAACCAAATAACCATGATCCTCAACCAAGAAGATATACCACCATAACCAAATCAAAAAATCCAAGCTAATGAACATCAAGGATGTACTTGTATAACCAATCATGTCAAGCCAAAAACCATGACACCATGATCACATCCATGAACCGAGCATCTATCTCTCAAAGTGTCCAACCTGTCAGCATAAAATAGTCAACCACAATCCTCCACTATGACTGTACCTGGTAACAACATCTCATCCCATCTACATGAAGAAAATAGTAAATCATGTGACTTAGGGCATAGACAACCCAAATCCAAGCCACCAATCTGAATATGCATCAATAATGAAAGATCAATGGGCAAAGACAAACCATAACCAAGCCATAAATGCAACCTGTAAGTATAGACCGCTTACAACACTGCACAACTTGTAGATCCAACAAGTCATCATGCATATCCAAACCAAACACTGATAACCATATCATCATGAGACCAAACTTGAGTATACAATGACATCAAAACTTAAATCTCCAATGCCATAAACTCACAATGTTACCATAGTCAAAATATACTTATAAACTGTTCAGATCAATATATCAACAAATAAATCATGCCAAACCTACACCAAATCTAAACCAATGTGTAGAGCTCTCAAAGAGCTTTCCGTTGACTACTCGAAGTCCAAAATCCGACTCTGTATGCCCAAGTTATGCCCTAATCCGTGCTCAAAATAAACAACATCTGACTTTAGGGCTCTGAAAACCTAACAAAATTTCAAAATCACAAAATTAAACCTATGCCAAGTTGTAGTGCTCTGAATTAGCTTTCCAATGCCTGTAAAAACTCTGAAATCTGATATTCTGAGAGAAAGTTATGGCCGTTTTACTAAGACAGTCTTTTTACCATTTTTAGTACGATTTTTTATTTTTTTATTTTTTCAGTGACAAAAATTCTGACGGGATTAAATTTGACGGCCATCATGGGCTGAAACTAAAAAACTCTTTCATTTCCTCTAAACATGGCCAAACTAGGGCATATTATATATTAAAATTTATGGAAATGTCGACCCGGATCCAATGGTGAGGTATGTTTTTACCCAGGAGGTCATTTCTGCAAGCTACCCCCCAAAACCCTCATTTTAAATGAAACATCCGAAAAAACTCTTTTGTCCAACAATTTCACATGCCCAAATCTTTCAATATCCCATCATAATAGCAAACCCAAAACCCTCAGATCTGCAATATATCATTCATATATCTTGCCCTTTCTTTAATCCTCTCATGCGTTCCCATGGATTCAATCTAGGGTTACAATAATAAAACCATAGCTTTGATACCACTTGTAAAGGAAACTTGGCAACAAAGAATATAACCGTTTCCACATAACCCATAATAGATCTGAAACAAACACGGAATTAAAATCCACATGCAAGAGAATAGACAACATACCCATAAAATGTGACACAAGATATACTCTGGGAAACCCTCATTGAGGGAAAAAACCCAGCCTCCAAAAGCATCCATCATCATGTATTATTCAGCAAAAAAATACCATTGCCATACAACCATGGAAGCCTTCATGGCCATAGCCACAACCGAGCAAACTATGTGAACAAGCATGAATCCACACATCCCATGCCATGCTTTCAACCTTCACAAATGCTCCCTTGGCTAACCTGTCAAGCCTTGTCCCTCTCGACTTTTGCCTTTCTCTTCTCCTTGTCACTCTATCTCTACAACAACTACCCTTGTGGCTGCTTATATAGTAGCAAGTCCCACAAAACCACCAAGTGGTATTACATAAACCATGTGCTAAAACCATGTGCTACCTAACCCACTGACCCCACATTTAATATTGGGCATTTAATTCTATTCTCCCCAATATTAAATAATTACATGAAATATTTTCACAATGTTACAATACAACTCATCAAAAATATTCTATGGAAATCTTTACATGTTGCACGTCCATCTAGGTACAACATTACATAATAAAAATAAAATAATGAAATAACAATATTATGCAATGTGTGCAACACCCATTATCTCAACACTTGTAATGCTATAGAGGGAATGACACATCATTAGAAAGGGGGAATATTGTACAAGAGAGGTAGCCTAACCTTGTAAAATTGTAGAATAGTAATGGAATTCACACACTCACATGTAGAAAATGATCTTGAAATGATTGCTAATACATTTGCTTATACAAATGTGTGTCATTTTCTCTAAGATTGTTACTTCAAGTATGTGTTAATATTGTCTTTGAAAGGACAGTTCCATGAGCGTTAAAGTGTTAATGTGTTAATGAAATGTAGGTTTCACTAAGCAAAAAAAAAATTGACTTTATTTTAGTGGATGAAAGTCAATATTGTTGATAGAATTAAACTCAATACTTGTAGTATTATGAATAAAAGAACTTAGATTATTGATCTTAACATTGCAAAAAATTCTTAGAATTTTATGAGTATGATTGTCTTTCCTATATATTTACATCTAGGACGATACTTTTTCTAAGTCAGGAGGGATGTTACAAGCCTTGTTACCGATGACAAATAAATTATCCTTTTGTTATTGTTAAAAATAAAAGATCACACTATTGCACTTATTATTAAATTTGGAAGACCATTAAGTCCTCTAACACTCATCTTGGCACTTTTATTGGGAGGGTAAAATAAAATAACTTTTGGATAGTTACTTAAGTTTTGGTACAACTTTTATCTAAAGAAGGTAGATATATATTGTCGGTGAGCATTTTTCTAGAGGGGTTTGCCAACACAATCTCCCACTTTTATTCAGCTTCAAAAACTGGTACCTTTTCAGAAAAAAAAAGAAGGAAAAACAAACTCCAAAATCTTTTTAATGGATATCATAGGATTTCATGTGGTTTAAGTTGTTGTTAGGCTATAGGACTAGGCCTTCTATTCTTCATTACATTAACTTATCTAGTTAGTAAGAGTTGAAGGAACTAGCTTCCGTCATCATCTGTCATCCAATTGCAGCTCTATATAGGGGTTGCAGCCCTATATAGGGATTTTCCCTATCTACGATACTTGTTATAAAATGTTTAGTTGAACAGAAATACATTAGGGAAATGGTGAAGAATCTATATCATAACATCAATGTTCCTTTTCTTCCCCTTGAGCTGATTATCTATGAATTATAGGATATGGGTCATCTAGCTCACAAAGTATAAAAATATGATTATCCTAGTGTTGTGTGTGTTTATCCAAAATACTGTGACCATTATTTCTCTTATCAACTATCTCACTCGATGCCTAGAAGCAAGTTTTTTATTCATATGAAGTCAGCTTCCTTGTTACTAATGAGTGGAGTTATTCTGTTGAAACCATCTCTTCAAACTACTCTATTCTTGAAAGAGAGGATTACCATTAAGTTGGTATCAATCAAATAAAGAAATCTAAATTTAGCATTGAAGCATGGTAAATGTTGGATTTGATCTACAATGTTGTGTTCAATAAGTCTCATCTACCATCCCTCTTATTCACTACTTATAATAGTTTAAAATAAATTCTTCATAGAAAACTCCTTATGTTTCATTCCTAGATGATGAACTTCATCACACACATTTAATTATTATTACTTGTTGGATGTGTCAATGAGCTTGCTATGCATGAACAATAGAGAGAAATTATTATTGAAGTCATTAATGTCTAAAGAAAACTCAGATGCAAAGGAAATGAGTAGAAATATCGTAGCTATGTATTCCTCTATTTGCAGACATAATTATTTGTTTGGTTCGTGCTCAAACACTGCATATGTTTTTACTTTGGAATAATGTTGTTCAAAATGGATGAAAGTTCCTATTGATATAGAAATTGAAAGTATGCTTCCATTTGGTAAACTGGGAAAGAATGATATGAATCCTTGTTGTTTATTGTCTAGAATTTTATGAGAAGCTTGAGATTTATGTTGAGATATACTCTGAAAATTGTTGTACAACTCAAATATTATCACATGTTATTATGTTGTATTATGATGACTCATCTTAAGAAATGCATATTTTATTGAAATAACTTATGAAAATGTCTATGTATAGATAGTGCATATTGAGAAACTGTGAATGTGTTCATTTGATCTTCTATTGCATGAGTGCATTATGTTACCTTTTGGTGTGGTTGGAGATTTTTGGAATATGTTATAAACAATGTATTGCACAATTCCATTACTTCTCTTGGTTTTACTTGGTTAGTCTTCCTCGTTGTTGGGCTAGGTATCTTTCATGTTAGGAAAGATTCTAGGGAAGCTTAATACCTTCGTAGTAGGGTGGTTAAGCACTCCTAGAATATTCTCGCCCTTGTGTTCTTAGATAGGTTTTTGAGCTTCTATCAACATGATCAACATAATCGGTACATCTCAATATTCTGGTAATGAAATTATGGTTTCTTTTTAATCTAAGCATATATGTATATGTATCATTTTTGTTAAAGTTAACAATAGATAATCAACTAATGTTGACTAGTCTATATTAAAAATACTTTGACTCTTGTTGAATTATCCAGATTTTATGAAGATTGCTGATTTGGTATTGGTTCAGCAGGGGCAGTTCTTACAAGGGGCCAAAGTTTCTAGCATGGAAACTACCATGAATAGTTAGTTGCAAAGCTTCTTATAAGTTCATCTTGTCGCTTTGCATGTTATGAAGCACTTATGATGGAAATTCTAAAATAGTTCAGCTGTCCTGCTTTTCGTTCAACACTTTGTAGATATGCTAAATATTCATTCACTCTCCTTTTTAAATATGTATTAACTAAATTTTTATTTTAATGTCATGGTTATTTAGGAAAACATTTTCTCACTGAATCTCCATGAATCTAGAATTCAATTTTTTGTATTGAATTATCTTGGGGGATGACTAGACAAACAAATATGTCAATGAAGTATGGACGATATTTTATTTGTGTGCACTATCACTAAGAAAGGAGCTAAAACGAGACTCAATTCTTTGATCTACTTATATTCCTCATTTTTCGTTACATTCATCAACTAAACATTGTGATCTATTAAATAATGGTGATGACAATTGATAACATTTTGATCCAGAGAATAATGGTGGTGACTACTAAATTTGAAGCAACTTTTGATGATTTCCCTAAACATTTTTCTCCTTATCGAACACCTTCTTCACTCACATGAATTTGACACACCTAGAACTTCTTGTTGCCAAAAAATATTTCATCTCAAAAATTTCCAAATGATCAAACCTCTTGTCTAGCTTGGTTGGTTTGACTTTTAACACAAAATTTTTGTTGTTGTTCGCATTAAAAAATCTAAGGGTTTTGAGAACCTTTATGGAGCCTCAAAGTTCTTAAAACTATGATAAAATAATGTGCAAGTAGCATATTTTCCTTATCCATTCTTTTTCTAAATCTTTCCTCTAGCTATTATCCTAGTTAATAAAATTAAATTTAAAATTGGTGGTAGCATTCGAGAGAGTTGTGAGAAAATTATTTCTACTTATGAAGGCTATAGCTTCCCTAAACTTTTAAGTGAAATTTTAAGTATTTGACAAAGCTCATTGATTTCTTATTGCGAAAAAGAATTCATCTTTGCAAGAACACTTGATGACTTCGACAATTTGTCAAAACTACCTAAAATTTTGAAGATGGCTTAAACATCACACTAATTCTTGATTCCTAAGCTAAAAGTGTTAAATAGTCAAAGTTCGCTTATTTTTCCAAACTTAATTTTTTCCTTAATGTGTGATATTTAAGAATGACCGCAAAAATGATGTCTTCGGTATTTTTACCTCTAATGTGGACAACTTGCAAATTTCATACCATGGGAATGGGGCATGTGAATGCACGCATGTTTCGAGTGTCACGCACTCTAATGTCGAAGGCAGTCCTTGTTAAGATTACTTTGACTTCTCAGATAGCAACGTTTGTAAACTAAATTATTTTCTAAAACGTCACATGGAGTCCCTATTCAAAATGAAATGTGACTAAAACAAGTTGAATGATTGGTGCAGCCCGTCGAAGTCATGGAGTTTCCGCACGCTAAGTCGATTAGGTAAAACGTTTTGAGTTCAACATGTAAGATGTTTTAAATCGTGCTACAAGAGTTCCCAAGATTCTTTACCGAGCGCAACTCCAGTATATATTTTAATCTTTGAACCTTTCAAAAATTCATATCTCAACCAATTGGAAAATACAGGTCTTGTGGGAAAGAGAGAAGCGAAGAGGAATGGAAGAATTTGTTAGTGGAAGGATTTTCAAGTGCATACTTAATCTAATTATAAAGGCTATATTAAACAGTTGAAGCACCATATAGTGGTGATGCTTATAAGAAGCTAGCTAATCATATAATCTACAAAGATATCTCTTTCTCGTCAAATGAAGGTTAGGGAAACGATTATCTTGATGTTATTATAATCAAAGAAGATAAAAGGAACTTAGGGGTCTAGGAATTCTTTTTCTATTTGCTTGATTGAAGATTGGGGATTCTAGCCGATGAAAGGAAAAGGGTTCTAGGAAGTTTTTTCCTATTTACTTGGTTGAAGATCTTGGATTCTAGTCCCCTTGTTAATATGGTCTAGTCATATGGAATGACGAGCATTTGGTTTTCACGCATGGGCTACTCAATCTTTTGTGCCCAATGTATGTTGAGGTGGTACTTCTCCAAAGTGATCACAAGGAAATAATTTAATAACTAACTTTTTGTGTTGCAAGTTTTATTAAGTCGTCATATGGTAAATTGATAATTATATAATAACACTATCATATATAATAAAACGTTTTGAGTTCAACATGTAAGATGTTTTAAATCGTGCTACAAGAGTTCCCAAGATTCTTTACCGAGCGCAACTCCAGTATATATTTTAATCTTTGAACCTTTCAAAAATTCATATCTCAACCAATTGGAAAATACAGGTCTTGTGGGAAAGAGAGAAGCGAAGAGGAATGGAAGAATTTTTTAGTGGAAGGATTTTCAAGTGCATACTTAATCTAATTATAAAGGCTATATTAAACAGTTGAAGCACCATATAGTGGTGATGCTTATAAGAAGCTAGCTAATCATATAATCTACAAAGATATCTCTTTCTCGTCAAATGAAGGTTAGGGAAACGATTATCTTGATGTTATTATAATCAAAGAAGATAAAAGGAACTTAGGGGTCTAGGAATTCTTTTTCTATTTGCTTGATTGAAGATTGGGGATTCTAGCCGATGAAAGGAAAAGGGTTCTAGGAAGTTTTTTCCTATTTACTTGGTTGAAGATCTTGGATTCTAGTCCCCTTGTTAATATGGTCTAGTCATATGGAATGACGAGCATTTGGTTTTCACGCATGGGCTACTCAATCTTTTGTGCCCAATGTATGTTGAGGTGGTACTTCTCCAAAGTGATCACAAGGAAATAATTTAATAACTAACTTTTTGTGTTGCAAGTTTTATTAAGTCGTCATATGGTAAATTGATAATTATATAATAACACTATCATATATTTTTCATATTTTTGCATGACAAAACATTAATGGTATTCATTTGTAATGCCAACTTGATGTGTTTGAACTACACAAGATTTGGTGGGTATTTATTTCTTCCTATTCTCTCAATGTTGAGATCCTATATCATAATCTTGACTACATAGAGATATTTCCTCTTTTTCTTTTTGTTGTATTGCTTACTTTTATAGCCTCATAGTATAGTCATAAAGAATTTCACCAATTTTTTGGCTCATACATGATAGTAGAGCTCATACATGATAGTAACTAGGACCTAAGTCATCTTTAATGATGTTCTTGAAGTCACTTTAGTTACAACTCGACTTCTTGAATAATCAATATACTTAAAGAGGATAAATGTCTCCTATCAATATTCAAATTGATTACCAATATCATCTACAAATACAACAATGAATAACCCATAACCATATTCAATTAACTATTTGGTAGACAATATCCAGTGCACCCTTATCTAAAACTAAGTTCCCAAAACAAAATCTAGATATTCAAGAAATGGACAAGCTAATTAGTAATTAAATAAAGACTTCTAAAGAGACCCAAAAGTATCACATGCACAATGAAAACAATATGCCCAATCAAAATTTAAGTGATCTCCCAACACAACCCCCATATACAAAAATACACATTCAATCACATTTTTTTAATATTAAGTTTTTTTTTAGATGAACCCAGAAGGATCACACCTATAATAATTATAATATACACTATCAAAATTTAGACTAATCCCCAAGACCTTCCCAAAATATAGTTCAAGAAAGAGACAATCCATCTCCTTTTCTTAAACTCAATACCTATCAAAGTTAAGTGAGCCCCAAAATCACCACCAAGTTCTTAAAAATAAAATAAAACTAAATTAAGACCTTCCATGCTCTCAAAATGGAATTGTGCCTATCACACAACAAAATAATCACTTTTTTATATTTCAAATCATTAAACAATCATTGTAGCCAAATCACTTCCCTTACACCTTTAGAAAGACCCAAATACTCGACCTCAATAGAAGAAAGATCAATAGAATATTGCTACCTTGAAATCCAACTAATGCAAAGCTCCAACAAACATGAAAGCATATCCAATAATAGATATTTGTATACCTAAATCTCTAAAAAGATCAAAATGAGTGAAACCTTGCAACTATAGATTATTGCCACCAAAATATTAAACATAATGATAAGTTCCCTTAAGATATCGTAATATTCATTTAAGTGCTTCCTAATGAGGCTTCTCAAGATTTCTCATGAATCTAGTCACAACTCCTATGACATTAGCAATGTCAAAAGGATTGGAGACCATGAAATACACAATACTACTAATTGTAGATAACAATGAATTCCTTTCATAAATTCCTTATTGTCTTGTATTTTTGACATAAATCAAAAGATAAAAAAGAATAGGTAGCAAGAAGAGTACAAACAACCTTGGCACTAGCCATACCAAATTAGTCTACTATTTTGTCAATGCATGCCATTATGACAACACAATCTCATATTCTCATTTATCTTTAGTAATCATCATGTAAAGAATCTTCTTAGCTTCCCTCGAGTCCTTCATCGATAACCTAATTGCTAATTGAGCCTTTAACTTATGAATAATTGTGTACTTATAACGCCCACAAATATGTCATCAATAATAAGTAGAAGAATAAAATATTCACCATTATGAAGTTTGTTGTTATAAATGCATAGACCTTTTTCATGCCTCATGAAGTTTTGTTCAATCATAAAGTGATCAAATTTCAAAGACCACTTCCTTAGGGCTTTCTTGAGCACACATAAACTTATCTTTTTCAATATACAATAAAGATGCACTTTTCCTTTTTTTGATGAATCCTTGAGGCTTCTCCAAATAAATCTCCTCATCCACATCACCATGTAAGAATTCAATCTTGACATCAAGTTTCTCTAGGTTAAAAATTCCTATGTGACTACTAATCCCAAAACTATTTAGATTGTTTTCATCTCAATGATCAATGAGAATATTTCATTAAAATCAATCAGTCTTTTTTATCAAATCCTTTTACACCTAACTTGTTCTTGTAGAATTTACTGCCTCCTCCTTCTTTCAAGTTGGACACCCTCTTGTTCTTAAGTGGTTTTTTATTTGTTGGAAGAGTGATTGAATGCTAAGTATCATTTATTTAAAGATACTCCATTTCATCATGCACTAGCTCATTCTAGTTTTCACAATCAAAAACCTTGGAAGAATCCTTATAAATTGTAGGTTTTGTCTCATTGGAGATGAATTTTTTTGGCTCAACCTACTCAAAGAATAGTGATTTGCAGTCTAAAAATGTTTTTTTTTAAAAAGTGGTTATGATTTAGGTGTTAGTTTAGATTATTTATTACTAAATATAAGGGACCTGAATTATATAATAGTAATTGGGGGCATCAATTATAAATAATGTCTTTAGTTTTTTCAAATTCATTGATAATAAGACTCATTTTATCATTCTTTAATTTTGTGAGATAGTTATATTTCTTTTATTGTTTTCAAATTTTGAACATGATGCCTAATTCATGTAAGTGGAATTTATTATTGAAGTGTACTATGTGCATTCATATTAATTTTAATTCATTTTTCATATTAGTTTTGTTCTATAGATAACTCACCTATTGATACTTCTTATGAACTTCTCATTTGTAAATTTAATCTCTTCTTACATTTTCAACTTACATTGTGAGAACCATCTATTTATTTACTAATTGCCTTTATAATTCTCAAAGACAACCATTCAACAAACTTTGAAACACACAAACATAATGTCTCTAACAAACATCATACATATGTCAAACAAGTAAGAAGACTTTATGAAAAATACGACTCAAAAAGGATTAAAAGAACTTTATCAAACTTTTCAGTTTAACAAAAAAAGTTACCACTTCCCACTTTTCTTAACCACTACACACAATGAGAATATAAATCACTAAAAGTTCATTTACTGGAAACACGACTTTTAAATATGCTTAATTTGTAGATGGCTTAAATATCACACACTAATACTTGATTTGTAGATTAAAAGTATTGAATTGTTAATATTGACTTACTTTTTTGAAACATAAGTTTTTTGTTACTATGTGATGT
Source organism: Cupressus sempervirens (assembly GCA_028749045.1). Taxonomy (NCBI): domain Eukaryota; kingdom Viridiplantae; phylum Streptophyta; class Pinopsida; order Cupressales; family Cupressaceae; genus Cupressus; species Cupressus sempervirens. The sequence continues at coordinate 589,399,747 of CM053783.1, read as the reverse complement.
TTAAAAATGTCCCTTAATTTGTACCATTTGAAATAACATAAAGTTATCAACAATCTAAACACCATTTGATAGTGTAGAAGGATCATTTTCACCATGTTAAGAGAAAAACATGTTTTTCAAGATTAGCACAAAATAGTAAATCATATCAATATAAAGCAGCATTCCACACATATCGACTTGCCCCTCAAGAATTGAGAACTCATAGGTTTCTTTTACTGATACTCCTATATCCATCAAATACAAGACTTTCATAAATAGTAGGAAACATCACACATTAAGTAGAAAATTTTAAGTTTAGAAATAATAAGCCAACTTTGACTATTTAAGACTCTTAGTCTTAGAATGAAACTTAATGTGTGATGTTTAAACCATAGGCATTTACACAAATACACACTTCTTCTATTCTAGTATAAGTTAACCATACTTAGCTTGCAGTGAAACACACCTTCAGCACTATAAATGACTTATCTGTTTCTACACAGATGGTATTTTCTTTAAAAGATTGCATGTTGTATAACTGGGACAGCTTTCTAACAACGCTCTCCCTAAATTAGATTATAGTTTGTTGAAGAATTAATTAATATAGTTGGCAGGGGACTATGAGCGACAGATCTGGCCAAATTGCAAACTAAAACTAGGAATTATTAAGACAGTGATGGAAAACCTCTAAGTATGTCATTCGCGAGAAATACATTTTAGTTTTCTGTTTAAACATTTGCTTCATCAGGTGCACCTTAGAAATAGAGCCATACTGGCATTGTTGTCAACAATTGAATCATATTTAGAAATAGAGCCACTATTTGAAAAATATTAACCAAAGCATTGAACTATGTGGGAGCTATGTTACAGTTATTTATTTGCACATGAAATTTTGATACTCACTGCAAAATAGGGAACAGACGATTTTAGTTTTCTCTTCTTAAATTAAAATTTGGGCATATGACTTGTCGGTAATGCAGCATACATAAAATGACATTAGAGAAGCCATAATCCCATTTGATCAATTGCTTCCTGCCTCAAACCATATTAATCATATGCGAGTTTTGTTTCCAAAATGATTCATTTAAATAGAAATTTGGTGATTGCATATTTCTCGAAAATACTTGTTATTTCATTGTTGCTCTACATTGGATATTATTTTAGTAAAGGATCCTTAAATTATTTACCGCTTAGATCTTCTTAGGATGTTAGAACATCTTCCTTCTAAATCTGCAATCTTGAAAAGAAGAGATCATCTTCCTCTTTGCATTACTTCCTTTTTTTATATTGTACACAAATTTATAATTTGATCATATAAGAATATTTGAGGGTTTTCATATTCTAGAAGACTATAAAATCTTTACATATGTATATTTGTTTTTCTACTTTTTAAAACTAGGAAATTGAAGTATTTGCAAATTTATCTATAATCTTTATAGTGACTAAATTTTGATATTAAAATTTGTAATAGATCATTATAGAAAATGTGACAATGAGATTTTTATACACAATGAATCAAACTATTACCCCCATCTTCCATCTACCCTCTTCTTTCAATAACAATAGAAGTGGTGTTGGAGTTCAAAATGGCAAGGAAGTTGAGAGTGTAAAGAGATATTATCGTTCTATGGTGATCACCAAAGAAAATAATGGTCACATTCCATCAATAGAACAAACTTCACTATATTGCTTAAATATGTAGTGTGCAAGTATTAGAAAATGTATGTAAAGATTATCGTATGTTTTAATAAAGTCCACTAGTTAGAAAATGTGCAACACAGAATAACTATTATAAAATTAACATAGTGTATCATTGTAATACCCCAAAAATTGGCTCATTGCCATCTCAACCAATTCTGGTCTATTTTCTGATCAATCCTAAGACCTATTCTAATAGGCAATTCTCATTCTACTACTCGCTATTTGACTTAATTGTCAAATGTAGAAAACCTAAATCTGCATTCATCATGCTTATTATTTAATTCCTATAGTATTTACTCATATTAGTCACATTAAACCTATTGATTAATATTTAATTTAATTACTAAGTATTTATACTTTAATTAAATTAAATTATATATTAAAGCTAATGTACTATGGAATTAAATTTATTTAATTTAATAAGTACGCCTATCTTAATTAATTAAATGGAAAAGGTATTTCTAAGAAATTAAACAAAATTATTTAATTAAATGGAGTACTTACTTCTAATTAATTAAACAAAGTTATTCAATTAAATGGGAAGTCATTCCTAATTAATTAAATGAAGTTATTTAATTAAATAAGAAATGTGTCTCTAATTAATTAAAAGATTATTTAATTAAATAGAAAAGGTAATCATGAGAGCATATCTCATTTTATTAAATTAAATATTTCACCAAAATCTCTCTTCAGTTCAGAAAAGGAAATTTCCAGTTCACTATTGATAAAAAATGAGTTAAATCAATTAACTCCTTTTTCTACTCAAATTAAATCAATTAACTCCTTTTTCTACTCAAATTAAATCAATTAACTCCCTTTAATTTGGGAATCTTCCTTTATGACTCAACTTCACCTTTAATCGTGACCGTTGATTGAAATCAATCTCAACCATTGATGGATTTCAGAAAAGTCTATTTAAGAGACCCTCATCTCTTCATTTTAGGAGAGGTTGAATGAGAATTTGCATTGAATTGCTGCTGGATTGCGCATTCATTTGAGCTCCTTATTTTCATAAGATTTTCATTGTTAGTTTAATTCTCATATAGATTTAATATGCATACATTTAGTATAATTTCTTTTACATGTTCTTAGATTAAACGTGCATTTCTAATTCTAGATTAATCTGCATTCTCATATAGATTAGTCACATTTTCTTTCAAATACTTCGTTCTTACAGGGTACGGTTGCTTAAACACCTCGAATCTAAGGATATCTGACAAGCAATTCCTTTTAGATAGAAGGCAACAGGTCGCTTTGCTAGTTGATTTTCGGATGAACAATCCAAAATTCATTCCCAGATGAATTCACATACAATGACCGTGTTGAAGTGTGTTTGTTAGCATAGGCCGCATATTCACGCATTCATTTCTAGCGTCCACCGCGGGGCACAAAAATCAAATTTTCTGGCCTCTTTCTATAATTTTTTAAATCATTTTTTTTGTTCTCTATCCGTACTGTTCTGTACAGATTCGGGAATCTTCGCACATGACTATTCATTTTTGCGCGAGGATATAGAATCTTCGTGTGAAGATTCTTTTCGTATCGCACGAGAAAGTTCTTGGGCGTGCGAAACTTCATGCCGAACCTGTTTCTTCGCGCGAGTCATAAAACTTCTTCGCACGGACTATCAGGAATTTTGCGCGAGACTCTGCTAAAAGAGGCATTTTTTTGAATTGATTTTTGTGTTTTCTAGTTTTTGTGCTGACTGCTCACGGTTTCTAGTTTTTCTGTGTTCTCTGATTTTTTGGAACAGCATAATAGTAGTTTGCGGGACAATTGGAAAAGTGTGATAAAGTTGCTAAAAATAGGTAAAACATCTACTAAGCGCATTGCAAGGATTACCAGGTAATTCTCTTTGACTAATAACACCTCATTTGGAACTAAAACGAACATCTCTTGTGTCAAGCTTGTGTGTATTTCCTTCCATGTTCTCATTTTACAACACATGCATAATTTGATACTAGGTTGTGATCTCTATTAGTTTCATCTAGCAGGCTTAGTTATTAGTGATAGATCTAATTAGCTATCTTGGGTTATTGGACTCGCTAATCCGTCGGCCCCTCGTTCCACCCTGTGGTTGCAAGATCAGCACCACGTTAAAGGGGAGGGGTCTACAAGACAGAAGCATTAAAAGCTCCACTAGGCAACCCTTTTGTGCTTTCTAGAACTCACTAGTTTTTGAGTTGTGGACTCGTTTTGGCTTGTGTGAGGGGTTAAATGTTCCACATCTTTGGACTCACCTCGCATTAGTTAAAGCATTAAGTTTACCACCTTGTTCTCTTTGACTACTTTTGGATAGATTTGCTTTCGGGAATTAACATCTATACACACATAGTAATTAAGCCCCCATGAACACTATTTGTGGATCTTGAGGGTGTGGGTTCCTAGTGAAACTCCTCTCTAAGATGGATTCCTTGTAGGTGGGGAGGATACTTTGAGCATCTCGCAGATAGATGAATCTTCAACTTTTTTATTAAGGCATCCTTTCTCCGGAGAGGTTGATAGATCATCAGGAGTTGATATCATAGATCTTTAAGAGATACTCTTAGTTTAGTGTGTCAGATTAATCTATCTGTTTTGATTGGGCTAAAAGTGAAAAGGTGTCAAAACATTGAATCTGGAAGCTAAGTCCCCTTGTGGTACACTATTGTGAGTCAGTCACCTTTAGAGAGGGTTAACCATAGGAGACAATCCCTCTTCAAGGAAAACTATTTTGACGGAACCTCGAGTAGTAATAGCCATTTTTGATGTGATAGTGACAACCGCTATATAAATGTCCTTGTGGAAGAAATCTCCATGGCTGTGGTTCATTGTGGATTGTCAGATCTCCCTAGCAGCTCTTGAAGATTAAGTTCTCAAACTATGTCAAAACCTCAGTGCACCAAGATTGGAGGTCATCCTTGTGAGTCATAATAGTTGTAGAGTCAAACCAGTATTAAAAACCTTAGAGAGGCCAACTTATATTTTCTAGGGATGTATGCGTGATTGCAAAACTCTTTGAAAACATACACAAATAGCTCTCTTAGGGATTAGCACAAACTAAGTCACTTGATTGTTCATGCACAAGGTTTTTTTTGCCCTTGCTCATTGTTTTCAGACGTTCTTGAAATCACTTGCTTGTTGTTCTACGTGCTTGTTTATCTGCTTGGTTACTAAAACGATCAAAAAATTTGTCAAAGTCAGTCGTTTGTTGTAAAACTGGTCTGCCTTTTCGCACGAAATCATTTTGGTCTCGCGCGAAATTATATGCTCCTTGCGTGAAATCAATTTCTTCTCGCACGAAATTAAATTGCTATCATGCATCTTCGCATGATCCTATGAACTTCTTCGCGCGAAATTAAACTGCTATCACTGACCTTTGTGCGAGATAGAAACTTCTTCGCGTAGCTTGTAAAACTTCTTCGTGTGACCCACGAAGGTTTTTTGCGTGAGATTTTGTATCAGCATTACCAATTTGGGTCTGTTTTAGCTATCTGCGGCCTGCATGGTGTCCTTTTTTGTGTTTATTTATCACTCTTTGTTTGCAAACAGTCCTGAAACAGCGACACTTCGCTTAGCTGAAGACTTATGTTTGACGCCTTGACTAGTCTCGTCTCATACGTAATTTTTTTGGTCTTTGTCTTAATGCTTGTCATACTTTGTGTCGCAGTGGTCATAATCTCTGGCTATTCTAGCCTTTAAATCAGACCATTTGTGTCTTAGTGAACAACCTTCTTCCTATTATCTTGTCCTTTTTGAGACTCAGTCTTAGGGTAGTCCTTGTCTAGGTTCTAGCTTCTTGTCCTTGTCTATGACTATCAAACCAGAAGTGGCAACGTGTTTTATCCTGATAATCTTAGACGTGGTCATGCTAGGGGTCGTAATTGTGCCAGAGGTAGCTTACCTTTCGCTATGCAATCTGTATCCAGTTTGGCTAGTGAGGCGTCTTCACGGTCTTCCTCACTTGCTAGGTCATCTCAAGTTCAACGAACATTTTTCAATTTGCAACAAATTAGGAATCCTTTTTACCAAGAGGATACAGAGATAGGTAGAGGTCCTGCATTCCCAAACATAATGTATAATCCATTCTCCAGAGATCCTTTTGAAACGCAAAACACTGAAACTGAACGCATTCCTATAATGACTAATCGTGAACTTGAACATGGTAGTCATAGTCGATATCAACAACCACCTAGGGATGACAAAGAGAAAGAGAAAGAATATGACACTGATGAGGAAAAGGAAGAGGTGGAAATCCTTCCTGAACACATAGAAAAATTTCGAAGAGACAAAAACTTTCAGAAGGTCATGGGAATCCTAATCAACAAAGAGAAAGAAAAATACTTTCTCAAACTTGTCCAAGAGGGAACAAAGTTACCTTCTCATTTCAATGTAAAAACCATTTTCAAAACTGAAGAAGAAACTAAGACCTCCAAACTCCAAAAACGATTGAAAATTATGCAAGACCAGTTGGCTCAGATGATGCATGAGAAGGAGAAACCCACAAAGACATACACATTGGATGCTCTTTGTTCATTTTCATTTAACAAAAGCATAAATAGATGACTCTAGGACACTAGTTGGATCAAACCCCCGTGACCTAACCCTAAACATTTCACCCACTTCAATTCGATTTTCATAGACATGCACTTGGTCAATGTCTTTATCAGTAGTCACTTCTGAAAGATTGTCCTCAGAATCCTCCAGATGTCCACCAGAGTGATGGTTATCTCGCCCATCAGCAAGTGGAAGGTGTTTGTCTCCGAATGGAAACGCTCCACCAAAGCTGTGAGTAAGCTATGATTCACCATCACGGTTGGAATCCGGCATAGAGAGGACAGCCCCAATCGGGCAATGTGCATCCGATCTGCTTCATCAAGACTCTGCAATAGCTCTCTCATATGGCGGATAGTGTGATCTGAATGACACAGCTCCAAAGACCTCCTGCACGCACAAACAAAAAAAATGACAAACAAACAATCAGTGTCAAGTCGAAACGAAGCATCAAAATGAACTAAAATGTAATTTTGGAGTGCAAAAATAAAAAATTTAAGCATAACTGTAATGGGATTTCGAGCAAAATTTGTAAAATCTAGTGCGAAGCTCTAAAATTTCGCGCAAAATCATTATTTCTTCGTGCAAAGATTCTCGTGTTCGCGTAAAGAAAGATTTTCTCACACGGAAAAATACCTACTCATGCGAAAAAAGAGATGTCTGTGCGAGAAAAGACATTCTCATGTGAGACATCAATCGCCTCACATGAAGAAATTCAATCTTTGCGCAAAACCTAATTCGTCCTGCGCGAAGATCCTCAGGCCGCGCGCGAAGAAACAGCATAACCTGTTTCTTCACACGAAGAAAGAAGATCTTCGCGCGAGAAGAGATTGATCTCACATGAAGACCGAGTTGACAATCCTAAAACATGCTAAAATGTGTAATAAATGACCTTGAAATGCGTGAAAACAAAAGTACGAAGATGGAAAATTGACGACTCACCAGTGGTCCGTAGTCTGCTGGCCAGTTGTGTCATCTGGAACACTCAAAACGATGATATCGCACATTCACTGCCATGTCTCTATCAGAGCTCAAAATCACTACAAGAGAAAAGCACAAATGAATTGAAAATAATGCTTCGAGCCCTTATATAGCTGTTGACCCAAAATTTTCAAAGTGCTCAAATTTGCACAAAAGTCACACCCCTGGCTAATTGGACCGTTCTAGATCCGTTTTCGGGATCAAATTCAAAATTTGACACACCTAAGAGCCTCAAAAATGTGTTTTAAAATTTTGGGGACCGACGCGATCGAACGCTTGTGCAGCCCAAATCTTTCTGGTACTTTGTGATTCTTGGAATCCTTTCAAATTTACATTCTCCATATTTTAAAAATTCATTTTGAAAATAGTCAACTCAAGTCAACTGTGGCTAAATTTGGTCAACTTTTGGTCAACCTTGGTCTTTGCGACTTTGCAATCATTTCAAATCAACCCTGAATCTTCTTTAGATCATTCTGATCTCTTCTAGATTCTGCTGAATCTCAAATTTCTTCTATATCTCATGATATATTGCTTCAAATCATATTTCTGGTGTGTCATCTTTCGATTTCGTGCCTGAGGGGGCAAGATGATTACATTATTAAATACTTATTGCTCGAGGCATCTAGTTCCCATCTTATGTCCTTATCACTTGGGGCATCTCATCACTCGAGGCATCTTGTTCCCTTCTATCTGACATCTTTGCTATCTATCTTATCTTTTCATCAATTGATCAACCTTATAACAACTCTTCTCAGAGTTCGATGGACAAGTATTGGGACAGTCTAAACCCTGAATCCTAAGGATCAAGCCTCGTTCTGGGGATGATTCTACGACTCTTGATTAGACCTTGTTATCTTTTATCAATCTTAGGTATCTAGGTGTTCTATTTGGATCCTTGAAGGTTAAGCTTCATTCTGGAGATAATCTTCTAAATGCTTTCAGTTTTAGGTATCTAGGTGTTCTATCTGGATCCTTGAAGGTTAAGCTCCGTTCTGGAGATAATCTTCTAAATGCTTTGAGTTTCAGGTATCTAGGTGTTCTATCTGGATCCTTGAAGATTATGCTTCGTTCTTGAGATAATCTTCTAAATGCTATCAATTTCAAGTATCAAAACGTTCTGTCTAGATCCTTAAAGATTAGGCTTCGTTCAGGAGATAGTCTTTTAAATGCTACCAATCTTAGGTATCTAGGTATTCTGCTTGGATTCCTTGAGATTAAGCTCTGTTCTAGAGATAGTCCTTAAAAGATTATTAATTGGTCTCCATGTAATCAACTTCGGAACCAATCTCATGTTCGCATCATGCTTTCTGATTATCTTTGAGTTGAACGTGCTGCTCACACATTCATTCAAAGAGGGGCAAAATGTAATACCCCAAAAATTGGCTCATTGCCATCTCAACCAATTCTGGTCTATTTTCTGATCAATCCTAAGACCTATTCTAATAGGCAATTCTCATTCTGCTACTTGCTATTTGACTTAATTGTCAAATGCAGAAAACCTAAATTTGTATTCATCATGCTTGTTATTTAATTCCTATAGTATTTACTCATATTAGTCACGTTAAACATATTAATTAATATTTAATTTAATTACTAAGTATTTCTACTTTAATTAAATTAAATTATATCTTAAGGCTAATGTACTATGGAATTAAATTTATTTAATTTAATAAATATGCCTATCTTGATTAATTAAATGTAATTATTTAATTAAATGGAAAAGGTATTTCTAAGAAATTAAACAAAATTATTTAATTAAATGGAGTACTTACTTCTAATTAATTAAACAAAGTTATTCAATTAAATGGGAAGTCATTCCTAATTAATTAAATGAAGTTATTTAATTAAATAAGAAAAGTGTCTCTAATTAATTAAAAGATTATTTAATTAAATAGAAAAGGTAATCATGAGAGCATATCTCATTTTATTAAATTAAATATTTCACCAAAATCTCTCTTCAGTTCAAAAAAGGAAATTTCCAGTTCACTATTGATCAAAAATGAGTTAAATCATTTAACTCCTTTTTCTACTCAAATTAAATTAGTTAACTCTTTTTTCTACTCAAATTAAATCAGTTAACTCCCTTTAATTTGGGAATCTTCCTTTATGACTGAACTTCACCTTTAATCCTGACCGTTGATTGAAATCAATCTCAACCGTTGATGGATTCCAGGAAAGTCTATTTAAGAGACCCTCATCTCTTCATTTTAGGAGAGGTTGAATGAGAATTTGCATCGAATTGCTGTTGGATTGTGCATTCATTTGAGCTCCTTATTTTCATAAGATTTTCACTGTTAGTTTAATTCTCATATAGATTTAATATGCATACATTTAGTATAATTTCTTTACATGTTCTTAGATTAAACGTGCATTTCTCATTCTAGATTAATATGCATTTTCATATAGATTAGTCGCATTTTCTTTCAAATCCTTCATTCTTACAGGGTCTGGTTGCTTAAACACCTTTAATCTGAGGATATCTGACAAACAATTCCCTTTAGATAGAAGGCAATAGATTGCTTTGCCAGCTGATTTTCGGATGAACAATCCAATGTTCATTCCGGGATGAATCCGCATATAATGACCGTGTTGAAGTGTGTGTGTTAGCATAGGCCGCATATTCACGCATACAATCATTTCAACATTTTACTTTGAATAAAAATTTAAAAAAAGTTATGTAATGTTCTCTAAAATGTTAGTTTATTTTTAATATTTAGTGGTTGAAAAGACTTGGTCGAAAATAAAATAATAGAATAGAATCTAGTCCCAGCATGCACCATAAACACAAGTAATTTACCAGCATCTAAATGGACGCATGTAGAAAAATGAATGTTCAACATAAAATCTAAAATAATGAACATATCTAGATTGTCTATTTTGTGCATAAAGCGAATGAAATATCTACTATATAAAATTTGGTTTAAACTAGATTTTCATGGTGTTTATAGGGCAATCAAGTGGAGTGTCAAATGAAGATGTATGATTCATTAATCAAATGAAAACTTAGTAGCCAAAATAATAATACCCTTAGAGGAGGATACGAACAACATTTAATAAATTGAACATTCCATTAGCATTTGGTATCTAAGTTACAAAAAATTGTTTGTGTATTGCATTAAGGATGCACCGAACTCGAGTTACCAACATTATGAACCTAGTTTCCTAGAACATATACGACTGCCTCAAAACATAGATACTGAAATTTGTGCTACGTTTAGAACATTATTACAAGTCCATTTGAGACCTGATATAGAACTCCTACACACTGAAGCATTAGTTTTCCTGTTTGATGACCAATACCATATTATTTATGGACCAATAATTGGCCAAGAAAAATGAAAATAAATTCTGGACCAAAAAACCAAAAAAATGTTACAGCACATCGAAGTCGTTTAGCTTCCATAGGCAAACGTTTTAAATCCAACTTGTAAGATGCTTAAAATCGTGTTACAAAAGGAAATGCATTTTATATTCCCAAGATTCGGGCACTGTCTTCACAGAGCGCAACGTCTATATATATATTTTAATCTTGAAGCTTTGAAAGATGCATATCTCAACGATTGAGAAACTATGACTCATGCAGCAGCTGATTCCATGTTCGAGAGCGAGGGGGAAGAACTCGCCGGACAAGCGGAGGCGTGGAAATACACGTTCGCGTTTGTCGAGTCTTTGGCCGTGAAATCAGTAGTTTTGCTCGGAATCCCCGACATCATTGCGCGTCACGGCCCCAGTGCAACGCTCTCGCAAATCGCGGTGGAGCTTCCCAGCGAAAAGCCCGACGTTGACTGCCTCTTCAGAATCCTGCGCTTCCTCGTCGCCAAAAAATTTTTCCGGGCCGAAGGGGGCGTGGATTTGAAGTACGGGCTAACGCCGGTTTCTAAATGGTTTGTGAAAGCCGGTGCGCAGGCGTCGTCGGTTTCCATGGTCGCCATGCTACTCATGCAGAACGACGAGAGGAGCGTAGCGCCGTGGCATCATTTGAACCAGTGCGTTCTGGAAGGCGGCGTGGCTTTCGAGAAGGCCCATGGTGTTCACGTCTGGGACTACGCGGGGGCGCACCCGGAGTACAGCGACCTCTTAAACGAAGCCATGGCCTGCAACTCTCGCATCGTAATAAAAGCCATCTTGTCTAAATACGAGGGGTTTCAGGGATTGAATTCCTTGGTCGACGTGGGGGGTGGCATCGGAACAACAGTTGCAGAGATTGTGAAAGCATATCCAAGTATGAATGGGATCAATTATGATCTCTCCCGCGTCATAGCTACGGCTCCCCAATTCCCTGGTATGATTAATTTTACTTAAGGGTAGTCTTAAATGGACCTCGTTTTTCTCTCTCTGCATAAAAATGTCATATTTTTTTTTCACTTGCAGGGGTGAAGCATGTGGGAGGGGACATGTTCAGAGAGGTGCCATCCGCAGACGCTGTATTCATGAAGGTCGGTGCATCGAAACCGGTTCTTGCCTTTTGTTTAATGTGAGAGGGGTATACTTTAAGTTTCTTAATGGGTTTGTATTAATTTGTTTTCTTGAAATATTACAGTGGATAATGCATGATTGGTCGGACGAGGACTGTGTAAAGATTCTGAAGCAATGCAGAAAGGCGATTCCGGTGAGAGGGAAGGTTATAATCGTGGATACGGTTCTGAATGCTCGAGAGAAGCCGGCGATGGATCCCACTTTTGGTCTTCTGTTTGATCTGGCAATGATTGCTCATAGCACTGGTGGAAAAGAGAGAAGCGAGGAGGAGTGGAAGAGTTTGTTAGTGGAAGCAGGATTTCCACGGTTCAATGTGATTGCCATACCGGCATTGCAGTCTGTAATTGAAGCTTTTCCTTATTAGTCGCTTTGTTTATTTATTTCAGAGAGATGGATTCTTAAATAATTTATTTTGAGGACATAACAAGAGCTCCAATGGAACTGGAATCCCGCCTTCTGCAGGAAAAATAGAAACCGAGATTATAATGATTATATGGTCTTAACTATTTATGATTGTTCAGCCTCCTTACTGGAGATGCATGCCTTTTGTTGAAAAAATAGAAATAGTAGAATCGTACAAAGTTCAATTATCACATGGTAACAACAAAGGAAAAGTATGGTTTATCAATAATCAGAAATGAGAGTGTACTGCAAAGAGTGTTATACATTCAAATAAATTAACCTTACCTGGACTTATTTTGAACATGGTGATAGACATCTCAATCTTGCAAAGACTAATTTGGAAGAGGAAGAGAATCCAATTTTCTATTGTTTTTGAATTAAAAAGTAGCAAGAGGGTGTTAACCCATGGAACAACCACCAGATACTAGACACTGTTAAACAAATTAACAACACCTTGTGTCAAACATCCATTAAAAACAATAGCTAATGTCTACCTTTCTAAAAAAATAAAGGTCCAAATATGACAAACCTACCAACCATGGTCTGCATTGTTCAGAATAGGCATGTGACAAACCCTCATACTAGCTTCTTTCTTAAACAAAAAACAAGAATAGAGGACCCAGGGGAGCCCATTAAAACTAACAACAACCACCCAATCACATGAAGGAAAAAAAACAAAGAGGGGGAGACAAACTCATCCTCAAAATGAAACATGTCAAAATACTAGAAAATGATTTTATGGAAAATAATTGTCATTTTCTCATAATCTACAACAAACAACCATCATAAAATAGGGAAATAATGAAAATTCATATTCCCATGCAAGAAACAAGTTGAAATTATGAGGGATTTGATTTTTCTCAGGGTTTCTAGTGCCCATAGCAAGAGATACAATAGAAAATTACAGATTACCCCCAAGATTCTATACAAATAGTGTCGACAATGTAGATGATACAAAAGGGAATACTTTACGGAAAAATTACTATGTAAACTTTAATGCAGAAAGTGGGATCATAGTCAAGGTATGTGGAAGGTTTTGAAAATATGACCTATTTATATATGCCAACATGCAACATTTCTCAAAACAGAAAACAAAACACCTTCGTTGACTTGGCAATAGCAATAATATAATATAGATTAGAATATGAAGCATGATTTCCAAAGAGCACTTCTTTATACAAAAGTCTAGTCTTCTTCAATGTAATACATGTCTTCTATAGGTATAGTGAAAAATCTAGTTGTTTGAGAAGGTTTTAAATCAAAATTCTTCCTTTTTCAGATTGATCAAAATTTATTTAGATACAAGTCTAATTGTCATGAATATTATTAGTAACACCAATTTTTGCATCTTTTTCAATTCTTCATAGAATTCATGACAAAGAAGTCAAATTACATCTAAAACTATACTTTCATGAAAGATGTCTGACCACAACTATTGGGGGTGTGCATTGGATTCTATTGCATGATGAGGAGAATGTCACCATCAAATATTTTTAAGTGTCTAGGTGGTAATTTCATTGATTTATGGAGGAGTACATAAGATACTAGGGGTGGGGGGTGAAGCAAAGTTTATATCAATGTATACCTTTTCACCATTCATCCACATCTAATTATATCTTATGCATGCAATACAATAAATATAAATTTTTTGTAACATGTAAATCAAATCAATTACATGCATGAAAGTAATAACACATAACACAACATTGGTTACCTAGAAACCCTCCAAGGTGAAGGTAAAACTGAGATGGAGATGACACCCATAAATCTTCACTACTGTAGTAATAAAGTTAATGCTTGACCATAACATATGATCTCCTCTGTGAGGAGTTTTCCCTATTGAAGAATTAAGAAACTATTAGGTTTCACCTTGTTAAAAGATTTGACACATACAACAAATTAAAGACTCTGTTAGGAGATTTACAAAATATCTATTAAGATCATTCTGTTAAGAGATTTACCTCAATTCAAGTCTATTAAAAATGGCTCAATACCTAACTCTCAATTTTCTTTGCAAGCCGATTTCATGTCTTCTCCTTAATAACTAATCTTCTCTGATATGGCATGATACTCTTGTCTCTCCCTTCCACTTTCACTGCTTATGAATAGGTTACTTGTTCTATTAGATGATAATAGAACCCTTGAATGACTTTTGAGCTTCACCACTCTAATTTTTTCATGTCCTCACACAACCACTTTCTCAACTCTCACATCCTCTCAATCTAGGTTAAGATCGGTGCTTTATAAAGATTCTATGGAGAGTATTCTAGACAATTTCATGTTTTACCTCTTCATCCTGATCATTGAACAAACACATGGGGATATTCAATCCATGCCATGTAACTTTTTTGCAACAACCTCAACAAGTATTAAATGTTAAATAAAAACCTCTTCAAAACTTATATAATACTTCCATGTTAGCTTGATAATCATTTTTCCTAAAACTATGTTCCATTCCTGACTTTTATGTACACTTTGTATTGCTTGACCTCTACTATTACTAGTGCTCACCATTGTTTTGGAAATAAAAGAAACCAAAACAAAGGGGCTAGCCCATTACAAACAAGCTAGACAACTACCAACAAATAACCATTAGAACATAACTAACCCCTAACGCTTTTTAAAGAAAAAATACAAGTTTATGTTGTAATTATAAAAGTAACTATAGGCTTTCAACAAAATGCTTGTTAACAAGCTGAAGTCCCTTAACAAAGAAAAAGGCATGAAAGCCTTAAAATAAAAAAAGTTTATAAACCTACAAATTAACAGCATGCAAAAAATAAAGAAGGGGGGAGCACTTATGATTTCTTGACCTCCTTCTTCCCTAGAAGGACATCTTCCTAGTCTTCCACCAAGAAGTCAAAAAGTAGCTTGGAGTCCTCCTTGGGCAAGTCCCCTTTGGCATCCTTCAATAGGCACAGAGTGGTAGTCGTCGCGTGAGTGATTTTAAACATGAACCCGGATAATAGTTCCATTCTTTCCTCCAACCCATGGATTCTATCCTGTAGCTCATTACCAGCCTTATCCAAATCTCCCAAGTGTCTATCCCTGCTAGCATAAGTATCTTGCACAACTAGGGGGTTAGTAGCCTTTATGGATCTTGGCTTAACAGGGGAGGAGATTGTAATGGGGGAAGGCATCCTATCTAGTGTTTTGGGGAATTGATCTTTTGGTATGTCTACAGACCCAAGAACAACCATCTTTGAAAAATGTGACACCACCTTATTCTCCTTGCCATTACCTGAGTTTGACCTGGAGGAATCAGAAATCTCCTCTTCAACCTGCTTTGTATCTCCCACTATAAAGTTTACAATTTTCTCCTTCATTCTTCTTTTGGGCAGCTTGAATCCTTAGAATTTGATTTCTCCTCCTCAGAGGCTCCCTCCCTTAACTTCCTCTTAGCCTGAGATTTAGCCAACCTCCTAGACCTCCTTCTTCCCCTTCTCCCTTCATCCTCCAACTTTGTCTACATTTTCTCCTTACCTTTTCCTTTATCCCCCCAGGGAATGGATTCATTGGGGACCCACTAGGAGAGGGCTGGGGGGTAGGGGCTCTAGGACCCATAATCCTGAGGGGGACCATTTGGGGTCTGGGGTTCGAGTGTACAAGAATATCAATTTCCACAATCTTAGGGGGGACCAGTTCAAGGTGAAATTGATACAGCCTAAAAATTAAACCCTGGTGTAAAATAGTAAAATTAACCCCCCTTCTCATTTTATCTTTCACATCAACAACATTATCCTCAAGATCATGCAACAAGAAGAAGAGAAGAAAAAAAAAATCACAATGACAAAAATGATTAAGAAGAAGAAAATGGTAGTAGTAGAAAACTCCATACCTTCCTTCCAGGGTAAGATATTTCATCAAAATTAGACAAACCTCGTTCCACAAGTCAGGTAGTTTCTCCCTATATGCCGAATCAGTTCCTCACCCTCCACAAAGAAACATTGCAGACTTGTTTCATCAGTCATTTATGTCACCTTCTACCATTTTCTTCCCTTCATTGCCAAGCCCATCACCATAGCAGTCACATCCTCCAAAACATTAAATGAGATTCCATTAATTTTCACTCTGTGATTTTTCCATGAGTTAACAAACTACATAGAACAATTCTCATCATGACCATTGAGAACCCATGAATGGGACAAAACTGCCCTCCTTCAGTAAGTACCAGAACAAGGGCTTTCTCACATTATCATTGATCATAGTCGGTTCTATGCACATTAGGTCACCTCCCATCTCTATACTTCACTCTTAGAAACATAAACCCACAAATGGAGCTAATAATTACAATTAATAGGAGTAATGAAGCCTACCAAATTGGTGAGAAAGATCACGTGTCAGCCGCCATGATCTATTCTCCAATCATTTACATCATTCCCAACGTACCACAAATCTTTAAAAGATAATTCTTTTTTTTGCACAGTGTACAATGATCTATAAAGGGAAATAAATAAAAAATCTCCCATTTCAAACTTCCAATTTTTGGGCCATGAGTTGTAATTATTACTCATACCCAAGCCTTTACTCCTTGCCACATATGCATCAAGTACATTTCATCCCCATCATTTCAATAGCACAATACAAAGTAACCAGCTAGGATTCATCATTTTTAATTTCTTTATTCACTAACTCCCTCACCAAAATTTGGTAGAGTGCTCAAATTCCTCCAACCTCTTAGCCCTTCCAGCTTTAAGCCAATCACTGCCATACCATTAGTTGTGTTATTTCCCTTCATAAAAATGTGATTCGAATCAAACCTATTGAGGGTGGGTAATAGGTACTTGATATCATCAATTACATGTTTGATAGCCCATCTCTCCCACATAGTTCCTTTTATAGTCTCAATAATAATTTTAGAATCACCTTCAACTTGCACATCCTACCATCCCACACTTATGACTAACTTTATACCTCAGTAAAGAGGCATCACTTCCACTACATTATTTTAAACTTTCCCTAATGGACAAACATAAGACAACAACATCCTTCCCTTATAGTCCCTAACAATCCCTCCCCCTGCCGATCCCTCCTTTTTGGTAGCTCCATCGGGTTCTCTTTCTAGCCATAAGATTAGAGTTATTAATCTCCATAATCCCTTCCATCAACAACTAGCACTTCACCACTCTAACCTCCAAGGTAGAACGGGGAACACTAGTTTTCTCCAATTACTACATCTGATATTTTCAACAATCAATTTGGAGACCATATCCACTACGACCTTCACCTCCCTCTCCTCATTTCTAAACACCCTATTATTTTTCTCCTTCCAAATACCCCAACACACCTGGGGGGTATGATCTTCCATAGATTGATAAGTAGGGGGTGGGAAAAAGGGCCATGCCAATTTACGAAATGCCCCATGTCCTCATTGAATACCCAATTCACCTCCAACTTTTGAAGAAAATTCCCTGACATAGATGCAAAGATGCAATGTAGGAATAGGTAGTTGATGCTCTCTTCCTCCCTCTTACATATACAACATCTATTAGGTAATTGGAACCTCCTCTTCCTCAAGTTTTCAATAGTGAGAATTTTTCCATGGATGTTGGTCCACCAGAAAATGTTGATTTTCGGGATTAAATGATTAAACCAAACATTTCCCAAGTCATTAGATTCAAAAGATTTATCGAACATAAGATTGTAGGAAGATTTAATTGAGAATTCCCCAACCAAGGTGGCCCTCCATATGAACTCATCAGTCCTCTCTCTTCCCAAGATCTTGTACTCTTCTAGTAAAGAATTCAACTCTTCAGTCAAGACCCTTCTTATCAAATCATTCTATTGCAACCTCAAATTCTTCCATTTTCTTCCTGGGCCTATAAAATCTACAACCATACAAGCCCCCAAGTCTTGGAGGTTATATCAAAGTGACCCAAACATTTTTTTTGACAAAGGTTTATATATAAGCCATGGATCCTCCTAGAAATTAATTTGGTTGCCTTTCCCCATGAGCCATCTTACGTCCCTCTTCAAAAAGGTTCTATTTCTCACAATGTTACCCTAGATTTTAGAGAACATAGGAAGATCATTTGTCCAAGTACAGTAAGAGAAATTAAGATTACAAAGGTACTTAGCTCTCATAATATTACACCAATTAGAATCTCCCTTCATCAGATTCCACCCCATCTTTGTGAGAAGCACATTGTTCAGATTAGTCATCTTCCTAACTCCCAATCCTCCCCTATACTTAGGTTTATAGACTATATCCCAACTGACCAAGTTTATTCCTCTCTTCTCACTTCCCCTAGACCAAAGGAAGTTACATTGAATTTTCTCCAACTTATTAGCCATACATTGAGTTATTTTGAATAAGGATAGGAAGTACATTGGTAATCCTTGGAGAGAGGAGATCAGTAGTTGAAGTTTACTTGCACTACTCAAATTTTTGTCTTTCCATCCAATCAACTTTTTCTCCATTCTTTCAAAAATACTATTCTAGAAGTTATTACTAACCTCTTTCATAGTTAAAGGGCAACCCAAATAAGTATCTGGTAACTTAGCAAAATTACAAGCTAGAATATTAACAATCCTTTGTTGTACGTCTAGATGGGTGTTAAAGAAGAACACTTTACTTTTGTCAAAATTCATCTTCTATCCTACATTCATAGCATATATCTCTAGCACCGACTTCCAAGCTCTTGCTTCACCCACCAAGGACTCCCCACTAAGGAAGGTGTCATCCACACATTGTTGGATCACTTCAGGAGGTAAAGTGGACATAGATTTAATCTCTTTGTTTATTTCCCTTTCCCACTTTCTCATGAACGCTCTCCTCAGAACATCAGCCACCATGATAAACAGGTAGGGAGAGATAGGGTCACCCTTCCTAAGACCTCTTCCCCCCCCCCCCCCCCCAAAGTTTCCCCAATATGACCCATTAACCAACATACAATAGTTAATTGTTTCCACCATTTATTTTACCATTCTAATATCATTCTGACTTAGGCCAAACCTTTCCATAACTTTATACATGAAGGTCCAATTGCTCCGATCATAAGCTTTAGAGATGTCCAGTTTAAAGGCCATACTAGGATTACCACTTTTCTTCATAAAGTGCAATACTTCATGCATTTTTATTGCTACCTCTAGGATTTGTCATCCTAGGACAAACCCATTATGGGTTTTCACAATGAACTTGTGCAGTAGCGGCTTCAACCCATTCACCAAAATTTTGGAGAAAATCTTGTAGGTGGTGTTACAAAGGTTGATCGATCTGAAGTCAGAGAGAACTTCCAAATCCTTCACCTTGGGAATTAGAGCAATGAAATTTTTATTGAGTTGTTTGAGAAGCTTCCTAGTCCTAAAGAAGCCATGAGCCACCCAAAGGAGATCTAACTTGATAATCTCCCAAAAGTGCTGAAAGAACATTTGCATGAAACCATCAGGACCCAGGGATTTATAAGCATTCATGGAAAACATAGCTCTATGGACTTCCTCCTCAGTCACCATCTTCACAAGCTCTTCATTTTCTTCAGCCGATATCACTGAGGGCATAGTCTCAATCAACCACTACCAATCCTCCTCTCTAAAGTCCCTCTGTTCTTCCTTGAAAGAATTACTAAAGTAAGCCATCACTAGTTCCCTATCTCTTCAGGTTTGTTTAGCTTCACATCATTGTCATCTTTAATGCTATCAATAGTGTTTCTTTGTTTGTGGATGGAAGTAGATCTATGGAAAAATGCAATGTTCCTATCCCCCACTTTAAGCCATAACTCCCTAGACCTCTATTTCCAGTAAATCTCCTCTCTACTCAAGGTTTCCTTCCAAACTTTCCTGTATTTCCCCTCTTCCTAGATAATGCTATCCATTGGTATGCCTTCCCCCATGGCTTTATGGAGTTCAACTAACTTTTCTTCCACCTCCACCTTGGTCTTAAAAATTTCCCCAAAATACCTTTTTTTCCTAGGGCACCACATTTCTCCTTAAATTCTCCAATTTAATAGAGAGTCTATACATCGTTGTTCCTTCTATCCTTATTCCCCACCACTCAGCCACCCTAGAGCTGAAATCAGGATGGGATTGCAATATAATTTCATATCTAAAGGGTCTTGGGCCCCCCAGGGAATCTTATTTCAAATTAAAAAGGATAGGGGCATGATTTGTAACCATCCTGGGTAGTCTCATAAGAAAGGAGGAACTTAGTCCTTCCCACCTTGCCAAGACCAAAAGCCTATCCAGTTTGAATTGGATCATGTCAACCCCTTTTCTATTATTTGACCATGTGAACTTCACACCATGTATCTCCATGTCCAAAATATCATTATTATTTATAAAGTCAACCGGATCCTTCATACTATAAGTAAAATCAATCATTCCTCCAATTTTCTCTGAAGGGTACAGGGGCGAGTAAAAATCTCCCATGCACAAGGTATTCTTGTTTTGAGAGATAAAAATTGACAGCTCCTCATGTAAGCTATGCCTACCATTTCTTGTATTAGGGGCATAAACATTAATAATATTCCATTTCTTATCTCCTATCCTATGCTTAGTAATAAGATAAAACTTTGAGCTATAGATTAGACTACCATTAGCAGCATCTGGGTTCTAGAACATAGCCACACCTTCTGCTTCACTATAAAAAAAATTTGCCCTAGTCCAAACAAAACTTGTCATATTCAACAAGTTAACCATAGACATTTTAACCTCCTGAACAAGTAGGATAACAATTTTATGGTTTGCCAGCTGTTGTTTGAGGGAAAACTACTTATGAAGGTTGTTCAACCCCCTCATATTCCAAGATAGAAAAATCATCTCCTACCTTTTGTTAAGGATTCCAAAGTGGCATGCCTACCATTTGCCATCTCCCTAGCCAACTGCTTGGCTTTCTTAGTTTGTTTCCCTGACTTTCCTACATCCAACTTCAAATCCACTATCACCTCCAATTTCCTTGAAAACCTTGTCTATCTTCTCTATGTTTGCCACTTCTTTTCTTTATCATCTAGTTGGACTAGATCCACCATCTTATTTGGAAACTTCTCCTCATTTCAGTGAAGTACTTTGGTTACCTCTCCTTCTTCCCCATCATTCACCTCTCCCTTCTCCACAACCTTGTCAGTGCCCGCTCGAAAGACCTCCTCAATCACTAGGTTCCTCAAAGGGTACTGAGAAGCTCCTCAATTCCTTGTAAAAGGGGGAAAGAATCAATTCCCCCTTCCTCCAAACCCCCCATCTCCCTTTCCTATGTGCAGAGTAACTCTGGACCTTAGACTAAACTAGACATCCACTCTCACTCCTCCATTCTAACCCTCCCAATCTCATCTTGAGGTTTATAACTTAGCACCCTCCTAGAAGGGGAAGTCAATCCCTTATCCTTATCTATCTGAGGATTCTTTACTTCTAGTTCCTTCCTTGGAGAGAAAGTAACCTCCTTGTCACCCTCAAGAGGCACTTCCCTCACCACCTCTGAGACCTTAGGAGGAGGAGGGCCCGCCCTACAACATCTCCCTCAATTATCTCCTTAGCCTTCCTATATGACTTCATATAGTTGACAAACAAATGCCCAAATGATGAGCATTTTTGACAAAACACACCCACGTTCTCATAAAAAATGGGTTCAATCTTCTTACCCCATTTTGAGCTCAGAATGATAGACTCTCAACATTGAAGTACCCACTTCCACATTAACACTGAACCTTGCAAAGAAGAGTCAAGTTCTTTACAAAGTAACCAAATCTGCCACCACAAAGTGCCCAAGGGAATCCCTGATGGATTTCAAGATCCCTTCATCCTAGAACTCAAGAAGAAGGCTTGGTAACCTAAACCAGACTAGAACTATCTTTTTCAGTTATTTTGTCAGATCCAATGCCAAATGCCATTTAGCCACCACTAGGCTATGCTTTCCATATGAAAAAGAGCCTACCATCACCATTATCATATCCTCTGCTACTTTGAATTTAAAATAGAATAGGCCTCCTGACATGGCTGAGACCATAACACTTCCCTTCAACTTCCATCTCTGACTCACCCACTTCTAGACCATGTCAATCAATGGGCAGAAGGAAACAAATCTACGAATGAGGCAGAGTTTTAGATTGGTAGACACATTGTCAACCAAGCTATCTAGAACCACAATTTCCACTCCCTTGTCACTACTAATCACTTTGGGAGCTTCCACTAGGATGAGATACTCCTTCTCACCAAGGACCACTTCCTTCCAACCTAGATCCTTATTATGGTTCATTTGAATCTCTTGGCCACCAAATGAGCCCTAATAAGGCTCATTTGAATCTCCTGGCCCTTTGGCAAATTCGTTGACTTCACCGACATCCCCCCAATAGGACAAACGACGTCGACATCCCCTAGGTAAACCCATTCACAGTCAAAATAAGAAGCAAGTCTCAACAGGGATCCAAGGCTAGGCCTAGCCCCTTGGAAGTATCCATGGTCATTAATTTCCTAATGCCCGACACATACTATGCTTGACACATACTATATCAGGGAGATCATATTTCCACAATCCATTAAATTTATTGGCAATTACTTCTAGATTAGATTGTGTTGAAATTTTTACCATCAACATTTTGAATCACACTATGTGATTCATCACTAGAATCACCCTACCCAAAAAGTTGGCATTCTTAAGACCCTTTCTTTGAGAGCCTATAGAATTTTTGATGCTCACTACCTTCATCTAGAGCTTAACCATCTTCTTCAGGTCTTCAGACACAATGTGATGTAGTGCAAGGAAGGAGAATCCCCAAAGGAGATTTCCTAGCCCCCAACAAATGATTACACAGTGGAAACAAAAACAACAATGCAAGGTTTGAAGCCAAATCACAACATTTTATTTATAAAATAATTGTTACATTCAATGTGCCAGGCTATAAGGCCTTCCCAGTTATGGCCAAATATGAAGCAAGTAATAGTTTTGCAAGATCCCTCTAGATCCAAATCAAAACCTAGCTAGTCTAGATCCACACTCTTGTAAAAACCTCCAAGATCTCAACTTGTGCTTGCAAGCCTCCAAGTAATATCCTTATTTCACAAGCCTCAGCTACTAGCTATCTCCCAAATTTTGCTCTTCTAGATCCTCATCTTCTCCAAGATGGATGAATAATGACTAAAGACTTCCCCAAAACCCCTACTTATACCAATCTAAGCCAAAATTCAGTGCAAAAAAAAATTAAACACAAATACATAAATTAAATTCCACAAGTTAGCCTGCAACAACAATTAAATGCCCAAAATTGATATCTGAGTAAAATCATGATATCTCCTAGGTCTAATTGAATTGGAACTTTCTCTTCAAACCATAGTTATTACTCTAAGGCCTCTTCAATCCATGATATTTTCATCCTCTAAATTAATTTAGAAAATTAGTTACATGGCCTACAATAGGAACAAAATTCCTAAGCAAGGCTAAGCTCCATAGACCATGTCGAGCAACCAAAGACCATGCCAATTTCCTTGACCATATTGAACAACCAAAGACTATGATGAGAGACCAAATACCATGCCAACTTCCTAGGCCATGTTGAGCAACCAAAGACCATGTTGAGTTCCCAGACCATGCCAAGAAACCAAAGACCATGTTGAGTTCCTAGACCATGTCAAGAAACCAATCCAAGCAATCCAAGCACCCTCTAAAAAAACTACTGAGCCTCCTCCCATGAACTCCAAAGTAGTCACTAAGAAAACCCAAGACACTCTTGCATCAGACTCCCCAGGTAAATAGAAAAGTGTGTCTAAGACATTGATTCCCAAAGAAAGATCAACAACCATCTTCATCTTCACCAAAGGCTTCCACTCCAACAGGAAGAAGAAAATCAACATGCCAATCATCTGAATCTGCATCATTTTGTCAAACTCTAGAATCTCAACCATCTAATCAACATGCTCACTCCTAGGAACAAACTAAACATAATGCTTCATCAACAAACCCTCATCCACATCAGCAACTAGTAAATCCACACTAGCAGCAACAAACTCCACATCAACAACAATACAAAGATCTCCATCAACACATGCCAAACACACAACACCAACAATCTCATTGCTCACAAAAAGATGCTTTGCAACATACAAGTCACCACCAAGAACAACTAGATCATCAATGGCCAAGTGCTCTACAATTTTCATGTCATAATCAATTGACTGATCATGAAAACCAACCTCTATCCTAGCATCAACAAGGTTAGGAATATCTTCAGCAACAACCTCTAGCTTCTCTATAGGTTTTGTATCAGACTCCACAAGCTAATCAAAAAAACTAACCTCTTCAACCTTGACCTTGCTATGACATCTTCTCTCTTGAACAAGTCTTCTAACTAGCAAAACAATTCTCTTCCAGAATGGTAGACTCCAACTCCACAAACATCTATGGAATTCCTTCCTCACCCTATACATATCTTAATAATCTAAACTAGTTTCAAACCAAAAAACCACCTCCCTAGCTCGATTAGTCAAACTAGCTTCAAACTGAGTAGACATCTTAGAAAAATTCCTCTCCACCACATCATGAATATTCGCAATCATCTTAGGGTCCAATCCTCTCGGAGCCATCTCCCAAGATCTTCGTAAACCCTCTACAACAAATCCTTCTCATGCTCCTTGTGACAACCTCAAATTGTTTGTAAGTCAAATCACAACCTCCCACCTTGCATGAACAATCAGGAAAGACATCACAAGTCCAAGACCAGGGAACTACAATCTATAATCTCTCTATGATCATGCCTCAACAAGATCAATTTTCCATCTTCGCAACCATAGATCCACCTACATGCCCTCAGATCAAGATAAACTCAGATTGACTTCTCCAACCCAAGTCCTAGTGCAAACTACCTCAGCTTCGATGATTTGTCTACACACTCAGGAACAACCTTCGCTCTGATACCATCTAACATAGTTGAAGGTAGAAGAATCCCAAAAGGAGATGTCCTAGCCCCTAGTAAATGACTACACAACATAAACACAAACAAAAATGCAAGGTTTGAAGCCAAATCACATCTCTTTATTTATAAAACAACTATTACATGCAATGTGCCTGGCTATAAATCTTTCCTGGTTATGGCCAAATACAAAGCAAGTAATAGTTCTATAAGATCCCTAAAGATCCAAATCAAACCCTAGCTTGTCTAGATCCACACTCTAGTAGAAACCTCCAAGATCTCAACTTGTGCTTGCAAGCCTCCAAGAAATCTCCTTGTTTCACAAGCCTTAGCTATTAGCTCTCTTCCATAATTTCCTCTTCAAAGCTCCTCCTCTTCTCCAAGATGGTGAATAATGACTAAAGACTTCTCGAAAACCCCTACTTATACCAATCTAAGCCACAAATTAGTGTAGAACACAAATTAAATACAAATACATAAATTAAATGCCACAAGTCGGCCTACAACAATAAAAAATGAAAAATTAATATCCAAGTAAAATCATGATATCTCCTAGCTCTGATTGAATTAGAACTTTCAATTTGAACCATAGTTAGTACTCCAGGGACTCTTCAGTCTCTAAAATTTTCATCCTCTAATTCATTGTATAAAATTAGTTACATGGCTTGCAACAAGCACACAATTCTTAATCAAGGCCGAGCTCCATAGACCATGTCGAACAACAAAAGACCATGTGGAGTTCCCAGACCATGTTGAGCAACCAAAGACCATGCCAAGTTCCTAGACCATGCTAAGCAACCAAAGACCATACCAAGTTCCCAGACTATGCTGAGTAACCAAAGACCATGTCGAGTTCCCAAACCATGCTAAGTGACCAATCCAAGCACCCTCTAAAGCAACTATGAGGACTCCTCCAATGAACTCCAAAGTAGTCACAGAGAAAATCCAAGATGCTCCTACATCAAAATGGCTATTTTCCCAAAAAAAAATTTAGGGCCCCCAAGCAAGTGGAGTCCTTCCATCTATCCTTATCTAATCCCAAACCTTCCCTCTTTCCTTGGGAGTTTTTGATGCCTCCCTCCCTTTTGTCGAAGGAATCTCCCAAAAAATCTCTAAGATCTTGTACAAAAAGGGTTTGCATGTAGGTTTCCAACCTCTCTCCAAGATCAACAACTGGGTCCCTCCTATCAAGGACTCTAGAGATATTTATTGTAACTTAGGAGTTTACAAAGTTCCCTGTTCTTGTAGCACACCTTATATTGGTGAGACAAGCTTCTCATTCCACACTTTGATCAAAGAATATGTTGCTAACATTAGACATGATAGGGTCTACAAGTCAGCCTTAGCTAAGCATTCCTTTTCAACCAAACATCACATTTGCATGGAAAAATTGCAAATCCTTGCCAAAGAGGACAAAATTTTAAAAATAAATCTCAAGGAAGCCATTGAAATCAACAACCACCTCATCAACCTCAATTGTGATGATGGTTGGGTCCTTAACCCCACATGGAAGCCTAGGCTTTCTTTCCAAGATCATCTTGAGCGATAATTGTTTCCCACCCCCTTTTCCTCTTGCTTTTGCACCTCCTCTCCAATGGTAGGGGTTTGTTTGGATTTCTCTTTCCTCCCTCCTTTAATTTTTTGGTATATGCTCCCTTCCACTAAGGTATTTTCCCTTGTGTGTTTCATGGGTTCTTCTTGCTCCTCTCTTTTTACTCACATAGCGCATCTCTTATGGGTGTCATGCTTTTTGTTTAGGGTATAGGTCCTAGGCTTTGATGTTGTTTTGCATTGGCTTCTACTTGTGCTTTCCTCCTTTCTTGATAATTTGTTAGCTTTTGTGTTTGTTTTTGTTGTTGTTCTTGTGTTGAAACTATATTATCATTTTCATCAGCTTTTGTATCTTCTTCATCTTCTTCTTCATTGCTAAGCCTTGATTATTTGGCTTCTAGAGTGTCAGAGGAGTTAGTATGTATAGGTGACATGATGTCTTGTGGACTTAGAAACTTGAACTCTCTCCACTACAATGCTAATAATCAATATTCATAGCTTCTACCTTCTTTTTTGTAAGCCCAAAAATGCTTTTCCATAATAATTCACTCTATTTTCATACAACTTCCTCTTTATTTACCAGTATTAAGAATGTTATGAATTTTGGGACAAACCAAATCCTATATTTTTCTATAAATCTATCATCCTATTCTTGTGACAAATTAGGCATAATTCTAACTAATGTTTCAGCTCTTATTTGATTTTCTACTATTTTTTCCTACTATCACCTTCTCTTTAATCTTTGAAGAAGTTCTTGAGGTATTGTATTCTCCATTTCATTTATAACTATCTTGAAATTTGACATCATTTCTATCATAGCTTCTTCAACTTTATTTTTATCATAATTATCTAGTGTGTCATATTTCACAAATTTAAAACTAGATAATCTTGGAGTACTCTTTATATCTGAATATAACTTGTCAATTGTCTTATGTTTCCTATGAGGTGGTCCATTGACCAATATCATTCTCCTAGTTTGAGGTTCACTTGATTTAGTAGACTCTTCTACTTTATTCTTCTTAGTCTTCTCGACAATAGCAACTATCCTAGTCCTTGGCTTAGTTGGTGGTAGAGGTGTTGCTTCCTTCTTCATCTTTGATTTCTGAGCCTTCTTTCTCTGTGGCATGAAAAAAGTTAGGTATTCACCCTTGCCAACTTCTTCCTCCACAACTTCTTCCTAATCAAAACTATCTTGATCTCTGGCTTCACCGTGAGTCAACTATAATGATTCCTTACCCTTTTCTAGATTGCCTAATTTTTCTTCTAGGTATTTGATCATCTTCTTTCTTTTCTTCTCTTTAGAAGCTATCTTGATGTTCACTGTTATTCTTGCTTTTTCTTCTTCACACTTCGCAAATGGTTGGGCCTTGGCCTCTACCTATTCTTCTAATAATGCATCAATTCTTGCACTAACATCATCACTCTCTATTTCATATCAAAAATTTTGTAGTCATTCCTTCCTTTAATTTATTGTTTTTACAAATGTGTTGTCTATATCAATATGAAAAAATATGTCACTATAGTCCTTTGTGACCAATTCCTCTAGAGTTCTCATTCTTCTTTTCATTCTCAACTTGAAATCATCAAAATATTATCCATTACATCTTCAAAATTATCTTCTAATTTAGTGATATACTCATTTATTTGTCTTATTATAAGTTTATCTTGTTCCCACACAACATCTCTTGTGCTAGGAAAATAATTTTGAATATAAAAGAATGTACAAACAATTGGTGAACCAAACATACACTTTGAATTCTTTTCCTTTTAGATTGATGATAGGTTTTCTGCTAGTTGTAACATTTGCATCTTGGCAAGATCATACTCATGATCTTTCATAATAATGTTCCATGCTTGGTCCATAGCCATACATGACACACTATTTAATCTGCTTGATTGATAGAATTTGTGGGCAATGACTCTCAATGAAAGTTCTATAAGTGGATAAGTAATTCTTGTGATGGACAGACTTCATCCGTTCCTTTACTAGCCTCAATGTCTCCTCAACTCAAGCATCAAATGGTTTTCTTCCTATCTAGGGTTGGATAACAAGTAACCCTATGCATCATTTCTTTGTAATTTAAACTAGTCCATCTTGTAGCCAATACTTCATATCGTGAGCTCTTCTTATGAAAAATTTGATCCATTCTATTCTAAAATCTTTCAGAAATTATAGGGCTCGTGTTAACCCTTTTCTTTCAACAAACTGAAATTTTTCCCTCAAAGTTCCTTCATTACATAGCTTCTCATAAGCTTCTCTAATTTCATAATCTCCTACTTCTCCTATTTTTCACATGTAACAACTTTAGACATTGTGAATCATGAGGACTTTAGGTGGTATCAAGGATAATGCTCCCATTGAGTCTCCTTTAATAATAATTTTTGGAATAGCACAAAATTTAGGTGGAGGATAGGCATCACTCTTCACCAATTGAGCTTTACTAACCTTTTGGCTCATTCCAATAGTTGGTAAAGCTACCATGATCATAGCTTAGATTTTATGATTTTTCCTTCTCTAAATACTCCACACTCGATCATGCTCTTTGTTCAAATTTCTTGATCAAATCACTCCTTAAGATCTTTGTCAATTACTTGAAATTACTTGATCTCTTGATTGCTCAGTTTCTCCTCAAATTTCTGGATGCAATGGATACAAGGTATAAAATAGTGTATATGAAATTTGTTATATACTTTGTCTTTTCATCAATTAGGTTCACCATTAATATTTGTGTACTTCATTGGGTGGAAACTAGGTAGCACAATATCTCAGTCTCTTCCATAGCTTTCCATCTCTATTGAAGTGCTTAATCTATGTTGTAATTTCTTGGTCAACATAAAATTTTTACTGATACTCGACAAACTTTCACAAACTTTCACAAACTTTCACAAACTTTGTTCTCATGCATTTTACTATGCAACTATTAACTTTTAGCACATAATTATCTAAGGAACTGGTGTATGATATATAATTTAGTATTCAGTTCTATACATACCTTCTTTTCCTAGTTAGAGATGAAATGATCACCTTCTCCATTAGATTGGGTGACTCCAACTCCATTAGCTCCACTATTTCCAACTCCTATTCTCTTTTCCACTTCTGATTCATTTCATTCCTTACTTTCTCAATATCCACTTTTCATTTTCCTTTATCCTTTGTCTTTATTTTTGGATATACATGAGTTATGTCATTCTTGTTTTGATGTCCAAATTTGTGACATTTGGAACATGCATTGTTAGGTGCATAGTTCTTCTTTCTCTTATTTGGCTAGTAGGGTTTTGTCTTTGATCTGCATTCAAATGCTCTATGTCCATATTTTTGACATTTGTAGCACTATCCTTCAAATCTAGGCATAATAGGTGCATTCCATTGTCTTGACCTACACTTATGTATTTAATGTGCATATTTCTTGCAGTAAAACCAATAACCAAAAAAACTAGGTTTAGAGTTTTGCATACCATATTTCCTTTGATAGATATTTGTAGTATGATCAATTCTTCCATAGTGATAGCAAGCTGGTTTGTTCTTTGGCTTTGCATGACTCTTTTCTCCATTCCTTAATGATTCTCCTTTCTCAGTGCTTGAATGTCCTAACCCATTAGAACAATTGGATGACATCATAAGTTCTTCAAAGTACTTCATTTCTTGCTTAGGTTGGCTCTATTTCTTCAGAGATTCCCTCTCATTTTTTAGTTTATTCTTCAATATCTCATTATGTGATTTCAAGTTTGGAATATCCATATCCTTGTGATTAAGTTCTTGATTTGCATTTATCAGTTGATTCATTAGATCCATTTGTGTTTTCATCAGTTTCTACAAATCTGATATCTTTCCTTCTAATCTTATGGTCATTACCCTCTTGTCATCTTCTGTCATACTTTTTTCTTCTTCAATTTTCTTTTATTGCTCAGCCACTTCACATAGTCTTACTGATTGTATCTCATTTTCTCTTTTCAGTGCCATTATCTCTTCATTGACGAGTCTATTCTTTTCAAGTAATTCAATAGATTCTTTGTCATTCATTTTGATTTGTTCAAATAGTCCTTCAGTTGCAAATTCTTCATAAGAGTATTGCTTTATCTGAATAGCAATTTCCTTCCTCCTTTTAAGGGAATCCTTCAAATCTTGTCTCATCTATTCTAACTTTCACAGTGTGAGTTGGAGGTTAATTACCTGATTATCAATAGTCTTATCTAGTTTGAAAGCCTCCATATTCCAAGACCTAATCTCCAAGCTTTTAAGATTTTTTTTAGAGAACTAATGCTCTAATACCAGTTGTTTATTTATGGACAAGTAAAATTATCTTGAGACTTAATAAATTGTTAGGTTTCACATTGTTAGAGGATTTGAAACTTACAAAAAAGTAAGGACCATGTCACAAAATTTATAAAGAATTGTTAGGATCAATCTGTTAATAGATTTACCCTAATTTGAGTCTCCTAAAACTGACTCAGTACTTGACTATGTAACCCTTAATGTAGAAAGTGGGATCATAGTCAAGGTATGTGGAAGATTTTGAAAATATTACCTATTTACACATGCCAACATGTACATTTCTCAAAATAGATGACACAACACTTTCATTGATTTGGCAATAGCAATAATATACTACAAATTATAATATCAAGCCTAATTTTTGGAGAGGACTTCGTTAGAAAAAATTACAATCTTCTTCATTGTAATACATGTCTTCTATAGGCATAGTTAAAAATATGGTTGTTTGAGAAGGTTTTTAATCAAAACTCTTCCTTTTCTGGATCGATTAGAAAATATTTCTAGTAATCAAATTTTCATGAATATCATTAGTAACACCATTCTTTGCAGCTTTTTCAATTTTTCTTAGCATTCGTGATAAAAATAGAGGAAGTCAAATTACATCTAAAACAATGCTTTCCTAAAAGATGTTTGACTGCAACTATTGGGGTGTGCATTGGATTCTATCGCATGATGATGATAGATCTAACCATCAAATATTTTTAAGTGTCTTGATGGAAATTTTGTTGATTTATGAAGGAGTAAACATGATACTATGAGGAGGGTGGGGGGGCTGAATCAAAATCTATATTAATTTATACCTTTTCAACAATCATCCACATCTAATAATATCTTATGCATGCAATACAATAAATGTAAACTTGTTGTAACATGCTAATCGCATCTATCACATGCATGAAAGTAATAACATATAACACAATATTGGTTACCCAGAAACCCTCCAAGGTGAAGGTAAAACTGGGGTGGAGATTGTTGGGAGTCAAAATCACCATCCCAATTTGAGTACCATTCCAAGCTTTTGAGCACATTTTATGCATGAGTACCAGGCTATTCTTTTGAGGCCTAAGAGGTGTTTAATATTTCTAACACCTTGCATTCAACATGTTCATGTATCTTGTGAAGGTAAACTGTCATTTCAAGTCATTTTGTGAAGTCTCATTTTGAGCAATGTCCAAATCTAGATTTTTGTCGAAGTGTGAAATAGTGAGAAGAGGCCCAGTTTAGAATTGAAAACCTCACACTCAATAATATTTCATGATTTTCCACTTTGGGAGTGTTTATTATGCTTATAAAAGAACTTATGTTTCAAGTTTCAAGTTATTTTGACATGTTTTGACTAGGTTTTGAATCACTCGAAGTTGGCCATTTATTATTGTTGTGCTAATGTAAATTGTTCAAAATTCTAGGAGGTTCTGTTTAACTAGTTGCAACTTTAACCTAGTCGAAAAAAATGATAAAATTCCTTTTGCATTGCATTCTAGAGGTCAAAGACTTGTTATGTTTCAGTTTTGAGCTTATGAAGAATCCATTTGATCATTTTTCAAATGTGATCCCATATGCTAATTGTAAAGTTTTGCTAGCGTTGTAAGGTGCAAACTGATCAAAACCCCTGTTCGAGATGTCATAACTCTAAATTCATGATAGGTGAGATCCAATAGATTGTATCACTTTTTTATACTCTAAAAATTCTTTAAGTTTTCTAGTTTTCAAGTCTTGACAAATCCATTTGCACATTTTCCTAGGCCTATTCCATTTGTGAAAATCACTTTTCTGCCATTGTTCCCAATCCTACAATTTTGAGTAGCCAACTTTGAATACTCACCAAATTCAACTAGTTAGTTGTCATGAGCCCAAATTATAGAATTATACTTTCCTCATGATATGTAACCAATGCCCTTGTTTTTGTGGCCCCCAAGTGTCTGTTTGTCCTGTTTTCAAAGCCAAAACCAAATGTGTTTTATGGTTTTTTGACATTTTTTTTTTGCAAATAATTATGAGGAGGCAACTTTGATGGTCAATATATTTTGACCCCAAAGTCATCATGAGACAAAATTTAGTAGGGCAAGAGATTGTTGAGAAAAGAAGTAGTATGTCACATCTTAGGGCCCAAGTGTCAGTTTCAATCAATTTTTAAGGGAAATCAAAGGACCCCTTGGCACAAAATTGACAAGTTGTAGAAAGAGGTGAATTGATTTTTAAAATCTTATTCAATGGTTGAATTTGATTCTAATTAGTGCCATATGTTCAGTAGGCCAATTTAAGAAGTCAGGTGTTTCAGTTTGAATTTTTTTTACCCATACCCAATTTGGGGCCTAACTAATTTTTGTTAGGATATTAAGAAGATGTATGGGTAATAAAAGATGCTTTTAGAAGATCATAATGATTGTGATGGTCAAATTTCTTCATCAATCACATACTTTCATTTGACATCATAAGGGTTTGTGGAGTTATTTGTACAAAATAGACAATAAAGATGGGAGTTGAGCTTAAGCTAATGAGATTTGATGTTTTGATATCATCTTTTAGGATCAATTCACAAATAGCCTTCTTTGACATTGCAGTTTGAGAGCTACTCCTCATAAGTTAATATTGCACAAGCTTGATCATACTATCAAATTATATGAAATGGCTAAATCATAAATAGGATTGAATGACATCCTAATGGGTCATGTTAGCAACGTGAGTGAAGCAATGACATTAGATTGTTTATAGAGGATTGGTAGACTTTTGAAAGGCAGATAATGAATGATTGATAAGTTGTCGGTCTAATGAGATATGAACCATTGTCAATTTCCTTTGAACCCACCTTTGTGTTTGATTATAATGGAAGCATGCCCAATACTTTTGAATACTTGTTCCTAGCATGAAGGTGAAGGTTCTAAGTGAAATGGTGGGGTCAAGCATCAATTTTACCATGATTGTCATCAAAGTCTGTGTATAGACCAAAGTTAATAAAAGAGGAAGGAGACAAATGTTAAATGTCACTGATTGTGAGGAAGGGAAATGAAGACTCCCACATTTAGAGTAGTTCTCTTAGGACAAAGTAAGGTTTTATGAACCATTCAAAAAGTGTATTCTTCACAAACCAGAGCCACTAAAAGGGGAGATGCCAAATGAAATTGGTGATAGGTTGCATTCTTGCACCTTGCATTAAAAGACGTCGATCATTGTAAGGTGATAAACTTTAAAAAACAATGCTATAGAGGAGCCTATCCACTACTACACACAAGGAAGAAGAGCTTAACACAAGCTTTCTCCATAATTTTTAAATAGGGTCTAGTGGAGTTGAGTTTTCACTGGGTTATGCAAAAGGCCTCAGTCAGTGTTGACATGGCATGTGCAAGTTTCCAGTGAATCACACGGTGCCATGTGGCACTAAGTAAGTGGCAGGAGGTCCAATGAGAAGCTACCACATGGAAGCATGTTAGGTGACCAATGGACAAGTCAGAGGGTGCCATGTGGCACCTAAGTGGAAGGTAATGTGGTGGAATTTGACCAATGGCATACTGCCATGTGGCATAGATGGTCAAAAGGGTTTGACTCGGATTAGAATTTGGAGGGAAAATACATAGACATCAAAAATATATATTTTATTATATTTCAATTTCTTTGCATACATTAAGTTTTATATCAAAATGGTATATAATCTAAAGTTTTGACATTAGGATAATGTTAAATATTTGCAAGTAAATGCAGGCTACAAAGCTATACCAAGATCATGTTTTTCATTTTGAATTTCTAGGAATCTATGATGCACCAATGTAGAACTATTATATACCTTTGGAACTAAGAGAGAACAAACTTCCCATTTTTGAAGTTGTTTTTTCCACAGGAAGCCACATGCTCGAACTATAGGAGGTTTTGTCTCAGGTATCTATTTTCAATCTAATTTAGGTATAGCAGTTTAGATTTGGAATTTTAGTAAGATGGTGAATTTGATGAATGTAAGAGATAGTAAGAATTTAGTTAGGGGCAGATTTTTCCACCTCCAAGTCAATTTGATGAAGGTATTATCAACATTTTAGATATTTTGGCAAAACAAGGTTTTCAATCATTAAGGAAAAGGTATTTCAAGTTTGTTACACAACAATGATGAGAATCATATTAGATTTAGAATCATAATAGATGAGAATATGAGACCACATTGTCGGATTTAGAGCTATGATTCCAACGTATTCTTTAGTATTTCTCTTGTGTGAAAAACAATAGTTAAGATAATATAGATATTTTTGATCTATTTAGTAGTTTTATGAGATGTTTACATGCACCTTGAATGTATAGTTTCAAAGAAATGAATACAATGTGCAAGAATCTTCTTAGTTTCATTATTATTCTCATCTCCTATCTTTGTAATCATCAATGTTTTATGGTTTAGGGACAAAAAACTTAGACCCTTTTGCACCCCTTTAAGGTTGTATGTCTAGTATATTTTACTATTGGAACAAAGAGCCATGTAAATGCTTGATGTATTTGATAGGGTTGCTGGTTATTTGAGAAGGATATTTCATGAGAATGAGGTATTTATAAACATTGATGTCTAATTCACAAAGTGATTAGATATATCTAATATCTAGGTGTATGGAATATTTTAGTGGTATCATAGGTGTATGTGTGTGATTTATGGAATTTCCCAATAGATAAGTCATTGATCAACTATAGGATAAACTTGTTCTTACTATTGCATATTTGGAGATTTTTTGAAATCAAAATTATAATCATCCATTTCCCTTTCTATTTAAGAGCTGAAAGGATGCCCTCGTTTAGTTTACCAATTTCCTAAGTCATGTTATTAGGTATTTCATGTCTATGATCTTTGCATAAGTTAAAAAGATATAAGGGTTTCATCTTTTTTTTTATAGATTTACTGTATGCTTTGAATGGTGGTACCATATGAAGAATTTATAGGTTCACCCACCTAGGTTTTGTAGAGCCTAAAATAGAAGAAGGGTCTAGCCTTATAGTTGGCTTGGTGTTTGAAAGGATATGTTGTAAATGGGAAGTAGCTACCCCTAGATGTATTCTATTCTCATTAGGGTAATTTCAAACCATGACATTTCAACACACCAATAGGGATGACATTAAAAAATATTCACTACTATAGTAATAAAGTTAACTAGATAAGGTTACAATGTTTGACCATAAACATATGATCTACTCTGTGAGTCTAGTCTATCCTATTATAGACATAAATAACTATTAGGTTTCACATTGTTATAGGATTTGATACTTACAATAAAGTAAGGACTCTTTTATGAGACTTACAAAGATCTGTTAAGATCACTCTATTAAGAGATTTACCTTGATTCAAGTCTATTAAAATTGTTATAGTACCTAACTCTCAATTTTCTCTGCAAGTTGATTTTAAGTCTTTCCTTACTAACTGATCCTCTCTTTTATGATTTGATACTCTTGTCTTTCTCTTCCACTTTCACTAATTATGAATAGGTTAGTTTTTCTATTAGATGCTAACAGAACCATTGAATGACTTTTGATCTTCACCACTTTGATTTTCCCATGTCCACACACAACCACTTTCTTAGCTCTCACATCTTCTTAGTCAAGGTTAAGATCAGTGCTTTATAAAGATTTGATGAAGATTTTTCTAGATGATTCCATGTTTTGCTTCTTCATATTGATTATTGAAAAAGAACATGGGGATATGTGATCCATGCCACATAACTATTCTGTAACAACCTCAACAAGTATTAAATGTTCTATAACAACCTTTTCAAAACTTAAATAATCCTTCCAAGTTAGCTTGATTAACATTTTTCCTAAAACTTAGTTCCATTCCTAACTTTTATGTACACTCTGTATTACTCGAGCTCTATTATTATTGGTGCTTGGCATTGTTGTTGCTTGACCTTTATTAATTTCTTGATGCTCAACATATACTATGCCTAACATATATTATATCATTAGGTACTTACATACTTGGAATTTCACCTGGGTCGCTATTAAGTTCCTCGATCATTGAATGAGCTCAGTCATTATAGAAAATTTCTTTGTGACCATACTTTACTTGAATTCTATAGAATTCTTTGGCACATATTGTCTTATGTACATGACTTGGCCTCTATAGAGTAGCTCAGTCATAGTGATGACTATCTAACATTGCCTTGTAAATGACAAAGTGATTGACACCAATAGTCAACAATAGTTAGAGATACCAATAAATCTCAAGTCCAAATATATATTTCTAGAGCCATCTTTCCCTAAATGTATTTCTAAAGCTATATTTCCCCAAGAAAAAGAAGAAAAGAGGTCGAATTTGAGACCAACTACTTACAAAAAAAAAATCTAAATTTTAATTAAAAGAAAATAAAAACCATAAAATATGAAGTTTTAGGGTTAATTGGGCATGAACAAATCTATTTTGTAAATTGTTTGATTTTAAGCTTTCCCACATTTATTGAAATGGAGAGCTTTATAGTTTGAGATATCCTTTCACACTAGTGAAATTTACAAACCTAGAAATTGTACTAGTTTACATATACAAATATTTGTTGAACCCTTGGTAATTGGTCTTTAATTGTTGTTATTGAAGTCAATAATTCATCTACGTAACTATAATGAGCATATGGTATGGTTAACATCATGTAATTATCTTATTTTATGTCCTTAAATATTGTTCAAAATATTTTCAAGACAAACACATTATACAATTAACACTTAATGTTCACATTGGTTAACAAAATGTTTATAAAAAATAGTTTTGGTCTATTAGAAAGTTGATAGGCATTTTTATCTCTTAGGCCCCAACTATCATACCTTTTTGGAAAAGACTTTGAATTAGATCAAATGGGTCTTTGTTAGTTTTTACATAATTCGTGTATGGGAAGAGAAGAAGTTTGTTTACCAGAAGTAATTATCAAATTGTTATGATAGTTTTAGTAGTTTTGAATAGTTTTAGTCCAATTCAAGTTTAGGGTATGTACCTACCTCTAAATGTTGAATTTTTTGGTTTATAAGTAGAAGGTACATTCCTCTAAAATGTCCAATAGGTGGTTTTCATAGAAGTTACAAGATTTGTGTGGAATTCTTTATAGATCAAATAGTTTGCAGGAAGATTTTAAACAACAAAGAAGAGGGTAATGATTTATGTTTCTATTTTCCTATTTTTGATTTTATTTTCATTGCCAAATTTTATCAGAGGTAGAAGAAGGGTTATATATTGCTTCTATATTCATTCATAGAAGTATTTGATGAAATCTTTTAATGGAACAAGAAAACATATTTGGATACTTGATATTTTTTAGAAGAAACAAAGGTTTATTACTTCAACAAAGTTGATAGTTTGAAAGAATATAATTCAAGTCATCTTATTAAAATCATATATATATTTTTAGATCTAATTATGCATGTCATCCTCTAATAAATTCATTGAAAGATGCTCATACTCTTTGGTGCAATTTTTGATATAAAAGAGTCATAAGAGAGAAGGATAGAAGTATATACTACATTATGTTTTCAACAATATGTTGAAACTAGGGATTCAGGATTTGTATTGTAATAGAGATGATCCTCCAATTTTGTAACTCATTTTCTTATTTTGGAATTTGGTTCTTCCTATGTTCATAAATTCGGTGCTTCAAGTGTAAGGGATTGGTGTTCCTTGAAATCGATGTTTCTAAAATAGGGTGTTGGTACTTCCCAGAGTTGTGCTCTAAAAGATTTTCCCAAGAAGCCAATAAAGTTTCAAATTCAAAGTGATTTTTTACCCTAAGGATTTTTCCACATTAGAATTATGAATTACCTATCTCTCTCTTGTGTTAAATTTTATAATTTGACATTGTTTCAAGTTTTGGAAAATATTTTAAACTATTAATTCACCCCCCTCTCAGTGGTGTTTGTATTTGAGCAAGTGGTATACGAGAAAGGTTCCCTACATCAAGTTTAAAAAATTTGGGTAGATTGTGGTTGAGTGGAATACTTATCTTTCATAGCTCAAGATAGTTCTTCAAAGGTTCCTACTTTTGATGGATCAGATTACGCTTTTTGGAAAGTAATGATGCAAACATATTTTTTATCTATTAATATTGATGTTTGAGATTCAAGTGTTAATGGATATAAATTTCCTAATACTTTACCTATAAATCCTAATGAAAAGAGGAAGTATGAAATTGATATGACAGGAAAAGAGCTAGTGGACGTGCATTATTTCTAGGAAAAAGATTTGGATCATGGACAAGCAAGAAACAAAGTTTTATTTCCCAATCAACAAATGAAGCTAAGTATGCGGCAGATGTAGTGAACTGTTCAAATATAATGCAAATTAATAATTTATTGAAAGACATGAATCAAGAGATAAAAGATCCATAGTTATCTATTGTGATAACACACGTGCTATTAATATTTCAAAGAATCTAGTGATGTACACTAAGAAAAAGAATATCTTTATCAAGTATCACTACTTGAGAGAACTATTGTTGTAAATATAAGGTAGGTTAAGTTACTGAGAGGGGAGGGGTGAATTAGGAAATAATAAAATTTAACTTACTTCACCAATCAATCCTTCATATATTATTATCATCTAATTGCATGCATGAAATAATTAAAGCAATAAAAGATTCATAAAAATTTGACACAAGATATGGTGATCCAAAAACCTTCCAAAAAGAAAGTAAAAATATAGTGGGGATGATACCCAAAAGCTTTAGTACTATAGTATAAAGTTGGCTTGTTAAGGCTTACAATTGACCACTTCTGGTGATTTACACTATTAGGAGAAATAAGGATTGTTAGGTGCACCTTGTTAAAGGATTTACAAACATACAGTGAAGTATGCGCTCTATTAGGAGATTTAGAAAAAGACTATTAAGCCCACTTAGTTAAAGTATTTGACTAATGCACGTATTCGAATGAATCAATGGTTGATCTTTGATTTTCAACTTTGATTTGCTGAATGAGATTCCTTGAATTGCAATGCTCACCTTACTGTGATAGACAAGTCTTTGTTGTCCCTTATCCTACTTGTAGCCTTCTTTAATTCACATTCATCAGCCTCTATCTCATTAATTTATTACTTGATTCCATTTGGATATGATGAAATACATTACATATATATCAATCTAATTAATTTCCTTTTGGATTTGGCTACAATACCCAATTAATAATAATTTGGCTACAATACCCAATTCATCATAATTTTACTACAGTATGAGCATAGGTTTTTTCAGCTTCTTCCCTATGTTGAGTACATAATCATGACAAGTTGTGTAGTATTCATCATTTTATTAAGGGGCTTAGAGTACCTCTTCAAGATTCAATTTAGTTAGCTTTTCCATCTACCTTTAGAGAGGCAGTTGAGACATCCCTAGTAGTAGAGGACCCCTTGGAAATTTGTAAAAGTTTGTATCATAAAGATCACATGTAGATCTTCATTTATGTAATTTTGATTTGTTGTAAAAATCCAATTGTGATTGTAATATTAGAAAATAAATTTCAATGTTGTGGATACATTTCACTTTAAATATTTCCTTAAATATGATTAAAAGTAATTGAGTTTTATAGCAATGATATAAAATGATTTGGTATGAATTCTTAAAGTGTTTCAAATTTTTAACTTGAATATATATATATATATATATATATATATATATTTATATATATATATATATATATATATATATATATATATATATATATATATATATATATATATAGAGAGAGAGAGAGAGAGAGAGAGAGAGAGAGAGAGAGAGAGAGAGAGAGAGAGAGTGTGTGTGCACGTACACACATGCATATGTGTGTCTTGTTCAAATATTGGGCATGACAATATGATAAACATAACATTAGAAAAAAAGAACTAGTCATGTTCATCCATATCCTTGGCCACAATCTAATGATTAGTGTTATTGTACATAAATTTTGTGTGCTCATGAGAGATAGTAAGTTGATACTTCCACAAGGTCTTCAGTGATATCTTAGCACTCCATGCTGATTATTTGAAGCATATTGGTCTAAACACTCCTCTTGAAATTATTTGGAAGGATTATTTTGATCCTTACTTCAAGGAAACTCTCCTTGTGGAATATATTTTTTTTCTTGATTATAAATCCTATTATATTTATTTTCTTGGTTATAAATCCTATTATGGTATATATAGTTTTTTGTTTCTATTTTAATGGGTTTTACTACCATGTTGTTGGTTTTCCCAGCAAAGATCCTTTTTGGGGCTTCATGTAATATCTTTTTCTATTGACTATATGTGGTTTTGGGTCGAGTTAAATGTCACTCTATCTTTTTAATCAGAAACATTATTTGAGTCACCTTGTAGCCAAACATATCTAGTATTCAAGTTCTTAGAAAGAATTAAACATTGAAGTT
This sequence comes from Cupressus sempervirens, assembly GCA_028749045.1. Lineage (NCBI taxonomy): Eukaryota > Viridiplantae > Streptophyta > Pinopsida > Cupressales > Cupressaceae > Cupressus > Cupressus sempervirens. The sequence goes on along the minus strand of CM053783.1, from coordinate 589,358,692 downwards.
GATAGTGGTTAGTTTGATAGTCCAAGGAAAGTGCCACTATAGAATTAAAAAATCCATACTCATTTCTAATCACTCCCTAATACCTAGTCGACCTAGGATTCCCTTTTATAATCCCCATCAAATTTGATTTTCAGCTAGCCACAAAAGGAGCAACAAGCAAGACTAGTCATCTTGAAACCTCCTTTTAAAGTTTGTAGATTTACTTATATTCATATTGAGATTCCACCTCTTATATTGTTACCTACTACAAAGACTTGGTGACAATACTCTCTAGATCTTATTTCAGTATGAGCTAGAGAAAATGAGGCCAAAACCTTGAACTAGAAATGTAAGGGTGTAACTAAGAAGGGAGGGGTGAATCAGTTACCACCAAAAATTCCTTGTCCCTTAGATGTCAATAAATTTTTTTACTAGTCATGCAACAATCTCTAACTTGGTTAACATCAGAATATTATTGATACGCAATTAACAAAGTTCAATCTTAAGATTATTAATCTATTTTATCCTTTAGTAACATCATATTAAAAGCAATTAACATGTTTTCTACTTCTTCAAAGATTGGGTTTTTATACTCTTATGATCTAATTGGTACTTTTTTGTCTTTGTAGGATGGAGAAAGTAGACATTAAGTTTGTAAGTAGCCATTTCAAGATTGTGGGTATAGTGCTATGTGCATCTAGAACCATGGCCATGAGCTTCCTATGTGGTCCTACTATAAGCCAGCCCTGGCCTTCATTAGACCCTCCCTCAGAAAATGTCATCCCTAACTTTCTACATGAGGGGAATCTGGACAAAATAGTCACTGGATGCATTTACCTCTTAACAACTGTGACAATCATGTCATATGCCATGATTGTATAGGTGGAAGCTAAGATCAATTATTATTTGGTTTCATGATTAATTGAGTTGAGAGGCTCACAATTCATAGATATGTTCTAGACTCTTTCCTTGGTTCTATTTTATTTTGTCATCCCCTTTTCCTAGTTTTTAGTCCTTTCTTACTATAATAGAAACATTGGTCTCATTCATGAATATCTTTGCTTATATAGTAGTTGTATTTTTGAGTTGTGACTAAAAATTGAGAGCATGCAATGCAAGCTGAGATAATGAAAAGCTTTCTAGCCCCATTATCCCTGTCAGCACTCACAACACTTTTGTGATCCACTGAAACTACTGCTTTGATAGTGTTTTTGGACAAGGGTGTTGATAAATCATCATGGTCTTTGCAATGGAGTGGGGTTTTCACTATTGTGTTTGGGTTGAGTGAAACAAATCTTATCATTTTTTTATTGTTAATGTTTTAAATCAAATTTCATCATTCATCATTTTAATTTGGGAATATTTTGATTTTCTTATTTACTTTTTTCATATTTTTATATTTTGATGATGGATCATAGAATTGATCAAAAATATGAACAAATCATCATAAACAATAGAAGTTTCAAATTATTAAATTTCCCCACAATTTTCAATGTCCTATTTGGAACTTCGTGGGCAATTCAAAAGCCTCACTTTCTCACCATCTTGTTTATATATACTTATCTATTTGATAAGTATGGAGAGTATTGAGATAATTATGGAGAGTATAATAAGTATTCATAAACATACTTATCTATTTGATAAGCATGGAGAGTATGGATATAAGTATGGAGAGTATCACTTACTATTCATAAGTTCCACCAACCTATTCATAAATAAGGCTACAAGGGCTAATAGTGAGAAGTTTCTACATCCATCACAACCACAAATATAATACCTAATCCAAGGGTGGAAATAATAAGTGTTTGAAAACCCCAACAATATCCCAAAAGATCAAATTCCAATCTACTCCAGCACTCCACTAATCTGTCTAAGTACACAGACCTAAATGGACCGCTTTAGGCTTGGTTTTCAAAGGAAGACTAAGGAATGGGTGTATAGAATAGAACTAAACCTTAAAAACTCCAAGGAGTAACTAGTACACCACCAATCCACATTTTATTTGGTTACTTTCCTTCACATACAATTCTAGCAATCAAATTCCTTCAATTTTAGACTAAATACATACAAATATTTGGCCTAAGGCTTGCAAGCAAAATTAACTCCCTTTGGTTTTTCAACTCCTAATTTTTGAATCTTAAAGTACACTCCTAGAGCTCCCATTTTCATTGGTTTTTTTTCCATTTGAACTATATCGTCATGAGCTATACATCCCACCTAAGATTTCTGGACAGTTTTGAAAGAAATTGCTATAACTTTTGATAGAAATCACTAGTGATCTTCAAACCAAGTGTTATGGATAGGAAAATAAATAAATTTACTCATAAAATCATTCAACCTCCCTTTCCAATCCATACAACATGTGTGAAAACATAAATGTAGCAGTTTTGAGCCAAAAAACCAATAATCTTTATTGAAATCTGCAAAAATTTGTACATCAACCAAACTGTTCTACTGGGAAGGTTGGATCATACATTTATAAGAATTTTTGACTGTTCATATACCTTGGGAATAGTTATAATTGGTTCAAACTCCTTTATTTTTAATTACCAACTTTTAAGAAAAGATTACTTAGCAACTTTTTGTTACATTTTGCAATTTTGAACATAATGAAGTCCTAAGACTCTCAAACCTTCCGAAAACCTATATAAACTTATTCTAAGGACTTTTCAACCATTTTGGGATATATTCCTTATTCTAAGCCTATTTAGCCCTTATAGGTCTCTAAGGATTCATGGTTTATAGAAACACCAAATGAACCTTTAACCTTTACAAATGGGCTTATAACAACATGAACTTATTCCTAGCATCCAAAAACCTTGTTATATTACTCATGAATTCCCTAGGAAGGTGGTGTAGTGCAAGATCCTTGTGGAATTCCTCATGATGGCCTTGAGTGCCCTGCACCAGGCTACCCTCCTCAAAAGAACTCAAGTCCCTTGAGTTGGTATTGTGTCCAATTGATACCCTGCCTTTTCAATCTCTATTTGAGTCATCCAAGTTGCATCTTCATTGGGTGTGTCCTTCCATTTGAGAAGGTAGGAATAATAGGTGCCTCTCCTAGTTTGTTTTGTAATCTTCTTGTCAAAAATGCATTCAATCTAAGGTTTAGTGACCTTACATAACTAAGAAACATCAATAGTATCCTTGTGACCTATTCTTGCATCACAAACATCAGTAGGTGGCTTATATGTGTAAAGATCAAGACTTATGTCTAATGGAAGATTAATCTTATATGCATTGTTTCAACATTTCTTGAGGACTTATCTCCATACTCTGACATCAAGGACAAAGGGTATCCTCTAAAACACTTTATGGACTTTGTGTTACCATACATTACTCCCTGTAATATGAAAATTCATATCTATAACTAGACCCAAATATCCTTCTTTGCAATTCATGACTTCAATAATTAGATTAGCACCTATTGTTTTGTATAGGTTACAAGACTGATATATACCAATTCTGGTGTTGCTCTTTTACTGTTGGCATTAAATGCACTCCATAAACTATGGGAATGGCCACAAAATGAGCAAAATCCATCTGGAAAGGTGATGCTCTTAATTTGGAAAGAATTTTTGTGTGTTGCTTAGAAAATTTTCTTTTAAGTGACTAAGATAGTGATCTTCTCTATAGTCTACTACCAATCTTCAACCACAAATGTGGTAGCCAAGTAGTGGGATTGTGATGACTAATGATATCGATGCTACGAATCTAGAAGAAGTGGATGCTAGCATAGCTTTATCTAAGAATGATTGCTATGTAATGTCTGCCTCTAGTGGAAAGGTCTCCTTATTCAATATGATGACATTGAAGGTGCATCTTTTGAAAATATGTTCCTTTTCAACATGACTGCTGAGCTGATCAATTTAGAAGTTATATTCTTACTTGGGTTACTTATCAAGTTCTTTGTTTCCTATTTTTAACCAAAGTTATGAGAAAATATTTTGTGGCATGCTTGCTAATGAGTGTTTATAAAAAGTTATGACTACCTTCATGGCACCTCCTCCTGCAGCTACATTTCTAGATTTTCACCCTCAAGATAATAACATCATTGCAATTGGGATGGAAGATTCAACAGTCCAAATATACAATGTTCGAGTAGATGAGGTCTGATCAATGAGTCTCTTTCTTGATCACTCATTTAGTGCATCATTAAAAATGGCAACTTCTAACTTGTGTCTTTTCAAAACTTGTTTAAACTAACCAGGTAAAAATGAAGCTTAAAGGTCACCAAAAGAAAATTACAGGCTTGACATTTTCACACACTTTGAATGTATTGGTATCTTTTGGGGCCAATGCCCAAGTTATTCTTCTTTTTGTATATCCATTGCCATCTCATTTCGTACATTCACATAGTTATAGATTCAAATTACTATATGTTGGGCCAATGTTAAGATTGATTAAGAATAACAAAAGTAGGCAACAGGTGATTGATTTTTAAATAATATCTAAAGTAATGCATGATCACAAGTTGACTAAAGAGAGGTAATTATTAATTAGTAGAAGAACTATTGAAAGACAATGAAAGAGGGTGGAATAACAAGAAATACTAAAGTGAGAATCGCATTACAGAAAAATCAAGATTGGAAAGTGGATACTAAAATGATGATAAATTTTAAATGAATATAATTAGTTGAGCATTTTGAAGGATTTTGAAATTAGATACAGCTATCATTCTTTGTTTTTGTTTTGCTAATATGTTGCCAAGTCTCTTTGTCATCATTTTAACCAAATCTAAAATTTGATTTACTAAAATCCATTCATGTATTTGTAAGGAAATGTTATATGTGTGAAGTTAATCTCAAGTAATTTGAGGTGCATACCATAAGACAGTGCAATTTCCTTTCTTAATTGCCTTCTTTCCTTCCCTAACCTAGCATTTGTATCACATCCATAGGCCTCAATTTCTGATTTGGGTACTTTCATTTTGGTCTATTTTTAATGATGCGCTAAATGAGTGAGAAAGAAAGAGGCTCATTGATCACACCTCATCTACTCAGACATTATATATCTAGATTGTTGAATCTTCCAAAATTGATAGCTGAAATAAACATTGATGAGTAACAGAGCAAGGAGTTGTTGATCCAGTCAACATACATTATTATAAATCCAAAAGACTAGTCACAAGAGCATTAGCGTGAACAATGTTGATCCAATCAGCATCAAGTGGTGATCCAATCAGCTTACAATGCTATGATGACTAAAAGACAGAAAATCACCAAAACATACAACATTGTTATTTTTACCTTTGAAACTTGAATAGTTTGAGAATTTGCTTCAAACATTTTATTCGATCTTCTTAAGGATGCATATAAAACTAATATTTGATCTCCTTGATTAGCTCTATTCTAAATCTCTAAATTTTACATACCTTCTTAAGTAATCTACTTAATCAATATTTCATTACATATTTAAAAAACCATCACATATTTATAAAGATTTGTCAATTATATAATAAGTTTTACTATTAATTAGTTATGCATAATAGCATACAACCAACATTTACTCCCTCAATTTTTAGCATTTTTTTTAAAAATGTCACGTTAATATATAGAATTTTGATTCTTCATTAACCAAATTACATTATTTATAAATTTAAATGACACTCAAAATATCTTGTACAAATATTATTTGAATAGCCCTTTGCCTATTATTTATTAGCATTTATTTCTTATCTTGATTCATAAACCATTTTAGATTATTGGTGGATTTTGTTTATGCCTCTTATTAAAATGTGGCTCTTGCTTCAATGGTTCTTATGGCTTGACTCTAGGTGGATATTAGTCATCTCCTTGTGACAATTCAATTTTTTTATCGATTGGTTTGTTCCTTGTATGGATCCAATATCTCTTTGTCAAGAATGAGTAATTAATCTTCTATATTTTTGTTAAAGGCTATTTAACTTAAACAAATTTTGTTTCCTTCAATAAGCTCTAATATTGGCTCTAACTTTCAATCCTTGATTTGTTGCTCATCTTTTCTATTTATAGAAATTGTTTTATTGTACTTCAAATTTAGATTGTTTGGTCATATTTATTACATCCATTTTTTGAGTTGATATCATGAAACATATGTCTTTCCTTTCATACTAATTCTATTCAAAGTACAATCCATTCATAGGTAGCTTATATACTAAGTCTTCACAAGCAATGGTGTCTCAAGAACCAAAATTTAGATGGGTTGTGCCAATTATTGCAAAGGCTGTGCTCTCATAGGAGCCTTCTAAACTACACAAAATTTGATTCTAAAGAATATTTTCTCACTAGAGACTCATGATATCATGCACATTTCTTCCTCCTTGCCATTATTTTGTATGAAATAAATCATGTGATGAACAAAACAATGGTATGGAGGTAGAACTGTGCACGATACGTTGATTCTCATGCACCAAGCAATTATGGTTTAGAATCAAATTTTGTGCAGTTTACAAGTCTCCTATGAGAGAAAAGCTTTTCCAATAATTGGCACAACCTGTCTAAATTTCTACCAAGCATTCAATTTAGACGAAGATGTCTTCCCTTTGTTTTCGAATTTATGGTACCACCATAGAAACTTAAGGGGTCTTGGTATGAAATTTTAATGATGGTTCAAGGGGTGTTGGTTGTAGTTTGGCTTCACCATCAAAAAAGTTAAGGGGTTTACGTCAAAATTTTGACCAGTAATGGACATAAATGAGGAAATAAGAGTTCAAGTTGGACTAACAAAATTGAGGAACCTCTTATCGATAAGTTGACCTTTTGGAAGTTGAAATTTTGATGCATAATGATTGTGATGAAAAATTGACTAAAAAGATTGATAACAAGTTTAGTCGTCTATTCAACCAAATCCGGTTGCAATTTTGACCTTTTTGCATCAAAATTTAGGCTAAATTTACTAGTGCATGCCTTTATAGGTGTTTGTACCTCTTCAACTCTCTCATCATTCTTGGTTCCTTTTGTAGAGGATTTTGGACAACCTTTTTAGTTGTTTGTCATCTTACCCTATCTGCATTAACGGGGGGATATTCTATTTTTCTAATGCTTCTTTGTTTCAATGGTTTGATAGTGTGAGCTATGTATTTAGTAGCTAATCCTATATACTAGGCGATTGTAGTGGCTGGCTACCTATGCATTTTGGTGAGATGGATCATCTACCATATAGACACGCTTGGTTCATGCCTTCTTCTTCCATGCAAGTTCTTCAAATTAGTAGTTACTTTTTGATGATAGAGTGTGTGGCTTCTTCATGCTTTAGTGATGCTGTTCATGAACTTCTCCTTGTTCTTGTTTTCTGGGACATTCCTCTAGTTGGAGGCTTCTTCAGTCCTTCACTAGATTTTCTTACCTCTTTTTGGGGGAGGGTTTTTCCCATGAGGTTTTCCCTCTTTCCCCATTTTTAGAGGTTGCATTTCTTTGCATTGTACATGGGTACTTAACATGGCCTCATTTTCAGGATGCATTCTGCATTTCATCTTAGTTTTTGTGAGCTTAAGGAATTCACCTAAGTTGAAATTAAGGGGGCATGTTAGAGTAAAGAATTATATATTAATTATTTATTCTTTTACATAAGTTTACTTAGGTTAATGCATTTTTTTCTTAGTTATAATCTAGGAGTTTTTGACAACACAGGAGTTTTTTCCAATGTAAGTCATACTTATCTCCTCAACATGATCAAAGATATTCCACCTTTTGTGGATGTATGCTTAGTTGTCAACCTTATCTTCTAGAACTTTCCAACTTGTTCTACAAGCTTCCTTGAAGCCTTTATATTCAAGCTCTCTCATTATATTTCTCATCTCATTTTCAATAACAATACTTTTTTCTTAGTTTGCAATATCTTCTCTCCTAGTCTGTTCATTGTTTTTCCAAGCTCCACCTCTTCCTTCTTTGGTTTGCCTTCGATAGGTTATTTTCATGTAGGTGATCTTGGCAAGCTGTGAAGTTGGCTTTCATCAACTTATACATCCATAAGTTAAATATATTCCACATTTTGACTCTTAGATGTTGGAAGATTCCTTAGGTATGTATGTTGAAGAGTCTCAAGTCTATTTTTTTGAACCGTAGATTTTTGTATATGATATCATTTACCTCAATATAACTTATACATAATAAAATATCTTTGCCTATTTTTTCTAAAGTTGAGGAATATATATTTCATTAATCACTTTAGATTACAAATGAAAAACTTTATTATAGTGATCATCTACCAATTTCTGATTGCATAACCTCATCATAATGCAAAGAGTTCCAAATTGTATGATTTTGTATATATATTTCCATAGCAATAAGGATACTCATTTGATAAAGGCTTAAATATTTTTTCAATCTAATTTTTTTAATTTGATCATTAAATACATTTGAACCACTTATTCTCCTTCATAATGCATTGAATATTTCAAAATTATATTAAATAATTTGGCAACAAATAAAAAATAAGTTTTAACAAATACATTGTTTTGTCATGCCTTTATAAAGTCCAAATTTTATTCTCACTACACTATAGGTAAATAAAAAGGATTTCTAAATAGCAAATGTAAATGCAAAATATTTTCTCTACAAGATTTAATTTATCTCTATTCTATAGGAATATGCATTCCAAATAGCTTGTTCTTGTATATTTTGATTACAAGTTAATGTACATCGGATTCTAAGGGGCATCTCATGAATCATGAGTTTAACTAAATAGCTAGTGGAGTATAGAAATTGATAAATCATAGGGAAAAGTCCATAATGGTGATTCCCCCCCCCCCCCCCCACTTTCCATTGTCAATGGGCACTTAACATGGCCTCATTGCCGGGATGCATTTTGCATTTCATCTTAGTTTTTGTGAGCTTAAGGAATTCACCTAAGTTGCAATTAAGGGGGCGTGTTAGAGTAAATAATTATATAGTAATTATTTATTCTTTTACATAAGTTTACTTAGGTTAATGCATTTTTTTATTAGTTATAATCTAGGAGTTTTTGACAACACAGGAGTTTGTTCCTATGTAAGTCATACTTATCTCCTCACCATGATCGAGGATATTCCACCTTTTGTGGACGTATGCTTAGTTGTCAAACTTATCTTCTAGCACTTTCCAGCTTGTTCTACAAGCTTCCTTGATGCATTTATATTTGGTCTCTCTCATTTTATTTCTCATCTCATTTTCAATAGCAATACTTTTTTCTTAGTTTGCAATATCTTCTCTCTTGGTCTATTCAGTGTTTTTCCAAGCTCCACCTCTTCCTTCTTTGGTTTTCCTTCGATAGGTTATTTGCATGTAGGTGATCTTAGCAAGCTATGAAGTTGGATTTCATCAACTTATACATCCACAAGTTAAATATATTCCACATTTTGACTCTTAGATGTTGGAAGGTTCCTTAGGTATGTATATTGAAGCATCTAGAGTCTATTTTTTTGAACCGTAGATTTTCATATATGATATCATTTACCTCACTATAACTTATACATAATAAAATATCTTTGCCTATTTTTTCTAAATTTGAGGAATATATATTTCATTAATCACTTTAGATTACAAATGAAAAACTTTATTACAATGATCATCTACCAATTTCTCAATGCATAACATTATCATAATGCAAAGAGTTCCAAATTGTATGATTTTGTATATATATTTCCATAGCAATAAGGATACTCATTTGATAAAGGCTTAAATATTTTTCCAATCTAATTTTTTTTATTTGATCATTAAATACATTTGAACCACTTATTCTCCTTCGTAATGCATTGAATATTTCAAAATTATATTAAATAATGTGGCAACAAATCAAAAATAAGTTTTAACAAATACATTGTTTTGTCATGCCTTTATAAAGTCCAAATTTTATTCTCACTACACTATAGGTAAATAAAAAAGGATTTTTAAATAGCGAATTTAAATGTAAAATATTTTCTCTACAAGATTTAATTTATCTTTGTTCTATAGGGATTTGCATTCCAAATATCTTGTTCTTGCATATTTTGATTACAAGTTAATGTACATCGGATTCTAAGGGGCATCTCATGAATCACGAGTTTAACTGAATAGTTAGTGGAGTATAGAAATTGATAAATCATAGGGAAAATTCCATAATGGTGATTCCCCCCCACCCCCCCTCCAAAGTGAAGAAAGTGGATACGATCTGCAAAACTGCGATCCATGATTTTGATCTCAATGACCTCTAATATCACCTGTCACCATTAAATTAGCTTCAAGTTAATGCAAAGAATTTAGTGTTGAGGAGCTACTACTCCAATGGTTATTTCAATGGTTTTGACTGCATATAATTATGAAATTCAAATCAATGCTACAAGGAGAAGATATTTTTCAGAAAAAATGATTGCTGATCAAATCGATAACCAAGCATGAAATTGTTATGCTAAAGATTGTATTGATGATTATATAAAACAACAAGTAATTTTTAAAATGGCTATATTACTATAGGGATAGCATTATGGAAAGTGAAAAGTGCATGCTTCTTATTGTCTACCAATTAAAATTTCTTCCTATAATCCATCATGTAGTTTCGAAGCCCTAAACCTAAACCATTGCTAATATTAACAACAAAGAACCATAAGACATTCCATATAAGATACTCTGTGTTCAAATGAATGAGACTAATAATGCAAACCAACATTGCAGTAATACTCACTGATAATATTTTGTGTAGGGAGAATGCAAAGCAAGGGCATGAAGATCACAAGGGCATGGCATGGCAATGTAACCATAGAGAAAGGGCATGATACGACAACAAAATGCAGAGCAAGGGCATGGCTAGGCAAAGAAATCATAGATATCCACATTGATCTCCACACCATTTCACAACTTCTTTATATTCTAGTTCGGAGCTCTCCACACTCTTTCATGTGAAACTCTCCACAATCAATCAAATGTGAATGATTAATCTCGTGTTTCTTTCTTTCGGTTTATAATCATGCTGATATCATAATTACAATGCTAACATCAATATTTCGATGGCATGAGAGACTATTGCTGAAAAAAATACGAAAATCACCCACAAATTTCAACGCTATCACAAATTGCCTTCATAATTTGACCCCAAATGTTGTAGTGAATACAAGGCAAGGTCTATGGCCAAGGGGTTCTCTCTGAAGGAGGTAATAGACTATGAGGAAACATTTTATTTAGTGGCCATTATACTTCTATATGAGTTGTCATCTCATTTGTAACACTAAGGGGATGGGAAACCCATCAAATGGATGTTAAGACAACATTCCTTGATGGTGACTTGAAGGAGGAGGTATACATAAAGTACCCAGAAGGCTTTGTAGCACACAACAAAGAGACCCATGTGTGTAGATTGAAGAAAGCCTTGTATGAACTCATGTAGGCTCCCATAGTGTGCTATGAGCGTATTGATACATACTTGCAAGAAATGGGGCTTTATGAAAAGTGAAGTGGACCCTAACCTCTAATACTTGGTTTTTGGGGTTGAGATTCTTATTCTTGTTCCTTATGTGGATGACCTATTTCTTATAGGTGCACGAGAGATCATAGAGGATTGCAAGAGGGACCTCACAAAAGAATTTGAGATGAAGGATTTCAGACTCATGCATTACTTTCTAGGCATGGAGGTGTGGTAGATAGATGGAGAGATCTTCCATGGTCAAGGGAAATGTTGCATTGATATCTTGAAAATATTTGGGATGGAGGATTTAAAAGCCATTTCTACACCCATGATCACAAATTGGAGGAAGGTAGAGGGTATATGCAGGATCATGGTGTGCCAGAAAGTGGCGATCTGAAAAATCTATATTATGGAATATCTCAAACCATTTCAAAATCTATTCCAACATGAGAGTTTTTTTATTCCAAAAATACTAAAGTCAAAAATTAATTAATTAATATTTATTTAGAATGAAAATACCCAAAAATGTGTGTCACATCCAAGCATGAGTCTACTACTTATATCTAGAATATTATTAAAAAATATTATCATTTGATTTTGATTAAGGTGGTTAGACATACGTCTACTTATTTTTGTTCTAAAATTTTTAATAATATTGCATTAAAATTCAAAATTTTTACCTATCAATTTTTATTTTTTTGAGATAAGTTCTAGTAGTTTAGAAACTAGATTCAATTTTTTAGAGATTATTTTCTCTCAACATTTTGATATAAAGGTAATAGCAAGTAGAAAATTGCACATCAAGTTGACATAACTCTAATTTTTTGATTTTTTATTGCCACTTAAGAGCATAGCTTGGTTGACCATGATCTTGCACATACCCTAGATACATCTAAGGAGAAGGATGTAGATCCCACCTTATATAGGTAGTTGATTGGTTTTCTTATGTACTTAGTCAACAACATGTCATATATTGCATTTATAGTGAACACTCTTAGTCAGTTCATTGTTGAACCAAAGACAATGCATTGGACAATGACCAAGCATGTGTTCTGTTACTTGCATGGTACAATTGAGTATGGGATAATATATGTTCGAGGTAAAGGTATCAAGTTGATGGGCTATACTAATGCAGATTGGGTAGGAAGTACAATGGACAAAAGGGGCACTTTAGGGTGTTGTATCTTGGTCATTGGTTTTCTAATAGGAGTAATATAAAATGGGGTTAGGGATAATTTGGAGTGAATGAGTTGTAGAAGCATTTGTAGTGTTAGCAAGGGCACAATGATAGTTTTGGGGATAGTAGTAGAGGAATATCAATAGGAGGAATTGGGAGGTTGTCAGAGTTCTAGTGAGAGGCAAGGAATTTTGTATTTCTTGATTTTCCAAAGTCAATATTTTTTTCTTATTTTTAGAACTGGTTTTCCCTTAGGGGTTTCTCCAGGGATGATTTTTTTGAAAATATTGTGTTCATTTTGTTGCTTATTTCTTTCCATTATTTATTGGTGAAGTTGCAGCTGTGTTATTTTTTGATATTAGTTGTGAATTTATTTTCAATAGTTAAATAATTATTTAAGATAGGAGATTAATAATCAGTTACTACAATAAGAATTTTCATAGAGGCAATATTGTTTCATTTTTTTTTGGTACAAGATGAAAATAATAATAGAATTTTTATATAGCTAAAATACCTTACATCAATGAAGAGAAGGTAAAAGAAATGAGAAAAAGAAACTATATCATTCAAACCAAAGTTTTAAGGAAGGTATCGATCCATATGATGTTTGAAAACCTTACTTCAGCAATATGAATTTATCCCCATGCTGACCACTACCATGACTACTCTACTGGTAGACTTTATTCAATAGATAAAGTTTAAAGTTTTTTTATTAATTATAAAGTTACTAATAGGAAACTGAATTTTGATAGATATTGTTGGCAATATTCAAGATATGATAGGTTACTGAGAGGGGAGGGGTGAATCAGTAACCTCAAAACTTTTAAATAATTTAGCACTTTAACCATATATACTATTCACCATTCATTCATCTAATCTACTGCATATATGAGAGATTAGACATTTATAACACATGTACACAGTGATTTGGTTGCCCAAAAACCTTCCAAATAGAAAGTAAAACTTGGGTGGGGATGATACCCACAAAACTTTGTTAGTGTAGTATGACGTTAGCCTGTTAAGGCTTACATTGACCAGTTCTAGTGATCTGCCCTGTTAGGAGCACAATGGACTACTAGGTCCACCTTGTTAGAGGATTTATAAACATACAATGAAGTATGCACTCTGTTAGGAGATTTATAAAAAGATTTTTAATTCTACCTTGTTAAAGGATTTACAAAACTGATTCACCTATTAGGATGAGACAGTTGATCTACTTACAACTTGATTGCTAATTAGATCCTTGAAGTGTAGATCACCTCTTGTGACTGATGAATCTTTACTACTCCTTTTAGACCTTATTGAATACTCTGCTCTGCTACTGATTCACTTTCATTCTTCTCAAAAACATTACATGTCTATCTTGATATTCTCATGCATACATTGTAAATGATATAATACATTACATATATACCAATCCAATAATTACAATTGCAAGGTTAACCAAAACACAAGTGAAAAAAATATTACTAAGTCAGCCAAATAGTAGAAAACTCAATTTTTTTAAGCTGACTTGGTAACCTTTTGATACTCGACATCCACTGCATTACTTGGCATTGTCATGCACTTGGTAGAATTAGAAGCTTGGTCCATACTAATCACACAATGTAGCTTGGAACTTGGTAACCATTGGAGACTTTGTAGATATACTATCACTTGATAAAAATTGAATCCTTCGTTTACCTTGCTTTCACTCGGTAAGCACTACACTTTCATTACTTGGTAAACACTGGACTTCCATCACTCAGTAAACACTATGAAGCTCGGTGAACACTATATGCTTGGTAGATACTGCTGGGCTGCACACCCACTCAGTAGCTTCATGAATGCTCAGTATGAACTGGTTGACTGCACACTCACTTGGTAGCTTCAAGAATGCTTGGTATGAACTACTTAAGTGATGAACCTAAAAGGTAAACATTGAATGCTCGGTATACACTGTAGACTGAGTGATGAACTTGGTAATCATTCAAAATTGAGTAAGTGTTGTCACTAATGACAAATACAATATAATGCCAACAATATCCCCCTTTGGCATTAGTGAAAAAACACTTATAAGCCAAAACATATATAGATAACCTGACTCAATGAATTTTGGTTTTTCAAAATTGATCTTTGTAGAACTACTACATATACATTTCTATATATCTTCTTGATGACTTATAATGTATATATAAAGATACTTATGTATACATGCTAACTCTATTGAGTGCTAACTCCCCTTTTCACTTATAGTGATAACTCTCCTCACTTATTATGTTGAATCTCTCCCCCTTTTTAACAATAATGCCCAAGGACTACATATATAGTTTATATTACTACACCAAAGTGAGATAGAAAATCTTGATGTACCTTAAGGATGGTGGAAAAAGTATTATCCCAAGTTTGCTGCAAAATTTGACAGGTGGAGAGAGAAATTTGAACTTCTGCTGATAATTGGATCATGTGATCAGCCATTGAGAAGTTCTAATCTTGGACCAATGTTTTACAATGAGCAATATGTTTCTACATTGAGTCCATGATAGGAAGGATCATGTTCTGGATGTCTATGAGTGTAGACTAGATCCTTGCTTCCTCTCTCAATAGTTATGCTTGTACATCTGCCAAATATCTAATTTTTGTGTGATGGGAGGTTGTAGAGGAAGATTCCACGTTTAACTTGGATGCACTTGATTTCATATCAATGTCAATCTTATTTAGCTCATCCTTTATTTATTTAGTAAAACTAGAAACATCACATAGTTTGGAGAAATGTGATGCTGCATTATTAAAAGAATTTTCAAAATTACCCAAAAATGTTGACAATTCAACTTGCTTGATTGCTATCTTTTGAGCAATATGCTCTAGCATCTTATTTTCAAATTTCCTTTCAGCATTTTCTATTACTTTCTCTTGTCCAGAAGAATCTTCATTAAATTTCTATACTACCTCTTCTAACTGAATCAAAATGTGTTGAGTAGAATCTACTTCAACACCTATAGCATCTATAATTATATCCTTTGCATTCTCAATTATTCTGTATTCCTTATCCCTTTCTAATCTTAACTATTTCTGCGTAGCTTTCATCTCTATGAGTTGACTGGATAACCTCATCTCTTCAATGGTAGCATTGTCATAGTCAATCTTTGGAATCACTATTTTTGTGTCTAAGTCAATGTCTTCTCCAATTTCCTTTCTAGTGATTAGAAGTTTTAACGGATGCTTTTGTTTGACTTTTGTGATGACAGATTTGACCTTAGGAATAGACACAATAGTGGAGATAGAAGGGATAGCAGTGAAAAATGGGATAGGATTCAAGGATTGAATACCAATAGAAGTACTAACCAGATAAAAAATTCAAACACTTCCCAAAAATGGTATCACACTTGGTAGAGTACCCATAGTAGTATCTGAACTGATTGGAGTTGAAGTGGATACAGATAATGTTGATAAGAACAAAACTATAGAACTTACTAGAATTAATGGAGAGACAATTGTAGAACTTACCGTTACACTCACTGATGATGATGGAGCTAAGGAGGCTGACTCTGTGGCTGAAGAAGTGATAGACAACTCAGTAGATGAAGTGCTTGGCACATACGTTTCAGAGACCTGAAGCTGGGAGGTGGCTGGTGAAGATTGAGCTATGGTAGTGACTGTTGTGCTCAAAATTTCACTTACAAAAGCTGTTTGCATAGTAGATTTTACTATCTTTGGTGGAGAGTGAGGAAGGGATGCGATAACTTCTGTTGCAATTTTTACTGGATCTTCTTCATCTTTTTCTTCCTCAAGTGTTTCTTCCTTCTTGTCTTCTTCCTCTTTTTCTTCCATTAGTGCATGTAGCTCTCCTGGAGTAACTATGATGGATGGAGTGCTATCAAAATCATTGTTGTCACTACTATCATCATCCTTGATTTCAACAGGATCATCACTGGACTTTTGCAAATGATAGGTGTTCTTCCTCATGTTTGTTGGATCTCTTACAACATGTTCAATGTCCTTAATTAAAATCAAACATGCGTGAAATCTAATCATCATTTTACCTTCATTGTTCTTCATTGTTGTCTTTATTTTTTCTTCAGTAAGAATTAGTAGAAGATTCTTTAGGAATTTCTCATATATGTGACTCCCATCTTGGTTGCAATCTCTCTAATAGCTCTTTGGAAATTTGAGGGACAAGCTGGTCTAGGGAGTATTTCCATTTTCCCATCTTATTGAGTACCAGTTCCTCAATCTGCATTTTCTCTACATCAGCCCTTGTTTCAAATTTTAATGCCTTAAAATTTGTGTTGCCAACTCCCTCTTTCAATTATTTTAGCCTTTCCTCAAATGTGAGTGGAGGCCTGACAAGTATAGTTTCCTGCTTGCCTTATCTGGTTCTTTTAGAGAATATTGCAGTAGGTTGCTTCTTAGGTTTGGTGATAATCACCTTCCCTTTCTTCTTTGGTAGTTCCTCTTCTTTTTCAGATACAAGTTTTATAGCCTGGGCTAGCTTGATTTCAATCTCAAATCTAGTCTTTGCTTCATCATAAGTGCCAAAGGTAGGAGTCTTAGGATCTACAAGTTCATTTACCAGTGCTTCAATAATGTCCCTGCCTTCATCAATATTCACCTCATAAGGAAGAGGTTTCACCCATTCAACTCGAGGTCTGACTACTGAATGTATACTCTATCACCATCAACCATGAAGCATACATCATCTTCGTAATCTTCAACCAATTTTGGTGGAATTTAGAACCTATTATTCATCCTTTCATTGAAATCTTCAAAATAATTATTCATAACCTTCTCAAAATTTTCACCCATGTCAACAATAAACTCATTAATCTGATATAAAATTGGAATATCTTTTCTCTATACAATTGAGCCCTTTGATGGAAAGAATTTTTGAATATAGAAAAATAAAAAAATTAACAAGGAACCAAATTTGTAGGGATTATTCTTTGAAGTCCTTATGTTGTCCATATTCTTGTTCAATTGTTTCAACAACAATTCTGATAGGTCAAATTCAAGATTTTTCTTCACAATTTTGAATGCCAAATCAAGAGCCTCATAGGGCAGATTGTTCAAATGACTGGAGCTATAAATTTTGTGGGCAATGACGTGAATGCCAAACCTTAATTTAACATTAGATACAGTGCTAGCCTTCAAATCTCTATCGTCCCATTCAGCTAGGGTTTTCTTTTGTAACTCCTCCTCACCTAGGGTTTTGGTGTTTTGACTTTACTTAGCATGGGGAGACTGGTAATCTTATGAATCATCTTCTTGGTGATTAACATTGGCTGCTCTAACCATACTTTCCCATTGTGAACACAACTAAGTATGTACCTGATCCACTTAATTTGGAAACTTCTTGGCATATGCGAGATATGGGTTAACCCTTTGGTCTCTAGATGCTTATGCTCAAGTTTCAAAGAGCCATCAACACTCATTTCTCCTAGGGCATTGTCCATCTCTAGGTTTCCAATCTCTTGAACAGAACATTTGAAATGTGTATGAATTTCGTTTGTGAGAAGTACCTTTGGTGGAGTTTGTGATTGAGCTCCATTGGGGTCGAGTGATTCTACAATTGGTAGAACTAGCTTGAAATTTGGTTCCTTCCACTCCACACCTTCAACTAGCATTTCTAAACCTTTTTTTACCTTGGTGTTGTTGCTACTCCTAGATGCCATCACTACTTGTTAGGTGTAAGAAAATTTTGAACAAATTTTCTACTTGAAAATTGCTTGAAATCACTTGGAATTTGCTTTGGAATTACTGGAAATTTTTTAGCTTTGTAATCACGGTGAAGAATGAAATCAAATTCTACCCTTTTGACAAAAAAAATTGCCATAAATGCTTGCTACAAAGGTAGCTGAGATGACATAGTGCTTGACAAGCTATAATTCACTTGCTCGATAGGTGCTTACAACTCGGTGATCAAACAGAACTTTAGTTACTCCCGACCTAGCTCAACATGACCTGATTTCTTGTGACCCTTTGTATTTGAAATACTAATTGCATCATTTACTTTCTTTCAATTTGGAACTACTTAAGATATCACTAGAAGATACAGTTCCATATCTTTGTTTATGGATCTTAACTAGAGATGGTGGAGTCACTCACTTCTTGAGTGACTTCGCCATCATTTTAACTATCTTGTTTAGTAGATTTAGGAATCCACTATTGCCTCATCTGCTTCTGAATGTTATTAGCTTTAGCTTTCTTTTCATCTTCAACTCTTCTTATGTTCGTGTAGTTTTTAGCTATATGACCAAGTTCTGTGCATGTATAGCATCTTACAGTAGTGTCCTTCTTCCTTAGGTGATGTCTTGCATAGCTTATACCAATATGTTCATATTCTCCACAATAATGACATATGCAACAGGTATTGTAGTCCCATCCAAATATTTATTTAACAAGTTGTTCAACTGGATTGAATGATTTGGATCTGCATTGGAATGCCTTGTGACCATGCTTCTTGCATTTGTGACAATTTCCTTCAAATTTTGGTTTCTCCTTGCATTCATTGGCTTTATGACCATGCTGACTGCAATTGAAGCTTTTACCATTGAATTTACCTTTTCCATTGCTCCAACACTTGTTTGATGTGTGACCTAACTTGCCACAATGATTGCAAGTAGGTCTTTGATTCCTTTGGCCACCTTGTTTGGAGGTTTCACCTTCTTCCTTATAACCAAGACCAACTTTACCTTTTTGTCTATGAGGATTCTGCTCACTTTGTTGATTTAACTGAGGCATGTCTGCTCGAGATTTTATTATCCTTTCATTGACTTGCTTTTCAGTGATTAAGTCATTTTTCAAACTTTGATTGATTTGTCTTTCAGATCTTAAGTCGCTTTGTAAGCTTTCATTGATTTGTCTTTCAGTGATTAAATCATTCATCAGGCTTTCATTTTTAGATCACAAATTCATAATTTCTTAATTTGCATTAGATAGTTGATCTATAAGATCTTCATGTTAAAGGGATTGATTATTTCTTATCTCTAAATCTTCATTTGCCTTGTTTCTCTGTTCCAAAACTTCACATAGCCTAATTGATTGGATTTCTTGTTCTCTTTTAAGATTTCTTACTTCTTTCTATAGAAAGCCATTCTTTTATAGGAGTTCCTTGATTGCCTCATTAGCTTCATTTGAATTGTTTGATGATAAAAAGTCTTCAATCTTTTCTTCAACATACTAATGGTCATTCATTTGTCTTGCAAGTTTCGTTCTTCTCTTTAGGGATTGACAAAGATTCTCCTTTGCTTCTTTGAGTTGAGCCATGGCTATTTCTAGATCTAGCTTTTCATTTTCAATAGCTTTTTCAAGTCTGTATATCTCCATTGTCCTTGATCTTTGCTCAAGCTATCAAACTTTATCCTGAGAACCACAAAAGCTTTGATACCAATTGTTCAAAATATTCAAGATATGACAGCTAACTAAGAGGGGAGGGGCGAATTAGTAACCTCAAAATTTTTAAATAATTCAGCACTTTAACCATATCTACTATTCACCATTCATTCATCTAATCTACTACAGATATGAGAGATCAGACATTTATAACACATGTGCATAGTGATTTGGTAACCCAGAAACCTTCCAAATAGAAAGTGAAATTGGGGTGGGGATGATACCCACAAAAATTCATTACTACAGTATGAAGTTAGCCTATTAAGGCTTACATTGACCACTTCTGGTGATCTACCCTATAAGGAGCACAGAGGACTACCAGGTCCACCTTGTTCGAGGATTTACAAACATACAATGAAGTATGCACTCTATTAGGAGATTTATAAAAAGACTACTAAGTCTACTTAAAACTTGATTTCTAATTAGATGCTTGAAGTGTAGATCACCTTTTGTGACTGATGAATCTTTACTCCTCCTTGTAGACCTTGCTAAATACTCTACTTTGTTGTTGATTTGCTTTCATTCTTCTCAAAACATTACATGTCTATCTTGATACTCTCATGCATACATTGTAAATGACATAATACATTACATATATACCAATCCAATAATTACAATTGCAAGGTCGACAAAAACACAAGTGAACAAAATATTACTGAGTCAGCCAAATAGTAGAAAACTCAGGCTCTTCAAGATGACTTGGTAACCTTCTAATACTCAGCATCCACTACGTTACTTGGCATCATCATGTACTTGGTAGAAGTAGAAGCTCAGTCCATACTAATCACACAACATAGCTTGGAACTCGGTAACCATTGGAGACTCGAAAAATATAGTATCACTCAGTAAAAATTGAATCCTTTGTTTACCTTGCTTTCACTCGGTAAGCACTACACTTTCATTACTTGGTAAACACTAGACTTCCATCACTCGGTAAACACTATGAAGCTCAGTGAACACTATATGCTCAATTGATATTGTTGGGCTACACACCCACTTGGTAGCTTCATGAATGCTTGGTATGAACTACTTGACTACACACTCACTCGGTAGCTTCAAGAATGCTCGGTATGAACTACTTAAGTGATGAACCGACAAGGTAACCACTGAATGCTTAGTATACACTATAGACTGAGTAATGAACTCAGTAACCATTCAAAATTGAGTAAATATTGTCACTAATGATAAATACAATATAATGCCAAAAAGATATATAGTTAGAATAGTTGATTACTTCTAGTTAGTTATGATATTTATATAGCACCCTTTCTTGTAGCTCCATTACATAGTTCATCTTGTCACTTTGCATGTTATGAGGCACTTAAGATGGGAATTCTAAAATAGTTCACTTTTTCTATTTTGGGCCTAATATTTTCATGAGATACAAACAAAAGATCCCTAGGTAAAGTATGTAGGTTTGAGTGTCCAACCAACACACCTTTCTAGCTCTTCTTTGGGATCACCTTATCTGTAACCACCTCTAGACAATTCTTCAAAAGAAACACCAAGTCCTCCAATAGTTTTAGGAAATCCTTGAAAGTCAACAAACTATCCCCTAATGTCAACCTAGCTTCCAAGTGCTCCCCATTGAAAATTACCAAACACGGGTTTATGGAAGATCATGTAGTCAAGAGGGGCATCACAACCCTTGTTACCCATGCTGAATAAATTGTTTCCTTGTTGCCATCTAGATTTATTCAAATTATCCTTTTTTTATAGTTAAAAATAAAAGATCATACCATTGCACTTATTATTGAATTTGGAAGTTCTTGGCACTTTTATTAGGAGGTTAAAAAAATATCTTCTAGATAGTTACTTAAGTTTCCGTATGAATTTTATTTGAAGAAGCTAAATATATGCATTCAGTGTGCCTTTTTTTGGAGGGGGTTGCCAACACAATCTCCCACTTATATTTAACTTCCAAAATACCTACCTTTTTGGAAAAAAGGAAGGAAGGTAAAAAAAACTTCAAAAACTTGTTAATGGACATCATAGGAATTCGCATGGTTTAAGTCATGGTTAGGCTATAGGACTAGGCCTTCTATTCTTCATTATGTTAACTTATTTGATTAGTAAGAGTTGAAGGAATCAGCTTCTGCCATCATCTTTCATCCAATTGTAGCCCTATATAGGGATTGGTAATCCAGTGATAGTGTATTTTTGGGATTTGGAGGATGACAGTCTAATTTTAATGATACAAATTCAATGAATAATGTAAAATAATAAAGCATATTTTTTAGGATTGACCAACTAATAATTGTGAAGAGTTTTAGCCTGGAGTGGATTCATTATAAAACTTGACCTCTCATCTTGATGAAGGATTTGACATTAAAAACTTTACAAAATCTAGTCATGAAGACATGTGTTTGATCTATTTCATTGGTAGATCGTTGTTGAAACCTAATGTTGTCAAAACCTTGCATAGATCATTCTTCCATTTCTTTCATTCGCAATTTCACCATTTCACATCTTTTGCTAGCCGATCATGCTCTTCTTAGCATTTCTATTTGCATTTCACCCCATCATTCCTCTCCCTTGCTCTGCCTGACTAGTACCGTCTCCCTTTCTACTCACTTCCATTACCCTGAGAGTGATGGTGAGCTTTTTACTTATCACATTAGGCATCTTTTGTCACCTGCTAGTTTTGATGACTCGTTGGCTACCTTAGACATGTTTGATTTGCTTGCCTTTGCCATATGGGATTCTACTCTCCTTTCTATTCCCCATCATTCCCCTCTCTCTCTCATAGCTAATCATTGAAATACCTATCCTATGAATAAATGGTTTGATACTGACTGCAAATCTTTCCATCACTCTATTTGTGTCACCTTTGAGGCTCAGTCACCTGCCTTTACCCATCTATGTGTTTCTTATATACATTTTCTTCATCATAAGAAACATTCCTTTGCCTTTTTTAGTGCAGAACCCTTTGCTCCACACTTATCTAGAATCCCTAGAGCTTTTGGCGTACGCTTTTCCCTCGTTGCTCCCCCCCATCCTCCACTCTCGACTATCATTCTCTGACCTCCCATATCACGATGCTTTATGACATTCATGGGAAACCTTCTCTCTACTCCACTCTGCCTCCCCCTACCATTTTTTCACCTATTCTAGCATTATGGAGGCCATTAGATCTTTGAGATGCAATAGAGTAGCTGATGAAGAGGGTTTTCAGGCATAACTTTTCAAACTTGGTGCTTCAGTTCTTGGATCTTACCTTGCTACACTCTTTAATAGAGTGGTTTTCATTGAGTTTCCTGATTTCTGGTCTAGACATGTTGTTTACCCTATTCACAAGTCTAGGCCTATTTCTAATCCAAGAACTTACAGAACTATTATGATTGGTCATACTTTTGGAAAACTTTATGCCACTGCTTTGAATACCATGTTATTCAGTGAGCTTGATAGACAAGGATGTAGGCCAAGAGGTCAGTCTGGCTTTTGGGCAAACTACCAAACTATGGATCATGTTTTACACTACGGGCTATCATTGAGGAGGCTAGACACTGCTCTCAGAAGGTCTATTATTGTTTTGTGTACTTCTGTAAGGCTTTTGATTAATTTCCTAGTTTGGCTTTATTTCAGTGGCTTTAGGAGATTGGAATTTTAGATATGTTATAGACTACTATTTTGAGACTTTATGAGAAGGTTACTAGTAGGCTCAGAACTCCAAAGGGCTTCTCTGATCCAATTCAGAGCACCATTGGCGTGAAGTAGGGTTGTCCTCTTTCCCCTACACTGTTTGGCTTGTATATTGATGAGTTGGAAGATTTCCTTATGATATCCTCTCAACCAGGAGATGGGTCTTATTTACATTAGGTTCTGATATTTATTCTCCTCTTTTCTGATGATGTCATTCTCTTGGCCTCTTCTCCCAATAGCTTACAGAGACTCCTTGATAGTCTTGCTTCTTTCTGTACTCAGCGACATCTCGTGGTCAATTTATCTAAGACACGAGTTATGGTTTTTAATTTTTTAAAGACCTCTCATCTCCATTTCTTCTTCCAGGGGAAGGAGGTTGAGATTACTCCCTCTTACATGTATCTTGGTGTGAAGTTCTCAAGACCACATTTCAATTTGAGGCCTGCTATTTATTACAAAGTCAGTAAGGGTATGGGCTCCCTGGCTTTTCTAGAGAGATAGTGCTTCAGGCATCATTTTTAGGATATTTTGTCCAAGTTGTCCCTTTTTGACTCGTTGGTTCATCTAACAATCCTCTATGGTTCTATGGTTTGGGGACCTTCTCTTATTTCTTCTGATTGGGCTTCTATTGAGTAGGTCTAGACACTATTGTTGCATCATATCATTAGGTGTCACAGATTCACCCCTCACAAAATTGTTTTAGTAGATTTTGGTGCTCATCCTCTCAAAATTGCCATTATTTTTTACTTGATTTGGTTTCTTCATTAGCTTCATAGTTTATGGAGATAGGTGCTGACCGACATAGATGTTAGAATGTGGTGACTTATCAGGAAATTACTGTACATACTTCATAAATAGTGGGGTTCGGGGCATCGGGCCGAATTTTTTTTTTAGGCAAGTAGCCGACATGGTAGCTGACATATTATGGCCGACATATGGCTGACATGTTATAACCCTAAAGCGGTTTAATACTTGTATAAAAGGGCTTAGGGTTGGGTATTTTTCATAATGTTGTGATACGAAACTGGTTCTTGCGGCAGTATTGAGCTGTAAGGGATTACGGATTGTAATCAGATTGTAATCAGGTTGTAATCACTGGATTGTAATAAGATCGAACTTGCCATTTGGTGGACGTAGCTCAGGGATTGGGTGAACCACGTTAAATCTTGGTGCCTTGTGTTCATTTGTGTGTGTTCTATTATTTTCTGTTATTGGTTATATTTGCATGTAGTTTTTATTTCTGTCCGTGGTTTATCCTAACAAGTGGTATCAGAGCAAGGTTGTCTTTCAGTTATCCTCTGCAGGAATGTCTCATGGTTAAGTGGGAGTCTCACAGTTGAGTGGGAGCGATGGCAGATGAGGGTAAGTTGAGGGTTGACAGGTTTAATGGGCAGAACTTCCAGTTATGGAAGATGCAAATGGAAGACTATTTATATCAGAAGGATTTATGGAAGCCGTTGGAAGGAAAAGCCAAGAATCAGGGAACTATGTCAGAGGCTGAATGGGATCTTTTGGACAGAAAGGCACTCAGAAGCATTTGGTTATGCTTGGCACCATTGGTGGCATTTAATATTACAAAAGCAAAGATGACAGAAGATTTGATGAAAACCCTAGCGACACTGTATGAAAAGCCCTCCGCTTCAAATAAGGTATTTCTCATGATGCATTTATTTAATATGAAAATGGTAGAAGGTGGATCTGTTGTAGATCATTTAAATGAGTTTAATACTATTACTAGTCAATTATCTTCTGTGGGTATCAATTTTGATGAAGAAATTAGGGCTCTCTTGATTTTGTGTTCTTTTCCTGAAAGCTGGAATGGCTTGGTAATGGCGGTGAGTAATTATGTTCCTGGATCTAGTACCCTAAAATATGATGATGTGATCGGTGTTATTTTAAGTGAGGAAACTCGTAGAAAGTCCTCAAGCGGATCTACATCAGGAAGTGCTTTAAATGCACAAAGCAGGGGCAGAACGACTGAAAGAGGAAGTAACTCTGGAAATCGTGGAAAATCAAGAGGAAATTCAAAGGGGAGGAGGTCTCAATCGAGAGGACAGAATGATTGCTGGTACTGTGGGAAACCAGGGCACAAAAAGAAAGATTGCTAGAATCGAAAGAAAAATGAAGGAGATAAATCAGATGGAGACAAGGAGGCAAATGTGGTAAGTAAAAAATCCGAAGAGGATGCTTTGCTTCTATCTTTAGAGAGTGTTGATGATTCATGGGTTTTAGATTCTGGTGCTTCTTTTCATGCTACACCTCATAGAGGTTATTTCATTGATTATGTCCAAGGGGATTTTGGGCTTGTTTATTTGGGGGATAATGAACCCTGTCAGATTGTTGGAAAGGGAAAATTTAAGATTAAGTTGCAGAATGGGAATCATTGGCTACTACATGAGGTAAGAAATGTTCCAAAGCTGAGTAAGAATTTAATTTCAGCAGGGCAACTCGGTGATGAGGGTTGTGTAATTACTTTTAATGATAAAAATTGGAAGGTTTCAAAAGGTTCCCTTGTAGTAGCAAAAGGTGTGAAAGCAGGCACCTTATATCTTTGTATAGGTCATATTGTTCCTTCTACTTTGATTGTTTTAGAGAAAAATGAATGTTCAGGAACAATTACTATAGTTGAGCAGGGAGTACAAATAGCTGCTGTAGATTCAGATATAGCGCTGTGGCACAATAGACTTGGGCACATGAGTGAGAAAGGTATGAAAGTACTTCATTCAAAGAAAGTTTTACCAGGTCTGAAATGTGTGAATATAGATTTCTGTGAAAGTTATGTGTATGGAAAACAAAAGAGAGTGATTTTTGTAAAGACTGGGAAGGAAAACAAAAATGAGAAATTAGAGCTTGTGCATATAGATGTATTGGGACCGGCTCAGGTATCTTCCCTTGGTGGCTCTCATTATTATGTTACATTTATTGATGATGCAACTAGAAAAGTATGGGTTTATTTCCTTAGACAGAAATTTGATGTATTTCAAACTTTTAAGAAATGGAAATGCTTGGTTGAAAATGAGACTGGTAAGAAATTAAAATGTCTCAGATCTGATAATGGTGGTGAGTATTGCAGTCATGAATTTGAAGATTATTGCTCCACTAATGGTATTCGTAGACAAAAAACTGTTCCAAGGACTCCACAGGAAAATGGAGTGGCTAAATGCATGAACAGGACTATAATGGAGTGCGCAAGGAGCATGCTGGGTTGCCCTTACACATGTGGGTGGAGGCTATCAATACTGAAGTATATTTGATTAATAGAGGTCCCTCTACTCCTTTG
This sequence comes from Cupressus sempervirens, assembly GCA_028749045.1. Classification (NCBI taxonomy): domain Eukaryota; kingdom Viridiplantae; phylum Streptophyta; class Pinopsida; order Cupressales; family Cupressaceae; genus Cupressus; species Cupressus sempervirens. The sequence continues at coordinate 589,331,909 of CM053783.1, read as the reverse complement.
GGCTGTGGTATTCTAGAGGAAGCATGGACTGGTAAGAAGGTGAGTTATTCTTTTCTCAAGACCTTTGGTTGTGAAGCTTTTTCTCATATAGACTCTTAAAATAGAACCAAGCTCGAAGCTAAATCAAAAAAATGTGTCTTTGTTGGATATGGCATTAATGAATTTGGTTATAGGCTTTGGGATTTTGAAAATCATAAAATTATAAGAAGCCGGGATGTCATATTCAATGAAAAAGTGTTTTACAAAGATCTATTGCAGCAACATGAGAAGAAAGAAGATGATTATGTAGTGCTGGATGATACTCCAAAAGCTGATGTTTCAGCCATTCCTCATGATGTGCAACAACTGCAACAACAAATACCACAGACACCAATGAATGTTAGACGGTCAACAAGGCAAATTAGACCTCCACAAAGGTTTTCTCCCTCTTTGTATTCTATTTTACTTACTGATGTTGGTGAACCTGAAAGTTATGATGAAGCTATGCAAGTGGATACTAAGATTCAGTGGGAGTCTGCAATGAAAGATGAAATGGACTCTTTGCTGAAAAATAAGACATGGGATTTGTGCAAATTGCCTACAGGTAAAAAGGCTTTACAGAATAATGGGTTTATAGGTTGAAAGAAGAGGAAGGAGGTAAGAAAAGATTTAAGGCCAGGTTAGTTGTAAAAGGATTTGCATAGAAAAAGGGAATTGATTTTGATGAGATATTTTCTCCTATTGTTAAAATGACTTCTATTCGTACTGTTTTAAGTCTTGTGGCTACTGAAGATTTGCATTTAGAGCAGATGGATGTTAAAACAGCCTTTCTTCATGGTGATTTGGATGAAGAAATATATATGGCTTAGCCAAAGGGTTTTGAGGTCAAAGGTAAGGAGAACTTAGTGTGCAAATTGAAGAAAAGTTTATATGGCTTGAAGCAAGCACCTCGGCAATGGTATCTGAAATTTCACAGTTTTATGCACGATCATGGATATAATAGGTGTCATTTAGATTACTGTGTTTATTTTAAGAGGTTGGATGATGATAGCTACATTATTTTATGTTTATATGTTGATGATATGCTTGTAGCTGGGTATAACATGGATCATATTAAGGGGCTGAAATGCCAATTAGCACATGCATTTGCTATGAAGGATTTGGGGGCAGCAAAACAAATCCTTGGTATGAAGATTTGCAGAGATAGGAAGAACAAAACATTGACGCTATCTCAAGTTGATTATGTTGAGAAGGTGTTGCAACGTTTCTCTATGGAGAATGCTAAAGCTGTCAGCACACCTTTACCTGGTCATTTGAAATTGACTAAGGAGATGTGTCCCAAGAAATAGGAAGAGGAGGATAAGATGTCCAAGGTACCCTATGCTTCAGCTGTAGGAAGTTTGATGTATGCTATGGTATGCACTAGGCCAGATATTGCACATGTAGTGGGAGTCATTAGCAGGTATATGAGTCATCCAAGATTTGAGCATTGGAATGCTGTCAAGTGGATTCTCAGATATTTGAGAGGAACATCCAATAAGTGTTTACACTTTGGGGGCTCTACTACTAATTTACAGGGCTATGTTGACTCAGATTTGGCTGGGGATATTGATACCAGGAAAAGTACTACAGGTTATGTCTTTACTGTTGGTGGGGCAGCCGTGAGCTGGGTTTCTAGGTTACAGAAGATTAATGCTCTCTCCACTACAGAGGCAGCCAAGGAGATGATATGGCTCTAGTTCTTCTTGGAAGAATTGGGACATCCTCAGAAGGATAATTATTTGTTTACAGATAGTTAGAGTATCATTCATCTTGCTAAGAATTCAGCTCTGCATTCTAAGACCAAACACATATAGTTGTGGTACCATTTCATTTGGTCAGTTTTGGAGGATGGACAGTTAAAGCTAGAGAAGATACATACTAATGACAATCCAACAGATATGTTGACAAAGGTTGTAACAAGGGAGAAGCTGAACTCCTCTTCAGCTTCGGTTGGTCTTTTAGACTGAACATGAATAAAAGAACAGTAGAGTCCAGGATGGTTTGATCCAGTGGGAGCCCCACGTGGTAGTGGTATTGCTACAGGATCAGTTTCCAAGTGGGAGATTGTTGTTTAGTGTGGAGCCTGATCAGTCCCCAAGTGGGAGATTGTTAGAATGTGGTGACTTGTATAAAAGGGCTTAGGGTTGGGTATTTTTCATAATGTTGTGATACAAAATTGGTTCTTGCGGTGGTATTGAGCTGTAAGGGATTACAGATTGTAATCAGGTTGTAATCACTGGATTGTAATAAGATCGAACTTGCTGTTTGGTGGACGTAGCCCAAGGATTGGGTGAACCATGTTAAATCTTGGTGCCTTGTGTTCATTTGTGTGTGTTCTATTATTTTCTGTTATTGGTTATATTTGCATGTAGTTTTTATTTCTATCTGTGGTTTATCCTAACAATAGATACTCATTTTTGGCATATTGTTCTTCGATGGAGATTATGAGATATGACACTTCTGCTAGATCAAGATGCTGGTACACTCAGGCCACCTCTTTGTTGGGTTTGATCAAGATTGAGATTGATTGTCTTCCTCCCTATCAATTTTTGCTGGATAACCCGACTAATCTTCTTCCCTCTCATAAGGAGTTGAATGAGCATGTCAAATAGGATATCTATAGGTAGTATATTACCACTACTTGGTCTCATTCCCTAGGTGGTTTGCGACCTAAGATGGCCTTCTATGCTGAGCATTTTCTTGTTATTTAGGATGGTATTGTTGATCACCCTACCTATCTCTACCAAAATTGGAATCATGCATTATGGTTTTCTCTGGGCTCTTCTAGGGTTGGTTCTCATCATCTCAGGGCTTAGACTAATAACCATATGGATCAGACTGACCGATTATGCCAATTATGCACTTTGATCGAGGTTGAGACTGAGAATCACTTCATATTTCATTGTCCTCGTTACTATGAGATAAGAGGGAGATTATATTGCCTTTTCAGAGACTATTCTTCTCTCTTGATGTTCTTCAGTTATATTGATCAACGGTGTTTAGCACTTTATCTTCGGGAGGCCACCCATCTTCGAGAGGATACCTTGCAGTCCTTTCATTAGAGATAGACTTCTAATCAGCTCATTACCACCTTTTCCTCTCCCTTGTCTCCTCCAAAGGGTTTGAAAAGTGTTAGAATTCTTTAGAATAACTGAGAGGGGGGGGTGAATCAGTTATTCAAGGTCCAGTAATGTCCAATCAAAACTTTCTAATAAAATGAGAGTGAATTAGAAGTACTATCCTTTTTACTTTCTTATCATGCATGCAATTAAACATTAAACAATCATGAAAAGTGAACATGCATCACACCATAACACAAAGGATTTTGGTGACCTAGAAACCCTCCAAGAATAAGAAGGTAAAACTAGGGTGGGGATGACACCCATAAAATAACTATGCAATTAATTTCAACCACTTCTAATGGTCTGCCCTATTAAAGGCCTGCCCTGTTAAAGGATTTACATATTGTAAGATGTGACCCTGTTAAAGGATTTCTACACCCTGTTAGGAGTGTACCTTGTTAGAGGACTTAAGAACATTCAACTTAGAATGCCACCCTGTTAAAGGATTTACATAGAGCTGTTAGGCTCACCCAAGTCCATGGGATTTACAGTTACCTTCTCAAAAGAATCTTTTATCCCTCTCTAAGGATCTCCTATCGTCCTCCTAAGGATCTCCTATCCTTCTCCTAAGGATCTCTTTATCCTTGTCCTGAGGATCTCCTTATCCATCTCTTGGGGATCTTCTATCCTTTTCCTGAGGCTTATCCACCTAGCTATTAAGCTAACTTGGAATTGTAGGATTTCAATATCTAATACAATGGTAAGAAAGTATTATAAGAGTTTTGACCGAATAAAGATTACAACCCTATCCTTGCAGATTTTAGATCACTCTTCAATTCTTTTCTTTGCTTGACTTTTCTTCCTTATAGTGCTAACAGCTTGTTCACCCTTCAAGATCTGTCTCCTTAAGTTCTTCCACTTGTAATGCCAATGCACTCTTATCATCACCTGATCAACCCAAAGTCTTGATGCTCTATTCTTACTCCTCACTGTGTCCTCTTCTTGACATTTCACACTAGCCTTCTCTTCTCTTCTTCACATGAACACACTTATGACCAACTTCTTCTAATGATCTCTCTTGATCTCTGACCTATAACTCCTTATAAAGAAGTTTTGTTCTTCATTTCTTACTCAAATCTTGATTTGATATGAGAAAACGATATTGTTTTCCCTCCAACTTGCTTCTTCTAGAAACTTCATGATAAGTCCACTAGCATTCGCCATGAATTGGTTTGCATGGTTCACATGAAATTCTATGATATCTACTCATCATTCTTATCATCCAACTAATTCACAAATTTCAATGTAACAAACTTATCATTACTGATTTGGCGAATCTTTGACTTATCAAATAATGCAGCAACTCGACATCATTGGTTTATTGATGCTTGACACCTTCTGTGTTACTCAGCTCCCACTGTATTTATTGATGCTTGGCACCTGAAGAAATTAGCTCAGCATCCATTACCTTTTTCTAATACTCGACACCTGAATAATCACTAGGTTCACACTGAAGTTGAACTTGCTTGACTTCAACTATGAATCTGCTTGGCTCTAACTAGCTTGCTTTGCTTTCTCAAATGAACTTAGTTAGGCTTTAAAAATGACTTAGTTAATCCTTACATATTTGATTTGTCTTAGTGTGTCCATCCTCTTAGAGTATGTCATCAATACACTATTTCATCAATGCCTTAGCTGATCCTTATACTTCATTACAACATCATAACTTCAACCTTTCTATAGATGCTCTAGTTACATCTTATTGATTCCCTCTTCCTTGTCAATCAACCAATTGATAGTATTTGAATCACTTGAGAAATTTTCATTCATGAAAGTAGAAAGTTTGACATCAATGATAAAACAATGATTGAAAGCATTCTTTACAAGTTTCATTATTCTTCATTCATGATCTTTTTCAATCATTTTCAACAATCTCCCTCTTTGGCATTGATGGCATACCAAACTGATCAAATGATTGAGTTGATCAACTTAGTTACCACCAAAATTAGATACCAAACACAAAACTAATTGTTATTACATATCTTCCTCTTTGTATCATGTCTCCCTCTTTTGCTGATACAAACTGATTCATTTGTTTTGCTTCTCCCTCTTAACTACTACATCCTTACTGCTGATCTCATACATCTCCATATCTTTACCTTTCATTGATCAATTTCTCATAAATCTCCCTCTTTGAAATAAATGCCAAAGATGTAGCATCTTCAACATGCTAAATATAAGCTTTGCATATCATGTTTTTCTCCCTCTATCACCATGCTTGTGACTGTTTTGGAGTTTCTATTTCTTGTTGTCATCTTCTGCATCATTCTAATGATCTACTCCTATTGATGCAAGGCAGCTTGTTTGTTGCTTTAGACTACTTGAGTTAGGGGAATCAACCCCAACTTGCCTCTAAGATATTCATAAGTATCCTTGGGTAATGGTTTGGTAAAGATATTTGTAGTTTGTTCCTTTGTGTGAATGTACTCCATCTTCACTTGTTTGTCTTCCACCAATTCTCTGACATAGTGATACTTGATTGCAATATGCTTGGTTTTTGCATACATTACTAGATTTTTCGATATGTTTATAGCACTTGTATTATGAAAATGCAGTTCATAGGTTTTGTTACCTCTTCTTTCATTCCTTTCAATAGATGTTTAAGCCACACAATGTTTGTGCAATTGACTGCTCCTGCCACATATTTTTCTTGTGTAGTGGACTGAGATGTGTATGTTTGTTTCTTGCTAGTCCAAGTAACTAGCCTTTTACCTAAGAATAATGCTCCTCCACTTGTACTTTTCTTGTCATCAATGTTCCCTCCCCAATTTGCGTCTGTGTATGCATTGAGCTCAAACTTCTCATTCGTTTTGTAATATAGGCCAAAATCATCAGTTCCTTTGAGATACCTCATTATCCTTTTTACTACCATGAGATGATTTTCTTTAAGATTAGTAGAGAGTCTAGCCATTATTCCAACTATTAATGCTATGTCTGCTCTGCTATGTACAACATATTGTAGTTTTCCAATCATGGACCTATACATTGTTTGATTGACTTTAGTTGATTCATCATTTTGGATAGCTTTTGTCCTGTTGCCATTGCTGTGCTGCTTGGTTTGGAGTCTTCCAATTCAAACATCCTAAGTATCTCTTTGATGTACTTTGATTGTGTCATGAATATACCATGTTTTAGTTGATGTACTTGCAATCCAACAAAAAACTTGATTTCTCCAAACATAGACATTTCAAACTCATGTTTCATTTTGTCAGCAAAACTTTTGCAAAGTGCTTCCTTTCCTCCAAAAAATATGTCATCCACAAAGATTTCATATACAAGGATATCCTTACCTTCTTCTAATTTGATTTACATGTTGCTATTATCATCAATTCTTTCAAATACTATTTTTGCTAGATACTTGTGAAGTCTCTCATACCAAGCTCTAGGTGCTTGCTTTAATCCATATAGAGCCTTGTGTAATTTGCATACCTTTTTTTTTTTTTTCATTAACAAATCCTTTTGGGTGCTCTATGTAGAATTTCTCTTCAAGTATACCATTCAGAAATGTGGACTTTACATCCATTTGATAGACTTTAAATCCTTTGAAGGCTGCATATGCTAGTAAAGTCCTTACTCCTTCCATTCTGGCAACTGGAGCAAAAGTTTCTCCATAGTCTAGTCCTTCTTCTTGTGCATACCCCTTACATACTAGTCTTTCCTTATTCCTTTTGATTTCACAATTCTCATCTAACTTGTTTCTAAACACCCACTTGGTTCCAATCACATTCTTGTCAACTAGTCTTGAGACTAAGGTCCATGTCTTGTTCTTCTCAATTTGTTCTATTTCTTCTTTCATAGCATTGTACTAGTCATCATCTTTTATGGCTTCACTTACTATTTTTGGTTCCATTTTGCTAAGAAGACATGTCTCACTTCTGAGTCTATTCCTTGTCATTGGTTTTTCCTCTTTGTTTCAAATAATTTGATTCGCAGGATGATGTCTTCTTACATAATTTACCAATACTGGTTCTTTCCTTGTTAGCATGTTATCTCTTTTAGAGTTTGAATCTTCATGCATATTTTCATCAACTATTTGTTCATTTCCTTCATGTTGGCTGTTCTCAAAATCTAAATGAACATTCTCTATATTTTGCAGCTCAGCTTTTGAATGTGTCTGCTGCTCGGCATTCACTATCTGTGACTCGGCAGATGCTAGATTTTGTTGCTTATTGTCATTTTGAGTTGCAACTTCACCATTATTAGGTATACCTTCATAAAAGTATACAAAGGTCTTTTATTCTTCTACTTTCTTGGTGTTCTCAACACTTAGAACTTCTGCAAGCTCATCAAATTTCACATTTGTGCTTTCTAGTACTTTGTTAGTGTTAACATTTAAGCACTTATAAGATTTGCTTCTAGTAGAATAACCAAGAAATGTGCCTTCCTCACTTTTTGCATCAAACTTTCCATTTCTAGACTCTTTATATATATAGCATTTGCATCCAAATATTTTGAAATGTTTTACATTAGTAGAATGCCCATACCAAAATTCAAAAGGTGTGGCATTTGTACCTTTCTTGACTTGAACTCTGTTGAGTGTGTAGATTGCAGTACTTACAGCTTCTCTCTAGTACTTGAGTGAAACATTTTTCTGCATCATTAAGGTCCTGATACAATCAATAACTGATCTATTCCTTCTTTCTACTATACCATTCTGAGGTGGAGTCCTCGGTGCTGATGTCTGCCTTTTCATTCCTCTTTCATTGTAGAATTCTTCAAATTCTCTTGATGTGAATTCACCTCCTCTATTAGATCTGAGACATTTTAGACTCTTCCCACTCTCTTTCTCAACTCTGGCCAAGTACCATTTGAACATTTGGAATGCATCTAATTTTTTTTTAGGAACATGATTTTCATCATCCTTGAATAGTCATCTACAAATAGCATTATGTATCTATCACCTTTGTAGCTTTTCACTTCAATAGGACCACACAAGTTAGTATGAACTAGCTCTAATACTTCATTAGAAGTATAAGCCTTGCTTTTGAAAGTTGACTTGGTCATCTTCCCTTTCGTGCATTGTTTGCACATGGTGTTATCGAGCTTCTTCAACTTTGGTAGACCTCTGACTTTCTTCATTTTGCTGATGCTTATCAGATTGTCAAAATTTACATGACATAGCCTCTTGTGCCATAACCATACATTATCAATTTGAACAATGAGACAAGAAGCATCTTCCATGTCTAGGTAAAACAAATTAATCCTAGTCTGATAAGCCTTTCCTAATAGACTTCCTTGATAATCATAAATCTTAGAAACTCCTTTTTCAAATTCAACCTTGCATCCTATGTTGCCTAGCTATGAGACACTTAGCAAGCTTTAATTCAGGCCTTCAACATAGTATCTATTATCACATGATATCTTTTCAGTAAGCTTGATACTACCTTTCCCTTTGATCTGGCATGGTGCATTGTTACCAAATCTAACACCATTTCCTTCATATTGAGTATAGGGAATGAACTAACTTTTATCTCCAGTCATGCGATGAGAGCATCCACTATCTATGATCCATTTATCATTCTTGTTCATGTAGGTTACCAGGGCAGTTGCTTTATCTTCATCTGATTCGTCTTTCATAGCCACATAGACTACTTCATCATCATTCTCGTCAAAGTCTTCTTCAACAATGTAGCATCTTTTTCCTTTACCTTTGTAGTCCTTGTTGTCCTCCTTTTTGTTAAAATTGCCTCCATCCTTGTAATTTTTCTTTTGTGTGCATCTGGCCGCAATGTGACCAACTTCATTACAATTGACAAATGATTGGTAGCTTACCTTTGAATTTTCCTCTTCCTTTGTGAAATCTTCTTGCTGGTAATGCCTCCAATTGGTCACATCATCTTCATCAGTTCTGTTATCACTAGATACATACTTTCATTTTCCACTCTTTTTCTTTGTTTTCACTTCATCATTGCCTTTTATTGTCATCTTGGCTTTGAATGCAAATTCAAATTTTTTTGGCTTGTAGTTGTCAAAGTTGGATAGCTCAAAGGTAGTGAGTCTTCCAATTATTCCTTCAAATGACAATGTGTTGCCCAGTACACACCTTAGCTCTTGGATGGTTGAAACTCTTATAGCATAGATAGGAAGAAAAGTGCTCAAGTATTTGCTACATACTGTTTCTTTTGCTAACTATCCTCCTAGGCTTCTTATGGCACTTACTACTTCCTTCATCCTTGCACCGTATTGAGCGGCATTCTCTCCTTCTTCCATTTTCATGTCATCAAACTTTCCTCTTAGGCTCTCTCTTTTGGCTCTTTTGATATTATCATCTCCTCCATTGATTCTTAATAATGTTTCCCACATTTGATGTCTAGTACCACATTCTTTGATGCCAGCATACTCAACATAACTTAGTGCCAAAGCAATATGTAACATCGCTTGATTGTGCTCCTTCTTCTTGCTCATGTCATCTGTAGTGAGAGGTCCTACAAGGTCTACATGATCAACTATGATTGAGGTCTATGCATAGTACCTATTGATCCGAGGTGTAGCTTCATCAAACTTTGCCATGCAACAAAGTTTTCTATGTTTAGCTTGGGAACTTCTCTCTTGGAAATCTTGATCTTCCTACTACTAGTACCTTGAAACAAATCAGCAATGGGCTTCGATACCAATTGTTAGTATTCTTTAGAATAACTAAGAGTGGGGGGTGAATCAATTATTCAAGGTCCAATAATGTCCAATCAAAAATTTCTAATAAAATGAGAGTGAATCAGAAGTACTATCATTTTTATTTTATTATCATGCATGCAATTAAACATTAAACAATCATGAAAAGTAAACATGCATCACACCATATCACAAAGAATTTTGGTGACTCAGAAACTCTCCAAGAATAAGAAGGTAAAACTGAAGTGGGGATGACACCCACAAAATAACTACGCAATTAATTTCAACCACTTCTGATGGTCTGCCTTGTTAAAGGCTTGCCCTATTAAAGGCTTTACACACTATAAGATGTGACCCTATTAAAGGATTTCTACACCCTATTAGGAGTGTGCCCTGTTAGAGGGCGTAAGAACATTCAATTTAGAATGCCACCCTATTAAAGGATTTACATAAAGCTATTAGGCTCACTCAAGTCCATGGGATTTATAGTTACCTTCTCAAAAGAATCTTTTATCCCTCTCTAAGGATCTCCTATCCTCCCCCTAAGGATCTCCTATCCTTCTCCTAAGGATCTCTTTATCCTTCTCCTGAGGATCTCTTTATCCTTTTCTTGAGGCTTATCCACCTAGCTATTAAGCTAACCTAGCAATGTAGAATTTTAATATCTATTACAATGGTAAGAATGTATTAGAAGTGTTTTGACCTAATAACAATTGCAACCCTATCCTTGCAGATTTCATATCACTCTTCAGTTCTTTTCTTTGCTAGGCTTTTCTTCCTTGCAGTGTTGACAACTTGTTCACCCTTCAAGATCTATCTCCTTGAGTTCTTCCACTTGTAATGCCAATGCACTCTTATGGTCACTTGATCAACTCAGAGTCTTGATGCTCTATTCTTACTCCTCACTGTGTCCTCTTCTTGACACTTCACACTAGCCTTCTATTGTCTTCTTCGCATGACCACACTTATGACCAACTCCCTCTTGTGCTCTCTCTTGATCTCTAACTTGTAACTCCTTATAAAGAAGTTATGTTCTTCATTTCTCGCTCAAATCTTGATTTGATTTGAGAAAATGATATTTTTTTCCTTCCAAATTGCTTCTTCTAGAAACTTCATGATAAGTCCACTAGCATTGGCTTTGAATTGGTTTGCATGGTTCACATGAAATTATGTGACATCTACTCATCATCCTTATCATCCAACTAATTCACAAATTTCAATGTCACAAACTTATCGTTACTGATCTGGGGAATCTTTGATTTAACAAATAATGTAGCAACTTGACATCATTGGTTTACTGATGCTAGATACCTTCTGTGTTGCTCGGCTCCTACTATATTTACTAATGCTTGGCACCTGAAGAAATTTTCTCAGCATCCATTATCTCTTTTTGATACTTAGCACTTGAATAATCACTCAGCTCAAATTGAAGTTGAAGTTGCTTGGTTTCAACTAAGAATCTGCTTGGCTCTAACTAGCTTGCTTTGCTTTCTCAAATGAACTTAGTTAGGATTTATAAATGACTTAGTTAATCCTTACATCTTTTATGTGTCTTAGTGTCCCCATCCTCTTAGAGTATGTCATCAATACACTAGTTCATCAATGGCTTAGTTGATCCTTATACTTCATTACAACATCATAACTTCAACCTTTCTCTAGGTGCTCTAGTTACATCTTATTGATTCCCTCCTCCTTGTCAATCAACCAATTGATAGTATTTGGATCACTTAAGTAATTGTCATTCCTACAAGTAGCAAGTTTGGCATCAATGAAAAAACAATGATTGAAAACATTCTTTACCAGTTCCATTATTCTTCATTCATGATCTTTTTCAATAATTTTCAACAAAAAGGCCTTCCACTACATCACATTCTAGATCTGTCAGACATTGTACTAGTCTCTATAGGCAGTAACAGTCCTATAGGGGTTCTTCATGATATTCAAAGACTATGGATTGTCCATGGATGTAGCTCTCTATTATGGATTTCTTTGTGACAATGAAAAACCCTTAGTCCCTTCCTTGTCTTTCTTTCTTCTTGTTGCTTTGTTCCTTCTCAGTCACCGTTTGGTGCCTTTGCTTGGCTAGCTCTTCTATTTGTATGCTCAGTCCCATAAACCATTTTGGCTTTTCGTGGACATTAATAATTAATCTTATCTTATCTTATCTTTTACATTGGTGTTAGTTTTTGGAAGGATGGTTGCATTTTCTCAAGCTCTAGTGATTACCAAATTTAAGAAACCTCCATTATCAAGCTCATTTCCCAAATATACTATACAAGAAAAAAAATTCCATGTGGATTGTTTTAATTATTTTTCTTCTCAACCTTTTCTAGGTCTGCTATAAGTGAAAACTTGGGCACCAACTTTTCAAGTAATAATGCGTTGAGCTTTGTTAACGTAAGGAAGAGGGCTATCAGCATGGTTGTTCATCAACAGTCTTCCCGTATTTGGCCCCATGCCTCCTAGCTTTCTTTATCATTTGTCCAAGCAATATAAGTCTCCATGTATTCGAAGCTTGGGACTATTGATATTGTTGTGGCTTCTTCTCCTAAAGTTGTGGAGGCTTTTTCCTAAAGACTAACGATCTCAACTTTTCTAATATACTAAGGAACACATGTGCCACTTACATTGCCTATGATTCTAATGGCCTTGTCTATGCTCCCTATGATAGTTGGAGGTGTATATTGACTTGTTTTCCAATAAGGCTCTTGAAGATAAGAAACCCATTTGCAAGGCCGGGGTTAGACTTATTGTTAAAGTCCATACTTGCCATGAGAAGCGTCATAAAATGAGACATTGAAAACTGTGGGTATTACCAGGTTCCACTCTTTTATTTTAAGTTTCTAATTTTCCTTTGCAAAATGATGAGATCTATGTTTACCAATACAAGATAAATGTTAGTGTCTTTGATTTCTAGCCATGGGGATGAATGAATTTATGGTTTTGATTGTGAACATAGAACATTATTGTTACCCCAATTATTATCATCAAAAAGAAAAGCTAAACACCATTCTTGATGATCTTTTTGTCGTATAACCAATGGATTGGATATCATTTTATAGAGTTAGAAATCATTTCTTTATAAATAGAAAAATTCATAGGGTGCATGTAACTTCTAGTTCAGTCTAGTGCCTGAAATTGTTTGTGTGGCCTATTATTGTATGATACTTGTTATAAAATGTTTAATTGAATAGAAATACATTAGGGAAACAATAAAGAATCTATATCATAACATGAATGTTCCTTTTCTTCTCCTTGATCCGATTATCTATGAATAGGATATGGGTCATCTAGATTACAGAGTATAAAATATGATTATCCTAGTGTTGTGTGTGTTTATAAAAAATACTTTGACCATTATTTCTTTTATTAGTTATCTCACTCAATGCATAGAAGCATGTCTTTTATTCATACTAAGTCAACTTCCTTGTTACTGATTAGTGGAGTTATTCTATTGAAACCATCTCTTCAAACTATACTATACTTGAAAGAGAGGATCACCATTAAGTTGGTATCAATCAAATATCAAAATCTAAATTTAGCATCAAGAAGCATGGTAAATATTGGATTTGATCTACAATGTCATGTTCAATAAGTCGCATCTACCATCCCTCTTATTTGCTGCTTATAACAGTTTAAAATAAATTCTTCATAGAAATCTCCTTATGTTTCATTCCTAGACGGTGAACCTCATCACACAAATTTAATTATTATTACCTATTGGATGTTTCAATGAGTTGGCTATGCATGAATAGTAGAGATCAATTATTATTGAAGTCATTGATGTCTAAAGAAAACTCAGATGCAGAGGAAGTGAGTAGAAATATCATAGCTATGTATTCTTCTATTTGCAAACATAATTATTTGTTTGGTTAGAGCTCAAACATTGCATACATTTCTACTTTGGAATAATGTTGTTTAAATGGATGATATTTCCTAGTGATATAGAAATTGAAAGTACACTTCCATCTGATAAACTAGGAAAGAGTGATATGAATCATTGTTGTTTATTGTCTAGAATTTTATAAGAAGTTTGAGATTTATGGTGAGATAATACTTGAAAATTTTTGTACAACTCAAATTTTATCACATGTTATTATGTTGTATTATGATGGCTCCTCTTAAGGAATGCATATTTTTTCAAAAATAACTTATGGAAATTTCTCTGTGTACATAGTGCATATTGAGAATCTATGAATGTGTTCATTTGATCTTCTATTGCATGAGTGCATTATGTTACCTTTCGAGATGGTTGGAGATTTTCTAAATATGTTATAAAAATTGTATTGCACAATTCCATTACTTCTTTTGGTTTTACCTAGTTAGTTTTCCTCATTGTTGGGCTAGGTATCTTTCATGTCAGGAAAGATTCCAAGGAAGCTTAATAGTTTTGTGGTAGGGTGGTAAAGCACTCCTACAATATTCTTGCCCTTGTGTTCTTAGACAGGTTCTTGAGCTTTTGTCAACATGATTGACATAATGGGTACATTTCAGTATTCTGGTAATGAAATTATGGTTTCTTTTTAATTTGAGCATATATGTATATGTATCATTTTTGTTAAAGTTAATGATAGATAATCAACTAATGTTGACTGGTCAATATTCAAAATAATTTGACTCTCATTGAATTTTTTGAATTTTATGGAGATTGCTGATGTGGCATTGGTTTTGTAGGGGCAATTCTTACATATAGTATCAGAGCTCTTGGTTCCACACCTGGGCCTTGAGTTCACAATGCTAGAAACACAACTGTAAGTTGACTAATTACTTTATGTTGTATGAGTTGATGACATGGGTTTCATGTTGTGTCTCTTAGTTATGATTACTTTTGACATAGAAGGATATGATGCTCCTTATGCATGTCATGATTTTGAGTTGAAATGCTAGTCCTTTAAAGATTGTCAAAATATAATTATCTTTTTGGAATGATTGGAAATTTGCATACCTCATTTGGTTATTATTATATTTTGATTTAAATTATGTGATGGTATAGTATGCGTAATGGTGTATTAAGCTTGAATTATATATTTCTTTGCATATGTGATGCAAGAATAGTGTGAATTTCTATTAACTACTAAGATAGTCAAAGGATGGTTGACTTGTGCACTAGGCTAGGAGAGCCTACCAAATGAAGATGTGACTTGTGATAGAAAATAAAAATGCCTTTAATTGTGTAAATAGTATGTGATGCATAGGTGGAGCAAGAATTATGTTTATGCCATATTTATGTGGTTCATTGAGTAACCTAGTATGATAAATAGGGAGAACATGGATTTCATTTGAAAAAGTATTAAATGCTTCATTATGCATCTAGAAATATTTGACTATCGTTATGTTCTTAGTGGCCTTGGATGCAAGGTGTTGTTAAACATCTACTCCTTCTTGGTGACTAGTGAGAATCATTGTGATTTATGTGTTCAAATAGGGTTTTCATTTGATTATATTTTATCTTCATCAACTTTGATGTGATGAGGGGCTAGCTTGAAAATTTTCCTTGTGATCACCTAGCCACTAATTTCTTATGTGACCTATCTACTATGACTCTTGTTCACTTCTATTTTATTGATTTTGTACCTCATTTTGGACATTGACTTGTGAATTATGAATCTTTTTTTCAAGATTTCATTTATCTTGAGGTGGCTAGGGTGTGTGTGTATATTTATTATTTTTATGATGCTATTCCTTTGATTTGAAAGTGATGTCATCTATGATGTTCATTTCAGAGCAATGATAGGATGTATAAGGGAGTAGATTGTGAAGAACATTTCATTCTTCCTTTTGCATTTTTTTTAATTTTGAAAAGCTTACCTTCCAGTGTGGGTGCCAAATGTAGACAAACAGGGAAGGCTAGAAGTGATGCTTTCATTTTTCACTCTACCTACTAGTGTAATACTAGAACTACAACATACTTTGGCCAAAGCTATGTGCATATGTTTATTTGATATGGTTTCACATGTTTCATCTCCCTGCTACATCCATGATTATGCTACTTGGACATATGTGGGAAGTAGCATGTTTCATTGCTGCACCAGATACCTCATGTCTTTGGTACTATATGGGCATTCCTTAGTTGGGAATTCTATGTGTTAGGTAGGATTCCAAGAAAGTGCCTTTTGTATTACTAGGGCATTTTTCAGTTTGGGAAATTCTATGAGTTAGATAGGATCCCAAGGAAATTCTTATTGGTAATATTTGTGCATTACAGGGTTGGGTATTCTATGAGTTAGGTAGGATCCCAATAAAGTGTAAGGCTTCATGATTGGGCAGGAAAGCACCTCAACCATATTTTATGCGATGATTGAATGGTGTGAAGGCCATATATCACAACTTGTTCTTATATGTTAGTTAAGCACACTATGGTTATGAGATGGGCTTGAGGGCCTAAGGTCATGCTGAATTGATAAAAAATAGATTTATTGATCCTTGTAGGTGATTGTGAGCATACCTAGATGATTTTCTTAATGGTACTAATCATATGGTAGATGGCATTGCACTTGTATGATGTGCTTATTATTCCATGTCCAACATGTAGGTCAACATTTTCTATGATGTCCATTAGGTATGATTCTTTAAATTATACTAAACATGTATTTATTAAATCATGCATTTTGATGGATGGATAATGTGTAGGTCAGAATCCATGGATAATGTCATGTGTTACATTCTTAAATGGATAATTATTTGTTAATTCTTGCTTATGGTAATGAAATAGTTGTTGACTATTTAAACTGAGGTTTTGCTTGATTATTTTTTTGTTTCTTACAATTGATGATGTGAAAATTGTTTAGTAGATACTATTCTTACATATAATGAAATAAATTTTGACATGTAGATCAACTTTTTAACTATATTCATGTATGGAATATTCACATGATGATATGTTGTGCTCAACAATTTGGTCGATAATTGGCTTATGAAATGTAATTTTTATTCCACCTATCATTTTGACATGAAAGTTAGAAAGTAGAATGAAGTTGCATAATTAATTGAAAGACATTGTATCTACTTGTTGATTCAACTATTTGTACTTGACTTTTGACTAACCTAACTTGATTTTTTGGCCTATGTGGTAAGTGTATGAAAATGTGGTCTTCCTATGAGAATGAAAAAGTGCATGTATAGATCCCTCTTTTATCTACTTTTGATAATATTTCTACATTGGTGTTATGTATATGTGATTATTCACTATGCATGTGACTTCTACTTTATAGAAAGTTCTTGATTCATTTTATTGGTCAACTTGGTCAATGAATGTCGATCAATAATTTGTTCATCTTGAGTTATCTATTTGACTCCTAGTCGATATGTTGTTTGACATAGAATTAGCTATTATGCACCCAACTTAGACACTTTGGTTGACATGTATGTTTAGAAATTGGTTGAATTATCTATTGATGAAGAACTTTGGGTCAATATTGTTTGATACATTTGACTAAGTGACATTTATATCATTTTGTTTTAGTTATCATATTGGTTGGATCTTTGTCATTAATTTTGAGCTAAATGATGCATTATGATGTAAATACATTTGGATGTTGACTTTTGCAAGTATTTAGATGCTTAATGACGAGTAAATGTCAATGAACTTGTATTGGTGATTTTATATGCATATGTCATTATATTTCATGATAAATCAAATGCTAATGACGTATGTTCTTTTGGCAATTGACCTATTAATGTGGACACTTACTCACTTAGAAAACACCACATGTTAGATGATATGTATGGTATATATGGTTGATTATTATCATGTGTTACTCACGATCAAGATGTGATTAAAAGACGAGTTAAGAAGTCACTACATAATTTTGACTCCTAATATTTGAAATGATCTCCTTGAGATACTAGTATTGTGAATGAGCTAAACATGTTGTGAGAATATATGTATAAGTATGGTAGGATCTGGATATGAAGCACCTACTAGCGGGGTCAAATCATGGGGATGCTAAGGTATGATAAGTAAGCATTGGTATGTGTGTTATATCATGTGATTTTAAGGTAATATGTTACTAAATTTTGAGAATCACTCAGATAAGAAAGTATTTGATTTAACATTTCATTGGAAAATTGATTGATTTATATTATATGATGGATTGACATTTGGTGTTGTTCTTGTAATGCTACAGAGGGAATGACACATCATTAGAAAGGGGGAATATTGTCTGAGAGAGGTACCCTAACCTTGTAAAATTGTAGAATAGTAATGGAATTCACACACTCACATGTAGAAAATGATCTTGAAATGATTGCTAATACATGTGCTTATACAAATGTGTGTCATTTTCTCTAAGATTGTTACTTCAAGTATGTGTTAATATTGTCTTTGAAAGGACAGTTCCATGAGCGTTAAAGTGTTAATGTGTTAATGAAATGTAGGTTTCACTAAGCAAATAAAAAATTGACTTTATTTTAGTAGATGAAAGTCAATATTGTTGATAGAATTAAACTCAATACTTGTAGTATTATGAATAAAAGAACTTAGATTATTGATCTTAACATTGCAAAAAATTCTTAGAATTTTATGAGTATGATTGTCTTTCCTATATATTTACATCTAGGACGATACTTTTTCTTAGTGGGGTGGGATGTTACAAGCCTTGTTACCCATGACAAATAAATTATCCTTTTGTTATTGTTAAAAATAAAAGATCACATTGTTGCACTTATTATTGAATTTGGAAGACCATTAAGTCCTCTAACACTCATATTGGCACTTTTATTGGGAGGTTAAAAAAAAATTCTTTTGGATAGTTACTTAAGTTTTGACACAACTTTTATCTAAAGAAGGTAGATATATATTGTCGGTGAGCATTTTTCTAGAGGGGTTTGCCAACACAATCTCCCACTTTTATTCAGCTTCCAAAACTGGTACCTTTTCAGAAAAAAAGAAGGAAAAACAAACT
This sequence comes from Cupressus sempervirens, assembly GCA_028749045.1. Lineage (NCBI taxonomy): Eukaryota > Viridiplantae > Streptophyta > Pinopsida > Cupressales > Cupressaceae > Cupressus > Cupressus sempervirens. The sequence goes on along the minus strand of CM053783.1, from coordinate 589,313,254 downwards.
CCAAAATCTTTTTAATGGATATCATAGGATTTCATGTGGTTTAAGCTGTTGTTAGGCTATAGGACTAGGCCTTCTATTCTTCATTACATTAACTTATCTAGTCAGTAAGAGTTGAAGGAACTAGCTTCCGCCATCATCTGTTATCCAATTGCAGCTCTATATAGGGGTTGCAGCCCTATATAGGGATTTGCCCTATCTATGATACTTGTTATAAAATGTTTAGTTGAACAGAAATACATTAGGGAAATGGTGAAGAATCTATATCATAACATCAATGTTCCTTTTCTTCCCCTTGAGCTGATTATCTATGAATTATAGGATATGGGTCATCTAGCTCACAAAGTATAAAATATGATTATCCTAGTGTTGTGTGTGTTTATCCAAAATACTATGACCATTATTTCTCTTATTAGCTATCTCACTCGATGCCTAGAAGCAAGTTTTTTATTCATATGAAGTCAGCTTCCTTGTTACTAATGAGTGGAGTTATTCTGTTGAAACCATCTCTTCAAACTATTCTATTCTTGAAAGAGAGGATCACCATTAAGTTGGTATCAATCAAATAAAGAAATCTAAATTTAGCATTGAAGCATGGTAAATGTTGGATTTGATCTAAAATCTTGTGCTCAATAAGTCTCATCTACCATCCCTCTTATTCACTGCTTATAATAGTTTAAAATAAATTCTTCATAGAAAACTCCTTATGTTTCATTCCTAGATGATGAACTTCATGACACGCATTTAATTATTATTACTTGTTGGATGTGTCAATAAGCTTGCTATGCATGAATGATAGAGAGAAATTATTATTGAAGTCATTAATGTCTAAAGAAAACTTAGATGCAAAGGAAATGAGTAGAAATATCATAGCTATGTATTCTTCTATTTGCAGACATAATTTTTTGTTTGGTTCCTGCTCAAACATTGCATATGTTTTTACTTTGGAATAATGTTGTTCAAAATGGATGAAAGTTCCTAGTGATATAGAAATTGAAAGTATGCTTCCATTTGGTAAACTGGGAAATAATGATATGAATCCTTGTTGTTTATTGTCTAGAATTTTATGAGAAGCTTGAGATTTATGTTGAGATATACTCCGAAAATTGTCGTACAACTCAAATATTATCACATGTTATTATGTTGTATTATGATGACTCATCTTAAGAAATGCATATTTTATTGAAATAACTTATGAAAATGTCTATGTGTAGATAGTGCATATTGAGAACTGTGAATGTGTTCATTTGATCTTCTATTGCATGAGCGAACACTGAGTATTCATGATTTTGCTGAGAGAGAGTACCAGGCTCAGTTAGATGCTTCGTCACATGAGGATGAGAATGGCAGTACTTCACATGATTTGTCTAGTCAGCTGAAGGTAAGCAAAGATAGTATTGTGGCTTCTTTATCTCATCATGACAGGATGGGGGAGATGTTAGAAGAGCACATCCAGATGATTCAGTTACAAGGAAGACATAAGGGAGTTCAGAAAAAATCTTCTTGTTGTGACTTACATGCAATTGGTGAAGGAATGGGAACGACGAAGTTGAGCTATTTACATCTTCTATCAGATCGTGACCATCTTCTAAGCCTTGCCAAAGACTATTTAGATGCCTTGAGGAGGAAGGAGGAGGAAATTGTCAAGCTTTCTTGTGAGCTTGAGGACACTCGAGCAACTTTGGCTTTACAGGACTGGGAGAGGCATGGAAATGAGCATGGCATGGAGCTGGGCTTAGTTTCATCTTACATGCCTGACATTTAGCTCCCTGCAGCAGACGGATCATATATGGTAGCTGATAATGTTACGAGTTCATCTTGCATTCACATCCAGGATACAAGGACAATGGCAGACAGGTATGTGAAGTTAGTTGGTATTGGTCACATTACTCAGGTAAGGAGTTTGCTTGAGTTACCAGTTGTTCCTTGTTTACGGATATGGACTCAAGAATGTTTCAGGGGCATTTGGGGTTCAGTTAACTAGAGATCTTTAACACTTAATAGTAGCAATGTTTGTTTGAGTGCTATCATGGATTTGATTAGCAGAATACACGGTGTTGTCTTTCCTAGTGCCAGCAGCTTGTCCGATGTTGGTATTGGTTTTTATACACCGGTATTGGGTCTAGTTTATATATGCAGATGACCGTTCTTGCTAGAAGGTGTTGAAGATTTTTCATATTTGGAAGCATGTACAGATGAGTCCCAGGATCGTTTTGGCCTTGATGACATCCAGGAGAAAGAAGTGAACAGTTTTGAAGATTCAGCTTCCTTGACAAATTCTTTGGGTACAGGGGAGTCAGACAGCAGTACTACAGATTTTTACACTCCGAATGAGGATATGAGTTTTAGAGATGATTCGCTAGATATGAATGATAATATTCTAGAAACCAGTGATCTTGAGGATACTCTTTTAGACAGGGCACCAGAAGAGGTTTGTAGGAGACAGTTCAACCAGAGCCATCATGTGACTAGCCAGTTGAAAGTTAGTAAGTGAGACATTGTTATCGCTTGTGAGCATTTTGATACTGCTCGTCAATTGTTGGCTGTTACTGGTTGGAGTACTTCTATGATAGATGAGTCTAGCGGTGGTTATTTTTCTTTGGCAGAGATTCATGCCTTGAGTGAAGCTGTCCGGATTTTGAAGCAGGATTACTTATGACTGGTAGCCGACCATGATCACCTGGTTGAGTGGGGGAGTATAGCCTATGAGGTGCTCTTGGATCGTGAAGAGGAGGTAAGTGAGCTTTCCTAGGAGCTCATAGCGACTATTGAGTTTTTAGAGGACACATAGCAAGATCTACGAAAGTCGCAGTTTTAGTTGAAGGAGGTGACCGTGGAGTTGGAGCATTTGCGGTCAAACCCAGCCCCAGACCCAATTCATTTATCTATTGAGGTGGTTGGTGGTGAGTACACTCCTATAGTTGCTACTGAGGAGCATGTTGACACACATGTCCAGGATTTGGAAGGCGCTGGTCCTAATGAGTTTGGGGTATCAGTAGAGTAAAGTCTCCAGATTGATTCTTCTCAGATAGTTGATAGTGTGGTACAGTTGAGTATGCCACCCTTACAGGAGGACCAGTTGTGGTGTAAAGGGGAGTATGTTAATGTTTCCTCATATAATTTTTACTGCATTGAACCATTCATGGAGTATTTTCTGGATAGTGCATGTGTTCATTTGGACTCGCATAAAGTGACAGAAGGTGTTCTCATCCAAGATACTAGTATTATTTGCAGATTGGTTGAGAAGATTATAGGGGTCCTTTCTACTATGCTACCTCACAGGGATCTTGAGGAGGGGTTTGTTGAGCAGAGTGCACAGGGACCTATCCGACTTACAGTCACTCGGAGTCAAAGATTGGAGCCATACGTTGATTACCAGTTCAGTGATGATGAGCTAGCAGCAGAATTTGGAGGTTCTTATCGGCATTATACGATAGGGTACGCTCATCATTTTTCTTTTGACACAGAGATAGAAGATTTAATTTCACGCAAATATAGATTGGCTCCAGTTTCTTACCATCCATTAGGGGATAGATTGGCACCATCTTTTGAAAATAAAATTGGTAGTAGCAAGTTACTCAGCCTGCAGCATCGACACACCCGGAGCAGTTTTTTAGAGATTGGATTTGATGGCAGTGATTCAAGCACCTATGGCTGTTGTCATATTTACAGTTTAGTTGGGTGCAGGTGTCATTTTGATAGGGGTTTGAATTCTGATGGAGTTGATGTTTCAGTTGGGTTGAGATCTACAGAAAGGTTTCTTCTATCATCATCTACAGTTGGTTTACAGATGATTTCATCAGAGTTGTCAGTTGTTTGGATATTGAGTGCAGTTTCTTAGCTACTGGTATTGATGATTTCTCCACGAGAGTATGATGAGGATTGGGATGATATACAGATTTACATTTGGGACCCAGGGATACTAATTGGTTTATGGTTCAGCCATTGCTTGGGGACAAGCAATTTTGGGAAGGGCGGACTGTCATGTCCCCATTTTTGGTGATAGTTCGATTTAATTAATTTAATTAATCTGGTTGTCCAAAATAATGAATATTTTAAGGATGACTAATTAATTATTTTAATTAAATAAATAAATGATATTAAGTTAATTACTTATAAAGTTACCAAATAAATAAATATTAAAAGATAACTTTATATTTAATAAAGTGACTTGGATTATAAAAATATTTAATAAATTCACTTAAGAGATAAGATCAAAAATGTTCTAGAAGTCTCTGGAGAGGATGGAGAGAAAAGAATAAATAGGCACCCTGGGGCTCCATTCGAATCAAGCAGTTGTTTTATCTCTCTGATTTCAGATTGTGATTTAATCACAGGTGCATTGTGGAACCTAGGGTTTTCGCAATTGTCACAGTTGGCCATTGAGAACGATAACTCTCAATTGGTACGCAATTTTGAGGGTGTGAAATATCATCTGAATTATTGCAGATTGCAGGTGACATTCAGTCATTTCATCAAGGCGACTATTTGTGGCTTAGGGCCAAATTTGGAAGATTAAGTTTTGAGGATCACTTTGGATCAGTGGCAGTATTGGACAGAATAGGGAAGAAGGCAAGTTTCCTAGACAATCCTCCCAGCCAGCATTTTCGTATACATGGAAGAAGATTTGAAGGTGATTAATAATCCATTTCAGTTGCAGAGCATGTAAGAGCTTTGACATCCGGCAGGGCGGCCTCCCTCATTATAACGCAATCAACATTAAGACCAGTGTGGTACCGCAAGTTTGAAGTTTGGTGGGTGATTGTATTATATCGGGCAGAGGTTAAAGGTAGAACTCGAGCTGGAGTAGAATCACTCTGCCCAAAGACCACCCACATTCATCGTGGACTGCCGAAGGATAGCATAGCCAGCACTTCAAGTGACCCGTATTGGCAAATCCACACTACTTCATCAGTCTGAGTGCTTGAAATTCTGTGGTGATATCAATAAAATCTGGGCGACCATGAGATATGAATGATTAACCGCAAGTCACACGAACTATGTTAATTCCAGTTCGAACTCACGCACCAGTCATGACACCCAACATTAGTGATTGAAGTCACTTGGATTAGACTGCAAGTTCTGTTGTGATTCCGGGAATCCACACTGAAGAGGGGTGGACAGTAAAAATTTGGTCTCATTTGCATGCGATTCACTTCCTTGATGTGGGCGAATTTCGTTTGGGAGCCAGCCGTAATTCATGTCCAGGAATATGGTTGGAGTTTTGCTAGTAAAGACTCCATTGAAAAGCCTATCCGCCACAAGGATTCCCAGACACCATTGACATAGTCAGTAAACAAATCGCGATTTCCATTGGTGATTAACCCGTGTTGTGTAGCGCAACAGGTTCCGCGAGTCAGGTGTGCAGAGGGAATTACAATGACAAAAGCCAGTAAAGAACTCCTGACTCATCAGTTCCGGCATTCTCTTCTCAGACGCATATAAGGAATTTGGTGTCGATTTGGCTCACGGGACTTGATAATTCTCTCCCATCTTTGGTCCATCTACTGAAGATCTGATTGTTCATAGGCAGTAGCAATACCAAGTTCTGAACATTCGAGCAGACGCCTGGCGACCCAGGTGCCAAACATTCTCTCATATAACTTGCTAATGTAATATCAATGTCTCATATTTTAGAAATGATGAAGATTTTAGAGACTGCCTATTCTATGTGTTTGCCATGATCATTTTCCCTTTCGGGGTCAGAATAGCATAGACTAAAAAGAGCTTAAATTCTCCAGTATCAAATCAGTAACAATATTGATTTAATAAGCAAGGATTATCTCACAAGATTATTACAGTAGTACGGACCTTGATTGCTAATTGTTTGACGAAATGTCAAACCCTTGAAGTTTTAGTATTTTGGTGTTTAAGAAGTAATAATCCTGACGGGGTTATTACAATTTTCATGTATCTTTAGTAATCATCATGTAAAGAATCTTCTTAGCTTCCCTCGAGTCCTTCATCGATAACCTAATTGCTAATTGAGCCTTTAACTTATGAACAATTATGTACTTATAACGCCCACAAATATGTCATCAATAATAAGTAGAAGAATAAAATATTCACCATTATGAAGTTTGTTGTTATAAATGCATAGACCTTTTTCATGCCTCATGAAGTTTTGTTCAATCATAAAGTGATCAAATTTTAAAGACCACTTCCTTAGGGCTTTCTTGAGCACACATAAACTTATCTTTTTCAATATACAATAAAGATGTACTTTTCCTTTTTTGATGAATCCTTGAGGCTTCTCCAAATAAATCTCCTCATCCACATCACCATGTAAGAATTCAATCTTGACATCAAGTTTCTCTAGGTTAAAATTTCCTATGGGACTACTAATCCCAAAACTATTTAGATTGTTTTCATCTCAATGATCAATGAGAATATTTCATTAAAATCAATCAGCCTTTTTTATCAAATCCTTTTACACCTAACTTGTTCCTGTAGAATTTACTGCCTCCTCCTTCTTTCAAGTTGGACACCCTCTTGTTCTTAAGTGGTTTTTTATTTGTTGGAAGAGTGCTTGAATGCTAAGTATCATTTATTTAAGGATACTCCATTTCATCATGCACTAGCTCGTTCTAGTTTTCACAATCAAAAACCTTGGAAGAATCCTTATAAATTGTAGGTTTTGTCTCATTGGAGATGAATTTTTTTGGCTCAACCTCCTCAAAGAATAGTGATTTGCAGTCTTAAAATGTTTTTTTAAAAAAGTGGTTATGATTTAGGTGTTAGTTTAGATTATTTATTACTAAATATAAGGTACCTGAATTATATAATAGTAATTGGGGGCATCAATTATAAATAATGTCTTTAGTTTTTTCAAATTTATTGATAATAAGACCCATTTTATCATTCTTTAATATTGTGAGATAGTTATATTTCTTTTATTGTTTTCAAATTTTGAACATGATGCCTAATTCATGTAAGTGGAATTTATTATTGAAGTGTACTACGTGCATTCATATTAATTTTAATTCATTTTTCATATTAGTTTTGTTCTATAGATAACTCACCTATTGATACTTCTTATGAACTTCTCATTTGTAAATTTAATCTCTTCTTACATTTTCAACTTACATTGTGAGAACCATCTATTTATTTACTGATTGCCTTTATAATTCTCAAAGACAACCATTCAACAAACTCTGAAACACACAAACATAATGTCTCTAACAAACATTATACATATGTCAAACAAGTAAGAAGACTTTATGAAAAATACGACTCAAAAAGGATTAAAAGAACTTTATCAAACTTTTTAGTTTAACAAAAAAGGTTACCACTTCCCACTTTTCTTAACCACTACACACAATGAGAATATAAATCACTAAAAGTTCATTTACTGGAAACACGATTTTAGGTATGCTTAATTTGTAGATGGCTTAAACATCACACACTAATACTTGATTTGTAGATTAAAAGTATTGAATAGTTAATATTGACTTACTTTTTTGAAACATAAGTTTTTTGTTACTATGTGATGTTTAATAATGTCCCTTAATTTGTACCATTTGAAATAACATAAAGTTATCAACAACTTCTAAACACCATTCGATAGTGTAGAAGGATCATTTTCACCATGTTAAGAGAAAAACATGTTTTTCAAGATTAGCACAAAATAGTAAATCATAACAATATAAAGCAGCATTCCACACATATCAACTTGCCCCTCAAGAATTGAGAACTCATAGGTTTCTTTTACTGATACTCCTATATCCATCAAATACAAGACTTTCATAAATAGTAGGAAACACCACACCTCATTTGCTTAAACATCACACATTAAGTAGAAAATTTTAAGTTTAGAAATAATAAGCCAATTTTGACTATTTAAGACTCTTAGTCTTAGAATGAATGGTATTTTCTTTAAAAGATTGCATGTTGTATAACTGGGACAGCTTTCTAACAACGCTCTCCCTAAATTAGATTATAGTTTGTTGAAGAATTAATTAATATAGTTGGCAGGGGACTATGAGCGACAGATCTGGCTAAATTGCAAACTAAAACTAGGAATTATTAAGACAGTGATGGAAAACCTCTAAGTATGTCATTCGCGAGAAATACATTTTAGTTTTCTGTTTAAACATTTGCTTCATCAGGTGCACCTTAGAAATAGAGCCATACTGGCATTGTTGTCAACAATTGAATCATATTTAGAAATAGAGCCACTATTTGAAAAATATTAACCAAAGCATTGAACTGTGTGGGAGCTATATTACAGTTATTTATTTGCACATGAAATTTTAGTTTTCTCTTCTTAAATTAAAATTTGGGCATATGACTTGTCGGTAATGCAGCATACATAAAATGACATTAGAGAAGCCATAATCCCATTTGATCAATTGCTTCCTGCCTCAAACCATATTAATCATATGCGAGTTTTGTTTCCAAAATGATTCATTTAAATAGAAATTTGGTGATTGCATATTTCTCGAAAATACTTGTTATTTCATTGTTGCTCTACATTGGATATTATTTTAGTAAAGGATCCTTAAATTATTTACCGCTTAGATCTTCTTAGGATGTTAGAACATCTTCCTTCTAAATCTGCAATCTTGAAAAGAAGAGATCATCTTCCTCTTTGCATTACTTCCTTTTTTTATATTGTACACAAATTTATAATTTGATCATATAAGAATATTTGAGGGTTTTCATATTCTAGAAGACTATAAAATCTTTACATATGTATATTTGTTTTTCTACTTTTTAAAACTAGGAAATTGAAGTATTTGCAAATTTATCTATAATCTTTATAGTGACTAAATTTTGATATTAAAATTTCTAATAGATCATTATAGAAAATGTGACAATGAGATTTTTAGACACAATGAATCAAACTATTACCCCCATCCTCCATCTACCCTCTTCTTTCAATAACAATAGAAGTGGTGTTGGAGTTCAAAATGGCAAGGAAGTTGAGAGTGTAAAGAGATATTATCGTTCTATGGTGATCACCAAAGAAAATAATGGTCACATTCCATCAATAGAACAAACTTCACTATATTGCTTAAATATGTAGTGTGCAAGTATTAGAAAGGTCGTTTGTTAATACAAAAATATAAATACCAAAAACACCCATAGCAAAAGTGGAGATAGTGCAGTAAGTCATGTGAATTAGTGAAACTTCATTATAACTTCTGTAGAACCCTCATTTGATTGATATGTTAAATCTTTGAACACAAATGATTTATGACTTTATATCCTAGACCATGTAAGAAAAGATTATTGTATGTTTTAATAAAGTCCACTAGTTAGAAAATGTGCAACACAGAATAACTATTATAAAATTAACATGGTGTATCATTGTAATACCCCAAAAATTGGCTCATTGCCATCTCAACCAATTCTGGTCTATTTTCTGATCAATCCTAAGACCTATTCTAATAGGCAATTCTCATTCTGCTACTTGCTATTTGACTTAATTGTCAAATGCAGAAAACCTAAATCTGCATTCATCATGCTTATTATTTAATTCCTATAGTATTTACTCATATTAGTCAAAATAAACCTATTGATTAATATTTAATTTAATTACTAAGTATTTATACTTTAATTAAATTAAATGATATCTTAAAGCTAATGTACTATGGAATTAAATTTATTTAATTTAATAAATATGCCTATCTTAATTAATTAAATGGGAAAGATATTTCTAAGCAATTAAATGAAATTATTTAATTAAATGGAGTACTTACTTTTAATTAACTAAACAAAGTTATTTAATTAAATGAGAAGCCATTCCTAACTAATTAAATAAAGTTATTTAATTAAATAAGAAAAGTGTCTCTAATTAATTAAAAGATTATTTAATTAAATAGAAAAGGTAATCATGAGAGCATATCTCATTTTATTAAATTAAATATTTCAGCAAAATCTCTCTTCAGTTCAGAAAAGGAAATTTCTAGTTCACTATTGATCAAAAATGAGTTAAATCAATTAACTCCATTTTCTACTCAAATTAAATCAAATAACTCCTTTTTCTACTCAAATTAAATTAGTTAACTCCCTTTAATTTGGGAATCTTCCTTTATTACTGAACTTCACCTTTAATCCTGACTGTTGATTGAAATCAATCTCAACCATTGATAGATTCCAGAAAAGTCTATTTAAGAGACCCTCATCTCTTCATTTTGGGAGAGGTTGAATGTGAATTTGCATCAAATTGCTGCTGGATTGCGCATTCATTTGAGCTCCTTATTTTCATAAGATTTTCATTGTTAGTTTAATTCTCATATAGATTTAATATGCATACATTTAGTATAATTTCTTTTACATGTTCTTAGATTAAACGTGCATTTCTCATTCTAGATTAATCTGCATTCTCATATAGATTAGTCACATTTTCTTTCAAATACTTCATTCTTACAGGGTATGGTTGCTTAAACACCTCGAATCTAAGGATATCTGACAAGCAATTCCCTTTAGATAGAAGGCAACAGGTCCCTTTGCTAGCTGATTTTCGGATGAACAATCCAATGTTTATTTCGAGATGAATTCGCATACAATGACCGTGTTGAAGTGTGTGTATTAGCATAGGCCGCATATTCACGCATACATTTCTAGCGTCCACCGTGGGGCACAAAAATCAAATTTTCTGGCCTCTTTCTGTATTTTTTGTAATCATTTTTTTTTGTTCTCTATCCGTACTGTTCCGTAAAGATTTGGGAATCTTCGCGCGTGACTATTCATTTTCGCACAAGGATATAGAATCTTTGCACGAAGATTCTTTCCGTATCGCACGAGAAAGTTCTTGGGCATGCGAAACTTCATGCAAAACCTGTTTCTTCGCGCGAGTCGTAAAACTTCTTCATGCAGACTATCAAGAATTTTGCGCGAGACTCTGCTAACAGAGGCATTTTTTTGCATTGATTTTTGTGTTCTCTAGTTTTTGTGCTGACTGCTCATGGTTTCTAGTTTTTCTGTGTTCTCTGATTTTTTGGAACAGCATAATAGCAGTTTGCAGGACAATTGGAAAAGCGTGATAAAGTTGCTAAAAATAGGTAAAACATCTACTAAGCGCATTGCAAGGATTACCAGGTAATTCTCTTTGACTAATAACACCTCATTTGGAGCTAAAACGAACATCTCTTGTGTCAAGCTTGTGTGTATTTCCTTCCATGTTCTCATTTTACAACACATGCATAATTTGATACTAGGTTGTGATCTCTATTAGTTTCATCTAGCAGGCTTAGTTATTAGTGATAGATCTAATTAGCTTTCTTGGGTTATTGGACTCGCTAATCCGTTGGCCCCTCGTTCCACCCTATGGTTGCAAGATTAGCACCACGTTAAAGGGGAGGGGTCTACAAGACAGAAGCATTAAAAGCTCCACTAGGCAACCCTTTTGTGCTTTCTAGAACTCACTAGTTTCTAAGTTGTGGACTCATTTTGGCTTGTGTGAGGGGTTAAATGTTCCACATCTTTGGACTCACCTCACATTAGTTAAAGCATTAAGTGTACCACCTTGTGCTCTTTGACTACTTTTGGATAGATTTGCTTTCGGGAATTAACATCTGTACACACATAGTAATTAAGCCCCCATGAACACTATTTGTGGATCTTGAGGGAGTGGGTTCCTAGTGAAACTCCTCTCTAAGATGGATTCCTTGTAGGTGGGGAGGATACTTTGAGCATCTCACAGATAGATGAATCTTCAACTTTTCGATTAAGGCATCCTTTCTTCGGAGAGGTTGATAGATCACTGGGAGTTGATATCATAGATCTTTAAGAGATACTCGTAGTCTAGTGTGTCGGATTAATCTGTCTGTTTTGATTGAGCTAAAAGTGAAAAGGTGTCAAAACCTTGAATTTGGAAGCTAAGTCCCCTTGCAGTACACTATTGTGAGTCGGTCACCTTTAGAGAGGGTTAACCATAGCAGACAATCCCTCTTCAAGGAAAACTGTGTTGACGGAACCTCGAGCGGTAATAGCCATTTTTGACGTGGTAGTGACAACTGCTATATAAATGTCCTTGTGGAAGAAATATCCATGGCTATAGTTCATTGTGGGTTGTTAGATCTCCCTAGCAGCTCTTGAAGATTAAGTTCTCGGACTATGTCAAAACCTTGGTGCACCAGGATTGGAGGTCATCCTTGTGAGTCATAAAAGTTGTAGAGTCAAACCAGTATTAAAAACCTTAGAGAGGCCAACTTTTATTTTCTAGAGATGTATGCATGATTGTAAAACTCTTTAAAAACATACACAAATAGCTCTCTTAGGGATTAGCACAAACTAAGTCACTTGATTGTTCATGCGCAAGGTTTTTTGTGCCCTTGCTCATTATTTTCAGACATTCTTGAAATCACTTGCTTGCTGTTTTACGTGCCTGTTTATATGCTTGGTTACTGAAATGATCAAAAAATTTGTCAAAATCAGTAGTTGTTGTAAAACTGGTCTTCCTTTTTGCGCGAAATTGTTTTGGTCTCGCGCGAAATTATATTGATGTCGTGCATCTTCGCGCGATCCTGTGAACTTCTTCGTGCGAAATTAAACTGCTATCATTGACCTTCGTGCGAGACAAAAACTTCTTCGTGTGACCCATGAAGGTTTTTTGCGTGAGATTTTGTATCAGCATTACCAATTTGGGTCTGTTTTAGCTATCTGCAGCCTGCATGCTGTCCTTTTTTGTGTTCGTTTATCGCTCTCTATTTGCAAACAATCCTGAAACAACGACACTTCGCTTAGTTGAAGACTTGTGTCTTACGCCTTGACTAGTCTCATCTCATAAGTAATTTTTTTGGTCTTTGTCTTAATGCTTGTCATACTTTGTGTCGCAGTGGTCATAATCTCTGGCTGTTCTAGCCTTTAAATCAGACCATTCGTGTCTTAGTGAACAACATTCTTCCTATTATCTTGTCCTTTTTGAGACTCAGTCTTAGGGTAGTCCTTGTCCAAGTTCTAGCTTCTTGTCCTTATCTATGACTGTCACAACCAGAAGTGGCAACGTGTTTTATCCTGATAATCTTAGATGTGGTTATGCTAGGGGTCGTAATTGTGGCAGAGGTAGCTTACCTTTCGCTATGCAATCTGTATCCAGTTTGGCTAGTGAGGCGTCTTCACAGTATTCCTCACTTGCTAGGTCATCTCAAGTTCAACGAACATTTTTCAATATGCAACAAATTAGGAATCCTTTTTACCAAGAGGATACAGAGATAGGTAGAGGTCTTGCATTCCCAAACACAATGTATGATCCATTTTCCAGAGATCCTTTTGAAATGCAAAACACTGAAACTGAACACGTTCCTATAATGACTAATTGTGAACTTGAACATGGTAGTCATAGTCGATATCAAGAACCACCTAGGGATGACAAAGAGAAAGAGAAAGAATATGACACTGATGAGGAAAAGGAAGAGGTGGAAATCCTTCCTGAACACATAGCAAAATTTTGAAGAGACAAAAACTTTCTGAAGGTCATGGGAATCCTAATCAACAAAGAGAAAGAAAAATACTTTCTCAAACTTGCCCAAGAGGGAGCAAAGTTACCTTCTCATTTCAATGTTAAAACCATTGTCAAAATTAAAGAAGAAACTGAGACCTCCAAACTCCAAAAATGATTGAAAATTATGCAAGACCAGTTGGCTCAGATGATGCATGAGAAGGAGAAACCCACAAAGACATACACATTGGACACTCTTTGTTCATTTTCATTTAACAAAAGCATAAATAGACGACTTTAGGACACTAGTTGGATCAGACCCCCATGACCTAACCCTAGACATTTCACCCACTTCGATTCAATTTTCATAGACATGCACTTGGTCAATGTCTTTATCAGTAGTCACTTCTGAAAGATTGTCCTCAGAATCCTCCAGATGTCCTCCGGAGTGATGGTTATCTCGCCCATCGGCAAGTGGAAGGTGTTTGTCTCTGAATGGAAACACTCCACCAAAGCTGTGAGTAAGCTATGATTCACCATCACAGTTGGAATCCAGCATAGAGAGGACAGCCCCAATCCGGCAATGTGCATCTGATCTGCTTCATCAAACTCTGCAATAGCTCTCCATATGGTGGATAGTGTGATCTGAATGACACATCTCTGAAGACCTCCTGCACACACAAACAAAAAAAATGAAAAACAAACAATCAGTGTCAAGTCGAAACGAAGCATCAAAACAAACTAAAATGCAATTTTGGAGTGCAAAAATCAAAATTTTAAGCATAATTGTCATGGGATTTTGAGCAAAATTTGTAAAATCTGGTGCAAAGCTCTGAAATTTTGCGCAAAATCATTATTTCTCCATGCAAAGATTCTCGTGTTCGCTCAAAGAAAGATCTGCTCGAGTGGAAAAATACCTACTTGTGCGAAAAAAGAGATGTCTATGTGCGAAAAGACATTCTCATGCGAGACACGAATCACCTCGCACGAAGAAATTCAATCTTTGCACAAAACCTAATTCGTCCTACGCGAAGATCCTCAGGCCGCGCGCGAAGAAACAACATAACCTGTTTCTTCACACAAAGAAAGAAGATCTTCACGCGAGAAGAGATTGATCTCATGTGAAGACCGAATTGACAATCCTAAAACATGCTAAAATGTGCAATAAATGACCTTGAAATGCGTGAAAACAAAAGTATGAAGATGGAAAATTGACGACTCATCGGTGGTCCGTAGTCTGCTGGCTAGTTGTGTCATCTGGAACACTCAAAATGATGATATCTCACATTCACTGCCATGTCTCTATCAGAGCTCAAAATCACTACAAGAGAAAAGCACAAATGAATTGAAAATAACCCTTCGAGCCCTTATATAGCTGTTGACCCAAAATTTTCAAAGTGCTCAAATTTGCACAAAAGTCACACCCCTAGCTAATTGGACCGTTTTGGATCCATTTTCGGGATCAAATTCAAAATCTGACACACCTAAGAGCCTCAAAAATGTGTTTTAAAATTTTGGGGACCGACGCGATCGAACGCTTGTGCAGCCCAAATCTTTCTGGTACTTTGTGATTCTTGGAATCCTTTCAAATTTAAATTCTCCATATTTTCAAAATTCATTTTGAAAATAGTCAACTCAAGTCAACTGTGGCTAAATTTGGTCAACTTTTGGTCAACCTTGGTCTTTGCGACTTTGCAATCATTTCAAATCAACCCTGAATCTTCTTTAGATCATTATGATCTCTTCTAGATTCTACTAAATCTCAGATTTCTTCTATATCTCATGATATACTGCTTCAAATCATATTTCTGGTGTGTCATCTTTCGATTTCGTGCCCGAGGGAGCAAGATGATTACATCATTAAATACTTATTGCTCGGGGAATCTAGTTCCCATCTTATGTCCTTATCACTTGGGGCATCTCATCACTCGAGGCATCTTGTTCCCTTCTATCTAGCATCTTTGCCATCTATCTTATCTTTTCATCAATTGATCAACCTTATAACAACTCTTCTCAGAGTTTCATGGACAAGTATTGGGACAGTCTAAACCTTGACTCCTGAGGATCAAGCCTAGTTCTGGGGATGATTCTACAACTCATGATTAGACCTTGTTATCTTTCATCAATCTTAGGTATCTAGTTGTTCTATCTCGATCCTTGAAGGTTAAGATTCGTTCTGGAGATAATCTTCTAAATGCTTTTAGTTTCAGGTATCTAGGTGTTCTATCTGGATCCTTGAAGGTTAAGCTCCGTTCTAGAGATAATCTTCTAAATGCTTTCAGTTTCAAGTATCTAGGTGTTCTATCTGGATCCTTGAAGATTATGCTTCGTTCTTGAGATAATCTTCTAAATGCTATCAATTTCAAGTATCTAGACGTTCTGTCTGGATCCTTAAAGATTAGGCTTCGTTCTGGAGATAGTCTTTTAAATGCTACCAATCTTAGGTATCTAGGTATTCTTCTTGGATTCCTTGGGATTAAGCTCTGTTCTAGAGATAGTCCTTACAAGATTATTAATTGGTCTCTGTGTAATCAACTTCGGAACCAATCTCATGTTCGCATCATGCTTTCTAATTATCTTTGAGTTGAACGTGCTACTCACACATTCATTCAAAGAGGGGCAAAATGTAATACCCCAAAAATTTGCTCATTGCCATCTCAACCAATTCTGGTCTATTTTCTAATCAATCCTAAGACCTATTCTAATACGCAATTCTCATTCTGCTACGTGCTATTTGACTTAATTGTCAAATGCAGAAAACCTAAATCTGCATTCATCATGCTTATTATTTAATTCCTATAGTATTTACTCATATTAGTCACATTAAACCTATTGATTAATATTTAACTTAATTACTAAGTATTTATACTTTAATTAAATTAAATTATATCTTAAGGCTAATGTACTATGGAATTAAATTTATTTAATTTAATAAATACGCCTATATTGATTAATTAAATGTAATTATTTAAGTAAATGGGAAAGGTATTTCTAAGCAATTAAATGAAATTATTTAATTAAATGGAGTTCTTACTTCTAATTAATTAAACAAAGTTATTTAATTAAATGGGAAGCCATTCCTAATTAATTAAATGAAGTTATTTAATTAAATAAGAAAAGTGTCTCTAATTAATTAAAAGATTATTTAATTAAATAGAAAAGGTAATCATGAGAGCATATCTCATTTTATTAAATTAAATATTTCACCAAAATCTCTCTTCAGTTCAAAAAAGGAAATTTTCAGTTCATTATTGATCAAAAATGAGTTAAATCATTTAACTCCTTTTTCTACTCAAATTAAATTAGCTAACTCTTTTTTCTACTCAAATTAAATCAGTTAACTCCCTTTAATTTGGGAATCTTCCTTTATGACTAAACTTCACCTTTAATCCTGACCATTGATTGAAATCAATCTCAACCGTTGATGGATTCTAGGAAAGTCTATTTAAGAGACCCTCATCTCTTCATTTTAGGAGAGGTTGAATGAGAATTTGCATCGAATTGCTGTTGGATTGTGAATTCATTTGAGCTCCTTATTTTCATAAGATTTTCACTATTAGTTTAATTCTCATATAGATTTAATATGCATACATTTAGTATAATTTCTTTTACATGTTCTTAGATTAAACGTGCATTTCTCATTCTAGATTAATATGCATTTTCATATAGATTAGTCACATTTTCTTTCAAATCCTTCGTTCTTATAGGGTCTGGTTGCTTAAACACCTCGAATCTGAGGATATCTAACAAACAATTCCCTTTAGATAGAAGGCAACAGATCGCTTTGCCGACTGATTTTCGAATGAACAATCCAATGTTCATTCCGGGATGAATCCACATATAATGACCGTATTGAAGTGCGTGTGTTAGCATAGGCCGCATATTCACGCATACAATCATTTCAACATTTTACTTTGAATAAATTTTTTTAAAATGTTATGTAATGTTCTCTAAAATGTTAGTTTATTTTTAATATTTAGTGGTTGACAAGACTTGGTTGAAAACAAAATAATAGAATAGAATCTAGTCCCAGCATGCATCATAAACACAAGTAATTTACCGGCATCTAAATGGACGCATGTAGAAAAATGAATGTTCAACATAAAATCTAAAATAATGAACATATCTAGATTGTCTATTTTGTGCATAAAGTGAATGAAATATCTACTATATAAAATTTGGTTTAAACTAGATTTTCATGGTGTTTATAGGGCAATCAAGTGGAGTGTCAAATGAACATGTATGATTCATTAATCAAATGGAAACTTAGTAGCCAAAATAATAATACCCTTAGAGGAGGATACGAACAACATTTAACAAGAGCTTTGAAGAGCTTTAGTCCCGCCTTATGCAAAAGGATAGAGTGCAAAGATTTTAAGGTGAAATGGTTTATATATATAATTGTTGAAAAATTTATCAAATTTATTAAATTGTAATATATTAATATATTAATAAATTATTTATTATTGAAGATTATGTTCAATTTGTACAAGTATAATATAGAAATATAATTAAAAGAAAATAATTCAATCTAAAATATGAAGCAAATAAATCAATGAAAGTTGACTTTTCAATTTGAAAATTGAATACAACTTTAATAGAATATTTAAATCATTTTGAACGTGTAATTTTTTTTTTATTATCTTTCCTCAAATTTGATGATTTTAACATAAATAACTATTAAAGTTGTTTAAAAATATTACTCATTGAAAATAATTTGTACTAAAATATATTGACAATAATTTAAAATAAAATGAAAAAATATTAAATTAAAAAATTAGAAGAGTAAATATAATGAAAAAGAATAATAATTTTAAGAATAACTAATAAAAATATATGAGTCTATTGTTGTAAAAGAACTTAAAAATTGAAGGTAAAATATTTTTAAAATTCTTTAATATCATAATTTTTTAAAATCAAATTTTATAATTATTAGTTTCATTTTTATAATAATTTGAAAAAGAAATTAAATTTAGATTACAATTTTATTTTTTTTTAAATAAATTTTAGATTTTTTATATGCATCCTTCAAATTAAACTAAGAGTAATATTAACAATGTTTTTAAACCTATAATTATAAATAAAACTACAATACTTAGAAAAAATTTAATTACATTCAAAGAAAATTTTTAATTATATTCAAGAAAATATAAGACATAATATTCATTTATAGAGAAACTCCAGCGAAAATTTAGGTAGTGGTGAAGTAATGAGAGTCCGATGATTGAAGCAACATTGATCTTCGCCTTTATCAAGTCAGTAATAAATGCAAAGCATTGATCTTTTCTATTTTTAATAAATATTAATATGGATGCTCTAGAAACCTCGCTCAGAAAGAATCTCACTTGGGAAAGTGTCCTTAAAAGCACCGACATTTTTTTTTTTCTATTTTCTAATTAGAAAAATTAACCGAAACCTCCAGGAAATTGCCGATGAACCAATCAAAAAGACAGAATTACTATCTGATAATTGTTTTTAAAAATCAACGCTTTCAAACTCTAAACAGACTTTAGAATATGACATTTTGTTTGCGAAAAATTAATTCGGACCGGTCTATCGAAAACATTAGTCTCGCCTTTAAAAAGGCGGGACTAATAAATTGAACATTCCATAAGCATTTGGTATCTAAGTTACAAAAAATTGTTTGTGTATTGCATTAAGGATGCACCGAACTCGAGTTACCAACATTATGAACCTAGTTTCCTAGAACATATACGACTGCCTCAAAACATAGATACTGAAATTTGTGCTACGTTTAGAACATTATTACAAGTCCATTTGAGACCTGATATAGAACTCCTACACACTGAAGCATTAGTTCTCCTGTTTGATGACCATATTATTTATGGACCAATGATTGGCCAAGAAAAATGAAAATAAATTCTGGACCAAAAAACCAAAAAAATATTACAGCACTTGCAGGGGTGAAGCATGTGGGAGGGGACATGTTCAGAGAGGTGCCATCCGCAGACGCTGTATTCATGAAGGTCGGTGGATCGAAACCGGTTCTTGCCTTTTGTTTAATGTGAGAGGGGTATGCTTTAAGTTTCTTAATGGGTTTGTATTAATTTGTTTTCTTGAAATATTACAGTGGATAATGCATGATTGGTCGGACGAGGACTGTGTAAAGATTCTGAAGCAATGCAGAAAGGCGATTCCCGTGAGAGGGAAGGTTATAATTGTGGATACGGTTCTGAATGCTCGAGAGAAGACGGCGATGGATCCCACTTTTGGTCTTCTGTTTGATCTGGCAATGATTGCTCATAGCACTGGTGGAAAAGAGAGAAGCGAGGAGGAGTGGAAGAGTTTGTTAGTGGAAGCAGGATTTCCACGGTTCAATGTGATTGCCATACCGGCATTGCAGTCTGTAATTGAAGCTTTTCCTTATTAGTCGCTTTGTTTATTTATTTCAGAGAGATGGATTCTTAAATAATTTATTTTGAGGACATAACAAGAGCTCCAATGGAACTGGAATCCCGCCTTCTGCAGGAAAAATAGAAACCGAGATTATAACGATTATATGGTGTTAACCTCCTTACTGGAGATGCATGCCTTTTGTTGAAAAAATAGAAATAGTAGAATCGTACAAAGTTCAATTATCACATGGTAACAACAAAGGAAAAGTATGGTTTATCAATAATCAGAAATGAGAGTGTACTGCAAAGAGTGTTATACATTCAAATAAATTAACCTTACCTGGACTTATTTTGAACATGGTGATAGACATCTCAATCTTGCAAAGACTAATTTGGAAGAGGAAGAGAATCCAATTTTCTATTGTTTTTGAATTAAAAAGTAGCAAGAGGGTGTTAACCCATGGAACAACCACCAGATACTAGACACTGTTAAACAAATTAACAACACCTTGTGTCAAACATCCATTAAAAACAATAGCTAATGTCTACCTTTCTAAAAAAATAAAGGTCCAAATATGACAAACCTACCAACCATGGTCTGCATTGTTCAGAATAGGCATGCGAAAAATCCCCATACTAGCTTCTTTCTTAAACAAAAAACAAGAACAAAGGACCCAGGGGAGCCCATTAAAACTAACAACAACCACCCAATCACATGAAGGAAAAAAAACAAACAGTGGGAGACAAACTCATCCTCAAAATGAAACATGTCAAAATACTAGAAAATGATTTTATGGAAAATAATTGTCATTTTCTCATAATCTACAACAAACAACCATCATAAAATAGGGAAATAATGAAAATTCATATTCCCATGCAAGAAACAAGTTGAAATTATGAGGGGTTTGATTTTTCTTAGGGTTTCTAGTGCCCATAGCAAGAGATACAATAGAAAATTACAGCTTACCCCCAAGATTCTATACAAATAGTGTCAACAATGTAGATGATACAAAAGGGAATACTTTACGGAAAAATTACTATGTAACCTTTAATGCAGAAAGTGGGATCATAGTCAAGGTATGTGGAAGGTTTTGAAAATATGACCTATTTACATATGCCAACATGCAACATTTCTCAAAACAGAAAACAAAACACCTTCCTTGACTTGGCAATAGCAATAATATAATATAGATTAGAATATGAAGCATGATTTCCAAAGAGCACTTCTTTATACAAAAGTCCAGTCTTCTTCAATGTAATACATGTCTTCTATAGGTATAGTGAAAAATCTAGTTGTTTGAGAAGGTTTTAAATCAAAATTCTTTCTTTTTCAGATTGATCAAAATTTATTTAGATACAAGTCTAAATGTCATGAATATTATTAGTAACACCAATTTTTGCATCTTTTTCAATTCTTCATAGAATTCATGACAAAGAAGTCAAATTACATCTAAAACTATGTTTTCATGAAAGATGTCTGACTACAACTATTGGGGGTGTGCATTGGATTCTATTGCATGATGAGGAGAATGTCACCATCAAATATTTTTAAGTGTCTAGGTGGAAATTTCATTGATTTATGGAGGAGTACATAAGATACCAGGGGTGGGGGGTGAAGCAAAGTTTATATCAATGTATACCTTTTCACCATTCATCCACATCTAATTATATCTTATGCATGCAATACAATAAATATAAATTTGTTGTAACATGTAAATCAAATCAATTACATGCATGAAAGTAATAACACATAACACAACATTGGTTACCTAGAAACCCTCCAAGGTGAAGGTAAAACTGAGATGGAGATGACACCCATAAATCTTCACTACTATAGTAATAAAGTTAATGCTTGACCATAACATATGATCTCCTCTGTGAGGAGTTTTCCCTATTGAAGAATTAAGAAACTATTAGGTTTCACCTTGTTAAAAGATTTGACACATACAACAAATTAAAGACTCTGTTAGGAGATTTACAAAAGATCTATTAAGATCATTCTGTTAAGAGATTTACCTCAATTCAAGTCTATTAAAAATGGCTCAACACCTAACTCTCAATTTTCTTTACAAGATGATTTCATGTCTTCTCCTTAATAACTGATCTTCTCTGATATGATATGATACTCTTGTCTCTCCCTTCCACTTTCACTGCTTATGAATAGGTTACTTGTTCTATTAGATGATAATAGAACCCTTGAATGACTTTTGAGCTTCACCACTCTGATTTTTTCATGTCCTCACACAACCACTTTCTCAACTCTCACATCCTCTCAATCTAGGTTAAGATCGGTGCTTTATAAAGATTTCATGGAGAGTATTCTAGACAATTTCATGTTTTGCCTCTTCATCCTGATCATTGAACAAACACATGGGGATATTCAATCCATGCCATGTAACTTTTTTGTGACAACCTCAACAAGTATTAAATGTTAAATAAAAACCTCTTCAAAACTTATATAATACTTCCATGTTAGCTTGATAATCATTTTTTCTAAAACTATGTTCCATTCCTGACTTTTATGTACACTTTGTATTGCTTGACCTCTACTATTAATAGTGCTCACCATTGTTTTGGAAATAAAAGCAACCAAAACAAGGGGGCTAGCCCATTACAAACAAGCTAGACATCTACCAACAAATAACCATTAGAACATAACTAACCCCTAATGCTTTTTAAAGCAAAAATACAAGTTTATGTTGTAATTATAAAAGTAACTATAGGCTTTAAACAAAATGCTTGTTAACAAGCTGAAGTCCCTTAACAAAGACAAAGGCATGAAAGCCTTAAAATAAAAAAAGTTTATAAACCTGCAAATTAACAGCATGCATAAAATAAAGAAGGGAGGAGCCCTTATGATTTCTTGACCTCCTTCTTCCCTAGAAGGACATCTTCCCAGTCTTCCACCAAGAAGTCAAAAAGTAGCTTGGAGTCCTTCTTGCGCAAGTCTCCTTTGGCATCCTTCAATAGGCACAGAGTGGTAGTTGTCGCGTGAGTGATTTTAAACATGAACCTGGATAATAGTTCCATTCTTTCCTCCAACGCATGGATTCTATCCTGCAGCTCATTACTAGCCTTATCCAAATCTCCCAGGTGTCTATCCCTGCTAGCATAAGTATCCTGCACAACTAGGGGGTTAGTAGCCTTTATGGATCTTGGCTTAACAGGGGAGGAGATTGTAATGGGGGAAGGCATCCTATCTAGTGTTTTGGGGAATTGATCTTTTGGTATGTCTACACACCCAGGCACAACCATCTTTGAAACATGTGACACCACCTTATTCTCCTTGCCATTACCTGAGTTTGACCTGGAGGAATCAGAAATCTCCTCTTCAACTTGCTTTGTATCTCCCACTATAAAGTTTACAATTTTCTCCTTCATTCTTCTTTTGGGCAGCTTGAATCCTCAGAATTTGACTCCTCCTCCTCAGAGGCTCCCTCCCTTAACTTCCTGTTAGCCTGAGATTTAGCCAACCTCCTAGACCTCCTTCTTCCCCTTCTCCCTTCATCCTCCAAGTTTGTCTACATTTTCTCCTTACCTTTTCCTTTATCCCCCCCCAGGGAATGGATTCGTTGGGGACCCACTAGGAGAGGGCTGAGGGGTAGGGGCTCTAGGACCCATAATCCTGAGGGGGACCATTTGGGGTCTGGGGTTCGAGTGTACAAGAATATCAATTTCCACAATCTTAGGGGGGACCAGTGTAAGGTGAAATTGATACAACCTAAAAATTAAACCCAAGTGTAAAATAGTAAAATTAACCCCCCTTCTCATTTTATCTTTCACATCAACAACATTATCCTCAAGATCATGCAACAAGAAGAAGAGAAGAAAAAGAAAATCACAGTGACAAAAATGATTAAGAAGAAGAAAATGGTAGTAGTAGAAAACTCCATACCTTCCTTCCAAGGTAAGATATTTCATCAAAATTAGACAAACCTCATACCACAAGTCAGGTAGTTTCTCCCTATGTGCTGAATCAGTTCCTCACCCTCCACAAAGAAACATTGCAGACTTGTTTCATCAGTCATTTATGTCACCTTCTATCATTTTCTTCCCTTCATTGCCAAGCCCATCACCATAGCAGTCACATCCTCCAAAACATTAAATGAGATTCCATTAATTTTCACTCTGTGATTTTTCCATGAGTTAACAAACTACATAGAAAAATTCTCAACATGACCATTGAGAACCCATGAACGGGACAAAACTACCCTCCTTCAGTAAGTACCAGAACAAGGGCTTTCTTACATTATCATTGATCATAGCCGGTTCTATGCACATAAGGTCACCTCCCATCTCTATAATTTTTTTTCTCTCCTCTCTCTCTATTGAGGGCCCAATCTCTAAAAAATACTTCACTCTTAGAAAGATAAACCCACAAATGGAGCTAATAATTACAATTAATAGGAGTAATGAAACCTATCAAATTGGTGAGAAAGATCACATGTCATCCGCCATGATCTATCCTCCAATCATTTACATCATTCCCAACATACCACAAATCTTTAAAAAATAATTCTTTTTTTTGCACAGCGTACGATGATCTATAAAGGGAAATAAATAAAAAATCTCCCATTTCAAACTTCCAATTTTTGGGCCATGAGTTGTAATTATTACTCATACGCAAGCCTTTACTCCCTGCCACATAAGCATCAAGTACATTTCATCCCCATCATTTCAAGAGCACAATACAAAGTAACCAGCTAGGATTCATCATTTTTAATTTCTTTATTCACTAACTCCCTCACCAAAATTTGGTAGAGTGTTCAAATTCCTCCAACCTCTTAGCCCTTCCAGCTTTAAGCCAATCGCTTCCATACCATCAGTCGTGTTATTTCCCTCCATAAAAATGTGATTCAAATCAAACCTATTGAGGGTGGCTAATAGGTACTTGATATCATCAATTACATGTTTGATAGCCCATCTCTCCCACATATTGCCTTTTATAGTCTCAATAATAATTTTAGAATCACCTTCAACTTGCACATCCTACCATCCCACACTTATGACTAACTTTATACCCCAGTAAAGAGGCATCACTTCCACTACATTATTTTAAACTTTCCCTAATGGACAAACATAAGCCAACAACATCCTTCCCTTATAGTCCCTAACAATCCCTCCCCCTGCCGATCCCTCCTTTCTGGTAGCTCCATCGAAATTAAGTTTAACCCAGTTAGCAGGTGGGGGTTTTCATCGGGTTCTCTTTCTAGCCATAAGATTAGAGTTATTAATCTCCATAATCCCTTCCATCAACAACTAGCACTTCACCACTCTAACCTCCAAGGTAGAACGGGGAACACTAGTTTTCTCCAATTGCTACATCTGATATTTTCAACAATCAATTTGGAGACCATATCCACTACGACCTTCACCTCCCTCTCCTCATTTCTAAACACCCTATTATTTTGCTCCTTCCAAATACCCCAACACACCTGGGGGGTATGATCTTCCATAGATTGATAAGTAGGGGGTGGGCAAAAGGGCCATACCAATTTACCAAATGCCCCATGTCCTCATTGAATACCCAATTCACCTCCAACTTTAGAAGAAAATTCCCCGACATAGATGCAAAGATGCAATGTAGGAATAGGCAGTTGATGCTCTCTTCCTCCCTCTTACATATACAACATCTATTAGGTAATTGAAACCTCCTCTTCCTCAAGTTGTCAATAGTGAGAATTTTGCCATGGATGCTGGTCCACCAGAAAATGTTGATTTTCGGGATTAAATGATTAAACCAAACATTTCCCAAGTCATTAGATTCGAAAGATTTATCGAACATAAGATTGTAGGAAGATTTAATTGAGAATTCCCCAACCAAGGTGGCCCTCCATATGAACTCATTAGTCCTCTCTCTTCCCAAAATCTTGTACTCTTCTAGTAAAGAATTCAACTCTTCAGTCAAGACCTTCTTATCAAATCATTCTATTGCAACCTCAAATTCTTCCATTTTCATCTTGAGCCTATAAAATCTACAACCATACAAGCCCCCAAGTCTTGGAGGTCATATCAAAGTGACCCAAACATTTTTTTTGACAAAGGTTTATATATAAGCCAAGGATCCTCCTAGAAATTAATTTGGTTTCCTTTCCCCACGAGCCACCTTACTTCCCTCTTCAAAAAGGTTCTATTTCTCACAATGTTACCCTAGATTTTAGAGAACATAGGAAGATCATTTGTCCAAGTACAGTAAGAGAAATTAAGATTACCAAGGTACTTAGCTCTCATAATATTACACCAATTAGAATCTCCCTTCATCAGATTCCACCCCATCTTTGTGAGAAGCACATTGTTCAGATTAGTCATCTTCCTAACTAACAATCCTCCCCTATACTTAGGTTTATAGACTATATCCCAACTGACCAAGTTTATTCCTCTCTTCTCACTTCCCCTAGACCAAAGGAAGTTACATTGAATTTTCTCCAACTTATTAGCCATACATTGAGTTATTTTGAATAAGGATAGGAAGTACATTGGTAATCCTTGGAGAGAGGAGATCAGTAGTTGAAGTTTACTTGCACTACTCAAATTTTTGTCAATCCATCCAATCAACTTTTTCTCCATTCTTTAAAAAATGCTATTCCAGGAGTTATTACTAACATCTTTCATAGTTAAAGGGCAACCCCAATAAGTACCTAGTAACTTAGCAAAATTACAAGCTAGAATATTAACAATCCTTTTTTGTAGGTCTAGATGGGTGTTAAAGAAGAACACTTTACTTTTGTCAAAATTCATCTTATGTCCTACATTCATAGCATATATCTCTAGCACCGACTTCCAAGCTCTTACTTCACCCACCAAGGACTCCCCACTAAGGAAGGTGTCATCCACAAATTGTTGGATCACTTCAGGAGGTAAAGTGGACATAGATTTATTCTCTTTGATTATTTTCCTTTCCCACTTTCTCATGAACGCTCTCCTCAAAACTTCAGCCACCATGATAAACAGGTAGGGAGAGATAGGGTCGCCCTTCCTAAGACCTCTCCCCCCCCCCCAAAGTTTCCCCAATATGACCCATTAACCAACACAGAATAGTTAATTGTTTCCACCATTTATTTTACCATTCTAATATCATTCTGACTTAGGCCAATCCTTTCCATAACTTTATACATGAAGGTCCAATTGCTCTGATCATAAGCTTTAGAGATGTCCAGTTTAAAGGCCATACTAGGATTACCACTTTTCTTCATAGAGTGCAATACTTCTTGCATTTTTATTGCTACCTCTAGGATTTGTCATCCTAGGACAAACCCATTATGGGTTTTCACAATGAACTTATGCAATAGCGGCTTCAACCCATTCACCAAAATTTTGGAGAAAATCTTGTAGGTGGTGTTATAAAGGTTGATCAGTCTGAAGTCAGAGAGAACTTCCAAATCCTTCACCTTGGGAATTAGAGCAATGAAATTTTTATTGAGTTGTTTGAGAAGCTTCCCAGTCCTAAAGAAGTCATGAGCCACCCAAAGGAGATCTAACTTGATAATCTCCCAAAAGTGCTGAAAGAACATTTGCACGAAACCATCAGGACCCAAGGATTTATAAGCATTCATGAAAAACATAGCTCTATGGACTTCTTCCTCAGTCACCATCTGCACAAGCTCTTCATTTTCTTTAGCCGAGATCACTAAGGGCATAGTCTCAATCAACCACTACCAATCCTCCTCTCTAAAGTCCCTCTGTTCTTCCTTGAAAGAATTACTAAAGTAAGCCATCACCTAGTTCCCTATCTCTTCAGGTTTGTTTAGCTTCACATCATTGTCATCTTTAATGCTATCAATAATGTTTCTTTGTTTGTGGATGGAAGTAGATCTATGGAAAAATGCAATGTTCCTATCCCCCACTTTAAGCCATAACTCCCTATACCTCTATTTCCAGTAAATCTCCTCTCTACTCAAGGTTTCCTTCCAAACTTTCCTGTATTTCCCCTCTTCCTAGATAATGCTATCCATTGGTATGCCTTCCCCCATGGCTTTATGGAGTTCAACTAACGTTTCTTCCACCTCCACCTTGGTCTTAAAAATTTCCCCAAAATACATTTTTTTCCTAGGGCACCACATTTCTCCTTAAATTTTCCAATTTAATAGAGAGTCTATACATCATTGTCCCTTCTATCCTTATTCCCAACCACTCAGCCACCCTAGTGCTGAAATCAGGATGGGATTGCCATATAATTTCATATCTAAAGGGTCTTGGGCACCCCAGGGAATCTTATTTCAAATTAAAAAGGATAGGGGCATGATCTATAACCGTCCTGGGTAGTCTCATAAGAAAGGAGGAACTTAGTCCTTCCCACCTTGCCAGGACCAAAAGCCTATCCAGTTTTAATTGAATCATGTCAACCCCTTTTCTATTATTTGACCATGTGAACTTCACACCGTGCATCTCCATGTCCAAAAGATCATTATTATTTATATAGTCAACCAGATCCTTCATACTATCAGTAAAATCAATCATTCCTCCAATTTTCTTTGAAAGGTACAGGGGCGAGTAGAAATCTCCCATGCACAAGGTATTCTTGTTTTGAGAGATAAAAATCGATAGCTCCTCATGTAATCTATGCCTACCATTTATTGTATTAGGGTCATAAACATTAATAATATTCCATTTCTTATCTCCTATCCTATGCTTAGTAATAAGATAAAACTTTGAGCTATAGATTAGACTACCATTACCAGCATCTGGGTTCTAGAACATAGCCACACCTTCTGCTTCACTATAATTTTTTTTTGCCCTAGTCCAAACAAAACTTGTCATATTCAACAAGTTAACCATAGACATTTTAACCTCCTGAACAAGTAGGATATCAATTTTATGGTTTGCCAGCTATTGTTTGAGGGAAAACTACTTATGAAGGTTGTTCAACCCCCTCATATTCCAAGATAGACAAATCATCTCCTACCTTTTGTTAAGGATTCCAAAGTGGCATGCCTACCATTTTCCATCTCCCTAGCCAACTGCTTGGCTTTCTTAGTTTGTTTCCCTGACTTTCCTACATCCAACTTCAAATCCACTATCACCTCCGATTTCCTTGAAAACCTTGTCTATCTTCTCTATGTTTGCCACTTCTTTTCTTTATCATCCAGTTGGACTAGATCCACCATCTTATTTGGAAACTTCTCCTCATTCCAGTGAAGTACTCAGGCTACCTCTCCTTCTTCCCCATCATTCACCTCTCCCTTCTCCACAACCTTGTCAGTGCCCTCTCGAAAGACCTCCTCAATCACTAGGTTCCTCAAAGGGGTACTGAGAAGCTCCTCAATTCCTTGTAAAAGGGAGAAAGAATCAATTCCCCCTTCCTCCAAACCCTCGATCTCCCCTTCCTGTGTGTAGAGTAACTCTGGACCTTAGACTAAACTAGACATCCACTCTCGCTCCTCCATTCTAACCCTCCCAATCTCATCTTGAGGTTTATAACTTAGCACCCTCCTAGAAGGGGAAGTCAATCCCTTATCCTTATCTATCTGAGGATTCTTTACTTCTAGTTCCTTCCTTGGAGAGAAAGTCACCTCCTTGTCACCCTCAAGAGGCACTTCCCTCACCACCTCTGAGACCTTAGGAGGAGGAGGGCCCGCCCTACAACATCTCCCTCAATTATCTCCTTAGCCTTCCTATATGACTTCATATAGTTGACAAAAAAATGCCCAAATGATGAGCATTTCTGACAAAACACACCCACGTTCTCATAAAAAATAGGTTCAATCTTCTTACCCCATTTTGAGCTCAGAATGATAGACTCTCGACATTGAAGTACCCACTTCCACATTAACACTGAACCTTGCAAAGAAGAGTCAAGTTCTTTGCAAAGTAACCAAATCTTCCACCACAAAGTGCCCAAGGGAATCCCTGATGGATTTCAAGATCCCTTCATCCTAGAACTCAAGAAGAAGGCTTGGTAACCTAAACCAGACTAGAGCTATCTTTTCTAGTTATTTTGTCAAATCCAATGCCAAATGCCATTTAGCCACCACTAGGCTATGCTTTCCATATGAATAGGAGCCTACCATCACCATTATCATATCCTCTGCTACTTTGAATTTAAAATAGAATAGGCCTCCTGACATGGCTAAGACCATAACACTTCACTTCAACTTCCATCTCTGACTTACCCACTTCTAGACCATCTCAATCAATAGGCAGAAGGAAACAAATCTACCAATGAGGCAGAGTTTTAGATTGGTAGACACATTGTCAACCAAGCTATCTAGAACCACAATTTCCACTCCCTTGTCACTACTAATCACTTTGGGAGCTTCCACTAGGATGAGAGACTCCTTCTCACCAAGGACCACTTCCTTCCAACCTAGATCCTTATTATGGTTCATTTGAATCTCTTGGCCACCAAATGAGCCCTAATAAGGCTCATTTGAATCTCCTAACCCTTTGGAAAACTTTTTGACTTCACCAACATCCCCCCAATAGGACAAACGACTTCGACATCCCCCTAGGTAAACCCATTCACAGTCAAAATAAGAAGCAAGTCTCAACAGGGATCCAAGGCTAGGCCTAGCCCCTTGGAAGTATCCATGGTCATTAATTTCCTAATGCCCGACACATACTATGCTTGACACATACTATATCAGGGAGATCATATTTCCACAATCCATTAAATTTATTGGCAATTACTTCTAGATTAGATTGTGTTGAAATTTTTACCATCAAAATTTTGAATCACACTTTGTGATTCATCACTAGAATCACCCTACCCAAAAAGTTGGCATTCTTAAGACCCTTTCTTTGAGAGCCTATAGAATTTGTGATGCTCACTACCTTCATCTAGAGCTTAACCATCTTCTTCAGGTCTTCAGACACAATGTGATGTAGTGCAAGGCAGGAGAATCACCAAAGGAGATGTCCTAGCCCCCAACAAATGATTACACAGTGGAAAAAAAAACAACAATGCAAGGTTTGTAGCCAAATCAAAACTTTTTATTTATAAAATAATTGTTACATTCAATGTGCCAGGCTATAAGGCCTTCCCAATTATGGCCAAATATGAAGCAATTAATAGTTTCTCAAGATCCCTCTAGATCCAAATCAAACCCTATCTAGTCTAGATCCACACTCTTGTAAAAACCTCCAAGATCTCAACTTGTGCTTGCAAGCCTCCAAGTAATATCCTTATTTCACAAGCCTCAGCTACTAGCTATCTCCCAAATTTTTAACTTCTAGATCCTCATCTTCTCCAAGATCGATGAATAATGACTAAAGACTTCCCCACAACCCCTAATTATACCAATCTAATCCAAAATTCAGTGCAAAACAAAAATTAAACACAAATACATAAATTGAATTCCACAAGTTAGCTTGCAACAACAATTAGATGCCCAAAATTGATATCTGAGTAAAATCATGATATCTCCTAGGTCTAATTGAATTGGAACTTTCTCTTCAAACTATAGTTATTACTCTAAGGCCTCTTCAATCCATGAGATTTTCATCCTCTAAATTAATTTAGAAAATTAGTTACATGGCCTACAACAGGAACAAAATTCCTAAGCAAGGCTGAGCTCCATAGACCATGTCGAGCAACCAAAGACCATGCCAATTTCCTAGACCATATTGAACAACCAAAGACTATGATGAGAGACCAAATACCATGCCAACTTCCTAGGCCATGTTGAGCAACCAAAGACCATGTTGAGTTCCAAGACCATGCCAAGAAACCAAAGACCATGTTGAGTTCCTAGACCATGTCAAGCAACTAATCCAAGCAATCCAAGCACCCTCTAAAGAAACTACTGAGCCTCCTCCCATGAACTCCAAAGTAGTCACTAAGAAAACCCAAGACACTCTTGCATCAAACTCCCCAGGTAAATAGAAAAGTGTGTCTAATACATTGATGCCCAAAGAAAGATCAACAACCATCTTCATCTTCACCAAAGGCTTCCACTCCAACAGGGAGAAGAAAATCAACATGCAAATCATCTGAATCTGCATCATTCTATCAAACTCTAGAATCTCAACCATCTAATCAACATGCTCACTCCTAGAAACAAACTAAACATAATGCTTCATCAACAAACCCTCATCCACATCAGCAACTAGTAAATCCACACTAGTAGCAACAAACTCCACATCAACAAAAATACAAAGATCTCCATCAAAACATGCCAAACACACAACACCAACAATCTCATTGCTCACAAAAAGATGCTTTGCAACATGCAAGTCACCACCAAGAACAACTAGATCATCAATGACCAAGTTCTGTACAATTTTCATGTCATAATCAACTGACTGATCATGAAAATCAACCTCTATCCTAGCATCAACAAGGTTAGGAATATCTTCAGCAACAACCTCTAGCTTCTCTATAGGTTTTGTATCAGACTCCACAAGCTAATCAACAAAACCAACCTCTTCAACCTTGACCTTGCTATGACATCTTCTCTCTTGAACAAGTCTTCTAACTAGCAAAACAATTCTCTTCCAGAATGGTAGACTCCAACTCTGCAAACATCTATGGAATTCCTTCCTCACCCTATACATATCTTGATAATCTAAACTAGTTTCAAACCAAGAAACCACCTCCCTAGCTCTATTAGCCAAACTAGCTTCAAACTGAGTAGACATCTTAGAAAAATTCCTCTCCACCACATCATGAATATTCACAATCATCTTAGGGTCCAATCCTCTAAGAGCCATCTCCCAAGATCTTCGTAAACCCTCTACAACAAATACTTCTCATGCTCCTTGTGACAACCTCAAATTGTTTGTAAGTCAAATCACAACCTCCCACCTTACATGAACAATCAGGAAAGACATCACAAGTCCAAGACTAGGGAACTGCAATCTATAATCTCTCTATGATCATGCCTCAACAAGATCAATTTTCCATCCTTGCAACCATAGATCCACCTACATGCCCTCAAATCAAGATAAACTCAGATTGACTTCTCCAACCCAAGTCCTAGTGGAAACTACCTCAGCTTTGATGATTTGTCTACACACTCAGGAACAACCTTTGCTCTGATACCATCTAACATAGTTGAAGGTAGAAGAATCCCGAAAGGAGATGTCCTAGCCCCTAGTAAATGACTACACAACATAAACACAAACAAAAATT
The DNA here is from genome assembly GCA_028749045.1 of Cupressus sempervirens. Classification (NCBI taxonomy): domain Eukaryota; kingdom Viridiplantae; phylum Streptophyta; class Pinopsida; order Cupressales; family Cupressaceae; genus Cupressus; species Cupressus sempervirens. Next base: position 589,280,445 of record CM053783.1, on the reverse strand, counting down.
CAAGGTTTGAAGCCAAATCACATCTCTATATTTATAAAACAACTATTACATGCAATGTGCCTGGCTATAAAGCTTTCCTGGTTATGGCCAAATACAAAGCAAGTAATAGTTCTATAAGATCCCTAAAGATCCAAATCAAATCCTAGCTTGTCTAGATCCACACTCTAGTAGAAACCTCCAAGATCTCAACTTGTGCTTGCAAGCCTCCAAGAAATCTCCTTGTTTCACGAGCCTTAGCTATTAGCTCTCTTCCATAATTTCCTCTTCAAAGCTCCTCCTCTTCTCCAAGATGGTGAATAATGACTCACGACTTCTCGACAACCCCTACTTATACCAATCTAAGCCACAAATCAGTGTAGAACACAAATTAAATACAAATACATAAATTAAATGCCACAAGTCAGCCTATAACAATTAAAAATCCAAAATTGATATCTAAGTAAAATCATGATATCTCCTAGCTCTGATTGAATTAGAACTTTCACTTTGAACCATAGTTAGTACTCCAGGGACTCTTCAATCTCTAAAATTTTCATCCTCTAATTCATTTTATAAAATTAGTTACATGTCTTGCAAAAAGCACACAATTCTTAAGCAAGGCTGAGATCCATAGACCATGCCGAACAACCAAAGACCATGTGGAGTTCCTAGACCATGTTGAGCAACCAAAGACCATGCCAGGTTCCTAGACCATGCTAAGAAACCAAAGACCATACCAAGTTCCCAGACTATGCCGAGTAACCAAAGACCATGTCGAGTTCCCAAACCATGCTAAGCGACCAATCCAAGCACCCTCTAAAGCAACTATGAGGACTCCTCCCATGAACTCCAAAGTAGTCACAGAGAAAATCCAAGATGCTCCTGCATCAAAATGGCTATTTTCCCAAAAAAAAATTTAGGGCCCCCAAGCAAGTGGAGTCCTTCCATCTATCCTTATCTAATCTCAAACCTTCCCTCTTGCCTTGGGAGTTTTTGATGCCTCCGTCTCTTTTGTCGAAGGCATCTCCCAAAAAATCTCTAAGATCTTGTACAAAAAGGGTTTGCATGTAGGTTTCAAACCTCTCTCCAAGATCAAGAACTGGGTCCCTCCTATCAAGGACTCTAGAGATATTTATTGTAACTTAGGAGTTTACAAAGTTCCTTGTTCTTGTAGCACACCTTATATTGGTGAGACAATCTTCTCATTCCACACTTTGATCAAAGAATATGTTGCTAACATTAGACATGATAAGGTCTACAAGTCAGCCTTAGCTAAGCATTCCTTTTCAACCAAACATCACATTTGCATGGAAAAATTGCAAATCCTTGCCAAAGAGGACAAAAATTTTAAAATAAATCTCAAGGAAGCCACTGAAATCAACAACCACCTCATCAACCTCAATTGTGATGATGGTTGGGTCCTTAACCCCACATGGAAGCCTAGGCTTTCTTTCCAAGATCATCTTGAGCGATAATTGTTTCCCACCCCCTTTTCCTCTTGCTTTTGCACCTCGTCTCCAATGGTAGGTGTTTGTTTGGATTTCTCTTTCCTCCCTCCTTTAATTTTTTGGTATATGCTCCCTTCCACTAAGGTATTTTCCCTTGTGTGTTTCATGGGTTCTTCTTGCTCCTCTCTTTTTACTCACGTAGCGCATCTCTTCTGGGTGTCATGCTTTTTGTTTAGGGTATAGGTCCTAGGCTTTGATGTTGTTTTGCATTGGCTTCTACTTGTGCTTTCCTCCTTTCTTGATAATTTGTTAGCTTTTGTGTTTGTGTTTGTTGTTGTTATTGTGTTGAAAATATTTTTAAGTGTCTTGATGGAAATGTTGTTGATTTATGAAGGAGTAAACATGATACTATGAGGAGGGTGGGGGGGCTGAATCAAAATCTATATAAATTTATACCTTTTCAACAATCATCCACATCTAATAATATCTTATGCATGCAATACAATAAATGTAAACTTGTTGTAACATGCTAATCACATCTATCACATGCATGAAAGTAATAACATATAACACAATATTGGTTACCCAGAAACCCTCCAAGGTGAAGGTAAAACTGGGGTGGAGATTGTTGGGAGTCAAAATCACCATCCCAATTTGAGTACCATTCCAAGTTTTTGAGCACATTTTATGCATGAGTACCAGGCTATTATTTTGAGGCCTAAGAGGTGTTAAATATTTCTAACACCTTGCATTCAACATGTTCATGTATCTTGTGAAGGTAAACTGTCATTTCAAGTCATTTTGTGAAGTCTCATTTTGAGCAATGTCCAAATCTAGATTTTTGCCGAAGTGTGAAATAGTGACAAGAGGCCTAGTTTAGAACTGAAAACCTCACACTCAATAATATTTCATGATTTTCCACTTTGGGAGTGTTTATTATGCTTATAAAAGAACTTATGTTTCAAGTTTCAAGTTATTTTGACATGTTTTGACTAGGTTTTGAATCCCTTGAAGTTGGCCATTTATTATTGTCGTGCTAATGTAAATTGTTCAAAATTCTAGGAGGTTCTGTTTAACTAGGTGCAACATTAACCTAGTTGAACAAAATGATAAAATTCCTTTTTGCATTTCATTCTAGAGGTCAAAGACTTGTTATGTTTCAGTTTTGAGCTTATGAAGAATCCATTTGATCATTTTTCAAATGTGATCCCATATGCTACTTGTAAAGTTTTGCTAGCATCGTAAGGTGCAAACTGATCAAAACCCCTATTCGAGATGTCATAACTCTAAATTCATGATAGGTGAGATCCAATAGATTGTATCACTTTTTTATACTCTAAAAATTCTTTAAGTTTTCTAGTTTTCAAGTCTTGACAAATCCATTTGCACATTTTCCTAGGTCTATTCCATTTGTGGAAATCACTTTTCTGCCATTGTTCCCAATCCTACAATTTTGAGTAGCCAACTTTGACTACTCACCAAATTCAACTAGTTAGTTGTCATGAGACCAAATTATAGAATTATACTTTCCTCATGATATGTAACCCATGCCCTTGTTTTTGTGGCCCCCAAGTGTCTGTTTGTCCTGTTTTCAAAGCCAAAACCAAATGTGTTTTATAGTTTTCTGACATGTTTTTTTGCAACTAATTCTAAGGAGGCAACTTTGATGGTCAATATATTTTGACCCCAAAGTCATCATGAGACAAAATTTAGTAGGGCAAGAGATTGTTGAGAAAAGAAGTAGTATGTCACATCTTATGGCCCAGGTGTCAATTTCAATCAATTTTTAAGGGAAATCAAAGGACCCCTTGGCACAAAATTGACAAGTTGTAGAAAGAGGTTAATTGATTTTTAAAATCTTATTCAATGGTTGAATTTGATTCTAATTAGTGCCATATGCTCAGTAGGCCAATTTAAGAAGTCAGGTGTTTCAGTTTGAATTTTTTTTAGCCATACCCAATTTTGGGCCTAACTAATTTTTGTTAGGATATTAAGAAGATGTATGGGTAATAAAAGATGCTTTTAGAAGATCATAATGATTGTGATGGTCAAATTTCTTCATCAATCACATACTTTCATTTGACATCATAAGGGTTTGTGGAGTTATTTGTAAAAAATAGACAATAAAGATGGGAGTTGAGCTTAAGTTAATGAGATTTGATGTTTTGATATCATCTTTTAGGATCAATTCACAAATAGCCTTCTTTGACATTGCAGTTTGAGAGATACTCCTCATAAGTTAATATTGCACAAGCTTGATCATACTATCAAATTATATGAAATGGCTAAATCATAAATAGGATTGAATGACATCCTAATGGGTCATGTTAGCAACGTGAGTGAAGCAATGGCATTAGATTGTTTATAGAGGATTGGTAGACTTTTGAAAGGAAGATAATGAATGATTGATAAGTTGTCGGTCTAATGAGATATGAACCATTGTCAATTTCCTTTGAATCCACCTTTGTGTTTGATTATAATGGAAGCATGCCCAATACTTTTGAATACTTGTTCCTAGCATGAAGGTGAAGGTTCTAAGTGAAATGGTGGGGTCAAGCATCAATTTTACCATGATTGTCATCAAAGTTTGTGTATAGACCAAAGTTAATAAAAGAGGAAGGAGACAAATGTTAAATGTCACTGATTGTGAGGAAGGGAAATGAAGACTCCCACATTTAGTGTAGTTCTCTTAGGACAAAGTAAGGTTTTATGAACCATTCAAAAAGTGTATTCTTCACAAACCAGAGCCACTAAAAGGGGAGATGCCAAATGAAATTGGTGATAGGTTGCATTCTTGCACCTTGCATTAAAAGACGTCGATCATTGTAAGGTGATAAAATTTAAAAAACAATGCTATAGAGGAGCCTATGCACTACTACACACAAGGAAGAAGAGCTCAACACAAGCTTTCTCTAGAATTTTTAAATAGGGTCCAGTGGAGTTGAGTTTTCACTGGGTTATGCAAATATTTCAATGTTGTACACCTTGCCAATCCCTCAATAGAACACACATGTACATTTGTACACATCTTAACTTTTGGATGAAGACTTAGCAAGGATTCATTACCACTTCCATCCATTATTGAGGGAGAGCAATTTTACAAAGTAATATGAGACGTCTTCAAGCCGTAGATTATTTTCATTCTTTGAATGTATTGAAATTTCCTGCTTGCTTCATTGTACAACATGCGATGTCTTGAGTAGAAATTGGTTTCACCCTTCACATCAAGTCTCTTATACACTTGTAAAAGCCTTCTTCATGTCCATAGCTGCAACGAAATCAAGTGCAATGTTGAGCTCCTTCAATGAAAAAATAGCAATATTTTAAAATTATATGGCTTGTGATGTTAAAAGGACAAGGGCATTTCCGTTATCCCACATTTAGTGTTTAAATACCAAGACACTCTAAACCTTAGTTGTCTTTAAGACAATAGGATTTTTGAAGCCAAATATTCTATGTGTGGGCCTAGCAGGCTGGAGAAAAACCAAGGACATTTTGATCAAAACATGTGAACCAAAATGATGATGTCAAAACTAATGACTAGACAACCAACCAACCAAAAAGTTACACTTGACACACACTTTGAGAAGAGATGTTAATATGGTAGATTTGAGATCAAGGATTTAGATTTTTACATGTGGTGAGATTTGACAGTTGGTGCTTCCTTGCATTGTGAAGTTGCTCAACTATTAAGCAATATACGGAAGTGCCTAGCTGACACATGGAAAAAGGCCTCAGTCAGTGTTGACATGGCATGTGCAAGTTTCCAGTGAATCACACGGTGCCATGTGGCACTGACTAAGTGGCAGGAGGTCCAATGAGAAGCTACCACATGGTATCATGTTAGGTGACCAATGGACAAGTCAAAGGGTGCCATGTGGCACCTAGGTGGAAGGTAATGTGGTGGAATTTGACCAATGGCATACTGCCATGTGGCATAGATGGTCAAAAGGGTTTCACTTGGATTAGAATTTGGAGGGAAAATACATAGACATGAAAAATATATATTTTATTATATTTCAATTTCTTTGCATACATTAAGTTTTATATCAAAATGCTATATAATCTAAAGTTTTGACATTAGGATAATATTAAATATTTGCAAGTAAATGCAGGCTAGAAAGCTATACCAAGATCATGTTTTTCATTTTGAAATTCTAGGAATCTATGATGCACCAATGTAGAACTATTATATACCTTTGGAACTAGGAAAGAACAAACTTCCCATTTTTGAAGTTCTTTTTTCCACAGGAAGCCACATGCTCGAACTATACGAGGTTTTGTCTCAGGTATCTATTTTCGATCTAATTTAGGTATAGCAGTTTAGATTTGGAATTTTAGTAAGATGGTGAATTCGATGAATGTAAGAGATAGTAAGAATTTAGTTAGGGGCAGATTTTTCCACCTCCAAGTCAATTTGATGAAGGTATTATCAGCATTTTAGATATTTTGGCAAAACAAGGTTTTCAATCATTAAGGAAAACGTATTTTAAGTTTGTCACACAACAATGATGAGAATCATATTAGATTTTGGTTGTAGAAAGATGAGAGATGCATTGCAACAATAGGGAATGAAAATTCAAGTTGGCACATGTTGCTTCCAGATTAGATTTGAGATTGCATTCCTTTCCTATATCATTCTGTTTCTCATCCATTGTAAGGGTTGGTTCCAATTTGTCTATGAGACCACATTGTTGGATTTAGAGCTATGATTCCACCGCATTCTTTAGTATTTCTCTTGTGTGAACAACAATAGTTAAGATAATATAGATAGTTTTGATCTATTTAGTAGTTTTATGAGATGTTTACATGCACCTTGAATGTATAGTTTCAAAGAAATGAATACAATGTGCAAGAATCTTCTTAGTTTCATTATGATTCTCATCTCCTATCTTTGTAATCATCAATGTTTTATGGTTTAGGGACAAAAAACTTAGACCCTTTTGCACCCCTTTAATGTTGTATGTCTAGTATATTTTACTATTGGAACAAAGAGCCATGTAAATGCTTGATGTATTTGATAGGGTTGCTGGTTATTTGAGAAGGATATTTCATGAGAATGAGCTATTTATAAACATTGATGTCTAATTCACAAAGTGATCAGATATATCTAATATCTATTTGTATGGAATATTTTAGTGGTATCATAGGTGTATGTGTGTGATTTATGGAATTTCCCAATAGATAAGTCACTGATCAGCTATAGGATCAACTTGTTCTTACTATTGCATATTTGGAGAATTTTTGAAATCAAAATTATAATCATCCATTTCCCTTTCTATTTAAGAGCTGAAAGGATGCCCTCGTTTAGCTTATCAATTTCCTAAGTCATGTTATTAGGTATTTCATGTCTATGATCTTTGCATAAGTAAAAAAGATATAAGGGTTTCATCTATTTTTTTTAAGATTTAGTGTATGCTTTCAATGGTGGTACCATATGAAGAATTTATAGGTCCACCCACCTAGGTTTTGTAGAGCCTAAAATAGAAGAAGGGTCTAGCCTTATAGTTGGCTTGGTGTCTGAAAGGATATGTTGTAAATGGGAAGTAGCTACCCCTAGATGTATTCTATTCTCATTAGGGTAATTTCAAACAATGACATTTCAACACACCAATAGGGATGACATTAAAAAATATTCACTACTATAGTAATAAAGTTAACTAGATAAGGTTACAATGTTTGACCATAAACATATGATCTACTCTGTGAGTCTAGTCTATCCTATTATAGACTTAAACAACTATTAGGTTTCACATTGTTAAAGGATTTGATGCTTACAACAAAGTAAGGACTCTTTTATGAGACTTACAAAGATATGTTAAGATCACTCTATTAAGAGATTTACCTTGATTCAAGTCTATTAAAATTGTTATAGTACCTAACTCTCAATTTTCCCTGCAAGTTGATTTTAAGTCTTTCGTTACTAACTGATCCTCTCTTTTATGATTTGATACTCTTGTCTTTCTCTTCCACTTTCACTACTTATTAATAGGTTAGTTTTTCTATTAGATGCTAACAGAACCATTGAATGACTTTTGATCTTCACCACTTTGATTTTCTCATGTCCACACACAACCACTTTCTTAGCTCTCACATCTTCTTAGTCAAGGTTAAGATCAGTGCTTTATAAAGATTTGATGAAGATTTTTCTAGATGATTCCATGTTTTGCTTCTTCATATTGATTATTGAAAAAACACATGGGGATATGTGATCCATGCCACATAACTATTCTGTAACAACCTCAACGAGTATTAAATGTTCTATAACAACCTTTTCAAAACTTAAATAATCCTTCCAAGTCAGCTTGATTAACATTTTTCCTAAAACTTAGCTCCATTCCTAACTTTTATGTACACTCTGTATTACTCGAGCTCTATTATTGCTGGTGCTTGGCATTGTTGTTGCTTGACCGTTATTAATTTCTTGATGCTCAAGATATACTATGCCTAACATATATTATATCATTAGGTACTTACATACTTGGAATTTCACCTAGGTCGCTAATAACTTCCTCGATCGTTGAATGAGCTCAGTCATTATAGAAAATTGCTTTGTGACCATACTTTACTTGAATTCTATAGAATTGTTTGGCACATATTGTCTTATGTACATGACTTGGCCTCTATAGAGTAGCTCAGTCATAGTGATGAATATCTAACTTTGCCTTGTAAATGACTAAGTGATTGACACCAATAGTCAACAATAGTTAGAGATACCAATAAATCTCAAGTCCAAATATATATTTCTAGAGCCATCTTTCCCTAAATGTATTTCTAAAGCTATATTTCCCCAAGAAAAAGAAGAAAAGAAGTCGAATTTGAGACCAACTACTTACAAAAAAAAAATCTAAATTTTAATTAAAAGAAAATAAAAACCATAAAATATGAAGTTTTAGGGTTAATTGGGCATGAACAAATCTATTTTGTAAATTGTTTGATTTTAAGCTTTCCCACATTTATTGAAATAGAGAACTTTATAGTTTGAGATATCCTTTCACACTAGTGAAATTTACAAACCTAGAAATTGTACTAGTTTACATATACAAATATTTGTTGAACCCTTGGTAATTGGTCTTTAATTGTTGTTATTGAAGTCAATAATTCATCTACGTAACTATAATGAGCATATGGTATGGTTAACATCATGTAATTATCTTATTTTATGTCCTTAAATATTGTTCAAAACATTTTCAAGACAAACACATTATACAATTAACACTTAATGTTCACATTGGTTAACAAAATGTTTATAAAAAATAGTTTTGGTCTATTAGAAAGTTGATAGGCATTTTTATCTCGTAGGCCCCAACTATCATACCTTTTTGGAAAAGACTTTGAATTAGATCAAATGGGTCTTTGTTAGTTTTTACATAATTCATGTATGGAAAGAGAAGAAGTTTGTTTACTAGAAGTAATTATCAAATTGTTATGATAGTTTTAGTAGTTTTGAATAGTTTTAGTCCAATTCAAGTTTAGGGTATGTACCTACCTCTAAATGTTGAATTTTTTGGTTTATAAGTAGAGGGTACATTCCTCTAAAATTTCCAATAGGTTGTTTTCATAGAAGTTACAAGATTTGTGTGGAATTCTTTATAGTTCGAATAGTTTGCAAGAAGATTTTAAAGAACAAAGAAGAGGGTAATGATTTATGTTTCTATTTTCCTATTTTTGATTTTATTTTCATTGCCAAATTTTATCAGAGGTAGAAGAAGGCTTATATATTGCTTCTATATTCATTCATATAAGTATTTGATCAAATCTTTTAATGGAACAAGAAAACATATTTGGATACTTGATATTTTTGAGAAGAAACAAGGGTTTATTACTTCAACAAAGTTGATAGTTTGAAAGAATATAATTCAAGTCATATTATTAAAATCATATATATTTTTTAAGATCTAATTATGCATGTCATCCTCGAATAAATTCATTGAAAGATGCTCATACTCTTTGGTGCAATTTTTGATATAAAAGAGTCATAAGAGAGAAGGATAGAAGTATACACTACATTATGTTTTCAACAATATGTTGAAACTAGGGATTCATGATTTGTATTGTAATAGAGATGATACTCCAATTTTGTAACTCATTTTCTTATTTTGGAATTTGGTTCTTCTTATGTTCATAAATTCCGTGCTTCAAGTGTAAGGGATTGGTGTTCCTTGAAATCGGTGTTTCTAAAATAGGGTGTTGGTACTTCCCAGAGTTGTGCTCTAAAAGATTTTCCAAAGAAGCCAATTAAGTTTCAAATTCAAAGTGATTTTTTACCCTAAGGATTTTTCCACATTAGAATTATGAATTACCTATCTCTCTCTTGTGTTAAATTTTATAATTTGACATTGTTTCAAGTTTTGAAAAATATTTTAAACTATTAATTCACCCCCCTCTCAGTGGTGTTTTTATTTGAGCAAGTGGTATACGAGAAAGGTTCCCTACATCAAGTTTAAAAAATTTGGGTAGATTGTGGTTGAGTGGAATACTTATCTTTCATAGCTCAAGATAGTTCTTCAAAGGTTCCTACTTTTGATGGATCAGATTACGCTTTTTGGAAAGTAATGATGCAAACACATTTTTTATCTATTAATGTTGATGTTTGAGATTCAAGTGTTAATGGTTATAAATTTCCTAATAATTTACCTATAAATCCTAATGAAAAGAGGAAGTATGAAATTGATATGACAGAAAAAGAACTAGTGGATGTGCATTATTTCTAGGAAAAAGATTTGGATCATGGACAAGCAAGAAACAAAGTTTTATTTCCCAATCAACAAATGAAGCTAAGTATGCGGCAGATGCAGTGAACTGTTCAAATATAATGCAGATTAAGAATTTATTGAAAGACATGAAAGAAGAGATAAAGGATCCATAGTTATCTATTGTGATAACACACGTGCTATTAACATTTCAAATAATCTAGTGATGTACACTAAGAAAAAGAATATCTCTATCAAGTATCACTACTTGAGAGAACTATTATTGTAAATATAAGGTAGGTTAAGTTACTGAGAGGGGAGGGTTGAATTAGGAACCAATAAAATTTAACTTACTTCACCAATCAATCCTTCATATATTATTATCATCTAATTGCATGCATGAAATAATTAAAGCAATAAAAGATTCATAAAAATTTGACACAAGATATGGTGATCCAAAAACCTTCCAAAAAGAAAGTAAAAATATAGTGGGGATGATACCCAAAAGCTTTAGTACTATAGTATAAAGTTGGCTTGTTAAGGCTTACAATTGACCACTTCTAGTGATTTACCCTATTAGGAGAAATAAGGATTGTTAGGTGCACCTTGTTAAAGGATTTACAAACATACAGTGAAGTATGCACTCTATTAGGAGATTTAGAAAAAGACTATTAAGCCCACTTAGTTAAAGGATTTGACTAATGCACCTATTCGAATGAATCAACGGTTGATCTTTGATTTTCAACTTTGATTTGCTGAAAGAGATTCCTTGAATTGCAATGCTCACCTTACTGTGATAGACAAGTCTTTGTTGTCCCTTATCCTACTTGTAGCCTTCTTTAATTCACATTCATCAGCCTCTATCTCATTACTTTATTACTTGATTCCATTTGGATATGATGAAATACATTACATATATATCAATCAAATTAATTTCCTTTTGGATTTGGCTTCAATACCCAATTAATAATAATTTGGCTACAATACCCAATTCATCATAATTTGGCTACAGTATGAGCATAGGTTTTTTGAGCTTCTTCCCTATGTTGAGTACATAAGCATGAGAAGTTGTGTAGTATTCATCATTTTATTAAGGGGCTTAGAGTACCTCTTCAAGATTCAATTTAGTTAGCTTTTCCATCTACCTTTAGAGAGGCAGTTGAGACATCCCTAGTAGTACAGGACCCCTTGGAAATTTGTAAAAGTTTGTATCATAAAGCTCACATGTAGATCTTCATTTATGTAATTTTGATTTGTTGTAAAAATCCAATTGTGATTGTAATATTAGAAAAGACATTTCAATGTTGTGGATACATTTCACTTTAAATATTTCCTTAAATATGATTAAAAGTAATTGAGTTTTATAGAAATGATCTAAAATGATTTGGTATGAATTCTTAAAGTGTTTCAAATTTTTGATTTGAATATATATATATATATATATATATATATATATATATATATATATATATATATATATATATATATATATATATATATATAGAGAGAGAGAGAGAGAGAGAGAGAGAGAGAGAGAGAGAGAGAGAGAGAGAGAGTGTGTGTGTGTGTGCATGTACACACATGCATATGTGTGTCTTGTTCAAATATTGGGCATGACAATATGATAAACATAACATTAGAAAAAAAGAACTAGTCATGTTCATCCATATCCTTGGCCACAATCTAATGATTAGTGTTATTGTACATAACTTTTGTGTGCTCATGAGAGATAGTTAGTTGATACTTCCACAATGTCTTCAGTGATATCTTAGCACTCCATGCTGATTATTTGAAGCATATTGGTCTAAACACTCCTCTTGAAATTATTTGGAAGGATTATTTTGATCCTCACTTCAAGGAAACTCTCCTTGTGGAATATATTTTTTTTCTTGATTATAAATCCTATTATATTTATTTTCTTGTTTATAAATCCTATTATGGTATATATAGTTTTTTGTTTCTATTTTAATGGGTTTTTCTATCATGTTGTTGGTTTTCCCAGCAAAGATCCTTTTTGGGGCTTCATGTAATATCTTTTTCTATTGACTATATGTGGTTTTGGGTCGAGTTAAATGTCACTCTGTCTTTTTAATCAGAAACATTATTTGAGTCACCTTGTAGCCAAACATATCTAGTATTCAAGTTCTTAGAAAGAATTAAACATTGAAGTTGATAGTGGTTACTTTGATAGTCCAAGGAAAGTGCCACTATAGAATTAAAAAATCCATACTCATTTCTAATCACTCCCTAATACCTAGTCTACCTAGGAGTCCCTTTTATAATCCCCATCAAATTTTATTTTCAGCTAGCCACAAAAGGAGCGACAAGCAAGACTAGTCATCTTGAAACCTCCTTTTAAAGTTTTTAGATTTACTTATATTCATATTGAGATTCCACCTCTTATATTGTTACCTACTACAAAGACTTGGTGACAATACTCTCTAGATCTTATTTCAATATGAGCTAGAGAAAATGAGGCCAAAACCTTGAACTAGAAATGTAAGGGTGTAACTAAGAAGGGAGGGGTGAATCAGTTACCACAAAAAATTCCTTGTCCCTTAGATGTCAATACAAATTTTTACTAGTCATGCAACAATGTCTAACTTGGTTAACATCAGAATATTATTGATACACAATTAACAAAGTTCAATCTTAAGATTATTAATCTATTTTATCCTTTAGTAACATCATATTAAAAGCAATTAACATGTTTTCTACTTCTTCAAAGATTGGGTTTTTATACTCTTATGATCTAATTGGTACTTTTCTGTCTTTGTAGGATGGAGAAAGTAGACATTAAGTTTGTAAGTAGCCATTTCAAGATTGTGGGTATAGTGCTATGTGCATCTAGAACCATGGCCATGAGCTTCCTACGTGGTCCTACTATAAGCCAGCTCTGGCCTTCATTAGACCCTCCCTCAGAAAACATCATCCCTAACTTTCTACATGAGGGTAATCTAGACAAAATAGTCACTGGATGCATTTAGCTCTTAACAACTGTGACAATCATGTCATATGCCATGATTGTATAGGTGGAAGCTAAGATCAATTATTATTTGGTTTCATGATTATTTGAGTTGAGAGGCTCACAATTCACAGATATGTTCTAGACTCTTGCCTTGGTTCTATTTTATTTTGTCATCCTCTTTTCCTAGTTTTTAGTCCTTTCTTACTATAATAGAAACATTGGTCTCATTCATGAATATCTTTTCTTATATAGTAGTTGTATTTTTGAGTTGTGACTAAAAATTAAGAGCATGCAATGCAAGCTGAGATAATGAAAAGCTTTCTAGCCCCATTATCCCTGTCGGCACTCACAACACTTTTGTGATCCACTGAAACTACTGCTTTGATAGTGTTTTTGGACAAGGGTGTTGATAAATCATCATGGTCTTTGCAATGGAGTGGGGTTTTCACTATTGTGTTTGGGTTGAGTGAAACAGATCTTATCATTTTTTTATTGTTAATGTTTTAAATCAAATTTCATCATTCATCATTTTAATTTGGGAATATTTTGATTTTCTTATTTATTTTTTTCATATTTTTATATTTTGATAATGGATCATAGAATTAATCAAAAATATGAACAAATCATCATAAACAATAGAAGTTTCAAATTATTAAATTTCCCCACAATTTTCAATGTCCTAGTTGGAACTTCGTGGGCAATTCAAAAGCCTCACTTTCTCACCATCTTGTTTATATATACTTATCTATTTGATAAGTATGGAGAGTATTTAGATAATTATGGAGAGTATAATAAGTATTCATAAACATACTTATCTATTTGATAAGCATGGAGAGTATGGAGATAAGTATGGAGAGTATCACTTACTATTCATAAGTTCCACCAACCTATTCATAAATAAGGCTAAGAGGGCTAATAGTGAGAAGTTTCTACATCCATCACAACCACACATATAATACCTAATCCAAGGGCGGAAATAATAAGTGTTTGACAACCCCAACAATACCCCAAAAGATCAAATTCCAATCTACTCCAGCACTCCACTAATCTGTCTAAGTACACAGACCTAAATGGACCGCTTTAGGCTTGGTTTTCAAAGGAAGACTAAGGAATGGGTGTATAGAATAGAAATAAACCTTAAAAACTTCAAGGAGTAACTAGTACACCACCAATCCACATTTTATTTGGTTACTTTCCTTCACATACAGTTCTAGCAATCAAATTCCTTCAATTTTAGACTAAATGCATACAAATATTTGGCCTAAGGCTTGCAAGAAAAATTAACTCCCTTTGGTTTTTCAAATCCTAATTTTTGAATCTTAAAGTACACTCCTAGAGCTCCCATTTTCATTGGTTTTTTTTTCCATTTGAATTATATAGTCATGAGTTATACATCCCACCTAAGATTTCTAGACAGTTTTGAAAGAAATTGCTATAACTTTTGATAGAAATCACTAGTGATCTTCAAACCAAGCGTGTTGGATAGGAAAATCAATAAATTTACTCATAAAATCATTCAACCTCCCTTTCCAATCCATACAACATGTGTGAAAACATAAATGTAGCAGTTTTGAGCCAAAAAACCAATAATCTTTATTGAAATCTGCAAAAATTTGTACATCAACCAACCTGTTCTAATGGGAAGGTTGGATCATACATTTATAAGAATTTTTGACTGTTCATATACCTTGGGAATAGTTATAATTGGTTCAAACTCCTTTATTTTTAATTACCAACTTTTAAGAAAAGATTACTTAGCAACTTTTTGTTACATTTTGCAATTTTGAACATAATGAAGTCCTAAGACTCTCAAACCTTCTGAAAACCTATATAAATTTATTCTAAGGACTTTTCAACCATTTTTGGATATATTCCTTATTCTAAGCCTATTTAGCCCTTATAGGTCTCTAAGGATTCACGGTTTATAGAAACACCAAATGAACCTTTAACCTTTACAAATGGGCTTATAACAACATGAACTTATTCCTAGCATCCAAAAACCTTGTTATATTACTCATGAATTCCCTAGGAAGGTGGTGTAGTGCAAGATCCTTGTGGAATGCCTCATGATGGCCTTGAGTGCCCTACACCAGGCTACCCTCCTCAAAAGAACTCAAGTCCCTTGAGTTGGTATTGTGTCCAATTGATACCCTACCTTTTCAATCTCTATTTGAGTCATCCAAGTTGCATCTTCATTGGATGTGTCCTTCCATTTGAGAAGGTAGGAATAATAGGTGTCTCTCCTAGTTTTTTTTGTAACCTTCTTGTCAAAAATGCATTCAATCTAAGGTTTATTGACCTTACATAACTAAGAAACATCAATAGTATCCTTGTGACCTATTCTTGCATCACAAACATCAGTAGGTGGCTTATATGCATAAAGATTAGAAATATTAAAAATAGGAGAAAGACTTATGTCTAATGGAATATCAATCTTATATGCATTGTTTCAACATTTCTTGAGGACCAATCTCCATACTCTGACATCAAGGACAAAGGCTATCCTCTAAAACACTTTATGGACTTTGTGTTACCATGCATTACTCCCTATAATATGAAAAGTCATATCTATAACTAGACCCAAATATCCTTCTTTGCAATTCATTACTTCAATAATTAGATTAGCACCTATTGTTTTGTACAGGTTACAAGACTGATATATACCAATTCTGGCGTTGCCCTTTTACTGTTGGCATTAAATGCACTCCATAAACTATGGGAATGGCCACAAAATGAGAAAAATCCATCTGGAAAGGTGATGCTCTTAATTTGGAAAGAATTTTTGTGTGCTGCTTAGAAAATTTTCTTTTAAGTCACTAAGATAGTGATCTTCTCTATAGTCTACTGCCAATCTTCAACCACAAATGTGGTAGCCAAGTAGTGGGATTGTGATGACTAATGATATCGGTGCTACGAATCTAGAAGAAGTCGATGCTAGCATAGCTTTGTCTAAGAATGATTCCTATGCAATGTCTGCCTCTAGTGGAAAGGTCTCCTTATTCAATATGATGACATTGAAGGTGCATATTTTGAAAATATGTTCCTTTTCAACATGACTACTGAGCTAATCAATTTAGAAGTTATATTCTTACTTGGGTTGCTTATCAAGTTTTTTGTTTCCTATTTTCAACCAAAGTTATGAGAAAATATTTTGTGGCATGCTTGCTAATGAGTGTTTATAACAAGTTATGACTACCTTCATGGCACCTCCTCCTGCAGCTACATTTCTAGCTTTTCACCCTCAAGATAATAACATCATTGCAATTGGGATGGAAGATTCAACAATCCAAATATACAATGTTCGAGTAGATGAGGTCTGATCAATGAGTCTCTTTCTTGATCACTTATTTAGTGCATCATTAAAAATGGAAACTTCTAACTTGTGTCTTTTCAAAACTTGTTTAAACTAACCAGGTAAAAATGAAGCTTAAAGGTCACCAAAAGAAAATTACAAGCTTGACATTTTCACACACTTTGAATGTATTGGTATCTTTTGGGGCCAATTCCCAAGTTATTCTTCTTTTTGTATATCCATTGCCATCTCATTTTGTACATTCACATAGTTATAGATTCAAATTACTATATGTTGGGCCAATGTTAAGATTGATTAAGAATAACAAAAGTAGGCAACAGGTGATTGATTTTTAAATAATATCTAAAGTAATGCATGATCACAAGTTGACTGAAGAGAGGTAATTATTAATTAGTAGAAGAACTATTGAAAGACAACGAAACAGGGTGGAATAACAAGAAATACTAAAGTGAGAATCACATTACAGGAAAATCAAGATTGGAAAGTGGATACTAAAATGATGATAAATTTTAAATGAATATAATCAGTTGAGCATTTTGAAGGATTTTGAAATTAGATACAGCTATCATTCTTTGTTTTTGTTTTGCTAATATGTTGCCAAGTCTCTTTGTCATCATTTTAACCAAATCTAAAATTTGATTTACTAAAATCCATTCATGTATTTGTAAGGAAATGTTATATGTGTGAGGTTAATCTCAAGTACCTTGAGGTGCATACCATAAGACATTGCAATTTCCTTTCTTAATTTCCTTCTTTCCTTCCCTAACCTAGCATTTGTATCACATCCATAGGCCTGCAATTCTGATTTGGGTAACTTTCATTTTGGTCTATTTTTAATGATGCACTAAATGAGTGAGAAAGAAAGAGGCTCATTGATCACACCTCATCTACTCAAACATTATATATCTAGATTGTTGAATCTTCCAAAATTGATAGCTGAAATAAACATTGATGAGTAACAGAGCAAGGAGTTGTTGATCCAGTCAACATACATTATTATAAATCCAAAAGACTAGTCACAAGAGCATTAGCGTGAACAATGTTGATCCAATCAGCATCAAGTGGTGATCCAATCAGCTTACAATGCTATGATGACTAAAAGATAGAAAATTACCAAAACATACAACATTGTTATTTTTACCTTTGAAACTTGAATAGTTTGAGAATCTGCTTCGAACATTTTATCCGATCTTCTTAAGGATGCATATAAAACTAATATTTGATCTCCTTGATTAGCTCTATTCTAAATCTCTAAAATTTACATACCTTCCTAAGTAATCTACTTAATCAATATTTCTATACATATTTAAAAAACCATCATATATTTATAAAGATTTGTCAATTATATGATAAGTTTTACTATTAATTAGTTATGCATAATAGCATACAACCAACATTTACTCC
The DNA here is from genome assembly GCA_028749045.1 of Cupressus sempervirens. Classification (NCBI taxonomy): domain Eukaryota; kingdom Viridiplantae; phylum Streptophyta; class Pinopsida; order Cupressales; family Cupressaceae; genus Cupressus; species Cupressus sempervirens. The sequence continues at coordinate 589,262,640 of CM053783.1, read as the reverse complement.
CTCAATTTTAAACATTTTTTTTTAAAATGTCACATTAATATACAGAATTTTGATTCTTCATTAACCAAATTACATTATTTATAAATTTAAATGACACTTAAAATATCTTGTACAAATATTATTTGAATAGCCCTTTGCCTATTATTTATTAGCATTTATTTCTTATCTCGATTCATAAACCATTTTAGATTATTGGTGGATTTTGTTTATGCCTCTTATTAAAATGTGGCTCTTGCTTCAATGGTTCTTATGGCTTGACTCTAGGTGGATATTAGTCATCTCCTTGCAACAATTCAATTTTTTTATCCATTGGTTTGTTCCTTGTATGGATCCAATATCTCTTTGTCAAGAATGAGTAATTAATCTTCTATATTTTTGTTAAAGGCTATTTAAATTAAACAAAATTTTTTTTCTTCAATAAGCTCTAATATTGGCTCTAACTTTCAATCCTTGATTTGTTGCTCATCTTTTCTATTTATAGAAATTGTTTTATTGTACTTCAAATTTAGATTGTTTGTTCATATTTATTACATCCATTTTTTGAGTTGATATCATGAAACATATGTCTTTCCTTTCATACTAATTCTATTCAAAGTACAATCCATTCATAGGTAGCTTATATACTAAGTCTTTACAAGCAATGGTGTCTCAAGAACCAAAATTTAGATGGGTTGTGCCAATTATTGCAAAGGCTTTGCTCTCATAGGAGCCTTCTAAACTACACAAAATTTGATTCTAAAGAATAATTGCTCACTAGAGACTCATGATACCATGCACATTTCTTCCTCCTTCCCATTATTTTGTATGAAATAAATCATGTGATGAACAAAACAATGGTATGGAGGTAGAACTGTGCATGATACCTTGATTCTCATGCATTGAGCAATTATGGTTTAGAATCAAATTTTGTGCAGTTTACAAGTCTCCTATGAGAGAAAAGCTTTTCTAATAATTGACACAACCTGTCTAAATTTCTACCAAGCATTCACTTTAGACGAAGATGTCTTCCCTTTGTTTTTGAATTTATGGTACCACCATAGAAACTTAAGGGGTCTTGGTATGCAATTTTAATGATGGTTCAAGGGGTGTTGGTTGTAGTTTGGCTTCACCATCAAAAAAGTTAAGGGGTTTACGTCAAAATTTTGACCAGCAATGGACATAAATGAGGAAATAAGAGTTCAAGTTGGACTAGCAAAATTGAGGAACCTCTTATCGATAAGTTGACCTTTTGGAAGTTGAAATTTTGATGCATAATGATTGTGATGAAAAATTGACTAAAAAGATTGATAACAAGTTTAGTCGTCTATTCAACCAAATCTGGTTGCAATTTTGAACTTTTTGCATCAAAATTTAGGCTAAATTTACTAGTGCATGCCTTTATAGGTGTTTGTACCTCTTCAACTCTCTCATCATTATATAGTAATTATTTATTCTTTTACATAAGTTTACTTAGGTTAATGCATTTTTTTATTAGTTATAATCTAGGAGTTTTTGACAACACAGGAGTTTGTTCCTATGTAAATCATACTTATCTCCTCACCATGATCGAGGATATTCCACCTTTTGTGGGCGTATTCTTAGTTGTCAACCTTATCTTCTAGCACTTTCCAGCTTGTTCTACAAGCTTCCTTGATGCCTTTATATTTGGTCTCTCTCATTGTATTTCTCATCTCATTTTCAATAGCAATACTTTTTTCTTAGTTTGCAATATCTTCTCTCTTGGTCTATTTAGTGTTTTTCCAAGCTCCACCTTTTCCTTCTTTGGTTTGCCTTCGATAGGTTATTTGCATGTAGGTGATCTTAGCAAGCTATGAAGTTGGATTTCATCAACTTATACATCCACAAGTTAAATATATTCCACATTTTGACTCTTAGATGTTGGAAGATTCCTTAGGTATGTATATTGAAGCATCTAGAGTCTATTTTTTTGAACCGTAGATTTTCATATATGATATCATTTACCTCACTATAACTTATACATAATAAAAAATCTTTGCCTATTTTTTCTAAAGTTGAGGAATATATATTTCATTAATCACTTTAGATTACAAATGAAAAACTTTATTATAGTGATCATCTACCAATTTCTCAATGCATAACATTATCATAATGCAAAGAGTTCCAAATTGTATGATTTTGTATATATATTTCCATAGCAATAAGGATACTCATTTGATAAAGGCTTAAATATTTTTCCAATCTATTTTTTTTTATTTGATCATTAAACTTATTCTCCTTCGTAATGCATTGAATATTTCAAAATTATATTAAATAATGTGGCAACAAATAAAAAATAAGTTTTAACAAATACATTGTTTTTTCATGCCTTTATAAAGTCCAAATTTTATTCTCACTACACTATAGGTAAATAAAAAAGGATTTGTAAATAGCGAATTTAAATGTAAAATATTTTCTCTACAAAATTTAATTTATCTTTTTTCTATAGGGATATGCATTCCAAATATCTTATTCTTGTATATTTTGATTACAAGTTAATGTACATTGGATTCTAAGGGGCATCTCATGAATCACGAGTTTAACTAAATAGTTAGTGGAGTATAGAAATTGATAAATCATAGGGAAAATTCCATAATGGTGATTCCCCCCCACCCCCCCTCCAAAGTGAAGAAAGTGGATACGATCTGCAAAACTGCGATCCATGATTTTGATCTCAATGACCTCAAATATCACCTGTCACCATTAAATTAGCTTCAAGTTAATGCAAAGAATTTAGTGTTGAGGAGCTACTACTCTAATGGTTATTTCAATGGTTTGGCTGCATATAATTATGAAATTCAAATCAATGCTACAAGGAGAAGATATTTTTCAAAAAAAATGATTGATGATCAAATCGATAACCAAGCATGAAATTGTTATGCTAAAGATTGTATTGATGATTATATAAAACAACTAGTAATTTTGAAAATGGCTATATTACTATCGGGATAGCATTATGGAAAGTGAAAAGTGCATGCTTCTTATTGTCTACCAATTAAAATTTGTTCCTATAATCCATCATGTACTTTCAAAGCCCTAAACCTAAACCATTGCTAATATTAACAAAAAAGAACCATAAGACATTCCATATAAGATACTCTGTGTCCAAATGAATGAGACTAATAATGAAAACCAAGATTGCAGTAATACTCACTGATAATATTTTGTGTAGGGAGAATGCAAAGCAAGGGCATGAAGATCACAAGGGCATGGCATGGCAATGTAACCACAGAGAAAGGGCATGATATGACAACAAAATGTAGAGCAAGGGCATAGATAGGAAAAGAAATCATAGATATCCACATTGATCTCCACACACTTTCACAACTTCTTTATATTCTAGTTCGGAGCTCTCCACACTCTTTCATGTGAAACTCTCCACAATCGATCAAATGTGAATGATTAATCTCATGTTTCTTTCTTTTGGTTTATAATCATGCCGATATCATAATTACAATGCTAACATCAATATTTTGATGGCATGAGAGACAATTGCTGAAAAAAATACGAAAATCACCCTCAAATTTCAACGCTATCACAAATTGCCTTCATAATTTGACCCCAAATGTTGTAGTGAATACAAGGAAAGGTCTATGGCCAAGGGGTTCTCTCTAAAGGAGGTAATAGACTATGAGGAAACATTTTATTTAGTGGCCATTATACTTCTATATGAGTTGTGATCTCATTTGTAACACTAAGGGGATGGGAAACGCATCAAATGGATGTTAAGACAACATTCCTTGATGGTGAGTTGAAGGAGGAGGTATACATAAAGTACCCAGAAGGCTTTTTAGCACACAACAAAGAGACCCATGTGTTTAGATTGAAGAAAGCCTTTTATGAACTCATGTAGGCTCCCATAGTGTGCTATGAGCGCATTGATACATACTTGCAAGAAATGGGCTTTATGAAAAGTGAAGTGGACCCTAACCTCTAATACTTGGTTGTTGGGGTTGAGGTTCTTATTCTTGTTCCTTATGTGGATGACCTATTTCTTATAGGTGCACTAGAGATCATAGAGGATTGCAAGAGGGACCTCACAAAAGAATTTGAGATGAAGGATTTCAGACTCATGCATTACTTTCTAGGCATGGAGGTGTGGCAGATAGATGGAGAGATCTTCCATGGTCAAGGGAAATGTTGCATTGATATCTTGAAAATATTTGGGATGGAGGATTTAAAAGCCGTTTCTACACCCATGATCAAAAATTGGAGGAAGGTAGAGGGTATATGTAGGATCATGGTGTGCCAGAAAGTGGCGATCTGAAAAATCTATATTATGGAATATCTCAAACCATTTCAAAATCTATTCCAACTTTTTTCCCACATATCCTGATACTAAATGAAAACAATTAATATCTTTATAAGGTCTACTATATCTTTTGATACCAAACCTATATGGTCAACTTTAAAAACATCCTAAAGATGTGCTTCGGGCCTGTTTTTATGTGATTTTTACTTCAAACATGTCGTTGATGACTATTTTCCCACCAAAATTTGATGAAATGAAAAGAGTTTCTTAAGAATGTTCTTATCTTTCCATAAATGTAAGGTTTGTCAAATTATGAGTTTAGTAACTAATTATTACTTATTTCTAATGGAGTTACGTATAAAGTGTTAACTGACACACTACCTGAAAAAAAACTATAACTTTCAAATGGTAAAACATTTTTTAAATCCAAAAGATGCATCACATTCTATGTTTCTTCTACTGTAAGGGAAAAAAATGAAATATTGACTTTTGTAGAGTTTTGAATTAGTTAAGGTGGTTAGACATGAGAGTATTTTTATTCCAAAAATACTAAAGTCAAAAATTAATTAATTAATATTTATTTAGAATGAAAATACCCAAAAATGTGTGTCACATCCAAGCATGAGTCTACTACTTATATCTAGAATATTATTAAAAAATATTATCATTTGATTTTGATTAAGGTGGTCAGACATACGTCTACTTATTTTTGTTCTAAAATTTTTAATAATATTGCATTAAAATTCAAAAATTTTACCTATCAATTTTTATTTTTTTGAGATAAGTTCTAGTAGTTTAGAAACTAGATTCAATTTGTTAGAGATTATTTTTTCTCAACATTTTGATATAAAGGTAATAGCAAGTAGAAAATTGCACATCAAGTTGACATAACTCTAATTTTCTGATTTTTTATTGCCACTTAAGAGCATAGCTTGGTTGACCATGATCTTGCACATACCCTAGATACATCTAAGGAGAAGGATGTAGATCCCACCTTATATAGGTAGTTGATTGGTTTGCTTATGTACTTAGTCAACAACATGTCATATATTGCATTTATAGTGAACACTCTTAGTCAATTCATGGTTGAACCAAAGACAATGCATTGGACAATGACCAAGCATGTGTTCTGTTACTTGCATGGTACAATTGAGTATGGGATAATATATGTTCAAGGTAAAGGTATCAAGTTGATGGGCTATACTAATGCAGATTGGGTAGGAAGTACAATGGACAAAAGGGGCACTTTAGGGTGTTGTATCTTGGTCATTGGTTTTCTAATAGGAGTAATATAAAATGGGGTTAGGGATAATTTGGAGTGAATGAGTTGTAGAAGCATTTGTAGTGTTAGCAAGGGCACAATGATAGTTTTGGGGATAGTAGTAGAGGAATATCAATAGGAGGAATTGGGAGGTTGTCAGAGTTCTAGTGAGAGGCAAGGAATTTTGTATTTCTTGATTTTCCAAAGTCAATATTTTTTTCTCATTTGTAGAACTGGTTTTCCCTTAGGGGTTTTTCCAGGGATGATTTTTTTGAAAATATTGTGTTCATTTTGTTGCTTATTTCTTTCCATTATTTATTGGTGAAGTTGCAGCTGTGTTATTTTTTGATATTAGTTGTGAATTTATTTTCAATAGTTAAATAATTATTTAAGATAGGAGATTAATAATCAGTTACTACAATAAGAATTTTCATACAGGCAATATTGTTTCATTTTTTTTTGGTACGAGATGAAAATAATAATAGAATTTTCATATAGTTAAAATACCTTACATCAATGAAGAGAAGGTAAAAGAAATGAGAAAAAGAAAATATATCATTCAAACCAAAGTTTTAAGGAAGGTATCGATCCATATGATGTTTGAAAACCTTACTTCAGCAATACGAATTTATCCCCATGCTGACCACTACCATGACTACTCTACTGGTAGACTTTATTCAATAGATAAATTTTAAAGTTATTTTATTAATTATAAAGTTACTAATAGGAAACTGAATTTTGATAGATATTGTTGGCAATATTCAAGATATGATAGGTTACTGAGAGGGGAGGGGTGAATCAGTAACCTCAAAACTTTTCAATAATTTAGCACTTTAACCATATATACTATTCACCATTCATTCATCTAATCTACTGCATATATGAGAGATTAGACATTTATAACACATGTACACAGCGATTTGGTTACCCAAAAACCTTCCAAATAGAAAGTAAAACTTGGGTGGGGATAATACCCACAAAAATTTGTTAGTGTAGTATGACGTTAGCCTGTTAAGGCTTACATTGACCACTTCTAGTGATCTGCCCTGTTAGGAGCACAATGGACTACTAGGTCCACCTTGTTAGAGGATTTATAAACATACAATGAAGTATGCACTATGTTAGGAGATTTATAAAAAGATTTTTAAGTCTACCTTGTTAAAGGATTTACAAAACTGATTCACCTATTAGGATGAGATAGTTGATCTACTTACAACTTGATTGCTAATTAGATCCTTGAAGTGTAGATCACCTCTTGTGACTGATGAATCTTTACTGCTCCTTGTAGACCTTATTGAATACTTTTCTCTGCTACTTATTCACTTTCATTCTTCTCAAAACATTACATGTCTATCTTGATACTCTCATGCATACATTGTAAATGATATAATACATTACATATATACCAATCCAATAATTACAATTTCAAGGTTAGCCAAAACACAAGTGAACAAAATATTACTGAGTCAGCCAAATAGTAGAAAACTCACTTTTTTCAAGCTGACTTGGTAACCTTTTGATACTCGACATCCACTGCATTACTTGGCATTGTCATGCACTTGGTAGAAGTAGAAGCTTGGTCCATACTAATCACACAATGTAGCTTGGAACTTGGTAACCATTGGAGACTTTGTAGATATAGTATCACTCGATAAAAATTGAATCCTTCATTTACCTTGCTTTCACTCGGTAAACACTACACTTTCATTACTTGGTAAAAACTAGACTTCCATCACTCAGTAAACACTATGAAGCTCGGTGAACACTATATGCTTGGTAGATACTGCTGGGCTGCACACCCACTCAGTAGCTTCATGAATGCTCAGTATGAACTGGTTGACTGCACACTCACTCGGTAGCTTCAAGAATGCTTGGTATGAACTACTTAAGTGATGAACCTAAAAGGTAAACATTGAATGCTCAGTATACACTTTAGACTGAGTGATGAACTTTGTAATCATTCAAAATTGAGTAAGTGTTGTCACTAATGACAAATACAATATAATGCCAACAATATCCCCCTTTGGCATTAGTGAAAAAACAATTATAAGCCAAAACATATATAGATAACCTGACTCAATGAATTTTGGTTTTTCAAAATTGATCTTTGTAGAACTACTACATATACATTTCTATATATCTTCTTGATGACTTATAATGTATATATAAAGATACTTATGTATACATGCTAACTCTATTGAGTGATAACTCCCCCTTTCACTTATAGTGACAACTCTCCTCACTTATTATGTTGAATCTCTCCCCCTTTTTAACAATAATGCCCAAGGACTACATATATAGTTTATATGACTACACCAAAGTGAGATAGAAAATCTTGATGTACCTTAAGGATGGTGGCAAAAGTATTATCCCAAGTTTGCTACAAAATTTGACAGGTGGAGAGAGAAATTTGAACTTCTGTTGATAATTGGATCATGTGATCAGCCATTGAGAAGTTCTAATCTTGGACCAATGTTTTGCAATGAGCAATATGTTTCTACATTGAGTCCATGATAGGAAGGATCATGTTCTGGATGTCTATGAGTGTAGACTAGATCCTTGCTTCCTCTCTCAATAGTTATGCTTGTACATCTGCCAAATATCTAATTTTTGTGTGATGGGAGGTTGTAGAGGAAGAGTCCACATTTAACTTGGATGCACTTGATTGCATATAAATGTCAATATTATTTAGCTCATCCTTTATTTATTTAGTAAAACTAGAAACATCACATAGTTTGGAGAAATGTGATGCTGCATTATTAAAAGAATTTTCAAAATTACCCAAAAATGTTGACAATTCAACTTGCTTGATTGCTATCTTTTGAGCAATATGCTCTAGCATCTTATTATCAAATTTCCTTTCAGCATTTTCTATTAGTTTCTCTTGTCTAGAAGAATCTTCATTAAATTTCTATACTACCTCTTCTAACTTAATCAAAATGTGTTGAGTAGAATCTACTTCAACACCTATAGCATCTATAATTATATCCTTTGCATTCTCAATTATTCTATATTCCTTATCCCTTTCTAATCTTAACTATTTCTGCGTAGCTTTCATCTCTATGAGTTGACTGGCTAACCTCATCTCTTCAATGGTAGCATTGTCATAGTCAATCTTTGGAATCACTATTTTTGTGTCTAAGTCAATGTCTTCTCCAATTTCCTTTCCAGTGATTAGAAGTTTTAACGGATGCTTTTGTTTGACTTTTGTGATGACAGATTTGACCTTAGGAATAGACACAATAGTGGAGATAGAAGGGATAGCAGTGAAAAATGGGATAGGATTCAAGGATTGAATAGCAATAGAAGTACTAACCAGATAAAAAATTCAAACACTTCCCAAAAATGGTATCACACTTGGTAGAGTACCCATAGTAGTATCTGAACTGATTGGAGTTGAAGTGGATACAGATAATGTTGATAAGAACAAAACTATAGAACTTACTAGAATTAATGGAGACACAATTTTAGAACTTACTGTTACACTCACTGATGGTGACGGACCTAAGGAGGCTGACTCGGCGATTGAAGAAGTGACAGACAACTCAGTAGATGAAGTGCTTGGCACATATGTTTCAAAGACCTAAAGCTGGGAGGTGGCTGGTAAAGATTGAGCTATGGTAGTGACTGTTGTGCTCAAAATTTCACTTACAAAAGCTATCTGCATAGTAGATTTTACTATCTTTGGTGGAGAGTGAGGAAGGGATGCGATAACTTCTGTTGCAATTTTTACTAGATCTTCTTCATCTTTTTCTTCCTCAAGTTGTTCTTCCTTCTTGTCTTCTTCCTCTTTTTCTTCCATTAGTGCATGTAGCTCTCCTGGAGTAACTATGATGGATGGAGTGCTATCAAAATCATTGTTGTCACTACTATCATCATCCTTGATTTCAACAGGATCATCACTGGACTTTTGCAAATGATAGGTGTTCTTCCTCATGTTTGTTGGATCTCTTACAACATGTTCAATGTCCTTAATTAAAATCAAACATGCGTGAAATCTAATCATCATTTTACCTTCATTGTTCTTCATTGCTGCCTTTATTTTTGCTTCAGTAAGAATTAGTAGAAGATTCTTTAGGGATTGCTCATATATGTGACTCCCATCTTGGTTGCAATCTCTCTAATAGCTCTTTGGAAATTTGAGGGACAAGCTGGTCTAGGGAGTATTTCCATTTTCCCATCTTATTGAGTACCTGTTCCTCAATCAGCATTTTCTCTACATCAGCCCTTGTTTTAAATTTTAATGCCTTGAAATTTGTGTTGCCAACTCCCTCTTTCAATTATTTTAGCCTTTCCTCAAATGTGAGTGGAGGCTTGACAAGTATAGTTTCCTGCTTGCCTTATCTGGTTCTTTTAGAGAATATTGCAGTAGGTTGCTTCTTAGGTTTGGTGATCATCACATTCCCTTTCTTCTTTGGCAGTTCCTCTTCTTTTTCAGATACAAGTTTTATAGCCTGGGCTAGCTTGATTTCAATCTCAATTCTAGTCTTTGCTTCATCATAAGTGCCAAAGGTAGGAATCGTAGGATCTACAAGTTCATTTACCAGTGCTTCAATAATGTCCCTGCCTTCCTCAATATTCACCTCATAAGGAAGAGGTTTCACCCATTCAACTCGAGGTCTGACTACCTGAATGTATACTCTATCACCGTCAACCATGAAGCATATATCATCTTTCTAATCTTCAACCAATTTTGGTGGAATTTAGAACCTATTATTCATCCTTTCCTTGAAATCTTCAAAATAATTATTCATAACCTTCTCAAAATTTTCACCCATGTCAACAATAAACTCATTAATCTGATATAAAATTGGAATATCTTTTCTCTATACAATTGAGCCCTTTGATGGAAAGAATTTTTGAATATAGAAAAATAAACAAATTAACAAGGAACCAAATTTGTAGGGATTATTCTTTGAAGTCCTTATGTTGTCCATATTCTTGTTCAATTGTTTCAACAACAATTCTGATAGGTCAAATTCAAGATTTTTCTTCACAATTTTGAATGCCAAATCAAGAGCCTCATAGGGAAGACTGTTCAAATGACTGGAGCTATAAATTTTGTGGGCAATGACGTGAATGCCAAACCTTAATTTAACATTAGATACAGTGCTAACCTTCAAACCTCTATCATCCCATTCAGCTAGGGTTTTCTTCTGTAACTCCTGCTCACCTAGGGTTTTTGTGTTTTGACTTTACTTAGCATGGGGAGACCAGTAATCTTATGAATCATCTTCTTGGTGATTAACATTGGCTACTCTAACCATACTTTCCCATTGTGAACACAACTAAGTATGTAGTTGATCCACTTAATTTGGAAACTTCTTGGTATATGCGAGATATGGGTTAACCCTTTGGTCTCTAGATGCTTATGCTCAAGTTTCAAAGAGCCATCAACACTCATTTCTCCTAGGGCATTGTCCATCTCTAGGTTTCTAATCTCTTGAATAGAACATTTGAAATGTGTATGAATTTTGTTTATGAGAAGTACCTTTGGTGGAGTTTGTGATTGAGCTCCATTGGGGTTGAGTGATTCTACAATTGCTAGAACTAGCTTGAAATTTGGTGCCTTCCACTCCACACCTTCAACTAGCATTTCTAAACCATTTTTTGCCTTGGTTTTGTTGCTACTCCTAGATGCCATCACTACTTGGTAGGTGTAAGAAAATTTTGAACAAATTTTCTGCTTGAAAATTGCTTGAAACCACTTGGAATTTGCTTTGGAATTACTGGAAATTTTTTAGCTTTGTAATCACGGTGAAGAATGAAATCAAATTCTACCCTTTTGACAAAATTTTTTTCCATAAATGCTTGCTACAAAGGTAGCTGAGATGACATAGTGCTTGACAAGCTATCATTCACTTGCTCGGTAGGTGCTTACAACTCAGTGATCAAACATAACTTTAGTTACTCCCGACCTAGCTCAACATGACCTGATTTCTTGTGACCCTTTGTATTTGAAATACTAATTGCATCATTTACTTTCTTTCAATTTGGAACTACTTAAGATATCACTAGAAGATGCAGTTCCATATCTTTGTTTATGGATCTTAACTAGAGATGGTGGAGTCACTCACTTCTTGAGTGACTTCGCCATCATTTGAACTATATTGTTTAGTAGATTTAGGAATCCACTGTTGCCTCATCTGCTTCTGAATGTTATTAGCTTTAGCTTTCTTTTCATCTTCAACTATTCCTATGTTCATGTAGTTTTTAGCTATATGACCGAGTTTTGTGCATGTATAGTATCTTACAGTAGTGTCCTTCTTCCTTAGGTGATGTCTTGCACAGTTTATACCAATATGTCCATATTCTCCACAATAATGACATCTGCAATAGGTATTGTAGTCCCATCCAAATATTTTTTTAACAAGTTGTTCAGCTGGATTGAATGATTTGGATCTGCATTGGAATGCCTCGTGACCATGCTTCTTGCATTTGTGACAATTTCCTTCAAATTTTGGTTTCTCCTTGCATTCATTAGCTTTATGACCATGCTGACTGCAATTGAAGCTTTTACCATTGAATTTACCTTTTCCATTGCTCCAACACTTGTTTGATGTGTGACCTAACTTACCACAATGATTGCAAGTAGGTCTTTGATTCCTTTGGGCACCTTGTTTGGAGGTTTCACCTTCTTCCTTATAACCAAGACCAACTTTACCTTTTTGTCTATGAGGATTCTGCTCACTTTGTTGATTTAATTGAGTCATGTCTTCTTGAGATTTTATTATCCTTTCATTGACTTGCTTTTCAGTGATTAAGTCATTTTTCAAACTTTGATTGATTTTTCTTTCAGATCTTAAGTCACTTTGTAAGCTTTCATTGATTTGTCTTTCAGTGATTAAATCATTCATCGGGCTTTCATTTTTAGATCTCAAATTCATAATTTCTTCATTTGCATTAGATAGTTGATCTATAAGATCTTCATGTTGAAGGGATTGATTATTTCTTATCTCTAAATCTTCATTTGCCTTTTTTCTCTATTCCAAAACTTCACATAGCCTAATGGATTGGATTTCTTGTTCTCTTTTAAGCTTTCTTACTTCTTTCTATAGAAAGCCATTCTTTTCTAGGAGTTCCTTGATTGCCTCATTAGCTTCATCTAAATTGTTTGATGATAAAAAGTCTTCAATCTTTTCTTCAACATACTGATGGTCATTCATTTGTCTTGCAAGTTTTGTTCTTCTCTTTAGGGATTGAGAAAGATTCTCCTTTGCTTCTTTGAGTTGAGCCATGGCTATTTCCAGATCTAGCTTTTCATTTTCAATAGCTTTTTCAAGTCTGAATATCTCCATTGTCCTTGATCTTTGCTCAAGCTATCAAACTTTATCCTGAGAACCACAAAAGCTTTGATACCAATTGTTCAAAATATTCAAGATATGACAGCTAACTAAGAGGGGAGGTGCGAATCAGTAACCTCAAAACTTTTAAATAATTCAGCACTTTAACCATATATACTATTTACAATTCATTCATCTAATCTACTACAGATATGAGAGATCAGACATTTATAACACATGTGCATAGTGATTTGGTAACCCAGAAACCTTCCAAATAGAAAGTGAAATTGGGGTGGGGATGATACCCACAAAACTTCATTACTACAGTATGAAGTTAGCCTATTAAGGCTTACATTGACCACTTCTGGTGATCTACCCTATTAGGAGAACAGAGGTCTACCAGTTCCACCTTGTTCAAAGATTTACCAACATACAATGAAGTATGCACTATATTAGGAGATTTATAAAAAGATTGCTAAGTCTACTTAAAACTTGATTTCTAATTAGATGCTTGAAGTATAGATCACCTTTTGTGACTGATGAATCTTTACTCCTCCTTTTAGACCTTGCTGAATACTCTACTTTGTTGTTGATTTGCTTTCATTCTTCTCAAAACATTACATGTCTATCTTGACACTCTCATGCATACATTGTAAATGACATAATACATTACATATATACCAATCCAATAATTACAATTGCAAGGTCGACAAAAACACAAGTGAACAAAATATTACCAAGTCGGCCAAATAGTAGAAAACTTAGGCTCTTCAAGATGACTTGGTAACCTTCTAATACTCAGCATCCACTGCGTTACTTGGCATCATCATGTACTTGGTAGAAGTAGAAGCTCAGTCCATACTAATCACACAACATAGCTTGGAACTCGGTAACCATTGGAGACTTGAAAAATATAGTATCACTCAGTAAAAATTGAATCCTTTGTTTACCTTGCTTTCACTCGGTAAGCACTACACTTTCATTACTTGATAAACACTAGACTTCCATCACTCGGTAAACACTATGAAGCTCAGTGAACACTATATGCTCAATAGATATTGCTGGGCTACACACCCACTCGGTAGCTTCATGAATGCTCGTTATGAACTACTTGACTACACACTCACTCAGTAGCTTCAAGAATGCTCGGTATGAACTACTTAAGTGATGAACCGACAAGGTAACCACTGAATGCTTAGTATACACTATAGACTGAGTTATGCACTCAGTAATCATTCAAAATTGAGTAAGTATTGTCACTAGTGACAAATACAATATAATGCCAAAAAGATATATAGTTAGAATAGTTGATTACTTCTAGTTAGTTATGATATTTATATAGCACCCTTTCTTGTAGCTCCATTACATAGTTCATCTTGTCACTTTGCATGTTATGAGGCACTTAAGATGGGAATTCTAAAATAGTTCACTTTTTCTATTTTGGGCCTAATATTTTCATGAGATATAAACAAAAGATCCCTAGGTAAAGTATGTAGGTTTGAGTGTCCAACCAACACACCTTTCTAGCTCTTCTTTGGGATCACCTTATCTGTACCCACCTCTAGACAATTCTTCAAAAGAAACACCAAGTCCTCCAGCAGTTTTAGGAAATCCTTGAAAGTCAACAAACTATCCCCTAATGTCAACCTAGCTTCCAAGTGCTCCCCATTGAAAATTACCAAACACAGGTTATGGAAGATCGTGTAGTCAAGAGGGGTGTCACAACCCTTGTTACCCATGCTGAATAAATTGTTTCCTTGTTGCCATCTAGATTTATTCAAATTATCCTTTTTTTATAGTTAAAAATAAAAGATTGTACCATTGCACTTATTATTGAATTTGGAAGTTCTTGGCACTTTTATTAGGAGGTTAAAAAAATATCTTCTAGATAGTTACTTAAGTTTTCGTATGAATTTTATCTAAAGAAGCTAAATATATACATTCAGTGTGCCTTTTTTTGGAGGGGGTTGCCAACACAATCTCTCACTTATATTTAACTTCCAAAATAACTACCTTTTTGGAAAAAGGGAAGGAAGGAAAAAAAAACTTCAAAAACTTGTTAATGGACATCATAGGAATTCCCATGGTTTAAGTCATGGTTAGGCTATAGGACTAGGCCTTCTATTCTTCATTATGTTAACTTATCTGATCAATAAGAGTTGAAGGAATCAGCTTCTGCTATCATCTTTCATCCAATTGTAGCCCTATATAGGGATTGGTAATCCAGTGATAGTGTATTTTTGGGATTTGGAGGATGACAGTCTAATTTTAATGATACAAATTCAATGAATAATGTAAAATAATAAAGCATATGTTTTAGGATTGACGAACTAATAATTGTGAAGAGTTTTAGCTTGGAGTGGATTCATTATAAAACTTGACCTCTCATCTTGATGAAGGATTTGACATTAAAAACTTTACAAAATCTAGTCATGAAGACATGTGTTTGATCTATTTCATTGGTAGATCGTTGTTGAAACCTAATGTTGTCAAAACCTTGCATAGATCATTCTTCCATTTCTTCCATTCGCAGTTTCACCATTTCACGTCTTTTGCTAGCTGATCATGCTCTTCTTAGCATTTCTATTAGCATTTCACCCCATCATTCCTCTCCCTTGCTCTGCCTGACTAGTACCATCTCCCTTTCTACTCACTTCCATTACCCTGAGAGTGATGGTGAGCTTTTTACTTATCAATCTTTTGTCACCCGCTAGTTTTGATGACTCGCTGGCTACCTTAGACATGTTTGATTTTCTTGCCTTTGCCATATGGGATTCTACTCTCCTTTCTATTCCCCATCATTCCCCTCTCTCTCTCATAGCTAATCATTGAAATACCTATCCTATGAATAAATGGTTTGATACTGACTACAAATCTTTCCATCACTCTATTTTTGTCACCTTTGAGGCTCAGTCACCTACCTTTACCCATCTATGTGTTTCTTATATACATTTTCTTCATCATAAGAAACATTCCTTTTCCTTTTGTAGTGCAGAACCCTTTGCTCCACACTTATCTAGAATCCCTAGAGCTTTTGGCGTACACTTTTCCCTCGTTGCTCCCCCCCATCCTCCACTCTCGACTATCGTTCTCTGACCTCCCATATCACGATGCTTTATGACATTCATGGGAAACCTCCTCTCTACTCCACTCTGCCTCCCCACTACCATTTTTTCACCTATTCTAGCATTATGGAGGCCATTAGATCTTTGAGATGCAACAGAGTAGCTGATGAAGAGGGTTTTCAGGCATAACTTTTCAAACTTGGTGCTTCAGTTCTTGGATCTTACCTTGCTACACTCTTTAATAGAGTGGTTTTCATTGAGTTTCCTGATTCCTAGTCTAGACATGTTGTTTACCCTATTCACAAGTCTGGGCCTATTTCTAATCCAAGAACTTACAGAACTATTATGATTGGTCATACTTTTGGAAAACTTTATGCCACTGCTTTGAATACCATGTTATTTAGTGAGCTTGATAGACAGAGATGTAGGCCAAGAGGTCAGGCTAGCTTTTGGGCAAACTACCAAACTATGGATCACGTTTTACACTACGGGCTATCTTTGAGGAGGCTAGACACTGCTCTTAGAAGGTCTATTATTGTTTTGTGGACTTCTGTAAGGCTTTTGATTATGTTCCTAGTTTGGTTTTATTTCAGTGGCTTTAGGAGATTGGAATTTCAGATATGTTACAGACTACTATTTTGAGACTTTATGAGAAGGTTACTAGTAGGCTTAGAACTCCGAAGGGCTTCTCTGATCCAATTCAGAGCACCATTGGCATGAAGTAGGGTTGTCCTCTTTCCCCTACACTGTTTGGCTTGTATATTAATGAGTTGGAAGATTTCCTTATGATATCCTCTCAACCAGGAGATGGGTCTTATTTACATTAGGTTCTGATCTTTATTCTCCTCTTTTCTGATGATGTCATTCTCTTGGCCTCTTCTCCCAATAGCTTACAGAGACTCCTTGATAGTCTTGCTTCTTTCTATACTCAGCGACATCTTGTGGTCAATTTATCTAAGACACGAGTTATGGTTTTTAATTTTTTACAGACCTCTCATCTCCATTTCTTCTTCCAGGGGAAGGAGGTTGAGATTACTCCCTTTTACATGTATCTTGGTGTGAAGTTCTCAAGACCACATTTCAATTTGAGACCTGCTATTTATTCCAAAGTCAGTAAGGGTATGGGCTCCTTGGCTTTTCTAGAGAGATAGTGCTTCAGGCATCATTTTTAGGATATTTTGTCCAAGTTGTCCCTTTTTGACTCCTTGGTTCATCTAACAATCCTCTATGGTTCTGTGGTTTGGGGACCTTCTCTTATTTCTTCTAATTGGGCTTCTATTGAGTAGGTCTAGACACTATTGTTGCATCATATCATTAGGTGTCACAGATTCACCCCTCACAAAATTATTTTAGTAGATTTTGGTGCTCATCCTCTCAAAATTGCCATTATTTTTTACTTGATTCGGTTTCTTCATTAGCTTCATAGTTTATGGAGATAGGTGTTGACCGACATAGATACTCATTTTTGGCATATTGTTCTTCGATGGAGATTATGAGATATGACACTTCTACTAGATCAAAATGTTGGTACACTCAGGCCACCTCTTTGTTGGGTTTGATCAAGATTGAGATTGATTGTCTTCCTCCCTATCAATTTTTGTTGGATAACCCGACTAATCTTCTTCCCTCTCATAAGGAGTTGAATGAGCATGTCAAATAGGATATCTATAGGTTATTACCACTACTTGGTCTCATTCCCTAGGTGGTTTGCGACCTAAGATGGCCTTTTATGCTGAGCATTTTCTTGTTATTTAGGATGGTATTGTTGATCGCCCTACCTATCTCTACCGAAATTGGAATCATGCATTATGGTTTTCTCTGGGCTCTTCTAGGGTTGGTTCTTATCATCTCAGGGCTTAGACTAATCACCATATGGATCAGACTAACTGATTATGCCAATTATGCACTCTGATGGAGGTTGAGACTGAGACTCACTTCATATTTCATTGTCCTTGTTACTATGAGATTAGAGGGAGATTATATTGCATTTTCAGAGACTATTCTTCTCTCTCAATGTTCTTTAGTTATATTGATCAACTGTGTTTAGCACTTTATCCTCAAGAGGCCACCCATCTTCGCGAGGATATCTTGCAGTCCTTTCATTAGAGACAAACTTTTGATCAGCTCACTACCACCTTTTCCTCTCCCTTGTCTCCTCCAAAGGTTTTGAAAAGTGGTAGAAATCTTTAGAATAATTGAGGGGGGGTGTGCGGGTGAATCAGTTATTCAAGGTCCAATAATGTCCAATCAAAACTTTCTAATAAAATGAGAGTGAACTAGAAGTACTATCCTTTTTACTTTCTTATCATGCATGCAATTAAACATTAAATAATCATGAAAAGTGAACATGCATCACACCATAACACAAAGGATTTTGGTGACCTAGAAACCCTCCAAGAATAAGAAGGTAAAACTAGGGTGGGGATGACACCCATAAAATAACTATGCAATTAATTTCAACCACTTCTGATGGTCTGCCCTATTAAAGGCCTGCCCTGTTAAAGGCTTTACATATTGTAAGATGTGACCCTGTTAAAGGATTTCTACACCCTATTAGGAGTGTACCTTGTTAGAGGACTTAAGAAAATTCAACTTAGAATGCCACCCTATTAAAGGATTTACATAGAACTATTAGGCTCACCCAAGTCCATGGGATTTACAGTTACCTTCTCAAAAGAATCTTTTATCCCTCTCTAAGGATCTCCTATCCTTCTCCTAAGGATCTCTTTATCCTTGTCCTGAGGATCTCCTTATCCATCTCTTGGGGATCTTCTATCCTTTTCCTAAGGCTTATCCACCTAGCTATTAAGCTAACTTGGCAATGTAGGATTTCAATATCTACTACAATGGTAAGAAAGTATTATAAGAGTTTTGACCAGATAAAGATTACAACCCTATCCTTGCAGATTTTAGATCACTCTTCAATTCTTTTCTTTGCTTAGCTTTTCTTCCTTTTAGTGCTAACAGCTTGTTCACCCTTCAAGATCTGTCTCCTTTAGTTCTTCCACTTGTAATGCCAATGCACTCTTATCATCACCTGATCAACTCAGAGTATTGATGCTCTATTCTTACTCCTCATGGTGTCCTCTTCTTGACATTTTGCACTAGCCTTCTCTTCTCTTCTTCACATGAACACACCACTTATGACCAACTTCTTGTAATGCTCTCTCTTGATCTCTGACCTGTAACTCCTTATAAAGAAGTTTTGTTCTTCATTTCCTACTCAAATCTTGATTTGATATGAGAAAACAATATTGTTTTCCCTCCAACTTGCTTCTTCTAGAAATGTCATGATAAGTCCACTAGCATTTGCCATGAATTGGTTTGCATGGTTCACATGAAATTCTATGACATCTACTCATCATTCTTATCATCCAACTAATTCACAAATTTCAATGTAACAAACTTATCATTACTGATTTGGCGAATCTTTGACTTAACAAATAATGCAACAACTCGACATCATTGGTTTATTGATGCTCGACACCTTTTGTGTTACTCAGCTCCCACTGTATTTATTTATGCTTGGCACCTGAAGAAATTAGCTCGGCATCCATTACCTTTTTCTAAAACTTGACACCTGAATAATCACTAGGCTCACACTAAAGTTGAACTTGCTCGACTTCAACTATGAATCTGCTCGGCTCTAACTAGCTTGCTTTGCTTTCTCAAATGAACTTAGTTAGGCTTTACAAATGACTTAGTTAATCCTTACATATTTTATTTGTCTTAGTGTGTCCATCCTCTTAGAGTATGTCATCAATACACTATTTCATCAATGCCTTAGTTGATCCTTATACTTCATTACAACATCATAACTTCAACCTTTCTCTAGATGCTCTAGTTACATCTTATTGATTGCCTCTTCCTTGTCAATCAACCAATTGATAGTGTTTGAATCACTTGAGAAATTTTCATTCATGCAAGTAGAAAGTTTGACATCAATGATAAAACAATGATTGAAAGCATTCTTTACAAGTTTCATTATTCTTCATTCATGATCTTTTTCAGTCATTTTCAACAATCTCCCTATTTGGCATTGATGGCATACCAAACTGATCAAATGATTGAGTTGATCAAATAAGTTACCACCAAAATTAGATACCAAACACAAAACTAATTGTTATTACATATCTTCCTCTTTGTATCATGTCTCCCTCTTTTGCTGATACAAACTAATTCATTTGTTTTGCTTCTCCCTCTTAACTACTGCATCCTTACTACTAATCTCATACATCTCCATATCTTTACCTTTCATTGATCAATTTATCATAAATCTCCCTCTTTGAAATAAATTCCAAAGATGTAGCATCTTCAACATGCTAAATATAAGCTTTGCATCTCATGTTTTTCTCCCTCTATCACCATGCTTGTGACTGTTTTGGAATTTCTATTTCCTGTTGTCATCTTATGCATCATTCTAATGATCTACTCCTATTGATGCAAGGCAGCTTGTTTGTTGCTTTAGACTACTTGAGTTAGGGGAATTAACCCCAAATTGCCTCTAAGATATTCATAAGTATCCTTGGGTAATGGTTTGGTAAAGATATTTTTAGTTTGTTCCTTTGTGTGAATGTACTCCATCTTCACTTGTTTCTCTTCCACCAATTCTCTGACATAGTGATACTTGATTGCAATATGCTTGGTTTTTGCATACATTACTAGATTTTTGGATATTTTTATAGCACTTGTATTATGACAATGTAGTTCATAGGTTTTGTTACCTCTCCTTTCATTCCTTTCAATAGATGTTTGAGCCACACAATGTTTGTACAATTGACTGCTCCTACCACATATTTTTCTTGTGTAGTGGACTGAGATGTGTATGTTTGTTTCTTGCTAGTCCAAGTAACTAGCCTTTTACCTAAGAATAATGCTCCTCCACTTGTACTTTTCCTGTCATCAATGTTGCCTCCCCAATTTGCGTCTATGTATGCATTGAGCTCAAACTTCTCATTCATTTTGTAATATAGGCCAAAATCATCAGTTCCTTTGAGATACCTCATTATCCTTTTTACTACCACGAGATGATTTTCTTTAAGATTAGTAAAGAGTCTAGCCATTATTCCAACTATTAATGCTATGTCTGGTCTGCTATGTACAACATATTGTAGTTTTCCAATCATGGATTTGTACATTGTTTGATTGACTTCAGTTGATTCATCATTTTGGATAGCTTTTGTCCTATTGCCATTGCTGCGCTACTTGGTTTGGAGTCTTCCAATTCAAACATCCTGAGTATCTCTTTGATGTACTTTGATTGTGTCATGAATATACCATGTTCTAGTTGATGTACTTGCAATCCAACAAAAAACTTGATTTCTCCAAACATAGACATTTGAAACTCATGTTTCATTTTGTCAGCAAAACTTTTGCAAAGTGCTTCCTTTCCTCCAAAAAATATGTCATCCACAAAGATTTCATATACAAGGATATCCTTACCTTCTTCTGATTTGATTTACATGTTGCTATTATCATCAGTTCTTTCAAATACTATTTTCGCTAGATACTTGTGAAGTCTCTCATACCAAGCTCTAGGTGCTTGCTTTAATCCATATAGAGCCTTGTGTAATTTGCATACCTTTTTTTTTTTTTTTCATCAACAAATCCTTTTGGGTGCTCTATGTAGACTTTCTCTTCAAGTATACCATTCAAAAATGTGGACTTTGCATCCATTTGATAGACTTTAAATCCTTTGAAGGCTGCATATGCTAGTAAAGTCCTTACTCCTTCCATTCTGGCAACTGGAGCAAAAGTTTCTCCATAGTCTAGTCCTTCTTCTTGTGTATACCCCTTACATACTAGTCTTTCCTTATTCCTTGTGATTTGACAATTCTCATCTAACTTGTTTCTAAACACCCACTTGGTTCCAATCACATTCTTGTCAACTAGTCTTGAGACTAAGGTTCATGTCTTGTTCTTCTCAATTTGTTCTATTTCTTCTTTCATAGCATTGTACCAGTCATCATCTTTTATGGCTTCACTTACTATTTTTGGTTCCATTTTGCTAAGCAGACATGTCTCACTTCTGAGTCTATTCCTTGTCATTGGTCTTTCCTCTTTGTTTCAAATAATTTGATCTGCAGGATGATGTCTTCTTACATAATTTGCCAATACTGGTTCTTTCCTTGTTAGCATGTTATCTCTTTCAGAGTCTGAATCTTCATGCATATTTTCATCAACTATTTGTTCATTTCCTTCATGTTGGCTATTCTCAAAATCTAAATGAACATTCTCTGTATTTTGCAGCTCAACTTTTGAATGTGTCTGCTGCTCGGCATTCACTGTCTGTGACTCGACAGATGCTAGATTTTGTTGTTGATTGTCATTTTGAGTTACAACTTCACCATTATTAGGTATACCTTCATAAAAGTATATAAAGGTCTTGTATTCTTCTACTTTCTTGGTGTTCTCAACACTTAGAGCTTCTGCAAGCTCATCAAATTTCACATTTGTGCTTTCTACTACTTTGTTAGTGTTAACATTCAAGCACTTATAAGCTTTGCTTCTAGTAGAATAACCAAGAAATGTGCCTTCCTCACTTTTTGCATCAAACTTTCCATTTCTAGACTCTTTATATATATAGCATTTGCATCCAAATATTTTGAAATGTTTTACATTAGGAGAATGCCCATACCAAAATTCAAAAGGTGTGGCATTTGTACCTTTCTTGACTTGAACTCTGTTGAGTGTGTAGACTACAGTACTTACAGCTTCTCTCTAGTACTTGAGTGCAACATTTTTCTCCATCATTAAGGTCCTGACACAATCAATAACTGATCTATTCATTCTTTCTACTATACCATTCTGAGGTGGAGTCGTTGGTGCTGATGTCTGCCTTTTTATTCCTCTTTCATTGTAGAATTCTTCAAATTCTCTTGATGTGAATTCACCTCCTCTATTAGATCTGAGACATTTTAGACTCTTCCCACTCTCTTTCTCAACTCTGGCCAAGTACCATTTGAACATTTGGAATGCATCTAATTTTATTTTTAGGAACATGATTTTCATCATCCTTGAATAGTCATCTACAAATAGCATTATGTATCTGTCACTTTTGTAGCTTTGCACTTCAATAGGACCACACGAGTTAGTATGAACTAGCTCTAATACTTCATTAGAAGTATAAGCCTTGCTTTTGAAAGTTGACTTGGTCATCTTCCCTTGCGTGCATTGTTTGCACATGGTGTTATCAGGCTTCTTCAACTTTGGTAGACCTCTGACTTTCTTCATTTTGTTGATGCTTATCAGATTGTCAAAATTTACATGACATAGCCTCTTGTGCCATAACCATACATTATCAATTTCAACAATGAGACAAGAAGCATCTTCCATGTCTAGTTAAAACAAATTAATCCTAGTCTGATAAGCTTTTCCTAATAGACTTCCTTGATAATCATAAATCTTAGCAACTCCTTTTTCAAATTCAACCTTGCATCCTATGTTGCCTAGCTATGAGACACTTAGCAAGTTTTAATTCAGGCCTTCAACATAGTATGTATTATCACATGATATCTTTTCAGTAAGCTTGATACTACCTTTCCCTTTGATCTGGCATGGTGCATTGTTACCAAATCTAACGCCATTTCCTTCATATTGAGTATAGGAAATGAACTAACTTTTATCTCTAGTCATGCGATGAGAGCATCCACTATCTATGATCCATTTATCATTCTTGTTCATGCAAGTTACCAGGGCAGTTGCTTCATCTTCATTTGATTCATCTTTCATAGCCACATAGACTACTTCATCATCATTCTCGTCAAAGTCTTCTTCAACAATGTAGCATCTTTTTCCTTTACCTTTGTAGTCCTTGTTGTCCTCCTTTTTGTTGAAATTGCCTCCATCCTTGTAATTTTTCTTTTGTGTGCATCTGGCTGCAATGTGACCAACTTCATTACAATTGACAAATGATTGGCAGCTTACCTTTGAATTTTCCTCTTCCTTTTTGAAATCTTCTTGCTGGTAATGCCTCCAATTGGTCACATCATCTTCATCAATTCTGCTATCACTAGATACATACTTTCATTTTCCACTCTTTTTCTTTGTTTGCACTTCGTCATTGTCTTTTATTGTCATCTTGGCTTTGAACGCAAATTCAATTTTTTTTGGCTTGTAGTTGTCAAAGTTGGATAGCTCAAAGGTAGTGAGTCTTCCAATTATTCCTTCAAATGACAATGTGTTGCCCAGTACACACCTTAGCTCTTGGATGGTTGAAACTCTTATAGCATAGATAGGAAGCAAAGTGCTCAAGTATTTGCTACATACTGTTTCTTCTGCTAACTATCCTCCTAGGCTTCTTATGGCACTTACTACTTCCTTCATCCTTGCACTGTATTGAGCGGCGTTCTCTTCTTCTTCCATTTTCATGTCATCAAACTTTCCTCTTAGGCTCTCTCTTTTGGCTCTTTTGACATTATCATCTCCTCCATCGATTCTTAATAATGTTGCCCACATTTGACGTCCAGTACCACATTCTTTGATGCTAGCATACTCAACATAACTTAGTGCCAAAGCAATATGTAACATCGCTTGATTGTGATCCTTCTTCTTGCTCATGTCATCTGTAGTGAGAGGTCCTACAAGGTCTACATGATCAACTATGATTGAGGTCTATGCATAGTCACCTATTGATCCGAGGTGTAGCTTCATCAAACTTTTCCATGCAACAAAGTTTTCTTTGTTTAGCTTGGGAACTTCTCTCTTGGAAATCTTGATCTTCCTACTACTAGTACCTTGAAAAAAATCAGTAGTGGGCTCCGATACCAATTGTTAGTATTCTTTAGAATAACTAAGAGTGGGGGGTGAATCAATTATTCAAGGTCCAATAATGTCCAATCAAAACTTTCTAATAAAATGAGAGTGAATCAGAAGTACTATCATTTTTATTTTATTATCATGCATGCAATTAAACATTAAACAATCATGAAAAGTAAACATGCATCACACCATATCACAAAGGATTTTGGTGACCCAGAAAATCTCCAAGAATAAGAAGGTAAAACTGAAGTGGAGATGACACCCACAAAATAACTACGCAATTAATTTCAACCACTTCTGATGGTCTGCCTTGTTAAAGGCTTTCCCTATTAAAGGCTTTACACACTATAAGATGTGACCCTATTAAAGGATTTCTACACCCTATTAGGAGTGTGCCCTGTTAGAGGGCGTAAGAACATTCAATTTAGAATGCCACCCTATTAAAGGATTTACATAAAGCTATTAGGCTCACTCAAGTCCATGGGATTTACAGTTACCTTCTCAAAAGAATCTTTTATCCCTCTCTAAGGATCTCCTATCCTCCCTCTAAGGATCTCCTATCCTTCTCCTAAGGATCTCTTTATCCTTCTCCTGAGGATCTCTTTATCCTTTTCTTGAGGCTTATCCACCTTGCTATTAAGCTGACCTAGCAATGTAGAATTTCAATATCTAATACAATGGTAAGAAAGTATTAGAAGTGTTTTGACCTAATAACGATTGCAACCCTATCCTTGCAAATTTCATATCACTCTTCAATTCTTTTCTTTGCTTGGCTTTTCTTCCTTGTAGTGTTGACAACTTCTTCACCCTTCAAGATCTATCTCCTTGAGTTCTTCCACTTGTAATGCCAATGCACTCTTATGGTCACTTGATCAACTCAGAGTCTTGATGCTCTATTCTTACTCCTCACTGTGTCCTCTTCTTGACACTTCACACTAGCCTTCTATTGTCTTCTTCGCATGACAACACTTATGACCAACTCCCTCTTGTGCTCTCTCTTGATCTCTGACTTGTAACTCCTTACAAAGAAGTTATGTTCTTCATTTCTCGCTCAAATCTTGATTTGATTTGAGAAAGTGATATTTTTTTCCTTCCAAATTGCTTCTTCTAGAAACTTCATGATAAGTCCACTAGCATTGGCCTTGAATTGGTTTGCATGGTTCACATGAAATTATGTGACATCTACTCATCATCCTTATCATTCAACTAATTCACAAATTTCAATGTAACAAACTTATCGTTACTGATCTGGCAAATCTTTGATTTAACAAATAATGTAGCAACTCGACATCATTGGTTTACTGATGCTAGACACCTTCTGTGTTGCTCGGCTCCTACTATATTTACTGATGCTTGGCACCTGAAAAGATTTTCTCGGCATCCATTATCTTTTTTTGATACTTAGCACTTGAATAATCACTCAGCTCACATTGAAGTTGAACTTGCTTGGTTTCAACTAAGAATCTGATTGGCTCTAACTAGCTTGCTTTGCTTTCTCAAATGAACTTAGTTAGGATTTATAAATGACTTAGTTAATCCTTACATCTTTTATGTGTCTTAGTGTCCCCATCCTCTTAGAGTATGTCATCAATACACTAGTTCATCAATGGCTTAGTTGATCCTTATACTTCATTACAACATCATAACTTCAACCTTTCTCTAGGTGCTCTAGTTACATCTTATTGATTGCCTCCTCCTTGTCAATCAACCAATTGATAGTATTTGGATCACTTAAGTACTTGTCGTTCTTACAAGTAGCAAGTTTGGCAGAAATGACAAAACAATGATTGAAAACATTATTTACCAGTTCCATTATTCTTCATTCATGATCTTTTTCAATCATTTTCAACAAAAAGGCCTTCCACTACTTCACATTCCAAATCTGTTAGACATTGTACTAGTCTCTACAGGCAGCATCAGATCTATAGGGGTTCTTCATGATATCTGAAGACTATGGATTGTCCATGGATGTAGCTCTCTATTATGGATTTCTTTCTGACAATGAAGGACCCTGAGTCCCTTCCTTGTCTTTCTTTCTTCTTGTTGCTTTGTTCCTTCTTAGTCACCATTTGGTGCCTTTGCTTGGCTAGCTCTTCTATTTGTATGCTCAGTCCCATAAACCATTTTGGCTTTTCATGGACATTAATAATTTATCTTATCTTATCTTATCTTTTACATTGGTGTTAGTTTTTGGAAGGATGGTTGCATTTTCTCAAGCTCTAGTGATTACCAAATTTAAGAAACCTCCATTATCAAGCTCATTTCCCAAATATACTATACAAGAAAAAAAATTCCATGTGGATTGTTTTAATTATTTTTCTTCTCAACCTTTTCTAAGTCTGCTATAAGTGAAAACTTGGGCACCAACTTTTCATGTAATAATGCGTTGAGCTTTGTTAACGTAAGGAAGAGGGCTATCAGCATGGTTGGTCATCAACAATCTTCCCGTATTTGGCCCCATGCCTCCTAGCTTTCTTTATCATTTTTCCAAGCAATATAAGTCTCCATGTATTCGAAGCTTGGGACCATTGATATTGTTGTGGCTTCTTCTCCTAAAGTTGTGGAGGCTTTTTCCTAAAGACTAACGATCTCAACTTTTCTAATATACGGAGGAACACATGTGCCACTTACATTGCCTATGATTGTAATGGCCTCGTCTACGCTCCCTATGATAGTTGGAGGCATATATTGACTTGTTTCCCAATAAGGCTCTTGAAGATAAGCAACCCATTTGCAAGGCCGGGGTTAGACTTCTTGTTAAAGTCCATACTTGCCATGAGAAGCGTCATAAAATGAGACATTGAAAACTGTGGGTATTACCAGGTTCCACTCTTTTATTTTAAGTTTCTAATTTTCCTTTGCAAAATGATGAAATCTATGTTTACCAATACAAGATAAATGTTAGCGTCTTTGATTTCTAGCTGCCATGGGGATGAATGAATTTATGGTTTTGATTGTGAACATAGAACATTATTGTTACCCCAATTATTATCATCAAAAAGAAAAGCTAAACACCATTCTTGATGATCTTTTTTGTCGTATAACCAATGGATTGGATATCATTTTATAGAGTTAGAAATCATTTATTTATAAATTCCAAAATTCATAGGGTGCATGTAACTTCTAGTTCAGTCTATTGCCTGAAATTGATTGTGTGGCCTATTATTGTATGATACTTGTTATAAAATGTTTAATTGAATAGAAATACATTAGGGAAACAATAAAGATTCTATATCATAACATGAATGTTCCTTTTCTTCTCCTTGATCCGATTATCTATGAATAAGATATGGGTCATCTAGATTACAGAGTATAAAATATGATTATCCTAGTGTTGTGTGTGTTTATAAAAAATACTTTGACCGTTATTTCTTTTATTAGCTATCTCATTCAATGCATAGAAGCATGTCTTTTATTCATACAAAGTCAACTTCCTTGTTATTGATGAGTGGAGTTATTCTATTGAAACCATCTCTTCAAACTATACTATACTTGAAAGAGAGGATCACCATTAAGTTGGTATCAATCAAATATACAAATCTAAATTTAGCATCAAGAAGCATGGTAA
Organism: Cupressus sempervirens; assembly: GCA_028749045.1. Classification (NCBI taxonomy): domain Eukaryota; kingdom Viridiplantae; phylum Streptophyta; class Pinopsida; order Cupressales; family Cupressaceae; genus Cupressus; species Cupressus sempervirens. Next base: position 589,234,454 of record CM053783.1, on the reverse strand, counting down.
ATATTGGATTTGATCTACAATGTCATGTTCAGTAAGTTGCATCTACCATCCCTCTTATTTGCTGCTTATAACAGTTTAAAATAAATTCTTCATAGAAACCTCCTTATGTTTCATTCCTAGATGGTGAACCTCATCACACAAATTTAATTATTATTACCTATTGGAATAATGTTGTTTAAATGGATGAAATTTCCTAGTGATATAGAAATTGAAAGTACACTTCCATCTGATAAACTAGGAAAGAGTGATATGAATCATTGTTGTTTATTGTCTAGAATTTTATGAGAAGCTTGAGATTTATGGTGAGATAATACTTGAAAAATTTTGTACAACTCAAATTTTATCACATGTTATTATGTTGTATTATGATGGCTCCTCTTAAGGAGTGCATATTTTTTCAAAATAACTTATGGAAATTTCTCTGTGTATGTAGTGCATATTGAGAATCTATGAATGTGTTCATTTGATCTTCTATTGCATGAGTGCATTATGTTACCTTTCGAGATGGTTGGAGATTTTCTAAATATGCTATAAAAATTGTATTGCACAATTCCATTACTTCTCTTGGTTTTACCTAGTTAGTTTTGCTCATTGTCGGGCTAGGTATCTTTCATGTCAGGAAAGATTCCAAGGAAGCTTAATAGTTTTGTGGTAGGGTGGTAAAGCACTCCTACAATATTCTTTCCCTTGTGTTCTTAGACAGGTTCTTGAGCTTTTGTCAACATCATTGACATAATGGGTACATTTCATTATTCTAGTAATGAAATTATGGTTTCTTTTTAATTTGAGCATATATGTATATGTATCATTTTTGTTAAAGTTAATGATAGATAATCAACTAATGTTGACTGGTCAATATTCAAAATAATTTGACTCTCATTGAAGTTTTTGAATTTTATGGAGATTGTTGATGTGGCATTAGTTTTGTAGGGGCAGTTCTTACGTATAGTATCAGAGCTCTTGGTTCCACACCTGGGCCTTGAGTTCACAATGCTAGAAACACAACTATAAGTTGACTAATTACTTTATGTTGTATGAGTTGATGACATGGGTTTCATGTTGTTTCTCTTAGTTATGATTACTTTTGACATAGAAGGATATGATGCTCCTTATGCATGTCATGATTTTGAGTTGAAATGCTAGTCCTTTAAAGATTGTCAAAATATAATTATCTTTTTGGAATGATTTTACCTCATTTGGTTATGATTTTACCTCATTTTGAGTTGAAATGCTAGTCCTTTAAAGATTGTCAAAATAATTTGACTCTCATTGAAGTTTTTTAATTTTATGGAGATTGTTGATGTGGCATTAGTTTTGTAGGGGCAGTTCTTACGTATAGTATCAGAGCTCTTGGTTCCACACCTGGGCCTTGAGTTCACAATGCTAGAAACACAACTATAAGTTGACTAATTACTTTATGTTGTATGAGTTGATGACATGGGTTTCATGTTGTTTCTCTTAGTTATGATTACTTTTGACATAGAAGGATATGATGCTCCTTATGCATGTCATGATTTTGAGTTGAAATGCTAGTCCTTTAAAGATTGTCAAAATATAATTATCTTTTTGGAATGATTTTACCTCATTTGGTTATGATTTTACCTCATTTTGAGTTGAAATGCTAGTCCTTTAAAGATTGTCAAAATAATTTGACTCTCATTGAAGTTTTTGAATTTTATGGAGATTGTTGATGTGGCATTAGTTTTGTAGGGGCAGTTCTTACGTATAGTATCAGAGCTCTTGGTTCCACACCTGGGCCTTGAGTTCACAATGCTAGAAACACAACTATAAGTTGACTAATTACTTTATGTTGTATGAGTTGATGACATGGGTTTCATGTTGTTTCTCTTAGTTATGATTACTTTTGACATAGAAGGATATGATGCTCCTTATGCATGTCATGATTTTGAGTTGAAATGCTAGTCCTTTAAAGATTGTCAAAATATAATTATCTTTTTGAAATTTGCATACCTCATTTGGTTATTATTATATTTTGATTTAAATTATGTGATGGTATAGTATGCGTAATGGTGTATTAAGCTTGAATTATATATTTCTTTGCATATGTGATGCAAGAATAGTGTGAATTTCTATTAACTACTAAGATAGTCAAAGGATGGTTGACTTTTGCACTAGGCTAGGAGAGCCTACCAAATGAAGATGTGACTTGTGATAGAAAATAAAAATTCCTTTAATTGTGTAAATAGTATGTGATGCACAAGTGGAGCAAGAATTATGTTTATGCCATATTTATGTGGTTCATTGAGTAACCTAGTATGATAAATAGGGAGAACATGAATTTCATTTGAAAAAGTATTAAATTCTTCATTATGCATCTAGAAATATTTGACTATCAAGATAAATTACATGTGACACATGTGAAGTTTGGTTATGTTCTTAGTGGCCTTGGATGCAAGGTGTCGTTAAACATCTACTCCTTCTTGGTGACTAGTGAGAATCATTGTGATTTATGTGTTCAAATTGGGTTTTCATTTGATTACATTTTATTTTCATCAACTTTGATGTGATGAGGGGCTAGCTTGAAAATTTTATTTGTGATCACCTAGCCATTAATTTCTTATGTGACCTATCTACTATGACTCTTGTTCACTTCTATTTTATTGATTTTGTACCTCATTTTGGACATTGACTTGTGAATTATGAATCTTTTTTTCAAGATTTCATTTATCTTGAGGTGGCTAGGGTGTGTGTGTATATTTATTATTTTTATGATGCTATTCCTTTGATTTGAAAGTGATGTCATCTATGATGTTCATTGCAGAGCAATGATAGGATGTATAAGGGAGTAGATTGTGAAGAACATTTCATTCTTCCTTTTGCATTTTTTTTTAATTTTGAAAAGCTTACCTTCCAGTGTGGGTGCCAAATGTAGACAAACAGGGAAGGCTAGAAGTGATGCTTTCATTTTTCACTCTACCTACTAGTGTAATACTAGAACTACAACATACTTTGGCCAAAGCTATGTGCATATGTTTATTTGATATGGTTTCCCATGTTTCATCTCCCTACTACATCCATGATTATGGCTACTTGGACATATGTGGGAAGTAGCATGTTTCATTGCTGCACCAAATACCTCATGTCTTTGGTACTATATGGGCATTCCATAGTTGGGAATTCTATGTGTTAGGTAGGATTCCAAGAAAGTGCCTTTTGTATTACTAGGGCATTTTTCAGGTTGGGAAATTCTATGAGTTAGATAGGATCCCAAAGAAATTCTTATTGGTAATATTTGGGCATTACAGGGTTGGGCATTCTATGAGTTAGGTAGGATCCCAAGAAAGTGTAAGGCTTCATGATTGGGCAGGAAAGCACCTCAACCATATTTTATGTGATGATTGAATCGTGTGAAGGCCATATATCACAACTTGTTCTTATATGTTAGTTAAGCACACTATGGTTATGAGATGGGTTTGAGGGCCTAATGTCATGCTGAATTGATAAAAAATAGATTTATTGATCCTTGTAGGTGATTGTGAGCATACCTAGATGATTTTCTTAATGGTACTAATCATATGGTAGATGGCATTGCACTTGTATGATGTGCTTATTATTCCATGTCCAACATGTAGGTCAACATTTTCTATGATGTCCATTAGGTATGATTCTTTAAATTATACTAAAAATGTATTTATTAAATCATGCATTTTGATGGATGGATAATGTGTAGGTCAGCATCCATGGATAATGTGTAGGTCAGCATCCATGGATAATGTCATATGTTACATTCTTAAATGGATAATTATTTGTTAATTCTTGCTTATGGTAATGAAATAGTTGTTGACTATTTAAACTGAGGTTTTGCTTGATTATTTTTTTGTTTCTTACAATTGATGATGTGAAAATTGTTTAGTAGATACTATTCTTACATATGATGAAATAAATTTTGACATGTAGATCAACTTTTTAACTATATTCATGTATGGAATATTCACATGATGATATGTTGTGCTCAACAATTTGGTCGATAATTGGCTTATGAAATGTAATTTTTATTCCACCTATCATTTTGACATGAAAGTTAGAAAGTAGAATGAAGTTGCATAATTAATTGAAAGACATTGTATCTACTTGTTGATTCAACTATTTGTACTTGACTTTTGACTAACCTAACTTGATTTTTTGGCCTATGTGGTAAGTGTATGAAAATGTGGTCTTCCTATGAGAATGAAAAAGTGCATGTATAGATCCCTCTTTTATCTACTTTTGATCATATTTCTACATTGGTGTTATGTATATGTGATTATTCACTATGCATGTGACTTCTACTTTATAGAAAGTTCTTGATTCATTTTATTAGTCAACTTGGTCAATGAATGTCAATCAATAATTTGGTCATCTTGAGTTATCTATTTGACTCCTAGTCGATATGTTGTTTGACATAGAATTATCTATTATGCACCCAACTTAGACCCTTTGGTTGACATGTATGTTTGGAAATTGGTTGAATTATCTATTGATGAAGAACTTTGGGTCAATATTGCTTGATACATTTGACTAAGTGGCATTTATATCATTTTGTTTTAGTTATCATATTGGTTGGATCTTTGTCATTAATTTTGAGCTAAATGATGCATTATGATGTAAATACATTTGGATGTTGACTTTTGCAAGTATTTAGATGCTTAATGACGAGTAAATGTCAATGAACTTGTATTGGTGATTTTATATGCATGTGTCATTATATTTCATGATAAATCAAATGCTAATGATGTATGTTCTTTTGGTAATTGACCTATTAATGTGGACACTTACTCACTTAGCAAACACCACATGTTAGATGGTATGTATGGTATATATGGTTGATTATTATCATGTGTTACTCACGATCAAGATATGATTAAAAGATGAGTTAAGAAGTCATTACATAATTTTGACTCCTAATATTTGAAATGATCTCCTTGAGATACTAGTATTGTGAATGAGCTAAACATGTTGTGAGCATATATGTATAAGTATGGTAGGATGTGGATATGAAGCACCTACTAGCGGGGTCAAATCATGGGGATGCTGAGGTATGATAAGTAAGCATTGGTATGTGTGTTATATCATGTGATTTTAAGGTAATATGTTACTTAATTTTGAGAATCACTCAGATAAGAAAGTATTTGATTTAACATTTCATCGAAAAATTGATTGATTTATATTATATGATGGATTGACATTTGGTGTTGTTCTTGTAATGCTACAGAGGGAATGACACATCATTAGAAAGGGGGAATATTGTCCGAGAGAGGTACCCTAACCTTGTAAAATTGTAGAATAGTAATGGAATTCACACACTCACATGTAGAAAATGATCTTGAAATGATTGCTAATACATGTGCTTATACAAATGTGTGTCATTTTCTCTAAGATTGTTACTTCAAGTATGTGTTAATATTGTCTTTGAAAGGACAGTTCCATGAGCGTTAAAGTGTTAATGTGTTAAAGAAATGTAGGTTTCACTAAGCAAAAAAAAAATTGACTTTATTTTAGTAGATGAAAGTCAATATTGTTGATAGAATTAAACTCAATACTTGTAGTATTATGAATAAACGAACTTAGATTATTGATCTTAACATTGCAAAAAATTCTTAGAATTTTATGAGTATGATTGTCTTTCCTATATATTTACATCTAGGACGATACTTTTTCTAAGTGGGGAGGGATGTTACAAGCCTTGTTACCCATGATGAATAAATTATCCTTTTTTTATTGTTAAAAATAAAAGATCACACTGTTGCACTTATTATTGAATTTGGAAGACCATTAAGTCCTCTAACACTCATATTGGCACTTTTATTGGGAGGTTAAGAAAAAATTTCTTTTGGATAGTTACTTAAGTTTTGGTACAACTTTTATCTAAAGAAGGTAGATATATATTGTCGGTGAGCATTTTTCTAGAGGGGTTTGCCAACACAATCTCCCACTTTTATTCAGCTTCCAAAACTGGTACCTTTTCAGAAAAAAAGAAGGAAAAACAAACTCCAAAATCTTTTTAATGGATATCATAGGATTTCATGTGGTTTAAGCTGTTGTTAGGCTATAGGACTAGGCCTTCTATTCTTCATTACATTAACTTATCTAGTCAGTAAGAGTTGAAGGAACTAGCTTCCACCATCATTTGTCATCCAATTGCAACTCTATATAGGGGTTGCAACCCTATATAGGGATTTTCCCTATCTACGATACTTGTTATAAAATGTTTAGTTGAACAGAAATACATTAGGGAAATGGTGAAGAATCTATATCATAACATCAATGTTCCTTTTCTTCCCCTTGAGCTGATTATCTATGAATTATAGGATATGGGTCATCTAGCTCACAAAGTATAAAATATGATTATCCTAGTGTTGTGTGTGTTTATCCAAAATACTGTGACCATTATTTCTCTTATTAGCTATCTCACTCGATGCCTAGAAGCAAGTTTTTTATTCATATGAAGTTAACTTCCTTGTTACTAATGAGTGGAGTTATTCTGTTGAAACCATCTCTTCAAACTTTTCTATTCTTGAAAGAGAGGATCACCATTAAGTTGGTATCAATCAAATAAAGAAATCTAAATTTAGCATTGAAGCATGGTAAATGTTGGATTTGATCTACAATGTTGTGTTCAATAAGTCTCATCTACCATCCCTCTTATTCACTGCTTATAATAGTTTAAAATAAATTCTTCATAGAAAACTCCTTATGTTTCATTCCTACATGATGAACTTCATCACACACATTTAATTATTATTACTTGTTGGATGTGTCAATGAGCTTGCTATGCATGAACGATAGAGAGAAATTATTATTGAAGTCATTAATGTCTAAAGAAAACTTAGATGCAAAGGAAATGAGTAGAAATATCATAGCTATGTATTCTTCATTTGCAGACATAATTTTTTGTTTGGCTCGTGCTCAAACACTGCATATGTTTTTACTTTGGAATAATGTTGTTCAAAATGGATGAAAGTTCCTAGTGATATAGAAATTGAAAGTATGCTTCCATTTGGTAAACTGGGAAATAATGATATGAATCCTTGTTGTTTATTGTTAGAATTTTATGAGAAGCTTGAGATTTATGTTGAGATATACTCCAAAAATTGTTGTACAACTCAAATATTATCACATGTTATTATGTTGTATTATGATGACTCATCTTAAGAAATGCATATTTTATTGAAATAACTTATGAAAATGTCTATGTGTAGATAGTGCATATTGAGAAACTGTGAATGTGTTCATTTGATCTTCTATTGCATGAGTGCATTATGTTACGTTTTGGGGTGGTTGGAGATTTTTTGAATATGTTATAAACAATGTATTGCACAATTCCATTACTTCTCTTGGTTTTACTTGGTTAGTCTTCCTTGTTGTTGGGCTAGGTATCTTTCATGTTAGGAAAGATTCTAGGGAAGCTTAATACCTTCGTGGTAGGGTGGTTAAGCACTCCTAGAATATTCTCGCCCTTGTGTTCTTAGATAGGTTTTTGAGCTTCTATCAACATGATCAACATAATCGGTACATCTCAATATTCTGGTAATGAAATTATGGTTTCTTTTTAATCTAAGCTTATATGTATATGTATCATTTTTGTTAAAGTTAACAATAGATAATCAACTAATGTTGACTGGTCTATATTAAAAATACTTTGACTCTTGTTGAATTATCCAGATTTTATGGAGATTGTTGATTTGGTATTGGTTCTGCAGGGGCAGTTCTTACAAGGGGCCAAAGTTTCTAGCATGGAAACTACCATGAACAGTTAGTTGCAAAGCTTCTTATAAGTTCATCTTGTCGCTTTGCATGTTATGAAGCACTTATGATGGAAATTCTAAAATAGTTCAGTTGTCCTCCTTTTCGTTCAACACTTTGTAGATATGCTAAATATTCATTCACTCTCCTTTTTAAATATGTATTAACTAGATTTTTATTTTAATGTCATGGTTATTTAGGAAAACATTTTCTCACTGAATCTCCATGAATCTAGAACTCAATTTTTTGTACTGAATTATCTTGGGGGATGACTAGACAAACAAATATGTCAATGAGGTATGGATGATATTTTATTTGTGTGCACTATCACTAAGAAAGGAGCTAAAACGAGACTCAATTCTTTGATCTACTTATATTCCTCATTTTTCGTTACATTCATCAACTAAACATTGTGATCTATTAAATAATGGTGATGACAATTGATAACATTTTGATCCAGAGAATAATGGTGGTGACTACTAAATTTGAAGCAACTTTTGATGATTTCCCTAAACATTTTTCTCCTTATCGAACACCTTCTTCACTCACATGAATTTGACACACCTAGAACTTCTTGTTGCCAAAAATTATTTCATCTCAAAAATTTCCAAATGATCAAACCTCTCGTCTAGCTTGGTTGGTTTGACTTTTAACACAAAATTTTTGTTGGTGTTCGCATTAAAAAATCTAAGGGTTTTGAGAACCTTTATGGAGCCTCAAAGTTCTTAAAACTATGATAAAATAATGTGCAAGTAGCATATTTTCCTTATCCATTCTTTTTCTAAATCTTTCCTCTAGCTATTATCCTAGTTAATAAAATTAAATTTAAAATTGGTCGTAGCATTCGAGAGAGTTGTGAGAAAATTATTTCTACTTATGAAGGCTATAACTTCCCTAAACTTTTAAGTGAAATTTTAAGTATTTGACAAAGCTCATTGATTTCTTATTGCGAAAAAGAATTTATCTTTGCAAGAACACTTGATGACTTCGACAATTTGTCAAAACTACCTAAAATTTTGAAGACGGCTTAAACATCACACTAATTCTTGATTCCTAGGCTAAAAGTGTTAAATAGTGAAAGTTCGCTTATTTTTCCAAACTTAATTTTTTCCTTAATGTGTGATATTTAAGAATGACCACACAAATGATGTCTTCAGTATTTTTACCTCTAATGTGGACAACTTGCAAATTTCATACCATGGGAATGGGGCATGTGAATGCACGCATGTTTCGAGTGTCACGCACTCTAATGTCGAAGGCAGTCCTTGTTAAGATTACTTTGACTTCTCAGATAGCAACGTTTGTAAACTAAATGAAATGTGACTAAAACAAGTTGAATGATTGGTGCAGCCCGTCGAAGTCGATTAGGTATTTTGTATTCCCAAGATTCGCGGGTACCTGTCTTTACCGAGCGCAACTCCAGTATATATTTTAATCTTTGAACCTTTCAAAAATTCATATCTCAACCAATTGGAAAATACAGGTCTTGTGTTTGATCTGGCCATGATCGCTTACACCCCTGGTGGGAAAGAGAGAAGCGAAGAGGAATGGAAGAATTTGTTAGTGGAAGGATTTTCAAGTGGATACTTAATCTAATTATAAAGGCTATATTAAACAGTTGAAGCACCATATAGTGGTGATGTTTATAAGAAGCTAGCTAATCATATAATCTACAAAGATATCTCTTTCTCGTCAAATGAAGGTTAGGGAAACGATTATCTTGATGTTATTATAATCAAAGAAGATAACAGGAACTTAGGGCTCTAGGAATTCTTTTTCTATTTGCTTGATTGAAGATTGGGGATTCTAGCCGATGAAAGGAAAAGGGTTCTAGGAAGTTTTTTCCTATTTACTTGGTTGAAGATCTTGGATTCTAGTCCTCTTGTTAATATGGTCTAGTCATATGGAATGACAAGCATTTGGTTTTCACGCATGGGCTGCTCAATCTTTTGTGCCCAATGTATATTGAGGTGGTACTTCTCCAAAGTGATCACAATGTTTCTTCCTATTTTCTCAATGTTGAGATCCTATATCATAATCTTGACTACATAGAGATATTTCCTCTTTTTCTTTTTGTTGTATTGCTTACTTTTATAGCCTCGTAGTGTAGTCATAGAGCATTTCACCCATTTTTTTGCAAATGAGAAGCCATGGATAAAATGATTTGGAGAAGCTCATTCAAACCTTTTCAATGCTTTAACAGTAGTAGAAAATGCCATGAGAAACATTGTTTCGCTAAAAAGAACATGGAAATGTAGAGCTCATAAATGATAGCAACTAGGACCTAAGTTGTCTTTAATGATGTTCTTGAAGTCACTTTAGTTACAAGTTGACTTCTTAAATAACCAATATACTTACAGAGGATAAATGCCTCCTATCAATATTCAAATTGACTACCAATATCATCTACAAATAAAACAACCAATAATCCATAACCACTACTCAATTAAATATTTGGCACACAATATGAAATGTACCCTTATCTAAAACTAAGTTCCCAAAACAAAATTTAAATATTCAAGAAATAGAAAAGCTAATTAGTAATTAAATAAAGACTTCTAAAGAGATCCAAAAGTATCATAGACACAATGACAACAACATGCCCAATCAAAATTTAAGTGATCCCCCAACACAACCCCCATATAGACAAACACACATTCGATCATATTTTTTACTATTAAGTTTTATTCTAGGTGAACCCAAAAGGATCACACCTATAATAATTATAATATACACTATCAAAATTTAGACTAATCCCCAAGACCTTCCCAAAAAATAGTTTAAGAAAGAGACAATCCATCTCCTTTTCTTAAACTCAATACCTATCAAAGTTAAGTGAGCCCCAAAATCACCACCAAGTTCTTAAAAATAAAATAAAACTAAATTAAGACCTTCCATGCTCTCAAAATGGCATTGTGCCTATCACACAACAAAATAATCACTTTTTTATATTTCAAATCATTAAACAATCATTGTAGCCAAATCATTTTCCTTACACCTTTAGAAAGACCCAAATACTCGACCTCAATAGAAGAAAGATCAATAGAATATTGCTACCTTTGAAATCTAACTAATGCAAAGCTCCAAAAAACATGAAAGCATATCCAATAATAGATATTTGTATACCTAAATCTCTAAAAAGATCAAAATGAGTGAAACCTTGCAACTATAGATTATTGCCACCAAAATATTAAACATAGTCATAAGTTCCCTTAAGATATCGTAATATTCATTTAAGTGCTTCCTAATGAGGCTTCTCGAGATTTCTCATGAATCTAGTCACAACTCCTATGACATTAGCAATGTCAAAAGGATTGGAGACCATGAAATACACAATACTACTAATTGTAGATAACAATGAATTCCTTTCATAAATTCCTTGTCTTGTATTTATGACATAAATCAGAAGATAAAAAAGAATAGGTAGCAAGAAGAGTAAAAACAACCTTGACACTAGCCATACCAAAGTAGTCTACTATTTTGTCAATGCATGCCATTATGACAACACAATCTCATATTTTCATGTATCTTTAGTAATCATCATGTAAAGAATCTTCTTAGCTTCCCTTGAGTCCTTCATCGATAACCTAATTGCTAATTGAGCCTTTAACTTATGAACAATTGTGTACTTATAACGCCCACAAATATGTGATCAATAATAAGTAGAAGAATAAAATATTCACCATTATGAAGTTTGTTGTTATAAATGCATAGACCTTTTCCATGCCTCATGAAGTTTTGTTCAATCATAAAGTGATCAAATTTTAAAGACCACTTCCTTAGGGATTTCTTTGGCACACATAAACTTATGTTTTTCAATATACAATAAAGATGTACTTTTCCTTTTTTGATGAATCCTTGAGGCTTCTCCAAATAAATCTCCTCATCCACATCACCATGTAAGAATTCAATCTTGACATCAAGTTTCTCTAGGTTAAAATTTCCTATGGGACTACTAATCCCAAAACTATTTAGATTGTTTTCATCTCAATGATCAATGAGAATATTTCATTAAAATCAATCAGCCTTTTTTATCAAAGCCTTTTACACCTAACTTGTTCTTGTAGAATTTAATGCCTCCTCCTTCTTTCAAGTTGGACACCCTCTTGTTCTTAAGTGGTTTTTTATTTGTTGGAAGAGTGATTGAATGCTAAGTATCATTTATTTAAGGATACTCCATTTCATCATGCACTAGCTCGTTCTAGTTTTCACAATCAAAAACCTTGGAAGAATCCTTATAAATTGTAGGTTTTGTCTCATTGGAGATGAATTTTTTTGGCTCAACCTCCTCAAAGAATAGTGATTTGCAGTCTTAAAATGTTTTTTTTTAAAAAGTGGTTATGATTTAGGTGTTAGTTTAGATTATTTATTACTAAATATAAGGTACCTGAATTATATAATAGTAATTGGGGGCATCAATTATAAATAATGTCTTTAGTTTTTTCAAATTTATTGATAATAAGACTCATTTTATCATTCTTTAATTTTGTGAGATAGTTATATTTCTTTTATTGTTTTCAAATTTTGAACATGATGCCTAATTCATGTAAGTGGAATTTATTATTGAAGTGTACTATGTGCATTCATATTAATTTTAATTCATTTTTCATATTAGTTTTGTTCTATAGATAACTCACCTATTGATACTTCTTATGAACTTCTCATTTGTAAATTTAATCTCTTCTTACATTTTCAACTTACATTGTGAGAACCATCTATTTATTTACTGATTGCCTTTATAATTCTCAAAGACAACCATTCAACAAACTCTGAAACACACAAACATAATGTCTCTAACAAACATTATACATATGTCAAACAAGTAAGAAGACTTTATGAAAAATATGACTCAAAAAGGATTAAAAGAACTTTATCAAACTTTTCAGTTTAACAAAAAAGGTTACCACTTCCCACTTTTCTTAACCACTACACACAATGAGAATATAAATCACTAAAAGTTCATTTACTGGAAACACGACTTTTAAATATGCTTAATTTGTAGATGGCTTAAACATCACACACTAATACTTGATTTGTAGATTAAAAGTATTGAATAGTTAATATTGACTTACTTTTTTGAAACATAAGTTTTTTGTTACTATGTGATGTTTAAAAATGTCCCTTAATTTGTACCATTTGAAATAACATAAAGTTATCAACAACTTCTAAACACCATTCGATAGTGTAGAAGGATCATTCCAAAATAGTAAATCGTAACAATATAAAGCAGCATTCCACACATATCAACTTGCCCCTCAAGAATTCAGAACTCATAGGTTTCTTTTACTGATACTCCTATATCCATCAAATACAAGACTTTCATAAATAGTAGGAAACACCACACCTCATTTGCTTAAACATCACACATTAAGTAGAAAATTTTAAGTTTAGAACTAATAAGCCAATTTTGACTATTTAAGACTCTTAATCTTAGAATGAAACTTAATGTGTGATGTTTAAACCATAAGCATTTACACAAATACACACTTCTTCTATTCTAATATAAGTTAACCATACTTAGCTTGCAGTGAAACACACCTTCAGCACTACAAATGACTTATCTGTTTCTACACAGATGGTATTTTCTTTAAAAGATTGCATGTTGTATAACTGGGACAGCTTTCTAACAACGCTCTCCCTAAATTAGATTATAGTTTGTTGAAGAATTAATTAATATAGTTGGCAGGGGACTATGAGCGACAGATCTGGCCAAATTGCAAACTAAAACTAGGAATTATTAAGACAGTGATGGAAAACCTCTAAGTATGTCATTCGCGAGAAATACATTTTAGTTTTCTGTTTAAACATTTGCTTCATCAGGTGCACCTTAGAAATAGAGCCATACTGGCATTGTTGTCAACAATTGAATCATATTTAGAAATAGAGCCACTATTTGAAAAATATTAACCAAAGCATTGAACTATGTGGGAGCTATGTTACAGTTATTTATTTGCACATGAAATTTTGATACTCACTGCAAAATAGGGAACAGACGATTTTAGTTTTCTCTTCTTAAATTAAAATTTGGGCATATGACTTGTCGGTAATGCAGCATACATAAAATGACATTAGAGAAGCCATAATCCCATTTGATCAATTGCTTCCTGCCTCAAACCATATTAATCATATGCGAGTTTTGTTTCCAAAATGATTCATTTAAATAGAAATTTGGTGATTGCATATTTCTTGAAAATACTTGTTATTTCATTGTTGCTCTACATTGGATATTATTTTAGTAAAGGATCCTTAAATTATTTACCGCTTAGATCTTCTTAGTATGTTAGAACATCTTCCTTCTAAATGTGCAGTCTTGAAAAGAAGAGATCATCTTCCTCTTTGCATTACTTCCTTTTTTATATTGTACACAAATTTATAATTTGATCATATAAGAATATTTGAGGGTTTTCATATTTTAGAAGACTATAAAATCTTTACATATGTATATTTGTAGGAATGTATATTTGTTTTCCTACTTTTTAAAACTAGGAAATTGAAGTATTTTGCAAATTTATCTCTAATCTTTATAGTGACTAAATTTTGATATTAAAATTTCTAATAGATCATTATAGAAAATATGACAATGAGATTTTTAGACACAATGAATCAAACTATTATCCCCATCCTCCATCTACCCTCTTCTTTCAATAACAATAGAAGTGGTGTTGGAGTTCAAAATGGCAAGGAAGTTGAGAGTGTAAAGAGATATTATCGTTCTATGGTGATCACAAAAGAAAATAATGGCCACATTCCATCAATAGAACAAACTTCACTATATTGCTTAAATATGTAGTGTGCAAGTATTCGAAAGGTCGTTTGTTAATGCAAAAATATAAATACCAAAAACACCCATAGCAAAAGTGGAGATAGTGCAGTAAGTCATGTGAATTAGTGAAACTTCATCATAACTTGTGTAGAACCCTCATTTGATTGATATGTTAAATCTTTGAACACAAATGATTTATGACTTTATATCCTAGACCATGTAAGAAAAGATTATTGTATGTTTTAATAAAGTCCACTAGTTAGAAAATGTGCAACACAAAATAACTATTATAAAATTAACATGGTGTATCATTGTAATACCCCTAAAATTGGCTCATTGCCATCTCAACCAATTCTGGTCTATTTTCTGGTCAATCCTAAGACCTATTCTAATAGGCAATTCTCATTCTGCTACTCGCTATTTGACTTAATTGTCAAATGTAGAAAACCTAAATCTGCATTCATCGTGCTTATTATTTAATTCCTATAGTATTTACTCAAATTAGTTACATTAAACCTATTGATTAATATTTAATTTAATTAATAAGTATTTATACTTTAATTAAATTAAATTATATCTTAAAGCTAATGTACTATGGAATTAAATTTATTTAATTTAATAAATATGCCTATCTTAATTAATTAAATGGGAAAGGTATTTCTAAGCAATTAAACGAAATTATTTAATTAAATGGAGTACTTACTTCTAATTAATTAAACAAAGTTATTTAATTAAATGGGAAGCCATTCCTAATTAATTAAATGAAGTTATTTAATCAAATAAGAAAAGTGTCTCTAATTAATTAAAAGATTATTTAATTAAATAGAAAAGGTAATCATGAGAGCATATCTCATTTTATTAAATTAAATATTTCACCAAAATCTCTCTTCAGTTCAGAAAAGGAAATTTCCAGTTCACTATTGATAAAAAATGAGTTAAATCAATTAACTCCTTTTTCTACTCAAATGAAATCAATTAACTCCTTTTTCTACTCAAATTAAATCAGTTAACTCCCTTTAATTTGGGAATCTTCCTTTATGACTGAACTTCACCTTTCCTAACCGTTGATTGAAATCAATCTCAACCATTGATGGATTCCAGAAAAGTCTATTTAAGAGACCCTCATCTCTTCATTTTAGGAGAGGTTGAATGAGAATTTGCATCGAGTTGCTGCTGGATTGTGCATTCATTTGAGCTCCTTATTTTCATAAGATTTTCATTGTTAGTTTAATTCTCATATAGATTTAATATGCATACATTTAGTATAATTTCTTTTACATGTTCTTAGATTAAACGTGCATTTCTCATTCTAGATTAATCTGCATTCTCATATAGATTAGTCACATTTTCTTTCAAATACTTCGTTCTTACAGGGTATGGTTGCTTAAACACCTCGAATCTAAGGATATCTGACAAGCAATTCCCTTTAGATAGAAGGCAACAGGTCACTTTGCTAGCTGATTTTTGGATGAACAATCCAATGTTCATTCCAGGATGAATTCGCATACAATGACCATGTTGAAGTGTGTGTGTTAGCATAGGCCGCATATTCACGCATACATTTCTAGCGTCCACCGTGGGGCACAAAAATCAATTTTTTTGGCCTCTTTCTATATTTTTTTAAATCATTTTTTTTTGTTCTCTATCCGTACTATTCCATACAGATTCGGGAATCTTTGCGCGTGACTGTTCATTTTCGCGCGAAGATTCTTTCCGTATCGCACAAGAAAGTTCTTGGGCATGCAAAACTTCATGCAGAACCTGTTTCTTCGCGCGAGTCGTAAGACTTCTTCGCGCGAACTATCAGGAATTTTGCGCGAGACTCTGCTAACAAAGGCATTTTTTTTGCATTGATTTTTGTGTTTTCTAGTTTTTGTGCTGACTACTCACGATATTTAGTTTTTCTGTGTTCTCTGATTTTTTGGAACATCATAATAGCAATTTGCGGGACAATTGGAAAAGCGTGATAAAGTTGCTAAAAATAGGTAAAATATCTACTAAGCGCATTGCAAGGATTACCAGGTAATTCTCTTTGACTGATGACACCTCATTTGGAGCTAAAACGAACATTTCTTGTGTCAAGCTTGTGTGTATTTTGTTCCATGTTCTCATTTTACAACACATGCATAATTTGATACTAGGTTGTGATCTCTATTAGTTTCATCTAGCAGGCTTAGTTATTAGTGATAGATCTAATTAGCTATCTTGGGTTATTGGAATCACTAATCCATTGGCCCCTCGTTCCACCCTATGGTTGCAAGATCAACACCATGTTAAAGGGGAGGGGTCTACAAGATAGAAGCATTAAAAGCTCCACTAGGCAACCCTTTTGTGCTTTTTAGAACTCACTAGTTTCTAAGTTGTGGACTCATTTTGGCTTCTGTGAGGGGTTAAATGTTCCACATCTTTGGACTCACCTTGCATTAGTTAAAGCATTAAGTGTACCACCTTGTGCTCTTTGACTACTTTTGGATAGATTTGCTTTCGGGAATTAACATCTGTACATACATAGTAATTAAGCCCCCATGAACACTATTTGTGGATCTTGAGGGAGTGGGTTCCTAGTGAAACTCCTCTCTAAGATGGATTCCTTGTAGGTGGGGAGGATACTTTGAGCATCTCGCAGATAGATGAATCTTCAACTTTTTGATTAAGGCATCCTTTCTCCGGAGAGGTTGATAGATCACTGGGAGTTGATATCATAGATCTTTAAGAGATACTCTTAGTTTAGCGTGTCAAATTAATCTGTCTATTTTCATTGGGCTAAAAGTGAAAAGGTGTCAAAACCTTGAATCTGGAAGCTAAGTCCCTTTGTGGTACATTATTGTGAGTCGGTCACCTTTAGAAAGGGTTAACCATAGCAGACAATCCCTCTTCAAGGAAAACTGTGTTGACGGAACCTCAAGCGGTAATAGCCATTTTTGACGTGGTAGTGACAACTGCTATATAAATGTCCTTGTGGAAGAAATCTCCATGGCTGTGGTTCATTGTGGGTTGTTAGATCTCCCTAGAAACTCTTGAAGATTAAGTTCTCGGACTATGTCAAAACCTTGGTGCACCAGGATTGGAGGTCATCCTTGTGAGTCATAAAAGTTGTAGAGTCAAACCAGTATTAAAAACCTTAGAGAGGCCAACTTTTATTTTCTAGGGATGTATGCGTGATTGCAAAACTCTTTGAAAACATACACAAATAGCTCTCTTAGGGATTAGCACAAACTAAGTCACTTGATTGTTCATGTGCAAGGCTTTTTTTGCCCTTGCTCATTGTTTATAGACGTTCTTGAAATCACTTGCTTGCTATTTTACGTGCCTGTTTATCTGCCTGGTTACTGAAACGATCAAAAAATTTGTCAAAATTAGTCGTTGTTGTAAAAATGGTCTGCCTTTTCACGCAAAATCGTTTTGGTCTCGCGCAAAATTATATGCTCCTTGTGTGAAATCAATTTCTTCTCACACGAAATTAAATTGATGTCGTGCATCTTCGTGCAATCCTGTGAACTTCTTCGCGCGAAATTAAACTGCTATCACTAACCTTCGTGCGAGACAAAAACTTCTTCGCGTGGCCTGTAAAACTTCTTCATGTGACCCGTGAAGGTTTTTTGCACGAGATTTTGTATCAGCATTACCAATTTGGGTCTGTTTTAGCTATCTGCGGCCTGCATGCTGTCCTTTTTTGTGTTCGTTTATCGCTCTCTATTTGCAAATAGTCCTGAAACAATGACACTTCGCTTAGTTGAAGACTTGTGTCTTACGCCTTGACTAGTCTCGTCTCATAAGTAATTTTTTTGGTCTTTGTCTTAATGCTTGTCATACTTTGTGTCGCAGTGGTCATAATCTCTGGCTATTCTAGCCTTTAAATCAGACCATTTGTGTCTTAGTGAACAACATTCTTCCTATTATCTTGTCCTTTTTGAGACTCAGTCTTAGGGTAGTCCTTGTCCAGGTTCTAGCTTCTTGTCCTTATCTATGACTGTCACAACTAGAAGTGGTAACGTGTTTTATCCTGATAATCTTAGACGTGGTCATGCTAGGGGTCGTAATTGTGGCAGAGGTAGCTTACCTTTCACTATGCAATCTATATCCAGTTTGGCTAGTGAGGCGTCTTCACAGTCTTCCTCACTTGCTAGCTCATCTCAAGTTCAACGAACATTTTTCAATTTGCAACAAATTAGGAATCCTTTTTACTAAGAGGATACAGAGATAGGTAGAGGTCCTACATTCCCAAACACAATGTATGATCCATTCTCCAGAGATCCTTTTGGAACACAAAACACTGAAACTGAACACGTTCCTATAATGACTAATCGTGAACTTGAACATGGTAGTCATAGCCGATATCAAGAACCACCTAGGGATGACAAAGAGAAAGAGAAAGAATATGACACTGATGAGGAAAAGGAAGAGGTGGAAATCCTTCCTGAACACATAGCAAAATTTTGAAGAGACAAAAACTTTCAGAAGGTCATGGGAATCCTAATCAACAAAGAGAAAGAAAAATACTTTCTCAAACTTGCCCAAGAGGGAGCAAAGTTACCTTCTCATTTCAATATAAAAAACCATTGTCAAAACTGAAGAAGAAACTGAGACCTCCAAACTCCAAAAACGATTGAAAATTATGCAAGACCAGTTGGCTCAGATGATGCATGAGAAGGAGAAACACACAAAGACATACACATTGGACGCTCTTTCTTCATTTTCGTTTAACAAAAGCATAAATAGACGACTCTAGGACACTAGTTGGATCAGACCCCCGTGACCTAACCCTAGACATTTCACCCACTTCGATTCAATTTTCATAGACATGCACTTGGTCAATGTCTTTATCAGTAGTCACTTCTGAAAGATTGTCCTCAGAATCCTCAGAATCCTCCAGATGTCCTCCGGAGTGATGGTTATCTCGCCCATTGGCAAGTGGAAGGTGTTTGTCTCCGAATGGAAACGCTCCACCAAAGCTGTGAGTAAGCTATGATTCACCATCACGGTTGGAATTCGGCATAGAGAGGACAACCCTAGTCGGGCAATGTGCATCCGATCTGCTTCATCAAGACTCCGCAATAGCTCTCCATATGGTGGATAGTCTGATCTGAATGACACATCTCCAAAGACCTCCTGCACGCACAAACAAAAAAAATGACAAACAAACAATCAGTGTCAAGTCGAAACGAAGCATCAAAACGAACTAAAATGCAATTTTGGAGTGCAAAAATCAAAATTTTAAGCATAACTGTCATGGGATTTCGAGAAAAATTTGTAAAATCTGGCGCGAAGCTCTGAAATTTTGCGCAAAATCATTATTTCTTTATGCAAAGATTCTCGTGTTCGCGCAAAGAAAGATCTGCTCGCGTGGAAAAATACCTACTCATGCGAAAAAAGAGATGTCTATGCGAGAAAAGACATTCTCATGTAAGACACGAAGTACCTCGCACGAAGAAATTCAATCTTTGCAAAAAACCTAATTCGTCCTGCATGAAGATCCTCAGGCCGTGCACGAAGAAATAGCATAACCTATTTCTTCACACGAAGAAAGAAGATCTTCGCGCAAGAAGAGATTGATCTCACGTGAAGACTGAATTGACAATCCTAAAACATGCTAAAATGTGCAATAAATGACCTTGAAATGCGTGAAAACAAAAGTACGAAGATGGAAAATCGATGACTCACCCGTGCTCCGTAGTTTGCTGGCCAATTGTGTCATCTGGAACACTCAAAATGATGATATCTCACATTCACTACCATGTCTCTATTAGAGCTCAAAATCACTACAAGAGAAAAGCACAAATGAATTGAAAATAACCCTTCGAGCCCTTATATAGTTGTTGACCCAAAATTTTCAAAGTGCTCAAATTTGCACAAAAGTCACACCCTTGGCTAATTGGATTGTTCTGGATCCGTTTTCGGGATCAAATTCAAAATCTGACACACCTAAGAGCCTCAAAAATCTGTTTTAAAATTTTGAGGACTGACGCGATCAAACGCTTGTGCAGCCCAAATCTTTCTGGTACTTTGTGATTCTTGGAATCCTTTCAAATTTACATTCTCCATATTTTCAAAATTCATTTTGAAAATAGTCAACTGAAGTCAACTGTGGCTAAATTTGGTCAACTTTTGGTCAACCTTGGTCTTTGCGACTTTGCAATCATTTCAAATCAACCTTGAATCTTCTTTAGATCATTATGATCTCTTCTAGATTCTGCTAAATCTTAGATTTCTTCTATATCTCATGATATACTGCTTCAAATCATATTTCTGGTGTGTCATCTTTTGATTTCGTGCCCGAGGGGGCAAGATGATTACATCATTAAATACTTATTGCTCGGGGCATCTAGTTCCCATCTTATGTCCTTATCACTTGGGGCATCTCATCACTTGGGGCATCTTGTTCCCTTCTATCTGGCATCTTTGCCATCTATCTTATCTTTTCATCAATTGATCAACCTTATAACAACTCTTCTCAGAGTTTGATGGACAAGTATTGGGACAGTCTAAACCCTGACTCCTGAGGATCAAGCCTCATTTTGGGGATGATTCTACAACTCATGATTAGACCTTGTTATCTTTCATCAATCTTAGGTATCTAGGTGTTCTATCTGGATCCTTGAAGGTTAAGCTTCGTTCTGGAGATAATCTTCTAAATGCTTTCAGTTTTAGGTATCTAGGTGTTCTATCGGGATCCTTGAAGGTTAAGCTCCGTTCTGGAGATAATCTTCTAAATGCTTTCAGTTTCAAGTATCTAGGTGTTCTATCTGGATCCTTGAAGATTATGCTTCGTTCTTGAGATAATCTTCTAAATGCTATCAATTTCAAGTATCTAGACGTTCTGTCTGGATCCTTAAAGATTAGGCTTCATTCTGGAGATAGTCTTTTAAATGCTACCAATCTTAGGTATCTAGGTATTCTGCTTGGATTCCTTGGGATTAAGCTCTGTTCTAGAGATAGTCCTTAAAAGATTATTAATTGGTCTCCATGTAATCAACTTCAGAACCAATCTCATGTTCGCATCATGCTTTCTAATTATCTTTGAGTTGAACGTGCTACTCACACATTCATTCAAAGAGGGGCAAAATGTAATACCCCAAAAATTGGCTTATTGCCATCTCAACTAATTCTGGTCTATTTTCTGATCAATCCTAAGACCTATTCTAATAGGCAATTCTCATTCTGCTACTTGCTATTTGACTTAATTGTCAAATGCAGAAAACCTAAATCTGCATTCATCATGCTTATTATTTAATTCCTATAGTATTTACTCATATTAGTCACATTAAACCTATTGATTAATATTTAATTTAATTACTAAGTATTTATACTTTAATTAAATTAAATTATATCTTAAGGCTAATGTACTATGGAATTAAATTTATTTAATTTAATAAATACGCCTATCTTGATTAATTAAATGTAATTATTTAATTAAATGGGAAAGGTATTTCTAAGCAATTAAACGGAATTATTTAATTAAATGGGAAGCCATTCCTAATTAATTAAATGAAGTTATTTAATTAAATAAGAAAAGTGTCTCTAATTAATTAAAAGATTATTTAATTAAATAGAAAAGGTAATCATGAGAGCATATCTCATTTTAATAAATTAAATTATTTCACCAAAATCTCTCTTCAGTTCAAAAAAGGAAATTTCCAGTTCACTATTGATAAAAAATTAGTTAAATCATTTAACTCCTTTTTCTACTCAAATTAAATTAGCTAACTCCTTTTCTACTCAAATTAAATCGGTTAACTCCCTTTAATTTGGGAATCTTCCTTTATGACTAAACTTCACCTTTAATCCTGACCGTTGATTGAAATCAATCTCAACCGTTGATGGATTCTAGGAAAGTCTATTTAAGAGACCCTCATCTCTTCATTTTAGGAGAGGTTGAATGAGAATTTGCATCGAATTGCTGTTTGATTGTGAATTCATTTGAGCTCCTTATTTTCATAAGATTTTCACTGTTAGTTTAATTCTCATATAGATTTAATATGCATACATTTAGTATAATTTCTTTTACATGTTCTTAGATTAAACCTGCATTTCTCATTCTAGATTAATATGCATTTTCATATAGATTAGTCACATTTTTTTTCAAATCCTTCGTTCTTATAGGGTCTGGTTGCTTAAACACCTCGAATCTGATGATATCTAACAAACAATTTCCTTTAGATAGAAGGCAATAGATCGCTTTGCCGGCTGATTTTTGGATAAACAATCCAATGTTCATTCCGGGATGAATCCGCATATAATGACCGTGTTGAAGTGCGTGTGTTAGCATAGGCCGCATATTCATGCATACAATCATTTCAACATTTTACTTTGAATAATTTTTTTTAAAAAGTTATGTAATGTTCTCTAAAATGTTAGTTTATTTTTAATATTTAGTGGTTGAAAAGACTTGGTCGAAAATAAAATAATAGAATAGAATCTAGTCCCAGCATGCACCATAAACACAAGTAATTTACCAGCATCTAAATGGACGCATGTAGAAAAATGAATGTTCAACATAAAATCTAAAATAATGAACATATCTAGATTGTCTATTTTGTGCATAAAGCGAATGAAATATCTACTATATAAAATTTGGTTTAAACTAGATTTTCATGGTGTTTATAGGGCAATCAAGTGGAGTGTCAAATGAAGATGTATGATTCATTAATCAAATGGAAACTTAGTAGTCAAAATAATAATACCCTTAGAGGAGGATACGAACAACATTTAACAAGAGCTCTGAAGAGCTTTAGTCCCACCTTATGCAAAAGGATAGAGTGCAAAGATTTTAAGGTGAAATGGTTTCAAATATATATATATATATATATATATATATATATATATATATATATATATATATATATATATATATATATATATATATATATATATATATATATATATAATTGTTGAAATTGTAACATATAAATATATTAATAAATTATTTATTATTGAAGATTACATTCAATTTGTACAAGTATAATATAGAAATATAATTAAAAGAAAATAATTCAATCTAAAATATGAAGCAAATAAATCAATGAAAGTTGACTTTTCAATTTGAAAATTCAATACAACTTTAATAGAATATTTAAATCATTTTGAACGTGTAATTTTTTTTTTTTGTTATCTTTCCTCAAATTTGATGATTTTGACATAAATAACTATTAAAGTTGTTTAAAAATATTACTCATTGAAAATAATTTGTACTAAAATATATTGAGAATAATTTAAAATAAAATGAAAAAATATTAAATTAAAAAATTAGAAGAGTAAATATAATGAAAAAGAATAATAATTTTAAGAGTAACTAATAAAAATATATGAGTCTATTGTTGTAAAAGAACTTAAAAATTGAAGGTAAAATATTTTTAAAATTCTTTAATATCATAATTTTTTAAAATCAAATTTTATAATTATTAGTTTCATTTTTATAATAATTTGAAAGAGAAATTAAATTTAGATTACAATTTTTTTTATTTTAAATAAATTTTAGATTTTTTATATGCATCCTTCAAATTAAACTAAGAATAATATTAACAATGTTTTTAAACCTATAATTATAAATTAAATTACAATACTTAGAAAATTTTTAATTACATTCAAGAAAATATAAGACATAATATTCATTTATAGAGAAACTCCCGCTAAAATTTAGGTAGTGGTGAAGTAATGAGAGTCCAATGATTGAAGCAACATTGATCTTCGCCTTTATCAAGTCAGTAATAAATGCAAAGCATTGATATTTTCTATTTTTAATAAATATTAATATGGACGCTCTAGAAACCTCGCTTGGAGAATCTCGCTCGGGAAAGTGTCCTTAAAAGCACCGACATTTTTTTTTTTTCTATTTTCTAATTAGAAAAATTAACCGAAACCCCCAAGAAATTGCCGATGAACCAATAAAAAAGACAGAATTACTATCTGATAATTGTTTTTAAAAATCAACGCTTTCAAACTCTAAACAGACTTTGGAATATGACATTTTGTTTGCGAAAAATTAATTCGGGCCGGTCTATCGAAAACATTAGTCTCGCCTTTAAAAAGGCGGGACTAATAAATTGAACATTCCATAAGCATTTGGTATCTAAGTTACAAAAAATTGTTTGTGTATTGCATTAAGGATGCACCGAACTCGAGTTACCAACATTATGAACCTAGTTTCCTAGAACATATACGACTGCCTCAAAACATAGATACTGAAATTTGTGCTACGTTTAGAACATTATTACAAGTCCATTTGAGACCTGATATAGAACTCCGACACACTGAAGCATTAGTTTTCCTGATAATTGGCCAAGAAAAATGAAAATAAATTCTGGACCAGAAACCCAAAAAAATGTTACAGCACATCGACGTCGTTTAGCTTCCATAGGCAAACGTTTTAAATCCAACTTGTAAGATGCTTAAAATCGTGTTACAAAAGGAAATGCATTTTATATTCCCAAGATTCGGGCACTGTCTTCACAGAGCGCAACGTCTATATATATATTTTAATCTTGAAGCTTTGAAAGATGCATATCTCAACGATTGAGAAACTATGACTCATGCAGCAGCTGATTCCATGTTCGAGAGCGAGGGGGAAGAACTCGCCGGACAAGCGGAGGCGTGGAAATACACGTTCGCGTTTGTCGAGTCTTTGGCCGTGAAATCAGTAGTTTTGCTCGGAATCCCTCTCGCAAATCGCGGTGGAGCTTCCCAGCGAAAAGCCCGACGTTGACTGCCTCTTCAGAATCCTGCGCTTCCTCGTCGCCAAAAAATTTTTCCGGGCCGAAGGGGGCGTGGATTTGAAGTACGGGCTAACGCCGGTTTCTAAATGGTTTGTGAAAGCCGGTGCGCAGGCGTCGTCGGTTTCCATGGTCGCCATGCTACTCATGCAGAACGACGAGAGGAGCGTAGCGCCGTGGCATCATTTGAACCAGTGCGTTCTGGAAGGCGGCGTGGCTTTCGAGAAGGCCCATGGTGTTCACGTCTGGGACTACGCGGGGGCGCACCCGGAGTACAGCGACCTCTTAAACGAAGCCATGGCCTGCAACTCTCGCATCGTAATAAAAGCCATCTTGTCTAAATACGAGGGGTTTCAGGGATTGAATTCCTTGGTCGACGTGGGGGGTGGCGTCGGAACAACAGTTGCAGAGATTGTGAAAGCATATCCAAGTATGAATGGGATCAATTATGATCTCTCCCGCGTCATAGCTACGGCTCCCCAATTC
Source organism: Cupressus sempervirens (assembly GCA_028749045.1). NCBI lineage: Eukaryota > Viridiplantae > Streptophyta > Pinopsida > Cupressales > Cupressaceae > Cupressus > Cupressus sempervirens. The sequence goes on along the minus strand of CM053783.1, from coordinate 589,208,756 downwards.
CCTGGTATGATTAATTTTACTTAAGGGTAGTCTTAAATGGACCTCATTTTTCTCTCTCTGCATAAAAATGTCATATTTTTTTTTCACTTGCAGGGGTGAAGCATGTGGGAGAGGACATGTTCAGAGAGGTGCCATCCGCAGACGCTGTATTCATGAAGGTCGGTGGATCGAAACCGGTTCTTGCCTTTTGTTTAATGTGAGAGGGGTATGCTTTAAGTTTCTTAATGGGTTTGTATTAATTTGTTTTCTTGAAATATTACAGTGGATAATGCATGATTGGTCGGACGAGGACTGTGTAAAGATTCTGAAGCAATGCAGAAAGGCGATTCCGGTGAGAGGGAAGGTTATAATTGTGGATACGGTTCTGAATGCTCGAGAGAAGACGGCGATGGATCCCACTTTTGGTCTTCTGTTTGATCTGGCAATGATTGCTCATAGCACTGGTGGAAGAGAGAGAAGCGAGGAGGAGTGGAAGAGTTTGTTAGTGGAAGCAGGATTTCCACGGTTCAATGTGATTGCCATACCGGCATTGCAGTCTGTAATTGAAGCTTTTCCTTATTAGTCGCTTTGTTTATTTATTTCGGAGAGATGGATTCTTAAATAATTTATTTTGAGGACATAACAAGAGCTCCAATGGAACTGGAATCCCGCCTTCTGCAGGAAAAATAGAAACCGAGATTATAATGATTATATGGTGTTAACTATTTATGATTGTTCAGCCTCCTTACTGGAGATGCATGCCTTTTGTTGAAAAAATAGAAATAGTAGAATCGTACAAAATTCAATTATCACATGGTAACAACAAAGGAAAAGTATGGTTTATCAATAATCAGAAATGAGAGTGTACTGCAAAGAGTGTTATACATTCAAATAAATTAACCTTACCTGGACTTATTTTGAACATGGTGATAGACATCTCAATCTTGCAAAGACTAATTTGGAAGAGGAAGAGAATCCAATTTTCTATTGTTTTTGAATTAAAAAGTAGCAAGAGGGTGTTAACCCATGGAACAACCACCAGATACTAGACACTGTTAAACAAATTAACAACACCTTGTGTCAAACATCCATTAAAAACAATAGCTAATGTCTACCTTTCTAAAAAAATAAAGGTCCAAATATGACAAACCTACCAACCATGGTCTGCATTGTTCAGAATAGGCATGCGACAAACCCCCATACTAGCTTCTTTCTTAAACAAAAAACAAGAACAAAGGACCCAAGGGAGCCCACTAAAACTAACAACAACCACCCAATCACATGAAGGAAAAAAAACAAAGAGGGGGAGACAAACTCATCCTCAAAATGAAACATGTCAAAATACTAGAAAATGATTTTATGGAAAATAATTGTCATTTTCTCATAATCTACAACAAACAACCATCATAAAATAGGGAAATAATGAAAATTCATATTCCCATGCAAGAAACAAGTTGAAATTATGAGGGATTTGATTTTTCTCAGGGTTTCTAGTGCCCATAGCAAGAGATACAATAGAAAATTACAGCTTACCCCCAAGATTCTATACAAATAGTGTCAACAATGTAGATGATACAAAAGGGAATACTTTACGGAAAAATTACTATGTAAACTTTAATGCAGAAAGTGGGATCATAGTCAAGGTATGTGGAAGGTTTTGAAAATATGAACTATTTACATATGCCAACATGCAACATTTCTCAAAACAGAAAACAAAACACCTTCCTTGACTTGGCAATAGCAATAATATAATATAGATCAGAATATGAAGCATGATTTCCAAAGAGCACTTCTTTATACAAAAGTCCAGTCTTCTTCAATGTAATACATGTCTTCTATAGGTATAGTGAAAAATCTAGTTGTTTGAGAAGGTTTTAAATCAAAATTCTTCCTTTTTCAGATTGATCAAAATTTATTTAGATACAAGTCTAATTGTCATGAATATTATTAGTAACACCAATTTTTGCATCTTTTTCATTTCTTCATAGAATTCATGACAAAGAAGTCAAATTACATCTAAAACTATGTTTTCATGAAAGATGTCTAACTACAACTGTTGAGGGTGTGCATTGGCTTCTATTGCATGATGAGGAGAATGTCACCATCAAATATTTTTAAGTGTCTAGGTGGAAATTTCATTGATTTATGGCGGAGTACATAAGATACCAGGGGTGGGGGGTGAAGCAAAGTTTATATCAATGTAAACCTTTTCACCATTCATACACATCTAATTATATCTTATGCATGCAATACAATAAATATAAATTTGTTGTAACATGTAAATCAAATCAATTACATGCATGAAAGTAATAACACATAACACAACATTGGTTACCTAGAAACCCTCCAAGGTGAAGGTAAAACTGAGATGGAGATGACACCCATAAATCTTCACTACTGTAGTAATAAAGTTAATGGTTGACCATAACATATGATCTCCTCTGTGAGAAGTTTTCCCTATTGAAGAATTAAGAAACTATTAGGTTTCACCTTGTTAAAAGATTTGACACATACAACAAATTAAAGACTCTGTTAGGAGATTTACAAAAGATCTATTAAGATCATTGTGTTAAGAGATTTACCTCAATTCAAGTCTATTATAAATGGCTCAATACCTAACTTTCAATTTTCTTTGCAAGCCGATTTCATGTCTTCTCCTTAATAACTAATCTTCTCTAATATGGTATGATACTCTTGTCTCTCCCTTCCACTTTCACTGCTTATGAATAGGTTACTTGTTCTATTAGATGATAATAGAACCCTTGAATGACTATTGAGCTTCACCACTCTGATTTTTTCATGTCCTCACACAACCACTTTCTCAACTCTCACATCCTCTCAATCTAGGTTAAGATCGGTGCTTTATAAAGATTCCATGGAGAGTATTCTAGACAATTTCATGTTTTGCCTCTTCATCCTGATCATTGAACAAACACATGGGGATATTCAATCCATGCCATGTAACTTTTTTGTGACAACCTCAACAAGTATTAAATGTTAAATAAAAACCTCTTCAAAACTTATATAATACTTCCATGTTAGCTTGATAATCATTTTTCCTAAAACTATGTTCCATTCCTGACTTTTATGTACACTTTGTATTGCTTGACCTCTACTATTACTAGTGCTCACCATTGTTTTGAAAATAAAAGCAACCAAAACAAGGGGGCTAGCCCATTACAAACAAGCTAGACAACTACCAATAAATAACCATTAGAACATAACTTACCCCTAATGCTTTTTAAAGCAAAAATACAAGTTTATGTTGTAATTATAAAAGTAACTATAGGCTTTAAACAAAATGCTTGTTAACAAGCTGAAGTCTCTTAACAAAGACAAAGGCATGAAAGCCTTAAAATAAAAAAAGTTTATAAACCTGCAAATTAACAGCACGCAAAAAATAAAGAAGGGGGGAGCCCTTATGATTTCTTGACCTCCTTCTTCCCTAGAAGGAAATTTTCCCAGTCTTCCACCAAGAAGTCAAAAAGTAGCTTGGAGTCCTCCTTGGGAAAGTCCCCTTTGGCATCCTTCAATAGGCATAGAGTGGTAGTCGTCGCATGCGTGATTTTAAACATGAACCTGGATAATAGTTCCATTCTTTCCTCCAACGCATGGATTCTATCCTACAGCTCATTACCAGCCTTATCCAAATCTCCCAGGTGTCTATCCCTGCTAGCATAAGTATCTTGCACAATTAGGGGGTTAGTAGCCTTTATGGATCTTGGCTTAACAGGGGAGGAGATTGTAATGGGGGAAGTCATCCTATCTAGTGTTTTGGGGAATTGATCTTTTGGTATGTACACACACCCAGGCACAACCATCTTTGAAACATGTGACACCACCTTATTCTCCTTGCCATTACCTAAGTTTGACCTGGAGGAATCAGAAATCTCCTCTTCAACCTGCTTTGTACCTCCCACTATAAAGTTTACAATTTTCTCCTTCATTCTTCTTTTGGGCAGCTTGAATCCTTAGAATTTGACTCCTCCTCCTATGAGGTTCCCTCCCTTAACTTCCTCTTAGCTTGAGATTTAGCCAACCTCCCAGACCTCCTTCTTCCCCTTCTCCCGTCATCCTCCAACTTTGTCTACATTTTCTCCTTACCTTTTCCTTTATCCCCCCTAGGGAATGGATTCATTGGGGACCCACTAGGAGAGGGCTGAGGGGTAGGGGCTCTAGGACCCATAATCCTAAGGGGGACCATTTGGGGTCTGGGGTTCAAGTGTACAAGAATATCAATTTCCACAATCTTAGGGGGGACCAGTGCAAGGTGAAATTGATACAGCCTAAAAATTAAACCCTGGTGTAAAATAGTAAAATTAACCCCCCTTCTCATTTTATCTTTCACATCAACAACATTATCCTCAAGATCATGCAACAAGAAGAAGAGAAGAAAAAGAAAATCACAGTGACAAAAATGATTAAGAAGAAGAAAATGGTAGTAGTAGAAACTCCATACCTTCCTTCCAGGGTAAGATATTTCATCAAAATTAGACAAACCTCGTTCCACAAGTCAGGTAGTTTCTCCCTATATGCCGAATCGGTTCCTCACCCTCGATAAAGAAACATTGCAGACTTGTTTCATTAGTCATTTATGTCACCTTCTACCATTTTCTTCCCTTCATTGCCAAGCCCATCACCATAGCAGTCACATCCTCCAAAACATTAAATGAGATTCCATTAATTTTCACTCTGTGATTTTTCAATGAATTAACAAACTACATAGAACAATTCTCATCATGACCATTGAGAACCCATGAACGGGACAAAACTGCCCTCCTTCAGTAAGTACCAGACCAAGGGCTTTCTCACATTATCATTGATCATAGCCGATTCTATGCACATCAGGTCACCTCCCATCTCTATAATTTTTTTGCTCTCCTCTCTCTCTATTGAGGGCCCAATCTCTAAAAAATACTTCACTCTTAGAAAGATAAACCCACAAATGGAGCTAATAATTACAATTAATAGGTGTAATGAAACCTACCAAATTGGTGAGAAAGATCACGTGTCAGCCGCCATGATCTATCCTCCAATCATTTACATCATTCCCAACGTACCACAAATCTTTAAAAAATAATTCTTTTTTTTGCATAGCGTACAATGATCTATAAAGGGAAATAAATAAAAAAATCTCCCATTTCAAACTTCTAGTTTTTGGGCCATGAGTTGTAATTATTGCTCATACCCAAGCCTTTACTCCCTGCCACATAAACATCAAGTACATTTCATCCCCATCATTTCAATAGCACAATACAAAGTAACCAGCTAGGATTCATCATTTTTAATTTCTTTATTCACTAACTCCCTCACCAAAATTTGGTAGAGTGTTCAAATTCCTCCAACCTATTAGCCCTTCCATCTTTAAGCCAATCACTGCCATACCATCAGTTGTGTTATTTCCCTTCATAAAAATGTGATTGAAATCAAACCTATTGAGGGTGGCTAATAGGTACTTGATATCATCAACTACATGTTTGATAGCCCATCTCTCTCACATATTGCCTTTTATAGTCTCAATAATAATTTTAGAATCACCTTCAACTTGCACATCCTACCATCCCACACTTATGACTAACTTTATACCCCAGTAAAGAGGCATCACTTCCACTACATTATTTGAAACTTTCCCTAATGGACAAACATAAGCCAAAAACATCCTTCCCTTACAGTCCTTAACAATCCCTCCCCCTGCCGATCCCTCCTTTCTGGTAGCTCCATCGAAATTAAGTTTAACCCAGTTAGCAGGTGGGGGTTTCCATTGGGTTCCCTTTCTAGCCATAAGATTAGAGTTATTAATCTCCATAATCCCTTCCATCAACAACTAGCACTTCACCACTCTAACCTCCAAGGTAGAACGGGGAACACTAGTTTTCTCCAATTGCTACATCTGATATTTTCAACAATCAATTTGGAGACCATATCCACTACGATCTTCACCTCCCTCTCCTCATTTCTAAACACCCTATTATTTTGCTCCTTCCAAATACCCCAACACACCTAGGGGGTATGATCTTCCATAGATTGATAAGTAGGGGGTGGGCAAAAGGGCCATGCCAATTTACCAAATGCCCCATGTCCTCATTGAATGCCCAATTCACCTCCAAATTTTGAAGAAAAATCCCCCACATAGATGCAAAGATGCAATGTAGGAATAGGTGGTTGATGCTCTCTTCCTCCCTCTTACATATACAACATCTATTAGGTAATTGAAACCTCCTCTTCCTCAAGTTGTCAATAGTGAGAATTTTGCCATGGATGCTGGTCCACCAGAAAATGTTGATTTTCAGGATTAAATGATTAAACCAAACATTTCCCAAGTCATTAGATTTGAAATATTTATCGAACATAAGATTGTAGGAAGATTTAATTGAGAATTCCCCAACCAAGGTGGCCCTCCATATGAACTCATCAGTCCTCTCTCTTCCCAAGATCTTGTACTCTTCTAGTAAAGAATTCAACTCTTCAGTCAAGACCCTTCTTATCAAACCATTCTATTGGAACCTAAAATTCTTCCATTTTCTTCCTGGGCCTATAAAATCTACAACCATACAACCCCCGAAGTCTTGGAGGTTATATCAAAGTGACCCAAACATTTTTTTTGACAAAGGTTTATATATAAGCCATGGATCCTCCTAGAAATTAATTTGGTTGCCTTTCCCCATGAGCCACCTTACTTCCCTCTTCAAAAAGGTTCTATTTCTCACAATGTTACCCTAGAATTTAGAGCCCATAGGAAGATCATTTGTCCAAGTACAGTAAGAGAAATTAAGATTACCAAGGTACTTAGCTCTCATAATATTACACCAATTAGAATCTCCCTTCATCAGATTCCACCCCATCTTTGTGAGAAGCACATTGTTCAAATTAGTCATCTTCCTAACTCCCAATCCTCCCCTATACTTAGGTTTATAGACTATATCCCAACTGACCAAGTTTATTCCTCTCTTCTCACTTCTCCTAGACCAAAGGAAGTTACATTGAATTTTATCCAACTTATTAGTCATACATTGAGTTATTTTGAATAAGGATAGGAAGTACATTGGTAATCCTTGGAGAGAGGAGATCAGTAGTTGAAGTTTACTTGCACTACTCAAATTTTTGTCTTTCCATCCAATCAACTTTTTCTCCATTCTTTCAAAAATGCTATTCTAGAAGTTATTACTAACCTCTTTCATAGTTAAAGGGCAACCCAAATAAGTACCTGGTAACTTAGCAAAATTACAAGCTAGAATATTAGCAATCCTTTGTTGTAGGTCTAGATGGGTGTTAAAGAAGAACACTTTACTTTTGTCAAAATTCATCTTCTGTCCTACATTCATAGCATATATCTCTAGCACCGACTTCCAAGCTCTTGCTTCACCCACCAAGGACTACCCACTAAGGAAGGTGTCATCCAAAAATTGTTGGATCACTTCAGGAGGTAAAGTGGACATAGATTTAATCTCTTTGATTATTTCCCTTTCCCACTTTCTCGTGAATGCTCTCCTCAGAACTTCAGCCACCATGATAAACAGGTAGGGAGAGATAGGGTCGCCCTTCCTAAGACCTCTCCCCCCCCCCCCCCCCAAAGTTTCCCCAATATGACCCATTAACCAACACAGAATAGTTAATTTTTTCCACCATTTATTTTACCATTCTAATATCATTCTGACTTAGGCCAATCCTTTCCATAACTTTATACATAAAGGTCCAATTGATCCGATCATAAGCTTTAGAGATGTCCAGTTTAAAGGCCATACTAGGATTACCACTTTTCTCCATAGAGTGCAATACTTCATGCATTTTTATTGCTACCTTTAGGATTTGTCATCCTAGGACAAACCCATTATGGGTTTTCACAATGAACTTATGCAGTAGCGGCTTCAATCCATTCACCAAAATTTTGGAGAAAATCTTGTAGGTGGTGTTACAAAGGTTGATCGGTCTGAAGTCAGAGAGAACTTCCAAATCCTTCACCTTGGGAATTAGAGAAATGAAATTTTTATTGAGTTGTTTGAGAAGCTTCCCAATCCTAAAGAAGTCATGAGCCACCCAAAGGAGATCTAACTTGATAATCTCCCAAAAGTGCTGAAAGAACATTTGTAGGAAACCATCAGGACCCAGGGATTTATAAGCATTCATGGAAAACATAGCTCTATGGACTTCCTCCTCAGTCACCATCTGCACAAGCTCTTCATTTTCTTCAGCCGAGATCACTGAGGGCATAGTCTCAATCAACCACTACCAATCCTCCTCTCTAAAGTCCCTCTATTCTTCCTTGAAAGAATTACTAAAGTAAGCCATCACCTAGTTCCCTATCTCTTCAGGTTTATTTAGCTTCACATCATTGTCATCTTTAATCCTATCAATAGTGTTTCTTTGTTTGTGGATGGAAGTAGATCTATGGAAAAATGCAATGTTCCTATCCCCCACTTTAAGCCATAACTCCCTAGACCTCTATTTCCAGTAAATCTTCTCTCTACTCAAGGTTTCCTTCCAAACTTTCCTGTATTTCCCCTCTTCCTAGATAATGCTATCCATTGGTATGCCTTCCCCCATGGCGTTATGGAGTTCAACTGACTTTTCTTCCACCTCCACCTTGGTCTTAAAAATTTCCCCAAAATACCTTTTCTTCCTAGGGCACCACATTTCTCCTTAAATTCTCCAATTTAATAGAGAGTCTATACATCGTTGTCCCTTCTATCCTTATTCCCCACCACTCAGCCACCCTAGAGCTGAAATCAGCATTGGATTGCCATATAATTTCAAATCTAAAGGGTCTTGGGCCCCCCAGGGAATCTTGTTTCCAATTAAAAAGGATAGGGGCATGATCTGTAACCGTCCTGGGTAGTCTCATAAGAAAGGAGGAACTTAGTCCTTCCCACCTTGCCAGGACCAAAAGCCTATCTAGTTTGAATTGGATCATGTCAACCCCTTTTCTATTATTTGACCATGTGAACTTCACACCACGCATCTCCATGTCCAAAAGATCATTATTATTTATAAAGTCAACCAGATCCTTCATACTATCAGTAAAATCAATCATTCCTCCAATTTTCTCTGAAGGGTACAGGGGCGAGTAGAAATCTCCCATGCATAAGGTATTCTTGCTTTGAGAGATAAAAATTGACAACTCCTCATGTAAGCTATGCCTACCATTTCTTGTATTAGGGGCATAAACATTAATAATATTCCATTTCTTATCTCCTATCCTATGCTTAGTAATAAGATAAAACTTTGAGCTATAGATTAGACTACCATTACCAACATCTGGGTTCGAGAACATAGCCACACCTTCTGCTTCACTATAAATTTTTTTTGCTCCAGTCCAAACAAAACTTGTCATACTCACCAAGTTAACCATAGACATTTTAACCTCCTGAACAAGTAGGATATCAATTTCATGGTTTTCCATCTATTGTTTGAGGGAAAACTACTTATGAAGGTTGTTCAACCCCCTCATATTCCAAGATAGACAAATCATCTCCTACCTTTTGTTAAGGATTCCAAAGTGGCATGCCTACCATTTGCCATCTCCCTAGCCAACTACTTGGCTTTCTTAGTTTGTTTCCCTAACTTTCCTACATCCAACTTCAAATCCACTATCACCTCCGATTTCCTTGAAAACCTTGTCTATCTTCTCTATGTATGCCACTTCTTTTCTTTATCATCCAGTTGGGCTAGATCCACCATCTTATTTGGAAACTTCTCCTCATTCCAGTGAAGTACTCTGGCTACCTCTCCTTATTCCCCATCATTCACCTCTCCCTTCTCCACAACCTTGTCAGTGCCTGCTCGAAAGACCTCCTCAATCACTAGGTTCCTCAAAGGGGTACTAAGAAGCTCCTCAATTCCTTGTAAAAGGGAGAAAGAATCAATTCCCCCTTCCTCCAAACCCCCCATTTCCCCTTCCTGTGTGCAGAGTAACTCTGGACCTTAGACTAAACTAGACATCCACTCTCGCTCCTCCATTCTAACCTACCCAATCTCATCTTGAGGTTTATAACTTAGCACCCTCCTAGAAGGGGGAGTCAATCCCTTATCCTTATCTATCTGAGGATTCTTTACTTGTAGTTCCTTCCTTGGAGAGAAAGTCACCTCCTTGTCACCCTCAAGAGGCACTTCCCTCACCACCTCTGAGACCTTAGGAGGAGGAGGGCCCGCCCTACAACATCTCCCTCAATTATCTCCTTAGCCTTCCTATCTGACTTCATATAGTTGACAAACAAATGCCCAAATGATGAGCATTTCTGACAAAACACACCCACGTTCTCATAAAAAATGGGTTCAATCTTCTTACCCCATTTTGAGCTCAGAATGATAGACTCTCGACAACGAAGTACCCACTTCCACATTAACACTGAACCTTGTAAAGAAGAGTCAAGTTCTTTGCAAAGTAACCAAATCTACCACCACAAAGTGCCCAAGGGAATCCCTGATGGATTTCAAGATCCCTTCATCCCAGAACTCAAGAAGAAGGCTTGGTAACCTAAACCAGACTAGAGCTATCTTTTTCAATTATTTTGTCAGATCGAATGCCAAATGCCATTTAGCCACCACTAGGCTATGCTTTCCATATGACTAGGAGCCTACCATCACCATTATCATATCCTCTACTACTTTGAATTTAAAATAGAATAGGCCTCCTAACATGGCTGAGACCATAACACTTCCCTTCAACTTCCATCTCTGACTCACCCACTTCTAGACCATCTCAATCAATGGGCAAAAGGAAACAAATCTACCAATGAGGCAGAGTTTTAGATTGGTAGACACATTGTGAACCAAGCTATCTAGAACCACAATTTCCACTCCCTTGTCACTACTAATCAATTTGCGAGCTTCCACTGGGATGAGAGACTCCTTCTCACCAAGGACCACTTCCTTCCAACCTAGATCCTTATTATGGTTCATTTGAATCTCTTGGCCACCAAATGAGCCCTAGTAAGGCTCATTTGAATCTCTTGGCCCTTTGGCAAAGTCGTTGACTTCACCGACATCTTCCCAATAGGACAAATGACGTCGACATCCCCCTAGGTAAACCCATTCACAGTCAAAATAAGAAGCAAGTCTCAATAGGGATCCAAGACTAGGCCTAGCCCCTTGGAAGTATCCATGGTCATTAATTTCCTAATGCCCGACACATACTATGCTTGACACATACTATATCAGGGAGATCATATTTCCACAATCCATTAAATTTATTGGCAATTACTTCTAGATTAGATTGTGTTGAAATTTTTACCATCAACATTTTGAATCACACTATGTGATTCATCACTAGAATCACCCTACCCAAAAAATTGGCATTCTTAAGACCCTTTCTTTGAGAGCCTATAGAATTTGTGATGCTCACTACCTTAATCTAGAGCTTAACCATCTTCTTCAGGTCTTTAGACACAATGTGATGTAGTGCAAGGCAGGAGAATCCCCAAAGGAGATGTCCTAGCCCCCAACAAATGATTACATAGTGGAAACAAAAACAACAATGCAAGGTTTGAAGCCAAATCACAACTTTTTATTTATAAAATAATTATTACATTCAATGTGCCAGGCTATAAGGCCTTCCTAGTTATGGCCAAATATGAAGCAAGTAATAGTTTCGCAAGATCCCTCTAGATCCAAATCAAACCCTAGCTAGTCTAGATCCACACTCTTGTAAAAACCTCCAAGATCTCAACTTGTGCTTGCAAGCCTCCAAGTAATATCCTTATTTCACAAGCCTCAGCTACTAGATATCTCCCAAATTTTGCTCTTCTAGATCCTCATCTTCTCCAAGATGGATGAATAATGACTAAAGACTTCCCCACAACCCTTATACCAATCTAAGCCAAAATTCAGTGCAAACCAAAAATTAAACACAAATACATAAATTAAATTCCACAAGTTAGCCTGCAACAACAATTAAATGCCCAAAATTGATATCTGAGTAAAATCATGATATCTCCTAGCTCTAATTGAATTGGAACTTGCTCTTCAAACCATAGTTATTAATCTAAGGCCTCTTCAATCCATGATATTTTCATCCTCTAAATTAATTTAGAAAATTAGTTACATGGCCTACAACAGGAACAAAATTCCTAAGCAAGGCTGAGCTCCATAGACCATGTCGAGCAACCAAAGACCATGCCGATTTCCTAGACCATATTGAACAACTAAAGACTATGATGAGAAATCAAAGACCATGCCAAATTCCTAGGCCATGTTGAGCAACCAAAGACCATGTTGAGTTCCCAGACCATGCCAAGAAACCAAAGACCATGTTGAGTTCCCAGACCATGTCAAGCAACCAATCCAAGCAATCCAAGCACCCTCTAAAGAAACTACTGAGCCTCCTCCCATGAACTCCAAAGTAGTCACTAAGAAAACCCAAGACACTCTTGCATCAGATTCCCCAGGTAAATAGAAAAGTGTGTCTAAGATATTGATGCCCAAAGAAAGGTCAAAAACCATCTTCATCTTCACCAAAGGCTTCCGCTTCAACAGGGAGAAGAAAATCAACATGAAAATCATCTGAATCTGCATCATTCTGTCAAACTCTAGAATCTCAACCATCTAATAAACATGCTCACTCCTAGGAACAAACTAAACATAATGCTTCATCAACAAACCCTCATCCACATCAGCAACTAGTAAATCCACACTAGCAGCAACAAACTCCACATCAACAACAATACAAAGATCTCCATCAACACATGCCAAACTCACAACAACAACAATCTCATTGCTCACAACAAGATGCTTTGCAACATACAAGTCACCACCAAGAACAACTAGATCATCAATGACCAAGTGCTCTACAATTTTCATGTCATAATCAACTGACTGATCATGAAAACCAACCTCTATCCTAGCATCAACAAGGTTAGGAATATCTTCAGCAACAACCTCTAGCTTCTCTACAGGTTTTGTAACAGACTCCACAAGCTAATCAGCAAAACTAACCTCTTCAACCTTGACCTTGCTATGACATATTCTCTCTTGAACAAGTCTTCTAACTAGCAAAACAATTCTCTTCCAGAATGGTAGATTCCAACTCCACAAACATCTATGGAATTCCTTCCTCAACCTATACATATCTTGATAATCTAAACTAGTTTCAAACCAAGAAACTACCTCCCTAGCTCGATTAGCCAAACTAGCTTCAAACTGAGTAGACATCTTAGAAAAATTCCTCTCCACCACATCATGAATATTCATAATCATCTTAGGGTCCAATCCTCTCGGAGCCATCTCCCAAGATCTTCGTAAACCCTCTACAACAAATCCTTCTCATGCTCCTTGTGAAAACCTCAAATTTTTTGTAAGTCAAATCACAACCTCCCACCTTGCATGAACAATCAGGAAACACATCACAAGTCCAAGACCAGGTATCTGCAATCTATAATCTCTCTATGATCATGCCTCGACAAGATCAATTTTCCATCTTCGCAACCATAGATCCACCTACATGCCCTTAGATCAAGATAAACTTAGATTGACTTCTCCAACCCAAGTCCTAGTGCAAACTACCTCAGCTTCGATGATTTGTCTACACACTCAGGAACAACCTTCAGTTTGATACCATCTAACATAGTTGAAGGTAGAAGAATCTCAAAAGGAGATGTCCTAGCCCCTAGTAAATGACTACACAGCATAAACACAAACAACAATGAAAGGTTTGAAGCCAAATCACATCTCTTTATTTATAAAACAACTATTACATGCAATGTGCCTGGCTATAAAGCTTTCCTGGTTATGGCCAAATACAAAGCAAGTAATAGCTCTATAAGATCCCTAAAGATCCAAATCAAACCCTAGCTTGTCCAGATCCACACTCTAGTAGAAACCTCCAAGATCTCAACTTGTGCTTGCAAGCCTCCAAGAAATCTCCTTGTTTCACGAGCCTTAGCTATTAGCATTCTTCCATAATTTCCTCTTCAAAGCTCCTCCTCTTCTCCAAGATGGTGAATAATGACTAAAGACTTCTCAACAACCCCTACTTATACCAATCTAAGCCATAAATCAGCATAGAACAAAAATTAAATACAAATACATAAATTAAATGCCACAAGTCGACCTACAACAATTAAAAATCTAAAATTGATATCCAAGTAAAATCATGATATCTCCTAGCTCTGATCAAATTAGAACTTTCACTTTGAACCATAGTTAGTACTCCAGGGACTCTTCAATCTCTAAAATTTTCATCCTCTAATTCATTGTATAAAATTAGTTACATGGCTTGCAACAAGAACACAATTCTTAAGCAAGGACGAGCTCCATAGACCATGCCAAACAACCAAAGACCGTGTGGAGTTCCCAGACTGTGTTGAGCAACCAAAGACCATGCCATGTTCCTAGACCATGCTAAGCAACCAAAGACCATACCAAGTTTCCAGACTATGCCGAGTAACCAAAGACCATGTCGAGTTCCCAAACCATGCTAAGCGACCAATCCAAGCACCCTCTAAAGCAACTACGAGGACTCCTCCCATGAACTTCAAAGTAATCACAGTGAAAATCCAAGATGCTCCTGCATCAAAATGGCTATTTTCCCAAACAAATTTTCAGGGCCCCCAAGCAAGTGGAGTCCTTCCATCTATCCTTATCTAATCCCAAACCTTCCCTCTTGCCTTGGGAGTTTTTGATGCCTCCCTCTCTTTTGTCGAAGGCATCTCCCAAAAAATCTCTAAGATCTTGTACAAAAAGGGTTTCCATGTAGGTTTCAAACCTCTCTCCAAGATCAAGAACTGGGTCCCTCCTATCAAGGACTCTAGAGATATTTATTGTAACTTAGGAGTTTACAAAGTTCCCCGTTCTTGTACCACACCTTATATTGGTGAGACAAGATTCTCATTCCACACTTTGATCAAAGAATATGTTTCTAACATTAGACATGATAGGGTCTACAAGTCAGCCTTAGCTAAGCGTTCCTTTTCAACCAAACATCACATTTGCATGGAAAAATTACAAATCCTTGCCAAAGATGACAAAATTTTTAAAATAAATCTGAAGGAAGCCATTGAAATCAACAACCACCTCATCAACCTCAATTGTGATGATGGTTGGGTCCTTAACCCCACATGGAAGCATAGGCTTTCTTTCCAAGATCATATTGAGTGATAATTGTTTCCCACCCCCTTTTCCTCTTGCTTTTGCACCTACTCTCCAATGGTAGGGGTTTGTTTGGCTTTCTCTTTCCTCCCTCCTTTAATTTTTTGGTATATTCTCCCTTCCACTAAGGTATTGTCCCTTGCGTGTTTCATGGGTTCTTCTTGCTCCTTTCTTTTTACTCACATAGCGCATCTCTTCTGGGTGTCATGCTTTTTGTTTAGGGTATAGGTCCTACGCTTTGATGTTGTTTTGCATTGGCTTGTACTTGTGCTTTCCTCCTTTCTTGATAATTTGTTAGCTTTTGTGTTTGTGTTTGTTTTTGTTCTTGTGTTGAAACTATATTATCATTTTCATCAGCTTTTGTATCTTCTTCATCTTCTTCTTCATTGCTAAGCCTTGATTGTTTGGCTTCTAGAGTGTCAGAGGAGTTAGTATGTATAGGTGACATGATGTCTTGTGGACTTAGAAACTTGAACTCTCTCCACTACAATGCTAATCATCAATATTCATAGCTTCTACCTTCTTTTTTGTAAGACCAAAAATGCTTTTCCATAATAATTCACTCTATTTTCATACAACTTCCTCTTTATTTACTAGTATTAAGAATGTTATGAATTTTGGGACAAATCAACTCCTATATTTTTCTATAAATCTATCATCCTATTCTTGTGACAAATTAGGCATAACTCTAACTAATGTTTCAGCTCTTATTTGATTTTCTACTATTTTTTCCTACTATCACCTTCTCTTTAATCTTTGAAGAAGTTCTTGAGGTATCGTATTCTCCATTTCATTTAGAACTATCTTGAAATTTGACATCATTTCTATCATAGCTTCTTCAAATATTTTTATCATCATTATCTAGTGTGTCATATTTCACAAATTTAAAACTAGATAATCCTGGAGTACTCTTTATATCTGAATATAACTTGTCAATTGTCTTATGTTTCCTATGAGGTGGTCCATTGACCAATATCATTCTCCTAGTTTGAGGTTCACTTGATTTAGTAGACTCTTCTACTTTATTCTTCTTAGTCTTCTCAACAATAACAACTATCCTAGTCCTTGGCTTAGTTGATGGTAGAGGTGTTGCTTCCTTCTTCATCTTTGATTTCTGAGCCTTCTTTCTCTATGGCATGAAAAAAGTTAGGTATTCACCCTTGCCAACTTCTTCCTCATCAAAACTATCTTGATCTCTGGCTTCACCATGAGTCAACTGTAATGATTCCTTACCCTTTTCTAGATTGCCTAATTTTTCTTCTAGGTATTTGATCATCTTCTTTCTTTTCTTCTCTTTAGAAGCTATCTTGATGTTCACTGTTATTCTTGCTTTTGCTTCTTCACACTTCCCAAATGGTTGGGCCTTGGTCTCTACCTATTCTTCTAATAATGCGTCAATTCTTGCACTAACATCATCACTCTCTATTTCATATCAAAAATTTTGTAGTCATTCCTTCCTTTATTGTTTTTACAAATGTTTTGTCTATATCAATATGAAAAAATATGTCACTATAGTCCTTTGTGACCAATTCCTCTGGAGTTCTCATTCTTCTTTTCATTCTCAACTTGAAATCATCAAAATATGTATCCATTACATCTTCAAAATTATCTTCTAATTTAGTGATATACTCATTTATTTTTCTTGTTATAGGTTTATCTTGTTCCACACAACATCTCTTGTGCTAGGAAAATACTTTTGAATATAAAGGAATGTACAAACAATTGGTGAACCAAGCATACACTTTGAATTCTTTTCCTTTTAGATTGATGATAGGTTTTATGCTAGTTGTAACATTTGCATCTTGGCAAGATCATACTCATGATCTTTCATAATAATGTTCCATGCTTGGTCCATAGCCATACATGACACACTATTTAATCTGCTTGATTGATAGAATTTGTGGGCAATGACTCTCAATGAAAGTTCTATAAGTGGATAAGTAATGCTTGTGATGGACAGACTTCATCCCTTCCTTTACTAGCCTCAATGTCTCCTCAACTCAAGCATCAAATGGTTTTCTTCCTATCTAGGGTTGGATAACAAGTAACCCTATGCATCATTTCTTTGTAATTTAAACTAGTCCATCTTGTAGCCAATACTTCATATCGCGAGTTCTTCTTATGAAAAATTTGATCCATTATATTCTGAAATCTTTTAGAAATTATAGGGCTCATGTTAACCCTTTTCTTTCAACAAACTAAATTTTTTCCTTCAAAGTTCCTTCATTACATAGCTTCTCATAAGCTTCTCTACTTTCATAATCTCCTACTTCTCCTATTTTTCACATGTAACAACTTTAGACATTGTGAATCATGAGGACTTTAGGTGGTATCAAGGATAATGCTCCCATTGAGTCTCCTTTAATAATAATTTCTAGAATAGCACAAAATTTAGGTGGAGGATAGGCATCACTCTTCACCAATTGAGTTTTACTAACCTATTGGCTCATTCCAATAGTTGGTAAAGCTACCATGATCATAGCTTAGATTTTATGTTTTTTCCTTCTCTAAATACTCCACACTCGATCATGCTCTTTGTTCAAATTTCTTGATCAAATCACTCCTTAAGATCTTTGTCAGTTACTTGAAATTACTTGATCTCTTGATTGCTCAGTTTCTCCTCAAAATTCTGGATGCAATGGATACAAGGTATAAAATAGTGTATATGAAATTTGTTATATACTTTGTCTTTTCATCAATTAGGTTCACCATTAATATTTGTGTACTTCATTTGGTGGAAACTAGGTAGCACAATATCTCAGTCTCTTCCATAGCTTTCCATCTCTATTGAAGTGCTTAATCTATGTTTTAATTTCTTGGTCAACATAAAACTTTTACTGATACTCGACAAACTTTCACAAACTTTCACAAACTTTCACAAACTTTCACAAACTTTGTTCTCATGCATTTTACTATGCAACTATTAACTTTTAGAACATAATTATCTAAGGAACTGGTGTATGATATATAATTTAGTATTCAGTACTATACATACCTTCTTTTCCTAGTTAGAGATGAAATGATCACCTTCTCCATTAGATTGGGTGACTCCAAATCCATTAACTCTACTATTTCCAACGTCTATTCTCTTTTCCACTTCTGATTCATTTCATTCCTTACTTTCTTAATATCCACCTTTTGTTTTCCTTTATCCTTTGTCTTTATTTTTGGATATACATGAATTATGTCATTCTTGTTTTGATGTCCAAATTTGTGACATTTGGAACATGCATTGTTAGGTGCATAGTTCTTCTTTCTCTTATTTGGCTAGTAGGGTTTTGTCTTTGATCTGCATTCAAATGCTCTATGTCATATTTTTGACATTTGTAGCACTATCCTTCAAATCTAGGCATAATAGGTGCATTCCATTGTCTTGACCTACACTTATGTATTTAATGTGCATATTTCTTGCAGTAAAACCAATAACCAAATAAACTAGGTTTAGAGTTTTTCATACCATATTTCCTTTGATAGATATTTGTAGTATGATCAATTCTTCCATAGTGATAGCAAGCTGGTCTGTTCTTTGGCTTTGCATGACTCTTTTCTCCATTCCTTAATGATTCTCCTTTCTCATGCTTGAATGTCCTAACCCATTAGAACAATTGGATGACATCATAAGTTCTTCAAAGTACTTCATTTCTTGCTTAGGTTGGCTCTATTTCTTTAGAGATTCCCTCTCTTTTTTTAGTTTATTCTTCAATATCTCATTATGTGATTTCAGGTTTGGAATATCCATATCCTTGTGATTAAGTTCTTGATTTGCATTTATCAGTTGATTCATTAGATCCATTTGTGTTTTCATGAGTTTCTACAAATTTGATATCTTTCCTTCTAATCTTATGGTCATTACCCTCTTGTCATCTTCTATCATACTTTTTTCTTCTTCAATTTTCTTTTATTGCTCAACCACTTCACATAGTCTTACTGATTGTATCTCATTTTCTCTTTTCAGTGCCATTATCTCTTCATTGATGAGTCTATTCTTTTCAAGTAATTCAATAGATTCTTTGCCATTCAGTTTGATTTGTTCAAATAGTCCTTCAGTTGCAAATTCTTCATAAGAGTATTGCTTTATCTGAATAGCAATTTCCTTCCTCCTTTTAAAGGAATCCTTCAAATCTTGTCTCATCTATTCTAATTTTCACAGTGTGAGTTGGAGGTTAATTACCTGATTATCAATAGTCTTATCTAGTTTGAAAGCCTCCATATTCCAAGACCTAATCTTCAAGCTTTTAAGATTTTGTTTGGAGAACTAATGCTCTAATACGAGTTATTTATTTATGGACGAGTAAAATTATCTTGAGACTTAATAAATTGTTAGGTTTCACATTGTTAGAGGATTTGAAACTTACAAAAAAGTAAGGACCATGTCACAAAATTTATAAAGAATTGTTAGGATCAATCTGTTAATAGATTTACCCTAATTTGAGTCTCCTAAAACTGACGTAGTACTTGACTATGTAACCCTTAATGTAGAAAGTGGGATCATAGTCAAGGTATGTGGAAGATTTTGAAAATATTACCTATTTACACATGCGAACATGTACATTTCTCAAAATAGATGACACAACACTTTCATTGATTTGGAAATAACAATAATATACTACAAATTATAATATCAAGCCTAATTTTTGGAGAGGACTTCGTTAGAAAAAATTACAATCTTCTTCATTGTAATACATGTCTTCTATAGGTATAGTTAAAAATATGGTTGTTTGAGAAGGTTTTTAATCAAAACTTTTCCTTTTCTGGATTGATCAAAAAATATTTCTAGTAGTCAAATTGTCATGAATATCATTAGTAACACCATTCTTTGCAGCTTTTTCAATTTTTCTTAGCATTCATGATAAAAATAGAGGAAGTCAAATTACATCTAAAACAATGCTTTCCTAAAAGATGTTTGACTGCAACTATTGGCGTGTGCATTGGATTCTATTGCATGATGATGATAGATCTAACCATCAAATATTTTTAATTGTCTTGATGGAAATGTTGTTGATTTATGAAGGAGTAAACATGATACTATGAGGAGGGTGGGGGGGCTGAATCAAAATCTATATTAATTTATACCTTTTCAACAATCATCCACATCTAATAATATCTTATGCATGCAATACAATAAATGTAAACTTGTTGTAACATGCTAATCGCATCTATCACATGCATGAAAGTAATAACATATAACACAATATTGGTTACCCAGAAACCCTCCAAGGTGAAGGTAAAACTGGGGTGGAGATTGTTGGGAGTCAAAATCACCATCCCAATTTGAGTACCATTCCAAGCTTTTGAGCACATTTTATGCATGAGTACCAGGCTATTCTTTTGAGGCCTAAGAGGTGTTTAATATTTCTAACACCTTGCATTCAACATGTTCATGTATCTTGTGAAGGTAAACTGTCATTTCAAGTCATTTTGTGAAGTCTCATTTTGAGCAATGTCCAAATCTAGATTTTTGCCGAAGTGTGAAATAGTGACAAGAGGCCTAGTTTAGAATTTAAAACCTCACACTCAATAATATTTCATGATTCGCCACTTTGGGAGTGTTTATTATGCTTATAAAAGAACTTATGTTTCAAGTTTCAAGTTATTTTGACATGTTTTGACTAGGTTTTGAATCCCTCGAAGTTGGCCATTTATTATTGTCGTGCTAATGTAAATTGTTCAAAATTCTAGGAGGTTCTGTTTGACTAGTTGCAACTTTAACCTAGTTGAACAAAATGGTAAAATTCCTTTTGCATTGCATTCTAGAGGTCAAAGACTTGTTATGTTTCAGTTTTGAGCTTATGAAGAATCCATTTGATCATTTTTCAAATGTGATCCCATATGCTAATTGTAAAGTTTTGCTAGCGTTGTAAGGTGCAAACTGATCAAAACCCCTGTTCGAGATGTCATAACTCTAAATTCATGATAGGTGAGATCCAATAGATTGTATCACCTTTTTATACTCTAAAAATTCTTTAAGTTTTCTAGTTTTCAAGTCTTGACAAATCCATCTGCACATTTTCCTAGGTCTATTCCATTTGTGAAAATCACTTTTCTGCCATTGTTCCCAATCCTACAATTTTGAGTAGCCAACTTTGACTACTCACCAAAATCAACTAGTTAGTTGTCATGAGCCCAAATTATAGAATTATACTTTCCTCATGATATGTAACCAATGCCCTTGTTTTTGTGGCCCCCAAGTGTCTGTTTGTCTTGTTTTCAAAGCCAAAACCAAATGTGTTTTATGGTTTTCTGACATGTTTTCTTGCAGATAATTTTGAGGAGGCAACTTTGACGGTCAATATATTTTGACCCCAAAGTCATCATGAGACAAAATTTAGTAGGGCAAGAGATTGTTGAGAAAAGAAGTAGTATGTCACATCTTAGGGCCTAGGTGTCAGTTTCAGTAAATTTTTAAGGGCAATCAAAGGACCCCTTGGCACAAAATTGACAAGTTGTAGAAAGAGCTGAATTGATTTTTAAAATCTTATTCAATGGTTGAATTTGATTCTAATTAGTGCCATATGTTTAGTAGGCCAATTTAAGAAATCAGCTGTTTTAGTTTGAATTTTTTTAAGCCATACCCAATTTGGGGCCTAAGTAATTTTTGTTAGGATATTAAGAAGATGTATGGGTAATAAAAGATGCTTTTAGAAGATCATAATGATTGTGATGGTCAAATTTCTTCATCAATCACATACTTTCATTTGACATCATAAGGGTTTGTGGAGTTATTTGTACAAAATAGACAATAAAGATGGGAGTTGAGCTTACTAATGAGATTTGATGTTTTGATATCATCTTTTAGGATCAATTCACAAATAGCCTTCTTTGACATTGCAGTTTGAGAGCTACTCCTCATAAGTTAATATTGCACAAGCTTGATCATACTATCAAATTATATGAAATGGCTAAATCATAAATAGGATTGAATGACATCCTAATGGGTCATGTTAGAAACATGAGTGAAGCAATGACATTAGATTGTTTATAGAGGATTGGTAGTCTTTTGAAAGGCAGATAATGAATGATTGATAAGTTGCCGGTCTAATGAGATATGAACCATTGTCAATTTCCTTTGAACCCACCTTTGTGTTTGATTATAATGGAAGCATGCCCAATACTTTTGAATACTTGTTCCTAGCATGAAGGTGAAGGTTCTAAGTTAAATGGTGGGGTCAAGCATCAATTTTACCATGATTTTCATCAAAGTCTGTGTATAGACCAAAGTTAATAAAAGAGGAAGGAGACAAATGTTAAATGTCACAGATTGTGAGGAAGGGAAATGAAGACTCCCACATTTAGAGTAGTTCTCTTAGGGCAAAGTAAGGTTTTATGAACCATTCAAAAAGCGTATTCTTCACAAACCAGAGCCACTAAAAGGGGAGATGCCAAATGAAATTGGTGATAGGTTGCATTCTTGCACCTTGCATTAAAAGATGTCGATCATTGTAAGGTGATAAACTTTAAAAAACAATGCTATTGAGGAGCCTATCCACTACTACACACAAGGAAGAAGAGCTTAACACAAGCTTTCTCCAAAAAATTTAAATAGGGTCCAGTGGAGTTGAGTTTTCACTGGGTTATGCAAATATTTCAATGTTGTACACCTTGCCAATCCCCTCAACAGAACACACATGTACATTTGTACACATCTTAACTTTTGGATGAAGACTTAGCAAGGATTCATTACCACTTCCATCCATTATTGAGGGAGAGCAATTTTACAAAGTAAGATGAGACGTCTTCAAGCCGTAGATTATTTTCGTTCTTTGAATGTATTGAAATTTCCTGCTTGCTTCATTGTACAACATGCAATGTCTTGAGTAGAACTTGGTTTCACCCTTCACATCAAGTCTCTCATACACTTGTAAAAGCCTTCTTCATGTCCATAGCTGCAACAAAATCAAGCGCAATGTTGAGCTCCTTCAATGAAAAAAATAGCAATATTTTAAAATTATATGGCCTGTGATGTTAAAAGGACAAGGGCATTTCTGTTATCCCACATTTAGTGGGCAGAGTTGTTTTTAATTGTTTAAATACCAAGACACTCTAAACCTTAGTTGTCTTTAAGACAATAGGATTTTTGAAGCCAAATATTCTATGTGTGGGCCTAGCCTGCTGGAGAAAAACCAAGGACATTTTGATCAAAACATGTGAACCCAAATGATGATGTTAAAACTAATGACTAGACAACCAACGAACCAAAAAGTGAAACTTGACACACACTCTGAGAAGAGATGTTAATATGGTAGATTTGACATCAAGGATTTAGATTTTTACATGTGGTGAGCTTTGACAATCGGTGCTTCCTTGCATTGTGAAGTTCCTCAACTATTAAGCAATATAGGGAAGTGCCTAGCTGACACATGGAAAAAGGCCTCAGTCAGTGTTGACATGGCATGTGCAAGTTTCGAGTGAATCACACGGTGCCATGTGGCACTGACTAAGTGGCAGGAGGTCCAATGAGAAGCTACCACATGGCAGCATGTTAGGTGACCAATGGACAAGTCAGAGGGTGCCATGTGGCACCTAGGTGGAAGGTAATGTGGTGGAATTTGACCAATGGCATACTGCCATGTGGCATAGATGGTCAAAAGGGTTTGACTCAGATTAGAATTTGGAGGGAAAATACATAGACATGAAAAATATATATTTTATTATATTTCAATTTCTTTGCATACATTAAGTTTTATATCAAAATGGTATATAATCTAAAGTTTTGACATTAGGATAATATTAAATATCTGCAAGTAAATGCAGGGTAGAAAGCTATACCAAGATCATGTTTTTCATTTTGAAATTCTAGGAATCTATGATGCACCAATGTAGAACTATTATATACCTATGGAACTAGGAGAGAACAAACTTCCAATTTTTGAAGTTGTTTTTTCCACAGGAAGCCACATGTTCGAACTATACGAGGTTTTGTCTCAGGTATCTATTTTCAATCTAATTAAGGTATAGCAGTTTAGATTTGGAATTTTAGTAAGATGGTGAATTCGATGAATGTAAGAGATAGTAAGAATTTAGTTAGGGGCAGATTTTTCCACCTCCAAGTCAATTTAATGAAGGTATTATCAGCATTTTAGATAGTTTGGCAAAACAAGGTTTTCAATAATTAAGGAAAAGGTATTTCAAGTTTGTTACACAACAATGATGAGAATCATATTAGATTTTGGTTGTAGAAAGATGAGAGATGCATTGCAAAAATAGGGAATGAAAATTCAAGTTGGCACATGTTGCTTCCAAATCAGATTTGAGATTGCATTCCTTTCCTATATCATTCTATTTCTCATTCATTGTAAGGGTTGGTTCCAGTTTGTCTATGAGACCACATTGTTGGATTTAGAGCTATGATTCCACCACATTCTTTAGTATTTCTCTTGTGTGAACAACAATCGTTAAGATAATATAGATAGTTTTGATCTATTTAGTAGTTTTATGAGATGTTTACATGCACGTTGAATGTATAGTTTCAAAGAAATGAATACAATGTGCAAGAATCTTCTTAGTTTCATTATGATTCTCATCTCCTATCTTTGTAATCATCAATGTTTTATGGTTTAGGGACAAAAAACTTAGACCCTTTTGCACCCCTTTAAGGTTGTATGTCTAGTATATTTTACTATTGGAACAAAGAGCCATGTAAATGCTTGATGTATTTGATAGGGTTGTTCGTTATTTGAGAAGGATATTTCATGAGAATGAGGTATTTATAAACATTGATGTCTAATTCACAAAGTGATCAGTTATATCTAATATCTAGGTGTATGAAATATTTTAGTGGTATCATAGGTGTATGTGTGTGATTTATGGAATTTCCCAATAGATAAGTCACTGATCAGCTATAGGATCAACTTGTTCTTACTATTGCATATTTGGAGATTTTTTGAAATCAAAATTATAATCATCCATTTCCCTTTCTATTTAAGAGCTGAAAGGATGCACTCGTTTAGCTTATCAATTTCCTAAGTCATGTTATTAGGTATTTCATGTCTATGATCTTTGCATAAGTAAAAAAGATATAAGGGTTTCATCTATTTTTTTATAGATTTAGTGTATGCTTTGAATGGTGGTACCATATGAAGAATTTATAGGTCCACCCACCTAGGTTTTGTAGAGCCTAAAGTAGAAGAAGGGTCTAGCCTTATAGTTGGCTTGGTGTCTGAAAGGATATGTTGTAAATGGGAAGTAGCTACCCCTAGATGTATTCTATTCTCATTAGGGTAATTTCAAACCATGAAATTTCAACACACCAATAGGGATGACATTAAAAAATATTCACTACTGTAGTAATAAAGTTAACTAGATAAGGTTACAATGTTTGACCATAAACATATGATCTACTCTGTGAGTCTAGTCTATCCTATTATAGACTTAAATAACTATTAGGTTTCACATTGTTAGAGGATTTGATACTTACAAAAAAGTAAGGACTCTTTTATGAGACTTACAAAGATTTGTTAAGATCACTCTATTAAGAGATTTACCTTGATTCAAGTCTATTAAAATTGTTATAGTACCTAACTCTCAATTTTCTCTGCAAGTTAATTTTAAGTCTTTCCTTACTAACTGTTCCTCTCTTTTATGATTTGATACTCTTTTCTTTCTCTTCCACTTTCACTACTTATGAATAGGTTAGTTTTTCTATTAGATGCTAACAAAACCATTGAATGACTTTTGATCTTCACCACTTTGATTTTCTCATGTCCACACACAACCACTTTCTTAGCTCTCACATCTTCTTAGTCAAGGTTAAGATCAGTGCTTTATAAAGATTTGATGAAGATTTTTCTAGATGATTCCATGTTTTACTTCTTCATATTGATTATTGAAAAAACACATGGGGATATGTGATCCATGCCACATAACTATTCTGTAACAACCTCAACAAGTATTAAATGTTCTATAACAACCTTTTCAAAACTTAAATAATCCTTCCAAGTCAGCTTGATTAACATTTTTCCTAAAACTTAGTTCCATTCCTAACTTTTATGTACACTCTGTATTACTTGAGCTCTATTATTACTGGTGCTTGGCATTGTTGTTCCTTGACCTTTATTAATTTCTTGATGCTCAACATATACTATGCCTAACATATATTATATCATTAGGTACTTGCATACTTGGAATTTCACTGGGTTGCTAATAACTTCCTCGATCATTGAATGAGCTCAGTCATTATAGAAAATTGCTTTGTGACCATAGTTTACTTGAATTCTATAGAATTGTTTGGCACATATTGTCTTATGTACATGACTTGGCCTCTATAGAGTAGCTCAGTCATAGTGATGACTATCTAACTTTGCCTTGTAAATGACTAAGTTATTGACACCAATAGTCAACAATAGTTAGAGATACCAATAAATCTCAAGTCCAAATATATATTTCTAGAGCCATCTTTCCCTAAATGTATTTCTAAAGCTATATTTCCCCAAGAAAAAAAAGAAAAGAGGTCGAATTTGAGACCAACTACTTACAAAAAAAAAATCTAAATTTTAATTAAAAGAAAATAAAAACCATAAAATATGAAGTTTTAGGGTTAATTGGGCATGAACAAATCTATTTTGTAAATTGTTTGATTTTAAGCTTTCCCACATTTAATGAAATGAAGAGCTTTATAGTTTGAGATATCCTTTCACACTAGTGAAATTTATAGACCTAGAAATTGTACTAGTTTACATATACAAATATTTGTTGAACCCTTGGTAATTGGTCTTTAATTGTTGTTATTGAAGTCAATAATTCATCTATGTAACTATAATGAGCATATGGTATGGTTAACATCATGTAATTATCTTATTTTATGTCCTTAAATATTGTTCAAAACATTTTCAAGACAAACACATTATACAATTAACACTTAATGTTCACATTGGTTAACAAAATGTTTATAAAAAATAGTTTTGGTCTACTAGAAAGTTGATAGGCATTTTTATCTCTTAGGCCCCAACTATCATACCTTTTTGGAAAAGACTTTGAATTAGATCAAATGGGTCTTTGTTAGTTTTTACATAATTCATGTATGGAAAGAGAGGAAGTTTGTTTACCAGAAGTAATTATCAAATTGTTATGATAGTTTTAGTAGTTTTGAATAGTTTTAGTCCAATTCAAGTTTGGGCTATGTACCTACCTATAAATGTTGAATTTTTTGGTTTATAAGTAGAGGGCACATTCCTCTAAAATCTCCAATAGGTGGTTTTCATAGAAGTTACAAGATTTGTGTGGAATTCTTTATAGATCGAATAGTATGCAGGAATATTTTAAACAACAAAGAAGAGGATAATGATTTATGTTTCTATTTTCCTATTTTTGATTTTATTTTCATTGGAAAATTTTATCAGAGGTAGAAGAAGGGTTATATATTGCTTCTATATTCATTCATATAAGTATTTGATCAAATCTTTTAATGGAACAACAAAACATATTTGGATACTTGATATTTTTGAGAAGAAACAAGGGTTTATTACTTCAACAAAGTTGATAGTTTGAAAGAATATAATTCAAGTCATCTTATTAAAATCATATATATATTTTTAGATCTAATTATGCATGTCATCCTCCAATAAATTCATTGAAAGATGCTCATACTCTTTGGTGCAATTTTTGATATAAAAGAGTCATAAGAGAGAAGGATAGAAGTCTATACTACATTATGTTTTCAACAATATGTTGAAACTAGGGATTCATGATTTGTATTGTAATAGAGATGATCCTCCAATTTTGTAACTCATTTTCTTATTTTGGAATTTGGTTCTTCTTATGTTCATAAATTCGGTGCTTCAAGTGTAAGGGATTGGTGTTCCTTGAAATTGGTGTTTCTAAAATAGGGTGTTGGTACTTCCCAGAGTTGTGCTCTAAAACATTTTCCCAAGAAGCCAATAAAGTTTCAAATTCAAAGTGATTTTTTACCCTAAGGATTTTTCCATATTAGAATTATGAATTACCTATCTCTCTCTTGTGTTAAATTTTATAATTTGACATTGTTTCAAGTTTTGAAAAATATTTTTAACTATTAATTCACCCCCCTCTCAATGGTGTTTGTATTTGAGCAAGTGGTATACGAGAAAGGTTCCCTACATCAAGTTTAAAAAATTTGGGTAGATTGTGGTTGAGTGGAATACTTATCATTCATAGCTCAAGATAGTTCTTCAAAGGTTCCTACTTTTGATGGATCAGATTATGCTTTTTGGAAAGTAATGATGCAAACATATTTTTTATCTATTAATGTTGATGTTTGAGATTCAAGTGTTAATGGTTATAAATTTCCTAATATTGTACCTATAAATCCTAATGAAAAGAGGAAGTATGAAATTGATATGATAGGAAAAGAACTAGTGGACATGCATTATTTCTAGGAAAAAGATTTGGATCATGGACAAGCAAGAAACAAAGTTTTATTTCCCAATCAACAAATGAAGCTAAGTATGCAACAGATGCAGTGAACTATTCAAATATAATGCAGATTAAGAATTTATTGAAAGACATGAAAGAAGAGATAAAAGATCCATAGTTGTCTATTGTGATAATGCACATGCTATTAACATTTCAAAGAATCTAGTGATGTACACTAAGAAAAAGCATATCTCTATCAAGTATCACTACTTGAGAGAACTATTGTTGTAAATATAAGGTAGGTTAAGTTACTGAGAGGGGAGGGGTGAATTAGTAACCAATAAAATTTAACTTACTTCACCAATCAATCCTTCATATATTATTATCATCTAATTGCATGCATGAAATAATTAAAGCAATAAAAGATTCATAAAAATTTGACACAAGATATGGTGATCCAAAAACCTTCCAAAAAGAAAGTAAAAATATAGTGGGGATGATACCCAAAAGCTTTAGTACTATAGTATAAAGTTGGCTTGTTAAGGCTTACAATTGACCACTTCTAGTGATTTACCCTATTAGGAGAAATAAGGATTGTTAGGTGCACCTTGTTAAAGGATTTACAAACATACAGTGAAGTATGCACTCTATTAGGAGATTTAGAAAAAGACTATTAAGCCCACTTAGTTAAAGGATTTGACTAATGCACCTATTCGAATGAATCAATGGTTGATCTTTGATTTTCAACTTTGATTTTCTGAATGAGATTCCTTGAATTGTAATGCTCACCTTACTGTGATAGATAAGTCTTTGTTGTCCCTTATCCTACTTGTAGCCTTCTTTAATTCACATTCATCGGGCTCTATCTCATTACTTTATTACTTGATTCCATTCGGATATGATGAAATACATTACATATATATCAATCTAATTAATTTCCTTTTGCATTTGGCTACAATACCAAATTATTAATAATTTGGCTACAATACCCAATTCATCATAATTTGGCTACAGTATGAGCATAGGTTTTTTGAGCTTCTTCCCTATGTTGAGTACATAAGCATGAGAAGTTGTGTAGTATTCATCATTTTATTAAGGGGCTTAGAGTACCTCTTCAAGATTCAATTTAGTTAGCTTTTCCATCTACCTTTAGAGAGGCAGTTGAGACATCCCTAGTAGCAGAGGACGCCTTGGAAATTTGTAAAAGTTTGTATCGTAAAGCTCACATGTAGATCTTCATTTATGTAATTTTGATTTGTTGTAAAAATCCAATTGTGATTGTAATATTAGAAAAGACATTTCAATGTTGTGGATACATTTCACTTTAAATATTTCCTTAAATATGATTAAAAGTAATTGAGTTTTATAGCAATGATCTAAAATGATTTGGTATGAATTCTTAAAGTGTTTCAAATTTTTAACTTCAATATATATATATATATATATATATATAGAGAGAGAGAGAGAGAGAGAGAGAGAGAGAGAGAGAGAGAGAGAGAGAGAGAGAGAGTGTGTGCACGTACACACATGCATATGTGTGTCTTGTTCAAATATTGGGCATGAAAATATGATAAACATAACATTAGAAAAAAAAAACTAGTCATGTTCATCCATATCCTTGGCCACAATCTAATGATTAGTGTTATTGTACATAACTTTGGTGTGCTCATGAGAGATAGTAAGTTGATACTTCCACAAGGTCTTCAGTGATATCTCAACACTCCATGCTGATTATTTGAAGCATATTGGTCTAAACACTCCTCTTGAAATTATTTGGAAGGATTATTTTGATCCTTACTTCAAGGAAACTCTCCTTGTGGAATATATTTGTTTTCTTGATTATAAATCCTATTATATTTATTTTCTTGGTTATAAATCCTATTATGGTATATATAGTTTTTTGTTTCTATTTTAATGGGTTTTTCTATCATGTTGTTGGTTTTCCCAGCAAAGATCCTTTTTGGGGATTCATGTAATATCTTTTTTTATTGACTATATGTGGTTTTGGGTCGAGTTAAATGTCACTCTGTCTTTTTAATCAGAAACACTATTTGAGTCACCTTCTAGCCAAACATATCTAGTATTCAAGTTCTTAGAAAGAATTAAACATTGAAGTTGATAGTGGTTAGTTTGATATTCCAAGGAAAGTGCCACTATAGAATTAAAAAATCCATACTCATTTCTAATCACTCCCTAATACCTAGTCGACCTAGGATTCCCTTTTATAATCCCCATCAAATTTGGTTTTCAGCTAGCCACAAAGGGAGTGACAAGCAAGACTAGTCATCTTGAAACCTCCTTTTAAAGTTTGTAGATTTACTTATATTCATATTGAGATTCCACCTCTTATATTGTTACCTACTACAAAGACTTGGTGACAATACTCTCTAGATCTTATTTCAATATGAGCTAGAGAAAATGAGGCCAAGACCTTGAACTAGAAATGTAAGGGTGTAACTAAGAAGGGAGGGGTGAATCAGTTACCACAAAAAATTCCTTGTCCCTTAGATGTCAATACAAATTTTTACTAGTCATGCAACAATGTTTAACTTGGTTAACATCAGAATATTATTGATACGCAATTAACAAAGTTCAATCTTAAGATTATTAATCTATTTTATCCTTTAGTAAATTAGTTGCAAAAACATAAAGCATAAGAAAATAACATGAACACAAATGGCACCAAGATTTAATGTGGAAACCCAATTTGGGAAAAACCACCTTGCAACAAGTCACAATAATTTTCACTCTTCTAAAGTGAGCCTTCTTAGGAGCTAACCATGTTGAAAGTTACAAAAAGTATTATTAATTATGACCTTATTAGAGGATTTAAATCACCTTGATAGGAGTGGCATGGTTAGAGGTCTTTAAACACTTCAATCTTGAAATGTCACCTTGTTAGAGGATTTACAAAATGACTATTAAGTCAACTTTGTTAAAATATTTCTTTGCTATTGTACAATGGTTAGAAGGTAACAACAATTTGACCTAATTTATAAAGCAACTTCATTTGAATACTCAAATCTTTTTTCTAGCTTGACCTCTAGGTCCTTCCAGATCAAATTTTCTTTGCAACTTATCTTTTACACTTCCACGCTCCACCTTTCCCTTTATAGCTCACATATCCACCGTTTTACTTCTTATCTCTACTTTTTCTTTCTATCTTCACAACTTGACCTTTCTTATATACCATAAGATAGGAAAAATCAGCTTGAATACACTTCCAAATAATTAATAAATATCCAAATAGTCAGCCTCAATTGATTAAATATTAGACAAATGCATTATGTGGTCACTTGATCAATACTAGGATTGAATGCTTGGTTACTACTATGAGTCCTTTAATGCCTGACCACCCAACCAATACTGCAAGAATGATATCTTGCATTAACCAACTACTTAGTTAATACTAAATTCTCTTCTTTACCCTACAAATTGGTCAATACTAAGATATACAAGGTTAATCTTGCAAAATCTGCATTATTTTGTTAATACTGAGATATACAAGTTTAATATTGCAAACTCTACATTGCTCAGTTGATACTAGAACATTTGTGTAAACATCAATGACAATATACATTTGTACAAACATCAATGAAAATATCTACATTAAATCTTACTATCATTTGCGTTCATGTTATTTTCTTATGCTTTTTGTTTCTGTAGCTAAGTTACTAAAGGATAAAATAGATTAACAATCTTAAGATTGTCTTGTTAACCGAGTATAAGTAATATTAGATCATGTTAACCAAGATGGACAACATTGCATGATTAGTTAAAATTTTTATTGACATCTAAGGGACAAGGAATTATTTTTGTGGGAATTGATTCATCCCTCACCTCTCAATTACACTCTTACATTTCCAACAAACACAAAGTAGATGAATCCTTTGCTAAAATTATCTTTCTAGAATCAACTAATAGAGCCAATAGTAAAAGGAAGAGAAAAGGTAAATCCTTGGTGTGGCATGATTTCCTCTTTACTCTTAATGATCACCACACTACAATTCTGAAAGAATTATCATTTAGGATAAACTACATCCCTTAAATGAGACATGAGAGATTGTTAAAGGCCTAAAGTTGCTTGATAGTTTATAGTTGTTTTTAATTAGTCATCTACTTTTCCTTTTTGCTATCAAGCTAGTTTCCATTTATTTTTAAAGTATGTCACTTTTTTAAATTTCTCTCTTGGTTAGAATCATTATGATATCTTTCTTGTGTTTTTTATGTGTCTATAACTTTTCCCATATGTATATATATTAATGAAAACACAAATTTAAACATAGCCACAATATTTCATTTTTCTATTGTGTTTACACATATAAGTTGTAAAATAGAATCATAATGTATGTAAACACTATTTATTATAATTATATTTGATAGACAAAAACTAATTAACATATTATGTTGCTAGTATAGAAATAAAGTTAAGGCAATTACAATAGTAATAGACTCATTGTCATATAATCAAAATAATTAAGTGAAAATACAATACATTTCATAATTCAAAATGTAGATAATCTTTATCTCAATAGATTATGAATATTTTACTTGATATTTTATTACACAAAATATGGAGAATATCATTAATATGGCCACCGCTAAAGATCAAATGTGACCTTGCTACATGAGATGACTTTTTTCATCTTGATCCTTCAATTAGGGATCTATGCGGTATTCATCCCTTAAGCTTTAATATACTCATAAAATTATCAAATTTATATTTCTAAATAATGAATATCCATGATTAATTAAATTTATAAAGCAACTTCATTTGAATACTCAAATCTTTTTTCTAGCTTGACCTCTAGGTCCTTCCAGATCAAATTTTCTTTGCAACTTATCTTTTACACTTCCACGCTCCACCTTTCCCTTTATAGCTCACATATCCACCGTTTTATTTCTTATCTCTACTTTTTCTTTCTATCTTCACAACTTGACCTTTCTTATATACCATAAGATAGGAAAAATCAGCTTGAATACACTTCCAAATAATTAATAAATATCCAAATAGTCAGCCTCAATTGATTAAATATTAGACAAATGCATTATGTGGTCACTTGATCAATACTAGGATTGAATGCTTGGTTACTACTATGAGTCCTTTAATGCCTGACCACCCAACCAATACTGCAAGAATGATATCTTGCATTAACCAACTACTTAGTTAATACTAAATTCTCTTCTTTACCCTACAAATTGGTCAATACTAAGATATACAAGGTTAATCTTGCAAAATCTGCATTATTTTGTTAATACTGAGATATACAAGTTTAATATTGCAAACTCTACATTGCTCAGTTGATACTAGAACATTTGTGTAAACATCAATGACAATATACATTTGTACAAACATCAATGAAAATATCTACATTAAATCTTACTATCATTTGTGTTCATGTTATTTTCTTATGCTTTTTGTTTCTGTAGCTAAGTTACTAAAGGATAAAATAGATTAACAATCTTAAGATTGTCTTGTTAACCGAGTATAAGTAATATTAGATCATGTTAACCAAGATGGACAACATTGCATGATTAGTTAAAAATTTTATTGACATCTAAGGGACAAGGAATTATTTTTGTGGGAATTGATTCATCCCTCACCTCTCAATTACACTCTTACATTTCCAACAAACACAAAGTAGATGAATCCTTTGCTAAAATTATCTTTCTAGAATCAACTAATAGAGCCAATAGTAAAAGGAAGAGAAAAGGTAAATCCTTGGTGTGGCATGATTTCCTCTTTACTCTTAATGATCACCACACTACAATTCTGAAAGAATTATCATTTAGGATAAACTACATCCCTTAAATGAGACATGAGAGATTGTTAAAGGCCTAAAGTTGCTTGATAGTTTATAGTTGTTTTTAATTAGTCATCTACTTTTCCTTTTTGCTATCAAGCTAGTTTCCATTTATTTTTAAAGTATGTCACTTTTTTAAATTTCTCTCTTGGTTAGAATCATTATGATATCTTTCTTGTGTTTTTTATGTGTCTATAACTTTTCCCATATGTATATATATTAATGAAAACACAAATTTAAACATAGCCACAATATTTCATTTTTCTATTGTGTTTACACATATAAGTTGTAAAATAGAATCATAATGTATGTAAACACTATTTATTATAATTATATTTGATAGACAAAAACTAATTAACATATTATGTTGCTAGTATAGAAATAAAGTTAAGGCAATTACAATAGTAATAGACTCATTGTCATATAATCAAAATAATTAAGTGAAAATACAATACGTTTCATAATTCAAAATGTAGATAATCTTTATCTCAATAGATTATGAATATTTTACTTGATATTTTATTACACAAAATATGGAGAATATCATTAATATGGCCACCGCTAAAGATCGAATGTGACCTTGCTACATGAGATGACTTTTTTCATCTTGATCCTTCAATTAGGGATCTATGTGGTATTCATCCCTTAAGCTTTAATATACTCATAAAATTATCAAATTTATATTTCTAAATAATGAATATCCATGATTAATTAAATGGTTAGACTTTTTATTAGTTGCTCAAAGATGATCTATTGATCCCATGTCAACAATCGTAAACATCTTTGAAGGGCGTTAAAAAATGCACAATAGTTGTTATGTTGGGCATGTTACATGAAAATAACTTATCATATGAAGTGTGAGTATTATGCAATATGTCATATCAAGTACACCAAAACTATACTATGCTAAAATGGGCTTAAAAGACTTGATTTGGAGAGTCCTATATGAGCTGCAATTATATAAAGAAATTAAAATTTTAGGAGAATTATACTACATAAAATGAGAGATCAAATAGTCTATCAAAGTAATAATGGCAAACATGTGTGGCTATTTCAACTTGATAGACATATATATGATCTTGTCAATTAAGGTTTTGATACTCTTGAACTCATCAAGATTTCATCCTTAGTGATTTCACTAAAGACATTCAACTTTACCAACATATAAATGCTTGTTTAACAAATAATTTTGATTAGATAACCATCAATAAATAGTTGTTTGATGAAAAAATTAATTCTCATAATGAGATCCCTAGCTCTACAAAAAAATAAATAAATAAATAAAACACTTATTTTCATACATTTTATATCGACAAAGATTGAATAATGTATTTAAAAGTATTAAACAAATAATCTAACTAATAGATGAAAAATATTAAATTTACTTATGTTATTTAAAGACAAGAGCAAAAAAAACATGACTATAAGCATATAATAGAAAAAATGAATTTTATAACCTTGAACAATTGGAGAAAAACTTTAGATGACATTTAATAATAATAATATAAACCTGAATTTAATATAATCTTTTATAATTGAAAAATATGAATTGTTGAAAAACCCCAAAGACAGGAAGTTACAAGGAACTTAAGTTGCTCTTTAACAACATTATAATTATATTGATAGAAATATATATATATATATATATATATATATATATATATATATATATATATGTATGTATGTATGTATGTATGTATGTATGTATGTATGTATGTATGTATGTATGTATGTATGTATGTATGTATGTATGTATGTATACAATATATATGTATATATATATATATATGTATGTATGTATACATATATACATATATATGTATGTATGTATATACATATATATATGTATATATATGTATATATATATATATGTATATATATATATATATGTATAGATATATATATATACATATATATATACATATATATATATATCTATACATATATATATCTATATATATATATACATATATATATATATATATATATATATATATATATATATATATATATATATATATACACACATATATATGTGTGTATATATATATATATATACACACATATATATGTGTGTGTATATATATATATATATATGATCTGTAGGGATCTTTATTTCTACTAGATAAAATGTCTACTTTTGACCCATGCAGTTTGGGACAAGGAATTATTTTCATGGTAATTGATTCACCCCTCACCTCTTAGTTACACTCTTACATTTCCAACAAACACAAAGTACAAGAATCCTTAGCTAAAATTATCTTTATAGAATCAACTAATAAAGCCAATAGTAAAAGGAAGAGAAAAGGTAAATCCTTGGTGTGGTGTGATTTCCTCTTTATTCTTAATGATCACCACAATACAATTTTGAAAGATTTATCATTTAAGGATAAACTACATCCCCTAAATGAGACATGCGAGATTGTTAAAGGCCTAAAGTTGCTTGATGGTTTATAGTTGTTTTTTATTAGTCATCAACTTTTCCTTTTTTCTATTAAGCTAGTTTCCATCTATTTTTTTTAGTATTTCACTTTTTAAAATTTCTCTCTTGGTTAGAATCATCATGATATCTTTCTTGTGTTTTCAATGTGTCTATTGCTTTTCCCGTGTGTGTGTGTGTGTGTGTGTGTGTGTGTGTGTGTGTGTATTAATGAAAACATAAATATAAACATAGCCACAATATTTCATTTTTCTATTGTGTTTACACATATAAGTTGTAAAATATAATCATAATGTATAATAAAACTATTTATTATAATTATATTTACTAGACAAAAATTAATTAATATTTGATGTTGGTACTATAGAAATAAAGTTATGGCAAATACAATAATAATAGACTCTTCATCATATAATCAAAATAATTAAGTGAAAATACAATACTTTTCAGAAATCAAAATGTAGATAATCTTTATCTCAATAGATTATGAATATTTTGCTTGATATTTTGTTACACAAATTATGGAGAATATCATTAACATAGCCACCACTAAAGATCAAACATGACCTTGATACATGGGACGACTTTTTTATCTTGATCCTTCAATTAGGAATCTATGTGGTATTCATCCCTCAACCTTTAGTATACTCATAAAATTCTCAAATTTATATGCCTAAATAATGAATATCCATGATTAATTAAATGGTTTGACTTTTTATTGGTTGTTCAAAGATGATCTCTTGATCCCATGTCAACAATCTTAAACATCTTTGAAGGGTGTTAAAAAATGCACAATAGTCATTATGTTGGGCATGTTACATGAACATAACTTCTCATATGAAGTGTGAGTATTATGCAATACGTCATACCAAGTACACCAAAACTATACTATGTTAAAATGGGCTTAAAAGACTTGTTTAGGAGGGTCCTATATGAGCTGCAATTATATAAAGGAATTAAAATTTTAGGAGAATTATACTACATAAAGTGAGAGATCAAATAGTCTGTCAAAGTCATAATGGAAAACATATGTGGCTATTTCAACTTGATAGACATATATGATCTTGTCAATTAAGGTTTTGATACTCTTGCACTCATCAAGATTTTATCCTTAGTGAGTTCATTAAAGACATTCAAATTTACCAACATATAAATGCTTGTTTAACAAATAATTTTGACTAGATAACCACCAATAAGTAGTTGTTTGATCACAAATTTAATTCTCATAATGAAATCCCTAGCTTTACCAAAAAAAAAAAAAACACTTATGCTCATACATTTTATATTGACAAAGATTGAATAACATATTTAAAAGTATTAAATGAATAATCTAACTAATAGTTGAAAAATATTAAATTAAGTTATGTTATATAAAGACAAAAGCAGAAAAAAGATGACTATAAGCATATAATAAAAAAATTTAATTTTATAACCTCGAATAATTAGAGAAAAACTTGAGATGACATTTAATAATAATAATATAATATGAACCTGAACTTAATATAATCTTTTTATAATTGAAAAATATGAATTATTGAAAAACCCCAAAGACGGAAGTTACAAGGAACTAAAGGTGCTCTTTAACAACATTATAATTGTATTGACAGGAAAAAAAATGGGATCCGCGGAGATCTTTATTTCTACTGGATAAAATGCCTACTTTTGACCCGTGCGGTTTCGGAGCTGGAAAGCTCCAAGCGCTACCTTAACAAGTCATGAGGCAAAGACAAATCACTGTACACAAAGATAACCCTAAAGTGGCTAATACGAAAAAGCTACAATAATAGACTGGGATGCCGGTATGGCAATTACATTGAAATAAAATATTTTTTGTTTTTAGTTTAATTAAAGAAATAAATAAATAGATTAATATGAATAATAAATAATATTTTATTAATGAAATGTTTTAGCTAATATTAATAAAGACATTATAAATAGATATAGTAGGACTTAATTTTAAATTTTTTTATTATGTTTATTTTATTTTAATAATTTACTTTTAGTATTATTTTGAATAATTGAGTTATAAAAAATACTAAATCTAATTTTCCTTAACTATGTGTAAAACATATTTTATATTTTATATTTTATTCTCTTTTAATTATTTTTTAAGAAAATTAATTGAAGATTTTTTCATTTTGAATTAAATTTTAATTAGAAATCAAATATTTCAAGAAAATATAATAATAAAATCATTTTTGTTGATTGCAAAGTTTTAAAATGTCATAATTGTATTTTAAACTATAAAAAGATTTAAAATAGTAACACACAACTAATAGTTCTTATTTCTTTAAAGATTAAATAATTAAAAAAATCTTAACCGTATTATTTTTTAAAATCTTCACTTTATTATTTTCAAAATACTAAATTATAAATAATGAGATTTTAAATAATTTATTTCAAATTAAATTACTTTTTATTATGTTTTTAGATTTATAGAAAATATTATTTAACAAATTACAAATTATAAATTTTAATCAGTTCTATACATATCTTATATGAAAATTTTTGAAATATTTGTACTCGTATTTTAGTTTAAATTACTTGGTCCAATCATTTTCAAAATATAAGTAATAGTTTTCCTAAAATTTATCAACTTAATTATATTACATTGTTTTAAAAATAAATAAACTATAAATATATTTTTTATAGACTTAATTTTAATATATTTATAAATTTATTAAAAATAATTTAATATTCTTATATAAATATTAATCTTTTTAAAAATGTCATGTACTAAATATATACAATATATAGAACCATTATCAAAATATACATTTTATATCTAACTAATATTACACGTCTTTAGCTATACTATTTACTCCTGCTCTAACAACTCTTGTTTATCATGAAACTAAATGAACATTAAATGGAAGGTATTAAATTTATAAACTTAAAATAACAAATATAATGAAAAAGACTTAGAGTAATTAATAAAAATAGATAAGAACAAATATATATAAGATTTAAGAGCTACTAGTTCTTGTGGGAAAAAAATGCAAAGTGGAGGTACTATAGGTGTACAAAGAAGTCTTCCAGAGTGTGATCTATAACAACACTTAATTAGTTTCGTGCAGAGAATCAAGGATGACAATGGACGCTGACCACATAGCTCTGTAACAACACTTAATCAATTCCCTACAAATAATAAGGATGACAATGAACACTAACCACATAGAGATTCAATTTTATTGAGTTCAAATATTATAATTGGGCCTTTCTGTAATTAATTTCCTTGTTTTTGTATTGTGTTGCATTCGTTGACGGAGTGGGCAAAGTGATTGCCAAAAAGTTTTAATTTTTCATTACAAGGAATTTAGCAAAAGAATAAGCCAAAGATGAGGGATTGGGCATGCTTCAATGTATTCTACCAAGGATCATGGCACCATGAAAACAACAACAACAAATTTTGAAATCACTGACTCTCACCCTCTATTGAAGGGTCTAGCATAATAAACTTAACGCAACATGCATCTATTCACCAAGTAATGCTACATGCATGTTAATTGTAAATGTCATTCGTTGTCATACGCATTTATTTCGCTCCTATCTCTTCCCTGTGCAATTGCTAGACACATTCAATTCATTTGCCCTACAACTGTGCCTATGATGATTTTTTACCTTTTTAATTCAATTAAAAAGACTCAAAACCCCTAGAAAATTCATATCAACCAATAAAAAATAAGAAAATGAATAAGATTAATAACTATTAAATAATTGAACACTGAACCTTAGCATTTATGAATTGGTTGAAGTCACAAAATTAAAAGAAGTGGAATCTAGGAACTAATGTAGGGACTAATAAGGAGGGAAAGTATCACATTGGGGCCGTGGGGTGCAATGATGTTGAGGATTTCGAGCAAAACAACTTATTTGATGGCCAAAGACTCGATGAACGCGAATGTGTATTCCCACGCCTCCACCTGCGAACAGCTTAAACATCACACACTAAGCTTCATTCCAACGCTAAAAGTGTTAAATAGTCAAAGTTGAGTTATTTTTTCCAAGCTTAGTTTTCTCCTTAGTGTGTGATGTTTAAGGATGGCCCTCCGCCTGTCCATTGAGTTGTTCTTCCTTGCTCTTGAACATTCTCTCATAGATTTCTCCATTTTGAGTCATTGAGTCGCTCATGTCTACAACTTTCATAAACTCTAAAATCATTTAGAATACATATAACCATTGCCAACTCTCCTGATACAAACACTCGATTCCACGGCTGGCATTGGAATCAACTGTCAACATAACCATTTTGGTTTTTTTAAAGTTTTTCTAAATGTATTTTAGCTTCTTTTTTTAAATTTTGGAATCAACAATTTTCCTCATCAACCCCATTGCCCATGCTATAAGCATTATTGTTATTATTATTTTTTATTATTGTATTACTAGCACTTGCTCAAAAAGAGGTGCAAGGGGTATGCCAATAGGTTTTTTAAAAAAAGACAAATTAAAGAGATGTAAATTTAAAAGAAAGATTTCAAATTGATAGTGTAGATTATATATTCAAGAGTTGATTTAATTTGTAATTTAAAAAAAAAAAAATTGAACTTGTAAATAAAAAGTAATAGTAGTCCTATTTATTCTCAACAATAGTCAACCTATAGAATGGAGTGATGGATTACTTATTAAGCCAAAAAATAGTGAAAGAAATAAGCAAAGGAAAATAGAGTCAAATTTGTGTTTGAAGTGGTCTCTATTTGTAAATAGGAGGAGCCAAGGAAAATATTGAGTTAAAAATAATATAGAAAACAATGATTTAAAAATTTAAAAATATATGATGTAAAATTCCAACCTTACAAAAAACACCTAAGAAAAACTTAATAGTAATAAATATGTTGAAAAGGGAAAACCAAAAAATAATAATTTCAAAACCTAAAAATAGTGTAATGAACTTTACAAGATGTTTGAACAATATCCTAACAACAATTGTGAAAAAAATTGCATGTGCATCCAACCCATGTGCATATTCAATGGAAAATGCTTTAATAATAAAATGTTAGAAAGTAGAAATAGTTTTCATTAAATTCTTTAAATTTGACAATAACTCAATTTGCTAAGCATGACTAAGGCTAGAAAGTACAATTTTTCATATTAACAACATTGAAAGTTGCCTAAATTTTGTATAATAAAAAATTATAGAAATAATATGCAAAAGCTTTAAAAGAGAAAATCATTCAACTTTGTAATATGACACTACAAATTCTATAAAGTCTAGCTTGTTATTTCTAGTTCAATTGCTAAGATGAGAAATCACAAAATGAATGCTAAATTAAGAATTAGATGGCCTCTATGAAAACTTCTGTAACCATGCATGTATGTGCACAATTAGAGTGGAAGGTTGAAGGTAAGTAAAAGTGTTGAATGAGAAATATGGGATAGCAAACTTTGAAAGGGAATATGGGAACAAGTGTAGTGCCACAGAAAAGGTGTGATACTAGCAAGAGAAGATTCATAGATAAAATATCTATAAAATAAAAATATTGTTGCAAATATATGAGTTTGAAAGAAGTGTATATAACTTATGTGAAAATTAAGTGACCTTCGCTAGTTGGTAGCTCCCAGGCTTCACGCGTCACTGGGTTGCCTCACTGGTCTTAACCCTCCATAAAAAAAAATAAAAATAAAAATTAAGTGACATCCCACCAACTCAAAAAAAACAGAAATTAAGAACATGGTAAAAATAGCTAAACACAAAAATATGTTCCAATTTG
This sequence comes from Cupressus sempervirens, assembly GCA_028749045.1. Taxonomy (NCBI): domain Eukaryota; kingdom Viridiplantae; phylum Streptophyta; class Pinopsida; order Cupressales; family Cupressaceae; genus Cupressus; species Cupressus sempervirens. The sequence goes on along the minus strand of CM053783.1, from coordinate 589,166,421 downwards.
TTTTCAATGAACTCAAATATTTGAAACTTTTCATACCCCTCTCTCTCTCTCTCTCTCTCTCTCTCTCTCTCTCTCTCTCTATCTATATATATATATATATATATATATATATATATATATATATATATATAGAGAGAGAGAGAGAGAGAGATAGATAGATAGGTTCCTTACATATCTTTGTCCCTAAAAAACTTAGAAACCAAAGTAAGAGAATCATATTAATTTGAACCACCCAATGTTATTAAATAAAAAAAAACATCTCCAACACCCTAAATATACAATCTCTTGAATGTTTCTTGGCTAAATACCTATATCTTTCATCCAATTGCATTAAAAGCCCTTCTTGGAAATGCATTACCCATAAGCCATAATACCTAACCTTAATCATCCTAGGGGTGAAAGCATGTACATTTTACAAGTTAGTATTTGATGTTGGATCAAATGCCTAAAACTTCTAACATTCCTAAAGATCATCTTAAGCTTTGCATATCTAAGAGAAACAATAAAAGATACAAAAGATCATATAGGTAGGTCATCAAATACAAATGATTTCATGCCAATACTAATATTTGTCACTAGTACATTTTTTAATTAATCATAACAACTTTGAATTTCATTAAACATCAAAATATACTATCATTTAAAGTTACAACACAAATTTGAATTACAAATCACACGCTATAAATGATAACTTGTTGTTTTATCATAAATATTTAAAGTATTATTTAGATTATTTTTAATAAAAATATATAACCAATTTAATTGTGTTAAAAAGAAAAATGAAAAAAAAAGAATTAAAAGTTGAAAGGCTAGAGTAGGATGAAGAAAAGGTGAGGGCATGAAGAAATGATACAGAAAGGTAATTTCTCGATAAACTATTCTCCATTGGAACAAGTATTCTGTCAATAAAATTAGATTGAAATCAAATTTGAAATAATCCTAAATAAAATAAAAGATATAAATAAAATTAGATTTTAACCAAATTTGAAATAACCTTAAATTAAATTAAACGTATTTGAAAATTGTAACTCCATGTACAAATGATCTCTAAAATTTTCCTTATTCCATAGGATGCCTGAGACAAATATTCAATGGCTAATACAATAGTATCCTTCCTCTATTTAGATCAAGAAATTATCATTGTATAAATATCAAATGGTTGTTTACACCATGGACAAATGTCATCTCTCGATTCACAATTTTGGAAGTATTACAACACAAAATTAGTAATACAAATGAGATGTGATGGTCAAATCATGACGCCTTGAGAAGATCTCATGTTGCTTACTGAAAGCCATCAAACATGGAACTTTCGTGCCCCTCGAGTCCTGATCGAGTCGAAAGCATCTGCTACCAATTTAGGAAAGTTAGAATGTTGTCTGTCTAGGAGCGGCGTAGGTCCAACGTTTAAAGAAGAGGCGTGTGGGAAGGGCAAGGAAGTTGTGGATTTGGGGTTTCATGACTATGACAAAAAAATTACTCCATCACTTTGTCGACCTGGCCTAGGTAATGATGTCTTCTCAATGCTGTGAGGTGGAAGATAGCATGACACTAGAGAATCGGACAATGTGAAGTAATAGTGCAAAGTTCTCACTTAACGGCCATCACAATTTTTGACTTTATGCTCCTCTATTTCAAAGGCTCATATCTCCATCATTGTGAACCTATATAGTGCAAAGACACACTATTCCATTGAGATGGAGGCAAACAACTCCTTTTATCAAAATACCCCATGACTTCCTGGCATTGCCCCCTACTAGGTGAAACCTAAATAGAAAACAAGATAAAATAAAAGGACTCAAAATATTGTGAGGTGGAAAAACAAAATATTCCAAAGTTCTTAGAACTTGACATCTTCCATAGAAATATAGGAAAAGATTGAAAAATTAGATGATTATATAGAAATATGTGAATAGAAGGGACTTGCTTATTAGGAGGCTTTCACAAGTTCTTCAAAGTTATGGTGTTGGATGGCCTTGTGGCATTTTAAAGTCTCATTGTGCCTCTAAAGTTTCCTCTAAATTTTGTAATTTCCCTGTATAAATGTACAGATTGCAAACCAGTTCACTGAAGGGAGTTACTAGAGGGAGTTATAGAATTATATGATTGCACCTTCTGGCAAAAAATAATGGAAATATTTTAATGCCCAAAAACTACACAAAAATCTACTATATCTCTCCAAATCATATTATTAAAGACAAGTTCTTAATGGTCACAATCCCATCATATCACGTATTTGAAAAAGAATATTTCTTTAAGATTCTCTCCATTATAAGAGTAAATATGAGTAAATAGGAGACGTAAAAATTTAATTGAAGTGTCTTTCTTATTAGGATCGAGGGAAAATCTGATCAGAAATCATTTATTTGTTGCCAGAAACCATTTTTCCATACCTCATTTTGTAGTGTGAGACATCAAAGATTAGAATAGATTAACTTAACAAACAATTTTCTAACTCCAAAGGATTTCTAAGCCATAATTCAACTTGGAAAGGACTAAATGTCAATAATTCTAAATTATATCATTTCACTAACCACAAAAACTGTATAAAATAAAATAGTTGTCAATAATCATAATTTTCTTAACAGATTTAATGACTAGCTATTAAGAACACAGATTTTCGAATGGATTCTTTATAAATTACTTGAAAACAATACTAATTTTGTGAAAAAATATTTGTAGTTTTGCAATTCTTAAATTTTTCCAATATTTTGTCTTTTTGATACATTATGTGGAGAGGATAGCTTGTGCTATTAAAAAATGGCACCTAGATGTTTGTTTTCCAATTTGTAATGAGTAGCATGAGATTGAAGCAAAAGGAAAACCCTGCATTTATTGGTCACATTTATAGTAGATTTTCATGATTTCATATTCATTTAGTGACAAAATGTAACAAGAACCAATTGTGTAGTTGGAAACTTTTCTTGGGTCGATGTTCACAGTTGGACATCTGTGATTGCTCTCTGTCCAATGGAGAAGAGTATCATGCCATATTTACTTTGATTGCCAAGGTTGACATGGTTTAGATTTTTCATTCTTTCAGAGTGTGCCTTAAATTTTAAATGGCCTCAAGATATCTAATTGGGACTTCAGAAGTAAATAGATTTCCATTTATTGGCCCTTATAGCTTTGGGCAGTCATTAGCAGTGAAACTTCTAACACCATGCTAGTGCTATTCACCAACAATATTATCTATTCATAAAACATTTACTAACATAGTTAATTAAAAATTACCTAATGAAAGAATAAACAATACCTTGCTTGGGAAAGCTTGAAAACAGGTGCCGAACTATCATTTAAATTCACTTCATAACAATTTGCAATTTTATCATGTTTGAATAGCCATCATGCTTAGTAAGCCATTGTCAAGTGAGAAATCAATATAGGAGATGAAAAATCCAAATTTTGATAAAATATTGATAGCAGATCAACCTACAGGAAACATCAACATTAGAGATGCTAGACCCAAACCAAAGAGTAGTTTCCCAATATTTCTCACATGCCTACGCCATGCAATTTTTAAATTTACTCAAGACATTCAATTCTAGCAAAAAAAAAGTGGAGAAACAAAAGAGAGCATGGTCTTGTTAAGAAGAGATGAAAGTGATATTGGCTATATGACTAAAATCACAAGATTGGAAGCAAAATAGAGTAAAGTTGCTACTTCATTGTCACCAAAGTGACTAAATTAATGTAAAGACACAAAAATGGGATATAACAATCTGTAACAAGCTTTTGAATATAAGATTCAATCAAATGGACATATGTGAAAGGGATAAATGCAACAGAGCATATGAAAAAACATCTGAGGTGAGCTTGCTAGTCTCAATCATTACAATGGTAGTAGCATTTCTGACTGCCACCATTCTCGTCATAATGCCCCATAACCTCTACAGCTTGCAAAGCAATGATATGAAGGCTTTGAATGAATATTTTGTGCTCCCACTAAACAAGGTCATGCTTGTAACCACTACCCCTTTCTCAATTGCAATGACACTTCACATTGCATTAGCTATTCAGATGAAGAAAATGTATGTCATTTTTGTACATATCTATGACCAAATTCCACATTCCACACTATGTGACCAAATTCCATACTTATGATGTGGAATTCAAGTGCCATGCAAAACAAGGTAATCTGCCTAGTTAAGGGTGGTCAAGTAGAGATACAAGGACATAAAAAAGATGCTAAGATCAATTCCTTGATAGAATCAGACCTTGTGAGTAGAAAATTTTGAATGGTGCATTACAGTTAGTGCTCTAGCTGAATATGGTGAGTGCACTTTATGGAGATGGGGAATAATATTTGTATAAATAGACAATGGCCACATACTAAAATATTTTGACTAAAAATCATTAATCTCTACATTGAATACAACTTCTGGCTTATTTTTCCGATAGTGTGCATTCCAACTTTGCAAGTAGGGGAAGTCGTCACTAAAACAATCTTGTTTGTGGTGGTTGAAAACACGGTTTGGCATACATTCAACATTCTATACTCCAAAATATATGGTAATGTGGTGGAGCATTCTAATCCATCTCTACACTCATGGCTTAGTGGATGTCAGGAATGATGATGAAGCTCCATTAGAAATTGGTTTTCTAACATTGATAAATTTTTGTTTATGATAGCTATTTTCAGGAACCTATGTCAAAATCTTGGTGGAAAACACACAATAGAGAAAAATAGCTACATGTGTATAGGAAATGTTCAATCTAAAAAGAATTTGGCTAGCGTAAGACAATTTCCAACTTGACTTCTTGGCATGAGACAAATTCCAGTTGGAATGAACTCCAATGGGAAAGCCTATCAGTCAATAATAACATCTAGCTATGAGAAATATTAATACAACTTCAAAACTCAAAACCCTAAACCTAAAAAATTTGCTCAGCAACAACTATTATCGATTGATAGTTTTGCTCGGTAACCAAAGAAACCAAGTGGTAGAGAGGTTACCGAGTGAGCTTGATAAATGAAGAGCAAGTAACTTGGTAGCCAAAGGATGTTGAGTGAGCTCGGTAGAAGAGCAACTCGGTAGATGAAGAAACAACTCGGTAAATGAAGAGCTCGATAGACACTGGATACTGAGTGAGCTTGGTAGTGTGGATGTCGAGTGAGCTCAGTAGCCACAGGAGGGTGAAGCTTGGTAGAAGAAGGCACCGAGTGAACTCGGTAGCCACTGCAGAGAATGTCTTCTACCAAAGACAATACTGAGTGCAGACTTATGATGTGAATATTTTCACCCTTAAAACTAAAGACCCAAAGCTTGAAATACTCAACAATAAATTTATCACATGCAATAAACAAAGGGAAGAGTAATGGATTCAAGTATGCCTGTTTGCTTTACTATTCAACTTGATTAAACTATTACAAAATCTGGGAGCATGCGGCTTCAACTAGAAAACTCTAAAATAACCCTAAACTTTAAAATGATAAAACTTCAAACTTTAAACTTCAAACTTACGGCTCTAATGGCTGCATACTACAATGTTTGGAGTAATCACTTCTTCAATAGGTTGAATCAAACAAATAATAAACTTATAGAATGACCAGAAAAGAAACACATGCAACTGTAGGCACAAAATGAACTTCCTTTTCTCTGCACTCTGACGATTGGATCTGCTGATCACTTTTCTTTTCTCTGCAACTCTTTGATCTGCTCTTCTCTGTCTCTCTGGGTCTCTGAATCTACTAATGAATGATAAAACATTCCTTTTTGTCTTTGGAAAAAAAATTTACCCCTCATTTTCGATTTCAAAAATCTCACCTACCAAAATAAATGTTTATGACTATTGGCAGGTTGCCAGGGATGGTAAGTGGATGTTTGGCTCTAGGGAGAAATAACCATCTGCAATTAATATTCCAACAATCCTCCTTTATCCTGAGCCAAACAAACAAGGATCATTGTCGATCCACATCAACTACACCAAGACACTCTCTTTGGTGTACAAAAGGTCCAATGCCTAATGGCTTGGTAAAAATGTCTGCCAACTACTGCTCAAACTTACAAAATTCTACTTTGATATCCCCATTCTCCACCAACTCTCTGATGAAGTGATGTCTAACTCAATATGTTTACTTCTCCCATGGAAGATTGGATTCTTAGACAATGAAATTGATGAGGTGTTGTCACAATAAATTGTGGTTCCATCCTCTTGCCTTTCATTCAAGTCTATCAAGATCCTCCTTAACCAAATAGCCTAACATGCTACTGCATTTGCTGCTATATATTCAGCCTCTACTGTAGATTGAGCAACAATAGGTTGCTTCCTAGATGCCCATGAAATTGCACTCGATTCATATGAAACATGTATCCAGAAGTGCTCTTCCTATCATCTATACTTCCAGCCCAATCACTATTTGTGTATCCCACCAACTTGAAATCAACATTTGCAGTATACAAAATTTCAAATCCCTTGGTACCTTTCACATACCTTAGGATCCTCTTTCCCACTTGCCAATGGGAATCCTTTGGTGTTTCCATAAATCTGGAAATCAAACTTACTGCATGCATTAGGTCTGGCCGAGTTGTAGTTAAGTACATTAAACTTCCAACCATACTCTTGTATAGTGTTGGATCCACTCTCTTGCTAGAGTCTTCCTTGCTCAATTTCAAACCTACTACTATTGGTGTGGGGGTTGACTTACTATTCTGCATTTTAAATCTCTCCAAGATCTGTCCTGCATACTTTTCTTGAGAGATGAGGATGCCATCATGCATTTGTTTTACTTCTATGCCTATAAAATATTTCAAGAGACCTAGGTCTGTCATTTCAAATTCACTTTTCATGGCCTCTTTAAACTCACCAATTAGAGCCTTGTCATTACCAGTAAAAATCAAATCATCTACATACATGACAATAATCAACACATTACCATTTGCTACTTTGATGTAGAGAGTGGGCTCACCATTGCTTTTGCTAAAGCCATTGCTCATCAAATATGAGTCAATCCTATTGTACCATGCCCTTAGAGCTTGCTTGAGCCCATAAAGAGCTCTCTTCAACGTATATACTTTGTTCTCTTCACCTGCAACTTCATAACCAGGTGGCTGCTCCACATATACTTCTTCTTTCAATACACCATTTAGGAAGGCAGACTTCACATCCATTTGAAATACCTTCAACTTGTGCTGAGCTGCAATTGCTATGACAACACGCACAATTTTCATTCTTGTAACAGGGGCATATGTCTCATCATAGTCTCTTCCATACTACTATTTCTAGCCCTTGACTACCAGCCTTGCCTTATGCCTATCAATCTTGTCTTCAACATTGCATTTGGTCTTATAGACCCATTTCACTCCAATCACTTGCTTCTTGGGAGATAATTTAGTTAGCTCCCATGTCTAATTTATTTGTATAGCATCTATCTCCTTATCGATGGCCTTACATCATTTCTTCTCCTTAATAGCTTCTTCAAAATATATTGGATCACTATGAGAAAATAATGCAAAATTAAGACTTTCATCATAATTTTCACACCTTTCATCTTGGTAAATCTCCCTAAGACTCTTGGTCTTTCTTGGTAATAGGGAGGAGAGTGCGGGATCAGAATCTTCACTACTGCTACTTGGCACTGACACTCAATCATGCCTAGAGCAGCTCGATAATGACTAAGGCTGCTTGCCTCTTCTTCTATCTACTCATTCTTCTTGTTGTTCATCAGCATCCTCTTTACTTATATTTGGCACTTTACTTGAAGTGCTCGGTGACTCATCAGTTGGACCATACCAAGACTGATTTTCAAGAAATTCCACATCTCTTGAAAGAGTCATCTTGTTGTTCAAAGGGTCATACAATCTATATGCCTTTGATTCTGAGCTGTACCTTGTGAAGATGCACTTCACTCCTTTGTCATCTAATTTCTTCCTTTTCTCTTTAGGCACATGTGCATATGCAACACATCCAAACACCCTTAGGTGTTCAACTGTCCATCTTCCTCGAATCCTCGTGACCATGCTTCCATTGGAATTCTATCATGGACTACCTTTTTAGGACACCTATTAATTAGGTAAACTGCTGTTGGCATAGCCTCTCCCCAAAATTCAGTTGGGAGACCTTTCTCTTTCATCATGCTCGTTGCCGTTTCAACAATGGTCTTGTTCTTTCTTTCATCCACTCCATTCTGCTTTGGTGTATAGCTGGCTGTGAGTTCTTTCTTTATGCCATGTTTCCTGCAAAAATTTACAAAAGAATTGGAGGTATACTCCCCTCCTCTATCTGATCTTAGGACCTTGATATAATGTCCACATTCTCTCTCAACTTGGGCTTTAAATTCTACAATTTTTTCCAACACTTCATATTTATTCTTTAAGAAATACACCCATGTCCTATGACTAAAATCATCAATGAATGTCATGAAATAAGTACTCCCCCCAATGTAAGTAACTTGCATAGGATCGACTAGGTCAGTATGCACTAACTCTAATGGATATCTAGCCCTCCTAGAATTTCTAGAATTAAAGGGAAGCCTATGTTGCTTACCAAAAATACAAGCATCACATTTGTCACATGAGTTTCCTATTCATGGAAAACCTTCTACCATTATTTAATTTGACAATAAATTTAAACCAGCATAGCCAAGATGACCATGCCTAAGGTGCCATGGCTGTGATGGGTCTGCAATCACACTCCTCAGAGCTGATTGTGTGGGAGGTGCAACACAAACTTGAGATGAGAAACATGTCTCTATCCTCAAGGGAAACATTCTGTTCTTTGTCATTTGAACTACTACAAGTGAGTTCTTGCTCCCATCCTTTTTTTGAATGACACGCATATCATTCTCCATCAACACTTTGTATCCATTTTGAATGAGCTAACCAATGCTCATCAAATTGTGCTTCATACCAGGGGAAAAATACACATTTTTCATTTCCTTCTTCTCACCTTTCTTGGTGTGGACCATAATAGATCCTTTGCCCACTACTGGTAGGGTTCCATTATTACCCATTTTAATCTCAGATTTGAAACTCTTGTCAATGAATGAAAAAAAGGATTCATTACCACTCATGTGGTTTCTACATCCACTGTCAAGGTATCAAACCTCAGGGCTTCCTTCTTCACCAACATTACACATGATGAAGGTAGTGGCATTCTTTCCACTTCCCATATTCACATCAGCCACATTTGCTTGTCCCGACTGATCATTTTTCTTCTTCCAGTATTCATTTGCATAATGCCCATATTTATGACAGTAGTAGCATTCTACATTACTCTTATTTGAGTTGTAGTTTTTCTTACCTCCTCTTGAGATATTTTGAGAGCTACTTGCTCCATTTTCTCTTCCTGAGCTTTCTATTACAATATTTTTTTGTCCTCCATTACCTCGGCCTCTGCCTCTGGAGTTTTTCCCTGAGCCATTTCTTCCTCTCCCCCTTCCTCTTGGATTTGTCTAAGCCTTGAATGCTTGCTCTTGGGAAGATTAAGAAGTAGATTTATTGATCCTATGCTCATGGGTTTGAAGAGTACACATCAACTCATCCATTGTCAAAACAGTGAGGTCTTTTGCCTCTTCTATGGTAATGACAAAATTATCATATTTATGAGGTAAACGAGCCTCAATATCTTTTCCACTATCCTCTGCTCTTGATATTCTTCTCCATTTGACTTCAATTGATTAATCACATTGGAGGTCCTTGAACTAAAGTCTACAACTAATTCATTCTCCTTCATCTAAAGGTTCTTAAACTCCCTCCTTATATTCTATAGTTTTACTATGTGAACTTTATCAATCCCCTTGAAGTTCGTCTCAAGGATATCCCAAGCTTCCCTTGCATAATTTGCTGCTGCAATCTTTGGGAATACAGTCTTTGTCATTGCTGCTTCAATCAAACTTAATGCCTTAGCATCCTTCCTCCTTGACTCTTTCAAATGAGTCTTTTGTGCATGTGTGAGGGTAGCATACTGAGTTGGGTCTATCACATTATTGAATTGATTAACTACAAACTCCCACAAATCATTTACAACCATAATGGTTTTCATTTTCTTTGCCCATGTATCACAATTTTTTCCATTGAAGGGTGGTGGCTGCTGCCATATCTTTCTTGCATCTCCTGCCATGATAAATATCCTAGAAAAACAAATGCCCTAACTCACTATGGATGTGGGGCCTCAAAGATTTGATACCATGTGAGAAATATTAATACAACTTCAAAACTCACAACCCTAAACCTAAAAAATTTTCTTGGAAACAACTATTATTGAGTAATAGTTTTTCTCAGTAACCAAAGAAACCAAGTGGTAGGAGAGGTAAATGAAGAGCAAGCAACTTGGTAGCCAAAGGATGCCGAGTGAGCTCGATAGAAAAGCAACTCGATAGATGAAGAAACAACTCGATAAATGAAGAACTCGGTAGACACTGGATATCAAGTGAGCTTGGTAGTGTGGATGCCGAGTGAACTCGGTAGCCACAGGAGGGTGAAGCTCGGTAGAAGAAGGCATATAGTGAACTCGCTAGCCACTGCAGAGAATGTCTTCTACCAAAGACAATACCAAGTGCAGACTTATGACGTGAATATTTTCACCATTAAAGCCAGAGACCCAAAGCTTGAAATACTCAATAATAAACTTATCAAATGCAATAAAAAAAGGGAAGAGTAATGAATTCAAGTATGCCTGTTTGCTTTACTATTCAACTTGATTAAACCATTACAACATTTGGGAGCATTCGACTTCAACCAGAAAACCCTAAAATAACCCTAAACTTTAAAATGATAAAACTTCAAACTTTAAACTTCAAACTTGTAGCTTTAATGGCTACATACTACAATGCCTAGAGCAATCACTGCTTCAACAAGTAAAATCAAACAAATAATAAACTTACAAAATGACCAGAGAAGAAACACATGCAACTACAGGCACAAAATGAACTTCCTTTTCTCTGCACTTTGACGACTGGATCTACTGATCACTTCTCTTCTCTCTGTAACTCTCTGAATCTACTAATGAATGATAAAACATTCCTTTTTGTGTTTGGCAAAAAAATTTCCCCCTCATTTTTGATTTCAAAAATCTCACCTACCAAAATAAATGTTTATGACTGTTGGCAGGTCGCTAGGGATGGTAGGTGGGCATTTGGCTCTAGGGAGAAATGACCATCTGCAATTAATATTCCAACACTAGCAATGTACCATCATATGGACTTCTCATCCTCTTATAAATGAGTTCAAATCATTTGTTTTTCTTCATGAGTGTATTGTCGATTATATTGTCCTCTTTTTTTGTCACTTACATGTACATATTATGCATTTGAGTGTATACTATGAATCAAATTTATTTTCCCTCCATCTCTTTCGCTTATGTGTATATATTATACTGAATGAGTATATACAATGAATGTCCTATCAAAAACCTAAAATTAGTCATATTTTTGTAAATTAATCATTTATTTGTTTTTTATATTAAGAAAGGGCTTGAACTATACAAAGTAAACCATAGTCAGAAGTCATTACCATACAATTACCTAACCCCCTTCTTAGCTATCAAAATCTCTCCTAATTAAGTGTTTTTAAAACTACAAGTAGAAAAAATTATTAGAATGTCAACATTATACATAAACTTGTCGATAATATACATAGAGGCCATTAATCCAATGCAATAGAAATTGATTGAGAAAGCCTCCAAGCTAAAAAGAAACCTAATAAACATAGAACAACAAAAAATAGAATAAAAGGTCCACCAAATGGAACTAATCCTCCTTGTTCTGATTCCTTGGATTCTCTAGGAACATTTGCAACCAATCATCTGCTAGAAAACCAAATAGTGAGTAAGTCATCTCCATGTCCTTAGCATCCTCAGTGCCTTGTTATTCTACACAAGGTAAAGGGTGGTGACTGTGAATGCATCCCCTACACTAAGAAATTGACAACCCTATTGAACTTCTCTATGAGCTCCATGTTTTTCTTGACCAGGTTCACAATGGACTTCTCCAGCCTCTTAATCTCTAGGTTCAAATTTGTTTTTTACTGAGCCCTTATAATTTAAAAGCATCAATACAACCTATGGCTGGTTAATAATAAACCATAATTCATATGTTAATTTAATATATATATAAATATCTAATAAAATACTAATTAGGGGAAACAACTTAGTAATCGCCCAAGCTATGCTAATTTTTTCAAAGAACCTCCCTAGGTGAGTGAAGAGCTTAAAGCTAACCTTTAGATTTTCCCACATTTATAAAGCTCTTTGTAGAACTCGTAGAGTGCAAGATAGTAGTTTTTGGACAAGTGAACCAATCAACAATCAAGAAAACTAAAAAGTGAAAAAAGTGAACGACTATTGGTGTTCATAGTGATTTGTTTTGATATGTTTGTGTGGTGGTACTGGATTTTTTTGGGTTTTAATTGGATGGGAAAGGTAATAGTTAACATGATGACATTGTGTACATGGACGGCAACTGGGTTGTTTCCCTATATATATATATATATATATATATATATATATATATATATATATATATATATATATATATATATATATATATATATATATATATATATATATATATATATATATAGAAAGATCAATGTTTATATCTTAAAGAAACATTAAACAATAAATTATAAGATTTCTTGGAAAGGCCTTATGTTCTAGTTATATAATTTAGTCTATGAAAGTTAACTAAAATATAATTGAGGATTAATTGTTCTGTATAGTTATATCTAGTCATTATAGAGAAAATTAGTAATTAAAATTAAGTATTTAATTATATTAGAAGTAAAAGTGCATGGTTTTATTTGGACATTTGTGTATAGATGTTCCATTGTTAATTTTTTGTTATCAAATCAAATAACAAATGAGACACCAAGAAATATGCACGGATGGTCACTCAAATAATCACAAGTAGACACTTTCATTAATAATAACAATGTATATCAAATTCATTACCATAACCAAAAATCTAAAACAAAAGTACTTAAATATTCTTTGTTCATCTCAATTTTCTAGATTATTTTATTAGCTATAAAATAATAAAACAATTGAATGACTTAAGATTTGATTCGCAAGCTAAAAATATTAAACAATAAATATTAACTTATTGATCCAAAATAATCTATTGATACAAAACAATAATCATTTACATACTTCATATGTATCTCATTTTTGCAAACTCTTTAACTATTGATAAAATATTAGTAAAAGAAATCATGCTCTTAGAATATGAAGTATGGAACTTGAACTTCCTCATAAAACAATATGACCAACATGGCATTTGTAGTCATTCAAACAACACAACAAACATGTAAAATTGAAAGCAGATTATATGTAATAAGAATGTCATAAAAACATTGATTTGGATTTAGTGAAATCCATCAATAATGAAAACGTTGAGGAGATCCATGGGCAGATAATGAAAGGCCACAGTGATGTCAAGAGTGCGTTTGGTGAAAGGACAAGAGTGTGAGCAACTGTCAAATGTTCACCCTCAGTGAATTCTCAATCTTCTAGAGAATATTAATAAATCGGCCCCTCCACAACAGCGGAGAATCTAACTCCCATACAATTGGGCATTGAGAAATGAAATCCATTCTTGACCAGAGGAAAACTTACTTTACTCTTTCACCACCAAACCACAAACTAGCACTCATCAACATCAGCATACCTTCATCAAATCAAAGTAATTAAGAAATGAAATTGGGCCTCCCTACAATTGATATTATAACCCTCCATTTTAGGAGAGTGGCCTTATGATTTGTGGTGAAATTACATGTCAATAACCATCTATATCAATAGTTCTACTTAGTATTCTTCCTCTTAGAATTACAAAGAAATTAAATTATGAAAAGTACATGTCAAACTTTGGTGCATATGTTCGTTATGTCTATTTCTATTTTTTAATTATTATTTATATTTCAGTTTTTTTTTTTCATTTATTTTTTGATGTTGACATTTTACACTCAACAAAATTTGAATTTTGGTGGGCTCTTAAGAACCTTTCAACTTCACCAATACACCAAGGTCCCATTTTAATTACCATATATGTTCTATTTGTCTTTATTTCCTGGATGAAGGGGTCATGTTATCATCCATGTTCTAATTATTGATAATTGGACTTCTCTATTCTCAAGGGAAGGGTTCCACGTTCGCCCATGTTCCAATTACTATGCATTTGACTATTAAAACTCCATGAAAAATCCATCTAGTGGGTCACTAGTTGTTGTTCATCGATATACCAAGAAGAAAAGCTACTAAGTAGATCAATTGCACAACTTTATTAGTATCAGTGGTGTATGGTATTGATTCGTGTGCACATAATACTTGGATCAGTTTTGTGAATTTACTGATGATAAGATCAAATAATGAATCGCTAAATAGGGAATATGTATGGGATTTCAACTCAAAATGACTAGTTTCTAGTCATTCTATGCATATCAAAGTGCTTAATCTTTGACATAACTACCCATTAGCCAAAAAAAGTAGCTATATAAATACTCAAATTGAATAAAAATACAACAAAAAAATCATCAAAATAAGGTATATTTACATTGTAGGTGTTTCCTTATTTGGGGGTCAAGAACTTAAAAGTTACATCCAATGGTGGGCAATCATGGAGAGAAAATGACTTCCATTGAGGCAATTTGAAACTTATATTTCTTATCCACCTTTTCACTATTTTGAGTTGACATTTACTAGTTCATTATTTTAAGAATACTCATTTTGATGTTTGATGGAACATGGTTTATACATGGTCAAAAAATTACACAGTTACCATTTCAATGAGCTTATCATTTATCGACAACTAGTGTTTTTGTCATCTTCATTAAGGCATCTTATATTCGGTTAAGGGATTCCATATTCAAAGGTAGATGAATAGGGACCATTGGAACAAGTAGAACCATAGATGAATATTGTATCATGATTTGTCTCATCAACCATTTTGAGTTGCATAACTCCTACATTCCTTCCACACGTTGCCATTTCAACAACATATTTTTCACAAGTTGTATTTTTCTTTTGGTGTTTCTTACTTTTGACAATTAGAGCAATATTATTATTTGTAACACATTAATTTTGTGTAAAGATTTAGTATTTTTAATTGATCTGTTCACATGCATGGTGTATTTTTCAAATGTCTGTTGGTTTTAGTTGGTTGCTATGATTGTATAAAAAAATATATTTTTTGGTCCGGTATGCAAGGTAAATGTTGTCCATGTCCCTGCTACTAATTTTATTGACAAGGTTGTTTTCCCTAGATGAGTCTTCATTTGCATGGGTTTTCCTGTTAATGAACACCCTTGGTTGGGCACTATTGGGGGAGGCACTTGTTTTCCTCATTTGGGGATTCTTTTTTCTCTTGATGCTTGTTGCTTTGGGGTTTCCTTTGGTTGTGTGTGCTCTAAGGAGAAGGCTTCCTCTATTTGGTGGTGGAATCTAGTTAAGGAAGTCATTTTGGGGCTTCAAATGCATGTGTGGTGGAGGTGTCCTTTGTTTTTTTCTTTTAATTTTTTGCTTCCTATTGAGGTAGAGGACCCTATTGATGTGGGGGGGAAAATGATGGAGGTAGCTAGTTAATGGGGGAAAGTGGTGGTCAATGGGTTCGGTGGGTACTCTACTTTAGTTGGTTGTAAGTATCTCTTCCTTATTGTTAGAGATCTGGATGAAGAGAGCATGTTTGGACAATGTACTTCATGTGATGAAGAAGGGATGACTCTATAGCTAAACTCTTTGATGCAAAGAGGTGTGTTACTTCCTTCAAGGATAACCTAGGCCTTCCTCTTCACTTCTACATTAACAATTCCTATGGAGGTGGAGCAATCTCCTATTGAGGTGGAGACCAAAATTTAGACATTGGGAAGTAGAGGAGACTCCTATCGAGATGTTGAGTACTTGCACTACTTTTAGTAGCTTTGTTAGTAGAAGAAGGGGGAACATCTCTTACCTCTAGGGTTTGGTGTTCCTCCTCCTTGGTCATCTTATTTTTATTATGCTGATATGGGAGTTTATAAGGGGACTGGAAGACTTTTTATTGTATTTGCCAAGGCTCGAAGTTTAGCCTTGTGTAGAACCATAGTTGGAAGATATGTATTGTGTCTGCCAAGGCTGGAGGTATAGTCTTGTTTGGTCCTATATTTTATTTCCTTGAGTTATGACAGGTTTGGATGGCCTAAGTTTGTTCCCTTATTTTTATGGTGATTTCATGTTCTAGTTTTTCTTTCCCCTGTGATCAAGTGATTATTGGTAGTTTTTTATTTATGAATAGTTCTATTCTATTAAAAAATATACTAAGAATACAATTCATAAAAAAGGAGTTGGGGGATACAAGATCACTCCGCGAGAGAGTTCAAGTGGCCTAAGTCAGATCTAAAGACATGACATCAGCCAAAAATAACAACTATTTATTAAAAAAAAAACATATATAGCAACCTTAGGCTACCATAGTAGTGGTAGCCGAGGGGGGAGGATCATCTTTGTCATTTAAACCCCAATCATTGGTGGGATTGGGGATCAGGTTGGGTATAGACCAACTATCATCAAGAGCAACAATAGTAGGGGGATCAATGATAGCCTCCACATCTTTGACCTTAGGCTACAGAGGATAGATTGCTAGCACCAAGTGGGGCCATTTGTCAGCATTATCTTGACAAGCACGAGGAGGAGGAATCAGGGAAAAGCCAGAGCCACCATGGGGTGGGGAGGCAGAGCGACGCCTCCAGCTACGAACCCCACCATTGGGAGAGTAGTGGTGGGAAGTCTATGAGTGTGGAGCGTGCGAGTGGCAGCCTAAGGAGTGGCACCACTATCAGTGGCCATGAGGCATCGAGGTGTCTACCGAGGCATCGAGAGGTACTTGAGCCACAGTGCAAGAGGCATTGCCCCAGTGGTTGAGCAATTCTTGTAGGTGAGAAACTTCTAGGGCAACTTTGTTAGCTTGTACTTGTATTTGCATAATAACATTGTTACAAATACAAGCTTTAGTGTACACTACAATGTTAACATCCAAAAAGTTGTGTGTGAATAAAACAACATTTCTATCTTTCCACAAAGTAAACAAAATTTCCATCCTAAATGTATTCTAGATCTAGGAGTACTTTTTGGGAATTCTAGGGGAATCACCCAGCAAGATCATGTGCCATGAAAATGGTTCTGGCCTAAAGGGCTTGAAAAAATCATGAATCCAGTGCTAGTAATTTTGCGCACATTTACAAAACCAAAAAATATGCAAAAAGGACTCAAGTTGACCATAGAAGGGGCATCTAGGATGAGGAACCCCAATGTTCTTGAGCCGAGGCCCCAGGGGAAGACCTTGGAAGGCAAGGCACCAAAAAAAGTGGGCAATCTTGGGCTCAGTAATAGTGCACCAGATGGTATCAAAGTGTTTTCACCATTGAGAAAGCGAAGATTGCAAATGCCATCTCTTGTTGAGTGTGTCAACCATCGAAAGATGGGGCAAAAGCCATTGGTATCCCTTATTGGGCTTGTAGTTGGAAAAATGAGTGTCAGGATACCACTTCTAGTCATGTCACCAAGTATGACCAGAATGAATTCCAACCTTGTGCACCAAATGTATAGGGATGGAGGAAAGCAAGAGGTCAAAAGTCTACCGATCTGCACAGACAAGGTGGTACTAAAAATGCATATCTTCCCAAGTCTTGAAACTCATACTAACTCTAGAAAAGAGATCTTTGACAATTTTGATGCCATGTTTGAAAAAATGAAAAGCACTTTCACCTTGGGTCTTAGCAAGAGGATTACCTTGAATGGAAAATAGGGCAGACCACCAAATATTCTATTGATTCAAGGAGAGGCCATTATGAAATTAATCCCTAGCCTAATGAAGCCAAGGCTTGATAGCCTCCCAAGCTTTCTAGATGCTCTTGATAATAAATGAGCCTTGTATGACAACAGGATCATGCATGATGAGAAGGGTTTGAAAACCAATCCCCTTCCACACAGGTCTATTGACAGGGAAGCCAGAAGAAATGCAATGGCGAACCAAAATCTTCCAAGCTTCATCTCCAGTAATAGCTCGAATAATCCACTTGGCACAAAGTGAAATGCCTTGTTTTTGAGTGGAAAGTAGACCGAGGCTACCAGATTCTTTAGGGAAGTAGCAAAAGTCCCAAGAAACTCTGTGAAATCCATGATGATCGGAACTAGAGGCCCAGAGGAAATCTCTGAGCAGGTGTTCTAGCTTAAGATAGGAAGCTTTGGAAGGAGCCTAGTAGGAAGAATAATAAACATGGGTGGCCACCAAAATCTTTGAACAAATCTAGAATTTATCAGTAAGCGAGAGCGGTTCGGTAATCCAGTAATCAAGCTTTTTTGCAATCTTAGCAAGGACAACATTCCAAAGCTCTAGAGGGGAAGCCTGAAAGGCAAAGGGGGTGCCAAGAAAAAGAAAAATTTCACCGTGAGTGACCCATTTCCACTCAAATTGGCTGAGCCAAGGAAGAGCTGGTGAAAAATATTGGCAGTAGCAAAATTTTTTATGCCATTGAATGGTAGAGCCAGAGGCTTGACAAAAAGTCTTCAGACAAGATAGCGCATTGTTGATGTTTTCCTCCTCTTCAAGAAGAGTAAGGAAGGAATCATTAGCAAAATGACCATTGACAAGTTGGGATGTAGAATCAGGAAAGGTAATACCATGAACCAATCTTGAGGAAATAGAATGAGCAAGCACGTACCCAAGCCCTTCAACAGCAAGAACGTAAAGTGCTGGAGGTAAAGGGCAAGCTTGCCTGATGGAGCAAAAGAGCCCAAAGGCCTTAGACTATGAATTATTAATGGTAATGCAAACATTAGCATCACCAAAAAACATATCCATGGATTGAATAAAGTTGGGACCAAATCCCAAGGCCTGGAGCATAGCAAGGATGAAAGGCCATTCAATGAGGTTATAGGCTTTGGCAAAATCTATCTTCAGAAAGATAGCCTTCTGTTTGGACTTGTGAGCCCATTCCATCCCTTCCCAGATAGCAATAATGTTATCAAGAATGTATCTAGATTTGATGAAGCTAGTTTACTTAGGCTGCATAATTAGAGGTAGCATGTACCTAATTTTGAGAGAGAGTGCCTTGGCAATTATCTTATAAGCTACATTCAAAAGGGTGATGCACCTCTAATTTCATATGTCCTCTGGATCACTAGCCTTAGGTATAAATTTAATATTTCCTTTATTTATAATGGCTCCTAAGCTTTTAGAATGATATGCTTCAAGAAAAACTCTATGCAGATCAGGGCCAATTTTCTCCCAGAGGTGCTTGTAAAACTCACAGGGAAATCCATCACACCCAAGGGACTTCTCATCTGCCATAGAAAAGCTAGCCTCTTTAAGATCGCTGAGCGAAAGAAGTTGCTCACAGAAAGCACACTGCTCCCCTGCAAGGCAGTTTGGAGTAACGGAGATGCATTATTGGTAGTTTTAAAGGGCACACTCTAGTCTTTTCTTGTTGTTTTTGGTTTAAGTCTACATCTATTGTTTGGGCTTGCCCCAAGTCATTCATTGAAAGTGTTGACCATGGTTGGTGAATCATTCACTTTTGGACCTTTGTCTTTGACAAACAAAGATATGATTGTATGAATCTTTCATTACTAGGAGTTAGCAATTTTTTTATTGGTGTTTAGAATTCTAATTGTGTTTTAGGCTAGCACCCATCAACTATTGTTTTTCTTAATAAAAAAAAAATCTATTTTCTTCCATGTATAGTGGCAAAGATTTGATACAAACTATAGGAGAGTGTGTCTTTAGTATTTTTTGGCTGCAAAGTTATGCTAAATACTTAGTTGCTAAAACATAAAATCTGTACATATTGCTAGAAATTTATAAAGAATCTAAAAACCATGGTCCACACCACCAATGGTAGAGGGCCTAACTTGCATGCATTAACCTTTCTTTAGGAGGAAGATATAACATCAACACTAATAGGGCATTAAAAAAATTATCAAAAATATTTTCTTGTTGCAATCTTTTCAAGTGCAATATTCTTATGCTTTGTTCCTTTCCATCTATACAATTTCTATCAATTTTCTTCCATTTGAAGCATCAGAATTGCTTCCTTTCATCCTTAATGGATGTGTAAATCAAATGTTTGGCTATTACAAGTGATTATACATGACCTCTTGATACTCATTTTTTGGTGACATCTCCATATAAACTACTACAAGATCTTTTAGCACTTGGTGATTGTGGATACCTCAAGGGCACAAATTGTTTAACAATGTGAAAGAATTAACTATGGAATAAAGATTGCATAGTTATCTCCTAGTGGTATTTTTAGCTTTAATTTAGGCATATTGGATAGTTGAGAATCAGATAGCCCTTTCCCAAATGTAATCTAAATTCATATTAAAGTTGTTAAATAAATAATGATAAATAGTTAGTGTGACATGATATCATCCCATATTTTGCAAATTCAATATTTAGAAGTTTGTATTTATTGACTTATGCAAATATTTAGAGATTTTTAATCAATATTTATTTTAGAGATCTCTTCTTATAATAATTAAGTGAAGATGAGATTATTAAGAAGGAATTTAAAAGTTGAGTGTTAGTTGTTTATGGTGACTTGATATTAATTTAAGATAATCTTAATGAGATGTTGAATTACAATAATCTTTTAGTTTTGTGATTTTAAAAAATATATCAAATAATTCTATTGTGATTATACTCTAAAATTATAGTAGGATCAATATATATTGTATGTTACTAGAATTCAATCATTATTATGGTTCTCTTTATAATATATTTTATGATCTTATTATTATTATTATGTATAAAATATATTTAGATCAATGTAAAATGTTACTAATGTATACTGATATGACAAATCAAAGGAATGCATTATTATGACAATAATATTAAAATTTCAAATTAAATAGTAAAATAACATTTTATTTTTCTTGAAAACTATTTGGGGTATAGTTGTGTAAGGGTCAACCTCCTTATTTTGGGTGTTGATTAAATAGAAAATAATTTAATTGTTATTGAATATAGAAAAATAAATCTCTTAATCAAAGTTCATATCAAAATCAATTTACATATGAATAGAGGGAATAATATGGACATAGGAGTCCCTTTTGCAAAGAAACAATGAGTTTAGGCAAAACAAGGGTAGAATTGGTGTATTGAGATGCAATTGAGATAAGAGGTGTACATGGGTAACTTGAGTTGATAAAAAAAGAAAGTAACCACTTGTCTGGACAGGGTGTGGCATTGCATCCTTTTACCATGAATCTCACAATAGAGGCCACTAAGGAGGCTAAGAATTATATTGCTCATAATCTCTTAGTATTTTATAAGTTGGGAGTCAATGTTCACATCCACAATTTTTTGCCAAGCTTAGAGGCACTGCATTCTTAGATTTTAGAGCATTATGAGCCCATATTCAATGGGGGGGGGGGGCAGATTTCTCAACAACTAAAGGGTTTTTTAGTATTGTGTTTGAAAGCATCAAAGATAAATATAGAGTTATGTGTGAATATTTTTGGTGCTGGAAAGATATGTTTTCATTAATGTTAAAGCCATGGCACTTGAATTTATGTCAAACAAATTTTTTTGATAGGGTTCTGGTTTGAGCATAGCTTTCAAATCTACCATGTCATCTTTGGTTTTCTATGCTAGAAGCAATTGGAAATTCTTTAGGTGTGTTTTTTATTGTTGATGATGGCTCATCAAATCTTCTTCATTCTACTTTGTGCATTTACTAATTCAAATGGTTATTGAGAAGATTTTTCCAACTAAAATAACTTTTAAATCTTATAAGGGATGTTGGACACAATTGGTGGATTATGAAGGGATCCCCTTCAAATATAAAGGGTATTGTCAAATAAAAAAAATTTATAAATATTTTGAATGAGGAAGGCTACCTAAGACCTCGTAATGGTGGAAAGGTGTATTGACTAAAAACTACATAGTGGAGAACAAGGTTGAGAAACAATAAAGTTTCTCTGAGATTGTCATAGAAGATGGTGGTTGTGAGGAGACTCAAAATATTCATGGTTGTGATAGGGATGGTGTTGGGTATGTTTCTCATGTGGAGGTGGATACACCGACTATAAGGGATAAGTCTAAAGGGTTGGAGCAAAGTGTATAGAAGGGCATAGCCTATGATGAACAAATTATAGATGATATGAGATCTAATTTGAAGGAGCATGGGTGTGAATCTAATGAGCTTTGAAGTATACAATGGGTTGAATCCATGAGAATGTAATCTAGGTGGAAAGTGGTCAAAAGGAAGAAGAATAAGATTCCAAGGAAACTAGATATGGTTCTCAAATCTCACACAAAATAGGTTAGTCCTTGATTTTGTTCTTCTCTCTATTTCTTCTATTGATTGCTTGGTTTCCAATGGGACCATTTTTTATTTCTATTGTTGACTGCTTGGTTTTTGATGGGATGGTTGAACCTTGTTTCCACTCTTGTTTTGGGGTAGGTTCCTCCTACACTACTAGATTTGAACCCAAACTGCAATGACAAGCCGTTGCATTTACAACAACCACCCATTGCCCAAGTGGTAGAAGCATGAATTGGCTCTTGTCGAATGAGCATTAGGCTTTTATTGTCACAAATTGTGATGACAAGGGCATTCATCATGATTACGATAGATAAAACTGTTGTAACCTGGAAGAAGGAAGGGACAAGTGTTCATGTTAATGATGTCGCAATTATGATAGTCCTCCATTCTAATTAAGATGTTTTGAGCATCTAGGTTGCCATCATAATGGCAACACCCTTGTGACAATTTCATTATGGGTGCGATATTGAGCCATTGAGACTAGCCTTCATAATTGTGATGACTAGTCAAATTATAAAAATTAAAATGTTGCTAGAGAATATTTTAATATATTTGGATATGTTATCATTGCAGTCATTATTCAAACAACCTAACAAGACTGGACCATGTTTGTCTAACACACATATTTACTACAAAGCCTTTATACCGAATCATTTGTTATAAGTTGGGGAATGTTCTTCATACCTCGCATGAAAGGGATGCATCTACATATGCAATTTTGTCAACTTGGAAAGTTGTATTTGATCTTGCTAGCTGGGAACAACTGATTGTTCATTTTACTATACCTATTTTGATGATAGTTTTATAGGAATTTGTAATCAACCCAGCTAATCAACAACTAGGCCATTTTAACTAGGTTATGGATTGGGCATCTTCTATTCCCATTTTTCATATGGTTGTAATGTTGGAGACAACATTTTTCCAAAGTTGCAGCAAGTTTTGTATCATTGACTTTGTTCAAGTCCTGATTTTAATGAAGTAACACAATGGTTTTTAGGGTGGAAATGACTATTTCACCCTAAGCTTCTTGCTAATGAGAGGACAAGAATTGGGATAAATACAGTCCTTGAAATAATCAATCAAGTTGTAAGGGGTATGACTTTGGACAACCTAGGGCTAGAGAGAATGTAACCTATCTTAGGGTGACAAAGTAGCACCAATTTGAGGCACTTCAATCACAACATGTAGTGCCTCTTGTGTTTGCAGTCTATACCTTGTCTATTTTGATTCAAGAGCTACTTGATACTCTTATTGTTATTTCTATTTTGAGATGACCTAAGGTTCAAATTTATACTTTGATTTAGTACCATAGATGCTTTATTACTATATTGTTCAGTTTATCATATTTGCATGTTGATGCTATTTTGAGAAGACAATAGATCTATGACGATATCTGGTTATATGGTTTATTGGACATTTTTGTTGATTATGTTATGAGATGGATTTTATGCTATGGTTATTTACTTCATTCATGTATCTTTATGCTTTCTACAAATGTGAGTGGTGTAAATGGATTAATTAGTTATTAAATGTATTAGTTGCTTCGGCTATTATATTATATGCAATTTA
This sequence comes from Cupressus sempervirens, assembly GCA_028749045.1. Lineage (NCBI taxonomy): Eukaryota > Viridiplantae > Streptophyta > Pinopsida > Cupressales > Cupressaceae > Cupressus > Cupressus sempervirens. The sequence continues at coordinate 589,142,614 of CM053783.1, read as the reverse complement.
ACTTGATCATGTGTTTTAGTGTGCAGAAATTATATCCCTAGTAGTGGTACGTGGAACTAGTGATTGAGCTATTCATATTTTACCAATGTCATCCTTGTATGGTTGACATATCCTTATTTTAATTGTTTAAATTAAAACCTTTCAGTGATTATTAAACCTAAACTCATTTGCATTATGTGATTAGACCAGTAAGCATGTCTGTGCATTTAGAGATTCGCATTGTCGCGAAAGTTGTTTCAAAATTTTCTATGATTTTGGGATTTGGGGCTTTAAATATTTTTAGATTTAATTTATGAAATATTTGACTTAGGTGAATTCCTGTTATGGAGAATAACCTATTTTCATTTGGGTCGATTTAGAGTCTAGCTAGTCTAACTAGCTATGTGCCCTAATTGACTATTCACTCGAAAAGTGAATAAGTATTGAAAAAGATTTTTTATTATTGACTTCTCATTATTTTTAAAATATAAAATTTGAGATCTCTTTTGAGAATCCTCTTCTAAAGGATTTGATTTTTGTTTGTTCTAGGAGCTGTGAGTGTGGGATCTTTGTGAGGTTGGTCTTGTGTGATTTGGCTCGAGTAGACCTTGCTTTGCTTTGATTTTCAGTAGGCTCAGTAGGTGTATTATTTTATTGTGCAATTTTTTCTTTTTGCCCCTTTTGCTATCAGGTAGGGATTTCCTATTTTATTTTTTCTTCTTTGTTGCAGCTTTTGTTTCTTGTAGCAATATGTTAGGAGGCTGAGAACTAGTGTTCCCCTCTATTTCTATTTGTTGGTTCTACTAAGTTGGTCGAGTATGAGTGTTTTTCCTATTTTCAAGATGAGGGTTTGGGATTTTGAGCCATAATGTTGGCCATTTTTGCATATGGTGTCCAAAGTCAATTATTTTTAGATTTTCAAGGTTTTTGTACCCAAAGGTCAAATGGGCTTTAATTTTGAAGTTTTCCAAAATTTTGAGGTTTTTACCTCGTTTTGAGTCCTACCCTATTTTCTTGGGTTTTATTGGCACATTTTTGATCGTGGACTTGGTTCATCCATTTGGATGTCATTCGAACCATTAATGCACTTTTGTGTTGCTTTGGGATGTGTGTTGCATCTGTCATCTTGATTCTTTTTTCAGTTGAGTGACTTCATGCTTTATGTTGTCATCTAGTCCTTGTGTTATGATCTTCATGATGGTGGTGCGCCACACACGAGTATGTACACATACCATTGTTAGCTGACTTGCAAGTTCCAATCTTCCATGGTACTTCTGGAAGTTATGATCATTGGGATTAGTTTGGGAATTTGCATGCCTACGGGCACTCATCGTTGGATGAGCATGGTTAGGGTAGGGTAGCATATGGAGGGGGCTTCTATCTCGCAGCTTAGTGATCATGATGCCATAATTTGGTAGAGGGAGCTTTATATAAGTGGTAATTAAATAAAATACTAGGAGATGATAAAATTTAGGATAATAAATTATGTGAGCACTTGATTAAGTTTGAGGACACAATGTGTGAAAACCCATTTAAGTTTGAGGACACACGATCTGAGCTTGGGCTTTTCGATGCCAAGCGACTCTCCATGATGTTAGCCCCTACTTAGTAGCCCCTAGATTTTATGACTAGGACCTATAGTTTATGCATTGTTTAGGTCTTGGTTTCAATCATCATACTACCTGGTGTGTGTGTGTGTGTGTGTGTGTGTGTGTGTGTGTGTGTGTGTGTGTGTGTGTGTGTGTGTGTGTGTGTGTGTGTGTGTGTGTGTGTGTGTGTGTGTGTTAGCCATGGATGTTGCTTGTGTGCATTTTTGGGTGGATCATTATCTCCATCAACATGGTGAGTGTTGACCTGTCGATACTACATGGTTGGGAGGCATAGCTACCTACACCATTGCTAGAGACCAGTGTATAGAGATGGTCATTTTCCTAGTGCAACCATTGCTAGATGTTTTCACTTGGTGCTTTAGGTTCTAGAGTATGCCTTCTTGTGATTTATGCTTTTATTGGAATGCTTGTATATCATGTTTAGATGATGTTATTTATTGACACAATTTTGTACTTTGATGATTAGCATGTGATAGGTTATGTTATCTACTTTGTAGGATTATCTTATGCTTTACTACTAGCATGTTTGATTTCCTTATGCTTGTTGTAGCATGTTTTAGCAGTGACGTCCCTATTATGATAATACCAATGATCTAATTGATGGCTTGGGATGTTACATGTAGGGGATGGTTGGGGCCCATGATGGTCTCATGATGGCATTGATGGTTGGGAGGAACCACGTAGTTAGTTAGTTTGTACTACTCATTGTGATGTTATTTCTGTTTATTGCGATGTTGCTTTTAGTACCCTGCGATGTTTCCCTTCTATTCTTTTCCTTCACTATATGATTAAATGGTTAGATGTTATTTTAAGTTTTCTGTCTTTTAGCTTTGTTTGAGTATTTATGACTCAAATTGTGGATCTAGTACTCCCCAGTTTGAAGGAACTTTGTTACTCAGATTTCTTAGTTTTCTCCTAATTTTTTTGTTTGCGTGCTAACTCAAGGTCTCAAACAAGATTGCACTTTCTCACATGAGGATGCAAGTCTTCATGTGGTGTAGTGGGTTTCTTCGCGTGGCTAGTACTTCCTCACATGAAACCCTACATCAGTTTCAAGGTTTTTTGGTTGTACGTCCAAACACATGCTCATGCCATTGTGCACATCTTCACGTGAGAATGTACTTCTTTGCACAGTATGATGCACTTCACTGCACAAAATTCTGGCAAAGAATGTTCTCAGGTGGAAAATAGGGGGTGTCTCCCTCAGTTTTTAGGGTTCAATTTTCAAAGTTTCTCGTACCCTTTGGGTTACCTTAAATTACCATGGTTAGGTAGTTTTGAGATTTTTAGTGCTGGTTATCATTTATAGGTTTTCGTTCTTGTAGTGTTGTGTCAGTTCAGTTAGTAATGTTAGGAAATCTGTTGGTTGTCAGGATGGTGGTTAGGTCTTCTATTGCAATCTTGGTGATCCATGTATGTTGTTGTCTTGTGCACTTGCACTTGTTTTATTTTTTTTAAAAATATCTTGGCTTGTATTTTGTCCTTGTTCCAGGGATCTTTGGGTGGGGCATTACATCTGGTATTAGAGCCCATGCTGCAACATTGGGATCACTGTGTTATGCTTCCACTATGGTTTTTTTTTTCTTTTGTGTATTGTTATATTATGGTTGTTATTTTGATATCTGGTTAGTTCATGTTTTGACTCTTATGCTTGCAATCCAATTGTTCTGACATTATCTTGTTGTTCCTATAGTGATGCCTCCCGGACATAGACCTAGTGGCCATGGTGGTACCCATAGTGATATTTGTGGAGATGAACACCATGAAGAAGGATGTTAGGAAGGAGGGGAGAATAGGATAATAATGCTAATCAGAATGGCATGGAGGCATTGTTGCTAGTGCTCCAGGAAATTCTTGCCTAGTTGGGCCCTTGTGTTGATGAGCATGGACAAGAACATGATCAGGAAGAGGGATCTCATCATGGAGATTCTGATCATTTAGAGCATAGAGAGGAGGAATCTGAATGTGAGAATTCCTATACTCCACCGAGTGGCAGAAGGCACCATCGAGGTGGTCAGGACCATAATAGTGAAGATTCCATCAGGTTGGATATGATGAAGTCTCTGCATCTATCTAAACCACCTTTGTTTCATGGTAAGGGAAGTGGCCTCAAGGCTAAAACTTGGTTATTGGACATAGAGCATTACTTCACCATGTATCCATATGCAATGAATATGAGGGCACATTGTCCAATCATGTAGTTAAAGGAACATGCATCCATTTGGTGGGATATTGAGAGCCAAAAGCTCCAAATTGGTGTTGCAGATGTCACCTAGGAGATCTTTAAGGAGAGGTTTCAAGAAAGTTTCTTATCTCCTCAATTTAGAGAGGCTTGTGCTGATGAGTTCCATGTGATTCGGAAAGGGAAGATGAAAGTGGATCAGTAGAAAATTAGATTCTTTGAGCTTAGGTAGTATTCCTACTATAACCATCATGACTTACTACTAGCTCACCATTTCATCTAAGGCCTTAAGGATGCCCTCATTAGAGAAGTCTACATGCATCAGCGTAGGACCCTTGCTCTCACTATTGAGAAAGCATGCATTGCAGAGGAGAACTTGGCTAGAGGTTTTAGTAGTAGATCGGGTTCTTAGAACCAAAATACAAGAAATTTAGGATAGGATGCTTATTACACTCATTCCTCTAGAAAGGTTCAAGCCCATTTAAAGCCCTCTTAGGGTGGTCATCATAGTAAGAGTAAGAAGAGGTTTTGGCAAAAGGGTGGACATCATTTTGGTACCTTAGGTAAGAAAGGAGATAATAGAAGGGAGGAAAAAAATATTAGTAGGATCATCCTTCTTAGAGTGCTTAGTAGAATTCTAGTAAGGGTAGTGCACCTTATCCTAGTGCTATCCAGGGTGGTCATGGAATAGGTTCCAGCTTTAGGAGAAAGTGTTTTTCTTATGATCAGCCTAGCCATAAATTATTTGAGTGCTCCATCAAACCATCTTCATGACCTAGTAAGGGTGCAACAAGGTTCGAGGCTATTGTTGGAGATGCTAGTAGGAGTCATAGAGTCTTTGTGATAGTTGACAACTGTCAAGAAGATCACTAGGGTACAGTATTCTATGCTATAGGTACATTGCATGGTATTTTAACTTTAGTTTTGTTTGACTCTGGTGCTTCAAATTCTTTTATATCACCATCTCTTGTTTAGCAATGTGAGCTATTGGTAGTGTGTCAAGTTGATAGGTGGTAGGTTGAGTTAGCCACAAGTTCCAAGGTGGTTGTTGACTCATTGGTTCGGAGTTGCATTTTTAATTTTGGTACCTTCACCACCATAATTGATCTACCCATTCTAATTCTAGGATCGTAAGACATTGTGTTGGGCATGGATTGGTTAGCACCCATCAGGTGAATATTGATTACCGTCGTAAGATGGTATATTGTGTTGATGACATAGGTGGGTAGGTGGAACATTTGGTAGTCCCAAGGCTAGTCTCACTTTGAATGATCTTAGCTAATCAGTTGAAGCAGAGTGTGTGAAAGGGTTGGTAGTTGTTTCTTGTGTCTCTCAGTGATCGTGAGGAAGCTTAGAGCTATACGATGATACTTGAGGATCACCCACTCCTTCATGAGTATGTAAATGTGTTTCTAATGAGATTCTAGGTATTCCATCATAGCATGATATTGATTTTTGAATTATTCTTGTACTAGGAGTGGAGCCAATTTTATGAGCTCCTTACCACATGACTACTCAGGAGTTGAGTGAGCTTAGATTATAGTTGGAGGAATTATTGGCCAAAGGCCATATTCATCCTAGTGTATCCCCATGTGGTGCACCAGTCATCTTTGTAAAGAAGAAGGATGGTTCTTTGTAGTTGTGCATCAACTATAGATAGTTGAATAAGGTGATGGTGAAGAACCATTATCCTTTTCCTAGGATAGATGACTTGCTTGATTAGATGAAGGGAGCACAAGTGTTCTCCAAGATTGATCTAAAGTTAGGATACCATCAACTTTGTATACAGGAGGCTGATATTCATCAAACAACTTTTCATACATGGTATGGGTATAACAAGTTCACAATTGTACCATTTGGGTTAACCAATGTGCCATTGGTATTTATGAGTCTGATGAAGGGTTTATTTTGCACTTACCTCAATCAGCATGTCATTGTATTCTGGATGACATATTGATTTATTCAAAGACTATGGAGGAGCATGAACTCCATTTACATAAGGTAGTGTAGTGCTTGAGTGACCATCACTCTTATATAGGAAGTTGAGTAAATGTGGGTTTTTCCAGTCCAAGGTGAAGTATTTGTGACACATCATTATAGGTGATGGAATTGCAATGGATTCGGAGAAGATTTGTGCTATTGTAGATTGGCCAATACCCACTAATTTCTTAGAAGTTTTTAGTTTCATGGGATTGGTGAGTTAGTACTATTGCTTCATGAAGGATTTATCATGAGTAGCTCATCCCATCACTTCTCTTCAAAGGAAAGGGAAGAAGTATGTTTGGTCAGACCAGTGCGAGGCAACATTTAATGCTCTTCAGGAGTGTTTGACCAGTGCACCATTCCTTGTAGTGCCTATTCCTATAGGTGATTTCATGGTTTGCACAAATTCTTTGTTGGAAAATGTGGGAGCAGTGTTGATGTAGGATGGTCAAGTAATTGCTTATGAGTCTAGGAAACTCAAAGACCATGAGCTTAACTACCCCACTCACAATTTGGAACTTGCGGCCATAGTGCATGCCCTTGTCTATTGGAGGAATTTTATTTTGGGACATAGGGTTGAGTTGCATAGAAATCATAGAAGCTTGCAGTATATTTTTACTCAGTAAAACTTGAATGCACGATAGTGCTATTGGATGGAGTTCTTGTGTGAGTATGACTTTGATGTTCATTACATTAAAAAGAAGGAGAATTTTATTGCAGATGCTTTGAGTAGGAGGTGACATGGGGTATTAGTGTTGTCATTGGGAGTGGATTTGTGAGGTTGTATCTTGAAGGCTTTTCCTAGTAACACTTAGTATTAGGAGGTGAGGTCGAAGATTGAGTCTGGATGTACCCTTGAGGGGAGATTTTTTGGTTATGTACATGAATCTGATGGACTACTACAACACATGGGGTGTATCTATGTACCCATGTCAAGTGATCTTCATACCTTGGTTTTATTAGAAGCACATCATGCACCGTATTTTGCACATCTCGAGGTTAAGAAGATGCATGCTGATCTCAAAGAGTTGTACTTCTAGGCAAGGATGAGGCATGATGTTGCTGAAGTTTTTGCTAGATGTTTTGAGTGCTAGAGAGTGAAGCTAGAGCATTAGCATCTGGCAAGTCTTTTGCAACCGCATACCATTCCAGAGTGGAAATGGGATACAATATCCATTGATTTTATCACAGGGTTGCCTATGTCATCATGAAGACACAATTGTATCATGGTGACGATGGACAAATTGTCCAAGGTAGTACATTTTAAACCCATGAGAGCATCCTACATAACTTCTTCTATAGTGCATGTTTTCTTGGAGGATATTGTTTGTTTGCATGGGATCCCTCATCAGATCATTTCAGATAGAGATCTAGTGTTTACTTCTACACTGTGGACACTGAGATCCAAGGAAGAGCCCCATCCATTATGGTAAAGGCTCTAAGTTGGCAACACATTTTTTTAGGCCATTTGAGATCCTCAAGAGGATTGATCATGTTTCTTATCGAATAGTATTGTCGCCTAGCCTATTGTGCATCCATGTTGTTTTTCATGTTTCTATTTTGAGAGAGTACATTTCAGATGTGACCCATGTTCTTTATTGGGATGCTTTATAGGTAGTGAAGGGGCAGCTTACTTTGGAGCCCATTCATATCCTATAGCACGGGAGACTGACCTTGTGAGGTCAGGACATAGAGCAGGTAAGGATCTAATGGGACCCAAGTGATGAGACCTCTGTGACTTGCGAGGATGCTACACGACTAAGGGGATTGTACCCTTACCTTTTTACTACCTTCCAAGAGTAAGCCTATGCTAGTGGGGTACGATGTAGTGCCTCTTGTGTTTTCAATCTATACCTTGTCTATTTTGATTCGAGAGATACTTGATACTCTTATTGTTATTTGTATTTTGAGATGACCTGAGGATTAGATGTTATACTTTGATATAGTACCATGGATGCTTTATTTCTATAATGTTCATTTTATCATTGTTGATGCTATTTTGAGATTATAGTAGATCTATGAGGATATCTAGTTATATGGTTTATTGGACATATTTGTTGATTATGTTATGAGCTAGATTTTATGTTATGGTTATTTACTTCATTCATGTATCTTTATGCTTTCTGCAAACATGAGTGGTGTAAATGGATTAATTAGTTATTAAATGCATTAGTCACTTCGGCTATTATACTATATGCAATTTCACTTGACTGTGTGTTTTAATGTGCAAGAATTATATTCCTGGTAGTGGCACATGGAGTTAGTGATTCAGCTATTCATATTTTACCAATGTCATCCCTGTATGGTCAATGTATCCTTATTTTAATTATTTAAAATAAAACCTTCCAATGATTAGTAAACCTAAAATCATTTGCATTATGTGATTAGACTAGTAAGCATGTCAAGCATTTAGAGGTTCACATTGTCACGAAAGTTGTTTAGAGTTTTTCTGTGATTTTGGGTTTTTGGGCTTTAAATCTTTTTGGATTTAATTTTTGGAAACTTTGCCTTAGGTGAATTCCCGATACAAAGAATAACTTATTGTTTGGGTGAATTCAGAGTCTAGCTAGTCTAACTAGCTATGTGCCCTAATCGACTATTCACTCAAAAAGTGAATAAGTATTGAAAAATAGTTTTTATTAAATTGACTTGTCATTTTTTTTTAAATAGAAAATCTGAGAGCTCTTTTGAGAATTCTCTTCTAAAGGATTTGATTTATGTTCATTGTGGGAGCTATGAGTGTGGGATCTTCACGAGGTTGGTCTTATTGGATTCAGCTTGGGTAGACCTTGCTTTCCCATTATTTTTGGCAGATTTGGCAGGTGTTTTATTTTATTGTGTGAGTTTCAATTTTTGCCTCTTTTGTTGTTAGGTAGGGCTTTCCCATTTTATTGTTTTTTCTCTGTTTCAACTTTCGTTTCTTGTAGCAATATGTTAGGAGGCTGAGAACTAGTGTTTCCCTCTATTTCTATTTGTTGGCTTTGTCCAGTTGGTCAAGTATGAGCATTTTTCCTATTTTCCGGATAAGGGTTTGGGGTTTTGAGCCATTATGCTGGCCATTTTTGCATATAATCTCCGGACTCAATTATTTTTAGATTTTGAAGCTTTCCAAAATTTTGGGATTTTTACTCGTTTTGCATGCCACCATATTTTCTTGGGTTTTCTTGGCACATTGTTGGTTGTGAACTTGGATCATCTATTTGGATGTCATTTGGATCATCATTGCACTTTTGTGTTGCATTGGGATGCATGTTGCATCTATCATCTCGATTCTATTTTCAGTTGAGTGACTTCTTGCTTTGTGTTCTCATCTAGTCCTTTTGTTATGATCATCGTGATGGTGGTATGTCACGCATGAGTACATGTGCATATAATTGTTGGGTGACTTGCGAGTCCCGATCTTCTATGGTACTTCTGAAAGTTATGATCAATGGGGTGGGGTTGAGAATTTGCATGCCTATGAGCACTCATCATTAGATGAGCATGGGTAGCATAGGGTAGCATATGGAGGGGGCTTCTATCTTGTATCTCAGTGATCATGATGTCGAAGGTTGGCATAGGGAGCTTTATATAAGTGATAATTAAATAAAATACTAGGTGGTAATAAAATTTTAGATAATAAATTATGTGAGCACCAGATTAAGTTTGAGGAGACACGATCCAAGCTTAGGCTTTCTGATGCTAAACGACTCTCCATGATGTCAACCCCTACTTAGTATCCCATAGAATGTCTAACTAGGACCTATAGTTTATGCATTGTTTATGTCTTAGTTTCAACCATTATACTGCTTGGTGTGTGTGTTAGCCATAGATGTTGTTTGTGTGTGTGTTTGTGGTTCAATCATTATCTCCATCAGCATGGTGGGTGTGGACCTATGGTACCAGAGGTTGGGATGCATAGCTACCTACACCACTACTAGGGAAAAATGTATAGAGATGGTTTTGGTCCTAGTGTGACCATTTTTGGATGTTTTCACTTGGTGTTTTGGGTTCTAGAGTATGCCTTCTTGTGATTTATGCTTTCATTGGAATGCATGTATATCATGTTTAGATGATGTTATTGATTAACACATTTCCTTACTTTGATGATTAGCATGTAATAGTTGATGTTATGTACTTTGTAGGATTATCTTATGCTTTACTACTAGCATGTATGATTTCCTTATGCTTGTTGTAGCAGGTTTCATTAGTGACGTCCCTATTACGATAGTATCGACGGTTTGATTGGTGGCTTGGGATGTTATGCATGGGGCGTGGCTAGGGCCTATGATGGTCTTATGATGCCATTGACAGTTGGGAGGAACCATGTACTTAGTTTGTTTGTAATACTCATTGCAATGTTATTTCTCTTTACTAGGATGTTGCTTTTAGTACTCTGTGATGTTTCCCTTCTATTCTTTTCCTTCGTTGTATGATTAGATGGTTAGATTTTAGTTCTATTTTTTTTTCTTTAAGCTTTGTTCAAGTTTTTACCCCTCAAATTTTGGATTCCTTACTCCCTAGTGTGGAGGAACTTTGTTACTTAGATTTCTTAGCTTTTTCCTAATTTTTGTGTTTGCATGCTGACTTAAGATCTCGCATGAGATTGCACTTTTTCACGCAAGGTGGCAAGTCTTCATGTAGTATAGTGGGTTTCCTCATGTGGCTAGGTACTTCCTTGCATGAAACCCTACATTAGTTTCATGGTGTTTTGGTTGTATGACCAAACACATGCACATGCGATTGTGCACATCATCATGCAAGAAAGTACTTCTTTGTGTAGTATGATGCACTTCTCATGCAAAATTCTGGTAGAGAATGTTCTCGCATATAAAATAGGGGGTATCTCCCTTGATTTTTAGGGTTCAATTTTTGGAGTTTCTAGTACCCTTTGGGTTGCCTTAAATTACCATGGTTAGGGAGTGTTGATATTTTTAGTGCTAGTTGTCATTTTTCAGGTTTCCATTCTTGTAGTGTTGTGTTAGTTCAGGTAGTGGCATCAGGAGATATGTTGGTTGTCGGGATGGTGGTTAGGTCTTCCATTTTGATCTTGGTGATCCATGTATGTTGTTGTCTTGTGCACTTGCACTTGTTTTATCAAAAAAAAAAATCTTGGCTTGTATTTCATTCTTGTTCCAAGGATCTCCAGGTGGGGCATTACACAACAAGTAGTAACAACATATGCTCAACAATAACCCTCAGCTTCCATGGGCAATGGGATTCACCTGAAAAATTCCATGAGTGCACCTTAGTTGAGTTTGAAGTAAGTTATTGAAACAGATGCACAAGAACATGACATCCAATATTTCCCTAAAGTGGGATGCACACATAATTGTCTTGAGGTTTATGACTTTGGAATTATCTATATCTATCTAGATTCTAGAAAATGACAAGTGCTTGTACAATCTGGAGATAGATGGGTTATTTTATCATTGTAGTAGCTAGTTAGATACACTATAATCAAATTGGAGGAAATCATTGATAAACCAAACATATAATGAAGAGGACACTTGAAAACATGAATGTTGAAATGCTGAAATGAAAGATATTGAGGATCAAAAACCTATGCTAGAGTTACAACACAATGTGAAGTAGATTTTAGATATGGTAGAGGCATATATTCATAAGTTTGATCAAAATTTAAGGCACAGGATAGAGTATGTGGAAATATACTAGAAGGAGAAGGAGCGACTTTAGAAATAAATTGCACAATATAAACAACTAGACAACATAGAGGATATTATGGGAGCACTAGATAGAATCTAGGAAAGAGTTATGATAGGTACTATGGCATTGGGATCACTTGGATGGAAAACACCAGATTATAGAGAAGATTAGATTTTTACATTCACAATGACCTAATGAATAGGGTATTACAGATGATAGAAAATAGGTTAAATGAACTGAACAATAATATGTCTCTTGTCGCAATTATGACCTTGATTTAAAGCTGAGAAGGCCAAAGGAAAAAATTCCAAGCCATACTGTATAGGATTCCTGAGATCAAATATATAATTACTCTCAAGGCCTAAAAACATGTGAATACACACTTATTAGAATGCTTCAGAGTAAAATCATATGATGAAACTCGGGCCTTTGGATGCCAACCCATTATCTTTAGGATACCCAAAAAGAAGATCATTTGGATAGATGTGGGATTGTTTGCTTGGTATCTTATTACCATATATTGGTATTCAATGTAGATGAAAGTGAACTAACAAATCTATTTGTCAATGAGAATCTATATCCTCCTCAAATCAGTCAAATACATTTTCATTGGTGGCATACGTATTCTAGAAGATGGTTGAAATAAAATACAAAATGAGAGTAAGTGTTAAGAATGAGAGTAAGTGTTAAGAAACACTAGAATGATCCCAACCATTGAATAAAATACCATGTTCTAATTGTGCTTACAATGGCTGAAAATGTTCCAATTGAATTTGTGACACTTCTCCAGTATAGATATGAAGAATAAGATTATTGTCATGAATGAGTCCTATTAATAAGAAATAAATCCATTTCCTTGAAACTTAAGGATAAAAAAGGGATCAAACATCATACCATGAAGAACTCCATACTATGGTGCTATATCCTAATTATACATCAAAGAAAGAAGAATCCAAATATTCAAAGTGTGGTTTTTCTAAGTAGAGAAAATCATGATATCATTATTCAAGTTTCTTAAAGCTATTGACACACATTGAATTCAAATGAATGAGTTTTGAATCAATGCCAGAATGATATACTTCAGTAAGATACAAAGAGCAACTATAATATGTTTGAAAATAAAGACACTAGTATATCAAACAAGACAAGAGACCTACATGCATATTTAGAAGAAAACCATCTTGGGTGAATGAACTCAAACTAAGTGTCTTCATTTGCCATGATGCTACAACAGTTGGGCTTTGAGAAACACTTAGACTAAGGAGTTCTATTCCTAGACCAAAAAAATTGATTGACTACAGATCTTTACAACAAAAATATAAGTAACATTTTTTGTTATTGAAACAAAAAAAAATTAAGTGTTCTTTCTGCTCAAATCAAAAAATGTAATTAGTTCAAAATTAAAAAGAAATAAGCTAATTCAGTAGAAAAATTGAACTCGATAATTAAATTTAAGTTAGAACTTGTCAAACATGATTTGGTTATGGCTTGCATAAAATTATAGAGATTTCTATGTCCATAATAGAAAATAGGATTAATTTTTACCATGTTTTAAAAGTTCATTGATAAGGTTGTTGTAGTAGGCCACTCCAACTTTGTTAATTCCACCTTTGATTGTGCTATCTATTCTCACCAAAAACAAGAAATCTTTTTAAGAAAGCTACTAGTGATTTCTAGTCACTTTTGTTTAAGGGTTAAAAAATTGACTCACATGGTAATATCCATGACTGGTTAGGATATGGAAAACCTATATGCATCCAAGTCCACATCCTTCATTAGTTTCACATCTTCCTACAAATCACACAGTCCAAAATAAAAATAGTAAATTCATTAGGAGGCTGAAAACATAAAAATGAGTAGATTCATGATCTTCCATTGATAGTCCATGGATGGTGCCTCAAAACTCTAATGTTTTCTTTCATATAAATATTCATTTGGGTAATCAACACATGTCCCTTAGAGCTCCCAGTTTTTCTTACATATAAATATTCATTCATGGGTCATTTGAATGGTTCCTTCCCTTTAATAGAACCCATTTACTTTTTTACACCTACAATCATTTTAAAATTGTGAAAATAAATGATGTGTACAAGAAATTGTTTGTCTTTCCCATATCACATCAAGTGATGAAATTATACATAAAAAAAGAAACTAAATAATACAACATTGATAAGTTGGTTCTTCTAGAACCTCCTTCTACATTACCTAAAACCAAGAGATTCACAATGTTAGTTGGCATGCAATCATAAGTTAATGTTAGGCTTCACCTGGTTTCAAGAATAGTTTCTAACTATTAGGGCCAACCACGTGAAGGAACTTTTTTCACAAAAGTTTGCACCCTTGTCCAAAGATTTTACCTAATGAAAACCTTGTGAAACATTGAAACAACCTCCAAGCTATGGGACTTGAACTATGAGGTTGAGTCTCTGGACAAGGTCACCTTCCTTTTCTATTAGGATGCACCTAACTACACTTGGAGAGGAAAAGGGATAAGTTATGCATGAAAGAAAATCTACATACTCTAACTTAAGGGGTGATGCACCAAAATAGAGTGTTTGACCTTATCTCTTCCTGTAAGTGCATAGTTAACTAGTTATAACCTCAAAGAATACAAATTCAAACTTTTCTTAATTCAACAACCACATGTAGGTCAAACAAAAAAAGAAATTCTATAGGAAGAGTCTTCACTTAATATCATTCAAATGTCAGAAGTAGATAAAATCATGCAAATTGTAGAATATAGACAAAAACATTAAATAAAGGAAAAGAGAACTTTGCATAGTGTGTTAATCGCTATAAGAGACACAGTAGAGGATTACAATGGCTCAGAGGCATTAGAAATTATACTAGTATGCATGGAAGAAATACTAGAGAATCATAGAAAGATCAACCCTTATAAAGATTACAAAATCTACCTTTATAGCTTAGGCATAACTGAGATATTTCTAACTAAAGTTACCTCACAACCACCATCATTAAGTGCTTAGAGAACAATCAGGGTGACCTAACCACTAGATTTTATTTGGTACGCTTGTAGAGGAATGAAAATCATGAAACCATGACTTGGAAGAAACCCTAAAGTGAGAAATGATGCCAATCAATGTTAGAACCATCAAAATGGACAATTAGGTAGTGTAAAGAGTGTCCCTCCATTATTTCTAGAAAGGCAATAACTCTAGAGTGGTTGAAATTGGTTGAAAAGATCAGATCATGCAAGAAACCCTATCTTTCCTCATTTTTGGCTTATGAATTAACAAAGTCAAAAGGTCAATCCAATCACATAACTAGAATAAGCCACGTGGGCTAACTATGTTATTTCTTTTTGCTACCTCATAGAGTCCACACATGTTTGACTGTCATATCACCTTGACTATGCCACCCTTCAAAATTTAACCATGATGGCTTACAATATTGTCAATTCTAATTGTGATGTTAACCTAACTACACTTGTCAAACTAGGCCTGTCAAGACACATTGCAAGACCTCACCATGTCACTATGACTAAAGTTCGGTCATTTTCCCATAGTGACATAGTGAGAGATGTTGATTTTCTACCATTTGATGACTTTGAAGGTATACCCAACTTGTCAGTGCACCAACCAATAGAAACACAACCCTTTGCAAACCTGTCTGACACTGACCCACCACACTACAACCCACAAGAGGAAAGGACCCACCTACCACATGTCAATCCGTCGCTATGTCACTATGGCTAACTACCTTGCAACTCCGCAAGGTGACATAGTGACAACCGTAGTTGATCCTTGATCTAATGGCAAGGAAGTTGCATGATGAATTGGCCCACACTTTACACAATCATACCTTAGCCAATGGGAAGCCAACAAATTGCCAATGTGCTCTGACAACTGTTCGGCTTCTCTAATAGGAAATGGGTCCACCAAGTTGTCACCATGTCACATGAAATAACTACCTCACATCTCTACAAAGTGACAAAGCGATGACTACATATCATTAAATGATCTAGGATGGGGAAGTTGTAGGTTGAAGAAAATATTAAAGTGTGCAGTCACTTAGGAATAATGAAATACATTAAATTTGTATTTTGTTCATTTTTCGTATTTCAATTGAATATTTAATGAAAAGTGGGAAGTGACCGTTGGGTGGACCTATAATTTGAATTTAAATATTTGGTGGGGAGGCAAACATGGTTAATAGGAGTCTTAGGTTCAGCTAGGGGATCAAATCAAGGATTTTTTTATGCAACAAAGAGTTGCATAGGACAAAGTGTTCAAGTCCATTGGCATGATTCAAGGCAAGATAAGGAAAGAAAACAAAAATGAAAAAGAAGGGAGGAAACCCATGGGAAAGAGGAGGATCTTCAGATTGATACTAAGGAGGTAGATGGCTAAGGGGATGCAACTTCCTCTTGTCCCTCTAAGAAACCTTCCTTCTTGAAGAATCTCAAGGAGATGAGAAAGTAGTGGTCCTATGTTGGGGTGTGGTTACAGTGTTAGAGCTTGGTGTTGGTGTGTTTCTATGAGTTTTTGATTCATGTTAGGTGCCAATTTATCTTTGTTGGCTTAGCAGTTTAATTTTTCCTTTTTGTACTATTTGGTGCTCATGAAATTTAGTTTTGTTTCTAGTTTTGGTGCTAGCTTCTATATTGTTTCACTTTTTTTGAACCCTTACTCTTTGTCTACAAGACTTTGTGTTATTTTTTATTTTTTATTTCAGACCCTTTCACACTTTCCCTAATCAAAAAATTTCAAGACATTTTAGTACACACCAAAACCAACAAAAGATGTTCAATATATTTCTCTAAATGTTCTCTTCATATTGTCAAAATATTTGTCAAAAAAAATTACTTAATAATTTAGTATGAGGAGGAAGTTGATTCTTACAAGAATGGTAATTCTCTACACTACATAAAAGTAATGATGTTGAACTTGTGTTCTCTATCTATTATCTTCATATTGTCGATGATACTTATGGTAATACTTTACTGGAACAACGTCCGGTTCAATGTGGGGAGGTTTTTGCTTCTCACTAGAGTGGTATTTTGAACAATATGGATCTAAATGTGGACTATTATGTGAATCACAAAGGGGAACATGCATAATTATTTGAGATTTTTTGTTTTCATTTTTTAATTATTTATTAATATAGTATTTTTCATATTTAATAATTATCATTAATATAAATTTAAAAATTTAAAAATATAATATTTTTTTAACTTATCTTTTAATTTTAATTTTTAAATATGTTAAATTATTTTTTACTATAAAACTAAAACTTAAACCATTTTTTTTTATAGGTAATTGCCTGAAGCCTAGATTATTTATTATTCATTTATTAGTATTGTTAAGATTAATTTTTATTATATCTTAATTTTGAGTAGATTCAAACTGAAGACCTCTGTGATGAGAGGCTCACAGTTTATTGATGCATTGTAAGCTCTTAGCTTGAACCTAAATTCTTTATTGAATTCAATTTCTAACATGTTTACTTATTTATAATGTAATATATGTTATTATTAAATATTGCATCATATTTTATAATTATAGTAAAAATATAAATTTTTTTTTTTTTTTTTTTTTTGAATTTTTTTTTTCATACATTTGGTTTATTTTGAACTTTCAACATAAGAATTAATTTTTAACTACGATTAATTTTCATATAGTTAAATTCACTTTCTATATTCTCCATAAGTTTTGATTTTTTTCGAAATGTTATTGCAAAAGCTAACTTTTTTTGTATTAATACTTTTAAAATCCATATATTGATATTCCAACATCAAAGAACTCATCCCTCTTAATCCTAATGCTAAATACACATGTTACTTATCTATTGCTTTCATTCTCTGTCTCTCTCCAAGTATCTCTTCCTCTTTATCTATCTATTTCTTTAATTTTATTTATCTTATTTTATTCATTCTACTTCTCTCTATCCTAATCTAGAAGAGTGTGACGCTTTGTCTCTTGTTAAAAAGTATAGAAAAATTAAAACTATAATAATAGAATTAAAACTTTTGAATTATCAAATCCCAATACCAAACAAATTGCACCCAATAAATTCATTAGTTATCACATCACCAAATATATGTCAACTAGCATATTAGAAAATAGATAAAAACAATCTAATCAAAATAATCTTGAAACAGAAAAGAATTTAAATTTTATCCATAAAAACACACATTACCCATAGCTCATCATAAGCCAATATTGTGAGTTTATGATCATAAAACATTCACTTAAAGAATCATAAAGAAGGAACAGCTAGACATCATGCACTAAGCTTAATTCTTAGAAGAAAGTGTTAAATAGTCAAAATTAAATTGTTTTCCCAAATTTAATTATTCCCTTGTGATGTTTAAAGGTGACCCACAAAGAATCACCTTACTATAAGGATAGAAAACACAAAGAAGTCAGCGACGAGCAAGCTAGGTGTCACATAAAGTTGTCAAATATTCTTCATTTCCAATTTGATTTCTCCACTTAAATTATCTACTCTGCTTCAACTCTGGCTGAACAATCCATCTACATAAGTATG
Organism: Cupressus sempervirens; assembly: GCA_028749045.1. Lineage (NCBI taxonomy): Eukaryota > Viridiplantae > Streptophyta > Pinopsida > Cupressales > Cupressaceae > Cupressus > Cupressus sempervirens. Next base: position 589,124,704 of record CM053783.1, on the reverse strand, counting down.
AATAACTCAGCCAACGGCTTAAACATCACACACTAAGGCTTCATTCCTAAAGTAAAATTGTTAAATAGTCAAAATTTGACTTACTTTTCCAAGCTTAATTTCTTTCTTAGTGTGTGATGTTTGACTCAGTGCCAACATCACTGTGCACTACGGCCCCAATGCAACACTTTCTCGACCAAATTGTGGCTGAGCTTGCCAGCGCCTCTTCAGAATCCTGGGATTCCTCGTTGCCAAGAATTTTTTCCGGTCTGAAATACGGGCTGATGGCGGCGGCACCGTCGATCATGATGAGTTCCATTCTACTCATGCAGAATGCGGCGCCGTGGCACCATTTCAACCAGTGCGTTGTGGAGGGCGGTGTGGCTTTCGAGAAGGATTAACTAAATATAAACTAGCATTTCTATCAGAATAAGGTGCGAGGGGTAAGCTGATGGGTTGTAGATGTGAAAGAAGCATTCCAAAATATGCATCGCTATAGAGGGAAAGCTTGTATTTAGCAGCACCTGCTTTGGATGAATTGAAGCTATGCTTGGATGAATTGAAGCTAAGTTTAGGAAAGATATATATTTTGAAGGTATAACCCCACTATACAAAAAAGATGAAATGTAGTAAATTTTAGGAGGGACTAATTTTTTCCTACATAACACATACTAAAATCATAGAATAATTAAAATAACATAAAAATACTTGAGACTATAAATCCAAGAAGCTATCAAACCTTAATAATCAGCTTAATCTACAACTAGTGTAGTGACAACTTCCGTAAATGCAACTTGGTACTTCAAAGAGAGAAAATATCGAATACATCTTACAAATTATCATAATTGATTTTAGTAATGTTTATAAGTATTAAAAAATAAATATAAATTACTGTGAGACCCCTTCTTGTAAGCTATCTTATTATTTAAAATATCTAAATACATACTTATTTATTTTAGCTTGACCTAATGATTTAACTAATTAAATAAATTTGTGAATCTAAAATTCTATTTACTAAATTTATAAGTTCATCGCTAACTTTTCAGAAAAATAAAAATAAAAAAATTTGATGTTTATTTATAATTTATTAAAGTTTGATAAAATTGTAAATTAGTTAATAATTATATCATTTGAAAAAATATATATATATATTTAAAAAAAAAAATTATAATGTTTAGATTATCATATATAAGTATTTTTCAATATTTGTCATAATTAATAAAATGTACCATCTTTTAATACTAGTTAAGTTTAAGATCCAGATTAGCTTAAGATTAGATTTTACATCTGATAAGATCAAGCTTAAACTAGAGTAAGATTAATATCAAAAGAAGTCAATGTTACAATCTATTTTATTTAAACTTAATAATTGTAATAGATATGATTATTTTTGTTGGAATCCATTATTGAAATGTTTTACCATTTTGTGAGACCTCTTCTTGTATGTAATTATCAATACGAATGCTCTGTTAAAACTGCTATAGGAGATTGAAATGGATAAGATGTAACATTTTATGTTGTGAATGCCCTAATGAGATTGAGATCAGTTAATACATCCATGTTTTAAATACTCAATGATTTGAGAACTTTTGCATTATCTCAACTGTTCAAACATTGAAATTTCACTAATGATGATATAAGGCATTTTAACTTGATGATAAGGGTGTGTATTTCGGTATCCTGATGATTAAGTTGTATGCTTCATATAGTTCAATATTCTTTAATTCAGTGTTGTTATGATTAGGTTTATGCATGCCTAAAGATGATTATTCAGGTACTTTAATCTGAATTAACAAATAAGTTATGTTATATTGATTATGTGATTTGGATGGTCAAATGTGAGTAGAAATGAATTAAATAGTTGATTTTATGAAAGATTCATATTTTGATTTACGTAACTATACAAATAAGTTTTGAATATATGTATATGATTTTCTTGAGCTACTGATTTGTGCAATGAGTGTGCAGGATATTTTAGTTGGGAGATCTAATGGAGAAAAGAAACTGAACCCTATCAGGGTTAAATCTGATGAAAGATGCAAACCCCATTGTTCGTATTCTATTTGTGTCATGGTTTGAATGAATGTAGCATTTTGTAATCAGTAAATGTTATTGTTTCGTAACAGTGTTTTTATAGTGTCGCTTGACACTTGTGAATTGTTTATGCATTTCAAAATGTAGTTAGGATTGACCGAGTAAACTAAAGATCTAAGTCGGACTAAGTTAGTGACCTTTTTCTTACTAATCAATTATAATTGAGATTAATTACCACAAATCTAGTTTAATGTTTATTTTTGCATTTTAAGGTTGTTAGTATGTCCATATATTCTTAGCTTTTGATAGGTCTCAAATTAATCCTAAAAGCCTAAAACTATTAAATCTAAGTACCTAAGGGGTATGGGTAAGGGTTGGGGACATTCTCCACCCCCTTAGCCCCTTTGGTTGACCTTTATGGTCACTCAAAAAGTCCATTTTTTCTTGAGTGCGAAAATTGATTGCTTCCTTTTTGAGTTGGTAACCTTGACTCTACCTTGAGGTTTACCTAATGTCTAGTTGAGTTAGGATCTTACATAGGGGATTTTCGGTGAAGTTTTGGTTGTCACCCAATCCTCTAGTTTTGGAGGAAGTCTTGAAGATTGAAGGAAGAAAGGGAAACTCTTCTCAAACCACCATTGCCATAACTCTTCTATGAAGGTAGGAGTTCTTCACTCCTTGAATGGTTCTTTATGTGTGTTCTTGTTTGAATCTTGCTTGAATCATGTTGGAGACATTGTTTAGTTATGCATTTCTTGCTTGTGTGTGTTGGGGGTGGATTTGGGAGGGATTTCATCTTATTCTCTTTGATGTTATTCATATGCCTTCTTGATGTTTTGATTTTTTTTTGAGATATTTTCATGGGGATATTTTTGGCAACACTCACCCTTGGATATGGAAGAAGTGGCCATGTTTGGGGAAAGGGCCTTAGTTGGACCTCAATAGTGTAGAGTCTCCTCTCATGGTGAGAGGAGGGAGAAAGGGTAGGGTGTATGGGCCCCTACTTGTCATCCCATACCTTGTTGTTATTGAGAATTCTTGAATGTGGAAAAGAATAAAAAATCCTTGTGGATATAGCCTCGAAAGGGCCTTGTAAAAGAATGGAAGTTCTTGAAGTTTTAGCCCCAAAAGGGCTAAGTGAAGGTATGGTGATAGACTTCTCCTATTGAGAAAATCCACCTTTCCCCTATATTGGTTCATTGTTGGACCTATTGTGCAACTGGGTGGGAATGCATGTTTAATTTGCTTAACTCCTTGTGTTGTTTATCTCCATGTGGGTTCTTGTCTCTTTCATGTTTTCCCTTGATGCAATGAAGACATTTGATCAAAGTTCCCTTGTGAAAGCCTTGAATAAAATTCAATGAATTGTAATATTATGTAAGTTGTAATTGAATTTGATGTAGTGGCAAAGACATTGAGTTTTCTTACTGGTTCTTTCCCGATGGAGCCTTGAACTAGGATGAATAATAGAGAAGAAAAAAAATAAGATTATGAAAATCTCCTTGCATTGTTTCTATGTGGTTTCAAACTTTTCTTATGGATGTGAGAAAATAGAATGATAGATAATGTCTTTGAATTATGAATGTTCAAGTTTTCAATTATGTTAAGATAATTCGCATTTGATATGTACTTAACTTTCATAATTATTCATGAGTGTGAGGAAGTAAAGTAGTTCTATTTGAATACTTATGTATTGCATTTAATCATATTATCACTTTATAAGGGTAAAATTTAAGAAAAAAAAATTTGTTGGTGTGTTCATGCCCTATATATTTTGGGCATGACAATTACTAATTAAAATTAAATAAAATTTTAATAAAAAAGATTCGGAACTTTTTTGCTTACCTATTTATAAAAAGAAATAAGTAAAAATGAAATAGTGGACAAGACCTTCACTATCTTATTGTTATTATAATAAATATTATAGATTGATGTAAACTGATTAATTTATTGCATTGTTTTACTGTAGATTGATGTAACCTAGGGCATTTGACAAAGGAGAGAAACAATTCTTCGAATAGAGAGTAGGGATAAAAATTAAGAAGCAATTATATGCTTATAAATTTATCATCTATGTATAAAAAAAATAAAAATTGTTTTGTGATCTTTGTTTTGGCTTGTGAACATTGAAACATAAAAGAAAGTTAAAAAGTTATTTTATAAAATCAAAATTAAAATAACAATTTTATAAAATAATGTTGATTCTAATGTCAAATATAGAACCATTAATTTTGTTAATGGAAGTGTATATAATAGTGGAAGCCCTAACAATAAGAAGCTGTATAGTGTATATAATAGTGGAATCCCTAACAATAAGAAGCTCTATAAACTATGGTTGCTTTGAAGCCTATAAAAAATAAGAGAATTTTGTATTTGACGCAATTCTCTTCTTTTCATAAAACAATACTAAGATTGCTTTTGAAATTAAAAAGAAGCGAAAAATGGGGGTTGCCCCAAGAAACAAAATGTTGTAGACCAACTACAAGTCAAATACAACACACTAATCTACCTGCCTTCTTGATTTCAAAAATCCCCACATCAATAGGGAACCTTTAGAGAGAGCATGTAGCATCTACCCCACAATATCAGTAAGGCCTTTTTTTTTAGCATGTAGGAGATGAGGTGTCAATGTTGAGAAGATGTATCAATAGTAGACACAATCTTAGTCAAAATTTGAGGGGTGGAGGTGGAAATAGAATGGTTGGGGAGGACAACCTGAACATTAATAGGGTGGGAATGGAAATAGCTTTTGTGAAAGTTGTACACACTAATACATTTGATGTCATTTCACCATGCCAATATGCAATGGAAAGGGAAATTTAATATAAATTTGGGTTGTTTTTGTAAGTATTCCCAATACTGTCATAATTGTGATGCCAGAAAGAATATAATGAAAAAAAAATGATATTAATCATTCCTCATTTGATCAATTGCAATATTGGAGAGCTATGAATAGAGCTGAGAAAAGAGTGGAGAGAGATTAGACGTCACTGTCGATGCCCTTGATGTTAGCAGTTGATTTTTTGTGACTATTCCCTTGAAGATCTTGTTGTATTGTTGTGATCTATTTTGGTAGCTTTTTCATTTTGTTGTCATGCCAGTGCCCTTGCCATGTTGCATTCGGTCTTTTTTCCCCCCTTTTCATGCCCTACTATTTCTTTCATTTTATTATTAACATTTTTCTATTCATAACATAATTTTCATTCCATGTATTTGATTCATTCTCCTTCAGCTTGCAATACTAGGCTTCACTGGTGAGTGTTAATTTAATCTCTCAATTTTAGTGGTGAGTTTCTCACCTTCATCTGTACACAATATCTTTCTAGTTTCTTTCTATTCACACACCCCTTACAATTCATATGATCATTTAAATATTGTGTCAATCTAAGCTCTTAATACACATTTCATTCATTCATTTAGGATTGAGGAAATAGATTATTCATGAGCCCTAACATAGAGTGTGATAGTGCTATCTAAGGACTAATATGTACAATGAAGTTATTCTTGAAGCTGTAAATTCCTTAATTTTCTCTTATAATTCAACATAACTTTGTATTATCATATGTATATTATATATATAACTCACATGTGTGATGAAATTGTAACCTTTCAATCACATGTTCATTAAAGGCACCATCCATTCTCATGGTCATTTGTTCATAGTGTCTCTCTTTCACAAATTATCTAGGATTTCCAATTCTACATTCAACTCGTTTAGTGATACTTTTCATGTATTTAGTGCTAGTTTCAGGTATCAACTCTCTGCAATCTTTTGATACTCTTGGGTTACATTTCCCTAATTTGGTCATTGTTTTACATAAATGTATTATATTCCTTCTTAATATGACACCACAAGTAAATTTGTTCCTAGAATAAGAACAAATAGAGGAGCCAGGAAGATTGTGATTACAAACATATGATGTCAAAACTCTTAGTTATACTTGAGTGCAAGAATTCAATCTTCTTTTTTATATGATAAATAAATTATTATCTTTTGAGATTTTCAATGGGAAATCTCAATATATTCAAATTATATATGTTAGGCATATTGAAAGTATAATAAATGTTAAATAAATATAACTTGTTTTAATATAAACAAGCTCCACATTCCTCTCTATTTATTTACATACAAATTATATGGTTAAGAATTATTTTTTAAATTCTTAATAAGGCATGTTATCACCATACACATTTTAAACTAAAATATGTACGGAAAAGTTATGCTTTAACATTTACAAGGTAAATGGAAAATCTAAAGAGAGCTACTATATATTTTTTCAATTGAATGATATCTTTGTAATGTTGAAGAATCTTTCTAATATTACAATAGTATAAGTTCAATATTATTTTCTCTTTACCTTAACACATGGAATTTGGATTTAAATATTCATTCTTTAAGTCTCTCCTTAATTTTATGGTTGTTTTGAACTTTTTTTGGGTCAAAATATTTTTACTAAATCTCCTTCAACTATTGTATTTTTTATTTATTTGAATACAGTGCATCCAGGTTCAAATTTGTATGATTCTGCCAAATGGGAGAAGTAGTAATGAAGCATCATTTTTCTCTAGTGAATGTTCATAGCATTGGAGTTTTATTATAGTCAGATGTTAAGGTAGCATTAGCTATTGTTGGATTATAATTTTGAAGTGTTATGTAGAAGGTATTCCTTTTTTCTGACTATGGTTGTACCCTTGTATTAATATTAGATTTCAAAAATTTTCACATTTTCTAACTATTTAGAGGAATCATCAAAATAATCAAGGGTGACATAGACCCAAAACATTTTATAAAGTTATATTTGTTTCACAAATTACAACAAGATTAATCAAGTTTATTTGGATTGAACAAAGCAATTAATGGAACTTCCACTATCATTAATAAATGAATTGCACTTCCATGATGCATCTTTCTATATTTTGCATGCATCTTGAATTTTATTAACATCTTCACACCTTGGGATGTGGCTCTCATGTTTTTTAATAGACCCTGTGCTCAAGTGTTAGATTTTGAGGGTCACCATTTGAATGTCTTCTTTGCTTCTCTATTGGTGTAGTGACAACAAATTGTTCTATCACATGTGGTAAAGGTTTTTCTATTTGGTAGGACACTAATGTTGATCTCTTGATCATTGAAATTTTTAATTCTTCCTTGAATGACTCTTCTCTAGTTGATGATGATTCCTCCGAAGATGATGTTTTGTCTCTTACTAATCATTTGGCCTCCTTAGGTTCATGGATTCTTTTCATCCTCTTGTTGTTGGTGTGGACCCTTTTCTTCCTATTAGTCTTATTTATCTCCAACCTTTGGTGGATGATGTATTGCCTCATTGACATTCTTCTTCTTCTACCAGTAGCCTTATTAAAAGGATTGGATGTATTGAATCATCAACATTCCACTTCTTACAGCGATAGTCTCATTGAGTGGGGTTTAGCCACTTTCTCTCCTTGTGATGATGTTATTAATGATAGTTTTACTTGGATTGTTGTTCATTGGCAAAGGTAAAATTATTCTTCCTCTTCCCAAACTCTTCTACATATTGAGGTTGAAATTTCTACCCACCCTTAATGTGAGTTATTATTATTTTTATTGGTGTGATGTAAGTGGTCTACATTTTGTTCTTCTATCACTGGTCTATTCTTCACTTGTTGTAAGTTTCCTTTGTGGCTTGTCTTTGTATAGGATCAATTCTCCTTATTTTCTTTTTTAATAATAAGACATAAATGAATTATAAGGTAAGTTTGCAATGATTTTCAATTAAATACCATGAATTTACAAAGTAAATGATATGACCTTTCACTCCTAAATTAGGAACTATGTAATAAGTGAGTTTGTATCTCCATCAATGAGAAGGAAATTTATACTTGTTGAAATTAACATATTTTTGCACTTAATTGGATCCTTAATAGGACCTATTCACACCTAAGTTATTTCCTTAACTCACCTTTAGGGAAAACTTAGGATATTTTTTTTGCATGTCATACCCTTAAATTACAAAACTTATTATGTTATCTTATTTCTTACTTTTTTTAATAAGAAAGGTAAATCATTTGTTCATATTTTTTATTTTACATCCTATTATATGCCTACATTATTATTTGGCAATATAATATTCTTTGTCTCTTTTAATATTTTTCTTGCGTGGAAGGCTATTTGGTGTTGTAGGATTACTTTTGTAAGTATATGTGGTGATTTCAACTTGGTTCCAAAGCATTGATTCTCCCCTTCTTACATTTGGAAGTATGTCATTTAATTATGAACTTGTCTTAATGTTGTGTTATCTTATCTCTTACCCTTTTAATAAGAAATGATTCATTTGTACATTTCAAGATTTGGATTTTGCATCTTATTGTATTCTTGTATTATTAGTTTGCAATATAAAATTGTTTATTTATTTTTAATCTTTTATGGGTGGTGAGTTATTTGGTGTTGTAGACTTGTTGCTCTTGTGGGGATTTCAACATGTTTTTAGACTTATAATTTTGCAAGCCCCTTCTCAAATTCAGAAACATGTCATTTAATTATGACATTTGGCATAATGTTATTGTAATGTTTTGTTATGGGATTTCTCAAGGATTATATACCTTTATACTTAGATTTTAGTTTGTAAGAGATGTTATGTATTTCATTATGACATGGTTGGTATAATCATTGGAAATGAGCTTTCTTTGTTCTCGTGATTGCAAAACTAATCTATGGTTTTATTACTTGTTATGATACAAGATGGCTTCAAATCTTGTGTTTGTGAATAATAACATGCCATAAAATAACTTACTATTATTGGATTTTAAAGTGGAAATTGTGGTCCTTCTAAGTGTTCTTCAAAGTCATGTTGGAATCATGAGCTCCTTACAATTAGTTAGCATCACACTTAAACCTATGTGTCTTTCATATGTGTACAATCATGGAAATGATATTCTTAAACTTATGTCAATGGGAATTCTCAATTTAACTCTAATCCTAGGTAGCAAGGACAATGGATAATGGTATTAATTTAATAATAATTAATAATAGAAAATATGCTTCTAACTAGTGGTTGTATTATTTTAATGTTGAACATGGAAAAAACATATATTTTAGTTTCTAATCTTTCTCCACATGTTTAGGTATGGCTTCCCATTGTATGTAGAAAGTTTAGAGGAAGTTGGGAAGAATGGAGGTGTACTAGCTGAACTACTTTGTTGATCACTTCTTCATTGAACCTGATAATTAGTGTATTAAGGGTTCTTGACACTTTTCCTCATTCTTAAAATGGAATTTTTTTTTGAAGATGCCTTATAAGTTTAAGATAGAGAAACATATTCTAGAGGAAAACTTCCCCCTATTTCACTTGCCTTGGATAGCTAGTCTTCAAGTCCTTTTTCTCATTGGGCAACATGTAGTAGTTAGCAGATGTTTGAGGTTTATATGAAAAAGAGTAAAATAATAGTAAATACATTATATGTTTCTTAAAATTTATGTCTCCCAAAATTTATGTCTCTTTTTGAATAGATCAAATAGGAGAGGAGAAAACATGATTAGAAAAAAAGGTACTTTATGATGAATTTTGCATTAGGTATGGGAGTTACATATATAGGCCACATTATCACTAGTTGGTCAACTATGATCAACAACACATAGAATTTGGAGATACAAGTACAAAACTATTGGCAATATGGATATGTAGATTGGTAAGGGTTGTCATTTATGGTAGCATATAATTTAGGAATGGAGAGCAGAATGGACAATTGAATATTCCATGATTAGAGACAAAAAATTGTCTAAGTGTTAGATAGTTTTAATATCTGTACAGAAATGGTTCTTTTAATGGAAAATTCTTAAGTGATATTTGGCACATGCCTAGTTAAGGACATGTAGTATAGAAAGGCCTAATGATGTGGCTAAGTGCACAATATGGTATAGTTAGTAGGGTGCCATTTATACCTAATTTACCAATAAAGGTAGTGAACATAGAAGAACAAAGTACGATAGTAAAAGATGACTTACAAGTTAAGCAATTTTTTTTTAAAAAAAATAATTACTTAATTATTTAGGGACAATATCCTAGATGTTAACCAAATTTAGAATGAGCTAATTTTATATTTAGCCAAATATGTGGATGCATCTAAGATGACTGGACAAAGTTTGAAAAAGGGAAAATTATAAGCAAGAAATCATTGTTTGTGAAGTATGTGGTGTGAACAGGAACTATGTATGTGACATGAAAAATTATGTGAAGGCTCTATGATGTGAATTATGATATGAGAAAAGAGATATGCAAAGGATAGTAGTCAATAGTAAAGAGGTTACTGGATCTATCTCATTTTGTATAAAGGCACTATATTGTAGTATCTCTTGTTAGGGAAGTGGGCTCTACTTGCATACATTTGTAATTGTATTACCAATTCTTAACAGGGTCAAATAAATTCCTAAAAGGTTGAGGCTTTTAATAGGGCCTATGTTGGAAATATAAGATAGCTAGGTTACTAAGAGGGGATGGGTGAATTAGTAACCAATAAAACTAAATCTTAATTTACCAATTAATCCTTCATATATATTCTGATCTAATTGCATGCATGAAAAACTCAAAGTTTTGAAGATTCATAATACTTTGACACACAATATGGTAACCTAGAAGCCTTCCAGATAAAAAGTAAAACTGGGGTGGAGATGATACCCACAACCTTTAGTACTACAGTATAAAGTTGGCCTGTTAAGGCTTACAATGATCACTTGTGATGACTTTTCTTATTAGGAGCAATAAGGACTGCTAGGCCCACCTTTCAAAAGGATTTTACAAGCATACAGTGAAGTGTGCACTTGGTAAAGAGATTTACAAAATACTGTTAAGTCTACCTTGCAAAAGGATTTGACAGTTCCATCTATTAGGATGAACCAATCACTGATCTCTGATCTACAATTTTTATTTGCTGAATGAGATTCCTTTGGAGTGTAATGATCACCTTGCTATGATAGATAAATCTTTGTCACTCCTTATAATGGTTGTAGCCTCCTTAATTTACACTTCTACTTTTATTTATTTTTTGTTGTATTCATGCATTCTTTTTGGATGTGATAGAATACATTATATATTTTAATCCAAATTATAATTTATCAAAGTTGGTTGTAATACAAGTTTCACCAAAATATACAAAGTCAGCCCAACTCTAGGTATTTGGGTTTTGAAGACAAATTCGGTGAGGTTCTCACACTCGGCAATGATTATCAATGGTCGGCATCATCATGCACTTGGTAGGCGTAGAAGCTTAGCTCATAGTAATCACTTCTAAGTAATCTAAACTTCGTCTGCATTGGTAACTTGGTGAACACTACAAAATTCAGCATATAAATTGAATCACTTGTTTGACACTGCATATCTCGGTCAATACTAGATTGACATTATTGAAGTTGCAAACTTGGTAAACACTAGAAAACTTGGTTTGCAAGTTGAGAAACTTGGTAAACACTATGAAACTCAATTTACACTAATAATCATCAACTTGGTAGGTTCTGCTCAGTGAGAACTAAATATTTTTCCTCAAACTCAGTAGTAACTATAGAACTTGATATAGCTTGAATTACTTGCTTAACACTATAGACTGCAAGATAAGCTTGGTAGCTGCTAACCATCTAGTTAAGTGTGTGTGTCACTAATAAACAAACTTGATTGTAATGTCAACAATCTCCCCCTTTGGAATTAGTGACAAAAACACTTATCAATCAAAAGTAAATTCAAAATGTTCAAAATAATCTTTAGTCTCCATCATGTGTCTTTGACTCGATAACATACTCTATTTTTGAGATTTTTCAAAATTTCTTTTGTAAGAGATGTTTATTGGAATATCTATACATGTATATGTATAATATTATGATGTTTCCCCATACATATATAGTCAACATACTTTACATATTATACATCTTATCATCTTCTCCCCTTTTATCACATATTCTCCCCCTTTTTGACATAGATGCCAAGGGTGTATGCTATATAGTTATTCCAAAATGTGACAAGAAGTTAGAAGGTAGCTTTAAAATTCTAGTGACATTGTCTTGTCCCAATTTTCTTACAACACCTTGCTTGGATGCAATGCAATATAAAGTTTTGTTGATAACTCCATCATGTGATCAGCTATGGAGAAGTTGTTATCATCGATTAGAGTTTTGGCATGTGCAATATGTTTCTACAATGCATCCATGTTTGGAAGAATCATACCTTGTATATCTACAAGTGTGGCCCTTATCCTAGCTTCTTCCCTTAGTAATTTTGCTTGCATATCAATCATAAATTTGATCTTTAAGTAATGAGCAGAACTATAGCTTGGGTCAAGTGATAGCTGGAGTGCACTCACCTTAAGATCTTCATCTATCCTGGAGAGTATATCTTTGATTTCCTACATAAAGATAGATGTATAACATAGTTTACCAAATCAAGAAGTGAGATTGTTGCTAGAGGTTTCCAATGAGTTAAGAATAGTAAACAAGTCTACTTGGTATATTGCAATCTTCTATGCAATTAGCTCCAATACTTTATTTTCAAATTTTATCTCTGCTCTTTGCAACAATTTCTCTTTCCCATTTAGATATCTGTTAAATTTCTAAACTACTTCTACTAATTGAGCCAAAATAGATTGAGAAGTATCAACCCCAGTGCTAAGTGCATCTGCAAGAATGTTCTTTGCATTGTCTAACACTTGATTTTCTCTATTTCTCTCCTCTCTAAGCCTCTATTTCTTATCTTTCTTCTGCAAAAGCTCTCCTACTATATGCATTTGATCAGGATTTAGAGTAGAGATATACTGATTTGGAATAACTATATCCTCATCAAGATCAATGTCTTCTTCCTTGTCATTACCTTTTCTAGAAACCTTAGTACTTGATTGAGGCTTGCTCTCAACTATCTTTGTACTGACTATTTGCATACTTGGAATAGTAACAATAGTGGAAATGGAAGGACTAGAAAAAGTAGTAGATATTGAACTAATTGTAGAAATACCTTGTTGCTGAGTAGCCAAAATTGATGAAGGAGGAAGCACTAACTGCTCAGTAGATGAAGTGTTGGTCACATTAGTCAATGAAGTATTGAGTTAAATAGGTGCAAGGATTGGTTGAGTGATTGGATTTGCAATGTTTGTCACAACCAACTCGACAAAAGATTTCTCTAAGCTTGATGGCTTTAAAGCTTTGTTCAAAGAGTGAGGAAGTGAGGCCATAACCACTGCTCCAGTCTTTTTAGGGTGGGTTTCCTCAATACTCTGAATCTCAAGGATATTCTCCTCAGTCACTTCCTACTCTTGTGCCTCATCATCTTTATTATCATCATTTGTTTCTTCTTCATCGCCATTTTCTTTTTCTTCCTTGTCAGCTTCATCATCATCTTTATCACTTACACGAACAACAAAATAACTCTTTTGATGAAGATTGAAGATATTCTTCCATGTATTAGTGGCATTCCTCAACACATGTTCAATGTCATTGATCAGTATTGAGTAAGTGTTAAATTTCAAAGTAAGTTTTTCTTCATTCTGCTTCATGGAATTTTTCACTTCTTTTTCATTAAGACTTGACATGAGTTGCCTCAAAGTCTAGTCATATATGCCCTTTGCAATTTTCTTGGCATGTTCCCTTCTTGGCTTGATTCTTTCCATCAATTCTTTGGGAATCTATCATGCAATTTGATCAAGTGAATATTTCCATTTTCCTAGCTTAGACATAATCATGTCTTCAACTTGGTTTTTCTCCTCTGCATTTCTGGTTGCATACCTCAATGATTTAAAATTTTCCATGCTAGCTCCAAAATCAATCTCTTTCAATTTCTCTAGAAATTTAGGTAGAGGTCATTTGAAAATAATATCCTCTACTTCTTCACCTATTTCCAATTTCTTTCTAGATTTTCTTCTTGTGAATATTATAGTAGATGACTTCATAAGTTTGGTTATGATAACCTTACCTTTTTTCTTGGTTGGCTCTTCTTCTTCTCATTTTGTTTCATCAGCCTCATCTTTGACATCATCTTCAATCGCATCGTCTCCTTTACTTTCTGTCAATAGGAAAGTAGAACTAGTTTGTCTCATTTTTTCTATCCTTTTCTTTCCTTTCTTGATAGCATGAGGAAGTTTTATTTGTAGTTCAATTCTAGCTTTGGCTTCATCATATGTATCGAAATATGTGGCCTTGGGATCCATAGGTTTATTCAAAAATGCCTCAATATCCTTGGTGTCATCAATATTAACTTCATAGCCTAGAGGCTTAACCCATACCACTCTAGGTTTGACTACTTGTGTGTACACTTTGTCACAATCTACCATAAAACAAACATCATCATTGTAATCTTCTACAAGTTTCTTTAGAATTTTGTATATTTTATTCATCTTATCCTTGAATGAATCAAAATAAGTGTCCATGATACTAACATATTTTTCACCCATCTCTACTAAATACTCATTGATTTGAAATAGTACATGTACATCTTTTTTCCATACAATTGTACCTTTTGAAGGGAAAAACTTTTACACAAAGAAGAATAAACAAGTTAAAAGTGAACCAAACTTACACAAGTTATTCTTTGAAGTTCTGATGCTTTCCATGTTTTTTTTGAATTGGTTCAACATTAGCTTGGCAAGGTCAAAGGACATGTTGTTCTTCACCACTTTGAAAGCAAGATCCACTACCACCCATGATATGTTGTTGAGATGACTGAAGCTATGCATTTTGTGTGCAATTACATGAATTCCAAACTTTAGCTCCATGTCAGCTACACAACTGATCTTCATACCTCTTCCATCCCATTCAGCAAGAGTTTTCTTTTCCATTTCTACCAGACTTAGGGTTTTGGTAGTCTTTTCCTTGGTCAATATTTGGAGTCTTGTGATTCGATGAATCATTTTCTTCATTATCAAGATAGGTTGTTTGAACTATAGCTTCCTATTGTGTACATGACTAAGGATAAACCTTATCCATTTATTTTAAAAGTCTTAGGGTATATGTGGGATGTGGGTTAAACCCTTGTCTTCTAAGTGTTGATGCTTAAGCTTCAATGCACCATTCACACACACCTTTTTAAAAGTCTCATCCATTTCTAGTGTTCCTATGTCTTGAATTGAACAACAAAAATGTGAGCAAATATCGTTAACTAGTAGTATCTTTGGTGGAATCTGTGACTGGTCTCGTGTAGGATCAGGAGTTTCTATAATTGCTAGACTCAACTTGAAGTCTAGTGCTTTCCACTCAATTCCTCAAACCAACATCTCAGACCCTTTCTTGGCTTTTCTATTGGAGGATGCCATTGCTTGGTAGGGTTTATAAAAACACAGAAAAAAAATCACACACATCCCTTGGATGCATAGAAATTGCTCTTTGCATAAGATCTTGAAAATTCACAGTGACAAATGAATTCAATTTCAACCTTTTAACAAATTTCACTTTCCAATCACCATAAATGCTTGGTATATTCACTTGCTTGATGATAGACTGTATTCCAATCAGTTTGAATTAATTTTTCGATAGAGCCATTCATGACTCAATGTCCACAAAATGATTTAGCTAGTCCTAACCTTTCTCGATAGGGTCTTGCAACCTGACTTAGCTCTGTAAGGTCTAGAATTTCCTTAGACGCTTGATGATCCCTTTGCATCTTGAATGCTAATATGGATCTTTCTTATTTATTTACCAAAATTGATGTACGATGTTTGCTTCAGAATCTTAGTTCTAGTTATCCTTGTGTGAGATCAAGTAGAAGTGTTTGAGTCACTCAATTCTTGCATGACATGTACTTCATTGCTTGGACTTGCATTCTCAAAAGATTTTAGAATCCACTGTTGTCTCATCTACATTCTGATGTTATCAACCTTTGATTTCTTTTCATCTTTAATTCTTCTAGTGTTCATAACGTTCTTGGCAAGATGTTCAATTTCTATACAAATGAAACATCTTCTAGTGTAGTCTCTTATCCTCATGTGATATTTTACATAGTTTATTCCAATGTGTCCAAATTCTCCACAGTAGTGACATCTGCACCATGTGTTGTAGTCCCAACTAAATATAGCATTTACAACCTGTTCTACTAGGTTCATTGTCTTATTTTTGCATTCAGAAGATTTGTGCCCATGTTTCCTGCATTTGTGGTATTTGCTTTAAAATTTAGGTTTCTCTTTGCATTCATTAGCTCTATGACCATGCTTGCTACAATTGTAGCATTTTCCATTGAATTTATCTTTAACATTACTCCAAAATTTGTTTGATGTATGACCTAGCTTTCCATAGTGATTGGAAGTAGGTCTTTGATTCTTTTGAGCTCCTTGCTTGGACGATTCACCTTCTTCTGTATATTCAATTCCTACTTTTCATTTATGTTTGTATTGAATTTTCTCATTTAATTGATCCATGTTTTCTTGAGATTTCATCATCCTCTCATTGGTTTGCTTTTTAGTGTTTAGATTATTCTGCAATTTTTCATTCTTTGATTTTATATTCATGATTTCTTCATTTGCATTAGTAAGTCAATCAATGAAGTCTTCCTATTGAAGGGATAGATGCTAAATTTCATTATTCTTTCCTTCTGACTCTTCTTTTATCTTCTTTTTCTCTTTCATGACTTCACACAATCTTATTGACTAAATTTTATGTTCTCTTTTTAGCTTCCTTACTTCTTCTTGAAGTATAGCATTCTTTACTAATAATTCTTTGATTGTTTCATTAAATTCATCTAAATTACTTTCTGAATGGATATTTTTAATTCTTTCTTTAGTGTAGATTTTGTCATTCATCTGTAATGCAATATCTTTTCTTCTTTTAAGGGATCGGGAAAGTTTCTCCTTTTCTTTCTTAAGTTGCCCAATAGCCAATTCCAAATCTAGCTTTCAATTATCAATAACCTTAACGAGTTTGAATACCTTCATTGCCTTTGATATTTGCTCAAGTTGTTAAAAAAATTCTTTGAGAACCAAAAAGCTCTGATACCAATTGTTGGAAATATAAGATAGGGTAGGTTATTAAGAGCGGAGGGTGAATTAGTAACCAGTAAAAATTAATCTTAATTTACCAATTAATCCTTCATATGTATTCTAATCTAATTGCATGCATGAAAAACTAAAAGCTTTAAACATTCATAACACTTTGATACACAATATGGTAACCCAAAAACCTTCCAAATAGAAAGTAAAATTGGGGTGGGGATGATACCCATAAGCTTTAGTACTACAATATAAATTTTTCATATTAAGGCTTATAATGATCACTTCTGATGATCTGCCCTATTAGGAGCAATAGGGACTATTAGGTACACCTTGCAAAAGAATTTTACATACATATAGTGAAGTATGCACTCGGTAAAGAGATTTAGAAAAGACTGTTAAGTCTACCTTGCAAAAGGATTTGACTGTTCCACCTGTTAGGATGAACCAATGGCTGATCTCTAAACTACAACTTTGATTTGTTGAATGAGATTCCTTTGGAGTGTAATGATCACCTTGATGTGATAGATAAATCTATGTTTCTCCTTATACTACTTATAGTCTCCTTACTTCACACTTCTACTTTTATATTATTATTTTTTTGTATTCATGCATTCTTTTTAGATGTGATACAATACATTATATATATATATATATATATATATATATATATATATATATATATATATATATATATATATATACACACCAATCCAAATTACAATTTAGGAAAGTTAGTTGTAATTTACAAGTTTCACTAGAATAGACAAGGTTGGCCCAACTGCAAGTATTTGGGTTTTGAAGACAAACTCGGTAAGGTTCTGACACTTAGCAACCATTGTTAATGCTCAGCATCGTCATGCACTCAGTAGATGTAGAAGCTCATCTCATACTAATCACTTCCAAGTAGTCTAAACTCAGTCTACAATAGTGATTTAGTGAACACTGTGAAAGTCAACATATAAACTGAATAACTTGGTTGACACTACATAGCTCAGTCAACACTAGATTCACATTACTGAAGCTACAAACTTGGTAAACACTAGAAAACTTGATTTTTACTAAGAAACTTGGGAAACATTATGAAACTTAGTTTACATAGATAATCATCAACTTGGTAGATATTGCTTAGTGTGAGCTGAATATTGTTCTTGGAACCTGGTAGCAACTATAGAACTTGGTATAGCTTTAATTACTTGCTTAACAATGTAGACTACAATATAAGCTTGGTAGTTGCTAACCATTTGATTAAGTGTGTGTGTCACTGATAAACAAACTTGACTGTAATGTCAATAGGTCTAGTCCTCTAACAAGGATTGAGACACTACATGTACTTCATAGACTCCTAATAGGATGAATATCCTTAACATGATTATTTTATTTGATGGATCATTTTTTGGGTAACATCCCCACTAGGGTTTTCCCTTGGACAAGGTTTCCCTAGTTAACAAAATATGGTGTTATGAGCTCTCATTGTGTATGGTTTTATTTACTATTCAACATTACTGGTTTTATTTCATAAAACATTATAAAGTAATTAATAATATCCAACTGTGGGAAAAACTTTGTACAATACTAATTGACCCCCCACCCCCTCTCAGTATCATCTATTTCTAACAATTGGTCTTAGAGAATAGTTACTCAGAAGAGGCTTAACATCTTGAGTAAGATCCCTATGGATATGTGTTGGTGTAAATAAGTATTTACTATTTATACTTTACTTAAGTTTACTTAGGTTAATGCATTAGCATATTATTTGTCATGTAGACACCTAGGAGTTTGCATATTCATATGAGTTGTCATGTAGAAAATATAGTATTTTGCACTCCAATTGAGCACATGTTGTCAACTACATCTCTTTATGAGATACACCTTTTCATTCTAATCCTCTCTTTATTTCACATACATTCATGTACAATGGAGGATAATCCACTCTTGGTGGGCATGCATTTAGTTGTTATGCTTATCTCTTTGCTGACTTCTAATCATATCAGTTACCTTTATATATAAGGCACTTCTATAATGTATTCATCCAATTATCTGATATCCATTATCATTTTGATCATTATTGACATTCTCATTTGATCATCATTTGTCTCTTTTGTGCTATTTACTGAGCTTCTTGATCTTGTTGTTGAATTATTGCCTTAGAAAAATTCTTATATTGTTATCAGTGCTATACCAAATTCTTACATGGTATTAGAGACATAGGAATTTCATTGCATATCCATTGGAGAGAAAAAAAATTTGCAAGTCAAGATTGGAGCTTGTTAGTGCAAATCAGATATTGGTATCACATTCAAAAAGTTAAAATAACCCCAAATCAACTTTTTTTTCATCAAAATCGAACATCTGAGGTGAAATCTAGAGTCATTTGATTTTTGGAGGTGTGATAGCAGTGATCTGGGAAAATAAATGAAGAGGTTATTTTCAAACAATGATATCTCCCTCCTACAGACTCCTATTTTCGAGCATTTTTTTCTTTTTTAGGGTAGAATTTCATGATCTACACATTGGTATAGGTTGTTTGTGATCTTTGTTCCTAATTTTTTCTAAAAATTACCAATCCTAATTTTTAAAACTTTAGAGGCTTCATTCAGGCTCATATGGACACATATTTAGGTACGATTCTTTTTGAAAGTGCATAAGTTTTTGTCTACTTTCTAGATCTGGTATCACTTTGGAGTAATTTTGAGTGGACATAGTACTTTTAGCATTTGCCATTTTTGGCCTATTTTGGCACTTGTAATTAATTATATCCTTGAGAGATCTTTTGTCTTATCTTTATGAGTCATATATAGCTTCATATTTGCTATTGTAACTATCAAAATTAGAAGTCCACTTTGGTTCATTTTTACAAGTGGTTAATTGTACACACACTTAGTGTAAATTGCCAAAGCATCTATTTTTAGGGGTTGCATTTATTAGTACATCATGGATGAGGAATATTTAAGTACCTTGACAGCACAAAACTATAAGAATTGGAGTGAATTAGTTCTCATTTATCTTAGTAAGCATAATGCATTGTCATATGTGAAAGGACTTTCATAGAATGGTGACACTATTACAATCATTTGTAATGCACTCTTTCTACATATGGATATGGAGGTTATGGATTCATTTGATGACGTAAAGTTAGTTAATTTTTATGATATTTGGATATATATTTGGGAGATGTATGGAGATCCACATGTTCTTCCATTCCCAAAAGATCTTTTACCTCCAATTATAGCTACTAATTCTCCTATTGATATTGTATCTATTGTGTCTCTTGGTGATGCTTGTATTCATACAATTGTGGATTCACATGATTCAGTGCAGCAAGATATTCATTGTCTTTTAGAATCAGTTCCTTGGGATGAATTCTTGACAAACATTGTAGGTTTGTTTGTGGAGTCCTACATTGAGAATATGGGAGACACTATTGATGATATACATCTTCTCTTTATTGAGGATGATCCTTCTTTAGTTGTTGTGAGAGAACACTCTAACCCTCATAATTCTCCACTTGATCTTTCTTTTGAGTTTGACATAATTGTTGATACTTTCTTACAACATTTTTAGGAGGTCCCCTTCACTTCAGAGAAGACATTTAAGTCTTTGGACATTGTTTTACATGAATCTCAAACTTCACTTGAGATGTTAGATTGCATGGTTGATCATACTCATGTGTTGCATATTTCGAGAGTTCTTCCTATTGATTGTGGAGGATTATTTGGTACACCCATGACACCATGTCTTCCTCAAGGGAGAAATATCATTCAGTTTTCATGGTGCAACTTCTATATTGATCCAGAAGCATATTTCATGGGTATAGATTCTACATTGAACAGGGGCTTCTTTGTTTCTCTTCCTACTTCTTCTTTTGAGGAGGCATCTTGGTCTTTGGAGTTTGATCCACATTGCTATATGGAGAAATTTCTATCAGTTCCTTGTCTATCACCATCTTCTATTGGACTTGATCTTGATTGGTTCGTGACATCTTCATTATTCAAGGACATGGTGACACATCTTCAAACTTTAGAGACAAAATACTTCATATGGATTCCCCTTGCATCTTCCTATCCATAATGGGAAGCCTTCTTGTATTTGTATTTGGTATATCTTCTTCCTAAAGGGAGAAATGTTGTTTGTAGGCATTGGATTCTTTTTTGTCTTCAAGCACTCATCATTAGGAGATCATTCACTAAGGGAGGAATTATATTTCTCTATATTTCCTTCTTGTGAAGGAATTCTCTAGTTTATATGCATGATGTTTGTCATAATAGGGGGTCTTGATGACTCCATCCATATAGGAAACTTTATTTCTCTTCTCTCTTTTTTGGGGAGGGTTTTTCCCATGTGGTTTTCTCTCTTTGTCCACTTTATAAGAGATTGCATTGCATATCATTTGCACTTGCATATTGCACAAGGGTACCTAACATGACCTAGTAGCTGGGACCCATATTGCATTATTATTTATCTTTTGTGAGCTTAAGTACATTTCCCTAAGTTGCACTTAAGGGGGATGTTGGTGTAAATAAGTATTTGCTATTTACACTTTACTTAAGTTTACTTAGGTTAATGCATTAGCATATTAGTTGTCATGTAGACACATAGTAGTCTGTACTCCAATTGAGTACATGTTGTCTACTACATCTCTTTATGAGATACACATTTTCATTCTTATCCTCTCATTGTTGCACATACATTCATGCACAATGGAGGATAATCCACTCTTGGTGGGCATGTGCTTAGTTGTTATGCTTATCTCTTTGCTGACTCCTAGTCATATTAGTTTATTTTATATAAAACACACTTCTATAATGTATTCATCCAATTATATATTATCCAATAATTTTATATCCATTCTCATTTGATCATAATTTGTCTCTCTTGTGCTATCTACTAAGCTTCTTGATCTTGACATTGAATTATTGCCTTAGGAAAATTCTTACATGGTATAAGAGTTATACCAAATTCTTACAATATAGAACAACTAAAGATGAACCTTGAAGAATCCCTTGAGAAAATTCATCTTCTAATAGAAGAAAGAGACAACCTAAAAGAAAGGTATGAAGATGCTAAAGATTACATTGAGAAATTGAAAGATAAGATTGACCATCTCAAAATTAGAACAGATCCTATTAAGTAGACTAGTGATAGTGATGAGGTAGAAACTGTTAAGAAAGAAAATGATATTTTGAAACATGAGTTGAATATTTTTGAAATGAAATTAAGCTTGAAGAAAGATTATAAAAAACTGAACCAAATCTTAATTCTAAGAATGCAAATTTAATATCTCATTTGAAAAAAGTGACATGTAAACTAGATTCTATCATAATGGAGCATGCAAAATTAGAGAAGTACAATACCATTATGAAAGGAGAATTTACCTAGGATAAGCAATAGTTAGAAAAGCTATATTTCATTAGTGATAAAATTAATGAACAATTATTTTGTCAGAGATCTTCTTATGATAAGATAGGTCTTGGATATCTTATTGGAGTAACATTAGTAAAGAAAAATGAAGTTAAAAATGAACCAAGTCTAGTTGTTGAAACCCTTGGACCTGAAAAAATGATCAAAATAGGATTGAACCAAGAAAGTCTACACAAGTACCCAAAGAAGTTGAGCAAGTCAACCTGAGAAATGCGATGAACCAAAAAAAAAAGAGGAAGTTGAACCACCTAAAGAAGTAAATCATGAATTCAGAGGTAAATGTTTTATATGTAATGAAGTTGGTCATATGAAGAGAGATTGCATAGTTAAGTCTTTCAAACCTATTACTAATTTCTATTGTTATAATTCTCATGGTTTTTAACATAAAGAAGTAGACTATAAGAACATAATTTTGATGGTGATAATGGAAATAGTACAAAGTTTAGGGATACTAACCCTAATGGCAATGAGAGAAGGAGATCCTGAAGAAGATCTAATGATTATGAAGGATATAATGGAACAAGGAGGAATATTATGTGTTATAAGTGTAACAACATTGTGAGGAATTAATAACTTTGGCCACATAGAGAGGTTTTGTAGAATGGATTGAAGGAACAACAACATAAATGACAAAAGGAATGACAATAGCAATAACAGTTAGAAAAAGGCACTTAAAGAACATGTTGAATAATTGAAGGAAATATGTGTGAAGGAAAATGATCCATCAAGTTTGCATGTGATTTTGGAAGAATGGTTTTTTGATGGACTTGATGAGAGATTGTAATCATCTATTGTGTACAGTTCATCTCATTTGAACTAGACACTTTTCTATCAAAGATAGAGCATCAAAAAGATGGAACAAAAGTTAGAGATCAAGTTAGAAGTTTTGAAGTTACTAGAAGGTTTAGGAAATTGCAAGGAATCTTTGATTAAGAGCATAACTAATTTGAATATTTTATGAGGCCATATGAATGAAAACAAGTTTATTGGTTAATAAAGAACACCTTTTATGAAACTGGGTAGATGTGCAATCAATGCAAAGTTAAATTTGAAAATATTTGAGGGATGCAAACAAGATTTTGACTACCATTATATCGTGTAAGGAATTAAGAGGAAATTGAGAGAAATTTGACACTGAAGTAAAGGTGAATTTCTAGCATTCACAGTGTGGAGTAAGAAATTTCACAGTTGCTCAAATTTTGGGTATTTTATGGAGTATCTCAGTTATATTTCCAAAATTCTTGAATCATCTTAAGATGGAAAGTCACATGGTGTGTGATGTGAATGAGAGGCTAAGGTACAAGTTTAGGAAAAACCCATTTGTGTCAATGGATGATGATCCTTTTGGACTATTTTTGCAAGTTTCACCAAATGTATTGCATGTGGAAGATGTTAGGACACATATTCACTACAAGTTTGATTCCATTAGTGATAATGATATTCATAAGGATATGGATGTGGTGTGTAACAATGATTTATTTTTGAAACAAGGTTTCAACACTTGGAAGAGTTAAATATTATTAAGTAGATGTTCTACATAGAGTTTGAAAATCCTGAATGGAGCAGAATCCATAAAGGAATGTTCTGGGTAGGAGACATCCCTATCATGATTGATAATGACATGATCCACAAGTTGACTAGATTAATTGATGAAGGGGCTAATATAGTAAATCATAAGAATGTAAAGAAATTTGTTGAGCCCAACCTGAAGACAAAATTAGATGGCATAAATATGAGAATTTATCTCATTAAGAAAGAGTATGTAAGAATAATCAACAAGAATATAGGCTACAAGATGAACCACAATTCAAGGGTGAACTTTGTACTTTCTAGATTCATCCATGGAACATAACTTATGATATTAAAGAAGGAAAATATCAATATGTGTGAAATTGTGAAGCAATTGTTGCTTGACAACATTGAGAAGTTGAAAAAGACAAAAATTGTGGTATTCAGATTTGAATATCTGATATCTTAATTATTCTTCCAATTTATGAGAAATTTTCTAGGTATGCTAGATCATGAATGCAATAGAAACAAGTGCACAATGAATTTTATTACTTACCATTACAAGAGATAATCAAAAGAAAGAATTGTTGAAGACATAACCAAGATGATGAAAATATTTTTGTTTGAAATGAAGAAGACATGCAAGATCCCTCAATCACTAGTGGAGAAGTATAAAGATGACACATGTTTTATGTTTGAAACTGATGTCACATGCATGGAGGTTGTAGATCCAAGAGTTAATTTAGTAGACCATATGGGCTATGAAATGAGTGTAGATCTTATAGAAGACTATGTGAAGATCATTTTAGAGTTTGATAGGGACAAGGAATACTCTAGATGAGGAACTTGTGAAGAAAAGATGAAAGAAGTTCATAGTGAACTCTATAGAAAGGAAATGAAAAAGAAGGTAGACAATAAGATAGAATATATCTTGAAGAAATTTAGTATGACTACAGAATAATTCAATGAGGTCAAAGGGATTTCCTTAGAAACTAAGAACAGTGGACAAACAGAGATATTGTCAACCACACCCATTGTAGTGGCACAAGTGCAACCCTCTATTGCACATATGGTCAAGAATCCTAATGAAGAGGTAACCATAATTACTAATTTCAAATCAGTTAATCCTTGGAGGAAATAAAAAATAATCACAAATTTGAAACAAGAAGTTGAGTCACGAAGAAAGCAAAGAACCAAGTAGTTATCAAGTGGACTAGGTAAGAGGAGGAAGACATTGCAAATGATTGAATCTGATGAGTTAGAGGATGATGAAAAAATAAAGGACAAACCC
This sequence comes from Cupressus sempervirens, assembly GCA_028749045.1. Lineage (NCBI taxonomy): Eukaryota > Viridiplantae > Streptophyta > Pinopsida > Cupressales > Cupressaceae > Cupressus > Cupressus sempervirens. Next base: position 589,099,545 of record CM053783.1, on the reverse strand, counting down.
ATAGAACAAGTAATTAGAGAAGCAAGGAAAACCACTCGGAAAAATCCTTGGAAGCCTAAGGTAGAGAATATGAAGATGCAAATCATTAATGATAACAATTTTGTTTAATTAAATAAGTATTATAGTTTGTATAGCAACATGGATAGACTAAAATTCAAAAATTTTGTGGTCAAGAAGATGATATTGAAGAACAAGAGATTTGAAGATATACAAAAAATTATTCCACAAGATTTGTATAATAGAATGGTTAATAGGAGAAAAAGAGTCATTAAAGAGGACAGAAAAAATAGAGAAAACTTGATAAAGAAACTTTGCAAAGTTAGTAATGAAAATGACATGAATGGAATAATGAAGGGTATTGAGCCCTTACTAAGAAAAAAAAGAAGTGTTGTTCTCTAGATGGGAGGAAACTATGAAGATGCTAATAAGGAGACCAAGGAAGCAATTGTCAAATACATGACTTGTATACCTAATTTCAAAGAATAACATGTGATGTTAGGGGGTGAGATCCCTATGTCTATTGATAAGAGTACACTAGCAATAGAAACAATGGAATTCAAGGAAACTTAGATGACATATCTATCTTTACATATCTCTAGTGTTATTGACACCATACAAGTTAGTACCACAGGTGTAACAATAAACATCATAGAGGATCCTTTCAAGGATCTTCAGCCAAACATTATTGGAAAAATTATTGATTACTACAAGTCTAATGAGGAAGAGGAGAAAAGAAAGAGTGAAGCAGAAGAGAGAAAGAGAAAATAAGAAGAGAGGGAAAAATGGAAAGTGTAAAAAATGTAAAAAGTCAGAAAGAAGAAGAAAGAAAGAAAAAGAAAAGAAAAGAAAGGAAGAAGAAATAAAGAAAAAGGAAGAAGAAATGAAGAAAATAATGAAGGAAGTTGAAGAGAAGAATAGAAATATGGAAGAAGATTAAATAAGAAAAGAAGAGTAAAGGAGAAAGAAAACTAAAGAAGAGGAGAAAATGAAGTAAACTTGGAAGGTTGTGATGCAAGAAACTACATTTCAACTACAACTCAAACATGTCAAGATTGAGGTTGACAAATAAATCTTTCATCATGAGGGAGATGAACTAATTGTTATGCCTATGACAATAAAATTACCATTGATTCCCACACTCCCAACAACATATGATTATGATGATGACCATAAGGATATCATATCCTCATTAAGTAAATTTATTGAAAATAACTAGATAGTGAAATCTTTGGAGAGAGCCTTGGGAGAGGTCTTGGAGAGAATGTAATGTGCAGTGACATCCAAAATATTATAACTTGATTTGTACAAAAAGGAAAAGGATATGGTAAAGGTTCTTGATGGAAAATTCACCACACTATTAGATATTGGATTTGTATAGGCATAGACAAGACATGTAGCACAATTGTTTGATATAGTTTGCACAAATGTGCAAAATGACTTGAAAACATTGGATGTTGTTGTAAAGGATTTAAGAAGTTATTTTGAAGAGGGAAATAAGTTGTATGGATAATGTGGTATGTACTATAAATATTTAAAAAACATAGATAGTAAGATCTCAACATTGATGAGTGAGCTTTAAACACTTACTAATAGATTCTAGCAACCAAATGTGAATATTCACCATATTGAGGATGAGTTGTAGAAAATTCATGATGCCATTAGGAGCAATGAATTGGAAAAGGAAAGGGTAATTAAAATATTTTCTATATTTAGAGAACGTCTATTCCCTAAGATTAGTATGGTATGGAAATAGTTGGAATAATGCCTTACTCCAAAGACATCTTATGAGAATTTTGAATATACTAATTTGAATGGAGTAGAAGTGGCATCCTATGCATTGTGAGAAATTATAAGCACTATAGAGACATTGAGAGACACTTGAAAGAAACAACTTGAGTGGTTAAAGACAAACTTTGCAAATCACATTTCCAAAATATCAAGTTAAGCCACAAGATGTAATTCAATTTCAACATGTAAATAAATTTGGACACCTTTGTCATTGATGTCAAGGGGGATAAGAGGATAGAAAAAAATTTTAGAAGAAGAAAAAATTGCATACTACGAGGGAGTGATATTATTAGGAGATATAAGTAAAATATGGTTATAAGTGTAATGATCCACAATTTTTTAAAATTTGAAATTTTGTAAAGTTTTGTAGAGGCCAAATTTTGAGAAAGTTTTTGAGTATCATTTTGGGACTTAGCCAATTTTCTTGTTGAGAGATAAATAAATGGTGGTTTTTTTTTTATTGCAAAAAATTAGTTTGTAATGTTAGAGATGAATTACTTGTTTTGTAGGACAATGAATAATAGTGGTCTTGGCTAATCTTTAGTGGTAAATTAAAAAGTTTTTTAATTGAAAGAAAAATTTCCAAGTGTATTGGCTAGTGACCTTTAAAGCTTTATGCTTGCCAAGTATACCAACTAGTGTTCTTTCTATTATTCATAACAATAGTGTCACCATTACCAACTTGTCTACTATCACTTTGGTATCATTAATATACTACTTTTACTAACCATTGATTAATTAGAGATCAACGATCAAAGATTCATTTCGTGTTAGTTACTTGAGAAGACCTAGAACCACATGAAATTCTATGGAATGGAGAAACATGGAAATTTTTGCACAGAAACCATTAACTGGAATGTAGTGAACATTATATCAAGATTAAAATCATAAATGTGGTACTGATAGTTACAATTATTACATTCCATTTACAGTGATCTTGGCAGGCACTCTAACTATCTGACATTATTGTGAGTACATTTGCCACACTTGAAAATTAATAAGAATACAAAAAAAAAAGATATGAAAGACTACAAACAATTTAATGTAGTTTTTATTAAAGAGTCCCTTCAATTCCTCTTTCACTATCATTTCTCAAATTCTCAATTTGATTTGCAAAGTTTCTTAGTTTACAAATTTTCTTAGGTTTGTAATTGTCATGGATACACCAATTTGGTTGAAATGCACTAAAATGGGTTTAAAAAATCTTTTCTTGGGCATGATTCCTAAGGATTTCTTAACAATTGTTTGCAAGGAAGATTCTAGAGGTCCTTTTTTCACTATGCTTTGTTCATGGTCCTCGATCATGAATTCTTAAGAAATGAGAAGAGGTACCATGTGTCCATAAATATTACCTCCCACTTCCTTATGTCTCTTCTTGACCTAGGAGGAAATCAAGTAGACATTTTGATGCTTCTGTGTAACTTGTTTAGAAGTTGACATTAAAATTCTTGTATTGGTCGAGTAGGTACTAGGGGCGGGCATTGGCATCTCTTTTGTAAATGTAAAAGACAAGTGTTGGGAGAAAGGAGTAGGGAGAATTGTATAGAAGCATCCCTTCCTCTTGACATGAATAAATGCTATTTGACTAACCATTGAAAGTGTGTGTAGCTTGAGAGGGATTCTTTAAGGAAGTGGCTATTGTCAGATGATGTCAGTGATACAAAATTCACATGGCTACACAAGTTCAATGATATTATCATTTGCATGAGATTTCTCCTAGAGGGGCTTGAAGAAATTTTTGATTGAAGTCTTTAAGCCCTTAGCCTACTCTATAATCCTTGTTCCATGTTCCCCATTTCCTATTTCCTTGGTCCTTTCCCTTTGTGAAAAAATTGTTTCTAAGATTTTTTTTTTTGATAAAAATGGAAAACATCTACTTCGGCTTGGGCCTTTCCCTTAAATGTAAATTATGAAATAGTTAAACCAGGTTGATTTAATTAGCTATTCTGAATATCTATGTTATGAATATGTACATTATACAATCTCAAATATAATCAATAAAAATAATAGTCCTTGGCTTCTCAATCCATTGTTCCTATTAGTCTGTGACTCTTTTTATAGCTTCTTAGTGCACTTTTCAAATATTAGTTTGTAACTCTATTAAAAAATATTAACTGTTACAAAGTCAGAAACAAAAAGAGGGCTTCAAAAATCCCTTTATGGTTTCATATTTGATTCATGATTTATAGTAAAAAATTATTCAATTAAAAATTATCCAATGAAAATTTGTAATATGAACTTCAAATAATATGAACTTGAAATTAGTTATCCAAGATCCAAATGTAAAAATAATTTTTTTCAATTCTTAATAGACACATATCTATAAAACCTTAATACACATGCATCCATTAGATCATATACTATTTAAGCTTTGTAGGTTACTATCCTAGGTCCAAATAACTTTGCATAAATATAAACATGAAACACTATAACAACATTCACATTATTTTACACAAAGATTTTACATGGAAACCTAATTTTGGAAAAAAAACACTAGTAACATGGTACTAATTCTCACTCTTCTAAAGTGATGCCCTATGAAAGGCCAATACTATTAAAGGTTACAATACATGTTGTTAAATGTGGCATGGTTAAAGGATTTCAATAACTTAGTCAGGAGGAAGCCTTGTTAGAGGAATTTATACCATTCCATTAGATTTTCACCTGGTTAAAGGATTTTAAAATGACTATTAGGTCAACATTAATCCAAAGGATTTACCCTAGACTAAACAATGATTGGAGAGTAACATTAAGGCTTTATCTGATAAAAAATTACAACTCAGTTGCAGATAATATATCTTTGTTGCAGTCCTCCATTCTTCTTGGCTTTCACACACTTTAGTGTTGATAGCATTTTCACCCTTCAACCCTTCTTTCTTTGTATACCAACTACAATCTCTTCTACTTGGCCATTAAATGAAACAATACCATACACTCCTTGTCTTCCTTAGGTTCTGCACATGACAACCATTTATTTTGGCTAGCCATTTCTATAAATAGAGAATTTAGATCTTTTTCCTTTTAAGCACAATCATCCATTTTAGGTTTAGGTAGGATTCAATGAATCTAGCTGCTTTTCCATTTGGTTCCTCTAGTAACTTCTCCTACAATCTTCCTAGAATTTACTTTAAATGATTTACCTTGAATTATGTGCTACCAACTCATAATAGTTATATTCTATAAACTTCACATAATTCAATAAATCAAATTAGTTAGCTTAGATTTGTAAAATATTTGATTTAACACTATTTTTTGTCACTCGACGTCTATACTATTCTACCACTTGGCTAATACTAGTTCACTTTAAAAACACTAAAGTTTACTGATGCATGACACCAACTAAACTTTACTTAACATATACTAACAATCACTCAGCTTGCACTATTTTTCATCTTTTTTGGACACCTATTGATTTTCACTTGGCTTCTATTGATTTTTACTTGGCATGCACTAACTTCTCTGCAAGGCTTGATAGACATTTTTCTTACTTCATCTTCTTCCAATCTTAACATGAGTAATCTTTCATTTTAGACTTTAAGTGGATAAATAATACACTATACTATCATTATTTTACTTGTTCTTAGTGCTTCTTTTACATAGCAAATAACTCAACCTTTCTCTAGGTGCTCTTGTTATCTCCTTTCAAATCCTCTTCATGAATTAACTAAATGATAGCTTTAAGACCAAAAAGAAATTGTCTCACTAGCAGGTATCAGGTTTAACATCATTTACAAAATATTGATTTTTCCATTACATGTTCTTCACTTCAAAATAATCTCATATCAACAATCTCCCTCTTTGGCATTTGATGGAAAACCAATACCAAAAACAATACATAAAAGAAAATAATATCTTTAAAATTTCTCCCTCTATCAATATATGTCCTTCCTCCATATAGGGCAATGTAAGATTTTTTAATCTTCTCAAATGTATCTCTCTTATATCTCCCTCTATAGGCTAGGTTTTTCTTTCTTATATCTCCCTCTTTAGAGTATCTCTCTCTTTTTGATATTTGGGTATCTATCTCCACTTATCTTCCTCATTACTTATATCTTCATCTTTGACAACAATCCAAAAGACTTGTCATTTTTTTATGTAGATATAATCAATTTTAGGTTCTCCCTCTATCACCTTGAATGTGACTATAAGTTTTCTTATTCAACTCCTTCATTACTTTAGGTAGCTCCTAAAGTTTGATCCATTACATCAAGTTGTAAGATACAACACTTAGTCCAATTGATGTAGGGCACTACTCATGCTTCTTAAGTAGTTTTGGATAGGGGTATCACCACTAATGTACCTTTGAGATATTCATGTATATCCTTAGGTAAAGATTTTGTAATGTAATAGCTATTTTTTCTTTTGTATTCACATATTCCATCCTCACTTCTTTGTCTTGAACTAACTCTCTCAAGTAATGATACTTAATTTCAATGTTCTTAGTCTTTGTGTACATTATAGAGTACTTTGATATGTTTATAGCACTTGTATTATCACAATAAAGTACCATAGGTTCAATGATTTCTTCTTTCATAGCTTTAAGTGTTTATTTGATCCATACCACTTCTGTATAATTTACAGCAACAACCACATATTCAATTTCAATAGTAGATTGAGCTATGCAATTTTGTTTCTTGTTGGTCCAAGTGAACAACCACGTTCCCTATAAAAATTCTCCACTGCTTTTTCTCTTTGTTTCATCAATTGTTTCAGCCGAATCAACACCTCTATATGCTCTTAACTCAAATTTTCATTTCTCTTGTAGTATAGATTATAGTCTTATGTTCCTTTCAAGTATCTCATAATTCTCTTAACAGTCATCAAATGATTCTCCTTAGGATTTGTAGAACATATTTCAACAATATTAACAACTAATGCAATGTCAGGTGTACTATGTACTAAATTTTAAAACTTACCAATCATAGGCATGTATAGTGTTTGATTCACATCAATAGAATCATTATTCTTTGATAGTTTGTGTCTTGTCACCATAGGTGTGCTAACTGATTTTGAATCTTCCAATCCAAAAAAATTCAAGATTTCTTTTGCATACTTAGACTGAGTGATGTATATACCATATTTCATCTGATATACTTGCAAACCAACAAAGAACTTGATTTCTTCAAACATAGATATTTGAAATTCTTTCTTCATTTCATTTACAAATGCCTTACTTAATGCATCTAGACCTCCAAATATGATATCATCAACAAATATTTTAGCTCGTAAAATATCTTTACCTCCTATCTTCAAGTACAAATTTCTATTACCATCAATCTTCTCAAAACTAATCTTCACAAGATAATTGTGAATCATTTCATACCATGGTCTTGGGGCTTTCTTTAAAACATATAAAGCTTTGTGTGGTCTACATAACATTCAAAAATGCTGACCTCACATCCATTTGATAAAACTTTAAAACCTATGTATACAAAGTAAGCAAGCAAAGTTCTTACTCCTTCCAATCTTGCAACTGGGAAAATATTTCTCCATAGTTTATTCCTCCTTCTTGTGCATACCCCTTGAAAACTAATCTTACCTTATTCCTTGTGACATTACCATTTATCAAACTTTTTTCTGCACACCCTCTTGGTTCAATAACATTCTTATCCTCTAGTCTAGAAACTAGAGTCCATGTCTTGTTCTTCTAAATCCGATCAATCTCTTCTTTCATAGATTTACTCCAGTAATCATTCTCTAAGGCATATTTCATTGTCTCAGGCTCATGCATTCTCAACAAAAATGTACCACTTATAATCTCATTCCTTGTCATTGATCTAGCATGTTTATCTCCAATAATTTGTTCAGTAGGGTGATGTCTTTTGACACAATTTGAAAATCTTGGTTCTACTCCTCTTTCTTCAATGGGTCTGTCAACTTTTGAATCACTATGTACTTCTTTATTAGGTAGATTGACATTCCTTTCATGTAAACTTACATCAAAATCAGAATGAATCTCATCTTCTATCTACAATTTGGTTCCTGAATGCAACTCAACAATAAACTTGATGTTGATTTACATCTTGGCTTACAAAAAATTCATCAGTAGGCATACCTTCATAAAAGTATACAAAGGATTTTTACTCTTTAGGTTCCTTCATAGGTTCATCTCTATCTACCTCTATTCATTCATCAAACTTTATATTCACACTTTCTACAACGTTGTTGGTGTTAGTATTTAAACACTTATAAGCTTTACTTCTTATGGAATAGCCAAGGAATATACCTTCTTCACTTTTAGCATCTAATTTACCATTCCTGAAATCCTTAATAATGTAGCACTTGCTTCCAAATAGCTTAAAATATTTTACATTGGGTAAGTATACATACCATAGTTCAAAAGGTGTTGAATGAGTACCTTTCTTGAATTGTACATGGTTTAGGGTATAAACAATAGTAGCGACAACTTCTCTCCGGTATTTCAAAGAAACATTCTTCTCCATCATGAGTGTTCTAGCACAATCCATTATAGATATTTTCCATCTTTTAGGAATCCCATTTTTTTGAGTGGTCCTAAGTTGAGAAGTTCATCTCTTGATTCCTTTATCATTACAAAACATCTCAAACTCATTTGATGTAAATTCTCCACCTCTACTAGATCTTAGACATTTCAATCTTTTTCATGTCTCCCTTTCAACTCTATCTAAGTACTATTTAAACATTTGGAAGGAATCATATTTCTATTTTAGAAATGTAACTATCATCATCCTAGAATAATTATCAATATAAAAGATAATGTACTTGTCACCTTTGTAGCTTGTCACATAAATTGGTCCACACAAATTAATATGAACTAATTCCATAATTTCTTTTGAGGAGTGAGTCTTAATTTTGAAACTAGATTTTGTCATCTTGACTAGCTAACATTGTTTGCAAATCATACATTCAAGTTTATTTAGTTTATGCAAACCTTTGACTCTTTTCCTATTACTAATACTCACTAAGTTAACAAAGTTAACATGACATAACCTCTTATGCCATAGCCACACATCATCAAATTTTAGAACAAGACAAGTAGCATAATTCATGTCAAGATAAAATAGATTACTTCAAGTCTAATCACCTTTCCTAATTAGTTTCCCATAAGTGTCGTAGATCTTTTCTATCTTGTTCTCAAACTCAACTTTGCAACTAGAAATATTTAGTTTTGACACACTCAACAAGTTATAGTTAAGTCCTTCTACATTATAAGAACTGTCACAAATGATCTTTTCTATGAGTTTGATTGATCCTTTACCTATTATTAGATACAGTGCATCATTACCAACCCTTACACTATTTCAATCATAATAAATAAGGATAATGAACTTACTCTTATCTCTAGTCATGTGATGTGAACACCCACTATCAATGATCCATCTATCACTCTTGTTCACATAAGACACTAGTTCAGTTGCCTCATCCTCATCAAAATTATCCTTCATTGAAACATACACCACTTCATCATCATAGTCATCTAATCCGTCTTTGGTTTCCTCTTTAGCAATGTAACAAGACTTCTTTTCTTTATCTTTATAATATTTGTTGTCATCATCTCTTTTACTCTTGTATTTGTCTCTACTTCTATTGTTCTTCTTATATGAACATCTAGCAGCAATATGACCAACCTCATTACAATTAAAGCACATGATAGGTAAATTAACTTTGTATTGTCCTTTTCCTCTATGAAATCTCCTTGCTAACAATGCTTTAAGTTGTTCGACATCCTCCTCATCTATATCACTATCACTAGAAACATATTTGACCCTTTTCTTTTTTTCTTTAGGTTCTTTTCATGATAGTTTAGCTTTGAAAGCAACTTCAATATTCTAATATTTTAAGCTATCAAGATTAGAGAGTATAAAGGAAATGAGTCTACCAATCAATCCTTCAAGGGTAAAATCATTACCAAGTGTGCATCTCAAATCTTGGATGGAAAAGACTCTAATATTGTAGATAGGTAGTAGTGTTTTCAATATTTAGTTGATTACAATCTCATCTTCAATCATACCAATTTCTACTTTAATGGAATTCAAAACTTCTTTTCCTCTTGCATAGTATTGAACAATATTCTCTCCTTTTTGCATTCTCATATGGTCAAACTTATCTCTAAGGCTTTTAGATTTTTCTGTTAGCACACTTTTGTCTCCTCCATGGATATTTTTTCTATAGCATCTAGTGCAAAGCACCTAATAAAATGTTTATTTTTTTTGATATAATAAGGTTTAGGAATTGATCAAGTGATCTCCCTAAGACCATCCACTTTTGTAAAGGAAACAAGACCCCATGGTACAATTATAAACTAGGGTATCATTTGGTCTAATAAAGTGTATTTTGATTTATTTCATGTTTTCTAGGGTAGTCTAGGTGTTTAGAGCATTAGGAAAACCTATAGGAGTTGTTAGAATTCAATTTGCAATAAAATGTGGTCACATAGTAAAAATTGCAAAAATTGCAAAAAGTTACTTAGCAACTTTTGCAATTTGTTGACAACTTTTCAAATAAACCACTCCCAACAGCTACAACTACCATAAGGTGGTTCTACCTATTCCAAATGGACTATAAAGGCTCTAAATGCCTGAAGGAGGAGATGTATGAAGAAAAGCATTGTAACTTGCTCTTTGATCAATAAAATCTACTATTCCAGTAAAGTTTTTTCTGATTTCTTCCATAGAGTACATCATCTGATGATTGGAGGGTAAAAAATTTGCATCAATCAGTTGGCCCTATTTATTTGTGATATTTTGGTTTTTGTTTCAAGTTTGTCTCAATCATAGTGTTCAAGTTATTCAATTTTCTTGGCCACTGCCTTGTGAGACCCTTAAAATCAGGGTTTTGTCAAAGAAATGGCCCTAACTTAAATCTCCACCATTGGAAGTTTTTCCAATTTGGCATGGAGAAAGTTAGGGGTATTCTCTTTCATTCTTTTCAAGTTTTGGAATAGGAGGTTGCAGCAATGAATTTTAAGAGCAAGCCCTAGGTCAAATATCCCTATGTATTTGACCTTATTTTAATGTAATTTGATTGGATAATGAGAAGGAAGGAGATTGAGGACTTGGTGTAAGAACAAGATACCCTTGTTTGAGTTTGATGAATATCTTGGTGGTGGAAGTTTGATTTCATGAACCCATCCTTTATCATTTTCCTTGTAAACCATGCCTAAAGTAGCTAATTAGGCATGTGTGCTTGGTATTGGTTGAGGCATGTTGAAGTGGAGTGAGACCTTGAAACTTTGGAATTTATCAATACTTGAAAAAGGGTATTTAAATTTTCATTTGGTTTTCTAGGTCCTTTGGTGAGTTTTGAAGTTATTGGTGGAAAACTAATTTAGGAGACCTAATAGGCTACTAGGTCAAATTCAACATTTTGCATCGTGGGTTAATGGGAGTAGATCCATTGGAAGGTTTACCTTGTTTGGGTTGAATTTGTGTTGTTTCAAGCCTTTTTTGGTGGTAAATAGGCCAAGAGCATCAAAATCCTTGTTTTTTCCATTTTTGGGTAGGAAGCCTTATTTGCACTAAGTTGGGTGTAGTTGGGTTTTGTTTCTTACTTGTGAAGTAGGGGATAGAAACCTATTGGAGAGATTTTTTAATAAGAGTATCCACTAAGGGAAGTGAACCAAAGCTTTTGAATAGTCCTTTATGAAGTTGGGGGGTTGTGTAAAAGTTTGGATTGATTCTTTCTTTTTTGTGCTTAATCTGCATCAAGTGGTATCAGAGACACTTTGATTTTGTTGTGACACAATGTCTAGTGGAGGAAAAGAACCTGAAAGGGAGATCCCCTTAAGGATCACCAATGTGGAACTAGCCAAGCTAGTCAAGGAGTAGATGGCAGAAAGTAGAGTAGTTCAGGAAGTGAATAGCACTATGAAGAGGGAGTTGGATAGACTCAAGAATAAAATGAGGAAAGGGATTGATGATGAATCAAAACTTGAGGAGATAGAAGGGAATGAAGAACAAGAGAACATTCATGCAGATCAGAGGCCCTTCCTTGTTGCATTAGAGAGGGTTGGAGAGAAAGGAGAAGGGGACTTACCCACTTTTCATGTTAAGTTGGACCCTAATGAATGTATGGATTGGATTGATGCCTTAGATAATTATTTTGAATGTGACAAGACCCCTAAAAATTAGAAGGTTAGGATTGCCAAGGCCAAACTCAAAGGCCCTACCTTGATTTGGTAGAAGATTTTGCAAAATGAAAGGTTGGATGAGAACCAGGAGTAGATTACCACTTGGAAGAAAATGAAGGTAGAAGTTAGAAAGTAGTTCATACATGAAGACTGTGAGGTGTTGGTACATAAGAGGTTGTAGAATCTCAAGCAAAGGGACTTGGATGTTAGCACCTACACTCAAGAATTTCATAATTTGACCCTCAAAGCGGTTCAGTACATCCATGTTTTAATATGGCTTTAAAAATTGAGGAGAAACATAAGAGAAAAGGGAATACAAGCTATAGGTATAGAGGAAATAGCAACAGGGATAGAGGTAGGTTCCATGGAAGGGGATCCTTCAGTAAAAGTCAAGAGGAGTCTAGTGGTTCAAATGCTGAAGGGTAGTCTACAAATAGAGGAACATTTAGGGGTAGAATATCCAATTGTAGAGGAAGGTCTAGTGGAAGGGGGCCTAGTGTGTTCATGGGTAAATGCTTTACTTGTAATCAAGTAGGACATCAATCATTTAGATGTCCTAAAAAGAACAAGCAAGGGGATAGGAGAATCCAATTGACCCAAGAGGAGGATAGTCAGAGTGTCACTTCTTACCAATCTGCCACTTCTAGGCCTATGCTTCTAGAACATGGTGAGTCCTTAATGATGCAAAGAAATATGATAAGAGCCCTTGAAACTGTAGAACCACCTTAAAGGAAGTCACTGTTTAAAACTTTATGCAAAGTTAATAACAAAGTCTATAGGGTTATAGTGGATTATGGTTCCTTTGATAATGTTTCTTCTAAGGAGATGGTAGATAAGTTGAAACTAACTACAAGATCTCACCCTTACCCCTATACGGTGTCATGGTTGAAAAAGGAAAAACAAACACTCATAAATGAGCAAGTGTGGGTAGAGTTCAAGATAGGGGAATATAATGGAAAAGTTCTATGTGATGTGGTAGAGATGGATGTATGTCATTTGCTTCTTGGGAGGCCATGGAAATATGATGTGTGTTCCAAACATGATGACAAGCCAAATATATATACTATAACCAAGGATGGGGTTGAATACACTATGCCACCTTTGCTTGATGATGGGAACCCTACTAAAAATGGGGTGTTGTTGGTAGGTGAGAAAGAATTTATGAGGATCACTAAAGAGAAGGACACACCTTGCTATGCATTGGTAGTTAGACCTCAAAAACATCCCATCAAGTAATCACAAGATCCACCCAAGGTTGTCAATATTGGGCCCAAGGAGGTAAGAGACTTGTTGGAGAAGCATAGAAGGGTAGTTGCAAGTAGCCAACCAGAGACCTTGCTACTTGAAAGAGACATTAGTCATTGCATAAACTTCATCCCAAGGGCTAAACTTCCAAATAAGGCATCCTAGAAGATGAGCCCATAGGATAATGTAGAAATAGCAAAGCAAATTGAAGATTTGTTGGCTAATGGGTTCATTAGGAAAGTTATAAGCCCATGTGTAGTCCCTACAGTCCTAGCCCCTAAAAAGGATGGTACCTTGAGATTGTGTACAAATTCTAGAGCAATCAATATGATAAAAATTAGATATAGGTTTCCTATGCCAAGGGTAGAAGACCTCTTGGACTATTCGGAGAATGCAAGTAGCTATTCAAAGGTGGACCTCAAGAGTGGATATCATCAAATTAGGATCAGGGGTAGAGATGAGTAGAAAAGAGCATTTAATACCTCAAAAGGCTTATATGAATGGCGTGTGATGCCTTTTGGCTTATCAAATGCACCTAGTACCTTTATGAGACTAATGAATGAAGTCTTAAAGCCTTTTTTGAACAATTTTGTTGTAGTGTACTTAGATGATATCTTGATATTCAGCAAGGATAGGGATGAACATTTAAGGCATCTAGATTTGGTTTTAAATAGGCTTCATGAAGAGAAACTAATGATAAACTTGGAGAAATATTCTTTTTTGTAGATAGAGCTGATCTTCTTGGGGTTTGTGATATCATGAGGAGAGTTAAAAATGGATCCTTCCAAGGTTGAATCCATCCTTAACTAGGCACCACCCACCACTCCATCAGAGGTAAAGAATTTTCATGGCATGTGTAGTTTTTATAGAAAATTTATGAGAAACTCTAGTGGTGCATGTGCTCCTATGATAAATACCATAAAGGGAGGAAGGAAATGTGTGTTCTCTTGGACCAAGGAGGCTAATGACTCTTTTGAATGCTTGAAAAGGAAGATTGCAGACCAACCTATTTTGGTGCTCCTTGACTTTTATAAATTGTTTACAGTTCAGTGTAATGCTAGTAACAAGGCAATTGAAGGTGTTCTAAGCCAGGAGGGTAGGCTTGTGGCCTTTTTCAATGAAAATCTTAATGAGGCAAAGAAAAAATATTCAACATATGACCTTGAACTCTATGCTATGGTGTAGTCCCTTAGGAAATGGAGGCACTACTTATTGCCTAATTAATTTGTTGTATATAGTGATAATCATGCCTTAAGCTTGTTGAACAAGCAATAAAAGTTAAACCGTAGGCATATGAAGTGGATAGAATTCCTACAATCTTATACCTTTACTATTAAACATAAAAAGGGAGAAACTAATAAGGTTGTTGATGCACTTAGCATGAGAAATTTGACAATTCAATAGGTTCAATTGGAAAGCATTAGCATCCATGCAATGAAGGAGATGTATGAGCAAGATGAGGATTTCAAGGAGGCATACCAAGTCTAAAAATCCATGGGAGAAAGGTATCATACTAAATTTGGTGAGTACATCCTAAAAGAAGGCCTTTTATTTAAGGGTGGTTAGCTTTATGTTCCCAAGGGATCTATTAGGGAGAATATTATAAAGGAAAAACATTATGGTAGTCTAGTAGGGCATTTTGGAGTGGATAAAACTCTAGAGCAGGTTAGGAGATTTTATTTTTGGCCAAAATTGCAGACTGATGTCAGGAGATTTGTAGAAGAATGTCTAATTTTTCAACAAGTAGAGGGAGGCACATCAAATGCAAGGCTCTATACACCACTTCCAATGCCTCACAAGCCTTGGGATTCAGTGAGTATAGATTTTTTTGCTAGACTACCAAGGACTAAGTCAGGTTATGATAGTATTTTTGTAGTTGTTGATAGGTTTTCTAAAATGGCCCATTTCATAGCTTGCAAGACCACTCATGATGCCTCCCATGTAACAAGTTTTTTTTTCAAAGATGTTGTTAGGCTTCATGGTTTTTCCTTGTCCATTATATATCTGATAGGGATCCTAAGTTTTTGGGGCATTTTTGGAGGACCTTGTGGAGAAAGTTAGGAACCAACTTGTGTTTTTCATCTACCTATCACCCTCAATCTGATGGATAGACTGGGGTAGTAGGTGTCTTTCCAACCAACATGGAGTCTCATGGGATTGTGTCTTACCCTAGGCAGAGTTTTCCTTTAATGATTCTATTAATAAGAGTATTGGCCTAACCTCATTTCAAGTTGTTTATGGAACTCACCCCAGGGGTACCTTGGAACTCAGAGATGTTAAAGACATGGAAAGGAGAAGTGCACAGACTGAGGATTTTCTAGAGGTTATGAAAGAAGTCCATCAAAAGGTACAAGATAAATTGCAAGATACTTCCATCTGTATATGCAGAATGTGGCCTTACGCTTCACACACACACTTCAACATAGTGTTTATATGAGGATTCATCCTAGAATGAACATTGGATTGTCCATCCGAATATCATCCAACAAGCCAACCTATTGCCTTCTATCTAAAGGGATTTTTCCTGTTAATATCCTTAGAATCGAGATGTGAGAAACTGGACCCTCTAAGAATGAAGGATTTAAAATGAGATGCAACTAATCTATGTGAATATCAAAATTAATCTAAAATGAGATATGAAAACTAGTCTAAGAACATATAAAAGAAACTATGCCAAAGATGTATGCGTATTAGATCTAGATGAGATTTGAGCTAACAATGAAAATCTATGAGAATGTAATAAGCTTAAATAAGTATTCAATTTGGCAATAATTCAATGCAAATTCTAATTCATCCTCTAAAAATGAAGAGATGAGGGTCTCTTAAATAGACTTACCTGAAAACCTCTGATGGTTGAAATCGATTTCAATCAACGATCAAGATTGAAGATGAAGTTCAGTCATAAAGGAAGATTCCCAAATCAAAGGGAGTTAACTGGCTCAGATCTGAGTGTAAGAGTCAGTCAACTCAGATAAACTTTAGTGTTAGAGTAAGTGATCTGAGTTATTTCAAATTTTATCAGTAGTAAACTAGGAATTTCCCTTTTTTGAATTGAAGAGAGATTTTGAAGAGATGTTTAATTTAATAAAATTAGATATGCTCTCATACTTACCTTTTCTTATTAATTAAATAATTCTATTTAATTAATTAGAGACACTTTTCTTATTTAATTAAATAACTTCATTTAATTAATTAGGAATGGCTTCCCATTTAATTAAATAACTTTGCTTAATTAATTAGAAATAGCTTTCCATTTAATTAAATAATTTTGTTTAATTAATTAAAATAGGCTTATTTATTAAATTAAATTAATTTAATTCCTTAGTACATTAGCCTTAGGACATAATTTAATTTAATTAAAGTGTAAATACTTTAAATTAAATTAAATTGTAATCAG
This sequence comes from Cupressus sempervirens, assembly GCA_028749045.1. NCBI lineage: Eukaryota > Viridiplantae > Streptophyta > Pinopsida > Cupressales > Cupressaceae > Cupressus > Cupressus sempervirens. The sequence continues at coordinate 589,083,007 of CM053783.1, read as the reverse complement.
TAGGTTTAATGTGACTAATATGAATCAATACTTTAGGAATTAAATAAAGAGTATGATGAATGTAGATTTAGGTTTTCTGCATTTGACAATTAAGTCAAGTAGCGAGTAACAGAACAAGAATTGCCTAGTGACATAGGACTTTAGAATTGATCAAAAATAGACCAGAATTGGTGATCATGGCAATAAGCCAATTTTGAGGTATTACATTTTGCCCCTCTTTGAATGAATGTGTGAACAACATGTTCAATTCAAAGAAAATTAGAGAGCATGATGCGAAGATGAGATTGGTTCTGAAGCTGATGATACGAAGACCAATTGATAAGCTTTTAAGGACTATCTCTAGAATAGAACTTAATCCCAAGGAATCCAAGCAGAGTGCCTAGATACCTAAAATTGATAAGCATTTAAAAGAGTATCTCCAAAATGGAGCATAATCTTTAACAATCCAAGAAGAACACCTAGATACCTGAAATTGATAAGCATTTAAAAGACTATCTCTAGAACATAGCATAATCTTTAAGGATCCAAACAAAATGTCTAGATACTTGAAATTGATAAGCATTTAAAAGATTATCTCTAAAACATAGCATAATATTTAAGGATCCAAACAGAATGTCTAGATACTTGAAATTGATAAGCATTTAAAAGACTATCTCTAGAACAGAGCATAATCTTTAAGGATCCAGATAGAATGTCTAGATACTTGAAATTGATAGCATTTAGAAGATTATCTCCAGAATGGAGCTTAACCTTCAAGGATCCAGATAGAACACCTAGCTACCTGAGATTGAAAGCATTTAGAAGATTATCTCTAGAATGGAGCTTAACCTTCAAGGATCTAGATAGAACACATAGATACCTGAGATTGATAAAAGATAATAAGGTCCAATCATGAGTTGTTGAATCATCCCTAGAACAAGGCTTGATCCTCAGGAGTTAGGGTTTAGACTATCCCAATACCTTTCCATCGAACTCTGAGAAGAGCTATTATAAGGTTGATCAATTTGATGAAAAGATAAGATATATGGAAAAGATGCCAGATAAGAGGGAGCAAGATGCCCTGAGTGATGAGATGCCCCAAGCAATGAGATTGAGATTGAGTTATATTTAGTTCAATGATGTAATCATTTTGCCCCCTCGGGAGCGAAATCAAAAGATGACACACCAGAAATATGATGTAGGCAGCATAAAGAGATATTGGAGAAATCCAAGATTCAGTAGAATATGGAAGAGATCAGATTGATCAGAAGATGATTTAAAGTCAATTTAGTGTGCTTCTGAGGTCTAGAAGACCAAGTTTGACCATTAGTTGACTAGAATTAAGCAAAGTTGACTTGAGTTGAAGATTTTCAAAATGAAATTTGCAAATATGAAGAATTTAGAATTGAAAAGATTCCAAGAATTGCAAAGTATCAGAAATATTTAGACTGCACAAGCATTTGATTGCGTCGGTCCCCAAAACTTTAAAACGCATGTTTGAGGCATTTAGGTGTGTTAGATTTTGAATTCAATCCCAAAAATGGATCTAGAATGGTCCAATTAGTCAGGGGGTGATTTTTGCACAAATCCAAGCACTTTCAAAAATTAGGTCCACCCCTATATAAGGGTCCAAGGTGTCATTTTCAAACTCATTTGTGCTTTTCTCTTCTAGTGATTTTGAGCTCTGAGAGAGACATGGCAGTTAATGTGAGATATCATTGATTCGAGCACTCCAGACGTCACAACTAGCTAGCAGATGACGGATCATCGGTGAGTCATCAATTCATTACCTTTGTACTTTTTCTTTCACACATTTCTAGGTCATTTATTGCATTTATTAGCATGTTTTTAGGAGGTCCAATCAGTCTTCATGCAAGACCTATTATCTTTCATGTGAAGATCTTCTTTCTTCGCACGAAGAAATAGGGTGCGCTATTTCTTCACGTGTAGCAGGGAGGATCTTTGCACGGGAGGCTCTCATCTCTCGTGCGAAGAACGAGATTCTTCACGTGGAGGGAATTCATTTCTCGCATGCAAGGATATTTATTTGTGCGATGATGTGATTCTTCGCATGAGATTTAAGATCTACACATGAGACTTTGTGAACTTTGAGCAAAATTTCATGAACTTCGCATGAGATTTCACGAACTTCGTGCAAAATCCCATGACAGTCATGCTTAAAATTTCACTTTTGTGCTCAAAAATTTCATTTTAATTTGTTTTGGTGTATCATTTTGACTTGATACTGATTTTTTAATTTGTCATTTTTGTTGTGCATACAGGAGGTCTTTGGTGATGTTGCATTCATATCACACTACCCACCATATGGGGAGTTATTGTGAAGTCTCGATGATGCTGATCAGGCACACATTGCTCGATTGGGTTTGTCTTCACTATGCCAAATTGTAGCCGTGATGGTGAATCACGACTTACTGATAGCTTTGGTGGAGGATTTCCATTTGGAGATGAACACTTTTCATTTTTTGATGGGTGAGATGATGATCACCCTAAAGGATATATGGAGGATACTAAGGATCCCATTTTACGGTGCTTGAGTGATTTATGATACAGTGCCCCGAGCAGGAATAGAGGCAGTATCCATTATGTTTAAGAGAGAGCTACCGAGGGGTAGGGCCATCAGTTGGAATGAGATGATGCACACCTATGAACTAATGCACAAGATGACATTTGTGTTGGCTATATTTTTGAGCTATTTCTTATGTCTTGATAGAGGACAGCATGGTTTAGAATGTGGGCAAGGAATCATGCTCTACAAGATTTTGGAGGCACCCGAGATCTTTGGGTGTGGTTAGTGCATGTTGGCCCACCTTTTTCATGAGATGCACGAGGTAGTCTTCCATGAGATGAAGATGATGGTAGCTAAGGTGTATGTCTTACAGATATGGGCATGGGAGCACCTTCCCATATGCAGGCCAATTCATGAGGATGCTCAAGAGCTTGTGGACCCCTATATATGTAGATATGAAGGGCACATTACCCAGGTCCACCTAAGTAAGATTGAGCACTAGAGGATATGTCTTGATGACCTAGTCTCCATTGTATGTTGACCTTGGCGAGAGACAGAGGACTGGGATGATGCCCCCAGAGAGCTACCATGGATGTTTAGTTCTCGACCTTTGGTGGGCAAGACCACATTATTCATAGAGAGATTTGTGATTTCACGAGTGTGGCAGTAGTATGGCTGACCATAGGACATTTCTCTTGAGTACTACACCTATGCTAGGTTGCAAAAGGATGTTGAGCGGGGATGGCCAGCATGGATGGATCTAGGGCAGTCCATAATAGATATTCATAGCCTAGCTGTAGTTCAGTGGGACTACCTACCAAAGGTAGTAGATGCAAGGATGACACCTGCAGATTAGGCATTTTTGATTAGCCATCTATTCCCACACTTTACAGATCCAGTGAGGATTTTAGGACAAGCACAGAGGCAGGTTCCCTAGTAGTAGTAGGCACAGCCACAACCACTAGGTCAGTCATAGTAGTAGCCACAAGTCTGACACTGGGTATAGCAGATGCAGATTTCTCCACAATAGATGGGATTAGACCTAGGTGCTGGGGGTAGTGGGATTGGATAGAGTCAGTGGTGGCAACACAGGACAAAGGAGGAGGCCCCACAGTAGGAGGCTCCACCACAGTAGGTGCCACCACAACCACAGGCACCACCATAGTAGCAGGTACCACCACAGTGGCAAGCACCTAAAATGCTTGATGAGGACATGCCAAATTTACTTGCAAATGGGGTATAGGACATAGTATGTTAGTACCGAGAGTGGATTCATCATGCCTCTTGGTAGTTGGGGGACTTGTAGATTTCAGTGGTAGTCTAGGATGTGCAACTAGTGGAGAGACAGTGGGAGATAAATCGACGGAGATAGCATGCGGAGACCACAGAGAAGAGATTGGAGTTGGCACAGGATGAGGTCCACTTTTAGTCAGCTCAGGCAGCTTACTATTATACTGCATATACGAGTGTGATACTAGATGAGACATTTTAGGTTGAGCACTTTTCTCAGTATCCATGAGTGTCTAGAGGCACATGACCTCCTATCAGACCAGAGATGCCACCACTGCCTCCACCACTTTCTCCTCCTGCTCCTCCTGGAGGCAAGGGTACAGGACAAAGTTAGACACTATGCCTAACTCTAATTTTGATCTTTGGCTATGTATCGACCAGTGTGCCAGTACCACATGTATCATTTTTGATCAATTACGCTCGAGTATCACCCTTGTTGTACTGATCCATTCTTTTGATATATATATACGAGATCTTGAGCCGAGTATCCCTGTGTGCATGTCATTGTCTATTTTGCTTTACTTTGATGTACATGGGATGTAAACATGATGATTATGAGATGTATGTTTGAGTTTGATTATGATGTGATTATGAACTCGTAGATTAGATATTATGAGTATATGGATGCAATGCACATGGAAATGGACTGACATCTCATGTAGTTTTGCATGTTTTGCTTAACAATGACAGGTATTCCATTAAGGAGTGAGAGTTGATGAACCAAATGCTTGTGCAGTTGTGGAGAAAGCTGACATGTTTGAAGATGCCCCCAATCATTCATCACAGAGGGAAGAAATAGAATCACAATCGAATTGCGTGTGAATGCAAGTGAAGCATGTAATGCAAGACAATGTTAAATGCAACCCTAGGTTTGGTTACCAAGCCTCGATATTTAATCATCACTGGGTATAGAACAAAGCTCATAAGTTATACAATTCCCACTAACATTGCAATCATGGAAATATGAATATAACATACACTATTGGTTTGTCAAGATTAAATGTAAGCATTCAAGGCATAAGAAGCCAGAATGACCAGAACATTTGTCCCTTTTAATGTAGCAAGTTAACATAAGCATCAAAGCATAAACGCTAGGATGACCTGAATGTTGCTTGCATACAAACATGCCAAACACATGAGAGATCCATCTTATGCTAACTATTCAATATTTATTCTGTCTGCAACGACCCTTCCATTCGTAACCTGAGATAGAAGTGTGCTAGATATACTCGTAGTGACCCGTACATTCACTTAGTAGAAAAAGTATCAATATTTATTGTAGCATGAAGAGTTCAATCCAACAAACAAGGAGAAGAACCAACATTATTGACGTATTCATATAAAAGGAGTCGAGGTACACACGGCCATCCAATACAAGATGGAGGCTCTTATAGTGGACACCCCTTTTATATGAATGTATCAACTTGTTGAAACTAAACCACAGACAAAAAACAAAGAAAAGATCATGCCCCTAGTCATTACTTCTTTAGTTGAAGATGACATCATCAAGTTGCTCAAGGAGACATGATAAAGAAAAACAAAGCAAACAAAGAAAATGCTCAGAATATCCAAACAAGTATATCTTTTTGAGTTCAAAGTTTTTGGGATTGATGTCAAGTGTCAGTGTCTAGAACACGTTTGAAATAAATCTCTTCAATAGGGTGACAACAGTAGGTAGACGCAGTTAGAACGACTAGTGACTAAGGTCAAAGAAGAATCTTCATGATGAAGAACCTAAGAAGGACTGAGCGATAGTAGACAGACCCAACCAGGATGACTAGTGAATGACACAAGAGAGATCTTCCATAAAGGAATCTGTAGACATAACCCAAGAAACAATAGGTAGACTCAGTTGAAACAACTGGTGACTATTGCGAAAGAGATTCTATGAGGAAAATCTTTGAAAACAAGGGACACTAGTGATAGTAGGCAGACGTAGTGAGGACCACTGGTGATTGTCATGAAGGAGATTCTATAAGGAGAATCTCGAAAAGAGTGACACTAGAGATAGTAGGCAGAGGCAATGAAGACCACTGGTGACTATTGCAAAGGAGATTCTATGAGGAGAATCTCGGAAAGAGTGACACTAGTGATAGTAGCCAGATGCAGTGAAGACCACTAGTGACTATCACAAAGGAGATTCTATGAGGAGAATCCAAAAAAGAGTGACACTAAAGGGGAATGCCCCCGAGCTATGACAAGACTCAATTCATGGGTACATGAGTAGAAAGTAGGAAAAGTAGGAAAGCAAGTGTACAAAATAGCCATAAGATGCACTGCAGGATGGAGTGTTGGGAACAAGAGGCGCCTATTTACCAGGTTTTCACCTTCTTAGAAGAGCTTCTCTTTTATTTTTTTTCTACCATGATGCCTACTTCTAAGTTTTCACCAATGGCACTTTTCTTGTTTTTTTAATTTTTATTTTTATTTTTATTTTAATTTATTTAATTTTATAGTATTTTTGAGATTTTTTACTTTTTTTGGTGTTACCAAGGCGCCTATTGCTAGGTTTTCACTAGGTAACAATTTTTTCAAGACTTTTTTTGATTTTTAAGATTTTTTCAGGACATATAGATATGTACAAAGAGCTTACTGATATCAGATCAACTATAAAACCACTTCAGGTGGAGACTGTTGACAAGTTCTTTAAGCACTTCTCCTTCGATTGTGGAAAGCTGATAGGTGCCAGATCCATATACTGCAATAATGATGTATGGATCAAGCCAGTTTGGTTCAAACTTTCTCTTTTGTACTCATTGTTGTTGATTCTTAGGGTTCTCTCTCAGGAAAAGATCACCTAGCTGGAAGTCACGTGGCTTGACCCTTCGATTGTAGCTTGTGGCCATTCTTTGTTGATATGCTTGCAGATGATCACATGCCACTTGTCATCTTTCATCTAGTAATACAAGCTCTTGAAGCTGAGCTATCCTATAGTCATCATCAATGATAAGGCCCTTCATAGAGATTCTCAAGGTAGGAATCTCAACCTCTATTGGAAGCACAACATCTGCCCAATATACTGAAGGAAAGGGAGTTATGCCCATTGGAGTTCTGATGCTTTTCCTATATGCCCACATGGCTGGATTGATCTGGAGATGCTAGTCTCTCCCTGACTTGTTGACTATGCGATGAAGAATTTTGAGGATCGCCTTATTGGATACCTCAGCTTGGCCATTACCCTGGAGGTAATAAATGGAAGACCAATGTTGTGTGATCTTGAATTTCTTGCATAGTTCCTTGAGGTCTTTATTCTTGAATTGTGCTCCATTGTTAGTAATGATTGAGGATGGTACACCATATCTGCAGATGATGTAGTTTGTGATGAAAAGTGCTATAGCTTTTCCATCAAAAACTATGAGAGGTACTGTCTCTATCCACGTCATGAAATAATCTGTAGTCGTAATAATGAACTTATGTCCATTAGAGGAGGTTGTGTGGATCTATCCCACCAAGTTGAAGGCCTATTGTTGAAATGGCCATGTTGTAGTAGAGGGAATTAACTCTCTGGCTAGAGTGTGGATGAGATTCTTGTGTAACTAACGCTACTTGCAGGACCTAGCATACTTGATAGCTTCTTGCTCCATTTTGGGCCAGTAGTAACCAGCATGAAGGATTTTGTGAGCTAGTGTTAGGCCATTAGAATGAGATCCACAAATGCCTTCCTGAGCATCAATTAGTGCATGTTTGGACTCTTCAGGTTCTAAACACCTAAGGAGTGTTCTGTTGAGACCTCTCCTATATAGATCATTAGCAATAATGACATAATGTGAAGCATTACGAATTAGGTAATATTTCTCATTCTGGGTCAAACCTTTCAGAATGGTTTGATTATGAATGTAGGAATAAATGTGATGGTAGTGAGATGGTTCTTATCCTATAATGGAATAGATCATGTTAGAATCAAGGTTGTCATAGGCTAGGTAGCATAATGCTTCCACCAAGAACTCATGTCGGAGATCATTTTGAGGCATTTGTAGCAGAGAGGCCAGAGTGGCCATGGCATCAGCCACTTTATTATCTACTCGAGGAACTTGCTAAAAAGTGATGTGTGAAAAATACTTCTTTAAGTCATCAACCATGTGCTTATAAGGAATTAGTTTCTCATCCTTTGTTTGGTATACATCATTAACCTAGTTGATAACAAGCTAAGAGTCACCAAAGATATCTAAATTATCCACTCTCCATTCAGCTACAATTTTCATTCAATTGATCAAAGCCTCGTATTCAGCAATGTTGTTTGTACAAGGAAATAGAATCTTGTACACTTTGGGCAATGAGTATCTTTGTGGTGTAATGAAGAGTAATCCAACACCTGATCCTTGTTGTGTGAAGACCATTGAAGAACATAACCCATGTGTGGTGCGTGAGTGTCAGAATCAACTCATTTGGGAAATCAATGTTCATTAGTAGCAAACTTTGTATGGGTGCATCGACTAGTTGATCTGCAATTGCCTATCCCTTGATAGCCTTGCATTCAATGTATTGGATGTCAAACTCACTAAGTATCATAACCCATTTAGCCAATCTTCCTGTAAGAGCTGCTTTACTGAGAAAGTACTTTAATGGATCTATTTTAGCCACAAGCCATGTAGTGTGGGAAAGCATGTAGTGTCTCAACTTCTAGGAAGCAAAGACAACTGCCAAGAAAGATTTCTCAATAATGTTGTAGTTCTTCTCATAAGAGACCAATGTTCGGCTCAAGTAATAAATAGCTCTTTCTTTGTTGTCCTTATCTTCTTGAGCCAATATAATTCCCAGAGACATTTCAGTGGCTGAAATGTATAAAAGCAAAGGCTTCCCATGAATAGGAGGCATTAAGATGGGTGGATTGAAAAGATATTGTTTGATCTGTGTTAAGCTTTATGCACAATCCTAGCTCCAATTGTATTTCACACCATTATGTAAGGTCTTTGTGAAGGGTTGCGATAGATATCTACCAATTGTGAAATAAACTTGTGAATAGATTGAATCCTTCCCTATAGTCCTCTCATTTGACTGATGTTCTAAGGTGGTGGCATGTCCATTATTGCTTGTACTTTCTTTGGATCTACTTCAATTTCTTTTACAGAAACAATGTATCCCAACAACTTCCCTGATGTGACACCAAATGTGCATTTCTTAGGATTGAGTCGAAGACTAAATTTTTCCATATGATCTAGGATGGGCCCCAAATCTTGCAGATGAGTATTGCATTTAGCACTTTTGACCAATGTATCATAACAGAGTCCTCCATGGTTCTATGCATCATATCATGGAAAATTGTAGTAACAACTCGCTGATACGTAGGACCAATGTTCTTCAAACCAAATGGCATCACATTCCAACAAAAGGTTCCTTTTTCTCCTGGTCTTCTGGCACAATTTTTATCTGATTGTATCCAAAAAAACCATCCATAAGTGGGTACATCTCATAGCCAGCTGTCATGTCCATGATCATATCAATATTAGGGAGCAGAAAGTCATCTTTAGGACATGCCAAGTTAAGATCACAAAAGTCTTTACAAACCCTGATAGATTTATCATGCTTGGAAACTAGAACAATATTGGATATCCATTTAGCATAATCAATTGCATGAATGAAACCAGCCTTTAGGATTTTCTCCAATTCTGCTTTGACAAGCAATGCAATGTGAGGGTGCATTTTTCAAAGCTTCTATTTAACTGGTTTGATGCCTGGTGCTATGGACAAATGATGCATGATAAGATCACGATCCAATCCTAGCATGTTAGAGTATGTCTAGGAAAAATTTATTTTCTTTTCCTTGTAAAAGGCAATGAATTGTTCCTTCTCTTCAGTTGATAGTGACTGCGCCAAATTTATCATATGAGGATGTTCTTCTGTGCCCAGCTTAATTGGTTGCATTGGCTCTATCAACACTGATGATCTCTCCTGAAAGTGACTAGGAAGGACATCAAATATCTGATCCATGGGTTCCTTAGAGAGGTTTTCACAATTGGATACATCTTTTGTTTTTACTTTTATGGGTTTCGACACTGCCACAATGTGGTTTTCACCATCAGACCTTTTGCATTTTTCTTTCTAATTGTGTGACTGAGATATTTGATGTCAACCTCAGTCATGTTGATACTCTACTCATTGTTGGAAGACATTACTGGTTCGATAGCGTTATGGTAATAGGTGAGAGCATAGTCATTCTGGAACATGGGGAATTGGCTAGATGCATTGGGGTTCTAGTCTATAAGTTTAAGATGTGTGAGTGAGAGAGTAGTGGCTGCTTCAATTTCTTTCATAGTATAGTCATTAAGTGCTTGGACCAACAATTTGAGACCTATGATGACCCCATCTACAGGTGTGTTCAAATGCCTTGAAGTACGAACATTAGTAATTGACGATTCTAGGACACTAGTTGGATCTGACCCATGTGACCTAACCCTAGATGTTTCACCCACTTTGATTTGGTTTTCATAGACATGCACTTGGTCAATGTCTTTATCAATAGTCACTTCTGACAAAGAGTCAAACTCATATTCCTTAGAATCAGTGCTAAATGGCAAGAGATTATAAAACTCCCTAACAGTGATAGGGACATAGTCACCTTCATCCTTTGGGTTCTTACACAAATACTCAACATGGCATGACTGACTAGATTCTCCCTTTTCTGAATTATATTTGAATTGCTCAGTATTGTCCTCAGAAGAATCACTACTATCATCCATAGTGGTAACACATGGCACAAAGTCATCTGGCTTAGCAAATAATTTAGTGAGATCATAAGGGATAGGATGAGGATAGGAATCCTCATTATCATATTCTTCCTCTTGAGTATCTGACTCATCTTGTGATTCATTTTTAGATAAACTATCAGGTGTTGGTATGAATTTATTCGATCCCAAATGAAAAGGAACCTTCTTTAATCCTAGGCCAGTTGTATCATGGTTGCTTTGAGCTCATTTTTTGATAGGATCAATTAGGCCATTGTTATTGCACCCAATAGGGCTAGTTCCCTTGTAACCAAAATGCTTCATAAGCCTAAGACTAGGTCCATATTTCTTAGCAGTGAGTTCTCAAGCTTGTTCTATTAGGACTACTGGAGCCTCCTCTCTGTAAATCCATGCAACAATGGCTCTATTTTCACTTTCATCTTCTAAGGGAACTATAGCCTTGACAAAAGTGCCATTATACTTGGTCTGAGGTGTTAGCATGAATGACTTCTTTTCCTCTGAGGGTCTCCCATAATGTCGAGGGGACTCTGGAAGAGACGTTAATGACAACACTGGTTGAATGTGGTACTCTCCCATACTAGTTTCTTTCAGTTTGAATGATTGCTCAATTTGTTTCAATTTATTGTCATGATAATCAGTAGACTCATGGTTAGTAGGGATGAAATTTTTAGCAGCTTTGACCATGTTGTAGGTGTAGCTAGTAGTGGCAGAAATAGTAACTTCAGAGCCATGAAATAAGAATTTGATGCATTGGTGGTATGTGGATGGCATAGAGCGCATCTCATGTATCCATGGCCATCCTAATAGAATATTGTACACCAAGGGAATGCAAAGCACCTGACAGGTGACATCCCTTTCTATAAGACTGACGTGAATGGGTAAAACCACAAGACCTAGAGACTTTTGTTCCACTTCATCATACGCTTTGATAGTGATCTTTCATCAAGGATCAATAGAGTCCTTAGAATAATTTAATTGTCTAAGTAGAGTAGCAGAGACAATATTTAGGCCAGCACCATTATCAATGAGTACTCAATGAACACATGTCTGATCGATCATAACCTCGATGTGTAGAGGTTGATTGTGTGGGTGACTCAGTGAGTTGTCATCTTCCTCAAAAAAAGTCATAAGATATGGCAAGGTCAGGTGACCTACCATGGATTGAAATCACTCAAGATCAAAATCTTGTGGAACATTTTCCTCAATGAGGGCTTTATCCAAAATTCTCCTATGAGCAGGCGAGATTCTAAGTAGCTCAAAGATGGAAATCTGAGCATTAGTTCAATTTAGTTGATTGAGAACACTATAACTAGTTTCAGTCAAGTTCGTTGTGGGTTTTACACCTTTGCCAGATGGACCAACAAGGGTTTTATTTTTATTTTGTTCAAGATCTGAAGTAGGAGGCGCAGGGCCTTTGAGCACCAACTTGGCGTGTGAGTGAGTAACAGTGTTAGCATAGTGTTGTGAAGGCGTATTATCCATTTCATCAAAAGTAGGGCCACTCAAGACAAATGGTGTCTTGGGTTTATCATTATCTTGCTTTCCCTTAATGGTAATAATGTCATAGTATTTAGAATCCATAGGTTCAGCCATGTGAATGACATTGTCATCATTGGAATATGTATAGTTGACCTTGTTGTAGGGTTGTGGTTTCAAAGTCTCTCCTTTTTCATAAGTTGGGAAAGGTTCTTTGAATGCCTTATGATCTGATTTTTTGTTATGCCCATCTACCACAAGATCACTAGCATCAATCATGTCCTAGACTTTACGGTGCAAGTTTATACAATTGCTATTTTTGTGTCCCTTGTTTTGGTGATACTCACAGAACAAGCTCTCATTCCACCATGGTGGACATGGTTGTGGATCATAGGGATAAGGGTTATCCATTGGTGAAATAAGCTTATGTTGTAGCAATGTTTTGTAAACCACATCCAAAGGTTCTGCCAAAGGTGTATACTCTCATTTGGGGCATGTAGTCCAAGAGTTTCCCAATTTGCTCCTAGATGTCTTATTGTCAGGAGGAGGTTTCTCAACATTTTTGGCCACTTTGAGGCCATCTGTGACATTAAATGCAGCTTTAGCAGGTTTGGGTTTGACATTGTCGATAACTCCATCATGTACAATTTCTCAGTTCTTGTTGACATGTTTGGTTTTATCCCTGTTGGAAGTGGAACCTTGTTTTATATCTCTCTAAAGAGTGAGTTCACCTTTCTTGACCATAAATTCTTCAATATGGATAGCCTGTGTGATCATGTCTTCAAAGGTACATGGACCATGAAGTTGGACTCTATATTCGAAATCAGGTAGGAGGTTATCAATGAAAATGTCAAGCTTCTCTGTTTCTGGAATTTTATGAGAATACTTAGTGTATAGTTGTCTCCACCATTGGAGAAATGTGACAAAAGGTTCTTCAGCTTTCTATTTAAGGTTGCATAGATCTCGAATATTGACAGGGTGTTGTATGTTATGAGAATATTGCTGAACAAATAGATTGACAATTTCATCAAACGTCTTGATACCAGGAGGTAAATGTGAGAACCACTCCAAAGCCTCAACATCGAGGCTTCTAGGGAATAAATGCATGAGGTAGGTTTGATCGTGTATAAACTCCATAGACTAAGCACCAAATTTATGTACCAAAGTACTTGACATATTTGGGTAGCTCTACACCTCATGGAAAAGGTGGCATGTTTATGCATTTGTCAAATGGAAATGGGAAAAGAGCATCCAATGTGTATGTTTTCATGGGTTTCTCTTTCTCATGCATCATCTGAGCCAAATTGTCTTGCATAATTTTTAGTTGTTTTTGGATTTTAGAAGTCTCACTTTCTTCTTCAGGCATGATAATGGTTTCCACATTGAAATGAAAGGGCAATTTAGCTCCCTCTTGGGCAAGTTTGAGAAAGTACTTTTCTTTCTCTTTGTTGAGTAGGATTCCCATGACCTTTTGAAATTTTTTGTCTCTTTGACATTTTGCTATGCATTCAAGGAGGATTTCTACCTCTTCCTATTCCTCATCGATGTCATAGTCTTTCTCTTTCTCTTTGTCATTCTTAGGTGTTTCTTAATGTCGACTATGACTACCATGTTCAGGTTCATAATTAGTCATTATAGGAATGTGTTCAATTTTAGTGTGTTGTGTTTCAAAAGGTCCTCTAAAAAAAGGATCAGACACCATGTTTGGTAATACAGGATCTCTACCTATCTTAGTATCCTCTTGGCACAAAGGATTCCTAATTTGTTGCAAGTTTATGGAAAATGTTCATTGAACTCGAGATGACCTGGTAGGTGAGCGGAATCATGAAGATGCATCACTAGCCGAACTAGATACAAATTGCATAATGAAAGGTAAGTGACCTCTGTAGCAATTATGACCCCTAGCATGACCACATCTAAGGTTATGGGGATAAAACACGTTGCCACTTCTGGTTGCGACAGTCATAGAAAAGGACAAGAAGCTAGAACCTGGACAAGGACTACACTAAGACTGAGTCTCAAAAAGGACAAGATAATAGCAAGAATGTTGTCCACTAAGGCACAAATGGTCTGATTTAAAGGCTAGAATAGCCAGAGATTATGACCAATGCTACATAAAGTATGACAAGCATTAAGACAAGGATAGAAAATAACTTATGAGATGAGACTAGTCAAAGTGCAAGATAAAAGCCCTTAGCAAAGCAAAGTACCACTATTTCAAGACTGCTCGCAGACAGAGAGTGACAAACAGATGCAGAAAAGGGTAGCATGTAGAGTGCAAACACCTCAAATAGATCGAAAAGTGGAAATGTTGACCCAAGATTTTGCGCGAGAAACCTTTACAGGCTGTGCAAGGAAGTTTTTTGAGCTGTGCAAAGAAGTTTCTTGGGTTGGTGAAAGTTAATGACAGTAGTTTAATTTCACGCAAGGAAGTTCAGACGGTCACGCGAAGACTCATGACATCAGTTTAATTTTGTGTGAGCACAAAATGATCTCGCGCGAGACTGAAAAAGTTTTGGTGCAAGAAGGTAGACTAGTTTTACAATAGTGATGGATTTTGACAATATTTCTAGACTTTTCAAATAGAATAGACAAATTTTTGACATAGGTTCAATTGGATAGATAGCGAGATTGACCTCGCAAGACATTTGGACAAAGTTTCAAGTTTTCAATCTAGGCAAAGTGTTTAAACAAGATAGTGGGAATCAAGTAGTAGTTGAAAATAGTCCTGTCAAGGACAAAGCAACTCGACAAGATAGGGGAGTCTTGACCTTTGTTTGTTGTAACTCATTTGGACTTTGTTGATGACTCGATAAAAAACATGCTTTATCCCTAGAAAGAAAAATTGGTAGAGAAGGAAAAACCTTTGTCCCACATCTTATGTGCATGTATGTACCTCACACAGCCATGTCACCCCCTAGAGGGAACCCATGTTTTTGGTATATTCAAAGGACTCAATAGTATACGTTGAACGAGCACCCTTGTGGCAGGGGACAAGCACGTATACCACCTTCAAACATCTAGTAGCATGCCTATGGTGAGTTCTATAGGATAGATTCTTCCCCCTCCTTGCACAAAGATTATGCCTCCTTTTGGAGGTGAACTAGGTGGCTTCTAACTAAGAGGTTTTTACTTGGCTTCTATTTGAATTAATCCCCAGTGGCTTTGCAAGCAGAGTCGAGGCCAGCAACCCACACCAACATCTGAAAGTACACACTACTTGCTTAACAAGCCAAGGGTCAGTGTCGACTAGTGCACAGATAGAGCTTCCTCTTGATATGTGATATCAATAATTAAAGGGAAGAAATTAATCTGGCTTTGGAGTCTTTCGCTCTACAAAGTATCTTGATTATAGTGAGTTGGAATCTCTAGCGAAAGGAGTGTGCTCACTTGGGTCATTCTTAGAGGTTGGATCACTCTGGTAGGCCCTCTAAAAGATTGACATGGACTGGTGGTTTAGATCTAAGGGTCCAAGTTTCTAATTTCCCTCAAGGGGAAAGAGCATAATCCTCTACCTTATTTCCTCGCCCAAACATGCAAAACAGATTAATTACCCACTTGGTTTAATCAATCCAAACTCATTCTTCTTTAAAGATTTTGATTCCATTAAAGGAAATCATTGTCTTATCATAGAAGAGAACAAGAATTGGAGAACCACCAAGCTACTTGCCTTCTTCAAAATGTCATCTTTCAGAAAGTGTCTAGGTTTTTGATTCACTCTTGGTCATGACCTCCAAGAAGTGAAGAGCATATTCCCCTATTCTTCTGTCTTTCACCCTAGGAAGTTCACAAGCCCCTAATTAGACTAGTTTTGAAAGAAATAAGAGAAGACACACATTGTTTTGTGGGTTTGAAAATATTGATCTTTGACAAGCGTATCTTCAACAATCGTCCTGCAATCAAACTGTTAATCCATTTTCAAGTGGGTTTTAAAAAGAATATTCGGGAAATGTCCTGCAAACAATAGTTAAGTTGCAAGGAATCAGAGAAATAGATTCAAAATAAAACATGTTAGTGAAATTAGATAATTTGTATATCAAAAAAAAATGCTCAAAATTAAGGCTTTTGTTACAAGATCTCGCATGAGATCTCTGACAGAGACGTGTGAAACTATTTTTAGCTCACGTAAAATTCCTTTACAGCTCGCATGAAGAAACAGGTGTTGCATGAAGTTTCATGTGCGTAGGCACTTTCTCATGTGACACATAGAGAATTTTCACACAAAGATTCAGAACCTTCACGCAAAAATGAATAGTCTCACACAAAGATTCAGAACTTGTACAGAATCATACGGATAGAGAACACAAAAATGATTTTAAAAATGCAGAGTAAGGCTAGAGAAATTGATTTTCTTGGCCCCACGATGGGTGCTAGAAATGTATATGCAGAATGTGGCCTGATTCTTCACACACACACTTTAACATAGTCTTTATATGAGGATTCATCCCATAATGAATATTGGATTGTCCATCTAAAAATCATCCAACAAGCCAACCTGTTGCCTTCTATCTAAAGGGATTTTGCTCGTTAATATCCTCAAAATTGAGGTGCGAGTAACCTGACCCTCTAAGAAAGAAGGATTTGAAATGAGATGCAACTAATCTATGTGAATATGCAAATTAATCTAAAATTAGATATGCAAACTAGTCTAAGAAGATATAAAAGAAACTATGCTAAAGATGTATGCATATTAGATCTAGATGAGATTTAAGCTAACAATGAAAATCTATGAGAATGTAATAAGCTTAAAAGAGTATGCAATTTGGCAACAATTCGATGAAAATTCTAATTCATCCTCTAAAAATAAAGAGATGAGGGTCTCTTAAATAGACTTACTTGAAAACCTCTGATGGTTGAGATCAATTTCAATCAATAGTCAGGATTGAAGATGAAGTTTAGTCATGAAGGAAGTTTTCCAAATCAAAGGGAGTTAACTAGCTCAAATCTGAGTGTAAGAGTTAGTCAACTCAGATAAACTTTAGTGTCAGAGTAAGTGATCTGAGTTATTTCCAACTTGATTAGTAGTGAACTAGGAATTTCCCTTTTTTGAACTGAAGAGAGATTTGGGAGAGATATTTAATTTAATAAAATGAGATATGCTCTCATAATTACCTTTTCTTATTAATTAAATAATTCTATTTAATTAATTAGAGACACTTTTCTTATTTAATTAAATAACTTCATTTAACTAATTAGGAATGGCTTCCCATTTAATTAAATAACTTTTCTCAATTAATTAGAAATAGCTTTCCATTCAATTAACTAATTTTGTTTAATTAATTAAAAATAGGCATATTTATTAAATTAAATTAATTTAATTCCTTAGTACATTAGCCTTAGGACATAATTTAACTTAATTAAAGTGTAAATACTTTAAATTAAATTACATTGTAATTAGTAGGTTTAATTGACTAATATGAATCAATTCTTTAGGAATTAAATAAAGAGTATGATGAATGCAGATTTAGGTTTTCTGCATTTGACAATTAAGTCAAGTAGCGAGTAACAAAATAAGAATTGCCTAGTGACATAGGACTTTAGAATTGGTCAGAAATAGACTAGAATTGGTGATCATGGTAATAAGCCAATTTTGAGGTGTTACACCATCAAGTACAAGCAGTAGGCAGATAAAAGGATAAAAGAACTTCAGTTCAAAGTTGGGGATATGTTAACAATCCATCTTAATAAGGCAAGGCTTCCAAAGAAGATGCATACAAAACTACAAATGAAAAAGATTGGCCCATTTAAGATAGTTAAGAAGTGTGGCAACAATGCTTACCAAGTTGACTTACCCCTTGATATTAACTTGTCTCCTATTTTTAATGTTTCAGACCTGTATGCTTTCAAGGGTGTTATTTCAAATGATGTGGATGTAGGTACACTTCTAGATTCCAAGGAGGAGTTGAAGAAAACCATCCCACCAATGCCTAAACCCATGGTGGAATCCATTTTGGATAAGAGAATTAGTAAGAAAACCTAGAGGAAGACATACTCTGAGTATCTAGTATAGTGGAAGGGACAAACAATAGCAAATGCAACTTGGATGACTGAGAAAGCTCTTAAGGCTTATGGCATTGATCTTCCACTTCACAACACTCTAGAGACTGGAGTTTCTTTTATGCAGGGGAGAATGGTGAAGAGAACCTAATCAAATTTTTATTTTGTTTGATGTAATAAGGTCTGGGGATTGATCAAGTGATCTCCCTAAGACCATCCACTTTTGTAAAGGATGAAAGTCCCGATGGTACAATTATAAGCTAGGTCATCATTCAGTCCAATAAAGTGGACTTTGATTTATTTCATGTTTCCTAGGGTAGTCTAGGTGTTTAGATAATTAGGAGAACCTATAGGAGTTGTTAGAATTCAATTTGCAAGAAAATGTGGTCACAAAGAAAATTTGCAAAATTTGCAAAAAGTTGCATAGCAACTTTTGCAATTTGTTGACAACATTTCAAATAAACCACTCCCAACAGATAAAACTACCATAAGGTGGTTCTACCTATTCTAAATGGCCTATAAAGGCTCTAAACACTTGAAGGAGGAGTTGTATGAAGAAAAGCATTGTAACTTGCTCTTTCATCAATAAAATTTGTTGTGCTAGTACAAGTTTTTTTTATTTCTTCCATACAGTAGGGCATCTATTGATTGGAGGCTAAAAGCTTTAGATCGATCCATTGGCCCTATTTATTTGTGAGATTTTGGTTTTTGTATCTATCATAGTATTCAAGTTATTCAATTTTATTGGCCACTACCCTATGAAACCCTTAAAATCAGGGTTTGGTCAAAGAAATGGCCCTAACTTAAATCTCCACCATTGGAATTCTTTCCAATTTGGCATGGAGAAAGTTAAGGGTATGCTCTTTCATATTTTTAAAATTTTGGAATAGGTGGTTGTAGCAATGAATTTTAAGAGCAAGCTCTAGGTCAAATATCCCCATGTATTTTACCTTATTTTGATGCAATTTGATTAGATAATGAGAAGGAAGGAGGTTGAGGACTTGGTGTAAGAATGAGATACCCTTTTTTGAGTTTGGAGAACAACCTAGTGGTGGAGGTTTGATTTCATGAACCCATCCTTTATCATTTGCCTTGTAAACCATGCCTAAAGTAGCTAATGAGGCCTATGTGCTTGGTATTGGTCGAGGCATGTTGGAGTGGAGTGAGGCCTTGAAACTTTGGAATTTATCAATACTTGAAATAGGGTATTTAAATTAGCATTTTTTTTTCTAGGTCCTTTGGTGAGTTTTGAAGTTATTGGTGGAAAACTAATTTAGGAGACCTAATAGGCTATTAGGTCAAATTCAACATTTTGCATTGTGGGTTAATGGGAGTAGATCCATTGGAAGGTTTACCTTGTTTGGGTTGAGTTTGTGTTGTTTCAAGCTTTGTTGGTGGTAAATAGGCCAAGAGCATCAGAATCCCTATTTTTTCCATTTTGGGGTAGGAAGCCTTATTTGCACTAAGTTGGGTGTAGTTGGGTATTGTGTCTTGCTTGTGGAGTAGGGCCTAGAAACCTATTGGAGAGATTGTTTAATATGAGTATCCACTAAGGGAAGTGAACCAAAGCTTTTGACCTCTCCTTTGTGAAGTTGGGGGGTAGTGTAGAAGTTTGGATTGATTCTTGCTTCCTTGTGCTTACTCTGCATCAGCATCCCACATCTTCTTAGTAGTATCACATTCCTTGATATCATCAAACTTAGTGTAGCTTAGGGTAGAGGAAATCTCTAACATAGGATAATTGTTTTCTTTCTTATTTTTTAGATCCTCAACAATTAGGGCTCCAACAAGGCTCCAACAGGGCACACATGATCAATGGTGATGGTAGATTGTGCATGATCTCCATGTCCTCCTAGATGTAACTTCATTAAACTTTTCCATGTAGGAAAGTTCTTGTTAAGCTTGGGTACCTCTCTTTTAGACATATCAATATTTTTCTTCTTGTACCTTCAAGATAATCCTCTCAAGAAATTTTCAGCATGAATTTTGATGATGCTACATTAGGAGAGTATCCTAGGAATTGTAGAGTATTGATATGTTGTAGTCATGAATGTATTTGGCATTGATGTCAACATAGTAGTAATTGTGTTAAGAATGGAAGAATAATATTTAATAATCTTAGTATGTGCATAAGCCAAGTAATTTTTAGATGATGCATAGTGGAGGAAATGTTCCTTAGTTTTTCTTGATGATGTGGTTAAAAGAACTAAGTCTAATTCAATGGTATACATAAGCTACAGTTGATTTACTAGAAGCAGTATAGAAACAGAGCATCTATTTGGCAGCTTATGATGTTTGCATTATATCTTTTAGCCAACATATAATGAGATGATGCACAGTTAACCAAAGATAGAGATACTCACATGATGATGTCATTGTGTGCACAAGATGTGGTTTCACACATGTGAAGTGTTGTATAGACTATGAGCCGATCATACTATTGTAATTGTGAATTAATTAATTATCTTATTTTAATTAATTATGAAAGCCTCAAGGCCAACTCAAGGAATTATTATGAAGATATGGTATAAAGGAAATTTTTTTTCCTTGCTTATGAAGTGGACTTGGATTAGAGGATCAAGTGGAATGTGAAGTATTAGTGCGTAGTTAGAGAAGGAGAAGAATGCTTATTGAATGTGTGTCAGTGACCCAAGGGATCATTGGATGTGTAGTATGAGATCTAGTTACAAGATCTAAAGGAGTAGATGTCTAGTTGATAGAGATCATTTGGATAATGGGTTCTTTGATCATAACCTCGAAGTAGTATGCAATGGGTCCAATTGTCTTCCAAAACTCCTAACAAGGTTGGCACTATTGGAAATAATTGATTAATTGTGTATTGTGTTTGATGTTACACAAAATGTCATGTCACTACAAGTTAGTGTATGTTGAGCTCACTCGGGCGATAAATATAGTTTCTTGAATATGCTGAGCATTCCATAGTTTTCCTAGTTCAGAAGATAGTGTCTACTAAGTTCACTCGATCGTCAAAAGAAAGTTTGCAGAAGTTGAGTGTTAACCAAGCTCACTCAATCAATGAAAGAAATGTTCTATGGAACAAGTGTTAACTAAGATCACTTGGTTACCATAGGAACTTTGTGAATATGTATTTTTAATTGAGTTTATTGGGTTAATGCAAGAAAATTATTTTTTAGTTAGTGTCTACTAAGCATGGTCAACTAACATAGGATTTTCTTATTCTCGCATATTGAGTTCAATTATTTTGGTTGTTGGTTCCATCTGATTGAGAAGATGAATATTAATTATTCTAAGATGTATTCAAGCTAACTTGAAAATGTGTAAGATATAAATATAAGGTTAAGCTAAGGATTGAAAGTGTGGAAGTGATTAGAAGATTTGATATTCTTAGAGGACATAGATTGGAAGGATAAGAAGAATATCCTTGGTGAGTTACAAAGATAGATTTGATCGGGAACGATTATGTATACAAGCTAGAATTGAGATCTATAATTAGCAATTTAGTTGCATCAAAAATTAGGTCACCTCATTGTTACTTTCTAATCATTGGAGCAGTGATCTAAATCTCTTAACCAAGTTGGCTTAACAACTACTTATAAATCCTCTAACAAGGTGGCATTTCTATTTGAAGTATCTAAAAGACCTCTAACAAGGCCACTCCCAATAGGTTGATTAAATTCTCTAATAGGGTCACACCTAACAATGTGTTTTGTAATGTTTGACAAGGTTGGCTCCTACTAGGGCTCACTTAGTAACTATTTGTAATTGGTGGCTTTTCCTAAATTGGGTTTCCATGTTAAATCTTGGTGTCAATTTTGTTCATGTTATTTCTCTTATGTGTATGCAACTAAGTTAAGTAAGATTAATCATACATAATATCTTAAATATTTTCATATTAACCAATTACCAAGTTATTTTAGTGTTTATCAAGTTACAACATTTTCTAGTGTAAACCAAGTGCATATGTGTTTGTTGAGTTACAACACAATACAATTTAATTAGTGTTTTAAAATTATATTGACATCTAAGGGATCTATGATTTATTTTAGTGGTAATTCATCCCTCCACTCTTAGTTACTCTTCTTATATTTCCAACAATTGGTATTAGATCTTCTTGGTGCTTATAGAAAAGGTTTAAAGGATCTAAGCAAAAGATTAGGATGTCTTATAGAAGAGAGATTCCCAAGTTGAATAGAGACAACTTTGTAGCATGTCAGGAACTTATGAAGTTGCATCTAGAAACCATCAAAAATTCAAGTTTGAACTACTTAAACACTAATTATAAGGCTCCTACTAGTACAATGTCTCTAGAAGAAATCATTGAAAAGAAAAGTCATAATATCATGATGATTGATATAGCATCAACTCTTAACTATGTTGAATTTGATGTAGTCAAAGGATGTGCTACTACTCATTAAATGTGGACCAAACTAAAAGATATATATGGTGGTGATGTTAATGTAAAAAGAGCCAAGGAAGAAAGCTTTAGAGGTTAGTTTGATTAGATAAAAATGAGAGAAGATAAAAACATTGTAAATTATGTTGATAGAATCAAAGCCAGTGTCAGCACTATAAAAGCCTTTGGAGAAACAATTGATGAGGTAACAATGACAAAAAATGTACTCAAAATTCTTCTTCCTATCTATGTAATCAAAGTATTTTCTATTCAAGAGATGAGATGTGGTCCAAATAGCAAGATAACTGTTAACCAAAAATGCCCTCCCACCAAAATATTGAATTTAAGTGCCAGCCCACCCAATGATCACTTCCCAATGTTTAAATATAAATAACACCGAAGGAAATACAAAAATAAATGAAATAAATGTTTAATTTGTTTCCATATATTTCTAAGTTTATTTCCTGACCCCCACAACTTTTCAAACCATTAGATCTTGCATAGATCCAAAATAGGAACCTTTTTGGTTTCTTAAAATGAATGAACTTTAAGTAATGTGGGCAAACACCTCATCACTATGTGGCATGTGGATCTATTTTGTCTTTATGGGTTGCAAAAAAAGTAAAGTTTTTTGGTGATTTGGCATATGAAAGGCTTTTGGTTAGTTGTAATACTGACATGAGTAGAAGGTGGGTCACATGTTCCTAGTTTCTGCCTTCAATGTCAGATCAAAGAGGATCTATGGTCATTTCTTTGTCACTTTATGAAGTTGTGAGGTTTTTATGAAATGCGAAAAAGAGATATTGTGACATGTGGACTTCATGATGTCATTCCCCTGTGTGGGTCACAAAGGGGGAATTGGTCACAACCACAATGGACATGTCAAGGTACATTGAGAAACTAGCGTCAGTTCATTGGATGGAGTCGATGACTAGACCATGTAAAGATATTGACTATGCAAGAGGTAGCCCAACTTATATTTCATTGTCAAATGAAGGAAGATCAATTTCTTTCACTTTTTTAAATTTTGAAGATGCAAGGCTTTTAGACAATGCAAGAAAGTTAGCTTTGGACATGTGCCACTATGGATCTAGATTCTTTAGTGGGTTGTCTTTTGACTATGTTGACATGTTGGCTAAGTTGGTGTTCACTGGAATTTTGATTGGCCATCACTTTTCCACATTTTGTATTTCATTAAAGTTTCAAACAATGCAGGGAACCAAATTTTTGACAAGTGAACATGTGGGGTCAATTGTCCCAACGGTAGTGTTAAGGTGGATGCTAAGTGTTTTCTAGGCCTAGAAATATCAAGGGAAAGCATGGTTATAACTAGGATCTCTCATGATCATCGATCATTTGGTAATCAATGATAAATAATTTTCTACATTTTGAAGCTATAGGAATTTTAGGCGATGCAGGGAAGCACCTTGTGAACATGTGTCCTTGCAAACCTGGATGTTAAGTGGTGGTAACTTTTGTAGTGATGGACATGGTTAAAATCCATAGTTTCATAGGGTGGGTAGTTAGTAATTCTAATAGGATGGTCAACACTTGAATACTTTGTGAGGTGGTAGAATGATAAAAGACTATAGGTCCACATGGCCCTTTCTAGTTACAAGACTCAGTTGACCTGTTGACTTTTGCTGATTTTGTTGAGCCAACTAGGAGATAAGGATGGTTTTCATATGTGATCTAATCTTCTTGATCATTTCCAACCACTCCCTAGTTATTGTTGTGCTAGAAATGATGTAAAGGCATTCCTTCCACACCTAATTGCTCATTTTTCTCCATTCTGCATTGATGGTTTTTGTTTCTATCTTCTCAAGGATCTGTTTTGGCAATACATGGGATTTTATTGCATCTGAATGTCTAATAAAATTATATTTTCTATGGATTTGTACAATTTTTTTGTGAAACTTTACTTTTTGTGGTTGAACTTGGCTTCTTTCTAAAGTTATCTCAGTTATACTTGAACTATAAAAGCAAGGTTGTAATTCTTTCTTAGGGTTGGACCCTCTCTATTTCTTTGGAATTTTTCTAGCATGCTATTATAAATCCCCTTTGCATCTGCATTGTATGGCATTCTACCGTCATTGGTGTATTGTGGATATCTTCAATTTTGCATGATTATATCTTTTTGACCTATGAATGATATATAAGTGAATCTCATCATCCTTGTGTCATTTATTTGGGTTTTCTGATCTGCATGTGATTTTTGGATTAAAATAAATTGTTTGGATGTTTATATACTTTGGTGTCATGATGGTTCAAAAGTGCATGGATGGGATAAGATTGGTTTGGGCACTCTATTTTTTTGCATCACCCCTTAGGTTAGAATAGGTAAATTTTCTTTCTTGCATCTCCTTCTCACTTTTCCTCTCCAAGTGTAGTTAGGTGCACCCTGATAGAAAAGAAAGTCGGCCTTCTCTAGAGACTCAACCTCATAGCTCAAGCCCCACATCTTGGAGGTTGTTTCCATGTTTCACAAGGTTGTCCTTAGGTAAAAACTTTGGACATGGGTGAAAACTTTTGTGAGAAAAAATAACTTTGGATGCTCTATTTGGAAGGTTGATAGCATTTGAACTAGATAACTATGATAATTATACTCCTAGTTCTAGTGATCTTGAGTCTGCATTTGAAGCCAAAGTATCACTCAAGAAGAAGCTAAAAAATATGAAAGAAAAAAATTTGATAGTGAAGAGGAAGACAACTCTAACAGTGATCTTGAAGTTATCAAAGCATTACTTGTAAGAAGGTATCCCAAAGGAAAAGGAAATAATAAAGGCAAAATTCCCCTAATCTATTTCTCTTGTGAAGAAGTTGGACACATTGTCGTTAGGTACCCAAATAGAGAAGAAAAAGATGAAAAGAAACACAAAAAGTTAGAAGGAAATAAGGATTTCAAAAACTACAAAGACTACAAGGACAAAGGTAAGAAATCTTGTTTGATAGCTAAAGATTCAAATAATAGTGAAGATGATGAAATGGTTTACATTGCTGTAAAAGATGAATCTGATGATGAAGGAGATAAAATGGCACTTATCTCTCATGTTAGATAAAATGATACATGGATTATTGATAGTGGTTGCTCACATCATGACTAGTGATAAAACAATACTTGAACATATGGAACATTATCATGATGGTAGTGTGAGATTTGGAAACAATGAACCTTGTTGCTTAAAGGGAAAGGGTTGTATTTCTCTAACCAATGAACTTATATGTGACAATACTTAATGGGTTGAAGGACTAAAGCATAATATACTAAGTGTGGTAGACTTGAATAACATTGGATTCAAGGTAGAATTCATGAATGGGAAAGCCAAACTACTAGATGGAAAAGGAAATCTACTTGGGTCTAGCAAAAAAATAAAAGGTAACCTATTCTACTTAGATCTCAATGAAAGTTCACGTTTTATTGCTCAAGTAGAAGAAATTTGGTTATGGCATAAAAGTTTGTCTCATGTGAAATTTGATAATCTTGTCAAGATAAGAAAAATAAAAAGAGTAAGAGGTGTTCCTAGTTTGAGGAAACCTGATATGGGTCTATGCAAAAATTGTCAAATTGGATAATGGGCAAGACAAGCTCCAAAAGAAAAGAATATCATTTAGAAGAAGTCTTGGAGTTAGTTCATACATACTTATGTGGACCTATTGGAATAGAGAGTCATAGTGGGGATAATTATTTTATTCTATTTGTTGATAATTATTCTACAATGATGATTGTAATGTATCTAAAAGAAAAATTTGAAGCTTTTTAGAAGTTTAAGTGGTATCTAGAAAGAGTAGAGAAAGAAACTAGAAAGAATATGAAATGTTTGAGATTAGATAGAGGTGGTGAATTCATTTCCAATTAGTTTAGTGAATTTTGCATTGAAAAAAAAATTAAGAGACAAGTATCAACCCCTGGTACACCTTGAAAAAGTGATATAGTTGAAAGAAGGAATAGATCCATCATGGATTGTGCAAGATCCTTAATGATAGAAAAGAGTGTTGTAATCAAATACTAGAAGGAAGAAATTAGTACTGCAATGTATACCTTAAACATAGTATAGTTGAAGAAAGACTCAAATCAAACTCCTTATAAAATATGTTATGGCTACAAAACCGATGTTATATCTTGAAGGAATCTATGAAAGGTAAATTTGATGTCAAAGGTGATGAAGGCATATTCCTAGAATACTCCTACAAAAGTAAACCATAAAAGTGTTTGAATCTAACTACTCATAAGATCATAGAAAGTGCACATGTGAGAATTGATGAATTTGCAAAAAAGAGTGAAGAGGAAAGCAACAAAGACTTGAGGATTATACAAAGTTTGTTTATTATGAACCTGATACTATACAAAATCTATTTGGAAGTCAAGGGGCCTCATCTCTTGAGTCCAAAAAATCTACAAAAGCTATTGAGTTGCATCTAGTGCAACCTAAATCAAAGGCTAAAGGATTTGAGTCACAATTGGACACTACTGAGCTACAACCTAAGCAAACCAAGTTAGATGGACCCAAGTCACAAATAGTGGGACTTAAAATTAACATAGAAGATCATGAAGAGGTCAATGGAACATGTTCTAAATCCAAAGAACCTATGTTAGCAAGATATGTTAGAAAAAACCATGCACTTGATTAGATCATTGGAGACAAGTCAGATGGAACAATGAAAAGAAACAAATTGAAAGGTGTGTGCTTGCTTGCTAAATTTGAACCTAGATCAGTTAAAGATGCATTGGATAATGAAAGTTGGATCAAAGCTATGAATGAAGAATATAATAGATAGAGAAGAATATGACTTGGACTCTTGTTCGTAGACCAAGGGATAAAAATGTAATTGGTACAGAGTGGGAATTCAAAAATAAGCTAAATAAAGATGGAAAAGTTTCAAGAAACAAAGTAAGGTTAGTATGTAAAGGTTATTCTCAAGAAGAATGTATTGATTATGGTGAAACTCTTGCTCCTGTTGCAAGATTAGAATTTTTCAGAACTCTACTATCATATACATCACACATAGGATATAAAGTTTATCAAATGGATGTAAAATATACATTCTTGAATGGAATTCTTGATAAGGAAGTCTACATAGAAGAACTTGAAGGTTTTGTAGATCCTAGCAAAAGAGATATGGTTCGTAAATTACATAAAGCTTTGTATGGTCTCAAGAAAGCTCTTAGATCTTGGTATGAAAGACTCCATAACTACTTGATAAAGATTAGTTTTTAGAGAAAAAATGATAATAGCAGTCTGTATATCAAAGAAGGACTAGATAAAAAAATTGTGTTGGCAGAAATATTTGTGGATGACACTTTATTTATAGGAAATGATGACTTATACAAGACATTTTTAGTATAGATAAGTAAAGAATTTAATGTGTATGTTTGGAGAGATAAATTTATTTGTTCGATTGCAGATCCAATAGAAGAAAGATGGTATCTATATTAGTCAATCCAAATATATCAAGGAGATACTGAAGAAGTTTAGAATGGAAGATTCAAACCCTGTTGGAGCACCTATGTCTAGTAGATATAAGCTTTCCAAAAGTGATGATTCTAAAGAAGTAGATCATACCATATATAGATTGATGATTGGAAAATTACAACATGTAGTGTACAAAAGGCCTAATATTGCATTAGCAGATGGAATGGTGGAATGATTCTTAGCAAATCCTAAATAAAATAAAATGATGGCAATCAAGAGAATCATGACATATCTAAAAGGTAGTGAAGAATGTGGTTTATGGTACAAGAAAGGAGGCAGTTTGAATTTGAAAGCATTCATAGATGTTGATTGGGCAAGAAGTGTTGATGAGACAAAGAGTACAAGTGGTGGAGCATTATTTCTTGGTTAAAGACTAGTGTCTTGGACAAGCAAGAAGCAAAACTATATTTCTTAGTCCACAGCAAAGGCAAAATATGTTGCAATAGTAGTTAATTGTTCCAATGTCATTTGGTTCAAGCAACTATTGGCAGGTATGAAGATACAGATCAAGGATCTAGTGGTTATCTTTAGTGATAACACTAATGTAATTAATATATCAAAGATTCCTATTATTCATACAAAGCCCAAGCACATTGCTATAAAATATCATTTTTTGAGAGAATTGATACAAGATAAAGATGTTTAAGATTAGAATATGTGAATACTGGAGAGAAAATTGTAGATATATTCACTAAGCCATTACTAAGTATGCATTTTTGTGTCTAAGAGGTAAGTTATGGGTCATTCTCCTATCTAAAGCTCACTAAATGAAGTTTAATGATGCATCATCTAGAGCATGTTGAAGATCAGTTAGTTGATGCAGTATTGACAAAGGCGCATTGTAAATGAATCAGTACATGAGGTATGTTGATATTCATTGAACATTGTCTTTGTCATGAGATGTTAAAGTGGAGGATTTTTTTTTTAATATCTCATAGAAAATGTATTACTTCAGAGATATCAAAGTGGGGGAGGTTTTTATTAGAAGATGATGTTGAAGATAGAGTTTTGCTGACAGGGGGGGAAGAAAAGGTAGAGGCAGTTCACACTAATAGAGGGAGTTCCCTTGGTTGAGAATTAGAATGAAACTAAGGATATGTTCCTTACTTTATTCTTGCTCTAAAATTTTATTATATTATGACACGATGTGTTGCCATCAACGCCAAAGAGGGAGATTGTTGGAAATAATTGATTAATTATGCATTTTATTTAATGTTACACAAAATGTCATGTCATTGTCATTCAATGTATGCCAAGATCACTTGAGAAATGAAGATAGTTTCCTATATATGCCAAGCATTCCAAAAAAAACTTAGTTTTGAAGACAGTGACTACCGAGTTCACTTGCTCGTCAAAGTAAAGTTTGTAGAAGTTGAGTGTTAACGGAGCTCACTCGATTAATGAAGGAAATGTTAGATGGAATTAGTGTTAACCAAGCTGAACTAGTTATCATAGGAACTTTTTAAATATGCAGTGTTAACTGACTTCACTTGGCTAACGTAGGAAAATCATTTCTAAGTAAGTGTCTACTGAGCATGGTCATCTAATGAAGGATTTTCTTATTTTGACATATTGATTTCAATTGATTTAGTTGTTGGTTCTAGCTAACTGAGAAGATAAATATTAATTATTTTAAGTTGTATTAAAGTTGACTTGACAATGTGCAAGATATAAATATAAGGTCAAGTTGAGGATTAAAAGTGTGGAAGTGATCAAAAGATTTGATGATGCTTAGAGGAAGAAAATTGGAAGGATAAGAAGAATATCCTTGGTGAGATATGATGATACATTCAATTGGGAAGGATCAAATATACAAGCTAGAATTGAGATTTGTAGTCAACAATTCAGTTGCATAAAAAATTAGGTCATCTCATTGTTACTTTCTAACCATTGTAGTAGTGATCTAAATCTCTTAATTGAGTTAGCTTAACAACTATTTGTAAATCCTCTAAGAACGTGGAATTTATATTTGAAGAGTCTAAAAGACCTCTACCAAGGACACTCCTAACAAGGTGATTAAATCCTATAATAGGGTCACACCTAACAATGTGTTTTGTAACCTTTAAAAGGGTTGGCTCCTAACAAGGCTCATTTCCAAAGAGTGAAAATTAGTAACTAGTTGCCATTGGTGGTTTTTTCCAAATTGGGTTTCCACATTAAATCTTGGTGTCAATTTTGTTCATGCTATTTCTCTTATGTGTATGCAGCCAACTTAAGTAAGATTAATCATAGATAATATCTTAAATATTTTTATGTTAAGTAGTTACCAAGTTATTTTAGTGTTTAACATGTTACAACATTTTCTAGTGTAAATAGAATGCATGTTTGTTTGTTGAGTTACAAAAAAATGACTTTAATTAGATTTTTTGAATTTTATTGATGTATAAGGGATCAAGGATTTATTTTAGTGGTAATTGATTCATGCCTCCCCTCTCATTTACTTTGCTTATATTTCCAATAGGCACAACTCCTAATAGGGTTGGAATCTCCTAAGAGGGATTCAAAGTCTTCTAATAGGGACTCATATGTACTGAATATATTCATAGACTGCTAATAGGGTCCATCCTCTAATAAGGAATATTTATAGTAGTACATTAGCTTGTGGGTACTGGATCCCCATCAAGATTTTCCCTCTAATTAAGGGCTTCCCTACTTAACATATTTGGTGTTAATTGTGTATGAGTATCTTATTGTGGTTTCAGTTAATATTACTCATATGGTTAAGATTGTTTAAAGATTTTGATAGTGATAATAGTTGGATAACTGATTCTCCCCCCACCCCCTCTCAGTTATATCAGATGACTATATATTCTAACAATTGGTATCAGAGCACTAGGTCCTTGAAGATAAGGTTTGACAACTTTGGGAGATCAATGATGAATATGTTCAAGAAGGATAGTCCAAGATTCAATGGGGCCAACTATCATAGTTGGAAGGAAAAGATGAAGACTCGTCTACTTTGCATGGGTCTAGGATATTCGATTTTAACAAAAGCTAAAAAGGAAATTTTTAAAAATTCAAAGCTAGAGGAATGCAATGAGGTAGAAAGAGATATGTTCATGTGCAACATGAGAGTTAGAGAAGCCCTACTATCAGCTCTTCCAAAGAATGAATACAATCAGATAAAGACACTTCAAACTTCTCATGAAATTTGGAAATCATTAGAAGTTTCTTTTGAAGGTGATGATCATGCAAAAAAAATGAAATTGCAAAATTGTATTTGCATATTTCAAGATGCTAAGATGATAGATGATGAATCCATAAGATTTTATGTTGGTAGAATATCAGACATTGTTACAGGTATTTGATCTCTTGGTAGAACTAAACAAGATGATGTGGTTATATGGAAGATCTTGAAAATTTTATCACCACAATTCAGGAAAACAATTTAGATGATTTAGCTAGTAATGCCCTACACCAAACATTTCACAAAGGAAGCATTGATTCAAATATTAGAATCTATAAAAAAGGAAATGAGATAGTCTGGAGAATTAGCCAAAGTTGAGACAACTTTCAATGCTATGCGCATTCAACCAAATCTATCAAGATGTACAAGTGCAAGATGAGACTTTTCCAGTAGTTGTAGATTTGAAGAAGATAACAAGATTGAAGAAGGAATAGCCCTTATTGTAAGATGAGAGAAATATGGTAAGAAAATCTATAAGTGTTGGACTTGTGATGAATAGGGTCATTATGCATCTAAATTTCCAAAATGGGAGAGAAAATTTAAGCCTAGAAGAGATAAGGGTAGAAATTGTTTATATGTTAATGAGGATGAAGAATCTAATGAAAAAGACTAGAGTGAAAGTGATAATGAATTAGGATTTGTAGCAATAAGAAAAGATAACCTTAATAGAGAAATTAGAGAAGAAAAAATTCTAGATACCCAAGTTGAGACAAAATTATATTAGATAATTGATAGTGGATATTCACATCACATGACTAGTGATATAAACCAATTTGTTAAATTCAAAATTCATGATGGAGGTATTGTTAGAGTTGGTAACAATGCAACTAGTCATATTATAGGGATTGGATCTATTACTCTTGATGGTAAAACTAACATTGATGATGTTTACTTTGTTGATTTTTTGAAACATAATTTTTTTAAGTGTTGGACAATTAGTAGACAAGGGATATCTATTGCAGTTCACAAAGAAGACTTACATTATCAAAGAAAAAGAAGGTAAGATTATTAGTACTAGAATTAGATCTAGAGGTAACATATTTCAACTAAATCCTATTCAAATAACATGTTTGGTTGCAAAGGTTGACAAAATTTTCTTATGGTATAGAAGGTTATATCATATAAAGTTTGATGATATTGTAAAGGTTAGCAATACATTTGATGTGGGAGATCTGCTTAAGATTATTAAGCCCACTAATGTTATCGGCAAGCAATGTATTTTGGCTAAGTAGAGGAAATTAATTCTCTACAACAAAATTGGAGATTATTCACACAAATTTGAGTGGTAGTTTATGATTTTTTTTTATGATTTAACTAAGATGATGTGGGTAGAATTTCTTAAAGAGAAGTCTGAAGCTTTTGAGAAATTCAAGATATTTAAGAATATAGTTGAAAATGAATCTACTGTTAAGATATTTCACATCTAGAGAGTTCAACATGTTCTATGAAGAGAATGGAATCAAAAGATAGTTATCTTCACCTAGAAAACCTAAACAGAATGTGATTGCTGAAAGAAGGAACAAACCAATAGAAAAAGTGACAAGATCAATGTTATTTAAGAATGACATGTCAAAGATATTTTGGAGAGAAGTAATTAACACTATAGTATATACTCTAAACATAGTACATATCATGAAAGGTATAAGAAAGACACCCTATGAGTTATGGTTTGGTCACTCAATATCAGTCAAGTATTTCAAAATATTTGGAAGTAAGTGTTACATAAAGAGAGTTGAGGATATTGGTAAGTTTGATCCTAGAAAAGATGAAGTTATGTTTCTTGGTTACTCATTGAGTGCAAAAATGTAAGGATGGATGAAAATTTTGGTAGTAAAGAGAAGATGGTAGATTATGGTTCTAATGAAGAAGAGGATAATTCTAGAATGGTTAGATAGAATGTTGAAGTTCATTTTTAGACTAACAATGACTTGTAGAACGAAGTATCTGTTGAGAATAGAGAAAAATAGAGATATGAACCTAGAGAGGAGATAAAAGTTGAGATGTCAAATCATACTTCCAGCAAAAACATGAAAAAGAATCACCCTCCAAAGAAGATAACTAGGAGCAAGGATAAAGGTGTGATGACAAGGAACATAGTAATAAGGAATTGTGTCTAAGAGCATAGATGAGGCATGTAAGGATGATCACTAGATGCAATCTATGAAAGAAGAACTAGATCATATTGTGAAGAATGAGACATGGGAATTTGTTCCTAGACCTAAATCTAAAAATGTTATAGGAACCAAGTGGGTGTTCAAAAATAAAATAAGTGAGCAAGGAGAGGTTGTGAGAAACAAGGCCAAAATTGTTTGAAAAGGTTATTCATAGAAATAAGACATAGATTATGAAGAGATATATGCACCTGTGGAAAGAATGGAAGCAATAAGGATGTTCTTGGCTTATGTAGTAAGTAATAATTTCAAGGTTTATCAGATGGATGTCAAATTAGCTTTTCTGAATGGAGAAATTGAAGAAGAAGTCTACATTAATAAACTTGATGGATTCCCTTTGACAAAAGACAAATATTTTGTTTGCAAACTAAAGAAACCACTATATGGTTTGAAGCAAGCACCTAGAAACTAGTATGCAAGGTTGGATAGGTATTTTTCTAAGCTTGGATTTATTGAAGGTAGATCAAATGGTAATTTGGATTTGAGGATAACTAATGATGGTCTATTTTCCATTATAATATTTGTGGATGATATAATATTTGGAGGAAATGATCAAGAAAGTTATAAGTTTTTTGAAGAGATGAAAAATGAATTTGAAATGAGCATGATAGGAGAAATGAAGTTTTTCCTAGGATTGAAAATAATGTAGAACAAAGATGGGATATTTATTTCACAAACTAAGTATATAAAATATTTTTTGAAAATATTTAGTTTAGAAAGTTGCAAGCCTATTGGTACACCCATGATAACTGGTCACAAGTTATCTAGTAAAGATGAAACACCTACAATTGAGCAAAAGAAATATAGATCTATGATTGGAGAATTGCAATATATGACTCACACCAAACTAGATATAGCAAATGCAATTGGGATTGTAGCAAGATTTTAGGCTAATCCAAAAGAGTATCATTATGCATTAGTAAGAGGATATTTAGATATTTGAAGGGTACATTTGACTTTGGAATTTGGTATGATAGATCAAGTAATTTCACCTTGTGCACATATATTGATGCAGATTGCATAGGTAATATAGATGATATAAAGAGCACCAATGGAGGAGCATTCTTTCTTGGAGGAAGATTGGTCTCTTGGTTGACCAAGAAGTAGGACTATATATCTAAGAGTACAACTAGGGAAGAACATGTTGTGAAAACAAATAACTATAATCAAGTTACATGGATTAAATAAAATTGAAGGATATTGGAATTGAGTTTATAGAACTTGCTATCATTTACTATGATAACACAAGTATAGTAAGTATGTCTAAGAATCTAGTATTGCATTATAAGATAAAGCACATATCCATAAAGCATCATGTCTTGAGAGAGAAGCCAACAAAGAAAGAAATAAGGTTGGAATATGTAAGCACTAAAGATCAGATTGCACATATCTTTACGAAGCCTTTTCCTAAAGATAATTTTGATTACCTAAGAGGTATGCTAGGGTTTATGGCCCTTAATACTTCAAAGTGATTTATGTAATGAGTGCATCAATCTAGTGGTACAGAGCACTATGGTTAGAGTAGACTAAATGTTGATGCTTCTTGTGTGGGGGAGTATCTAATATATAATGTTTCATGAAGGACTCTTGGTAATTTGTATTTGGTATTGAACAATGTCTTTGGACACTCAATGTGGTTGGTGATTTGAGCAATTGATTAACAATTGGTATTATGATTGACACCTTTGACATTGATGTCAATGGGGGTGAGAATGTACATGAAAAACATATTTAGAGAATGTACATAAGCAATGGGAAGAGAAGAACCTTTTGAGATGGAAATGGGGGAGAGTTATCTCTTTAGGGAGATTTAGAAAGATTCATGGAAGTGTGCAGAAGGAAATGTAAGTGTGTAGTTAGAAGTGTAAGTGCATAGATATAGCCAAAGAATATTGTACGTTGTTTACTATGAGCAATTATTTTTTATTATAAAAGAAGAATAATAACAATATAGTGTTCCAAAAGATTTCAGATTGATGAAGAGGATTTGAGAAGATGACAAAAATAGAGCATAGTTTGGTATTCTTGGAACTTAGAAGTTTTTCATCTATGTTTCCATCAATTCCAAAGGAGAGGATTGTTAGCATGAATTATGATGGTACAACATTTGTGGAGTATTCTAAGAATTTTAGAGTATTGATATGTTGCATTCATGATTGTATTTTTCATTGATGTCAAAATAGCACTAATTTTGTTAAGAATAAAAGAATAGTAGTTAGTAATCTTAGTATGTACAGAAGCCAAGGAAGTTTTAGATGATGCACAATGGAGGACATGTTCTTTAGGTTTTCCTAATGACATGGTCAAAAGGACTAAGTCTGATTTGATGGTGTACAAAAGTTACACCTAATTTTCTGGAAGCACTGCAGAAACATAACATCTATTTGATAGCTTCTAATGTATGCATTATATCTTTTATCCAAGATATAATGAGGTGATGCATAGTTAGCCAAAGATAGAGATAATCATGTGATGATGCCAACATGTGCACAAAATGTAGTTTAACACATGTGAAGTGTTGTATAGACTGTAAGCTAACAATACTATTTTAATTGTGAATTAGTTAATTATCTTATTTTAATTATTAGGAAAGCCTCAAGGCTAACTCAAGGAATTATTATGAATATATGGTATAAAAGAAAGTTATTTTCCTTTCTTATGAAGTGGAATTGGATTAGAGGATCAAGTGGAATGTGAAGTATTAGTGCATAGTTTGAGAAGGAGTAGAATGATTATTAAATGTGTGTAAGAGATCCAAGGGATCATTGGATGTGTAGTAAGAGATCTAGCTACAAGATCTAAAGGAGAATAAGTTTGGTTGACAGAATAGAGATAGAAGAAGGAAGTACATTTCAGTTATATTATTCTATAAGGAATAATATAGAGATCATTTGGATAGTGGGTTCTTTGATCTTAACCTTGAAGGTGTTTAGGCAGTGGGTCTTGTTGTCTTCCACAACTCCTAACAGGGTTGGCACAACTCCTAATAGGGTTGGAATCTCCTAATAGAGATTCAAAGTCTCCTAATAGGAACTCATATTTATTGAATGTATTCATAGACTCCTAACTGGATCCATCCTATAACAAGGAATATTTATATTACTATATTATCTTGTGGATACCATCCCCACTAGGGTTTTCTCTCTAATCAAGAGTTTCCCTAGTTAACATATCTAGTGTTAATTGTGTACGAGTATCTTGTTTTGGTTTCAATTAATATTCCTCATATGGTTAATATTGTTTAAATATATTGATAGTGATAATATTTGGATTATTGATTCACCCCCCACCCCCACCCCCAGTTATAGTAGTGGACTATATATTGTAACAACAATATGGCTTTGATACCAATTGTTGGAATTCATTAGAATAATTGAGATGGGGATTGAATCAATTATCCAAGGTACAAATGTAAAAAAGTTTAAAAATAATCAATTCTTAGTAGACCCATATCCATAAAACCTTAATATGCATGCATTCATTAGATCATACAATACTTAAACATTATAGGTTACTATCCTAGGTCAAAACAAATTTTAAGAAATCTAAACATGAAACACCATAAAAATATTCACACAATTTGACACAAGGATTTTAAATGGAAATCCAATTTAGGAAAAACCACCAGTAACATGCTACTAATTCTCACTCTGCTAAAGTGATACCCTATGAAAGGACAACCTTGTTAAAAGTTACAATACATACTGCTAAATGTGACATGATTAAAGGATTTCAATCACCCTATTAGGAGTGAGCCTTATTAGAGGACTTTATACCATTCCTTTAGAATATCACCTGGTTAAAGGATTTACAAATGACTATTAGGTCAACCTTAATCCAAAGGATTTACCCTAGAATGATGCAATGATTAGAGAGTAACACTGAGGTTTGATTTGATAACAAATTACAACTCACTTGGAGATTATAGATCTTTGTTTCAGTTATCCATTCTGCTTGTCTTTCACACACTTAAGATTTGATACCTTGTTCACCCTTCAAGAATTCATACTCTTCAGCCTTCTTGCTTTGTATACCAACTATAGTCTCTTCTATTCAGGCATTAAATGAAGCAATACCCCATACTCCTTGTCATCCTGAGGTTCTCACACATGAAAACCATTGATTTTGGCTAGCCATCTCTATAAATAGAGAATTTAGGTCTTTTTCCTCTTAACCAAAATCATCCATTTTAAGGTTAGGTAGGATTATGTAGTATTCAATGAATCTATCCACTTTTCCATTTGGTTCCTCTAGAAACTTCTTCTACAATCTTCTTTGAATTCACCTTAAAGTGGTTTACCTTGAATTTTGTATCACCATCTCATCATAGTTATCTTCCTCATGCTTTACATAATTCAATAAATCAAATTAGTCAGCTCAAATTCATCAAAACTTCAATTTAACAATGTTTTTTGTCACTCACATCTATAATATTCTATCACTCAGCCAATAATAGTTCACTCGATAAAAAATAAATTTTACTGATGCTTAGAACCAACTAAATTGTATGCAACATATACTAACAATCACTCAACTTGCACTATTTTTTATCTTTTCTCTGCACCTCTTGATTTTCATGTAGCTTCTATTAATTTCTGGTTAGCTTGCACAAACTGCTCCACAAGGCTTGCTAGACACTTTTCTTACTTGATCTTCTTCTACTCTTAACTTGAGTAATTTTTCATTGCAGACTTCAAGTAGATAAACAATGCATTATAGTATCGATGTTTTACTTGGTCTTAGTGCTTCTTTTACATACCAAATAACTCAACCTTTCTCTAGGTGCTCTTGTTGTCTCCTCTTTTTAAATCGTCTTCGTTAATCAATAAAATGATAGCTTTTAGAGCAAAAAGAAATTGTCTCACCAATAGATAATAGGTTTGACATCATTGACAAAATAATGATTGCTCCATTATAGGTTCTTCACTTCAAAACAATCTCGTATCAACACATAGGTGCCAAGACCATGCAAGTTATATAATAATATTTTGTAGTTAGCAGTTATAATAGTTTTAACTATTATTAATTTTTTAAAATAATTAATTAAATAAAAGATAACTTTTTTAAAGATAAACTAATGATACATGTAGAACCATCAATAATGATCAACCAATTTAAATTGTCTAAATTATATTGAAATTTGATTTGAAAATAAAAAGTTCAAATTATAACTTACATACAAATGTTATAATAAAATATAAATAATTATTTTATTAATTCATTAATTCCTATTTTCAAATCTAAATTTGTTTAAATATCATGATCATCATAATATTATAAATTTTTATCATATTTTGAATTAAATGAAAAATGCCATGGTTATTAGAATTAAAATTAAGTAATCATTATCAAGCAATTGAGAAAATATTGATTATAATCCAAATTATTTTTAATTAAGTAAAAATGCTACGATTATTGAAGTAAGTTTTCATTATCAAGTAATTATTGAATGGTGAATGATTACTATAAGAATTTTCCTAAGGGAAAAATTCACCCACGAACTAAGAACTCAAACACAAGCACAAATATAGATAAGGAAGAGAGAGTATGATCAGAATGATGATATATTCATTCAACATGCCATGCTAAGAGTACACTAGGAGTGTCTGTGTATAAAGGCCTCTGAGATACATCTAAAATGCCTAAGAATTAGCATCATGATAAGTCATACAACCAGGCACATGTCCACTAGATATGGGTTATCCTCCATTAAGCATGAAAGTAAGTGTGGTGATGAAAGGATAAGCCTACAAGGGTGTAACATGCAAATTAGTGTTGTAGACAACATGTGCTAAAAAGGGAGTGCAAATAACTGTGTTGTCAACATGACAACTTAGTGAATGATGCAAACTCCAGTGTTGTAGACACCATGTGCTGAAATAGAGTTGTGTAATTTTGTGTTGTCAACATGACAACTCAAAAAGGTGGGAAAACTCCTAAGTGTCTCACAAAATAAAATAATAAAATAATGCATTAACCTAAGTAATCTTAAGTAAGTGTAAATAGTAAATATGTATTTACCAACACCCCCCGCCCCTTTAGTGCAACTTAGGGGAATGCACTTAAGCTTATAAAAACTAGGATGAAATGCAAGATGGGTCTCGGCTACTAGGCCATGTTAGGTACCCATGTACATAATGAAATGCAATCTCTCATAAAGTAGAGAAAGAGGGAAAACCTCATGGGAAAAAGCCTCCCCCAATTAGAGAGATGAATAGGGATGCATAGATGGATGGAGTAATCAAGGCCCCCCCATTTATGACATGCATCCAGTATATACAATAGTGAAGATGAGAAGAACTAGACTTCATAAGAGGGAAAAGTCCCCCCCCCCGCCCCCCCCCCACCCCACCAAGAAAGAAGAGGAAGATAAATATTGTTGAAAAGAACCAATGCAAATTTGGTAAGGATGTATGTTGAACCTGTTCCAATTAACCATCTATCTCCTCAACCAACAAAGAGACCTCCTCCAATTGTTGTACATAAGGATCCACAATCATGCCAACCTATAAAGATTGATCATGTATAGAATGGGCATGAGGGTCAGAGTGAGCCTTCGCAACAACTATAGAAGGATCACCTTCATCAAAGAGAAGATGTAAGTCCTCAAGGTTGTCTCCCAAGTCTGCAATGCATGACTCCATGAAAAAACCTACAATTTTTGCCATGTAGTCATCAACTAAAGCTAGATCTAGAATACGAGATGTACCATGTTGTGTTGGACCTTTCACTATGGCAATATAAGCATGTGGATGATATTGATTTCATGACCTCTTACTGCAACTGTCGATAGAACCCCACATGTCTAAATCGATTGAACCACTATCGCTAGTGTCACTATCAGTTTCCACAATATATGAAGTGTAGAGAGGATTAGAGGATAAGCTAGGTGAACTTTCCTCAAAGTGAACATCCTTCTCCACAAAGATCTCATGAGTCTCTGGATCCATAAGTTTGTAAG
Source organism: Cupressus sempervirens (assembly GCA_028749045.1). Lineage (NCBI taxonomy): Eukaryota > Viridiplantae > Streptophyta > Pinopsida > Cupressales > Cupressaceae > Cupressus > Cupressus sempervirens. The sequence continues at coordinate 589,042,890 of CM053783.1, read as the reverse complement.
CTTTAGCATTGTCTTCATAACCAATGAAAGTACAAGGCTTGGGTGTTAGTGCCTTATAACCCCTGGAAGAAAGGTTTTCCCATGCTGGACAACCAAAGACTCTTAAGTGACTCACAATTGATTTTTTGCCATAACATTCTTCAAAAGGAGTCCTCCCATCTAAGGCATTATGAGGAGACCTATTAAGTATGTGAGTAGCACTGCTAATGGCTTCAACTTCAAGTGTTGGATCAAGAGACTTGATTTTTATCATGCAACTTGTCATGGTCTTGAGAGTCCTAATCCTCAGTGCTACAACATTTTTCTTGTGTGAACTGAATCTTGATGGGTTCTGAAGATCAATTCCCTCAAGCTTGCAAAAGTCCTTAAGTCTTCAGTCTACATATCTATTCTCATTGTCCACCCATAATACCTTGATGGATTTCCTTGATTTGTGTTCAAAATGAGTCTTAAAGGCTTGAAGCTTATGAACCACTTCATTCTTGTGATGAAGAAAGTAGACCCATGTGAATCATGAAAAGTCATCAACGAATGTGAGGATGTAGCTACCTTGGCTAACTAAAGTCACTGTAAAGGGTCCTACTAAAACCATGTGAACTAATTGGAAAACAGTTGGTGCTCAAGAAGACCTACCTTTATCATACTTCTCCTTGAGATGCATATCCACTCAACATGATGAACACTCACTGTAATGCCCCACCCAAAGATCCTTGGAAACAAGGATGAAAAACAAGCTAGAACAATTTTTTTTTTTTTTAAACAAGTGTAAGTGCACAGATACAACTTACACAAATCGAAAGATCGCAATGAAAGACTAAAAGACAACCAAGCACCAACGGATCTCCAAATGCCACTACCAACCAGAACACAACCATGAAAACCATAATGACCTACCAAGTTAAAAGACATAAGCTGACTCTTGGAAACTAGCTAAGTCTAAAATCATGAAGCCCTGAAATTTGGCTAAGTCTAAATTTTTGAAGCCTTGATTTTTCCTAGAATCTACACCTTAGCTCGCAGAGGTTTGAAACCCATCTCAAATGAATCATCGCATATATTAAAATATTTCTTAAGTATAAGGAATTAAATATACGTCAACTTATACTTTAATAGTGTCGCACAATGCTGAACAAATGTCACCCATACAAAATAAAAACACTTAAGGAAACTTGAAAAATGTCAAACACACAAAAAAAGCTCCACACCGGGGAGTACCGGATCCACATTTCGAGGCAAGAGCACTCGAACAATAATAGAGTAACTGAAAGATAAAACACTAGAATCTAACCATCTACCAAATAGAGAAGGGAAAAGTATAGAAAGGAAACATCACATTCAACTGAAAGAAACATCACAATAACCTAGTTAACATTACAATGAGCAAAATAACCAACTAAGTACGCGGTTCCTCCCAACCGTCAATGGTGTCATAGGACCATCGTGGGTCCTAGCCATCCCCCATGCATAACATCCCAAGCAATTGATCAAATCATTGGTGCTGTCGTAATAGGGATGTCACTACTAAACATGCTACAATGTAAGTAAATAAAATCTAACATGCTAGTAGTAAGCATAAGATAAAACTGTAATTAGATAACATCATCTACTACACGCTAATCATCATAATGAGGAATGCATTAGAACTAACATCATCTAAACATGATAACATCATAATGAGAGCATAAATAAAAAAAAGCATACTCTGTATATCGAAGTACCAAGTGACACATCCAACTATAGTTGTACCATGACAATAGACCATCTCTATACACCGGTCCCTAGTAGTGGTGAAGGTAGCTATGCCTCCCAACCACGTGGCACCCGTAGGTCCACACCCACCGTGGCAATGGAGATAACGATCCAACCACACACACACAAAACAACAACCATGGCTAACACACACGCCAAGCAGTATGATGACTGAATCTAAGACAAAGACAATGCATAAACTACAGGTCCTGATCAGACACCTCAATGGGCTACTACGTAGGGACTAACATCATGGAGAGTCACTTGGCATCGACAAGCCCAAGCTCGGATCATGCATTCTAACTCCTCAATAGAGGGCCCCGTATATACTTTTTATTATCTTAAATTTTATTACCACCCAATGTTTTATTTAATTATCACTTACTTAAAACTTCCTCTACCAACCCTATGGGACGAAGGTCACCAGGCTGCGAGATAGAAGCCCCCTCCATATGCTACCCTACCCTACCCATGCTCATCCAGCAATGAGTGCCCATAGGCATGCAAATTCCCAACCCAACCCCAATGATCACAACTTTTGGAAGTACCATGGAAGATTGGGCCTTGCAGGTCACCCGACAATATACATGTGTGTGGCACACCACCATCACAGAGATCATACACAAGGACAGGATGAGAATGCAAACAAAAGTCAATCGATCGAAAATATAATCGAGATGACGGATGCTACATGCATCCCAATGCAATAAAAGATGCAAAAGTGTTCTAACTAGTATCCAAACAGATCATCTAGGTCCACGAACCACAATGTGCCGAGAAAACTAGATAAAATAGGGTGGCACGAAAAATGAGGTAAAAATCTCAAATTTTGGAAAAATTCCAAAATTAAAACCCATTTGGCCTTTGGGTTCAAAAACCCCAAAAATCCAAAAATAATTGAAAACAGACACCGTATGCAAAAACAGCCAGCATAACGGCCCAAAAACCCAAACCCCCATTTCAAAAATAGGTAAAACGTTCATACCCGACCAACTGGGCAGAACTCGAACACAAAAATAGAGAGGAACATTAGTTCATAGCCTCCTAACATAATGCTACAAGAAACAAAAGCAAATATAGAGCAAAAACATTGAAACGGGAAGGCCCTACCTGATAGCAAAAAGGGCCAAAACTGAAACCCGTAGAATAAAATAAATACTTCGTCGAAACTGTTGAAACTGACGGCAAAGCAAGAACTCCTCGAGCTGAATCAAATGAGACCAACCTCACAAAGATCCCATGCTCACAACTCCCACAACAAGCAAAACAATAATCCTTCAGAAGAGGATTTCCAAATTTGCTCTCCAAATTCAATTTTCCAAAAGTGAGAAGTGAATATTGAATTCACTTTTTCTAATATTTATTCATTTTGAGTGAATAGTTGATTATGGAAAATAGCTAGCTGGAGTAGTTAAACTTCAAATTGACCCAAACGAAGACAGGTTATTATCTGCAATGGGATTTCACCTAAGGTAAAGCTGCTAGAAATTAAATCTAAAAAGATTAAAATTTGAAAACCCCAAAAACATAGAAAAACACTTAATGCTTTTGCAACAAATGCAAACTTCTAAATGCACAGACACACTTACTGGTCTAGTCACATAATGCAAATGAGTTTGGATTTACTAATCACCGAAAGGTATTGATCTAAACAATAACAATAAGGGTATATTGACCATATAGGAACAACATGAGTAAATATGAATAGCTGAATCACTAACTCCATGTGCCACTGCCAGGGATATAATTCCTGCACACTAAAACACATGATCAAGTGCAATGGAAAATAATATCATAGCCGAAGAAACATGTATTAAAATACATATTTAATCCATTTACATCACTCACATTTGCAGAAAGTGTAAAGATACAATAATGAAGTAAATAACCATAGCATAGAATCCATCTAATAACATAGTCAAAAAATAGGTCCAATACATCATATAACTAGATAATTAGTTATCATAGATCTACTGTCATCTCAAAATAGCATCAACATGCAAATATGATAAACTGAATAGCATAGCAACAAAGCATCTATGATACGGAAATCAAAATATAACATTTGACCCTTAGGTCATCTCAAAGTACAAATATCAAAAGAGTAACAAGTATCTCTCGAATCAAAAATAGACAAGGTACAGACTGCAAACATGAGAAGCACTACACTCACCCTTAGAAAAGTTGATGTTGGGTAGACCTTTGACCATGTGTTTTGAGAAAAGTTGCTAAAGATGGTGAAAGGAAAGATGACCAAACCACTCATGCCATAAGTTGATTTGTGAAGTAGAGTGAGTCAACAAGGCTTTAGAAGGAAACTTAGGCACAAAGTGAGAGAAGGAATATAGCCTCTTGTCATCATTGACTTTCCCCACTACAACCAATGAATCATCTATAAGGGTGCACACCATCACTGAATCTAGAAGGAAGTCAACTTTGTGACCATCTCCAAGGTGAGTGATTTGGTAAACTAATAGGAGATTAGAGCTAAGTTTTAGAACATAGTGAACATATTTGAATTCCCCCTTTTCAATTTCCACATCTCCTTTTCCTTCAACTTCCATTTTACTATCATCTCTCACAAAGATGTGTGGTACCTTTGACTACTTCAATGAAGAAAAGTCTCCCTTTAAAGAATCCATATGGTAAGAAGCACCTAAGTTAAGTATCCATTCCGAAGAAGAAATTGTGTTTTCCATAAGTGGTTTCCCTTTACCCTTTAAAGAGGTTGGAGTTGAATCCTTGGAAGTACCTCACACTTGAATCTTGTTCTTCCTAAGTAGGTTTTCCAACTCATCAATTCTTTTAGTTTTGCAATGATGCTCGTCATCATTTAGCTTTTTGTAGTATGCACAAAAGGTTTTGTCCTTCTTTTCATTACTTCCCTTCTTGTTGGAAGAAAAATTACCTTGCTGTGAGGAGGATTTTTGTGTCTTAGATTGTGATTTATGCTTCCCTACTTCTTCTTGTTGTTTCTTTTCCCTCCTTGACTTGATTGGTGCTCATCACTAGTCACCAAGGCTTTGGTCTTTGATGACTTGAGAAGTCCTTAATCCATCAAGTGAGATTGTTCAACAATCAACATTTCTACAAATCCATCAAATGTAGGCTTCTGATAAACAGATCCCATGGTCAACCTGTGAGTTTTAAAACTTGAAATAAAGGAAGCATACTCTAAAGGTAGCCTCTTTAGGATGTGATGAATCAACTTTTCATCCTTCATGAGATTTCCACAATCTTTAAGAAGTGCCCTATACTCATTGGCTTTGTTAATGTAATCTTGAATTGTGTCAAAGTTCTTTGGATTCAAGAGAAGTAGATTGTCCTCAATCTGAAATCCCTTTTCTTCATCCACCTTAACATACAATTGTTCAAGTTTATCCCAAGCTAGTTTGGATTCTTTACAATTGGAAATGTGAAATAAGAGACCTCTATGTACACAACTCTTGATAACACCTAAAGCATTAGACTCTTGTTGCCTCCATTCAAGGAGTTCTTTAGCATCAGTGGGTTTAGGAATTGTATCATCAACATAAAGACTATATCCTTTTTCCATTAATCTACTCCAAGCAATATCTTTCCATGTAGAATAATTGTTGAAGTTAGAGGTGGACATTTAGATGAAACCATGATGTAGAAAATGAAAAGAGCACAAATAGGAGACACAAGAACATAGTACACATCCCCCCTTTTCACTTAATCAAAAGACCCTCCCAAAAAAAAATTCTTTTGGCACTTTATAAGTAGTGTGTGTACAATGGGCAACTTGTCAAAATGAACAAAGTGGACTTTCTAATTTTTCTTTTACAACTACCTTTTGAGGCCCAAAATTTGTCACTAAGCAGTATAGCTCAGATGTACAACAATTATAAAAAGTAATCAAAGCTTTACAATGTAGAAAAAACCCTAATTCTGAAAGTGAGAATTTTTTTGACACAACACTAGAAGCTAACTATAGATCTAGAAAGTAGACAAAAAAACTGCACTTTCAAAAAAAAAAACTTGAAATAGTGACCAGATGTGCCCATGCAGAGTGTTTGAAGTTTCAAAATACAAGATTATGCGGGTACAATCACCAAAAAAATTCTAAACAATCCTTGCACCAAACTAGATCTCGCACTAGATGCTCTGAATTTCTATAGTACTCTAAATTTGGGATAAGGTGTTAAAGCAACAATGGACTCGAATAGCTATGTGATGAGAAAATCTACACAATCTGATACCATGGAAGAATTTTCCTAAATGAAAAATTCACCCAAGAACTAAGAACTCAAACACAAGCACAACTATATACTAGGAAGAGAGAGTATGATCAGAATGACGATATATTCATTCAATATGCCATGCTAAGAGTACACTAGGAGTTCTTGTATATAAAAGCCTCTGAGATACATCTAGAATGCCTTAGAATTAGCATCATGAAAAGTCATACAACTAGTCACATGTCCACTAGATATGGGTTATCCTCCATTAAGCACGAAAGTAAGTGCAGTGATGAGAGGATAAGCCTACAAGGGTGTAACACACAAATCAATGTTGTAGACAGCATGTGCTAAGAAGGGACTACAAATAACTATGTTGTCAACATGATAACTCAAAAAGGTGTACAAACTCCTAGGTGTCTCACAAAATAAAATAATTAAATAATGCAAAATAATAAAATAATGCATTAACCTAAGTAAACTTAAGTAAGTGTAAATAGTATATACATATTTACACCAACAATTACAAATTGTTATTTTATATTTTTTAATATTTAATGTTCCATTAATTTTCATGTTTAATTTTATTCTAATCCAAAATAGGGATTTTGGAAATTGTCAAGAAATTTAAATGATTTGTATGTTTGAACTAAATCATTTAGTTAAAATGTGTGCAAATGCACTTTGTGACTTCAATTTTAATTTGCAACAATAAGATAAATTATAAATTAATATTTGTTATGCAAAAGGTTTAACAAATTGATCTGAACCTTCCAATGAATGATAGATCAATGACTGTGACTCTATTTTTGGGCCTAATTTTAAAAGACCTAAGTTAAATTCTATTTCTACCCAAAATTAGGTCATGTGTCCCAAAATTACTCAGGACTCAAGAGACGATGAAACAGTTGTAGTCTAAGATTATTTCTTATAGTTATGTCTCATTGTTGATGAAAAAAAAGATCGACAACCTGAGTTGAATTTCGTATTGATTAGGGGAATGTTTCCCCATGTGTCTTGATTCATCCAAAATTGTGAAACATGTCTAGTCATTGCAATGCTCGACTAAGTGTCAATTATAAAGTTTAGTCTTTTTCATTAGTTAATCTTGACTATTATGTAAAAGAAAGATCGATGACCTGATATGATTTTTGGGTAAATTTTGGGAATTTTATCATTGTTGTGAAGAAACCTCTAGAATCTTGACACACAAGTGTCATGATTTCCAATTAATTTGGACAATAATGATAACAATCCATGAATCCCCCCGAAAATCATATCGGTTGGGGGTCTTCGATTATTAAGTTCTATATTTATTATTTAACTTATTTACAATATACAAATGTATTATGCAATTAATTATTACTTTTTAATATTATAATTATGTACATTATTGACAATAATAGCTTACATGTACATTGTAAATAATATAATACTTTCAACCATTAATTACTTACATTTTAAATTCTAACTATTAAATTTTTCTTTTATGTTTTTAGACTATGAAGTTCAGAGTTCTTGAGAGTCTAATATCGTAAGGTTTTCAACTTTTCAACTTTTCAAAGACTGTGACTAAATTCCATTTTCTATTTTGAAGATTGAAAGTCTCAAACTTTAAGTATGATAAGAGAGCACCAATTATCTGAGTATCTACTAGCATTAGTATTATCAAATCTCAATTTTGAGTATTTAGATATTTTAAGTTTTCATGCAGTGCTATTACAACAATAGAAATATTAGTATCTTAGGTTTACACTTTATATTTGTTTCAATTAGGGACTAAAGAATAATTTTATAACCAATAGAATGCATTGGTAAAATAAATTCAAAAGCCTCCATTATGAGTGCAAGAAAAAATGAAAAGAGAGACATTATAGAACTTAGGCAAGTGCTAACATCCCCTAGTTTCACAGATAAATATCATGATATTTTTTATCTTATTATTAATGGAGATTTTGGAATCATGGGAATTAGGCATTCATTGTTTAATAAGTGGAAAGATCTACATAAGGGGAGAAATTATTTCAAACATAAAAAAAGTTATTAGCGCACATACAAACAAACTAGCTACTTTGGTTAATGGATTAACAAACCTCATTGTACCAAAAGTATTCCCTTACCCTAAAATTGTAATTCTATGTGCTTAGAATTATGATGAAAATAAGAAAATAAATTGTAAACCAAAACACTTAGGAGGGAGTTTTATCCATAACTAAGAGTGAATTTTTCACTTTATTAGACTTAGGGCTAGTGTTTAAAGGAAAACTTTAAGTGCACTGATTTGGATAAAATAGCATAGGGTTATGACTAACTAGATAGAGTTTTTCAAGATTTATATATTAAGGGTTTAATGAACTCGGAGTCATCTACTAATCATACTAGTGTTACTTTTACATTGTGTGTAGATCATAAGCCTCCTTATCAATATGATATTTTTGTGCCATGGGTTCATGATACTATTTATTTCTTATCATTTTGTCAAGGATTGGAAAATAACAAAAAAAAATGGGGGTCAATTTTCTTGAAATGATTTATAATATCTATTTTCAAGGTTAGTCATTAGAGAAGGTAGAAGTAAGATTTAATTATGTTCAACACATCATTAAATCTATGCAAGAACAATTACTAATGATTAAGAAAATATCTACATGAAATATGATGATATTTAGGTTCACAAGTTACTTGTGTTGTTGGAAATATGAGATAGGCTAAGTTACTGAGAGGGAAGGGGTGAATCATTTACTTGTAATACTTAATCTAACACATCATTGAATCTATGCAAGAATAATTACTAAATATTAAACAAACAACTACACAAAAGATGGCGATATTTAGATTCACAAGTTACTTGTGCTATTGGAAATATGAGATAGGCTAAGTTACTAAGAGGAGAGGGATAAATTATTAACTTATAAAACTTAATCTTAGTTCACCAATTAATCCTTCATATGTATTCTGATCTAATTGCATGCGTGAAAAACTAAAATCATGAAAAAATTCATAACACTTTGACACACAATATGGTAACTCAAAAAATTTCCAAATAGAAAGTAAAATTGGGGTGGGGATGATACCCACAAGCTTTAGTACTACAATATAAATTTGACCTATTAAGGCTTACAATGATCACGTCTAATGATCTACCCTATTAGGAGCAATAAGGACTACTAGATTCACCTTGCAAAAGGATTTACAAACATACAATGAAGTTTGCACTCAGTAAAGAGATTTATAGAAGACCGTTAAGTCTACCTTGTGAAAGGATTTAACTATTCCACCTATTAGGATGAGCTAGTGGTTGATCTCTAATCTGCAACTTGATTTTCTAAATGATATTCCTTTGGAGAATAATGATCGTCTTGTTGTGATAGATAAATCTTTGTTGCTCTTTATATTTCTTGTAGCCTTTTACTTTGCATTGTTTCTTCTTAATACATATTATTTTATAGTTATATAACATATGGATGTGATATAATACATTACATATATACTAATCCAATTTATAATTCATCAAAGTTAGCTACAATACAAGTTTCACCATAATAGACAAAGTTGACTTAGTCTGCAAGTACTCGGGTACTAAAGACAAACTCGATGAGGTTTTAACACTCGGTGACCATTTTCAATGCTTGGCATCACCATGCACTTAGTAGACATTGAAGCTTAGCTCATACTAATCACTTCCAAGTAGTCTAAACTTGGTCTATACTAGTGACTTGGTGAATATTATGAAACTTGACATATAAACTGAATCAATTGGTTTACACTACATAGCTCAATCAAAACTATCACTACAAGGTCAGTATAAACTGAATCACTTGGTTGAAATTGTATAGCTCAATCAACACTAGATTCACATCATTGAAGCTATGAACTCAATAAGCATTGTAGAACTTGGTTTGCACAGAAAAACTCGGTAAATACTAAGAAGCTTGGTTTACATTGATAATCACCAACTTGGTAGATATTTCTTGGTGCAAATTAAATAATGTTCTTGGAACTCAGTAGCAACTATAGAACTTGGTAGAGCCCAAATTACTTGGTTAACACTATTAACTGTAAAATAAGCTTGGTAATTGCTAGCTATCTGATTAAGTGTGTGTATAACTAATAGAAAACTTGATTAAAATGTCAAAAATCTCCCCCTTTAGCATTAGTGACAAAAATACTTATCAATCAAAACTAAATTCTCAAAAAGTTCAAAACAATCTTTAGTCTTCATCTTGTGTCTTCAATTCGGTGAAATACTCTATTTTTGAGATTTTTCAAAATTTCTTTTAGAAGAGAGGTTTATCTAAAATATTTGTATATGTATATGTATAATATTATGATGCTCCCCCAAACATATATATTCAATATACTTTACACATTATATACATCTTCTCATCTTTTTCCCTTTTATTACATCTTTTCATATCCTCCCCTTTTATATCACATCTTATATTACATCTTCTCCCGCTTTACAATATGCTTTACATGTTATATACATTTTCTTCCCCTTTTTGACATAAATTCCAAAGGTGTATGCTCCATGGTTATTCCAGAATGTGACAAGAAGTAAGAGTGTACTTTTAGAATTAGTGACATTGTCTTGTCCCAATTCTCTTGCAAAACCTTGCTTGCATGCAATGCAATCTAAAGTTCTATTGATAATTCCATCATACGATCAACAATGGAGAAGTTGCTACCATGGATGAGAGTTTTAGCATGTGCAATTTTTTTCTTCAATGCATCCATGTTTGGAAGAATCATGCCTTGTATATCTACAAGTGTGACCCTTATCCTAGCTTCTTCCTTTAGTAATTTTTCTTTCATATGAGTCAAAAATCTAATCTTTGTGTAATGAAAAAAATTGTATCGCAGATCAAGTGACAACTAGTGTGCACTTTCCTTGGTCTTTATCTCTCTTGGAGAGTGTATATTTGATTTCCTATGTGAAGATAGATGTATCAAAGAGTTTAAAAATAGAGAAGTGACATTGTTAGCAGAGGTTTCTAATGAGCTTGGAAATAGTAGACAATTCTACTTGGTATAGTGTAGTCTTTAGTGCAACTAGCTCCAATAAATTATTTTCAAATTCTTCTTTTCTCTTTGTAACAATTTCTTGTTGGACTACTTTAGAATAACTGAGAGGGGGGGTGAATTAGTTATCCAAGGTCTAGATGTATAAATAAAACTTCTCATAGCTTAGTGAACCCATAAAACATTTATACTCATGCATGCATCCATAAAAATATGCAATCACTAAAAACTTGTAGGTTACTATCAAGTCAACTTGTAGAAATGTAAAGCATGAAACATAACAAATTTATCAACACACTTGACACAATAATTTATGTGGAAACCCAATTTCCGGAATAGCACCAATAACATGCTACTCTTTTCACTCTTCCAAAGTGATGCCATATGAAAGGTCAACCCTATTAAAGGTTACAATACACATTGTTAAATGTGACCCTGTTAAAGGATTTCAATCACCCTATTATGAGTGAGCCTTGTTAGAGGACTGTAGACCATTCACTTGGAAGGTTACCTAGTTAAAATATTTACAAATGACTATTAGGTCAAACTCAATCAAATGGATTTACCCTAGGCTAATACAATTGATAAAGAGTAACAAAAACACTTTGATCTAATACAACTTACAACTTTATTTGTAGAATACAGATCTCTATTCAGTCCTCAGTTGACCTTTCCCTTCATACTTTGTAGCTCTGATAGCATGTTCACCTTTCAAGCATCCATCTCCTTAAGCCTTCTTGCTTAACATGCCATTACAAACTCTTCTCTTAGGTCACTTGATGAAGGAAAACCTTGACTTCTCATCTTCTTTAAGTTCTTGCACATGACAACCTTACTTTATGACCAGCCATTCCTACAAATAGGAAATTAAGATTTTTTCCACTCATTCTCCATCATCCAATTTAGGGTTTGGATGGATTAGTTAGGATACAATGTATCTACCCCATATCTCATATCTCTTCTAGAAACTTCTCCTAGAATCCACTTTGAATTTTCCTAAAAATGGTTTACTATGAAATCCATTCCACTAGCTTATCAACCTTATCTTCCACTTGGTTCACACAATCCAAGAAAACAAACTTGTCAACTTAGATTTATTGAATCCATGATCCTTTAAATAATGCAACAACTCAACATTATCAAGCTTCTGATGTTTAGCACATACTGAATCACTTGACATCCACTATAAAATTAATTGGTATGAACAAAATGTCGGTTGGTGCTCGGCATCAGCTACACTTTACTCAGAATCCACTATTTTACTTGGCATACACTAGAATGAACATTTTCTTGGCTCCAACTAATTTTTCTGCTCAACTTTCTCTATCTTTTCTTGACACCTACTATCCACTAAGTCAAGCTTGATAGAAAAACTTTGTATAACTTGTTCTTTTAATCTTTCTTAGTGTAACCAGCCTTTGCAACCTTAAGTAGATTATCAATGCATTATGTTATCACTATCTTAACTGATCCTTGTACTTCATTACATAATCATAACTCAATCTTTCCTCTTGATGTTACTATTATATCTTTTGATCAAATCCTCTTTATCAATCAACTAAGTGATACTACTTTAATCTTATAAGTAGTTGTCTTACCAACAAATAGCAAGTTTGACATTAGTGACAAAACAATGATTGAAACACATAGTCTTCTTGAACAATCTCCCTTTTTAAATCTAGTTTCAACAATCTCTTTCAACAATGATCTTTTCAATCAGATCTCAACAATCCCTTTCAACAATGATCTTTTCATTTTGATATCAACAATCTCCCTCTTTGGCATTGATGGAAAACTAAATTGATCAACCAAATCAACCAACTAGTAAACATTTGTGTTCAATCAAACTGACTAGGTTAAAACAATAAGATAATACCAAACATAAGACTTGTATTGAAATCTCTCCCTCTATCAGCAACTTTAGTCTTTTGAGTAGGTTACAAAATTCTTTCTTATAACTCCCTCTTACTATGTCTCCCTCTAACTAGGTAGTTATTGGATTTATCTTTCTTTTCTCTCCTAATCAACAACTATCTCCTTAATCATCTCTTGATGTCTCCCTCTTATATCTCCCTTTCTAACAACAATCTCATGATTGGTAAAACTTTCTTGATCAATAAACTCTCCCTAAGCATTTATACTAGCTTGATTAAAAGAATATCTCCTTCTTTGAGAATAATGCCAAACACTTGTCATCTCTAACATGATAGATATAAACTTTTTAGTTTCTTCAGCTTCTCCCTCTCTCACCTTGTTTGCGATTGATTTGAAGTTTTAGCTCTTTGATTACTTTAGGCAGCTCCTAAAGTAAGATTTTTTCCATCAATGTGTAACATATGAATATCAACTTGCTTGATTCATGACAATCCTCTTGTTATTTAGATAGCCTTTTATAGGGGTATCACCCCTAGTTAACCTCTTAGGTACTCGTGAGCATCCTTAGGTAATGCTTTTGTAAAGATATCGGCAATTTGTTCCTTTGTGTTGATATATTCCATCTTCACCTCTTTATCTTGAACTAACTCTCTTAAGTAATGATACTTGATTGCAATGTGCTTTGTCTTTGTGTGTATCACTAGATTCTTTGATATATTTATAGCACCAATATTATCACAATAATGTATCACCACTTCTATGATTTCTTCATTCATACCTTTGAGTAGTTGTTTGATCCATACAATGTTTGTGCAATTTACAATAGCAACAACATATTTAGCTTCAAAAGTAGATTGTGAAGTACAATTTTATTTCTTGCAAGTCCATGTAAATAGTCTCTTTTTTAAGAAAAATGCTCCTCCACATTGTCGTCAATGTTTCCAATGTAATCAACATCAATGTAGGCTCTCAATTCAATTTTTTTATTCATCTTGTAGTATAGACCAAACTCTTCTATTCCTTTCAAATATCTCATTATTCTCTTCAGAATTAAATGATTCTAAATAGGATTAGCAGAGAATCTTGCAACTATCCTTATAGATAATGCAATATTAGTTCTTCTATATACTACATATTGCAATTTGCCAATCATAGACCTATATAATGTTTGATTCACCTCAGTTGAATCATCATTCTTTGACAACTTGTGTCTTATCAACATAGGTGTACTTACTAGTTTGGAATCCTCCAATCCAAAAGTTTTCAATATTTCCTTGACATATTTTTCCTGAGTGATGTATAAACCATATTTCATTTGATATACTTGCAAATTCATAAAATTTTGATCTCTCCAAACATAGACATTTCAAATTTGTGCTTCATTTGATTTGCAAAATCATTACATAAAGCATCTTGACCTCCAAATATGATATCATCAACAAAAATTTGAGATAACAAAATATGTTTTCCTTTTTCTATCTTCATGTACAGATTGTTATTATCATCAGTCCTTTCAAATCCAATCTTCACAAGATAATTATAAAGTTTCTCATACCATGCTCTTGGTGCTTGTTTCAAACCATACCGAGCCTTGTGTAATCTACATATGTTCTTATTGTTAACATCAAAAAAACCTTTTGGTTGTTCTATGTAAACATCTTCCTCTAATATACCATTAAGAAATTCAGATTTAACATCCATTTGATAAACTTTGTGACCTTTGTATATAGAATAAGAAAGTAAAGTTCTTACTCCCTCCAAGCTTGCAACAAGGGAAAATCTCTCTCCATAATCAATTCCTTCCTCTTGTGCATATCCCTTGCAAACTAATCTTGCTTTGTTCCTTGTGACTTCACCATTTTCATATAGCTTGTTTCTAAATACCTACTTGGTACCAATCATATTTTTGTCTTCTAGTCTAGGAACTAGACTCCATGTTTTTCTTTTCTCAATTTGTTCAATCTCTTCTTCTATGGATTTACTCCAGTGAACATCTTCTAATGCATCTCTTATTGATTTGAGTTCCTTCATGCTCAAAAAATATGTATCACTTCTTAATCTATTTCTTGACATTGGTCTAGCATCTTTATCTCCAATGATTTGAGTAGTCAGATGATGTATTTTGACATACTTGGACAATCTTGGTTCAACACTTGTTTCTTCATTTTGTCTTAAAACTTTAGAGTCATAGTGTATATCTTTCTCAGGTATCATAGAATCTCTTTCATGTACATTAATCTCAGAATCAGAATGTGCATCCACCTCATTCTATAACTTGGCATCTGAATGTTGCTTGGTTCCTAAATGCGACTTGGCATTCATAGGGTGTGACTTGGTAGTCATTGAAACTTGCTGTTGATTTGTAACTTGACTTGCAGCATCTTCTTCAGTAGGCATACCCTCATAAAAGTATACAAATGATTTGTATTCTTTTGGTTCTTTTGTAGTTTCAGCCTCATACACTTTTGTATATTCATTAAAGTTCACATTTTCACTTTCCACAATTTCGTTAGTGTTAGTATTCAAACACTTATAAGCTTTACTTCTTGTGGAGTATCCTAGAAATATACTTTCTTCACTTTTTCCATCAAGCTTTTCATTTCTAACATCTTTAAAAATTTAACACTTACTTCCAAATACCTTAAAGTATTTTACATTGGGCAAGTATCCATACCATTGTTCAAAAGGTGTTGAATGAGTACCTTTCTTGATTTGTACATGATTCAAGGTATACACAGCTATACTTACAACTTCTCTTTAGTATTTGAAAGCAACATTCTTCTCCATCATGAGTGTTCTAGCACTATCCATTATAGATTTGTTCCTCCTTTTAGCTATTCCATTGTAAGGTCCCATCTAGGTAAGGACTAGAAGGATCGTTAATTCATCTACAATATAATTTGATTAGAAGTAAATATTAATTTTGTCATTAGAAGAACATTATATGGCTTATGCAATAACAAGATTATGGAGAATCCTTATGTGACTTGCTATGATTAGTATTGTTTAAATAAGATTGACTTATCATTTGTAACCATCTGAATATTAGGTGCAAATGTATATGTGATACTTTGTATAGTAGAATTTTTCTTATTTAATTAATGTGCAAAGTTAGACTCGACTTACGATAAATTATAGATTTTGTTCATACAATTGACACTAATTACAAGTAGAAATGGTTGGACCTCTTTACATATGACATGGTAGTTTATGAGACTGGTAGCATTATACCTAATTCACACTATGATAGAATATCTAATTTATGTTAACACCTTGATTAGCTAACATGAATTACCTTATGGGTAAAATCCTTATATTGTTCATCTTACCTCGTAATGATAATTAGATAGTTTTTGTAATTGAAATTATGGCCAATTGAATTAAATAGATATTTTTTTGTGGTGAATACATTCTACATAAGGTGACTGTGAAAATGGAAATCAAGTTTGGGTTATGAGATTATTGTTTTGAAGTAAATTATTTATCATTTAATTCAAAATAAAGAAGTATAGAAATGAATAGAATATAGATAACATGATGAATACTAGTGATACTTGTTATGTTATTGTAAGAGATGTTATGATTGGAATCCTATAATTAGTGAGAGTAAGTACTTATGCTTGATGAATTTGATTAATGTATGTGTAAGGTGTAAGGTGTTTTGATACAATGCTATGAATTATTAATGTGGTTATTATTCTTGAAAAGTTTGTAATTAGAGAGTTAAAGTAGAAAGAATGATACTTATTTGTAAATGAATTTCATATGCAAATGATTATGAAGAAGTGATGTTGGAATATGATATTGATCTAATGGGTTGATCTATGGTTAATTTAGGGATATGTATTAATGTTTAAAGTCTTATATTTATATGTTTAAGTTATTGATGTTAAATTTGAATTTGTGCAGTGGATGATATGAAGGCCTAATCGGATGATTATGAAGACCTTCAAGAAATCTATGCCAACTCTTGTAGAACAATGAAAGTTGACCTTAATGCAAACTTTTTGTAAAATCGGATATGAACTAAAGTTGGACTTTGGAGGGGTTAAAATGGATCCTAGAGTGCATTATGGGTTAAAATAACCCAACCCACTTATACTGCCTAAGGTTGGGGATTAGTTGAGGGTCAAATCATGGTTAAAACTTACATTATGACACCTCAAAAGGGCCCCACTTCAAATGTGACGAAAATGAACAGTGGGAAACTAATGAGTTATGACACATTGATAAGAGAGCCATGTACCTTCATTAAAAGGGAGGAAAAATTTGGAGGATGGGCCATTCACCATTGTTGGAGATGAAAAAGGGAAGTTATATGTAGAATAGGGAAGGAGGAGAATGGAGAAGGGGAGAGATGATGGTAGAACCAATACGAGGAGAAGAAGATCAAGAGGGAACTAGAGAGAGAGATGAGGATTCCTATCCCTTTTCTTTGTACTATTTCTCTTTGAGTTGGATTCATTTAAGTCTGAAATGTGTAACAAGTGTAGTTTTAAATATTGTTCTTGTATTAGAAACTCACTCATATGATAACATGTATGATCCTTAGATGTAATGAGTTCTTGCTCAGGGGTATTGCTAGGGCACAAGAGGCCTCATGATGCCATTAATTGGTAGGGTGGAAAACCAACATTGTTTGAGTATTTTTAGTTTTCTTTATTGTGTCTTGCAAAGAAATGTAAATGAAACTTATAAAAGCTAAGTTTTGTTATTTGATTCAAGATTGTGCATATGACTCTATGCAAAAGAGGAGTTTGTGATATAACATTTGTGATGTATGAAAGGTTTCCTATTTGAATTGAAGAAAACAAAAAAACAAAATAGTTTTGTGTCTTATTAAGATTTATACTTGAAAGACTTTAAAATGGAAATCTAAATCTAATGCTCTTTAGAGTTGAAATAAATTAGTTAATCAAAGTTTTGTTTCCTTATAGTGTAGATTTGAAAATTTGTAGTAGAAAATAGTTATCTAAATCATGCCTTCCTTTAAAAGAATCTATGTTTTATTTTGCGTAATAAATTATGGGCAAGACATCCATTTTGTGGAGGGGTTGTAGGGGTAGATGTCTATCTTTTGATTCCTCTATCATTATAGAACATCTCAAACTCATTTGATGTAAATTATCCTCTTCTATCAGATCTCAAACACTTCAAAATTTTACCTATTTCCTTTTCAACTCTTGCTATGTACCACATAAACATTTGGAGATTTTTAAATTTCTATTTCAAAAACATGACTGTCATCGTCCTAAAATAGTCATCAACAAATAACATACTGTACTTATCTCCTTTGTATCTTTGCACATCAATTGGTCCACACAAGTCAGTACGAACAATCTCTAGTATTTCCTTAGAGGTATAAGTTTTACTCTTAAAACTTGACTTTGTCATTTTTCCTAACATTATTTGCACACTACATTATTAGGCTTCTTCAACTTAGGAAAACTTCTAATTTTCTTCATGTTACTGATACTAACCAAGTTATTAAAATTAACACGAAATAACCTCTTATGCCATAGCTATACATCATTAAATTTTACAACAAGACAAGTAGC
Source organism: Cupressus sempervirens (assembly GCA_028749045.1). NCBI lineage: Eukaryota > Viridiplantae > Streptophyta > Pinopsida > Cupressales > Cupressaceae > Cupressus > Cupressus sempervirens. Next base: position 589,024,484 of record CM053783.1, on the reverse strand, counting down.
ATTCTCTATGTCAAGATAGAATAGATTACTTCTAGTTTGGTCACCCTTTCCAATTAGTTTCACATTTGTGTCATATATCTTAGAAATCTTGTTTTCAAACTTGACCTTACTCCCAAATTATTTATTTGTGACACAACAAATTATAGTTAATTCCTTCAACATAGTAAGCATTGACACATAAAATCTTATCTATGAGTTCGATAGAACCTTTTCCTTTTATCAAACATGGTTCATCATTACCAAATCTTACTCTATTTCCATCATAATAATTTAGGATAATGAACTTAATTTTGTCTCTAGTCATATGATATGAATATCCACTATTAATGATCCATCTATCATTCTTGTTCACACAAGTCACAAGTGTAGTTCCCTCATCTCCATCAAATTCTTCCTTCATTGCAACATACACCACTTCATCATCATATTCATCATAATCATCCTTTTTTTCCTCTTCAGCAATGTAGCAAGGCTTCTTGCCTTTTCCTTTGTAATCTTTGTTGTCTTCATCTCTTCTACTCTTGTGCTTGTCACCACCTCTCTAGTTCTTCTTCTCTAGACATCTAGCAACAATATGACTAACCTCATTGCAATTGAAACAAATTATGGGTAAATTAACTTTGAACTTGCCTTTACCTTTTTGTAATCTTCTTGCCAATAGTTCTTCAAGTTATTTGACATCCTCCTCATCTGAATTATTGTCACTAGATACATACTTCTTCTCATCAGATTCCTTTAATGACACCTTAGCTTTGAAAGTAGATTCAATCTTTATAGGTTTGTAACTATCAAAGTTAGATAGCTCAAAAGAAGTGATTCTACCTACCAAACCTTCAAGTGATAGCTTATTCCCTGGAATACACCTTAGTTCTTTAATTGCAAAAACTCTAATAACATATATCGATAACAATGTTCTCAAAACTTTTCTTGAAACAATATGATCATCTATATTACCAATAGATCCTTTTATTGGATTGACAACTTCTTTTATCTTTTCAACGTATTGAGAAATATTCTTACCTTCTTCCATTCTCATATCATCAAACTTACCTCTAAGACTTTTAGCTTTGGCTCTTAGAACATCTGCATCTCCTCCATAGATAGTGGTTAGGGCATCCCACATTTTCTTTGCACTGTCAATACCTTCGATATCATCAAATTTGGCATAACTTAAGGCATAGAAAATATCCAACATTGCTTGGTTGTGTTATTTCTTCTTTTTAATATCTTCAGCAGCTGGGGCACCAAAAAGATCAACATGTTCCACATAAATGGTAGATTGTGCATGATCTCTGAGTTCTCTAAGGTGTAGGTTCATCAAACTTTGCCTTGTAAGAACTATTGAGCTATGGCACTTCTCTTTTTGACATCCTAATCTATGTGCTTCTAGTACCTTCAAACTAGTTCTCTCAAGCAAATGGCTCTAATATCAATTGTTGGAATACTTTAGAATAACTGAGGGGGGGTTTGAATCAGTTATCCAATTTCCAAATGTATAAATAAAATTTTTCACATCTTATTGAACCCATAAAACATTCATACTCATGCATGCACCCATCATATTATGCAATTACTAGAAACTTGTAGATTACTATCAAATCAATTTGCAGAAATGTAATGCATGAAACATAATAGATTCATCAACATAGTTGACACAATGATTTATGTGGAAACCCAATTTGGGAAAAATCATTAGTAACATGCTACTCTTTTCACTCTTTCGAAGTGATGCCCTGTAAAAGGCCAACCCTATTAAAGGTTACAATACACACTATTAAGTGTGACCCTATTAAAGGATTTCAATCACCCTGTTAGGAGTGAGCCTTGTTAGAGGACTTTAGACCATTCACTTGAAATCTCACTCAATTAAAGGATTTACAAATGACTATTAGGTCAACCTTAATCCAAAGGGTTTATTATAGACTGATACAATTGTTAGAGAGTAACAGTAAGGCTTTGATCTAATACAACTTACAACTTCATTTGTAGATTACATATTTGTATTTAGTCCTTAATTCCACTTAGCCTTCATACTTTATAGCTCTGATATCTTGTTCACCCTTCAAGCATTCATCTTCTTAAGCCTTCTTGCTTAATATTCCATTGAAGACTCTTCTCTTAGGTCACTCGATGAAGCAAAACCCCTAACTTCTTGTCTTCCTTAGGTTCTCATACATGAAGACCTTGCTTCGTGACCAACTATTCCTATAAATAGGAAATTAAGATATTTTTCTACTCATTCTCCATCGTCCAATTTAGGGTTTAGATGGATTAGGTAGGATACAATGTATCTACCCCATATCTCATATCTCTTCTAAAAACTTCTCCTAGAATCCACTTTGAATTCACCTAAATATAGTTTACCATGAAATCTGTGCCACCAGCTCATCAACTTTATCTTCCACCTAGTTCACACAATCCAAGAAAAAAAATTTGGCTTAGATTCATCGAATCCATGATTTTTTAAATAATGCAATAGCTTGAAATTATCAAGCTTCTGATGCTCGACACATACTATGTTGCTAAACATTCACTGTGAAATTACTCATCATGAAATAAAGTTTACTGGTGCTCAGCATCAACTAAAATTTACTCAACATCCACTATTCTACTTGGCATATAGTAGAATGAACATTTTCTCAACTCTAATTATTTTTTATGCTCGGCTTACTCTATCTTTGCTTGCCACCTACTATCCACTTGATCAAGCTTGGTAGACAAACTCTATGTAACTTGTTCTTCTAATATTTCTTAGTGTAACCAACCTTTGTAACCTTAAGTAGATTATTAATGCATCATGTCATCACTATCTTAACTGATCCTTGTACTTTATTACATAATCATAACTAAACATTTCCTCTTGGTGTTATTGTTACATCTTTTGATCAAATCCTCTTCATCAATCAACTAAGTGATAGTACTTGAGTCTTATAAGAAATTATCTTACCAGGAAATAGCAAGTTTGACATCACTGATAAAGCAATGATTGAGACACATAGTCTTCTTCAAAAATCTCCCTCTTTCCATCTAGTTTCAACAGTCTCTTTCAACAATGATATTTTCAATCACATCTCAATAATCCCTTTCAACAATGATTTTCAATAAGATCTCAACATTTCTCTTGTCTATTCTAATCTTCATTGAATTTCTAGATGACTTCTTTGAATTAAGCCAAAATAGGTTGAGAAGTATCAATCTTAGTGTTGAGTGCCTCTAAAAGAATGTTCTTTGCATCATCAAGCACTTGATGCTCTTTATTTCTCTTCTCTAAACCTCTATTTCTTAGCTTTCTTTTACAAAATCTCACCTAACATATCCATTTGGTTAGGATTGAAAGTAGATATATCCCAATTTGGAATAGCTATTTCCTCATTAAGATCAATTTCTTCTTCCTTATCTTTTATTTTTCTAGAAACTTTTGTACTCAGTTGAGGCTTTCTCTCAATTTCCTTCCTACTTATTATTTGTGTGCTTGGAATAGTAACAATGGTGGAAATGGAATGACTGGCAATAAAAGTAGATATTTCACTTATTGAAGAAATAAATTGTTGCCAAGTGACCAAAATTAATGAAGGAGGAAGCACTAAGTGCTCAGTAGATAAGTGTTGGTCACCTCAGTTAGTGAAGTACTAAGTTGAACAGATTTAAAGATAGGTTGAGTGCTTGGATTTGTAGTGTTTGACACAACCAACTTGGTAGTATCTTCCTCTGAGCTAGATGCCTTTAAATATTTTCTTGAAGAGTGAGGAAGTGAGGCTATAACTGCTACTGAAATCTTTTTAGGGTCAGCCTCCTCAATGCTTTGAATCTCAGGGAGATTCCCCTTGGTGGCTTCTTGTTCTTATTCCTCATCATCTTTATTCTCACTATCTATTTCTTCTTCATCATCATTGTCTTCTTCTTCCTTGTCATCTTCACCATCATCATCCTTATCACTGAGATGAATAAAAAAATCACTCTACTTAGGAATATTGGAATATTCTTCCATGTATTAGTGGTGTTCCTTACCACATTTTCAACATCATTGATCAATATCAGATAATTGTTGAATTTCAAAGTAAGTTTTTCTTCATTTTACTTGATGGACTCTCTTACTTCTTTATCATTTAAGCTTAGCATGAGTTTCCTCAAAGTGTACTCATATATTTCCTTCATAGTTTTCTTTGCATGTACCCATCTTGGCTTAATTTTCTCCATTAATTCATTGGGAATCTACTGTGCAAGTTGGTTAGGACAATGTTTCCATTTTCCTAGCTTAGAAATCATCATGTCTTCAACTTGATTCCTTTCCTCTAAATTTTTTGTTTCATATCTCAATTATTTGAAACTTTTCATGCTAGCTCTAGAATCAAGTTCTTTTAATTTATCTTGAAATGTAGGTGGAGGCCATTTGAAAATCACATCCTTTGCTTCTTCCCCTAATTTCAATTTCTTCCTAGATGTTCTTCTTTTAAACACTATAATAGATGACTTGGTAGGTTTGTTTATAATAACCTTACCTTTCTTCTTGTTTGGTTCTTCTTCTTCTGATTTTGTCTCATTTTCTTCATCTTCTTCTATGCCATCTCCTTTAGCTTCTGTCAACAAGAGAGTAGAGCTAGTTTGTCTAAGTTTGTCTATCCTTTTATTTCCTTTGTTGACAGCCTAAGGAATTTTTATCTCTAGTTCAATTATGGCTTAAACCTCATCACATGTACCAAAATATGTAGGCTTTGGATCCACAGGTTCCTTTAACAACGCCTTAATAATATCCCTAGTGTCATCAATAGTGACCTCATAACCTAGAGGCCTGACCCATACAATTCTCAATTTGACTACTTGTATATACACTTTTTCACAATCTACCATAAAAAAAATATCATCCATGTAGTCTTCTACAAGTTTCTTTAGAATTTAGAATTTTTTATTCATCTTATTCTTGAATGCATCAAAATAGTTTTCTATGATACTGACATAATTTTCACCCATTTTTGCTATATACTGATTGATTTGATCAAGAAGATGCACATCTTTTCTTGATATCATTGTACCTTTTGAGGGGAAAATCTTTTTTACAAAGAAAAATAAATAGGTTAAAAGTGAACCAAACTTACAAGGTTTACTCTTTGAGGTTATGATGTTGTCCATGTTTTTATTGAATTGGTTCAACATCAACTTGGCAAGGTTGAAGGACATGTTCTTGACCACTTTCAAAGTGAGATCCACTACTTCACATAATACACTATTGATTTGACTAGAGCTATACATCTTGTGTGCAATTATATGAATACTAAATTTTAGCTCCATATCAATAACACAACTAATCATCATACCCCTTCCATCCCATTTGGTAAGGGTTTTCTTTTCTAGTTCCACCCAACTTAAGGTTTTGGTGGTTTTTTTCCTTGGCCAATATAACAATTCTTGTGATCCAATGAATCATTTTATTTGCTAAGGGAATAGGCTACTCCAACCATAACTACCTATTGTACATGTGGCTAAGGATAAACCTTATCCATTTTATCTAAAATTCTTGGGGCATGTGTGGAATGTGAGTTAAACCCTTGGTTTCCACGTGTTGATGCTTTGGTTTCAATGCACTATTCACACACAAATTTTCCAAAGTTTCATCCATTTCTATGGTTCCTATATCTTGAATTGGATAATGAAAATGTGAGAAAATATCATTTACCAGAAGTACCTTAGATGGAATTTGAGACTGAGTTCTAGTTGGATCAAGAGTTTCTATGATACTCGGACTGAACTTGAAACTCCTTGAACTAGCATCTCAAACCCTTTCTTTGTCTTGCTTTAGGAGGATGCCATCACTCAGTAGGGTTTGTAAAAACACGAAGAACTTCAACAGTAATTCACATAGATTGCTTGGATGCACTTTAATTTCTCTTCACAAATAGCTCTTGAAAATTCACGGTGACAAATGAATTCAATTTCTCCCTTTTTAACAAATTTTTCCTTTTAATCACCATAAATACTTGGTACATTCACTTGGTTGATGACATATCATCTTTGACTCAGCTTGAATTAATTACTTGGAAAAATCATTCAAGACTTGGTGTCCACCTAATGACTTAGTTACTCCTAACCTTGCTTGATAGGGTCTTGCAACTTGACCTAGCTTAGTAATGTCCAAAATTTTCTTAGACACTTGGTGATCCATTTGCATCTTGAATGTTGATATGAATCTTTCCTTCTAGTTGACAAAAACTAATATAAAATCTCTACTTTAGAGTTTGAATTCTAGTTATCCTTGTGGTAGATCAAGTAGAAATTCTTGAGTCACCCAATTCTTGAGTGACATTTTCTTTATTGCTCAGACTTTCATTATCAGAAGATTTTAGAATCCACTACTATCTCATTTGTTTTATAATGTTATCAGCCTTCCCTTTCTTTTCATCTTCAATTCTTCTAGTGTTCATACAATTTTTTGCAAGATGACCAAGTTCTATACAAAGCAAACATCTTCTAGTTCTGTCTCTTGCCCTCATGTGATGTTTTACACAATTTATTCCAATGTGTCCAAATTCTCCATAGTAGTGAAATATACACCATGTGTTGTAGTCCCAACCATATATAGCTTTTACATACATTCTTCTAGATTCAATATCATATTTTCATATTTAGAATATTTATGCCCATGCTTCTTACATTTGTGACATTTGCCTTCAAATTTAGGTTTCTTTTTTCATTCATTAGCTCTATGACCATGCATATTGCAATTGTAACAATTTCCATTAAATTTAGCTTTACAATTACTCCAATGTTTATTTGATGTATGATCTATCTTACCATAGTGATTGCAAGTAGGTCTTTGATTCTTTTGAGATCCTTGCTTGGATGATTCACCTCCTTCTATATATCCATTTCTTTCTTTTCCTTTAGGTCTATATTGGCTTTGCTCATTCAATTGGTTTATGTATTCTTGAGATTTCATCATCCTCTCATTGTTTTTCTTTTCAATGTTTAGATCATTCTGCAATCTTTCATTCTCGAATCTTAGATTCATGATTTCTTCATTTGCATTAGTAAGTTTATTAAATAAGTCTACTTGTTGAAGGGATAAATTTTGAATTTCATTATTATTTCCTTCTAGTTCTTCTTTTATCTTGTTTTTCTCTTCCATGACCTCACACAATCTTACTGACTGAATTTCTTGTTCTCTTTTCAGCTTTCTTACTTCTTCTTGAACTGTACCATTCTTTTCTAATGGTTCTTTGATTGCTTCATTAGCTTTATCTAAATTACTTTTTGAATGGATATCTTCAATTCTTTCTTCAATGTAGATTTTTTCATTCATCTATACTGCAAGATCTTTTCTTCTTTTTAGGGATTGAGAGAGTTGCTCCTTTTCTTTCTTAAGTTTCCCAATAGCCAATTCCAAATCTAAATTTTTATTGTCAATGGCCTTATCAAGTTTGAATGCCTCCATAGCCTCTAATCATTAGTCAAGCTCTTAAACATTTTCTTTGAGAACCATAAAGCTTTGATTCCAATTGTTGGAAATATGAGATAGGATAAGTTACTGAGAGGGGAGGGGTGAATCAATAACTTATCAAACTTAATCTTAGTTCACCAATTAATCCATCATATTTTTTCTAATTTAATTGCATGCATGAAAAATTGAAACCATTAAAACTTTCATAACATTTTGACACACAATATGGTAACCCATAAACCTTCCAAATAGAAAGTAAAACTAGGGTGGGATGATACCCACAAAATTTAGTACTATAGTATAAAGTTGGTCTATTAAGGCTTGCAATAATCACTTCTGATGATCTTCCCTATTAGGAGAAATAAGGACTACTATGTCTACCTTGCAAAAGGATTTACAAACATACAATGAAGTATGTACTTGGTAAAGAGATTTATAGAAGATTGTTAAGTCTACCTTGTGAAAGGATTTTATTATTCCACCTATTATGTCATGGCCCCTTTCTAGTGACATAACTTTTACCAGGGATTTTCCTATCATTGACTCTCGTAGGCAAATTTTTTTGGAAAGAGAGTCATTTATTTCCAGTTGATTACATTCTTGCTCTCGGAGAATAATAATTCAGTAAGTGGGGTCTACTTGTTCTAATATTAAATTGAGGTTGTACTTTAACTTTATAAAGTTATTTATTTAATTTTATAAAGATTAATAATAAAAGTGCATTATAAAAGACAATTCCAAAAATCTTCCAGTAACTTCTCAACAAATTTAATAAATAGAGGACATGAGGCACCCATTTGACAGGTGATTTTGTGGATTCTTCTATTTTTTCATTTTGGAGCAATTTGTGGTCTTCGGTCTGCAAATTTCTATTAGGTCTTTGGCAATGAAAACTCCCTTGGATCTGCATAACTAAGGAAGTGAGATATCTTCTGAAGGGTTGTTCATTGGAGATGGTATTCAACTATTTCATGGTGGATGAATTAAAGAATCAATTTTTTATCAAGGTCTGAAGCTAGCAAGGAGGGCGAGGCAATTTGTTACAATCTAGAGGGGCGAAAGCCTTGAGGATTATTTAATAAAATAGTGAGCTGAAAGTTGTCAAGTGGCTGCAGTGTGGGATTTATAGAGTCAGGTCTGAGGGTTTTTTTATCATAACTGGAGCATATTGAAAAGTACGCCCACCACAGTGATCTCCGAAATAATTGTTATAGTTAGAAATTTGAGCACTGCTAATTATAATTTTTTTGAGACAGTGGGAAGAATGTAAGAACAAATTTTGTTGGTTACAAGTTGAGCTCGGTGATGAGTTGCAGAGTCAATTCAGTAATCATTCCATGCTATCAAACCGGCGAGGCAGATGTACTGTCTTTCAAAACGTGAATGATTCTGGGCGCACAAGCTGTTAGAATGTGAACACGGACTTCACTACTAGTGTTAATGTTTCCCAAGGTTTAACTAAAAATGAAGAGTCCCTGTTACATCATGCACCAAGCTAGTAAGGCATAGTTATTGATTGCAGAATATATCAGAGATTATTCTGACCCAATTACGGTGAAATACCAAGTGCACAGTTCACGGCAGGCTACACATTCCCGACTCCAGCACCAGTATATATATAACAGAAAGTATAGGACATTTCATAATTCGAGTATCCGCTGTTACAAGTTTTTTCCTTTTATTTAATCTTGGTTGCTAATATAGGCATCCAGTTTTCATACATTACTAGTATTGGATAGTCATTCAATTGGTGAAAACTAGAAGTACTCATTACAGAACTTGTAATTGATCGGTCCAAAGCAAACGATAATAAGATCTCTCTTTTGAATTTATTGCATTCGATATATTCTTTATTTGGTGGATAAATTAAAACATTTCATCTATGTTCATCTAACAATTGCACACCAAGTTTTTGACGAATTGACGTAGTTCAGTTTTGGTGTAAGTTAGTAACTTTGTAAACCAAGGATGGTATCAGAGCAGTAGTCCTACCATCCTGTCGAGTAGAAATATTTTATGGAACCATATTCCAGATATTACATTTGTAGGAGAATAATATATAAGGACAAAGATATGGGTGAACGACAATCACAGAGTCCACCAAGATTTCCCAGAGTTGATGATGATTAAACCAGAGAGTTTTATAAAATCATGACTACCGGACAGCAAGAAATAGCTCAATCACTGCAAGCTTTGACTACCATAATGGAGAGAGTTATTCAGCCCAGGATTTAGGAACAAGGTAGGGGTATATTTGATCATGATAATAGGAGTGTGGCAGGCTCACAGGGTGCTCCTAGGCGCAGATCATGGACAGCAAATAGACCTACTCGTCCCACCTTCCTAAGGGAAGAGGCTTAGGAGATAGGGGAAGATGATTTGACAGATGATTTCTAGGATGATCTCAAAGCTGCTATTGCAGAATAGCAGGCATTACCCCTGGATGTGCATGAATTATTGAACTTTGATTGCTATTTAAACCAAAGGAGAGAACATATGAGGAACAATCGCCAGAATAGGAGGCCTAGAGGAGGTCATGATGGTGAGTTGCAGTGAGCTATTAACAAACTCACTTTACCATCTTTCGATGGTAGTGGTCAGATGACAGCGCAAGCTTGGGTTCATAAGTTGGATACATTCTTGGCATTGAGGCCTATGATAGAGATAGATGCCATCAGGTATGCCACCCTGCATCTGGAAGGTGTAGCTCATGATTGGTGGTCACATGGGATGATTACTCTACTGCATGATCAAGTGAAATCTTACCAGGACTTTGTGGATAGATTGGTTGAGCGTTTTGATAAGAAAAATTTAGAGATTTATTTTCGTGACCTTGCTCAGTTAAGATAGTCAAGCAATTTGGAGGTTTATATTAGTGAATTTTAGAGATTGTCAGTTATGGTACAGGATGTGTCTAAGAGAAGGTTAGTTATCTTATTTACAGAAGGATTGTCTGAACCCCTCAAGGGATAGATTAAGGCATTTGACCCACCAACACTGCAAGAGGCTATAAGGAAAGCACGAAGTATGGAGCTTATAGCACCTTCTAGCAAGTTCACCTCTCGGAGTACTACCTCTTTTAGAGACAATAAGAAGTTGGATAAGAATAAAGGGAAGAGCATTGAGACCAAAGGAAAATCTTCTACACCCCTAGATGTAGAAGCACTAAACGACTTGCGCAGGAAGAAATTATGTTTCTATTGCAAAGGCCCATATGACAGGGACCATGATTGTCCTCTAAGACCTAGAGGAAAGGCCAACAGAGTTATGTGGGCATATTAGGAAGGGTCAGATTCTGACAATGCAGCAAATGAGGATGATCACAGTAGTTCAGAACCTGAAGGAGAAACAGGAAATTCAGAAGAAAAGGTAGAAATTGAGTTACATTTACAACAAGGGCATCTGTCTAGTATTCAGTAGGAGGGATCTTTTAGGTTACAAGGTGTTTTAGCAGGATAGAAGGTGATCACATTGGTTGATACCGGTGCTACACACAACTTCATTAATGCTTGATTGGTTGAGCACCGCGATATCAAGACAGAAGAATTTGAGGGTCTCCAAGTTTAGGTCACTGATGGTTACACTCTTAAGTGTAACAGGATGGTTAGAGATATGCCTTTATGCCTGAATAATTATGAGTTCAAAACGGATTACCATGTGGTCAACATGGGTGATTTGGATATCATTTTGGGTATGACATGGTTATGTTTATTGGGTGAGGTCACTTTTCGACTCAAGGACATGGAGATCAAGTTTGAAGTAGATGGGAAGCAACATGTGTTGAGAGCTATCCAGAATAGTGACATCCGAACAATTTCTCTCAGACAATTGGAAAGATTGGTGAGACATGATGATGTTGAATGGGGAGCCATGTGTACTCTTATGCCTACACAAGAGAAAAAAAAAAAGATAGAATATCATCCAGACATCCAGATATTGAGGGAGAAGTATAGTAAGGTATTCAGCAACATTCCACCTAGTACACCACCTGATAGAGGGATTGAGCACATCATCAAATTAGAAGGTGCTAAACTAGTCATGATTACTCCATACAGGCATCCAAAGAGGCTCAAAGATGAAATAGAGAAAACCATTAAGGAACTACTCACAATGGGACACATTCAACCTAGTAAGTCTCCTTTTGCTTCTTCAGTAGTTTTGGTAAAGAAGAAAGATGGTTCTCTTCAGATGTGCATTGATTATAGAATGTTGAACAAGAAGACCATTAAGAATAGATATCCTATTCCATGGATTGATGAGCTGATAGATGAACTACATGGGGCATGCTACTTTAGTAAGATAGACCTGAGATCCAGGTACCATCAAATTAGAGTCAGAGAATAGGACATAGAGAAGACTGCTTTCAGATGTCATTGTGGACACTTTGAGTTTGTAGTGATGCCATTCAGGTTAACTAATGCACCAGCTACTTTCCAGTCCACCATGAATAAGGTTTTCCATCATCAACTGAGGAAATTCATGTTGGTTTTCTTTGATGATATCTTGGTTTACAATAGGACATGGCATGAGTATATGGAGCATCTAGAGACAGTACTGAAGACCTTGCAAGCAGAGTCCTTGTATGCCAAAGAGTCTAAATGTGATTTGGGCATGACCGAGTTATTATACTTGGGACATATTATCAGTAGAGAAGGAGTACGAATGGATCTTGATAAGATTCATACTATTGTGGAGTGGTCCATTCCTGAGAACCTAGCTCAGCTAAGAGGATTCCTTGGTTTATGTGGCTTCTATCGCAGATTTGTTTGTGGATATTCGCGACATGCTACTCCAATGATAGATTTGCTTAAAAAGGGAGCTTTTGTTTGGACAGCAAAGGCACAGGCTTGTTTTGACAAATTTAAGGAGATCATGACTTCATGCCCGGTACTAGCATTGCCTGATTTCTCGAAGGCATTTGAACTCCAGTGTGATGCTTCAGGAGATGGTATTGGGGCTGTTTTGATGCAGGGAAAACACCCAATTGCATATGAGAGCAGGAAACTCCATGGGCCAAAGAAAACATTCAGCATTTATGACAAGGAGATGTTAGCTATCATGCATGCATTAGCTAAGTTCAGGCAGTACTTAGTAGGTGGTAAGTTTTGTATAAAAACTGACCACAACAGTTTGAGACTTTTCCTTGGGCAAAGGGATCTCAATGATAGATAGTAGAAATGGGTAAGTAAGCTATAGGCATATGACTTTGATATATCTTATGTTAAGGGTACACAGAATGTGGTAGCAGACACCCTGTCACGCAGGCCACACCTTAGTTTGATGATTGAGATCTCTGAGGACTGGAAGCATATGATTATTGCAGAGTATGTTAGAGACCCATGGGCATCTGGTATAGTTGATGGGACCATTGACGATGCTAGGTATTCACTTATGGATGACTTAATCATTTACAAGAGCCAGATCTTTTTAGTCCCAGGATCGAAGGTGAAACAGTCTATTATGCGGGCTCTTCATGATTCACCTATAGCTGGTCATCTCAGATACTTTAAAACATATAGATACATGTGGGAATGGTTTACATGCAAAGGACTCAAGAAGGATGTTTTACAGTATGTTTTTGAGTGTTCTGTTTGTCAATAGAATAAATAGGAGCATGCTTTTCCAGCAGGGCTCCTATAGCCACTTCCCATCCTGAGTCAGAAGTGGGAATGCATATCCATGGATTTCATTACAGGGTTGCCCAAGGCTCAGGGTCATGATTGCATTTATGTGGTGGTAGATAGACTAACAAAATATGTTCATTTCTTTCCCATCACCACAACTTATACAGCAGTACAGGTAGTTGAGATTTTTTTCAAAGAAGTTCTCAGATTACATGGGATACCCCGTAGTATTGTCAGTGACAGGGATAGCAGATTCTTGAGTCATATTTGGCAAGAGGTGTTCCGATTATGTGGCACTAAGCTCACACCCAGTACCAGTTACCATCCGTAGACTGATGGATAGACAGAGATAGTAAACAAGTGGGTGGAAGGCTACTTGAGGAGCTACGCGGCTGATCAGCAGAAGACATGGGTAAGATGGATTTATTTGTGTGAATACTCTTACAATACCACTTTCCACATGTCTATTCAGATGTCACCTTTCCAAGCATTATATGTGTTGGTGTTTGAAAATGTTAAAACAATGCTAAAACTACTAAGCGACAAAAGGCTTAATACCTAGATATCAGTACATACACAACCTAAAGAATAGCCAATTCTCATTGTCACCTGCCTATGCAAAGTACTAGGACCCAACTTCAACAAAACATCAGATGGTTTTCTACTCTTTTGGCTCTGCAAAAACCAGGGCGGGTGTACCCGGAGATGGTTCAAAAATGGAACAATTGTATGAGAATTATTCTTAGTTTCATTTTGATTCTCATTTCTAAATCCTCAAACATATACATAACTTTTACCAAATTGGTAAACACATCCCTTGAATAGATATGGCCAAGAAATCTTCTATAGATCTGCAGATGTTTTCAACAGCAATGGCTAAATGAAGCTAAAACATTCCATGTAGGCAAGTGCTAGCCATCTTTGAATATCTTACAGGAAATAAAAGTAAAATTTGATTTTATGATGTATTTTGAAAAAACTAGTCATAATATACTTCTCTTTTGGCTGAAATAACTTTTGATCAGTGCCTAATCCATTGGGATTCAGAGTCTATAGTAAATTCTTAGATCTAATTTATTGCTTTGCAACAAATTCTTATCAGCAATTCTTATCAGAATTTATCATTCAAAAATCCTTTTCAATACCTAAGCAATCTCATCACATTCATCAGAGCCCTTATTTAATCCATTGAATTAACATCAATAACAAATGGATGTACCACCCTACTAGATTGCAATCAATTGCATAAGCTTTTACTCACACAACATCAAGGTAGCTAAGTATCTAAAATGAGACACAATTCAGAAAGAACTGATATAGGGACAGTTCATAATTTGTATTCATTTCCTTTGAAAATGGTATATCCTTTACAATAGACCCAGAAAGACCTTCATAAAAGAAGCACAGTTCTTTCTACATTCATGTATTCTTAGAAATTTTGATAGAAAAGTATACTACAAAACTTGCTTTCCAAATGTTTGGACCAAAAATAGGACTAAGAACAATACTTAGTAAAAACAGAATTCAGACCCTTCTTTAGCCTTGGGATCTCACTTAAATAGTGTGAGATGCAACAAGCTTCAGGCTAAAAAAGGTGACAGGTGTCCTTTCAAAAGAAAGACAAAAACAAAATAATAGAAGGATTAACAACATTTCTTGGCGGGTCCCTTTCTGTTATGCTTCTGAATTGTTGAGACAAGAGCACGATCTGACCTTGCAGTCATTCTTCACTTTCGGAGTACATACCCATGAGGTCTGTAAGTGATGTATCATCTTCTGTTACCTACAAACTCACTTTAACCTAAGGATTTTCCATGTCATCATTGCTGATTACAAGGGTAACTATTACTTTTGTATCTTCTTCCTCATTGTCTCCTGACATCTGTTCACTAAACTAATTTTTCCACTTATTCAAAGTATCATCATCTGGCCAATCAAAACTTAGAGTTTCTCTTTGTATCTTTATTAAAGAATTTGTATTTTCCTCTAAATCATCAAATTCTTTTATCATAGCAGTATAATACAATTGTACTTTTACCAGCTCCTCGTTTGTCTTTACCCAAAACCAATGGCCAGTCTCACTCATGATGTTTATTATTCTGTTATCAAATAATTCATCCATTTCCTTTTTCCATTTTTATTTTTCCTTTACTGTATCAATAGATTCTAAAGCACAAGGAAATAGGGTGAATTTTTTAGCAAGATATTTTGAAAAACAGAGTATCAATCTTCTCTGTAAAGAATCTCTTTCATTTTCAAAATTTTCTAACTTATTCAATAAATCAAAAATCTTTTCAACTTGATGATAAGGCATTTAGACTGTAGATATACATATAATTGTAACATCATTATTTCTCTATCTCCATTTCTGTGCAAGAAAATCTAGTCCATCCATTTCTTTATTCAGCTCATCCATGAGGGTTACAATCCTTGTCAACTGATCATAAAAAGTCGACCATTGTATTTTATCCCTCAAATATGTCACACCCTGCTTCCATTTTTCTTCCTGCTGATTTCTAAATTCTATCTGCCACTCATGTAATTTGGTTTTTTCTACTTCAAATTCCTCTGCAGTATAGAATTGGGGTCTTTCAGGGGTGTTAGGTATTTCAATGATAGGGGTTAATCGAATAGATGACTGTGGAGGATATGAAATTCTCAGTGTACTGGATTCTCCCACTTTCCTTTTTCCAAGTATCTTCTCCAATTGAGATACCCTATTTTCCAGCTCAATTCTCCTTTTTACCTCTTGATTATAAGCATCCACCACTATTTCATATTTACTGTGCATATTAATCATTTCCTTCTCTTCTCTTTCTGCAGTGGCCAAGGAAAATTTAGAATAATCCACATTCATGTGGGCTGCCTGTACATTTGAAATATCAGCAACTCTCCTTACAATGATACTCCCTGTTAGTCCTGAATCATCAGGCTATGATGAAGTAGTCCTGGATCCTCTTCTCAGGGACCACATAACAAGGGTAGCTTGATCATTGCTGAATGTTGTACCCAATAATTTGTCTTTATTTGGATCTTGTAGTCCTAAATTATTTGATACAAAATTAAAAATTAATGCATCAGCAATATCCCAATTGGGCAATAATAAAACATTTGCATTTTTTACCATCTGTCTACCCTCATCAGGGGTTATATTCTAGAACTCTTGCATCATTTGTTACTTTATTTCATTTTGAATGGAGGCCTCATCCATTCATGGATGTTCTATTTTCATATTCTTACACCTTTGCTTAAAAATGTGCATGTTTACCCTCCATGCAAACTGATGGAAAGCCCTAGATCTTACAAACCTGTTATCAGACAAAAAATGCTGACTGGCTTGTTCCAAAATAGGGTCCAATTCCCTTCCTCTGAAATCTGCTACAGTTAATTCAAAACTTGGCACAGGAGGTTCCTAGGGATTCCCTTCATCAATTTCTGCTTGTGTAACAAAAATTTCTCCTTGTGACCTCATTTGTTCAAATTTCTCATTGGTGAGCTGCTCTTCCTCAATTTTTATTGGAGTTTGAGAAGGTGAGTAATCTTCATCATGGGATTCTTCTTCCCTTATTATTTTTCTTCTTTTGGGAGAAGGTTCAGGGGGTCTTTCTTCCAGGACAGTACTGGTAGATCCAACTACCTGTTTTTCTTTGTGTACAATGGGCATCTGCTGCCAAACAATAGTGTATCCTATCTTCTTTCATACCACCAGTGGACCCATTCCAATATTGGGAGTGAAACCCAATTTTCTCATAACTTCTTTGGCTTTTTCTGGAAAAGAATCAACAAAATGTTGTTTCTTCTCATTCATTACTTCCATTATCTCAAAGAAAGTACTCATGAGCTTATTTATCTTATCTGCATTGGTTGCAGCATTACTAAGAGGACTGTAATCTTTGTCAAAAAAATTAATAAACTCCAAAACTTTTGAATTGACTCTCCATTTTTCTTTTTTTATTTCTTGCTCATGGAGAGAATATTCATTTCTTATTATATCTTCAGGAAAATAGAATTCATGCTGAACTAGACGAAGCTTGATTCTAAGTCTAAGAGCAAAGTTAAAGAAACCTTCTGTATCACAAAAATGAGCATGAGACACTGTCGTCTTATATTGATCCAAAATTTTGTGGAGAAAGATCCACCCTTCTTTAGTTATCACAAATTGGTGGGCTATAGTGCAAGTAGGAAAAATTGATCATGTTCCCCTTTTGTGCAAAAAGGCCTCCTCCACTCCTCCCAACTGCCACAAAAATTTAGCTATCCTTACCTTTAAGGGTACCTGGTAGGGTAGTACATGGGGTGTTCCTTTGAATCCATAGACTCTAATGATAGTTGAGACTGAATATGGAATAATATCTCCCCAATTCTCTGAAAATTTTAGACTTTGGGGTTTGTCCATAGGCCTAACAAGATGCATTAGTGCCTTAGGAATTCTGGGATTATCACTCAATATGAGGCATCTTAGTTTGGAGGCAAAGTGCCTATCAAATCTAACAAAGCTAGCATTTTCTACTTCCCAAGTCATGTCTGCACTCCATAATTGGACTCACAGTGCCTCCCCCTCTTGTTCCCTATTTAAAACTGTTTCTTTACCAAAATAAGTGGCCCCTTTAAAAAGAAACATATGCATCAATAGGGAACACTGACCCCAAACCTTTTCCACCTTGCCCTTTGCAATCCCTACCAATCCCTGGTGAATCTCATTAGCCAAGTAAGATGCAAAATCAAAAATTATTTCGACACTAAAAGAGGAGATTTGGGTGATCATATACATGAAGCTCACCAGAATAAAATCTTCTTTACCCTCTCCGAAGACTCTGCACAAGGTCCTATATATCTCTACTGCCCTGGCATTAAAACATGATTTCTTGAATGGTTCTTTAGAAGATGATGTTATGGTTGGGAGGCCTCCAATCTGGCCTATGTGGGCTTTTAGTGCACCTGATCTAACTACATCCCTTTTGGACATATATTCTTTTTCTAACTCTATCAAATTAATGGGCACATGATACATAGTGAGAGGTCCCAGACTAAAAACCTTCCTAATCTCCTCGGGACTGATGGTAACTAAAGCCTCACCATCCATTCTTCTCACTACCTTAGTGGCTTGGTCATAATTTTTTGCTATAGCTTCAAGCAGGTCAAAATTCATAAACAGACTGGGGACAACAAGCCTTCCAAGATCAAAATTCCATATATTGGCATGAGGGGCATATAACTTCCTTTCTGCAAACCATTTTTAAAATAAACTCAAACCATTTTGAGAAGTTTGAGCATCCTGAACCCAATTACCCTTATCATACAATCCATCAGCTATCCTTAGCCTAGGGTTCAGTGAGGTTAACCTCTTAACTTGCACTGTTTCTATAGTAGACTCAGGAAGCAACTCAAGCAAATCATCATGGACATTTCTATCCAAGTAGTTTATTGCACTTGAAAATCCCTTCTTCGGAGGCATCTTGGGCTATCTTTTTAGAACTTAAAAACTTACGAAGATTATGGTAGTATTACTTAGTTGAATTTTGTCTCTGTTTTCCTCTGTATTCCTGCAAATTTTTAGCGAACAGACAACTTGACAATTTTTATCAGACCTTGGCATGCTTTTCTTTCAGTAATGGCTTTTGCACAAGAATGGCTCCAAATCTTTGCTCGCGTGAGATGAAACTGATGAAATCTCTCTGTATTATACTCTGTTTTTCCTTACGGACAAAGCTTTATTGTCTAATTAATATAGAGAGTGGCACTACATTTTTCATTTAAAACTGCATCGTCGATCACTTACCCAATCAAAGGTAAGGAAAAAATAGAGGATCTCCTGATTTATATTTGCTCTGTCGTATGGCTTAACAAGCATGCAACTTGTCATAGCGAGGTAGCGAGCTCCGTTGATCCACTTCAAGCTGACGTTCAAGATTTTTTGTACTTTCAGTCAGATAGGCATTAATGAGAATCGGATCTCTGCATAGTTGGCACATGTCCAAATTTACCATAGTCATTTATCATTCCACGTCACCAAAGATCTTGCCGATCTTTTACCATTTTATGGGGCCTCGCTAACTCGCTAATGGTGAAGCACCTAAATTTTCTGATAGCGAGGTAGCGAGCTCTGGCACTTAAAAGGATTCCATGCCGAAAAATGCAAGGGTTACCTAGTAATCACTTCTTTTAATTAAAACTGATTCTGACAACGGTATTTATGACTGGTCATGCCACCTGGTGTAATTATGATACAAGCAAGATGCAATGTCATCATCTTCAGATTTCACGTGGCCTCGCTACTTCCCTAATGGCGAAATGCCTAATTTTTTTGATAGCGAGGTGGCAAAACGTTTCGTAAAACCATCATTCTGGCTCTGATGTCAGATATTCTAGTGGGTCCCTATCCTTTTTGGACGGTAACTTGCAAAGTGTACCTGCACAATAAATCATTTAATAAGCAAATCTTCGATCGCCGTATCTTCACTTTACGGTCCCGCCTCTTAAAATACTCAACACCCATTAACTCGCCATACTTAATAACCATGCAACTTGTCATAGCGAGGTAACGAAAATAGTAGATCTAGTCAGATCTGACGGTTGGGACAAATAGGAAAAAAGGTAACCCGGGAGGAAAGGAAAAGGAATATGATAGCATATTCGTCTCTTTTGAAAATTCAAAATTTTGCGCCCGACAATTTATGAATAGAGATGATATAGGGTTTACATGATGATTATTTCTTATGGATTATTTATCCAAAAACCCTATGCTTCACTTAGCAATAGAACATTTGACTTTTCTATGATTTAGCAGAAAACTTCTACTACACAAAAAGTCAGACCAACAGTGGCTCTGTCTGGGGATGATAGACTACTTGAGTCTATGCAAGAATTCAGAATCTATGGGAGAGCAGACCACACATCCAGTAAGGTGACAACTTCTTCAGAGAGCACAAGGCAACACACAAAAACAAAGACCCAGACTGTACAAGGATTTACAGAAAACAAGACGATAGGAAACCCTAAAGCTACTGTTCATGGAAGAAAATAAGTATTTTTTCAAGAAAAATACCTCTTCAAGAACTGTCCATGAACTGGCAATTCAAGAATATTATCAAATATATCTTTGATTATGTAAGAATCTTCACCCCAAGCATTCTCAATGAGATATGGGCCTAACCAAATGGGGTCAAATTTTCCATGTTTTCCTTTATCTTCAATTCTGGCATTCCACATTAAGACTAGGTCTCCATTTCCAAATTTCTTGTTTACAGTTCTTTTATCATAGAGTGTTTTGACTTGCAACTACAACTTTTGGTTCCTCAGAGATGCTTCTCTTCTAGCTTCGGTCAATCCTACCAATTCATCCATTCTTTCTTTCATTTCATCAGTAGTATCTTCATCATATGACTGGATGTAATTGTATAGTCCCATCAAGTTGTTCTGGGGCATTCTAGCTTGAATTCCATACACTAAATCAAATGGAACTACCCCAATTGCCTTCTTTACAGTTACTCTGTTAGCCTATATTGCCAACTGTAACTTGGAATCCCATGCCTTTTTATTATCATCCAAGGTTCTCTTAATGATTTTCAATAGGCTTTTATTTGTGGACTCAGCTTGTCCATTCCCTTGTGGATGATATGGAGCAGATGATGATCTTGTCATTCCATATTTATCACAAAACTTGATGAACTCCTCAGACTAAAACACATAGCATTATCTGTGACAATTCTCTGTGGACATCCAAATCTAGAAATAATATTATTCAATAGGAAATTATTTACCACTTTACTTGTTGCATTTCTGGTAGGGATAGCCTCTACCCATTTTGTAAAGTAGTCAGTAGCAACCAAAATCCAAGAATAGCCAGTGCTAGACTTGGGAAAAATTTCTCCTATGAAGTCCAGACCCCATTGTTGAAAAGGTGCTTGAGTTTCAACTAGCTTTAGTGGAGTATTTTCTAAGAATTTCAGCTTTCCAGCAAACCTCTGACAAGGATCACATTTCTTAACCATAACTTGAGCATCTTTGAACAAAGAAGGCCACCAGAATCCAGCCCTCATTATCTTATGCGAAGTAGTTTTGGCCATGTAATGTCCTCCACATACTCCAGCATGCACTTCTTTCAAAATCTCTTTTGCCCTTTCTTTGTCAACACATTTCAACAGAACTCCCTCAAATTTTCTCCACCATAAGTTATTTTGAACAATTACACACCTGATGGCTTGCAATTTAGTATTCCTTTTTTCATTATCAAGCAAATGGGGAGGAACTTCCATATGTTGCAAGTAATGTATAACATTGGTGTACCAGTCACACTGGTCCATGTCGCAGAAGTCAGCTCTGAGATCATCATTTACTAGGTTTATTTGATTAGCTTCTAGGTTAGTTTCGGCCATGAGTTTGGCCAAACCTTGACCTCTTACTAACTTAGTTATCTACATATCAATGTTAAATTCTAGGATTCTATTGATCCATCTACATCTCCTTCCTGACACTTCCTGCTGAGAGAATATATCCTTAACTGCAGCACTAGGTACAAAAGCAGTAATAGTAGCACCTACCAAATAACTTATGAATTCTTTTACATCCTTTACCAAAGCATATGCTTGTTTTTCATTTATTTCATACTTCAGCTCAGCATGCTGTAGGGATTTGTTGAAAAAGGCAATAGGCTGCTCATATCCTTCTTGATTTTTCTGTAATAGAACTACAGCTACAGTATGGAATGATGCAAAAGAAAAAATATGCATGGGTTTTGCATAATATGGGGTCCTCAACACTAGAGCATTCTTTATTGCAATTTTTATATCTTGGAATGCTTGTGAAGGTTCACCATTCCAATCTATGACAGCTCCTTTCTTGAGCATTTTTGAAATGGGTCTACTAATTTTAGTGAAATTGGTAACAAACCTCCTCAGAAAATTAACCTGGCCAAAAAAGGATTGTATACCTTTCACATTTTTAGGTTTGGGGATTTTATCAATAGCTATTACCCTTTCTGGGTCTATTTTTACCCCATCTTTAGACACTATGTGTCCTAATAACTTTCCTTCTGTGACCCCAAATGAGCATTTCTTTGGGTTTAAAGATACCCCATATTCCAGGGCTTTTATAAAAAAAAAATTCCGAGTGTTTGCAGTGATCTTCAGCCTTGTTAGAATATGCTGTAAGATCATCTTGGTGCACAACCATAAATTTGTCAATATACTCATGAAATGCTACATCCATGGCTCTTTGGAAAGTAGCTCCTGCATTAATCAAGCCAAAAGGCATCCTCACATACACATATGTTCCCCAAGGGGTTGTGAAAGCTATTTTGAACTATTCACTTTCTTTTACCAGAACTTGATTATATTCAGAAAAGCCATCCATCATTGACATCAATTCAGAGCTGGTCACTTGTTGTAACATGGCTTCCATATTAGCTAAGCCATAATTATCTTTTAGAGATGCAATGTTTAGATTTCTAAAATCAACACAAAGCCTAATATATCCATTCTTTTTTCTCACAGGAACCAGGTTTGAAACCCAAGTGGAATGCCTAATTGGTTTGATTATTCCACCATCTCTCAATTTTGTCAGTTCTTCCTACATTTTTGGGGCAAGGGTAGGATTGATTGGCCTCTATTTTTGCCTAAAAGGTCTTACATTTTCCTTTAACGGTATGAGATGTTGGAAAAGATCCTCCCTATAAACCTTAAGGTCATCATATGACCAAGCAAAAACATGTCTGTACTTTCTAAGTAGGTCAATCAATGCTTTTCTGATTTCAACAGGCAAACCTTGGCCAATGTAAACCCTTTTAGGAACTTCATCCGTACCCAAATTTATTTCTTCTAGATCCTGGGGTTTGGGGTCATTTGCTCCTGTTTTTACTCTGTCTTGGCTATCAAAAATATTTTCCAAGACTACCAACCCCTTCAGCATCTTATTTGTTTTTAATTGCATTATTTCTTGACCAAAAATGGTTTCTTTCCCATTTATGGTTTCAATCAGTCCATTGCAGTCCATCTCCTGACCATGGTACTTGTCTTCATTTAGCAAAAAATTTGTAATATCTTTGTCATCTTCAAACACCTGCCAATTTTCAATGTTGTCAGGTATAGAAGGTCTGTTTTGGACCTCAATCTTGGAGATTCCTGCAAATGATATTTCTTTTGGTTTGATGGCTACATTTGCCAGAAGATCAGCCATCTTATTCTGGGTCCTATCTCTCCATGAGATCCCAAATGCATCAAAGAATTCTATTTGATCCCAGACTGCATTTCTATATTTTTTTAATCTCCTATTTTTTGAGGAGTAGGTTCCTTTGATTTGAGAGATGATCAGTTCAGAATCCCCTATGACACACAATTTCTTAATTTTGTGGTGTGTGGCCACTTTGAGTCCTAGCAGCAATGCTTCATATTCAGCAATGTTATTAGTTCAGGAAAACTTCAAGGTGAATGAATCCCTGAAGGAGTTATTTTCAGGGGACACAAAGACTACACCTGCCCCTGCACCCTCTTTAGAACTAGCCCCATCAAAGAACATTGTCCATAATTTTGGTGAATTCATGCAACATTCAACCTCATTTTCAATGATAGCAGGCAAGTTTTCCACTTCCTAAATAATTAATTCAGCCCTGAAAGCATTAATCCCAGTGTCTAGGAAACAAGTGGTATCTTTGTCAATTTCTTCACCTAAGATGTGGTTAACCCTTGGTTCCCTATTTACCCTGACAGCTTTGTCCCCTTTATGGAAGGTGGCATAAGTAAGGTCACATTGTAGGCTTCCCCCCATGGCAGCACTCTATTTTCTGGAGAGTAGCATCCCGTAGTGTGGAGGTATATCTACCACAAGGATAGACATGGTTAATTCTACCTCAGGAAATGCAGCCAGTTTGAATGGTAAGGCATTGATAGTACCTATTACTGGAACCTCTCTAGCATCCATCCCTCGGCATCTGCCTTGCTTAGTCTCCACCTTCAATCCTAGGGCTTCCATTACTTTGAAAGGCATTATAGTGTTGGAAGCTCCAGAGTCTATCATATAATTTTTTAAGGTTTTCCCTTTTATGATTAGACTAAGGAAAAAAGGATCAATATCTTCTATGAATGCAACTGATGAATCATCTAAAAACATCTGAGGAATCTGGGATACAATACCATTGTCCTCTATTATTAATGGGGTCTGTTGGGCTACAGCTTGATTATCAATAATATTGTTGTTTGCTATTCCACCCAACCATGACAAAGCCTTATTCTTATGCTCTTCAATTCTAAAAAGCTCAGAAAAGGGAACTTTTACAGTAATTTGAGATAACATGGAAATCATATCAATAGGTTCAACCACAGTAGGTTTTACAATAGTACCTAGAATTGAAGTCTTTTGAGTAGTAAGCACCACTTTTTGCTTAACAACATCTGGTTCTGATTTCTCTGGTTGCACTACTATTTTTTTTGCTTCACCTATCTGAAATTGAACCTTCTTCTTTGGTTCCCATTTTTTACCCTTTTTCTCCTTGATCTTAGGCACATCTATACTGACTTTCTTGTGTTGATCATTTATCTTATGAGTGGTGTCTTTGATGAACACACTAGATGGCCTTCCTGCATCATTATTTATTGCTCTATTTCTCAAATTATAATTACTATGGACTTGTGAAATCATTTCGGCTGTAATTCTATCAATTTCCTCCATGGAGGGGATTCTTAAATTTGTGAGACCTATGTCAGAAAATGTATTGCATACCTTATCTGTATCATTCTCTTCATCATCTGAAAATATTTGCTGATGATGTAACTGGTAAGCAATTCTCTGGCTAGTAACATCATTCTCAGGTTCTTCTGAATCAAAATCTATCAAATCATCGCATGTGTGCACCATATTGCAACTTATATCATCATGGTTTTCCCCTTTAGTTTCTTCTTCTGCTTGCACTCCTTGAGCTTGGGCGAATGACTGGGCAACAACACAATAATCAGTAGAATGATGTGATTGGCATATAATGCACCATGGTACATCATCATTCATATTTACAGTGTTCCTTTACAGGGGGTCTGGAGTACCCTTATCTTTCATATTTTCGGTCTGGTTGGGAACTGGTTTACCATCTTTCCACTGAGTGGTGTAAGGGTAATTCTGCATCCTAGGCTATCTATTGAAATTGTTGTTATTTACAGGGGTTATTTCAGCAACATTTGGCTTATTGAAACTAGTGGGATTCATCTTCTTGAGCATTTCTAAAACTTGGCCTATAGTAGGTTCTTCAGGATTTTTTCCTATGGGAGTTTTGCCACCCTCCCTTTTATTATTATTCTTGGGATTAAAAAGCTTAGGATCATCCCTCCTCCCTAGTTTGCTAGATGCCTTTCTATTATTTTCTATATTCACTGCAACTCTATAGGCATCTCTTAAAGTTTTAGGATCCTTATCTCTTAGTTGATAGGCAATTTTTCTATCAAAAGCATTGAAATAGGTTGTGAGATAGACGTCTTCATTTAACCTCATAAACTGAAAAAGTTTGTACATCCCCTTTTGAAATCTCACATTGAAATCAAATGTGGATTCATTTGGGTTCTTCTTGATATTGTTGAACTCATTCAACATGAATCCTGCATTAGTATTGTCCCCATATTGCTCTTTGAACAATTTCTCCAAATCACTCCATGAAGTAATACTATCATCAGGCAACCTCCTGAACCAATCCCTTGCATCCTCTATTAGTGAATGCACAAATAATTTCATCACCATGTCCTCATGCTCAACTTCATAATCATTCAGCATGTCAATGAAAATCATCAAATGTTCTCCACCAGTAACATCATTATTTCCAGAAAACTTAACCACTTTATCCCTTAAATCAAAAGATATGGGATGGGGGGCACCAGGAATACTGGAAAATGATATTTGTCTATATTTTTCAAGGTATATAGGTTTCTTCTAGAAACTAGGAACATTAGAAGTACTAGCTGTATTAGCTTGACTCAGGAGAGCAGCTTGGGATAGCTGTGGTGGGACAAATGGGACTTGAGTGCCAATATTGGAAGATGAGGTAGGAGCAGATTGCGGTACTTTCTGAGTCGAGATTATGGGACCACTAACTGGTGCAAGGTTTTTAGGTGGGATAGACAAACTAGGCCATGAATTCAATGCAGAATTAGACTTTATGAATTGGATTTTCTTTCTGGTTTCTGCAGCCTGAGCTTCATTCTCAACCTTCTCAAGTTCTTTAGCAAAGTCTTCCCTCTCTTTTCGAGCCTTCTCTAGATCTAGATCTAATTTAGATATGGAAGGTTGTATAGGTTTTCTTGGTATAGCTTGAGGCTCATTTATTTGGATTCCTATAGCCTTGCCTTTCCCTTTATCTAGAACTGTTCCAATGGGCTCTACCGGATCAACTTGAATGGGTTTATAAGCTTGAACTTGAGCAATAATTGGTTCTTGCCTCTGATTTAGGCGTTTCTCCTGTTGTTGAACTTTAGCTCTTAGATTATCAACATCTCCAAAGACATCCTTATGGAGAGTTGTGGTATTCTCTTCTAATTTTTTATTTTGCTCTTTCAAATCAGCCATCCTTCTTAGCAGAGTATCTCTTTCTATTATTGCATCCAAAGTGGCTCGCTCCCTCTCCTTTTCAAGACGAATGCGTTTAGCTTCTTCCTCAGCAATCCATTTCTTCAAAAACCCTATTTTAGATTGCACTTCTTTAGAGTCTGCAGAGGTTGCCTCGGAATCAGCAGGGTCATCCAGATCTATAAGGTTTGGTTCCATATAAGGGGCTACTCTGGGATTAAAAGGATTATCAGATGAGCTCCTAAATCCTAGCCTACAATTTATATCCGCTACAGGCTCTAGTCTTAATGAAGCAATTCCCATAGTAGATACGTCCTTGTCTTGAAAAACTCTCTCATCTGGTAATGGGGTACTGAAAATACCTCCTAAGAGTCTTGTAGTTTCATATTCAGAGCTAAGCGAAGATGACTCTCTTCCTATTACTGGTCGATAATGGGAATTTACAGAGGCATTACCTCTAGGCTTCCAAGTAGGATTTGGATATGTTCTTTTCTTATTTTGGTTCTTCCTACCACCTTGGGGTAGATCAGTATACATTGATACATCGAGATTGGCTCTCATGTAAGCCCTTGTGTTTTTTCTCTTGTCAGCCATATTCTTCTTTTGTTACAATAAGCACTAGCTTCAAAACCTTGACTGAGTCGCCACCCTCTTTCAGGAAAAATATAATAACACTTTTATTGACTGAAGGAAAATAATACACAAGTAGGAACAAAAATACGGCACAGACAGACCAATCACTGACGTTGTAAGACTGCAACTCTTGCTTGTTAGATAAGACACTTGGATAAGATGGATGCGTCAGTGTGTAGCAATGGTACTTGGGTTATATCTTCTTTAAATCCTCAATTTTTGACACTAAAGATTCCCTTATAGCCACGGGCAAAATAAAAATCACATGAAACACACGTACATAATAGGACTATAGACAACTGCAAAACTTTTTTTTACAGATGTGTTAGACAGTCCCCAGCGGAGTCGCGATTTTGTTGTGTTTGAAAATGTTAAAACAATGCTAAAACTACTAAGCGACAAAAGGCTTAATACCTAGATATCAGTACATACACAACCTAAAGAATAGCCAATTCTCATTGTCACCTGCCTATGCAAAGTACTAGGACCCAAATTCAACAAAACCTCAGACGGTTTTCTACTCTTTTGGCTCTGTAAAAACCAGGGCGGGTGTACCCGAAGATGGTTCAAAAATGGAACAATTGTATGAGAATTATTCTTAGTTTCATTTTGATTCTCATTTCTAAATACTCAAACATATACATAACTTTTACCAAATTGGTAAACACATCCCTTGAATAGATATGGCCAAGAAATCTTCTATAGATCTGCAGATGTTTTCAACAGCAATGGCTAAATGAAGCTAAAACATTCCATGTAGGCAAGTGCTAGCCAACTTTGAATATCTTACAGGAAATAAAAGTAAAATTTGATTTTATGATATATTTTGAAAAAACCAATCATAATATACTTCTCTTTTGGCTAAACTAACTTTCGATCAGTGCCTAATCCATTGGGGTTCAGAGTCTATAGTAAATTCTTAGATCTAATTTATTGCTTTGCAACAAATTCTTATCAGCAATTCTTATCAGAATTTATCATTCAAAAATCCTTTTCAATACCTAAGCAATCTCATCACATTCATCAGAGCCCTTATTTAATCCATTGAATTAACATCAATAACAAATGGATGTACAACCCTACTAGATTGCAATCAATTGCATAAGCTTTTACTCACACAATATCAAGGTAGCTAAGTATTTAAAAGGAGACACAATTTAGAAAGAACTGATATAGGGACAGTTCATAATTTGTATTCATTTCCTTTGAAAATGGTATATCCTTTACAATAGACCTAGAAAGACCTTCATAAAAGAAGCACAGTTCTTTCTACATTCATGTATTCTCAGAAATTTTGACAGAAAAGTATACTACAAAACTTGCTTTCCAAATGTTTGGACCAAAAATAGGACTAAGTGCAATACTTAGTAAAAATAGAATTCGGACCCTTCTTTAGCCTTGGGATCTCACTTAAATAGTGTGAGATGCAACAAGCTTCAGGCTAAAAAAGGTGATAGGCGTCCTTTCAAAAGCAAGACAAAAACAAAATAATAGAAAGATTAACAACATTTCTTGGCGGGTCCCTTTCTGTTATGCTTCTAAATTGTTGAGACAAGAGCACGATCTGAACTTGCAGTCATTCTTCACTTTCAGAGTATATACCCATGAGGTCTGTAAGTGATGTATCATCTTCTGTTACCTGCAAACTCACTTTAACCTGGGGATTTTCCATGTCATCATTGCTGATTACAAGGGTAACTATTACTTTTGCATCTTCTTCCTCATTGTCTTCTAACATCTATTCACTAA
This sequence comes from Cupressus sempervirens, assembly GCA_028749045.1. NCBI lineage: Eukaryota > Viridiplantae > Streptophyta > Pinopsida > Cupressales > Cupressaceae > Cupressus > Cupressus sempervirens. The sequence goes on along the minus strand of CM053783.1, from coordinate 588,995,510 downwards.
ACTGATTTTTCCACTTATTCAAAGTATCATCATCTGGACAATCAAAACTTAGAGTTTCTCTTTGTATCTTTATTAAAGAATTTGCATTTTCCTCTAAATCATCAAATTCTTTTATCATAGCAGTATAATACAATTGTACTTTTACCAGCTCCTCGTTTGTCTTTACCCAAAACCAATGGCCAGTCTCACTGATGATGTTTATTATTCTGTTATCGAATAATTCATCCGTTTCCTTTTTCCATTTTCCTTTTTCCTTTACTGTATCAACAGATTCTAAAGCACAAGGAAATAGTGTGAATTTTTCAGCAAGATATTTTGAAAAATAGAGTATCAATCTTCTCTGTAAAGAATCTCTTTCATTTTCAAAATTTTCTAACTTATTCAATAAATCAAAAATCTTTTCAACTTGATGATAAGGCATTTGGACTGCATATATACATATAATTGTAACATCATTATTTCTCTGTCTCCATTTCTGTGCAAGAAAATCTAGTCCATCCTTTTCTTTATTCAACTCATCCATGAGGGTTACAATCCTTGTCAACTAATCATAAAAAGTCGACCATTGTATTTTATCCCTCAAATATGTCACACCCTGCTTCCATTTTTCTTCCTACTGATTTCTAAATTCTATCTGCCACTCATGTAATTTGGTTTTTTCTGCTTCAAATTCCTCTGTAGTATAGAATTGGGGTCTTTCAGGGGTGTCAGGTATTTCAATGATAGGGGTTAATCCAACAGATGACTGTGGAGGATATGCAATTCTCAGTGTACTGGATTCTCCCACTTTCCTTTTTCCAAGCATCTTCTCCAATTGAGATACCCTATTTTCCAGCTCAATTCTCCTTTTTACCTCTTGATTATAAGAATCCACCACTATTTCATATTTACTGTGCATATCAATCATTTCCTTCTCTTCTCTTTCTGCAGTGGCCAAGGCAAATTTAGAATAATCCACATTCATGTGGGCTGCCTATACATTTGAAATATCGGCAACTCTCCTTACAATGATACTCCCTGTTAGTCCTGAATCATCAAGCTATGATGAAGTAGTCCTGGATCCTCTTCTCAGGGACCACATACCAAGGGCAGCTTGATCATTGCTGAATGTTGTACCCAAGAATTCCTCTTTATTTGGATCCTATAGTCCTAAATTATTTGATACAGAATTAAAAATTAATGCATCAGCAATATCCCAATTGGGCAATAATAAAACATTTGCATTTTTTACCATCTATCTACCCTCATCAGGGGTTATATTCTAGAACTCTTGCATCATTTGTTCCTTTATTTTATTTTGAATGGAGGCCTCATCCATTTTTGGATGTTCTTTTTTCATATTCTTACACCTTTGCTCAAAAATGTGCATGTTTACCCTCCATGCAAACTGATGGAAAGCCCTAGATCTTACAAAACTGTTATCAAACAAAAAATGCTGACTGGCTTGTTCCAAAATAGGGTCCAATTCCCTTCCTCTAAAATCTGCTACAGTTAATTCAAAACTTGGCACAAGAGGTTCCTGGGGGTTACCTTCATCAATTTCTGCTTGTGTAACAAAAATTTCTCCTTGTGACCCCATTTGTTCAAATTGCTCATTGGTGAGCTGCTCTTCCTCAATTCTTATTGGAGTTTGAGAAGGTGAGTAATCTTCGTCAGGGGATTCTTCTTCCCTTATTATTTTTCTTCTTTTGGGAGAAGGTTCATGGGGTCTTTCTTTCAGGACAGTACTGGTAGATCCAACTACCTATTTTTCTTTGTGTACAATGGGCATCTGTTGCTGAACAATAGTGTATCCTGTCTTCTTTCGTACCACCAGTGGACCCATTCCAATATTGGGAGTGAAACCCAATTTTCTCATAACCTCTCTGGCTTTGTCTGGAAAAGAATCAAAAAATGTTGTTTCTTCTCATTCATTACTTCCATTATCTCAGAGAAAGTACTCATGAGCTTATTTATCTTATCTGCATTGGTTGCAACATTACTAAGAGGACTGTAATCTTTGTCAAAACAATTAATAAACTCCAAAAATTTTGAATAGACTCTCCATTTTTCTTTCTTTATTTATTGCTCATGGAGAGAATAGTCATTTCTTATTATATCTTCAGGAAAATAGAATTCATTCTGAACTAGACGAAGCTTGATTCTAAGTCTAAGATCAGAGTTAAAGAAACCTTCTGTATCACAAAAATGAGCATGAGACACTGCCATCTTATATTGATCCAAAATTTTGTGGAGAAAGATCCACCCTTCTTTAGTTATCACAAATTGGTGGGCTATAGTGCAAGTAGGAAAAATTGATCCTGTTCCCTTTTTGTGCAAAAAGGCCTCCTCCACTCCTCCCAACTGCCACAAAAATTCAGCTATCCCTACCTTTAAAGGTACCTGATAGGGTAGTACATGGGGTGTTCCTTTGAATCCATAGACCCTAATGACAGTTGAGACTGAATATGGGATAATATCTCCCCAATTATGTGAAAGTTTTAGACTATGGGGTTTGTCCATAGGCCTAACAAGATGCATTAGTGCCTTAGGAATTCTGGGATTATCACTCAATATGAGACATCTTAGTTTGGAGGCAAAGTGCCTATCAAATCTAACAAAGCTAGCATTTTCTGCTTCCCAAGTCATGTCTGCACTCCATAATTGGACTCGCAGTGCCTCCCCCTCTTGTTCCCTATTTAAAACCATTTCTTTACCAAAATAAGTGGCCCCTTTAAAAAGAAACATATGCATCAATAGGGAGTACTGACCCCAAACCTTTTCCACCTTGCCCTTTGCAATCCCTACGAATCCCTGGTGAATCTCATTAGCCAAGTAAGATGGAAAATCAAAAATTATTTTCACACCAAAAGAGGAGATTTGGGTGATCATATACATGAAGCTCACCGGAATAAAATCTTCTTTGCCCTCTCCGAAGACTCTGCACAGGGTCCTATATATCTCTACTGCCCTGGCATTAAAACATGATTTCTTGAATGGTTCTTTAGAAGATGATGTTATGGTTGGGAGGCCTCCAATCCGGCCTATGTGGGCTTTCAGTGCACCTGATCTAACTACATCCCTTTTGGACATATATTCTTTTTCTAACTCTATCAAATTAATGGGCACATGATACATAGTGAGAGGTCCCAGACTGAAAACCTTCCTAATCTCCTCGGGACTGATGGTAAGTAAAGCCTCACCATCCATTCTTCTCACTACCTTAGTGGCTTGGTCATAATTTTTCACTATAGCTTCAAGCAGGTCAAAATCCATAAACACACTGGGGACAACAAGCCTTCCAAGATCAAAATTCCATATATTGGCATGAGGGGCATATAACTTCCTTTCTGCAAACCATTTTTTAAATAAATTGAAACCAGTTTGAGAAGTTCGAGCATCCTAAACCCAATTACCCTTATCATACAATCCATCAGCTATCCTTAGCCTAGGGTTCAGTGAGGTTAACCTCTTAACTTGCACTATTTCTACAGTAGACTTAGGAAGCAACTCCAGCAAATCATCATGGACATTTCTATCCAAGTAGTTTATTGCACCTGAAAATCCCTTCTTCAGAGGCATCTTGGGCTATCTTTTTAGAACTTAAAAACTTACGAAGATTATGGTAGTATTACTTAGTTGAATTTTGTCTCTGTTTTCCTCTGTATTCCTACAAATTTTTAGTGAATAGACAACTTGACAATTTTTATCAAACCTTGGCAGGCTTTTCTTTCAGTAATGGCTTCTGCACAAGAATGGCTCCAAATCTTTGCTCGAGTGAGATGAAACTGATGAAATCTCTCTGTATTATACTCTATTTTTCCTTACGGACAAAGTTTTCTTTTCTAATTAATATAGAGAGTGGCACTACATTTTTCATTTAAAACTGGGTCGTCGATCTTCAAAGATCCTACGATCATGTGGTGCAGAGAGAAAAACTAGGAGTTGTATTTGCAATGTTAGTTATTTTACCCAATGAGAACTTGCCACGTACAGAATTCTTTCTTTGATGGCACTTATATTTGGACCCACTGACGACTGAGAACACGTGTCAACACATCGCTACTTCGTTATGCATAAAGAACGAGCACCTTGCCATAGCGAAGCGGCGACAATCATTGATCTAATCCAAAAATGATCGAAAGATATGCTACAAGGCTTCTTAAGAGGGAAGGTGGTGGGCCCAACTCGCTATGTTGCTATAATTATCTCCCTTGCAACTCTTCATAGCGAGGAGATGACAACCATTGATCACTTACCAAATCAAAGGTGAGGAAAAAACACAGAATCTCCTAATTTATATTTGCTATGTCGTATGGCTTAACAAGCATGCAACTTGTCATAGCGAGGTAGCGAGCTCCATTGATCCACTTGAAGCTAACGTTCAAGATTTTTTGTACATTCAGTCAGATAGGCATTAATGAGAATCAGATCTCTGCATATTTGGCACATGTCCAAATTTACCATAGTCATTTATCATTCCACGTCACCAAAGATCTTGCCGATCTTTTACCATTTTACGGGGCCTGGCTAACTCGCTAACGGTGAAGCACCTGAATTTTTTGATAGCGAGGTAGCGAGCTCTGGCACTTAAAAGGATTTTGTGCCAAAAAATGCAAGGGTTACCCAGTAATCACTTTTGTTAATTAAAACTGATTCTGACAACGGTATTTATGACTGGTGATGCCACCTGGTGTAATTATGATACAAGCAAGATGCAATGTCATCATCTTCAGATTTTCACGTGGCCTTGCTACTTCACTAACGGTGAAGTGCCTGATTTTTTTGATAGCGAGGTGGCAAAACGTCTGGTAAAACCATCATTCCGGCTCTGATGTCAAATATTCTAGTGGGTCCCTATCCTTTTTAGATGATAACTTGCAAAGTGTACCTGCACAATAAATCATTTAATAAGCAAATCTTTGATCATCGTATCTTCACTTTATGGTCCCGCCTCTTAAAATACTCAACACTCATTACCTCGCCATACTTAATAAGCATGCAACTTGCCATAGCGAGGTAACGACAACAGTAGATCTAGTCGGATCTGACGGTTGGGACAAATAGGAAGAAAGGTAACCCGAGAGGAAAGGAAAAGGAATATGACAGCATATTCATCTCTTTTGAAAATTCAAAATTTCGCACCCGACAATTTATGAATAGAGACGATATAGGGTTTACATGATGATTATTTCTTATGGATGATTTATCCAAAACCCTATGCTTCACTTAGCAATAGAACATTTGACTTTTCTATGATTTAGCAGAAAACTTCTACTACATAAAAAGTTAGACCAACAATATGGGTATGATGCACCAAGTTTCATTGACTTGTGAATGGGTGATGTTCGAGTTCCATGTGTCAGGGATCTGATTCAAGAAAGTAAAGACATTATTAACATTCTATGGGATAACAAAGCTCGGGCACAGAATTAGAATAAGCAATATGAAGATCAAAAGAGGACAGAGAGGAGCTTTGAGGTGGGTGACATGGTTTACCTAATGCTTCAACCATTTCGACAATCTACTCTCAAAAAGAGTGGGTCAGAGAAGCTTAAGCCTAGGTATTATGGGCCTTTCAGAATCACTAGGCAAATAGGGGAATTGGCTTATGAGCTTGAGCTCCCAGCAGATAGTAAAGTGCATAATGTGTTCCATGTATCGCACCTCAAAAAAGCACTGGGACAGAATATGGTACCTTCTACCATATTACCGCCTTTGGATGATGAAGGGAAATTAATATTAGTGCCGAAATTCATTTTGGGAAGAAGGAAAAAATAGCTCCGCAGAAGGGTAATCAGAGAATATTTGGTTAAATGGAAAAATCTACCAGTTGAAGATGCCACTTGGGAAAATGAAATAGTTTTGTAGCATCTAGCTTTGAGATTGCTTGAGGACAAGCAATTTTAGGAAGGGTGGACTATCGTGTCCCCTTTCTAGTGACATAACTTTTACCGGGGATTTGTCTATCATCGACTCTCGTAGGTAGATGTTTTTGGAAAGAGAGTCATTTATTTCCAGTTGATTACATTCTTGCTCTCAGAGAATAATAATTCAATAAGTGGGGCCTACTTGTTCTAATATTAAATTGAGGTTGTACTTTAACTTTATAAAGTTATTTATTTAATTTTATAAAGATTAATAATAAAAGTGCATTATAAAAGACAATTTCGGAAATCTTCCAGTAACTTCTCAACAAAGTGAATAAATAGAGGACATGAGGCACCCATTTGATAGGTGATTTTGTGGATTCTTGTATTTTTTCATTTTGGAGCAATTTGTGGTCTTTGGTCTGCAAATTTCCATTAGGTCTTTGGGAATGAAAACTCCCTTGGATCTGTGTAACTGAAGAAGTGAGATATCTTCTGAAGGGTTACTCATTGGAGATGGTATTCAGCCATTTCATTGTGGATGAATTAAAGAATCAATTTTTTATCAAGGTCTGAAGCTAGCAAGGAGGTTTAGGAAATTTGTTACAATCCAGAGGGGCGAAAGTCTTGAGGATTATTTAATAAAATAGTGAGTCAAAAGTTGTCAAGCGACTGCAGCGTGGGATTTATAGAGTCGAGTATGAGGGTTTCGTATCATAACCGGAGCATATTGGAAAGTACGCCTACCACATTGATCTCCAAAATAATTGTTACAGTCGGCAATTCAAGCACTACTAATTATAATTCATCTGAGATGGTGGGAAGAATGTAAGAATGAATTTCATTGGTTACAAGTTGAGCTCGGTGACGAGTTGCGGAGTCAATTCAGTAATCATTCCATGCTATCAAACCAACGAGGCAGATGTACTGTCTTTCAAAACACAAATGATTCTGGGTGCACAAGCTGTTAGAATGTAAACACAGACTTCACTATTGGTGTTAATGTTTCCCAAGGTTTAACTAAAAATGACGGGTCCCTGTTACATCGCACACCAAGCTAGTAAGGCATAGTTATTGATTGCGAAATATATCAGAGATTATTCCAACCCAATTACGGTGAAATACCAAGTGCACAGTTCACGGTAGGCTGCACATTCCCAACTCCAGCACCAGTATATATATAACGGAAAGTACAAGACATTTCATAATTTGAGTATCCGTTGTTATAGGAGATATCTTCTGAAGGGTTACTCATACAATGGACTTGGACTAGTATTGGATAGTCATTCAATTGGTGAAAACTAGAAGTACTCATTACAGAACTTGTAATGGATCGGTCCAAAGCAAAAGATAATAAGATCTCTCTTTTGAATTTATTGCATTCGATATATTCTTTATTTTGTGGATAAATTAAAACATTTCATCTGTGTTCATCTAATGATTGCACACCAAGTTTTTGACGAATTGACGCGGTTCAGTTTTGTTGTAAGTTAGTAACTTTGTAAACTAGGGACATCTCATATTAGGATGAACCAGTAGTTGATCTTTGATGTACAACTTGATTTTTTGAATGAGATTCCTTTGGAGAGTAATGATCACCTTGCTATGATGGATAATTCTTTGTTGCTCCTTATACTAATTTTTGCCTTTTGCTTTGCACTTATGCTTCTTAATGCATATTCTTTTATACTTTTATATCCTATGGATGTGATACAATACATTAAATATATACCAATCCAACTTACAATTCATCAAGGTTGGCTACAATACAAGTTTCACCAAAATACACAAAGTTGGCTTAGTTTGCAAGTAATCAGGTTCTGAAGACAAACTCAGTGAGGTTTTGACACTCGGTGACCATTTTCAATGTTTGACATCATTATGCACTCATTAGACACAAAAGCTCAACTCATACTAATCACTTTTAAGTAGTCTGAACTCAGTCTGCACTGGTGACTTGATGAATACTATGAAACTAGACATATAAACTGAATCACTTGGTTTACATTGCATAGCTCGGTCAACACTATCACTTCAAGCTCGATATAAACTTAATCACTTGGTTGACATTACATAGCTTGATCAACACTAGATTCACATCACTAAAGCTATGAACTCAGTAAGCACTGTAGAACTTCATTTGCATAGAGAAACTTGGTAAACATTATAAAGCTCAATTTACACTAATAATCACCAACTTGGTAGATATTGTTCAGTCTTAGCTAAATGATGCTCCTAAAATTTAGTAGCAACTCTAGAACTTGGTAGAGCCTAATTTTTTTGGTTAACACTATTAATTGTATAATTAGCTCAGTAATTACTAGCTATTTGATTGTGTCTGTCACTAATAAATAAACTTGACTAAAATTTCAACAACTACCTTATTTTAGCAAAGCATCATCTAATATTTGAGACTAGGAACAACAAGCTTGATATTGAGTTCTATAAGTTTGATGAGAAAACCCAAAAGAAATTAGAGACTCCAAGTCCATTGTATGAGTGGACACATAAGATGAGGATGATGGGTAACAATAATAAGTACAACCATTTTTTGGACTTCTTTTTGGCACCTACTTACCAAATATTTGTGGGTGCTTTGATTCCTAGATTGTATGTTTCTTGTAAAGATTGCATTCAACTAGGAAGTAAAATTCAATTGGCTCACTAGTTCTTCAATGAAGACTACACTATGTTAAGGTTTTATGGTTCAGTGATTGAATAGTGAAAACTTCTAATGCATGTTATAGAAAGGGCTTGTGCACTGAATATGTATGGTAGATGGAGAGCATAGATGAACATTTATGTGGACAAAAAAATAAAATGATATTTCCTTTCTTACCTTTTACAATTGGAGTGCTCGGATTTGATAGAAAGGCTTTCAAATTGGCTTAGCTTTTATGAGATTGGATGAAAAAGTGGAAGTAAACTAGTCATTAGACTCTCCAATGAGATTGAAGATGATTCATCTAGAAATGAAAAGCAAATTTATACTTCTAGTTCTGAAGGTCATCCTAATACAAAATTTGTTAATTCTTAAATCTAGTTAAAGCTGATCCCATAGGCACTAACACTAGTACTAGCATGGGTGAACCTCTTGGAAAAAAAGAAAAAAGAAATGAAAATTACAATGCAAGAAATGTTTGTGGTTACTTCACCAATCTATGCACAGTAGCTTCTAAAAAAAAAGCCCTAAAAATAGTCCTAAAACACTAGGATTTGGAATGGGTCATCTTTAGGTTATTGACAATCTTCAAAATATAATTATAGGTGGAGTAAGTGTAACTAGAGTTGGTAGATAATATATAAATACAACTAATTATTTACCTTTCAGACACTCAATTGTGTCAGCAAACCCATATTTTAGTTTAAATAAATTTGAACAACAAACATTGACTAGACAAGCATAAGAAATAGTCAAACTATGAAGAGATTGAAAAGTGATGCAATTGTTGAACATTGGGGATCTAATATTAATGGTATATTTCCAACATATTACCTAACCACCAAAATGATGAACATCATGGCTATTATGCCCCTAGCTTAAGATAATAATCTACCTAAAAATCTAATAAATTGTAACAATGTGCAAGTTATCAGTCTTCAAATGGATTTATCAAAATTGAAAAATATTGACAAAATTAATATATCAAAAGAGAGAAACAAAATGGTCTACTCTACACTTCTCAAAGAGGAGAATGAAAAAAAAAGGCTTGCAAATACAATATAAAAGTTACAAGAAGACCTTGAGAATTTGAAGGCCAAGGAGAAAGAAATAGACAATAGATTACAAAGAAGGATAAAGAATTCTTCTTCTACAGAGAAAATTATCCAACAAGAAAATTTGAATGAACAACTAAAAATTTTGACTATAGAATTGGATGAGTACAAAAAAATATTTGAGAATGAAAAAGTCTCTACTACATAGTTGTTCAAGTCAGTAGAGAATAGTGCACTAGTAAACAATAACTTGAAAACTAACTAGGATTCTACTCTTAAGGAAAATAACAAATTAAAGATTGAATTGGAGAATGAAAGGAAAAATTACTCCCTTACTAAAAGTACAATCTATAATTTGAAGATGGTTTTTTAGAATGAAAAGAAAAATGAGGAGTCCAATGCAAAGATAATTCATCATTTGTAGAAGGAATTGAGGAATGAGAATAAAAAAGAGGATTCTAGTGCAAACACAATCCAAAATTTAAAGATGCAATTGGAGAATATGAAGAAAAAAGAGGATAAATTGTGAAGGCAAACCTTGATTTGTATAAGGAATTGGAGAATGTGAAGAAAATGAAGTCTAGTGCAAACACAATTCACCATATGAAGAAGGAATTGGAGAATGCAAAGAAAAAGAGGAGTCAACTACAACAAAATCCTTGATTTGAAGAAGGCATTGGAGAACATGATGAAAGAGGAGTCTACTCATACTTCAAACACACTCCATGATTTGAAGAAGAAATTGGACAATGCAAAAAAAGGAGTCTACTTTGAAGATAATCCATGATTTGAAAAAGGAACTCAAGGATGAGAAGAAAAAAGAGGTAACTACTACAATGACAATCCAAGATTTGAAGAAGAAATTGGAGGATGAGAGGCAAAGAGAAAGTAATCGTCAAGGGAAAATAGAGGAAATACAAAAGAAGATTTAAATGGAGATGTCTAAAATGAAGAAAAACATAGAAAATTCAATTGCATGAAATATACCTACATCTTCCAAAGACCGTTATGTCAAGGATAGTATAAGAAACATGATTAAGCTTATCAAACAAGAAAATTGGGAGAAATTAATGTAGAACACTTATAGCTTATTTCAATGGCTTGATTCATATAGCAATATCAGATATGTCTTTGAAAATGTGAAAAAAAGTGTTGAGGATTAAATTTTTTTAATCTTCACTAGTTCCTTAGAGAATATTGCAAACTAAATTTTGCATATAATACAAAGATATAATGGTAGGGAATTGGAAAACTGAGGAATAAAAAAATTGTTGTGATACCTCTGCAATGGCATTAGTTATCTTTCAAAACTTAAAAAAAATAGAAATAGAAAAAGCTATGAAAACTTCTTCTAGAGACTTGATGAATATGAATCATAACATACTTCACTTGCTAAATGTTGGATTCCCAAATCCAACTAACTCAGATGGAAAATTCATTGGAAAAGAAGATTGCATATGAAGCAATTGCACAACATCATGAACTCTGATATAGGCAACTGGCCTAAGAAAATCACTTCAAAAAGAATTGCAAGTTGAATCAAACCACCATAAAAAAATGAATACAATTATAGATAAATTCCTCGATTCATATAAAAATATCTCTTCAAACTATTCATTGTTCATGAGGTTATAGCTATTTATGTGCAACCTAAAAACATAGAGCTTCCAAATGAGGTAGAATGGAGCACCCTAAAGAACATCCTTGGAGTTAGGCCATCTACTCAGTTTGTTATTGTCAGTCATAGGACTAACAAGAAACAACTTAGTAAATGATAGTAATATAAAAATTTTGTTACTTGTTGATGTTTAATTTCAAATTTCAAATTTAATTTAAACTTCACTTGATGATAATTGTTACAGGAATCAAGAATTAGCCTATTAGGATAGTTGGGTAGCCTCCTAGTACTACTTAAAGTAGATGGAAAAAAAATTCCCTACTCCTACTTGAAAAAATTGAACAATTGGAAATGTGGCAAATTGGCAATGTGATTGTACACCAATAATATAGTACTAATCTGATTATATATACAATTACAAAGTAACCTACAACTATTTTTGTTCCCTTGTATATATAAAAGGGAACTCAAGGTCATTAACTCATTTGCAAAAGGTTTTAATATCCATCTTCTCTAGGCTCTATATTTGTATAATTGTTTGTAATTGTTAAATGTATTATGTTATGTATTATGTTACACACTGATTTATAAATTATAATACATATTTTTTAAAGAAATTTTATTCTGTAAAATGCATTATGTTACAATTTCTTAATGAAACTAGAATCAATGAAAATCAAAAAATGTCTAAATCCTAGAATGAATAAAAATATCAAGTTCAACATCTATTAAAACTAGAATAAATAAAAATCTCAACATTTTTAAAAAATAAAATCAATGAAAATATCAACATGTATAAAAACTACAATCAATGAAAATCTCAACATGTGTAGACTCTAAAAACTAGTTTCAATGAAAATCTCATCATGTAACACCTTGTTGAAAAAAAATTTAATCATATATAAGAGGAAAGTTAAGGGTATAAATTAACTTCTACAAATGTAATTAATTAGTAGATAAAGTCTTAGACATTGGTAAGACTAGACCACATAAATTAATTAGAATTAAAATTGGTATGACCATAGCTACTAGCCTACTTTTGACTCACAAAGAACTTAAGAAGCTATTATAGTTGTCACTCTGGATGGACTGACTCATCATCATTATCATCATAATCCTCCTCATTTATTTCATATAACATTTGATTGTTCATTGTGTTTTCTTCAAATTCACTTTCAGTGTGCTTCAAATTCACTTTTAGTATGCATGCCAAAGTCAACTTCATCATCATTGATTCCAATATTAGGACATGAATCATTGCCACCACTATTGCTACTGCCACTATGACTGTAACTACTTAGACAACATATAATAACATTAATATTATTTTTCACATAAAAAGGGTATAACTACTATAGTTTGCATTAGTATGCATTAAAATTTGCAAACCTATCTAAGCATGTGAGATGTCCAGTGCACAACAAAAAATAACTTGTACTACATAAAATATAAAATAAATATTACTTACCTTTTATGAAAACTACGAGTCACAACTACTCAATTGGCAATGCATTTAGCACTTTGAAACTTTGGCAGCAATAAGAAATATCAAACTAGTCTCTAGAAAAGAGTAAATTATATAGTATCTTAGGAGTGTATATATACCAAAATAGGTTGGTGAAGTGTGTGGGATTAAAAAGTGGGAAAATCAAATGTATGTGAAAAAAATCTTTCTATGTAATCCAAAATTATTAAAAACTTGGCTAAATGGGATAGGTGGTCAACACAGATTGGGAAGATGGTGCGTGACACCCAACCCAAGGGAAAATTAATTGGTCATACAAATGGAAAAATAATGATGTCAAATAAGAAAATAATATGTAAAGGATGGAATTTTTTTATAAATGTGTATCCAAAATGTATATTATAGTGGTGATTGGACTAGGATTTTTGACCAATCATGTGAAAACTAATTAGCAAGTACCATGGGCTTTGGTTCCAAATCTTGTAAATTTTTGGCAAAGTAGATGACCAACTTTACATTCTTGATTCACCAAATGACGATTGACCAATGAGATGGGATCACCAAATGGTGAAGATTCACCACTAAAATAATCTTTGAAAGGAGCCTAAAGAGGGAGATGAGGGTAATGATAAGGAAAGAAACAAGAGAATTTACCTAAATTATCAATATCATGGACATAGATGAGTTGAATGTCAACCTACTAGAAGTTTATTTAAAGGATGTTAGGGTTGATCCACCCCTTAGGGGTCTTCAAACAATGAAAGGTGTTTCTCCCTATAACTTTGTTGTGGTTTCACAATGCACACCCTATTTCTCCTAGAAATGGGGACCCCTAGCAATTATTTTACCTACCAGACCCATAGTCCATGGCCTGGGTCATTTTAAAATTCTTCCCAAGTCTAGATCAAGTGCTAGTTTTTGACTAGACAAGTCTTGGGGGGAGGGGGGGTGTCAGAACTATGAAAATTTGAAGATTTGAAATGTTTTTGGTGCAAATGAGTGTGCATGTGCATTTATCACATATGTACACCTATCCTAGTTGTGCAGGTATGTTAAATACAAATGTTCACACCATTTTCCTTTGGAGATGTGCACATGCACACTTGCAAATGTGTGCACCTCCAAAGGGTGTGCACTGGCCCAGGCCTACAAAATCTTGGGAACCCCTCCTCTTCTCCTCATTTTTCTCAGTGCTCCCACTCTGATTACACCTCTACTCCTCCAAAGATTCCCTTCAACCTACATAGCACACAACACACATGTTAGACATCAAAAGGTGTGCACGTGTGCCCCTACTCAAGGTGTGCATATACACACCTTTATTCAAAAAACCTAACAAAGAAAAACTAAAGGGAAACCTTAAAAAACTTAAGTATTGAAAGGTGCACACATGCACACCTATTCAAGGTGTGAATTTGTTCATCTTTCATTTTTTGAAAACTTAAAACAAATCAACACAAAGTTAAAGATGTACGAATGCACACCTTTCCAAGGTGTGCATCTCCTTACTATTAAAGTTCCTTACACTAAGTATACAAAGGTGCACACATGTGCACCCCATTAAGGTGTGCATGTGTGCACCCTTAATAAAAAAGAAATGAAAAGGAACTTAAGCCCCCCCTCAAAATGCGTTTCTATTGTGTGTGTGTGCATAATTGCACACATGCATAAGTGCACAACTATGCTAAAATAGTCAAGTTAAGGCTATTTAGTGCACCTATATGGGTGCACAAGGTGCACTAAGATAAATTTTTGGACTATTAGTGGGGATTAAAATAGTAATTTCACTATTTGGTATTTTGGGTTAGGTGTTTTGATAATTAGGGTTTGTTTTGGGTTAGATTTTTTTATCTTTTGAACTACTGGTTTTTCTCTTTTGTGCAGATAAAATGGCATCCTCCTCATCCTCACTTGAATAAAAGATTGCTCCAAAGTGTGTGGTCTCCAAATTTCAAGGTACACCAAAGAAATCTCATTTCTAAGATGGACACTCTGAGATTAGAGACATCGAACTAGGTCACATTGACTAGAATGCATTCCTAATAATCTGCAACAAGCCTAAAGAGAGATCTACCATGATATCAACACTTATCAAATTAGAGCTAGTGAATGCAAAATCCCATATTACATTAGTTTAATCCTCAAAAATTCTCATGGCATTAGCAAAAAACTATGTATCTAAAGAAAGAATTGTTAAGAGTGTCATAGAGGAGATCGTACTGGACCTCACACCTAGGAATATTGGGAAAATATTCCATCTCCCAAGAGTTGATCAGTATCTGAAGATAACTTATGATTGAGTAGAAAGATGGTATCAAGAGAATGAAAGGAAGTCAAAGAGATCATATAATCATCATTTTTGATTGATAGAACATTGGTGGGATGTAAAGTTGGTAAACTAGATATGACTCAAGGGTATATGAAGGATGATATTGGTTAGACCAATGTACTTTTGAGTAGAGTCATGGGTCTACCAATAGCTAGACATCTTCATATTTGGATGGTTCATTTCATAGAGACCATCAGAATGACTAAAATACTTATAGACTAGGCTACTATCCTTAGTGATAACTTGGATGAATAGCTGGTAGTAGTTAAAACCAGTTCCAAATTCTATATGACATCATACATGGTGTATTTAATGGTGGCTAGAATGACTGACTACCCAGGACTCTACAAGAAAGGGAGCATACACGATGCTAATGCCTAGCCCTATGTGGTATATCCCTAGCTAGTGAAGAAGAATCTCTTAGATCATAGCAAGGTGTACCAAATAGTGAATGATTCTTTTATATTTGTAATCATCTGATTTATAGAGGGTGATTATGCTAAAAGGATGGAAGTAGAGGCAACAACAAGGATTGCAAAGACTGACACCTACTACATCCAATTTAAAACATTCACTTACCTAAGGCTAGTTGGTACTATGGCCAATCTAAAGAAACTTCCAAGATATCGATGAAATAGGCTCATCTTATTGGAGATTGCCAGGCAGCTCACATCTACATATGACAAAGTGAGAAAGTAGCCCAAGAAGACATGGGTATGGCCTATTACTATATGTGCATTTGAGAACAAACGAAAAAAAAAAATTATGACCTTTGATTCAAAATGGGATCAATATCCCTTGGAAGAGCACAACTCCCCTTGCCTATACTTTGATAATATTAGGATGGTACAACATCTGGTAGGGAAGCAGTTTGTGCACAAAGATGGTATAGAAGGCCATTGGATGAATACAATAGATGACTATGATATTTGAATAAGATATTATTTTAGGATGACTTTGTATCTAGTAAAAATATGTAATGCCCCACTAAGGAATCCAAAGAATTAACCCACTTGCATAGTAGGTTCCTACATGTCATTGTGTGCCTCTGGGAAGTAGATGTCAGTTTCATGATTGGAACCTTTGAGTTAGTAAACTTTTAGGATTCCTGGACTATAGAGATTTGTGCTATGTGTTATGGATAGCCTATTTGGGACTTGAGATTTTCTCCTCAGCATGGTGGGAGTGGACCACTTAGGTACCACGTGGTCGGGTGGTAGTGTATTTTCCACTCTTATCATTTGAGATTCATCGAGACATCGTGACTGATGCGTCCTTCATGATGGTGGATATGTATCCTTTCATTGATGATTAGCATATGTTAGATGATGTTATCTTATGCTTATATTTGCATGTTAGATTGCTTTCTACATATGATGTTGTATATGTTAGGAGTGACATTCCTACTATGTTAATACCAATGATCCCTTCGGTGATTTGGGATGTTACACATGGAGGGATGGCTAGGGCCCATGATGGTCTAATGATGCTATTAACGGTTGGGAGGAACCATGCACTTAGTTTATTTTTTTTGATCTTTATGATGGATGTATATGTCTTCTATGATGATGTATCATGTGATTGTCTTTGATGTATCATGGATTAGAATAGGATGATGTACCTTATTTCACATATGTACATTCTTTTAAACCTTCATACCTTGTGACATGTATAGTGGATGATTGAGAATTTGGAAATGTAATGTATGAACATTGGACTTATCATTATTATTTCATGTGGTTGTTGTACTAGATGGATTCATGTATGTAATTCAACATTAAGGGATCTTAAAGAATGTAATCTGTTATGTATGTTATGTTTACTTTTCAGATGGACATTGCTATTGCTTCCGTTATTGTGAATAAGTTATGTATGGTATTTACTTTCATGTAAAAAAAAATGTTACCAAACTTGGTGAAATTCTAGGTTAATTCTTTGGATCCCTTGGCGGGGCATTACAAAATGGCCTTAAAATTGAATATCTCACTCAAGGTTATCCCGAAAGACACTCAAGATGTCTTGGATCCATTGTACAACCACAAAAAAATCTATAATGGGCCAATAATGAATGCAAATATTGATAGGGATGAGAATAAAGATATAAACCATAGATCAAGGCATATAATCCACTTAATTAGGGAATCGGTCAAGAAACCCTTTAACCTTGATCCAGTTCCTCAAACTATTACTTTTAAATCTACAATACACCCAATTAAGGGTAAAGGTGCAAAAGCTACAATGCCAACCTTCCCTACTCAATCTCCAGTTAGGCCAAAAATAGTGCATCAACATTAGAGGGATGTTGAGTACTTTAGGGAAAATAAAGGGAAGAATAAGATGAAAAGGGAGTCATCAAAGTAAGGTGATCCTAAAAATCAAGAGTCTCAAGATGAAGACATGGCTCAAGTCCAAGAGACTATATAAGTGCCTCCTCTAGGAGAGGAACAACAACTAGAAGAGATAGAATAGAGGGTGCCACCAACTAATCAAGAGTAAGAAACCTCCCCCTCAGCTCTTAAGAAGGTTAGGATTCAATCCACTATAGGAAGGACACAAATGAGAAAATCAAAGAAAAAGAGTACTCCTCCCCCATAGATTCTAGAGACCATCACTAAAGCTAATGCAAAAGAAGATGGTGATAAACAGATGGATAATATTCCCTTAAGTTAGAGGACTCACTCAACTAAGGCTATAGAAGAAGAGAGGAAAAGGAGCTCCATCATGATACCACCATCCCTTCCTAAGGAACTTATTTAGGTTAATACTTTAGACGATGGGTAGCAATAGTGGATTGAATATTAGGGAGGACAAGG
Organism: Cupressus sempervirens; assembly: GCA_028749045.1. Taxonomy (NCBI): domain Eukaryota; kingdom Viridiplantae; phylum Streptophyta; class Pinopsida; order Cupressales; family Cupressaceae; genus Cupressus; species Cupressus sempervirens. The sequence goes on along the minus strand of CM053783.1, from coordinate 588,977,719 downwards.
AATAGATGTCTTTGACATTTTAGGTTTTGACTTTATGTTAGTTGGCATTGAGATGGTGGGTGATAAAATAAGGGATACCCCCATAAGCCAAACCTTAGGAGAGGATTTGAATAAATTACCACCTCTACCTCAAGGACCTTTGGGTCTACCACCATTACCACCTCAGGATTTGTCATTTTTGGACAAAGGCTCAATGACTACACTCCCTCCCATCACAAATGTAGAGAACAAGTAGTGGATGAAGAAGAGCCAGTACACTTGTAGGTCAATGAATTATTATAGAGGGGATAACTACGGCAAGAACTTCAAAAAAATTCTCATGATACACAAGAAAGACTATAGCCATTACATATATAAGGAATCCCAATATATATATATATATATCAAAAGGAGAAGACTCCATAAAGGAGTGATAAGGGAATGGGGCCAGTAGTGCAAACCTCATTTTTAGCCAAACATATGTCTCCCATGAGCACTACACCTACATGGTTGAAGAGGAAGATTATGGCTTGATAGAAAAGGTAGCTAGACCTAAGTGTAGAGGAGGGAATGGATGAGCTAGTAAAAACCATCAAGAAACTTGAGCCACCTATAGGTAATGCATGACCATTGGCCTTCATAATGAAGAACCAAGATTAGGACTTGCTTGCACATATTTCCATCCCACCTCCACATGCTGACATCAAGGATTTGACTCCTAAGGACTATCAAATAAAGGAGGTCCTTTTAGGATGATCCACAGTAGATACTACCAAAGTGTTAATCACTATGGGTATCAAGGAGGTGTTCAGACATATAGACTAAGATGAGACCAAGTTGATACTATTGTGCAAGAAAAATGAGCTTTTGAGAGGATACTTGCATGGATTAGTGGGCCCTATAGACCTAGATAATCTAGAGATCACTTTTGTTATGACATTATAGAGGACAAAAAGAGGAATATATAGATAGATTCTTCTATGGGTGCATGTCAAAAATGGTGTGACAATTTTGAGAATAAAGGTGTGCAGATTATCCAAGCAAACATGAACCTATTGAACCATATTTAGTCTAGTGCGAAGAAGATAGTATCTATATTGAACTAGGATTTTGGCTTAGTGGATGAGGTACATACCTAGGGAAAAGACCTTCAAGCACTTCAAGAAACAAAAGGTCAAAGGTATTGTATGCTAATGGAGGTAAAATCTCTTGAAGAGCTTGACAGGTGAGAGGATTGTATCAAGAAGATAGATGACGACAATAAATTAATGGAGACATTACATGAGGGGTATAGAAACTGAAGGATCAAACACAAGAGAAGATTTTGGAAGCTAAGAAGTACTACAATGATTCTTGCCTTTACATCTTTTAGGATGACTAAAAAACTAAACTCATTTCAATGCAATTAGTAGTCCAATAGTTTCAAAAAACCTTTGAAGATGCTTCATCAGATGAAGATATCAAACAAGCATTTAGGACTAGAGAGGTATTGTTGGAGCTAGACACCAAACTTCAGGATTTTGTGTCAACATGTATAAAAGATAGTAATTAGTGGCTAATAGTAAAAAAGAAGTATAAAGCTTTGTATTTTCTATATGCTACCCAAATGATGGAGATTATAGAGAAATTGAAGACTAAACATTCAAACTTTGCTTTGGTATAAACAGGAACAAAACCTAGAAGCTAGAAATTCAGTTTTGACACTTGGGAAAATTTTACAATTTTGGAACCTATCAACAAGGTGCACAAGTGCAGAAGGTGTACAAGTGTACAAGGTGCACAAAGTTTGCAGGTGCACAAGGTGCACTTTTTACACAGGTGCACCAATTTTTTCGAAGAAGTGACAGTGCACCAACAATTAACTACTAGCTCTATTTTTAGAATATTCCATGCACCGAAAACATGTTTTGATAGTAGTTGAACTCATAGAAACACCTAGAGAAGGTCAAGCTTCCACTTTTAGAGCTTCCAATGACTCCCAAATCTTCTTGCAACTTCCTTCTTCTTATTTTCTTCTTCTTCTTCTTCTATTTTTTTTAAGTCATATAATGCTTCATGCACCCATTAATTGATATAAACAAGGGTGAAGCCCTACTTAGGACTATTTAGAGAGATAGTTTGTATATAATTAGATTTATTTTATTAATTTTAAAGCATATGTTTTCATTAAAAGATCTCTCACTCTAAACACAAATTGAGTAGATGATTTCCTATGAATTCAGGGATGTAATATGTACTTTAAGCTATTATTTTGATGCAATAATATATGCTATTGGTGCTCTCAATCTGAGTGTGGTTAATCTTGTTGGAGTGTGTTATTTTTGTGAATGCATTTTCATGAATTATAATGGAGACAATGGTTTAATGGTGTTATTTTGATTGAGCAATCTGTTAGTTTTTCTATTTGCCTCATATTAACAAATTTTGTTGATGTACTGAGTTTGAGAAGAGATCACATATTGTTCCTGCAAATTTTTTTGTCTTGCATGAGTACACTCTCCGTGGCTTTGCTATTTGATTAGAAGTGAAACATCTTTCAATTATTATTAAGTTCCTATCAATGATTGCTTCAAGGAATTGAGGAAGTGCTACTCCTATTTTCATTGGTTTCCTACCCAATCTTTACAATGATTTAACTCACAGACATGTTGTTACCATGGTTTATGTCTATTAGGAATTTCCCTTTCAAGTTATTTTCTTTAAATCTTCCATTACCCTATCTTTTTTATTTTCTTTTCTAACACTTGGTTAAATTATGAATTCATATAGCTACAATGATAAATTGCATTCATCATAAAATAGAAAATACCAAAAATATATCTCTTTTTTGGTTATCCTTTTCAAAATAAAAAGTAGATAAAACATTTTATCTAAATAGGTGAGAACCAGAAAAGGCCCCATCATGAAAAAACACATTTATCTTCAACTAAGCTGATTTTAGTAGGTCATAAGATCACTCAAAACCTTGGAGTTGATCCTAGATTAGCTTTTCAAGAGAGGGTTGGGAAGGATTCCTATCATTAAGCATCATGCAAAATGATAGCTCAACAAACTTCCCTATAGAGAGATATTATTTCAATTCTATTAAAACTCTATCTATTAAGTATATAACTATTCAAGCTATGATGGAATAAATCTAGGTTGAAATATAAGTAGGGGATGTGAAATACTAGATGGAGGAGCTTAGCAATAAAGATAAATCCATTGAGAACATGATAGAAAGAGTAGATTCATTAGAAAATATGGTCAAATATGTTTCAAAAATTTGTTAGGAGATCATGGAAGCCACTAAGGACTACTTGAATAGACTGGTGGGGAAGGCAAACCAAAATGTTGGTAATCTACTAGCTTGATGTAGAGGCTGCAAATGCTACTAAGAATATTACAATGCACGAAAAATTAACTAGATAAAGTATGAGAAAAGAAAATTCAATGAGAAATATGTCAAACCACAATGAAATCAAAGCTTCCATCAAAAAAATCAAAGAACTTAAGGAGAAGCTAGACTTTTGATACTGCACGATTTCTCATGCATCGGCCTATCTCATTTCTTGGATTTTTAATTAGTATTTTCTAGGTTGTTAGTTTCTAGTTTTTTTGCACTTGTCGTGATAGACTAATTTGTAGGTGATTTTTGTTAGCTTTTTGTGTTGGATGTATTGGTTCTTTTAAAGATCATTTCTTTTTCGGGTCCTATTTGATAAATTTGTTGTAAAAACTCTTAGGGTTTTGGGTCCCCTATAAAAAAATTTATTTTACCCCTTAATCAAAAGCATTACCTTTGAACCTACCACGTCTTTCCAAGTTGACAATTATGCATGTCTTGAAAATTAAACAATATATTATAGTACAAATTTTTAAAATGGTGAGCAACATTTCATTAATTAGTTTGCATCAAACCTTATCTAAATTCCATGTAAAGTTTTAGAAAACATATGATTTGCATATTTTATTTATTTTAAGGAAAAAAATCAAATTATACAATCAAAATGTATTTGAAATCCATTGTGATTAATTGATAACTAAAGTTAAACATGTCAAGAGTTATTATTTCTGAGCTCTCAGAGAGTGTTATTTGAAAGTGGAAGTTGATAGCTATCTTTTAAACATCTAGAAGTTCCTTTTTTATTTAGTTCAGTGCATGGAGACTTCAAAATTTATAAATACTTTTTGATGTTATTTTGTATTTTCATCAAATGTGACACTGCTTCACAATTCTCAAAATTATCATTACTTAAAAAATAAATGATGTAAAGTTCATATTAGCTTTTTTTTTTTTAATAAAAAAATTATAATAACCATTTCAATGTTCAATGGGATTGGAACTTGTATTTTTAATGTATAATGAAAGGTATACTTATGGAACATATCCACATGTTCTTTAGCTAGTCTTAGTACTCATTTCAATGTGTATTATTTTGAAATCTTTGCAAGCATTCACAATGCCATGTATAATAGTTAGTTATTTTATGCATTTGAGACATTGATTAGACTACTATTTGAAGCATTTGACAATATGAATTTTGTAGACTAATTTTAATATTTACAACTATTATATAAACAACATAATTTTATTATTTAGATTTTTTTTAAACGATAACTTTTGTATTATTTTATCTATATATATTTTTATTCTATTTTTTATATATATAAAATGCTACTACTATGTTTACATTTTGTTGGAAATAACAATGGGAAGTAAACTCTGAGAGGGCGGGTGTGAATTAGTAGTTCAAAACTTTAACCATAAAAGCATTCACCACACATCCATCTCATCATATAACATATAAACTGAAATAGCTAACTACACAATAACATCCATAGCATGAAATAAATGTAACACTTGAAACAAGATAATTGGTTACCTAGAAACCCTCCAATGAGAGGGTAAAATTGGGGTGGGGATGACACCCACAAATCTTCAATTCTACAATTGTAAAGTGCAGCTAATCAAGGTTACAGTAAGTTTGATCATAAACTATGATCTACCCTATGAAAGGTCTGCCATGTTAAAAGATTTCAAAGAATGTTAAGTCTCACCCTATTAATGGGTTTTGACACCCTACTAAAAGTGTTCCTGATTAAAGGACTTTAACTTACAATAAACAAAGCACCATGTTAAAGGATTTACAAAAGCCTTTTAAGACAACTTTGTTATGAGAGTTTCATCAATTCACTTGTTAGAATGTTTCAACCTTGATCTTTTGGTTAGCATTGCTCTACTAGATATCATATGTTCTCTTTCCTAATGTGTACTTGATTCTCCTAATCACATGTATTTGATCTATCCTTTAAGTTCTCTACTCTATTCTCTCTAACTAATTCTATAATTCATATCTCTGTCACAACTTCCTTAGTCACCATGAATGCTCTAATTTCTTAACATTCACTATTCTCTTCTCATCTGTACACACACACTCTATGGTTTACCCTCATTAAGAAAACTTAGGTGAACTAGGGTAAGGTTGGAATCAATGATTATGATTCATCCATTTTTTTTCTTAATACATCTCTCAATTTGATTGGTTGCATGCATTGCATAGGGATTTCAAATATACCTTTGCATATATCATCTAGAATTGTAAAAAAATCCTTAAGTCATCCCAAAAATAGTTTACATAGGAGTTTGTGCCATTACAAACAACTACATGTCCAAAACTGTTTGCTTGACACTTGAAAGCTTTGATGCACGGTATCCACTATATCTTTAATGTTGTAACTTGGCTTGTGAATGACTTGACATCCACTATTTTACTCAACATATCTAGCACTCAGCATTTATTGACTTTTTGGACACTAGAGTGACTTAGCTGACTATCTTATCGACACATACTAGTACTCAGTACTAACTATACATTTTTCTCAGCATGCTTTATTTGACAACTTATGCTCAGCATACACTACATACTTGACATACACTAATTTTTGTTAAGTAATGACTTAAGTGTGGTGTCACTTAGTTGTCAAAACCAAAATGAGATCAACAATTTTCCCCTTTGACATGAGTGGAAAAAATACTTCATCATGCATATGTACCTTACAGTCATGCATATGTACCTTAACTATGAGCATAACTTAGATAAACTATATTCATTACTCGATTCACATACAAATTTTCAAAACTTCAAAATTTTGCAAAATTGATGACTTATCAGTCATACCTCAAAACTTTATAACTCCCACTAAGTTGATTGTTCTTTTCTATCTTTGAATCTAATACTTTTGCTAAGTAAATTTGTTGTGTTGAACTCTATCTTTTCTCTCTTGTGTTGTCTCTCCCCCTTTGGTTATTCTCCCCCTTTTTTACACTTATGTCATGGGTGGTACATGGATAATGTGTTTGTCTAGAAATTTTTTATGGTCCTCCATTATAACCTTTAGTGTTGCATCTCAATTGTTGCATGCTACCTCTAGAGATTCGTATTGTACATCTAGCTCAACAACAAGGTTTACTAAGCCATCATAAGTAGAAATACGAGAATCTTTCTTCATCAATGTTTTAGTGAAGGCTAGTTCCTTATGAAACACTTCCATGTGTGGGGTCAAAATGGATTGAATACTTGTCAGTGTAGCCCAAATGTTTGCATCTTGTGCATGTAAAGCTACTAATTGACCTTGAGATGATAGAAATCTCTAAAAATGAGCTTGACTTTTAACTAGAGATAACTTAAGAATATTACCTATAGTTTGTATATCTTTGTCTAGATGTTCATTAGCTCTCCTAACCTCTTGTGTGAATAGGTTCACATCACAAATTTTAGTGTAAAGAGAAAATATATTCTCTAACACCTTCTTCAAACTCTCCATCTTGGTTGCTAGATCAAGTGATCATAGTGAAAGGGCACCAAATATCCTCTCAAATACCCAAGTGTGAAATTTCCTTTTAGACCATTCCAATGAAATAAAAAAATTGTATTTAGGTCTTCATCATTGATCTTGTCAACAATATTTACCAATTGCTCAAGAATTGGTTTGTCTTCACCAGAAGCTGGGAGATTGAAAGAATCTAAAAATATCTCTTTTATGTCATGAAGAACTTTTTTATTATACTCCCTTCTAAGAAATTGTTAGTGTTTCTTCCCTACTAAAGCTTCCTGCAAAATGCTCATTTCTCCAATGGTGATTGTTGTAAGATCAACCTTTGGAATTTGAATCACCTCATCTAAGTTTGCATCTTCATAAGATGTACCTTTACCAATCTTAAATGTATCAGGACTAGGCCTTGATATCTATAAAGGTGTAGCATCTATAATCGGCCTATGAAGAGTTTGACTAGGAATAGGAGACTAGTATATTTTTCAAAATATGTGACTATGTGACAAAATCTTTTAGTCACACCACTAAAACTCTTAGTCACTTGGTTAAAACTGATCACATTCCACTATTTGTTTGTAATTCATAAGTATAGGTGATTAAATAAGTGACTAATTTGATCTCTATGTAAAATTAAAAGATCAACCAAATAGAAATGTGTCATGCCCAAAATTTGGGGCAAAAACACACTTTTTAAAATTAATCTACTAATTTAATAAATGCTACAATGAACATGTTATGGAAAGATGACAAAGAATTAAAGTGAGTTTCGAATACACATCACTAAGATGCAAAGTTGACATCTCCACATACTATATGGGTTCGAACCCCTAAAATCCTAACACTACAAGAACACTTTGTTCTGGTTAAATGAGTCAATTGATTAAATATAAGGTTCAAATTGCAAAGGCATGAAATCAAGTTCAAAATACATTTTAGGGTTTCAAATTTCTTAAGTCGACAATGATGCTATCCTTTTTAACACTATACTAGATCAATCTCTAAGGGGAATCTAATTCGGCATTTAAAAGTTAATCTATCATAACATACTAAAACTGAATTCTAGATATTATCATAACCTATTTTAATCTAATTCAAGGCATTACATATTTTTCATTAAAACAATTATGACATATTACCTAACAAAAATAATCCTAACACTAAAAATAACTTAATACAATATAAAATAAAACATACCCCAATACTTCTATCTCAAACAATTTAACCAACAAATAAACAATCATTTTCATTTAAAATCTAATTTTTAGTACTAAGAATTATTTACTAACCACTAAACATTATTTATCATTTAACATATTCAAATACTAAAATTTACAACTAAATATATTTTAATGACAAAAATCTGATTATTAAAACATCCTATCAAAAAAAGATTAAACTTAATTAATTCCTAAAACAAACAAATCCATTTTAATTTAAATTAATTCTTTTTTCTTTAACTTACAACATGTTTAAAACATACAAATCAAAACAAATAACTAACAAATCCTATCAAAAAAAGATTAAACTTAATTAATTCCTAAAATAAACAAATCCATTTTAATTTTAATTAATTCTTTTTTCTTTAACTTACAACATGTTTAAAACTTAAGATTAACTAATTAATAAAACAAATAGCATAACTAACTAATTTCTAATACCTAACACAACTATCTTAACATAATATTAAAATTAAAATGAAACTATTAACTCACTAACAATTACCACTAATTTAACATCTAACACTAAATTAAACTTAATATACACTAACACTTTAACCCATATTCACTTTAACAACTAACTTTATTTCCTACTAACCCATCAACTAAAACATACCAACTACTCTTACACATACAAATTCACTAGAAATTTATTTAACTAACTAACTAAAATAATAATACAAAATAATAATAATAAACAACTAATTCTAATCCTAAAATTTAACAAATTAAAACTAACTTGTTTTTTTTTTCTAACAACTAACTATTATCTAACATTAATAGTACAAGCTACTTTAGTAACATCTAACTCTAACTAAATAACTTAGCATCTAACATACTAATTTTAAAATAAAACACACACTAACATACTAATTTTAAATAAAACACACACTAACATACCCAACCTAGCTGCCCACTTCCTAGACCATATCCCCATACTTCACTCACGCTGCCCAAGGACTAAAAAGGAGGAAGATAAAGGTTTGTTTTTTAAAAGAAAACAAATCAACTTAAATGCATATGTTGATTTTAACCCCCAATACATGCTACATCCAAAACTTGAAGGAATAAGGGATGGCATTAGCCAAGATGTGATGGGAACTTTTTTTTTTTTTTTTTAAACTTTATATGCAACCCACTTTCCATTCGAAGCTCAACTTGGCATAGGGGCACGTGTAGATATGAAAGGATGGTGAAGTAATTATTTAAAGTTTAGTGGTTGGGGATTTTAGGATAGGATAGTTGGTATTATATATATATATATATATATATATATATATATATATATATATATATATATATATATATATATATATATATATATATATATATATATATATAATTTATAATATTAATTAAAAAAACAAGGATATTTAAAAAGTGAAGGTATCTAGGGAATATTTCTTGTTGCCTTTTTTTGAATCTAACAAGCTCCCATGTATTAACCAGCATCCTGTAGATGCTTATTTTGAAAATATGTTTTTTTTTTTTTGAAACTATTTTTTTTTCTTTTTGAAAACATATATATATTCTTTTTTTTTAAGATAACTTTTAAGGGTGGATTTATTTTATCTCAATGGGGCATACTTTGAAATACTAAGCAAGATGATAATATTATCCATGAACTATATTTCCAATGCTCTATATGGCTTACCAAATGAATAATGTATCCATTAAATCTATTAAACAATTAAGGTAGGACACTAAGAAATTTTATCATATCTAATGTAGATTAATCCAAGGACTATATCACTGATTTAATTTGCACTTGTTCTCATATTGGAGATTCACACAAAATATACTTAAGATCAATTATTCCATTCTTTCATCATTTTATCTAATTAACACTAGTCAAATGAATATGATTTCAAACTAGATGAATACCATAAAAAAGGGTAAAACATCATTGTATCCACTTTTCGATAAACACATGCATATAAATTGAATTTGCAAGACATAATATGAAGGGAACATACTCCATTTTTATTTTTTTCAATCATCTGATTCAAGGACTCCCTCGAGAAAGAACTAGGGAAGAAAACTCGAGATCGTAGTCATATCCACAATAAATTTAACAATCACATTTTTACAACGAGATCATTATCCCAAGAGAAAATCTTCCAACAATTCAATTTAAATAACAACTCTAAATTTCTTGCTTGGCCCCTCATCAGGGAAGCCATTTCAAAAATCTACAAACACATCAAGGTAACCATCAAGAGATTGAAACTGACCTAGAGATAAACAATTTTAACATGAAGACACAATCAATCATTTACTCCCATCCAGGTTTGTACAATAGGTTTTTCATTGAACCAGACTAGGGAGAAGGTGGATTTTTCCACCAAGAGACGTCGGCCACAACACCATAACAAGTGCCCTTTCGGGGCTATAATCACAAGAACTTCCATTCTTCCATTTCTCAAATTCCAAAACTCAAAACATGGTTTGTGCTGATGAGTAGGGGCCCATAACACCCTACTCTCTCCCTCTCCTCATCCTGAAGAGAGACTTTGCACTATCAAATTTCAACTAAAGACCTCCTCCCATACATGGCCACTTCTTCCCTATCCAAGGGTGAGTAATTCCAATACAACCCATAAAATCCCTTTGAAAATCAAAGCAAAATCCTAAGGAAAAACATTTAAGAAAAACCTATTTCAATCCCCCCAAAACATATTCATCAAACACAAGAACAAACATATGCAAAGAGTCTACTTAAGCATGAACACAATATGAACAAAATGAGGTTGAGGGATTCCTACCTTCACAATAAGTTTATGGCAACTGAAAAATTTTAGATGACCTTCCCTTCCTTCTCCTTCTCCTTCTCCTTCAATCTTGAATTGCTTTCTAAAACTAGAGGTTGGGAGAACACTCTTTCTCTCTCAAATTTGTGTCTAAATAGGATATTAACTCAACCACCTCCAAAATGCAATAACTCCCCCACTTGTCTAAGGTTCTAGAGACTTCTAACTCAACTTGTCATAAGGCTAACCTCAAGGTGGAGTTTAACTTATCCAACTCCTGGAGGAACATTCAATTTAACTTATCCATACCCATACCCCTTACGTACTTAGTTTTCATGATTTTAGGCCTCTAGGACTATTTAAGGACCTAAAAAAAAGCTTGGAAATTTTTGAGCTTTCTAACAACCTTGAAAAATGTAGATTAATCACTAATCCTAATTAGGGTAATTAATCTCAATTACTAACTGATTAGTAAAAAGGTTACTAACCTAGTCCAACTTAGATCTTTATGTTACTTGGTTAATCCTAACTAACATGTTGAAATGCATATACAAATCATGAGTGTCAAGTGACACTATAAAATCACTATTACAAAACATTAATACTTATTGATTACATAATGATACATTCATACATCTCACGATAAAAGTAAAATATGAACAACGTGGTTTGCATCTTTTGTTAGACTCAACCCTAGTTTTGACAAACAATACATAGGATTCGATTCTAATTCTTTGTTAGATTTTCCAACTAAAATATCCTGCACACTCATTGCACACATCAGTAGCTCAAGAAAATCACATACATATATTCAAAACTTATCTAGATAGTTACAGAAATCAAAACATGAATCTTTCATATAATTAATTATTTAATTCATTTCTACTCATATTTAATCATCAGTAATCACATAGTCAATATAACATAACTTATTCATTAATTCAGATTAAAATACTAGAATAGTCATCATTAGGCATGCATATACTTAACATCATAAACATCACCAATTAAGGAATACTAAACTATCTGAAAGCATAAAACTTAATCATCGAGGTACCAAAATCAACACCTTATCTTTAGGTGAAAATGCCTTGTATCATCATTAATGAAGTTTTAATGTTTAAACAGTGGAGATAATGTAGTAGTTCTGGAATCACTAAATGTTAAACATGGATGTATCAACTATTCAATTTCATTAGGATATTCACAACATAAAACATTACTTCATATATGTTCTGATCTCCTACAACATATTTAACAAAGAAATTCATATTTAATAAGTACATGCGAGGAGGAACCTTACAAAATGACTAAATAGACTACCAAATAAATTAGTAAATATGTGATTGTATAATTTGTCACTAATAATTTTTCACCTAAACATAAATCACTAAATGAACTACCCAATAAATGACTAATATAGTGACCGAATAATTAGTCATTTTTACTTTCTCTCTTATTTTTCTCTAAGGTTAAATTATTATTGGATTAGATTAAATTTATTTTTCATAACTCATTCATAGTCCTTGGACCTTCTCTTTATCATACTAATCATGGTTTCATTTTTCATCTTCCTAGATATAAGATGCTTTGTTCAATGACTTTGGATATTTTATCCACCATTTTTAGGCTTTGTGATCAATATTACATATTGATTGAGTTTTCCTCTAAGAATTATATCAATAAATGGGTGCATTAATTTCTTTTACTTAATTTAGTTCTCTTCTATTTATATTACTTTTTTAGATTCTCATTTATTTATTCTAATATTTATAATTAATTAAAAAAATATTGATTTAATATAACTAATATATAGCATGCTTTTTTCTCTAAGAATTAAAAATGGAATTGAATTGATATCTAAGATATTATTGAAAAAAAGTTAATCTTCTAGAAAATAATTCAAGAACCATTAGAAATGCTTAGTGTTGTAATGTCCCCTTGTTGGTGTTCATCCTTAATTCACTTTTAATTCCTAACATAAAGTTTTGAATATTGCGAATAAGTTGAAGACTTTTTTATTAAAATATAAGGTCTATAATATATATTTAGCTATGAGTATACAAGTTATTTGAATAAAATGATATGTATAAAGATGATTATTTCATGTATAGGGACCAAATATATGTAAATTTATATCCTTCAAATAATGTTACTTTATGATATATATATATATATATATATATATATATATATATATATATATATATATATATATATATATATATATATATATATATATATATATATATATATATATATATATATATATATATATATATATTTGTGTGTTTGTGTTTGTGTCCATACCCACTTTTTAAGATTCCTTCATATAATAAATAATACATTATAATGGTGGTATTCAATATAAATTTCTGTCTTAGATGTTATCATTGTTCAATCTAATTTCCCTCCTTAAACATTTATAGTGGCAACACATATATATTATGCCAAATGCCACTTCATTCTCCCCATTTTAAACATAATGCAAGGTAATATGAACATAAGTTTTTATTTGAATTATGAATTGTGTGTGTGTGTGTGTGTGTGTGTGTGTTAATAATTCATTTTGTATAATGAAATATTATATGATATAAAAGGAATTATGTGTAATATTAATATGATTATTCAATGTTGATTCATTTCTTCTCCATTCATTATGACTTGTAATAGTGTCATGGCATAATCAAGGTGTTCTAATATTTTGTATAAGTTTATTAACTCAATAGTGTTCAATAATTTCATTACCTCATCAAAGTAATAGTGTATTTGAATAATTATTATTCATATATAAGATATATTAATGATGGTATTTTATTTATATTTTAATCATTCAATATTTATTATTATATTTTTATTTAGTATTTAAATAGTAGAATTCTATTTTAGAAGGGGTCATGACTAGTGTTTTATAATTTGTCCTCTATTTAATATCACTTTTTGTAATATTTAAGACCATTATGATCTATAAATCATATGGTAATTTCATAGTAAGATAAATAATACATCTAAATAAATATTCATATTTAAAATAACTAAATAAATGACAGTAATTGAGTGTAGTCTAGGTGCTCAAGTGAAGTGAGAGAAAAATGCCAAAAATGAAATGGGGGAAAATGGAAAAAATCAATGAGCTATGTTTTTCATCCATTTTTCTCTCATGGAGACTCACATTGGGTGACTATAATGGGGAACCATAATGGAACTCGGATTGAATTGATTCTTGTGAGAAACTTAGGATGGAGCAAATCCAACAATGCCTTGTTATTCCTATTAATCATTTTGATTTGTGCATTGTTATTAGTTCCTATTGTTTAGTGGGATACTATAGCATCATTCTGAGTGCTACTTCATTTTTTTTTGGACCAATCAAAATGTTTTATTTTAAATATACAAATCTTTTGTTATTGTATTTTCCTTAGGTTGGGGTATATGTTTTTTTGGAGATTCTAATATGTCAATTGTTCATTGAGCCATTTGGTGAATAGTAGGGCATCCATTTTTTTGGTCTTCAAGGTTTGTGAATAGTCATCGAATGTAATAATAATAAAACATTTAACTCATTCAATGTTACTCTAGAAAGATTGAATAGATCTTTTGAGTGGACATTTTGTGGCATAGTCACTTTAAGATGTTAAAAACCAAGCAACTGTACACAATTAATGCAGTGGAAATTATCTCATCTATCATTTCATAGAAAGGAGTGATTGCTTTAATGTAGTTGAAATTATCTCATCTACCCATTTATACAAAGGAGTGAGTGGTTTGAAAAGCATATGTTGTTCGTATTGTGCAGAGAGAAAGTGATAAGGTTTTTTGAGAGCTCTATTTCACCAAGGTTGTCCTTTTTTTGTTTGTGCAAATTTCTAAATTGTCTCAGTGAAATTCTTTTGAACTAGTTGTTTCTTACTAACTCTTACAACTTGTTCTTGTTGACTTGTTCATTTTAGTAGGGAAAACTATTCATAGTTATTATGCTTCTTAAAGGTATGTTTCCTTGTTCAGATTCATTTCCTTATCATTTTCTTGTGCTTTCTTTTTGTTCAAAATACTGGGCACACAATATTAAACCCCTTAGGTAGAATTTGAATCATTTTTCATTTTTGTATTTTGAAACTTCCTTTAGCACAGTGAATGTACCCATAACAATTACAATTGAGAATTTTCTTCATCTAGTAGGTAATTTTTCTGAGTCCACAATTGTTTGTTTTGTTGGTGGGTGTTGGATCATCAATTTCATCTTTCTTTTTTGGGGGTTCTAGATCAAATGACAGATTGTAAAGGTGTACAATATTTTTCTTTTCCTTTTCGAACTTCAAAATTGGGAACCTGTAGATTTTGGAGATTTCCCACAACCATGTCTCATGAAGTGATGTGATTTCCATTCTATAAAAGAAGAAAATGGATAAACACGTTATTTAGGTTCCAATGATAGTGTCATTTGCCTAAATTTTCTCATGGATTTTAATACCATTCTTCTTTTGCAATGGTTTAAACAAAAACCTAGATCAGGGTGCTCGAGAAGACATACACACAATCAATATCATTATCCAATCATTTACACCCAGATTTGGGACATAAATTTCAAAGTAATTCATAATTTTTTATGCATTTGATGGGAAAAGCCAAGGCAGGGAGAAGTGTTGAACATCAACAGAAAATAGGGTTTCATTAATGTCAAATTAGGCATATACTTAAGTTGCATATTGTATTTTTGATTTTTTTTGAATTAAAACTATTGTACTATAATAACATATTCAAAACTAAAATGTCTTTAAGACAATTTGGTAATTCTTTCTCTTTTTTTTTATTACAAAAGTTAACATCTAGCTTTAAATACCAACCTTGGAAGCCTAGTTTTAGGGGATTTAGAGTGTTGGATTAGGGATAGGAAATATAAAAAGGGAAAGTTCTTCTCAATTTGTATCAAAGAAAAATATTTTTATCCATATGAAAAGAATTTAAGAATGGAGTATAGTGAGGCACACCTCTATGCATGCTTTGGCTCAAATGGTAGCCCAAATGGGATCAACAAACATCAATTTAGATATATTTGTGGCACCTTCCGAGGAAGGCTTAGCCGTAGAGCTAGGAGGCGCCGATAGTGTTGATGAATTACCAGTGCCATTTACACAGCATTCCAATTCCTTTGTAGAGGCAACTCCAAGCCCTTATTTTTCTCAATTTGACCATCCCTTCAAGTGCCCCTTAGTTAGGCTTTAATAGAATACCCTATAAGAGTGATTCCACTAGAACCATTTGTCATATTTTTTTGACACCATTGATAGCCTTTCCAATCTACTCTTCCTTAGTTTTTTCTCAATTTTTTCCCAAATCACAGCCCCTTTAAAACTACCAAATGACTTATTTTCATGTTCATCAATCACAGGCCTCAATAATTAAGGTTCCTCGCCTTATTTTTTTCTCAAATCTTTTCCCATTGTGAATCATCTTTAAAATTACTAGAAGACTTTTGTACATCATCATCTACCTTGGATGCTTGAATAATAGAGGCTTTATATAATTTCTTACTATCTAACTTCTTTACTATGTATGGAGCCTCAATAAAAATGGCGTCAGATAATCTCTGCTTAGCTTCTTTACTATGTATGCCATTGAAATGTGCTTTGCTTCTCTTTGTCTGCAATCCTATCACAACCACCAATTATTATTTCAAAATCTTTTCTTATGAAATGTGTGCTTCTTCATAATCATTCTCAATAAAAAATTTGAAATCAAGTTTCAATGTTAACATTTTATTCCTGTCATTTCCATACTATTCACAATGTCTATGCATATTTGCAAGTGATAGTTGTTTCATGATGTTTGTATTTGGCATTCATGCATAGTTTCCCATCAACAAAATTGCCATCTACCATTTTTCCTGCCACATACATGTTTGCTCCTATTTTATTCCTTTTTAAAAACTATTTATTATTTGCATAGAAAAATATGTTGTTTGTATTTGTCATTATCATAAATCAACTACATAATGGTTGGTTTTAAAATGACTATTTTAATTTATTTTATTTACTAGAACATATGTCATTTTAATGCTGTTAACAGTATTCGATGCACACTATTTTTTACATTTTTCCCTCGTGTTGTATCCCTAAGTATATATGCATTAGGTATGTTCGTTCATTTTCTTTATTTCATATTTAAATATGTGAAGTATCCACATTTGTAAAACAAGATTTAATGATACAGACATATGAAATAAATAAGATTGAAATTTGTCTTCGAGCAATATTACTGTTAGATTAAAGTTTTGAAAAGAATGCACATGTGAAATAATGGAACATGTTAAACTATTCAAACAACTTGAAAATTTTAGTTTTATTTTTTATTATATTGTAGAAATTAAATTTTAATCTTGGTATCAGTTTTATTTTTATCTTGGCTAAGTATTTATGTAGTGCCTACCCCTAGGTCACATTTTTGCTATCATTGTCAAGCTCTTTTGGGGCTAATCTCATGTTGATGGTTAGCAGCATTGTTTTGAGACTATCAGATATTGTGCTATGGATTTAGTTTATTATGTGACGAGATCATTTAGACTTTATATTTCATGTATGCATGATGATCATTACATAGCTTTCAGTTATTGATGATGATTAGTTAGATGGTTTATTATCATATGTGTTTTCTTATGGATACTTTCTCCATACTTGTATGTGTATGGTGTGCGTATTTTTTCTTTATGTATAGCATGTCTTATGTGGTTAAGGAAGGGAGTCGTAGTCACCTGCTAGTCGGGATCTACATGATGCACCACTTCCTGCCATTGCCTATTTAGTTTAGTATATATTGTACCTGTACATGCATGGTTTTTATGCAGGTTGCAAGTACCAAGTATCAACTTCCCTGAATTGCCAGGATGAGCGTACCCTGTCACATTATCTCAATGATAAGAGAGGGGAGATAATTCTCAAGTCCAAATCCCAACCCTTTAAGCCATTTGTCCTAATTGGAAAATTTGGACAAGTATCTGAGTTGAGTACCCTCCGAATACGTCAGATGATGTAATTCGTGATATTAACCCTTTTGGTTTGATTTTGTATGTATTTGGCTATGATGCATTTTTGTATTTCTACCTTGAGAGTCTTTGGAGTATTTTCTATTAATTAAGCCTAATTAAAAGATTTAATTAATTGTTTAATTTAATGGAAAATTAATATGATATTTTAATATTTATTTTATTTAATTAATTAGGAAATTAATTAAATAAAATAATTAAATTTGAAGATAAAAGTTATAAGTTTAAATTTGGAATGTGACAATATTTATTTTAATAATAATATATTTGGAGTTCATTTTTAAATAAATGACTAAATAATAATATTAGTAAAGCTAATAAATATATTAGCAATTAAGTTTTGAAAATAAAATTTAAAAATGAAAAATATATTAAAATTATTAAAAGATTAAAGGTTGCATGATGTGTGCACATGATTAAAATATAAATATATTAAGATAAGAATAAGTGGAATTATTAAAGTTAGTGCATAAGATTTAATAATAATAAATTAATTAAATTGCAAAGAGTAAAGTAAATATTATATTAATGATTGTGCATTATTTTAATGTTTGTTCATATAGGAGTTTGCAAATTCTCGAGAGTTGTCATGTAGACAACATAGGAGTTTACACTCTAAGTATGCACTAGTTGTCTACACTTAGGAGTTAGCATTTTATTTTAGCACATGGTGTCTACAACCTTATGACTCATCTAGAAAGTTGGAGAAGACTCATGCTTGGTTGTCATGTTTATCTTCTAGTTGTTTCAAGACACATTCTAGATGCATCTTAGAGGCCTTTAAATAGAGGCTCTCCTAGTGTGTTTGGACAAGCTTCAAAGCTTACATGCATTTGAGAAGCTCATATGCTTCTACATGCTCATATGTTTCTACATGCTCCTATGCTTCTTCAAGCACTTCTAGGCACATGAAAATTTTAGTTGGCTTGGATCTTGGTGGAATTGCGAATGTTGGAAGGGATTTTTCTATGGACCTCTGAGGCATGGAAAATTAGCATTAGTGTCCAGGTGCACTCATGATAATCACATAATCTATTTGCACTCTTTCTCTTCTTGTCTTCATCGTGTTTGTTATATGTGTCTAAATCTTCTCTATGATTGAATTTGTAATTTGAAATTGGAATCTAGATATTTTATTTGGTTGAGAAGAGAAGAATAGAAAACCCTAATTTCAATTTTAAAAGAAATTAGATCCGGGTCGGGTTCGAGTTCGAATTTATATTGTGAAATTAGATAGACAAGATTTGAAATTAAAATAGAAATTCTAAGTTGAAAATTTGAATTGTTAGATGTAATCTTTCTATCAAATTATATTTTTTAGATGCGTACGGACAAACCAATTAGAAGGATGAATGGGTAAATTTAGAGAACAATTACCTTTTTGGAGAAATTCTTAATTCATCACAAACTACCCTGTCGCTGCCCCTTGGATAGATACGAACTCAGTCATTCATAACTTTTTATCGTGATCGAATTTATTCGATTGCTCCTGTCATAATTGGTGCAACTTGGCCCTCTCTAACATATTTCAATTTTAGCCTGATCCAACAGTTCATTAGGGAGATATGGCCCTCGTACTAGGACTATTTTATTCAAAGACACATATTTCTCCATTTTCCATAACCAAGAGATCTTTATGCTTAAATTTAAAAAAAAAAAATATCAAAGCATCTAATGAATTAAAGATATTATTGCAATCTTCCCTTAGTAGAATTTTATTTTTATGTATTAGTTTTATATGATTTATTAACTAATCTAATTTAATTAAGATTAGTTAATAGTAGAAAAAGTATAATTAATCTATATATCAACCAACATAGGAGGTATTTAGTTGAGATATTAATATTGAAGATTTATTATAATTTTTTATTAGTAAAGTAATAATTTGAACATTGATGGAATGATACATAGTTGACTCTTGATGACCAAAACTATTATCAGCTAATAATCATGTAGTTATTGACATAGCTACTAGTTAATTTAATCATAGAATTAAGTAGATTTAATTGATAATAGAGTTTTAATTGTTTTATCAAGGGAATATTAGTATTCATTAAAAAATGATGAATTTGGTCATTATAGATTTATTAATAAGATTTTCAATACAACTTGTTATTTAAAATTTTTAAAAAAATTCATTATTGAATTATGAATATTAGAGATTTGAATTATAGTTGACTTTTAACTTACAAAATTATAGTAGTTATTAGTCAACTGATAATAATTGGAACGTTGTCATGGATATGTAATTATTAATTTAATTAATTAATTAGAGTTAATTAGATTTAATTAATAATTAAGTTATGTAATAGAGTTTCAATTGATATGATTATTTTAACGAAGTTGTTAAGTATATACATTGAAGTTGATAAGTCTTATTCTAATGACTTGAATTATGACCTTAGATATTTTAATGGTGAGACTTAGTAATATTTAATTGAGAACTATTAGAATGTTAATAGGTCGTGGATGGTGTACCTATGTTAATTGATTGATCATTTTAATAAAGTTATAATCTTTTTATTCGAAGATTAGTAATTGGCTCTCTTATAATTTAGACGGATAATGATCCTTGATTTATGTTAAAAGTTGAAGTAAAATTAAGAAGAGTCATTCAATTTGTAACATTGATCTTAGCAAAATAAAGTAAATAATTTTATTAACTGTCAAATGATTTAATATTTATCCTTCAGCTATTTTTAGAATATTATTTTAATGATGGAAAGAATAATGCTATTGGGGAACAAACGGGTTGACTTGTAGGCCAAATGATTAAACTTAGACACTTGAAGTATACTTGCAAACAGAAAATTGGAAACCTCTACACTTAACTCATCCATGTGATTTTAGTAAACCAAAACATGTGTCTGCATTGTGTTTTCTCTATGCTTCTTGTTTTGGGTTTTGGGTTGACTAGTGTTGACCAGTCTTAGGTTGTTACCAGAGGCTCGGGGGTTATGAGATGTGATGGCATGTTAATCTTATTTGGTCTCGATCTTTATAAACCCAACCATGGTTATGTGATGGAATTCTTTATGAAATGTTTGTAATTACTGATTGTTATAGTTGAAATTCTTATGAATGAGAGACTTGAGCTAATCATTTTTGAGTGATCAAGCAATTATCCTTGGGTTACTTTCTAGTTACCATGATGGGACTGAAATGTTGATTTATTTGTTGATGATGTCATGTTGTGACATGTTTTGACTCAACCATTTTAGAGTCTTCCATCAGTATGATTTTGAGATATTCTTGGTTGCTTGTTGAGAACCAATGGATATTGTGATTTATTTTCAGATATATTTTGGTTATTGAGAATCAATGATTATTATGATTATCAGTGATGCCTTCAGTTGCCAATAGAGAACTATTGTGGTCATGATTTTCTATGGATGCTTTTTCAGATGCTCATGGAGATTTGATGATACTTATTGTGGATTATCTTTTGGTATTTCTTTCTAGTCACTTGTATAGGACTAGGGTGATTTTATGATTCCATGAGCCTAAGGTAGGTTATCTACTTATAGTGTCAGGAAGTGGCTTGCAATGGGGGTCGAGGCCCTAAGTGGCTGCCAAGGTAACTCATTGTAAGTTTGGTTAATAAGTGATAACATTTACACACTAAATGGGGATTAAATGAACCTAAAAAGATAATTGTTTTGGTTCTCGCTCATGCCTTGAGTGCTTGTACAAACTAGGATGGGAGTAGAGAGAATGTATGGTTGCAACCTTGCATTCCATAGTATGCTTCATCAGTATGAGAGGATACTAGTAGCTACATAAGGATCAGTATGAACCCGTGGAGTTTAGCTAACTACCAAGGTAACTTGTACATGATATATGTGATGACACTTCCCGCTTGCAGAGTAGGTTTCCTACATGTCTCTATATGCTTTTGGGAATTAGATGTCAGTTTTGTGATTGGAACCTTTGAGTCAGTATACTTTTAGGATTCTTAGAATTAGAGAATATTTTTGCTATGTGATTTTTGATAGCTTGTTTGGGACTTGAGATTATCTCCTCAGCATGGTGGGATTGGACCACTTAGGTACCATGTGGTCAAGTGGTAGTGTTTTTCCACTCTTATCATTTGAGATCCATCTGAAACACCGTGGCTGGAGCATTCTTAGTTGGTATTTATCTTCATTCTGTTCTTGGAATATTATGATAGATGATATACCTTATGATGGATGTATTTACTGGTATGTTTCTTATATTGATGATTTGCATATGTTAGATGATGTTATCTTATGCTTTACTTTGCATGTTAGATTACTTTATGTATTTGATGTACTATGATTTAGGTGTGACATTCCTACTCTATTAATACCGATGATCTCTTCGATAATTTGGAATGTTATGCACAGAGGGATGGCTAGGGTCCACGATGGTCTAATGATGCTATTTACAGTTGGGAGGAACGTGCACTTATTTAATTATGTTTGATGATATGGTTATCTTTTAGGATGGATGTTTATATCTTTTATGATGATGTATCATGTATGATTTGTGGTTTCATTATGTTATTGCATCATGGATTAGTATTGGATGATGATGTTCTTTATTTACATAGATGTATGTTCTTTCAAGCTTTTCATACCTTGTGACATATACAGTGGATGATTGAGCAATTGAAAATGTAATTTATGAACGTTGGACTTTTCATTGTTATTTTATGTGGTCGTAGTATTAGATGGAATTATTAATAGTTATGATTAGATGTGATTCAACGTTAAGGGATCCTTAAAGAATGTAATTGTTATGTATGTTATGTTTACTTTCATTTGAATTGTTCCTATTGCTTCTGCTATCATGTGTATGGTTTATGTTTCATGTTTAAAAAAAAAAATTTGTTTGGCAAACTTAGTGAAATTTTAGATTAATTATTTAGATCCCTTGGTGGGGCATTACATTTGGTATCAGAGCTCGAGTTTCAACATTGGGAGCTCTAGGTATATTGGAATGCCACTAGTTGTTAACTAGTTGAACAAAAAAAATACTTTGAACTATCATGAGTATCTCTTTCAAACTGAAAACTTGAAACTAGGTGAACTGAAACAGAACTTAAACTATTACTTGCATATTTTTCATACTTCAACACTTAGCTTTCAAAATTAAAAATTCTACTTAAACCTAAATGAGGGTAAAACTAGAACTTGAAACTTATTCTAGTTGTAAACCATGTATCTTTCATCTATGATTTAAGGCAGTATGCCCTTGATTATCTTTGCAAGCATTAAGTTTCTCTTGTTTAGAATGTATTAAGGGATCTATTTTACTAGTTGTTAAAAGAGTGAATGTTGGATTGATATGGTTTTCGATTTATCATTAAAATAGAATCATATTGCTCTAAGTGTGTTGTAGTGTCACCAGTGAAATCATATTTTTCTAGAGGGGGAAAGGGTTCAATGGACCCGCATAGTGAGTATCTTAGTTTTTCATTCTTGCAAGCTTCCAAGAGCAAGCCTAATTCTAGAGAGGGTGGATGTAGTGCCTACCCCTAGGTCGCATTTTTGCTGTCATTGTCGAGCTCTTTCGGGGCTAGTCTCATGTTGATGGTTAGCACCATTGTTTTGAGAATATCAGATATTGTGCTATAGACTCAGTTTATTATGTGATGAGATCACTTAGATTTTATATTTCATGTATGCATGATGATCATTACATTTCTTTTACTTATTGATGATGATTAGTTAGATGGTTTATTATCATATGTATTTTTTTATGGATACTTACCCCATACTTGCATGTGTATGGTGTGCGTATTTTTTCTTTATGTATGGCGTGTCTTATGTGGTTAAGGAAGGGAGTCATAGTCACCTACTAGTCGAGATCTACATGATGCACCACTTCCTGCCATTGCTTATTTAGTTTAGTATATATTGTGCTTGTATATGCATGGTTTTTATGCAGGTTGCAGGTACCGAGTATCGATTTCTCTGAATTGCCAGGATGAGGGTACCCTATCACATTATCTCAATGATAAGTGAGGGGAGATAAATTCTCAAGTCCAAATTTCAACCCTTTAAGCCATTTGTCCTAATTGAAAAATTCGAACAAGTATCTGAGTTGAGTACCCTCTAAATACGTCAGATGATGTAATTCGTGATATTAACCCTTTTTATTTAATTTTGTATGTATTTGGCTATGATGGGTTTTTGTATTTTTACCTTGAGAGTCTTTGGAGTATTTTCTATTAATTAAGCCTAATTAAAAGATTTAATTAATGGTTTAATTTAATGAAAAATTAATATGATATTTTAATATTTATTTATTTAATTAATTAAATAAAATAATTAAATTTGAAGATAAAAGTTATAAGTTTAAATTTGGAATGTGACAATATTTATTTTAATAATAATATATTTAGAGTTCATTTTCAAATAAATGACTAAATAATATTATTATTAAAGATAATAAATATTTTAGCAATTAAGTTTTGAAAATGAAATTTAAAAGTGAAAAATATATTAAAATTATTAAAAGATTAAAGGTTGCATGATGTGTGCACATGATTAAAATATAAATATATTAAGATAAGAATAAGTGAAATTATTAAAGTTAGTGCATAAAATTTAATAATAATAAATAAATTAAATTGAAAAGAGTAAAGTAAATATTATATTAATGATTGTGCATTATTTTAATTTTTTCTCACATAGGAGTTTGCAAATTCTCGAGAGTTGTCATGTAGACAACACAGAAGTTTGCACTCTAAGTATGCACTAGTTGTCTACACTTCGGAGTTAGCATTTTATTTTAGCACATGGTGTCTACAACCTTATCTCTCATCTAGAAAGTTGGAGAAGACTCATTCTTGGTTGTCATGCTTATATTCTAGTTATTTCTAGACACATTCTAGATGCATCTTAGAGGCCTTTAAATAGAGGCTTTCCTAGTGTGTTTGGACAAGCTTCAAAGCTTACATGCATTTGAGAAGCTCATATGCTTCTACATGCTCATATGTTTCTACATGCTCCTATGCTTCTTCAAGCACTTCTAGGCACGTGGAAATTTTGGTTGGCTTGGATCTTGGTGGAATTGTGAATGTTGGAAGAGATTTTTCTATGGACATCTGAGGCATGACAAATTAGCATCAGTGTCCATGTGCACTCGTGATAATCACATAATCTATTTGCACTCTTTCTCTTTCTGTCTTCATCGTGTATGTTATATGTGTCTGAATCTTCTCTATGATTGAATTTGTAATTTGAAATTAGAATCTAGATATTTTATTTGATTGAGAAGAGCACAATAGAAAATCCTAGTTTCAATTTTTAAAAAAATTAGATTTGAATCGAGTTCGGGTTTGAATTTATATTGTGAAATTAGATAGACAAGATTTGAAATTAAAATAGAAATTCTAAGTTGAAAATTTGAATGGTTAGATGTAATCTTTCTATCAAATTATATTTTTCAAATGCGTACGGACAAACCAATTACATGGATGAATGGGTAAATTTAGAGAACAATTACCTTTTTGGAGAAATTCTTAATTCATCACAAACTACCCTATTATTGCCCCTTGGATAGATCCGAACTTAGTCATTCATAACTTTTTATCGTGATCAAATTTATTCGATTGCTCCTATCAAATTGGCGCAACTTGGCCCTCTCCAACATATTTCAATTTTAGTCCAATCCAACAATTCATTAGGGAGATATGGCCCTCGTACTGGGACTATTTTATTCAAGGACAAATATTTCTCCATTTCCCATAACGAAGAGTTCTTTATGCTTAAACTTCAAAAAAATAATATATCAAAGCATGGAATGAATTAAAGATATTATTGCAATCTTCCCTTAGTAGAATCTTATTTTTATGCATTAGTTTTATATGTTGTATTAACTAATCTGATTTAATTAAGATTAGTTAATAGTAGAAGAAGTATAATTAATCTATTTATCAACCAACATAGGAGGTATTTAGTTGAGATATTAATATTGGGGATTTATTATAATTTTTTATTAGTAAAGTAATAATTTGAACATTGATAGAATGATACATAGTTGACTCTTAATGAATTAAACTATTATCAGCTGATAATCATGTAGTTATTGACATAGCTACTAATTAATTTAAGCGTAAAATTAATTAGATTTAATTGATAATAGAGATTTAATTGTTTTATCAAGGGAATATTAGTATTCATTAAAGAATGATGAATTTGGTCATTATAGATTTATTAACAAAATTTCCAATACAACTTGTTATTTTAAAAAAAAAGAAAAAAAGTCATTATTGAATTATGAATATTAGAGATTTGAATTATAGTTGACTTTTAACTTACAAAATTATAGTAGTTATTAGTGCTCTGATATTAATTGAAACGTTGCCATGGATATGTAATTATTAATTTAATTATTTAATTAGAGTTAATTAGATTTAATTAATAATTAAGTTATGTAATAAAGTTTCAATTGATATGATTATTTTAACAAAGTTGTTAAGTATATACATTGAAGTTGATAAGTCTTATTCTAATGACTTGAATTATGACCTTAGATATTTTAATGGCGAGACTTAGTAATATTTAATTGAGAACTATTAGAATGTTAATAGGTAATGGATGGTGTACCTATGTTAATTGATTGATCATTTTAATAAAGTTATAATCTTCTTATTCGAAGACTAATAATTGGCTCTCTTATAATTTAGACGAATAATGATCTTTGATTTATGTTAAAAGTTGAAGTAACATTAAGAAGAGTCATTCAATTTGTAACATTGATCTTAGCAAAATAAAGTGAATGATTTTATTAAGTGTCAAATGATTTAATATTTATCCTTTAGCTATTCTTAGAATATTATTTTAATGATGGAAAGAATAATGCTATTAGGGAACAAATGGGTTGACTTGTAGGTCAAATGATTAAACTTAGACACTTGAAGTATACTTGTAAACAAAAAACTAGAAACCTCTACACTTAACTCATCCATGTGATTTTAGTAAACCAAAACATGTGTCTGCATTGTGTTTTCTCTATGGGTCTTGTTTTGGATTTTGGGTTGACTAGTGTTGACCAGTCTTAGGTTGTTACCAGAGGCTCAGGGGTTATGAGATGTGATGACATGTTGATCTTATTTGATTTCGATCTTTATAAAACCAACCATGGTTATGTGATGGAATGCTCTATGAAATGTTTGTAATTACTGATTGTTATAGTTGAGATTCTTATGAATGAGACACTTGAGCTAATAATTTTTGAGTCATTGATTAGTTATCCTTGGGTTACTTTCTAGTCGCCATGATGAGACTGAATTGTTGATTTATTTCTTGATGATATCATGTTGTGACATGTTTTGACTCAACCATTTTTGAGTCTTTGATCAGTATGATTTTCAGATATTCTTAGTTGCTTGTTGAGAACCAATGAATATTGTGATTTATTTTGAGATATATTTTGGTTATTGAGAACCGATGATTATTATGAATATCAGTGATGCTTTCAGTTGCTAATAGAGAACTCTTGTGGTCATGATTTTCTATGGATGCTTTTTCAAATACTTATATAAATTTGATGATTCTTATTGTGGATATTGGATGCTTTTATCATGAATATTTGATGATTCTTATTGTGGATTATCTTTTGGTATTTATTTCTAGTCGCTTGTATAAGACTAGGGTGATTTTATGATTCCATGAGCTTAGGGTAGCTTATCTACTTGTTGTGTCGGGAAGTGGCTTGCAATGGGGGTCGGAGCCCTAAGTGGCTGCTAGGGTAACTCATTGTAAGTTTGGTTAATAATTGATAACATTTACACACTAAATGGGTATTAAATGAACCTAAACAAATAATTGTTTTGGTAATCACCCATGCCTTGGGTGCTTGTACAGACTAGGATGGGAGTAGAGAGAATGCATAGTTGTGACCTTGCATTCCATAGTATGCCTCGTCAGTATGGGAGGATACTAGTGGCCGTGTAAGGATCAATATGGACACGTGGAGTTTAGCTAACTACCAAGGTAACTTGTACATGATATATGCGATGACACTTCCCACTTGCAGAGTAGGTTTTCTACATGGGGTATGTGTAAGATCATGGTGTACCAAACTATGGCCTTAAGTGACAGTGAAAAATCAGCAAATCAGGTTTAGGTCAACTTGACACATAATTTTGAAGTGGTTTGGACTTTATATCAAAAAGTTGTAAGAAAATAATTTGTATAAAATTGAATTTAGTTTCTAAACTACTAGGCCTTATTAGGAGAAAAAAATAATTGATTGGTCAAAAGTTTGAATTTTAATGCAGTACTAAGAAAATTTCAGGACGAAAATAAAAAGTAGGTGTATGTCTGACCACCTTAATCAAAATAAAATCATAATATTTTTAAAAAATAATTATAGATATGAAAACTAGACTCATGCTCGGATGTGACGCATATTTTTTGATATTTTTATTCCAAATAAATAATTAAATATAAATTTTCTACCAAAATATTTTCGGATTAAAAAAAGTCTCGTGTCTGACCACCTTAACTAATAGACAATTTGATCAAATTTTTTTTTTTTTTATTATACTAGGCAAAGTATAGAATGTGACACAACTTTTAGATTTAAAAAATGTTATACCGTTTGAAAGTTATAGCTATTTTTATTCAGTGTGTCAATCAACACTTTACAATAATCTTCATTGATAATTAACTAATAAATACTTATCGAACTTAGAATTTGATAGAAATCATATTGATGGAATCTAGAGAGCGATATTAAAAAACTTATTTTATTTCATTCAATTTCAATCAAAATAACATTGTTAGACAGCTACCTAAAGTCTGAGTATCACTAAAACTCTCTATAAACACGTCTTTGGGGTTGACCGAGCAAGCTTGGTAAATACCAAGCCTGATCGGATATCTGATTTGACATCGGATATCCGATATGGCTTGGTAGTCAAATTCCAAAAATCTTCAAATTTTGGAAGAAAATTCAATTTAAACGTTCTAGTTTTTTATTTTAAAATTATTTCACTTATATTAATATGTAAAGGCATATTTTAATATATTATATATATATAATAACGTAATGTAAACATACAAGATATAATCTAGTAATATATAATAATATCTTATGTTAATCTTATTACAATCTATAAATATAATATATATTATTATTATTTTTACTAAATATAATAACGTAATTTACATATATATATATAGAATACATATTACATATTATTATATTAATATGTATGTTATTAATATATCTATATAATAATGTAATATTTTCATTAAATATAATAATGTAATATGTATATATATATATATATATATATATATATTATTATATTAATATGTATATTATTAATATATAAGAGTCAAAGGGGGTCAGAGGGTGACTTATGACCCTCTTTGACTCATTAAACGACGATATATGTCTCTAGCAATCCTAAGACCCCTAGGGATATATTTGAATGGGTATTATGGGTCAAAGGGGGGTCATAGAGTGACTTATGACCCTCTTTGACCCATTAAAAAATGAGTGTGTCCCTAGGGGTCCTAGGACCCCTAGAGACATAGTCGAATCGTCCATATGGGTCAAAGGGGGTGATAGAGTGACCTATGACCCACTTTGACCCATTAAATGACGACATATGTCCCTAGGCATCCTAGGACCCCTAGGGACATATTTGAATGGGTAATATGGGTCAAAGGGAGTCATAAGGTGACCTATGACCCTCTTTGACCCATTAAATGATGACATATGTCCCTAGGGGTCCTAAGACCCCTAGGGACATATTTCAGTCATTCATATGGGTCAAAGGGGGTCATAGGGTGATCTATGACCCCCTTTGACCCATTAAACGATGACATATGTCCCTACGGGTCCTATGTCCCCTAGGGACATAGTCGAATCGTTCATATGAGTCAAAGGAAGTCATATGGTGACCTCTGACCTTTTTTGATCCATTAAATGACGATATATGTCTCTAGGGGTTCTAGGATCCCTAGGGACATATTCAAATGGATAATATGGGTCAAAGGGGGTCATAGGGTGACCAATGACCCTCTCTGACCCATTAAATGATGATATATGTCTCTAGGGGTCCTAGGAACCCTAGCAACATATTCGAATGGGTAACATGAGTCAAAGGGGGTCATAAGGTGACCTATGACCCTCTTTAACCCATTAAATGATGACATGTCTCAATACGGGTCCTACGACCCCTAGGGACATAGTTGAATCGTTCCTATGAGTCAAAGAGGGTCATAGGGTAACCTATGACCTTTTTTGACCCATTAAATGATGATATATGTCTCTAGGGGTCCTAGGACCCGTAGGGACATATTCGAATGGGTAATATGGGTCAAAAGGGGTCATAGGGTGACCTATGACCCCCTTTGACCCATTAAATGATGACATATATCCCTAGGGGTCCTTGGACCCCTAGGGACATATTTGAATCGTTCATATGGGTCAAAGGGGGTCAAAGGGTGACCTATGACCCCCTTTGACCCATTAAACGATGACATATGTCGCTAGGAGTCCTCAGACACCTAGGAACATAGTCGAATCGATCATATGTGTCAAAAGGGGTCATAGGGTGACCTATGACACCCTTTGACTCATTAAACAATGACATATGTCCTTAGGGGTCCTAGGACCTCTAGGAACATATTCGAATGGGTAATATGGATCAAATGGGGTCATAGGGTAACCTATGACCCTCTTTGACCCATTAAACAATGACATGTCCCTAGGGGTCCTAAGTCCCCCAAGGACATATTCGAATCGTTCATATGGGTCAAAGGGAGTCACAGGGTGACCTTTGACCCTCTTGACACATTAAACGACGATATATGTCTCTAGGGGTCCTAGGACCCTTAGAGACATATTCGAATGAGTAATATGGGTCCTTTAACCCATTAAATGACGACATATGTCCCTAGGGGTCCTCGGACCCCAAGGGACATATTTGAATGGGTAATATGGGTCAAAGGGGTTCATAGGGTGACCTATGACCCTCTTTAACCTATTAAACGATGACATATGTCCTTAGGGGTCCTAGGACCCTATGGACATTTTCGAATCATTCATATGGGTCAAAGGGGGTCATAGGGTGACCTATGACCCCCTTTCACCAACTAAATGACGATATATGTCCCTTGGGGTCATGGGACCCCTAGGGACATATTCGAATGGGTAATATGGGTCAAATGGGGTTATAGGGTAACCTATGACCATCTTTGACCCATTAAATGACGACATATGTTCCTAGGGGTCCTAAAACCCTTAGGGACATATTCGAATCGTTCATATGGGTCAAAGGGGGTCATAAGGTGACCTATGACCCTCTTTGACCCATTAAACTACGATATATGTCTCTAGGGGTCCTAGGACCCCTAGGGAAATATTCGAATGAGTATTATGGGTCAAAGGTGGTCACAGGGTGACCTATAACCCTCTCTGACCCATTAAAAGATGACATATGTCCCTAGGGGTCTTAGGACATAGTCAAATCGTTCATATGGATCAAAGGAGATCACAGGGTGACCTATGACCCCCTTTGACCCATTAAACGATGATATATGTCCCTGGGGGTCCTAGGAGCCCTAGGGACATAGTCGAATCGTTCATATGGGTCAAAGGGGGTCATAAGGCATCCTATGACCCCCTTTGACCCATTAAATGACAACATATGTCCCTAGGGGTCCTCAGACCCTAACGGACATAATCGAATGGGTAATATGAGTCAAACGGGGTCATAAGGTGACCTATGACCCTCTTTGACCCATTAAATGACAACATATGTGCCTAAGGGTCGTAGGACCCGTGGGAACATATTCGAATCGTTCATATGGGTCAAAAGGGGTCATAGGGTGACCTATGACTCCCTTTGGCACATTAAACGACAACATATCTCTATAGGGGTCCTAGATCCCCTAGGGACATATTCGAATCGTTCATATGGGTCAAAAGGGGTCATAGGGTGACCTATGACCCTCTTTGACCCATTAAACGATGACATATGTCCCTATGGGTCCTAGGACCCCAAGGGACATAGTCGAATTCTTCACCTTATGACCTCTTTTGACCCATTAAACGATGAAATATGTTCTTAGGGGTCATAGTACCCTTAGGGACATATTCGAATCATTTATATGGGCCAAAGGGGGTCATAGGGTGACCTATGACCATCTTTGTCCCATTAAACGACGATATATGTCTCTAGAGGTCCTAGGAACCTTAGGGACATATTCAAATGGGTAATATGGGTCAAAGGGGGTCATAGGTCTCTGACCCATAAAATGACAATATATGTCTCTAGGGGTCCTAGGACTGCTAGGGACATATTCGAATGGGTAGTATGAGTCAAAGGGGGTCATAGGGTGACCTATGACCCTCTTTGACACATTAAATGATGACATGTCTTTAGGGGTCCTCGAACCCCTAGGAACATATTCAAATGGGTAATATGGGTCAAAAGAGGTCATAGGGTGACCTATGACCCTCTATGACACATTAAATGACGACATGTCCCTAGGGGACCTACGACCCCTAGGGACATAGTCGAATCGTTGATATCGGTCAAAGGGGGTCATAGGGTGACTTATGACCCCCTTTGACCCATTGAATGACGAAATATGTCCCTAGGGGTCCTAGGACCCCCAAGGACATAGTCGAATCGTTCATATGGGTCGAAAGGGTTAATAGGGTGACCTATGACCCACTTTGACCCATTAAACGATGACATATGTCCCTAGCCATCTTAGGACCCCTAGGGACATATTCGAATGGGTAATATGGGTCAAACAGGATCATAGGGTGACCTATGACCCTCTTCGACCCATCAAACGATGACATATGTCACTAGGGGTCCTAGGACCCCTAGGGATATATTTCAAACATTCATATGGGTCAAAGGGGGTCATAGGTCACCCTATGACCCCCTTTCACCCATTAAACGATAACATATGTCATTGCAGGTCCTACGACCCCTAGGGACATAGTCAAATCGTTCACATGGGTCAAAGGGGGTCACAGGGTGACCTATGACCCTCTTTTACCCATTAAATGACGATATATGTCTCTAGGGGTCCTACGACCCCTACGGACATATTCGAATTGGTAATATGGGTCAAAAGGGGTCATAGGGTGACCTATGACCCTCTCTGACCCATTAAATGACGATATATATTTCTAGGGGTCCTAGGATCCCTAGGGACATATTCAAATGGCTAATATGGGTCAAAGGGGGTCATAGGGTAACGTATGACCCTTTTTGACCCATTAAATGGCGATATATGTCTTGACGGGTCCTCAAACTCAAATGGACATATTCGAATGGGTAATATGTGTCAAAGGGGGCCTTAGTGTGACCTATGAGCCTCTTTGACCCATTAAATGATGACATATGTCTCTAGGGGTCCTAGAACACTAGGGATATATTCGAATCGTTCATATGGGTCAAAAGGTGTCACAAGGTGACCTATGACCCCTTTTGGCATATTAAATGACGACATATGTCCCTAGGGGTCCTAGGACCCTTATGGACATATTTGAATGGGTAATATGGGTCAAATGAGGCCATTGGGTAACTTATGACCCTCTTAGACCCATTAAACGATGACATATATCCCTAGGGGTCCTACGACCCCTAGGGATATATTTGAATCGTTCATATGGGTCAAAGGAGGTCATAGGGTGACCTATGACCCTCTTTGAAATATCAAATGATGATATATGTCTCTTGGGCTCCTGGGACCTCTAGGGACATATTTCAATGGGTATTATGGATCAAAGGGGGTCATATGGTGACCTACGACCCTCTCTGACTCATAAAATGATGACATATGTCCCTAGGGGTCCTAGGACCCCTAGGGACATAGTCAAATCGTTCATATTGGTCAAAGGAGGTCATAGGGTGACCTATGACCCCGTTTAACCCATTAAACGACAACATATGTCCTTAGGAGATCTAGAACCTCTAAGGACATAGTCGAATCGTTCATATGGGTCAAAGGAGGTCATAGGGTGATGTATGACCCCTTTTCACCCATTAAATGATGACGTATGTGCTTAGGGGTCCTTAGTGCCCAAAGGGCATATTTGAATGGGTAATACGGGTCAAAGGGGGTCATAGGGTAACCTATGACCCTCTTTGACCCATTAAACGATGACATATGTCCCTAGGGGTCCTAAGAAACATTATATTCGAATCGTTCATATGGGTCAATGGGGGTCATAGGGTGACATATGATCCCCTTTGAGCCATTAAATGATAACATATGTCCTTAGGGCTCCTAGAACTCGTAAGGACATATTCGAATCATTCATATGGGTCAAAGGGGGTCCTAGGTCACCCTATGACCCTCTTTGACCCATTAAACGATGACATATGTCCCTAGGGGTCCTAAGACCCATAGGGATATATTCGAATCATTTATATGGGTCAAAGGGGGTCATAGGGTGACCTATGACCCCCTTTGACCCATTAAATGATAACATAAGTCCCTAGGGCTCCTAGAACCTGTAGGGACATATTCGAATCGTTCATATGGGTCAAAGGGGGTCATAGGTCACCCTATGACCCCCTTTGACCCCTTAAACGATGACATATGTCCCTATGGGTTCTAGGACTCCTAGGGACATATGTCATCGTTTAGGACCCCTAGGGACATATTTGAATCATTCATATGGGCCAAAGGGGGTTATAGGGTAACCTATGACCATCTTTGACCCATTAAATGATGACATATGTCACCAGGGGTCCTAAGACCCCTCGAGACATAGTCAAATCATTCATATGGGTCAAAGGAGGTCATAGGGTAATCTATGACCCTCTCTGACCCATTACTCGACAACATATGTCCCTAGAGGTCCTAGGACCCCTAGGGACATATTCGAATCATTCATATGGGTCAAAGGGAGTCACAGGGTGACCTATGACCCTCTTGACACATTAAACGATGATATATGTCTCTAGGGGTCCTAGGACCCTTAGGGACATATTCGAATAAGTAATATGTGTCAAAGGGGGTCATAAGGTGACCTATGACCCCCTTTGACCCATTAAATAATGACATATGTCCCTAGGGGTCCTCGGACCCCAAGGGACATATTTGAATGGGTAGTATGGGTCAAAAGGGGTCATAGGGTGACCTTTGACCCTGTTTAACCCATTAAACAATTACATATGTCCCTATTCGTCCTAGCACCCTATGGACATATTCGAATCGTTCATATGGGTTAGAGGGGGTCATAGGGTGACCATACCCTATGACCCCCTTTGATCCATTGAACGACGACATATATCCCTAGGGGTCCTAGAACCCCTAGGGACATATTCGAATGGTTAATATGGGTCAAATGGGGTCATAGGGTAACCTATGACCCTCTTTCACCCCTTAAACGATGACAGATTTCCCTAGGGGTCATAGGACCCCTAGGGACATTCAAATCGTTCATATGGGTCAAAGGGAGTCATAAGGTGACCTATGACCCTCTTTGACCCACTAAACGACGATATATGTCCCTAGGGGTCCTAAGACCCCAAAGGACAGATTTGAATGGGTATTATGGGTAAAAGGGGCTCATAGGGTGACCTATGACCCTCTTTGACCCATTAAAAGATGACATATGTCCCTAGGGGTCCTAGGACATAGTCAAATCATTCATATGGGTCAAAGGAGATCATAGAGTGACCTATGACCCCCTTTTACTCATTAAATGACGACATATGTCCCTAGGGAGATTGTAGAATCGTTCATATGTGTCAAAGGGGGTCATAGGGTGCCTGATAACCCCCTTTGACCCATTAAATGATGACATATGTCCCTAAGGGTCCTCGGACCCCAACGGACATAATCGAATGGGTAATATGGGTCAAAGGTGGTCATAGGTCATATGGTGACCTATGACCCTCTTTGACCCATTAAATGATGACATATGTCCCTAAGGGTCGTAGGACCCGTAGGGACATATTCGAATCGTTCATATGGGTCAAAGGGGCTCATAAGGTGACCTATGACCCCCTTTGAGACATTAAACGATGACATATGTCTCTAGGGGTGCTAGAACCCCTAGGGACATATTCAAATCGTTCATATGGATCGAAGTGGGTCATAGGGTGACCTATGACCCTCTTTGACCAATTAATCGATGACATATGTCCCTAGGGGTCCTAGGACCCCAAGGGACATAGTCGAATCCTTCACCCTATGACCTCTTTAGATCTATTAAATGACGAAATATGTCTTTAGGGGTTGTAGTACCCCTAGCAACATATTCGAAACGTTCATATGGGTCAAAGGGGGTCATATGGTGACCTATGACCATCTTTGACCCATTAAACGACGATATATGTCTCTAGGAGTCCTAGGACCCCTAGGGACATATTCAAATGGGTAATATGGGTCAAAGGGGGTCATAGGTCTCTAACCCATTAAACGACGATATATGTCTTTAGGGGTCCTAGGACCCCTACAGACATATTCGAATGGGTAATATGGGTCAAAGGGGTCATAGGGTGACCTATGACCCTCTTTAACACATTAAACGATGACATATGTCCTTAGGGGTCCTCGGACCCTTAGAGACATATTCGAATGGGTAATATGGGTCAAAAGAGGTCATAGGGTGACCTATGACCCTCTATGACACATTAAAGGATGACATATGTCCTTAAGGGTCCTACGACCCCTAGGGACATAGTCGAATCTTTCATATGGGTCAAAGGGGGTCATAGGGTGACCTATGACCCCCTTTGACCCATTAAATGATGACATATGTCTCCAGGGGTCTTAGGACCCGAAAGGACATAGTCGAATCGTTCATATGGGTCAAAGGGGGTCATAGGGTGACCTATGACCCCCTTTGACCGATTAAATGATGAGAAATGTCCCTAGTGGTCCTAGGACCCCTAGGGACATATTCGAATGGGTAATATGGGTCACCCTCTTTGACCCATTAAACGATGACATATGTCCCTAGGGAATATTTCAATCGTTCATATGGGTCAAAAGGGGTCATAGGGTGATCTATGACACCCTTTGACCCATTAAATGAAGACATATGTCCCTACGGGTCCTACGACCCCTAGGGACATAATCGAATCATTCATATGGGTCAAAGGGGGTCATAGGGTGACCTATGACTCTCTTTGACCCATTAAATGATTATATATATCTCTAAGGGTCCTAGGACACTTAGGTAGATATTCGAATGGGTATTATGGGTCAAAAGGGGTCATAGGGTGACCTATGTCCCTCTCTGACCAATTAAATGACGATATATATCTGTAGGGGTCCTAGGACTCCTAAGGACATATTCGAATGGGTAATATGGGTCAAAGGGGTTCATAAGGTGACCTATGACCCTCTTTGACCTATTAAATGATGACATATGTCCCTAGGGGTCCTAGAAACCCTAGGGACATATTCCAGTCATTCATATGGGTCAAAGGGGGTCATAGGGTGACCTATGACCCCCATTGACCCATTAAACAACGACATATGTGCCTACGGGTCCTACGATCCCTAGGGACATAGTCGAATCGTTTATATGGGTCAAAGGAGGTCATAGGGTGACCTATGACCCTCTTTGACCCATCAAACAACGATATATGTCTCTAGGGGTCCTAGGACCCCTAGGGACATATTCGAATGTCATAGGGTGACCTATGACCCTTTTGACTCATTAAATGATGATATATGTTTCTAGGGGTCCTAGGACCCTTAGGGACATATTCGAATGGGTAATATGGGTCAAAAGGGGTCATAGGGTGACGGATGACCCCCTTTGACCCATTAAATGATGACATATGTCCTTAGGGGTTCTCGGACATCAAGGGACATATTCAAATGGGTAATATAGGTCAAAAGGGGTCTAGGTCTCTTTTACCCATTAAATGACGACATATGTCCCTAGGGGTCATCAGACCCCTAGGGACATATTCGAATGGATAATATGGATCAAAGGTGGTCATAGGGTGACCTATGACCCTCTCTAACACATTAAACAATGACATATGTCCTTAGGGGTCCTCGAACCCCTAGGGACATATTCAAATGGGTAATATGGGTCAAAAGAGGTCATAGGGTGACCTATGACCCTCTATGACACATTAAATGATGGCATATGTCCAGGGATATAGTCGAATTGCTTATATGGATCAAAGGGGGTCATAGGGTGACTTATAACCCCCTTTGACCCATTAAATGATGACATATGTCCCTAGGGGTCCTAGGACCTCCAAGGACATAGTCGAATCATTCATATGGGACAAACGGGTTAATAGGGTGACCTATGACCCACTTTGATCCATTAAACGATGACATATGTCCCTAGCGGTCCTAGGACCCCTAGGGACATATTTGAATGGATAACATGGGTCAAAGGGGGTCATAGGGTGACCTATGACACGCTTCGACCCATCAAACGATGACATATGTCACTAGGGGTCCTAGGACCCCTAGGGATATATTCCAATTGTTCATATGGGTCAAAGGGGGTCATAGGGTGACCTATGACACCCTTTGACCCATTAAACAACGAAATATGTCCCTGTGAGTCCTACGACTCCTGGGGACATAGTCGAATCATTCACATAGGTCAAAGGGGGTCACAAGGTGACCTATGACCCTCTTTGACCCATTAAACGACGATATATGTCTCTAAGGGTCCTAGGACCCATACGGACATATTCAAATGGGTAATATGGGTCAAAAGGGGTCATAGGGTGACCTATGACCCTCTCTGACCCATTAAAGAACGATATATTTTTCTAGGAGTCCTAGGACCCCTAGGGACATATTCGAATGAGTAATATGGGTCAAAGGGGGTCATAGGATGACGTATGACCCATTTTCACCCATTAAATGATGACATATGTCCTTAGGGGTCCTCAAACTCCAAGGGACATATTCGAATGGGTAATATGGGTCAAAGGGGGTCATAGGGTGACCTATGACCCTCTTTAACCCATTAAATGACGACATATGTCTCTAGGGGTCCTAGGACACTAGGGACATATTCGAATCGTTCATATGGGTCAAAAGGGGTCACAAGGTGACCAATGAACCCCTTTGACACATTAAATGATGACATATGTCCCTAGGGGCCCTAGGACCCTTATGGACATATTTGAATGGGTAATATAGGTGAAATGGGGCCATATGACCCTCTTTGACCTATTAAATGACGATATATGTCTCTAGAGCTCCTAGGACCCCTAAGGACATATTCGAATGGGTATTATGGGTCAAAGGGGGTCATATGGTGACCTACGACCCTCTTTGACCCATTAAATGATGACATATGTCTCTAGCGGTCTTAGGACCCTTAGGGACATAGTCGAATCGTTCATATGGGTCAAAGGAGGTCATAGGGTGACCTATGACCCCCTTTAACCCATTAAATGACGACATATGTCCCTAGGGGTCCTAGAACCCCTAGGGACATAGTCGAATCTTTCTTATGGATCAAAGGGGGTCATAGGGTGACCTATGACCCCTTTCCACCCATTAAATGACGACATATGTGCGTAGGGGTCCTCGGTCTCCAAGGGACATATTCGAGTGGGTAATATGGGTCAAAGGGGGTCATAGGGTGACCTATGACCCTCTTTGACCCATTATACGATGACATATGTCCCTAAGGGTTCTAAGACCCATAGCGACATATTTGAATCATTCATATGGGTCAAAAGGGTCCATAGGGTGACCTATGACCCCCTTTGACCCATTAAATGATGACATATGTCCCTAGGGCTCCTAGGACCCGTAGGGACATATTCGAATCATTCATATAGGTCAAAGGGGGTCATAGGTCACCCTATGACCCCCTTTGACCCATTAAATGATGACATATGTTCCTATGGGTCCTAGGACCCCTAGAGACATATGTCATCGTTTAGGACCCCTAGGGACATATTTGAATGATTCATATGGGCCAAAGGGGTTCATAGGGTGATCTATGACCCTCTTTGACCTATTAAATGATGACATATGTCACCAGGGGTCCTAAGACCCCTCGAGACATAGTCGAAAGATTCATATGGGTCAAAAGAGGTCATAGGGTAACTTATGAGCCTCTCTGACCCATTAAACAACAACATGTGTTCCTAGGGGTCCTAGGACCCCTAGGGACATATTTGAATCGTTCATATGAGTCAAAGGGAGTCAGAGGGTGACCTATGACCCTCTTGACACATTAAACGATGATATATGTCTCTAGGGGTCTGAGGACCCTTAGGGACATATTTGAATAAGTAATATGGGTCAAAGGGGCTCATAAGGTGAACTATGACCCCCTTTGACCCATTAAATGATGACATATGTCCCTAGGGGTTCTCGGACCTCAAGGGACATATTTGAATGGGTAATATGGATCAAAGGGGGTCAGAGGGTGACCTGTGACCCTCTTTCACCCATTAAATGATGACATATGTCTTTAGGGGTCCTAGGACCCTATGGACATATTCGAATCGTTCATATGGGTCAGAGGGGGTCATAAGGTGACCATACCCTATGACCTCCTTTGACCCATTGAAGGGCAACATATGTCCCTAGGGGTCCTAGAACCCCTAGGGACATATTCGAATGGGTAATATGGGTCAAATGGGGTCATAGGGTAACTTATGACCCTCTTTGACACCTTAAACGATGACATATGTCCCTCGGGGTCATAGGACCCCTAGGGACATATTCGAATCGTTTATATGGGTCAAAGGGAGTCATAAGGTGACCTATGACCCTCTTTGACCCATTAAACGACGATATATGTCTGTAGGGGTCCTAGGACCCCTAAGGACATATTCGAATAGGTATTATGGGTCAAAGGGGCTCATAGGGTGACCTATGATCCTCTCTGACCCATTAAAAGATGACATATGCCCATAGGGGTCCTATGACATAGTCAAATCGTTCATATGGGTCAAAGGAGATCATAGGGTGACCTATGACCCCCTTTGACTCATTAAATGATGAAATATGTCTCTAGGGACATAGTAGAATCGTTCATATGGGTCAAAAGGGGTCATAGGGTGACTTATGACCCATTAAATGATGACATATGTCCCTAAGGGTCCTCGGACCCCAACGGACATAATTTAATGGGTAATATGGGTCAAAGGTGGTCATAGGGTGATCTATGACCCTCTTTGACCCATTAAATGACGACATATGTCCCTGAGGGTCGTAGGACCCGGAGGGACATATTCGAGTCGTTCATATGGGTCAAAGGGGGTCATAGGGTGACCTATGACCTCCTTTGACACATTAAACGCTGACATATGTCTCTAGGGGTCCTAGAACCCCTAGGGACATATTCAAATTGTTCATATGGGTCAAAGAGGGTCATAGGGTGACCTATGACCTTTTTTGACCCATTAAACGATGACATATGTCCCTAGGGGTCCTAGGACCCCAAGGGACATAGTCGAATCGTTCACCCTATGACCTCTTTTGATCTATTAAATGACTAAATATGTCCTTAAGGGTCGTAGTACCCCTAGGGACATATTCGAATCATTCATATGGGTCAAAGGGGGTCATATGGCGACCTATGACCATCTTTGACCCCATGAAACGACGATATATGTCTCTAGGAGTCCTAGGACCCCTAGGGACATATTCAAATGGGTAATATGGGTCAAAGGGAGTTATAGGTCTCTGACCCATTAAACGACGATATATGTTTTTAGGGGTCCTAGGACCCCTAGAGACATATTCGAATGGGTAATATGGGTCAAAGGGGGTCATAGGTCACCCTATGACCCTCTTTGACACATTAAACGATGACATATGTCCTTAGGGGTCCTCAGACCCCTAGGACATATTCGAATGGGTAATTTGGGTCAAAAGAGGTTATAGGGTGACCTATGACCCTCTATGACACATTAAAGGATGACATATGTCTCTAAGGGTCCTACGACCCCTAGGGACATAGTCGAGTCTTTCATATGGGTCAAAGGGGGTTATAGTGTGACCTATGACCCCCTTTGACCCATTAAATGATGACATATGTCTCTAGGGGTCCTAGGATCCCCGAGGACATAGTCGAATCGTTCATATGGGTCAAAGGGGGTCATAGGGTGACCTATGACCCCCTTTGACCCATTAAACGATGACATATGTCCTTAGCAGTCCTAGGACCCCTAGGGACATATTCGAATGGGTAATATGGATCAAAGTGACCCATTAAACGATGACATATGTCCCTTGGGATATATTCCAATCGTTCATATGGGCCAAAGGGGGTCATAGGGTGACGTATGACCCCCTTTGACCCATTAAACGAAGACATATGTCCCTACGGGTCCTACGACCCCTAGGGACATAGTCGAATCATTCATATAGGTCAAAGGGGGTCATAGGGTGGCCTATGACTCCCTTTGACCTATTAAACGATGATATATGTCTCGAGGGGTCATAGGACACCTAGGGACATATTCGAATGGGTTGTATGGGTCAAAAGGGGTCATAGGGTGACCTATGTCCCTCTTTGACCCATTAAATGATGATATATATCTCTAGGGGTCCTAGGACTCCTATGAACATATTCGAATGGGTAATATGGGTCAAAGCGGGTCATAGGGTGACCTATGACCCTCTTTGACCTATTAAATGATGACATATGTCCCTAGGGGTCCAAGGACCCCTAGGGACATATTCGAGTTGTTCATATGGGTCAAAGGGGGTCATAGGGTTACCTATGAACCCCATTGACCCATTAAACAATGACATATGTCCCTACGGGTCCTACGACCCCTAGGGACATAGTCGAATCATTTATATGGGTCAAAGGAGGTCATAGGGTGTCCTATGACCCCCTTTGACCCATTAAACGATGATATATGTCTTTAGGGGTCCTAGGACCCCTAAGGACATATTCGAATGGGTAATATAGGTCAAAAGGGGTCATAGGGTGACCTATGACCCTCTTGACCCATTAAACGATGATATATGTTTCTAGGGGTCCTAGGACCCCTAGGGACATATTCAAATGGGTAATATGGGTCAAAGGGGTTCATAGGGTGTCGTATGACCCCCTTTGACCCTA
Source organism: Cupressus sempervirens (assembly GCA_028749045.1). Classification (NCBI taxonomy): domain Eukaryota; kingdom Viridiplantae; phylum Streptophyta; class Pinopsida; order Cupressales; family Cupressaceae; genus Cupressus; species Cupressus sempervirens. The sequence continues at coordinate 588,934,913 of CM053783.1, read as the reverse complement.
TAAATGATGACATATGTCCTTAGGGGTCCTCGGACGCCAAGGCACATAGTCAAGTGGGTAATATGGGTCAAAGGAGGTCATAGGGTGACCTATGACCCTCTTTGACCCATTAAACGACGACATATGTTCCTAGGGGTCATCAGACCCCTAGGGACATATTCAAATGGGTAATATGGGTCAAAGGGGGTCATAGGGTGACCTATGACCCTCTTTGACCCGTTAAATGACAACATAAGTCCCTAGGGGTCCTAGGACCCTTAGGGACATAGTAGAATCATTCATATCGGTCAAAGGGGGTCATAGGGTGACCTATGACCCCCTTTGACACATTAAATGATGACATATGTCTCTAGGGGTCCTAGGACCTCCAGGGACATAGTTGAATCATTCATATGGGTCAAAGGGAGTCATAGGGTGACCTATGACCCCCTTTGACCCATTAAACGTTGACATATTTTTGTAGGGGTCCTAAGACCCCTAGGGACATATTCAAATGGGTAATGTGGGTCAAAGGGGGTCATAGGGTGACCTATGGCCCTCTTTGATCCATTAAACAATGACATATGTCGCAAGGGGTCCTAGAACTCCTAGTGACATATTCCAATCGTTTATATGGGTCAAAGGGGGTCATAGGGTGACTTATGACCCCCTTTGACCCATTAAATGATGACATATGTCCCTATGGGTCCTACGACCCCTAAGGACATAGTCGAATCGTTCATTTGGATCAAAGGGGGTCATAGGGTGATTTATGACCCTCTTTTTCCCATTAAACGATGATATATGTCTCTAGGGGTCCTAGGACCCCTATGGACATATTCAAATGGGTAATATGTGTCAAAGGGGGTCATAGGGTGACTTAAGACCCTCTCTGACCCATTAAACAATGATATATGTCTCTAGGCATCCTAGGACCCCCAGGGACATATTCGAATGGGTAATATGGGTCAAAGGGGGTCATGGGTTGACCTATGAGCGTCTTTGACCTATTAAATGATGACATATGTCCCTAGGGGTCCTCAGACCCCTAGGGACATATTTGAATGGGTAATATGTGTCAAAGGGGTTCGTAGGGTGACTTATGACCCTCTTTGACCCATTAAACGATGACATATGTCCCTATGGGTGCTCAGACCCCTAGGGACATATTCGAGTCATTCATATGGGTCAAAGGGGGTCATAGGGTGACCTATGACCCTCTTTGACCCATTAAACGATGACATATGTCCCTAGGGTTCCTAGGACCCCTAGGGACATAGTCGAGTCATTCATATGGGTCAAAGGAGTTTATAGGGTGACCTATGACCCCCTTTGATCCCTTAAACGATGACATATAGTCGAATCATTCATATGTGTCAAAGGAGGTCATAGGGTGACCTATGACTCCCTTTGACCCATTAAACGACGACATATGTCCCTAGGGGTCCTAGGACCCCTAGGGACATAGTCAAATTTTTCATATGGGTCAAAGGGGGTCATAGGTTGATCTATGATGCTCTTTGACCCATTAAACAATGACATATGTCCCTAGGGGTCTTAGGACCCTTAGGGACATAGTCGAATCATTCATATGGGTGAAAGGAGGTCATAGGGTGACCTATGACCCCCTTTGACCGATTAAATGACGACATATGTTCCTAGGGGTCCTAGGACCCCTAGGGACATAGTGAAATCATTCATATGGGTCAAAGGGGGTCATAGGGTGACATGTGACCCCCTTTAACTCATTAAATGATGACATATGTCCCTAGGGGTCCTAGGACCCCTAGGGACATATTCGAATCATTCATATGGGTCAAAGGCTATGACCCCCTTTGATCCATTAAATGATGACATATGTCCTTAGGGGTCCTAGAATGCCGAGGGACATATTCAAATTATTCATATGGGTCAAAGGGGGTCATAGGGTGACCTATGACCCTCTTTGACCCATTAAACGACTACCCTCTTTGTATTATATATTATTATATTAATATGTATAATAATATAATATATATATAACAACGTAATATTTTTATTAAATATAATATATATTATAAATATTATTATATTAATATGTATGTTATTAATATATCTATATAATAATGTAATATTTTAGTATATATAACGTAATATTTTAGGATATACTATTTATACTATTTTAGGATAATAATTATAATATAAATAAACACTAAATGTTTATATTATTATATGTATAGTAATAATAATAATACTATTATAGCTATAATAATAATATATATTAATACTATATATTGTAGCTTAATATACATAAACACTATATATTTACACTATTATATCTATATTAATAATATTAATACTATTATAGGTATAATAATAATATTGATACTATATGTATATTAATACTATTATATATTAATATTAATGATATTTTATACTAATACTAATATACTATTAACTTAGTTATAAATTAAAGTCGTTTGCCTCCAAATATTTTCATAATATTAATATTATTGTGGCAAAGGAGGGAAACCTTAGCAAGTTTTCCCCCCAAAAGTCATTTTCCTATATCAGATATCCGATTTCATATCGGATATCTAATTTTACTAGCATCAATTTCAAATATTTGACTGTCCCTATAGACCCGACAACATTACTTTTTTACCTCTTTTTTCATGAGATTTGTAAAAATTCGCATTTTGGGGCCCAACCAATTGAAAAGAATTCGAAAATATAACCTTAGGTGTTCGAATTTGTCATCTGAATGGGGAGCAACAGTTGTCAAAAGAATAAACGTAAAAGGAAGATATCCAATGAAGACATTGCGACATATAGGGAAAAGGACAAAATGAAACACTGAAAAAGAAGACAAGGTATGCTAAATATCAATCAAGTTGACGATGAATTAATAGAAGGTGAAATCATAGAGTCAGATAATGAAAATGTACAGTTGGGGAATGAAAATGTACCTATTGAAAATGATAATGCGAAAATTGAAAATGTAGAGATTGAAAATTTTGAAGAAGAAATGCCACCAAGTCATAATCCAAATTGCATAATTGACCATGTCGAAGATGACATTGCATAGGAACCTAATGCACAAGAACCTTACATATCTCTTAATTATAATCGACATGAAGGTTCTAAAACACCAAAATGGATAATTGAAATTGATGAAATGATTATGACTAGATTAGAAGGAAAAAAATTAGAAAGAACCATTCGGTTATGGGCTTCAAGACTATATCAGATGTTTTTCGGCAACAAGACAGTGGTAGAGCAATGTCATCTTTTCATGCACTTATTAAAGATGCAAAAGATGAGACCTATGCTTTCCAAATTGAAAATTCGTGTCAATAAAAAGTTGGAAAGAAATGCCATTATTGTGAAGAATCTTTTCAGTGCTCTCAATAGCGTTGAGAAAAATAGTAGAGAGAAGGATAATAGAGCTGATCGAAGGGTTATTGCAACCTCTTTGGTAAGTCATCATTTGAGAAAGGGTAGACATATGATACAAACTTGTATTGATTTGAATCTAAATCGTACTACTTTGAGAAGAGCACTTAGTCGACGAGAGAAAATTGATGATCCTCTTCAAAATGAAACATGGGCATTTGGTGTGGAAGGAAGAAATTATACAATTTTGGCACTCTAAATCATGAGTATCATCCAATGCTAAAGATGTCTTAAAGTTGAGAATTAGCATCAGAGACCGCACGCCACATCCTAAAAACTATTTGGAGGTAAGTCAAACTATGTTGTTCAAACAATTTAGAGAGAGTCATCCAAGTGTTCATATATCACAAAGGGATTTTGAATCTTTGAAGCCATTTTATTGTGTGCCACTCAAAATTTGAAATACATGTTGTTGCAAATATCATGTTGAGTTTTCTATGCACCATGAACTATTATGCTCCATCCGTTCTACTTTGCATAGTAAAGAAATGTTGGAGGATTGTGGGGCTAGTGGACTTCCAAAATCATCAAGAGACTTGTTAGATCAACTCTTATGTCGTAGAGTTGATGGTTGTTCCTTTTATAAAAATGCTTGCTTAAATGAGAAGTGTTCAGAATGTGGTGGCTTATCCAAGTTTGACACATGTTTCCATGAGGGGTGTGAACAAGATCTTGGAAAGACAATAGTGAAAAAAAAGGTTCTATGAAATGGTGAAATACAAATTGAAGAGTGGGAGTGAGAGCTCTAGATGTGAATTGGTTGGAAAAGATATCAATGTGGCTAATTTTATTTCAGATTTCAAGGAAAATCTTTTTTACAAGTATGCAAGACATAGTCACAGGTCTCAGTGGTTGGATCAACAATTTAGAATGTGTAAGGAGACTTTTCCCATTGGCACTATTATATTAGTTGTTGATTTTTCTGAGAACTATACATTGAAACCTCAAAATGAGACACAATCTCAGTATTACAACTGTATTCAGATTGCAATTTTTGTTCACATAACATATAGACATGCCCCTGATAGTGCGGAAGATAATCGAAAGATTATTAGAGAGTATCATTTTTATATGAGTGATGATAGATCTCACTCTCATGATTTTGTGCAACATTGTTTCGAGAATTTTTTAGATTTCTTACACGAGCATGCAATTGCTATGGATAGACATATCATTTGGTCATATAACTGTACAGGTCAATTCAAGAATGCTCGCATGTTTTATTGGTTGTGTAGGATGCATGTAGAGAGAGGGGTGCTCATATTTGGAGTTTTTTTGAGTCTAGCCATGGAAAAGAGGAACATGATGGAGCAAGGGCATGCGTGAAGAGAGCTCTAGTTAAGGAGCAACTGAAGATTTCAACAACAGAGCTTCTTAATGCTCGTAGCATTGTTGATTGGTGTATTTTAGCATTATCACAGGGGGGGACTCTTAATTCAATGGTACGCAGGTTCTTTTGGTTGGTTGAGGAAGGGTCCATAGGTGATAGATTAGATTGTTCTATAGTGAGAGACTCATAAAAAATGCATTCATTTTGGAGCTCTAATTCTAGTACATGGACCATTTGGACACGATAACTAGCTTGTTTTTGTCGTACTTGTTTTCAGTGTGATTGGGATCACTGTGAGCCAAGTGAGTGGGTGGACACATGGGCTCTACATTATCTTACTCCATTGTCTATCATACCCTCTATCAAAAATGATGACATGGAAAGTTCACTTGAGCATAACCATCTATCAGATCTACTTCAGCCAGGACATGTCTTTGCATTGGTTGCACCACAGGGGAATGATGAGAAATCCGATTATTGGTTAGCACGTTGTGTAAGAGGCAAACAAAAACTTGCACAACTAATCACAGATGATGATGGATTCACGTATCCTACTGGTTCAGTGGTTGTTGCTGGAACATGGCTGCGGACATACATGCTTAGAAGGAATGGAATTCCTGCATTCGAAGACTATCAGAAGCACAAAGTAATTCTCATATATTCGCATCTTATTATAGCAAAAAATGTAAAGTTATTAAAGCATCGAGGAAGACAAAAAGTAAAAGAACTTTTTACTATTGCTAATGCTGATCATGAAGCCTTGTTGGAGACCCTAAAACAGAGAGAGGACCCTATTGGAATACTCGACTAGGTATATATACTTCTTATGTTATTTTCTTCATAATGATTTAATGAATTGATGATTATCTTGTTTAATACAACAAGTTACTAATTTTTGTATGACATTGGAATGTAGGTACATCATGAAGAGTTGGAGGGGGGTGGTATTGGGGAGAATTTCTAAAATTTATGATGTATTATGATGTAAAATGTGTAGTTTTTTGTATATGGTTTTTGTATTTTGGTAGGTTCTTTGTAAGAAATTATAAGAGGAAGATATTGAACAAGTTCTTCCAAATCATATTTGCATGTGATACAAGGCTATAACGACAATTTTAAGAGCATTTATAACTATATGAAAGAAAATTGCATGCGGATATCTTATTAAAAATTTGGTTTTTTCCTTATTTGACATAAAGCCGACATTATGATTATTAAAACTATTTTTATCAAACTAATCAAATAAGAAAAATCTAGAAAGTACGGATGAATAATTAGAATACTTGATTTCTTCCATTTTGCAACCAATCATAGCATTTGAAAGCATAAAGAGTCATAATATTGTATAATATTTTGAAAGACTTTCATATTGAAAAGTTGTATGAAGCACATTTGGGATAAGCCATGAAATCCATGAAAGAAGATAGCATGTAGGATAAGCAATTAAAGCCAATAAGCAAGATAGCACATGCATAATGACATGATATGAAGTTGGATATGAAGGCTATGAGTGGATGAGTCATTAGAGGTATCAACAATCCCATCATAAATGAGATCTTGGATTTTATGTTTCAACACTATGGAATCTTTAGATTTATGAAATTTTCTTCCATCGAGATTAATTTAAGAATGCCCCGTGTGTATGTAAAGTTCTTAAGGGAGATTAATTTAAGAATACAATATTCTCCTCTAACCTTTTGTCAAGTTTAGAATTGATTTCTATCATGTTCTTAGAGAGATGAAGGTAAGAAAGATTATTTGTCTCTTCTAGCTCTTTCTATTGAACATATAGAAAGAGAGATGACAAGTGAACAAATTTAAGTGTAGTCAATAGATCAAGGAAACCATTTAGTGAAAGAAATTCTTAGTATGCATATCATAGACCATGAAGTTAGAAAATACCAATATCTTTAAGACCAAAGAGCCATTTTAAGCATGTTCAAGCACTAGAGACATAGAAAATCAAAGTCAATTTATGAAACTCCCCTTAGCAAAAAATGCAAACAAATATTTGCATTTGACGTTTTGACTTGGTTGAAAAAGTTTGACAATAATTGATAATATTGCAAGCTTGATGTTCAAAAGAAAAAAAATTTCCAAGAAAGATAGTGACACATGGAGTAGTCTTCAAACAATCATCCATCATTTGCGGCCACCCCGTACCGAGGAGTCTCCAAGGTGCTCTAATTGCATTTGGAGGTTGATCTTTCGAGGGTCATAACTCAGAGCTCGTGAGGGCTATTGATGAACTGTCAAATGCTATAGGACGGTGATCCTAAGGCCTAAAATAACCTCTCATTTTTGAGAGATCACATTTCATTTGGATTTAGCACAACGATCTCGCTCGGTGCCAAAACTTGCAGTGTGCCTCAGTCCATAGGTGCACCACAGTGTAACTTTGAAACCACTGATCTTGGCATCAAATCATCAATGCCATTAGCTCCGAATGGGCGGGTGAACCCTAGTCACACCCTTGTTCTAGCCACGAAGACCATCCATCATTTGCGGCCACCCCGTACCGAGGAGTCTCCAAGGTGCTCTAAGTGCATTTGGAGGTCGATCTTTCAAGGGTCATAACTCAGAGCTCGTGAGGGCTATCGATGAACTGTCAAATGCTATAGGATGGTGATCCTGAGGCCTAAAATAACCTATCTCATTTACAAGAGATCACATTCCATTTGGATTTAGCACAACGATCTCACTTGATGCCAAAAATTGTAGTGTGCCTCAGTTCACTGGTGCACCACATCGTAACTTTGAAACCGTTGATCTTGGCATCGAATAGTCAGTGCCATTAGCTCCAAATGGGCGGGTGAACCCTAGTCACACCCTTGTTCTGGCCATGAAGACCATCCATCATTTGTGTCCACCCCATATCGAGGAGTCTCCAAGGTGCTCTAAGTGCATTTGGAGGTCGATCTTTCGAGGGTCATAACTCAGAGCTTGTGAGGGCTACCGATGAACTGTCAAATGCTACAAGACGATGATCTTGAGGCCTAAAATAACCTATCTCATTTTAAAGAGATCACATTCCATTTGGATTCAGCACAACGATCTCACTCGATGCCAAAACTCGCAGTGTGCCTCAGTTCATAGGTGCACCACAGCGTAACTTTGAAACCACTGATCTTTGCATCGAATCATCAATGCCATTAGCTTTGGATAGGTGGGTGAACCCTAGTCACACCCTTATTCTAGCCACGAAGACCATCCATCATTTGCGGCCACCCCGTACTGAGGAGTCTTCAAGGTGCTCTAAGTGCATTTTGAGGTCGATCCTTTGAGGGTCATAACTTAGAGCTCGTGAGGGCTATCGATGAACCATTAGAGGAGACAAGTTAGTAAGGATGGAGTGGCTTAGTGTTTTTGCTAAAATAAGTTAGTGGGAAGGCTTTATTAGAGGGTCTTGGCCAAACTAGTGGGGTGTTTGCCCACTCTCTAATTTTAGAGACACATAGGTTTTGGAGGGAGATTAGGGGAGCTCTACTACAACTATCGTTACCCTAGCTTGGACCAAGGTTGGTATCTCAAACTTGCTTCTTTACCATTTCTTTCTTTTAGCATGGTTAAGAAAATATGCAAGTGTGTAGTTTATCAATGGAGTATGCATTGCATTGCATTGGGGAGTAGCATTCATGTGAGTGCTTCAATGGTGTTCATTCCATGTAGATTAGTGTGACATCATTGTGCATCTTGTTGTATTGTGTGGAGTATTGTGAGTATGAGGTTTGGATTTCGTCTATTTCTTTGTTGTATTATGGGTGTTGATATTGTGTTGTGAAAATTTGATGTGCTCTTGAAAATTTCTTGTTTTATTTCTACTTGGTTTTG